>JAKOOJ010000009.1:52273402-53601318 GCA_022577455.1 Arizona elegans
GTAAACATGGAAGAAAAAATATTAAATGCAGTGATAAAAAGAAACAGATTATTGACTAAATTAAATACTCTGAAGATGGACATTATATGTTTACAAGAAGTTCATATTAGAAAAGAACACATAAAACTATTACAATAACCCAAAATATTTATTTACATCACTGATACAACAAAGTAAAAGAGGTGTGGCATTATATATAAAAGAAAATTTAGAACCTAAATTATTTTTTGAAGGTGAGGAAGGCAGGATTTTGATGGTGGAAATAAAAATGAACTTTAAACAACTACTTTTGATAGCATTGTATGCACCAAATGAAAAACAGGAAGAATTTTATTGTCGATTGCACAGAAAAATTATAGCATTGAAGTATGAAAATATATGTATAATGGGTGATTTTAATACTGTTATAGATCCAGATTTGGACTATAAAACTCTGAAGACAAATAAAAAAAAAATAGAAGAACATTACCAAAATCCTTTTTTACAATTGTAGAAGAATTAAGTATCCAAGATATTTGGAGACAAAAACATTTGAAGGAGAGTCAATATACTTTTTATTCAAATAGACATCTATCATGGTCAAGGATAGATATGGTATGGATGTCAACTGGACTTATAGAAGAGGTGCAAGAAGTGAATATTGGTTCAAATATTTGGGCTGACCGTAGTCCAATGACAATAGTATGGGAAGGGAAAAAGAAAAAGACAAGATGGACTTTGAATACAACAATATTAAATAAAAAAGAATTCCAGGAATTTGTGGGAAAGGAATTGGACATTTTTAAAAAAATTAAATAAAAAGGAAGATACATCACTCCAAAATGTATGGATACAATGAAAGCATATATTAGAGGACTGGCAATAACATATTTGGGGAAAAAGAACAAAAAGAAATGGCAGAAACAAGTAAGATTGGAAGAAGAATATAAAAGCCTGGAAAAATAGTTCCAGAAAGATGTTCAAAATAAAAAGATTAAGAAATTGATGGAACTGAAGAAACATGAAATAATCTTAAATGAATAAGAATCATTAGCAAACCAATTGAAAGCGTCGAAACAGAATTTTTTTGAAAATGCAAACAAACCAGAAAGATGGCTAGCATATAAACTAAGAAAAGAGAAAGAGAAAAAGTGATAAAATATCTACAAGATGAAGAAGGGAAATTACAATATAGAACTAAAGAAAAAAAGAAAGTAATCCAAGAATATTATGAAAAACTCTGTTCACAAGAGAAGATCCCCATGGAGGAGATAGAAAACTATCTGGAAAAATCAAATTTAATTAAAATATCAGAACAATTTAAAGGAATGTTAGATGAAAGAATAACAATGATGGAATTAACAGAAGCAATAAAAAGACAAAAAAATGGAAAAGCGCCTGGACCAGATGCCTTACCAGCTGAGTTGTATAAAACATTGGAAGAAGTGATTAGTAATGTAATGTTGGACTTATTTAATTTATTTATTTATTTATTTGTTTGTTTTAATTTCTATACCGCCCTTCTCCAATATAGGACTCAGGGCGGTGCACAGCCAAAGTAAAAAACCAGACATAGAAAAATTAAAAACTGATTAAAATAATTAGATAATTTGGCCATAATTAAAAACAATTCCAATTTAAAATAGTTTAAAAATTTGACTCAAGCCACCCCAGCTAGTTGGAATAAATGGGTTTTCAGGGCCCGACGAAAAATCCAGAGATCTGTTATTGTACGTAACTCTGGGGGGAGGTTGTTCCAAAGGGTGGGCGCTGCCACAGAAAAGGCTCTCCCCCTGGGGGTCGCCAGCCGACATTGTCTGGCGGACGGCACCCTGAGGAGGCCCACTCTGTGCGAGCGTACTGGCCGGTGGGAGGCTATTGGTGGCAGAAGGCGGTCTCGTAAATACCCCGGCCCTAAGCCATGGAGCGCTTTAAAGGTGGTCACCAACACCTTGAAGCGCACCCGGAAGACCACCGGGAGCCAGTGCAGCTCGCGCAGGAGAGGTGTCACATGGGAGCACCTTGTTGCCCCCATAATCCCCCGCGCGGCCGCGTTCTGGACCAGCTGGAGCCTCCAGGTGCACCCCAGGGGGAGCCCCATGTAGAGAGCGTTACAGTAATGAATTATTATTAGAGACTAAAATGTCAGATTCATGGAAAGAGGCATATGTGACACTCATACCTAAAGAAGATATAGATTTACAATTGATTAAAAATTATAGACTGATCTCACTATTAAATGTAGATTATAAGATTTTTGCTTCAATAATGGCAAACAGGTTGAAAAAAAACATTAAATGAATATATCCACAGTGATCAAAATGGATTCTTACCAAAAAGGCAAATTAGAGATAACATGAGGATGATTTTGAATACCTTGGAATATTATGAGACTCACCCAGAAAAACAAATGGCGTTGATGTTTTTAGATGCACAAAAAGCTTTTGATAATGTGAACTGACAGTTTATGATAAAGCAATTACAGAGAATGGATTTTGGGGAGAGATTCATAAATACTATAAATATATGACAGACAATTTGCCAAGATAATGATGAACGGAGAAACGACAGGAAATATTAATATAATGAAGGGCATCAGGCAAGGATGCCCTTTATCACCATTATTGTTTATTTTGACTCTAGAAGTTTTAAACAGGAACATTAGATGGAGTGATGAGATAAAAGGAATGAAAGTCAAAAAAGAGGAATATAAACTACAAGCGTTTGCCGATGACTTGGTTTTTATTATAGAGGAACCGCAAATAACAGGACCTAAATTACTAGAACAGATAGAAGGCTATGAAAAGGTATCTGGTTTGAAAATAAACAAAGACAAAACAAAAATTTTGGTGAAGAATACAACAGAAAAACAAAATAGAGAGATAAAAGAAAATTTAGACTTGGAAAAATGGAAGAATCTTCAACTATCACTTATGGGTCAGATTGCATTGATAAAGATGAATATATTACCAAGACTATTATTTTTATTCCAAACTGTGCTAATAAAATTGAAAAGACTTATTTTCAATATCTTAATAAGATCATGAGGAAATTTATATGGCAAAGGAAAAAAGTAAGAATAAGTTTAAGAATGTTGCAAGACACAAGATTACGAGGGGGATTTGGTTTACCAAATTGGGAACTATATTATCAAGCAGCAGCATTGACATGGTTGAAAGAATGGATTGAATTAAGAAACACAAGGTTGTTAACACTGGAAGAGTATGATTTACAACTGGGATGGCATGCCTTTTTATGGCATGGTAGAAGTAAGATATATACATACTTTCATAGACATTATATAAGAAATGCATTGTTATTGGTATGGGAGAAGGTTAGAGATAAATGTTATGTGAAAATAAAATCAATAACAGAAGCTTTAATACACCCAAATGTCTTTAATTCTGGAAATATTGTGAAATATAATGAGTTTTTAACAGATAAGGGGGAACTGAAAGAGAAACGAGAATTGGAACAACAGGGAATTGAGATAGATTGGTACATGTATATGTAGATAAAATCAAGATATGAAAAAGATGCTAAATTACATGGTTTTTATATGGAAAAGACTGAACTGGGTAAGATACTCATGGGAACAGAGGAAAACTTAATAACAAATTTTTATAACTTTTTGTTGTATATTGAATTGGAGGAGGAGTAAGTAAAAGAAATGATGATAGCCTGGGGTAGAAATTTTGGTTATCCAATTGAGTTTGAAAAATGGCAACAACTGTGGGAAAGGAACTAGGAACTATAAATGGAACTATAAAAGGAACTATAAAAGGAACTATAAATGTCCACACCATATAAGAGCCTTGGTGGCGCAGCAGATTAAAGTGCTGTTAAGTAGCACCAGCTGCCTGCAATTACTGAAAGTTCAAATCTCACCTGGCTCAAGGTTGACTCAGCCTTCCATCCTTTCGAGGTAGGTAAAATGAGGACCCGGATTGTGGGGGCAATAAGCTGACTTCGTATAAAAAAGAACACTGCTTAGGGGGGCCCGAAAGCCCTACTAAGCAGGTATATACAAAAGTATGAAGGCTATTGCTTAACGCATTGTAAGCCGCCCTGAGTCTCCGGAGAAGGGTGGCATATAAATCGAACCAATAAATAAATAAATAAATTAATAAATTAATAAATTAATAAATATAAGGAAAATCAATATAAAATGTTTTATAGATGGCATATGCCACTGGAGAAGTTAGCAAAAATGTTTAAAGATAAATCAGCTAACTGCTGGATATGTCATCAAACACCAGGATCTTATTACCATATGTGGTGGACTTGTCCCGAAGCAAAAAATTACTGGTACAAGATTAAAATCTGGCTGGAAGAAATGATACAGCAACATATTGAATTTAAACCAGAGTTGTTCCTACTGGATATCTTTCCAGAAAAAAATAGTAAGGAAAATATATATTTGATTATATATGTAATAACAGCTGCAAGAATTGTGTATGCTCAAAATTGGAAATCAGAGAAGATACCTTTGGAAGAAGAAGTAATAAAAAATTTTTTAGACTGTGCAGAAATGAATAGATTAACTTTGATGATTAAAGATAAGGAAGAATCAGAATATTTTAAAACATGGAATTATTTTTATAGTTGGTTGGAAAAGAGATATAAATGACTGATACTATAATTATGTACAAATGATGATTATAATATTGATTTAGAAATGAAATGTTAGAATGGTTTGGATGAATATGAAGATAGAAGAAACTTATGGAAGATGGAGAAGAAGCCTAGAAGATAACACCGAGATGTCACAGGGAAGGGAGGATTGATGTATTAAATGTTTGTTTTAAAAAATAAAAAAAATTACTAATTAAAAAAGGACATAGAGGATTATGTGGCCAGCTGCCCCATTTGTGCCTCCACAAAAAGGCACCAGGGAAAGATGCCAGGACTCCTCCAACCAGTGGCAGAGCCCAAAGTACCATGGAAAGACATTTCAATAGACGTTATAGTAGAACTACCGGAAAGTTCAGGGAATACCATAATTTGGACAATAACTGACCTGTTTTCTAAGCAGGTACACATTGTGCCATGCCAAAATATATTTTCCATTCACACCTTAGCTAAACTATATGTGCAGCATGTGTACAGACTGCATGGGGCTCCAGAGAGAATTATATTGGACTGCAGGGTTCAATTTACTTCACGGTTCTGGCAAGAATTCCTAAGACTTTTGGGAACCACCCAGGGGCTTAACTCCTCCAATCTTCCAGAAATGAATGGAGCTTGTGAATATGAGAATGGGGTCCTAGACTTCCGGTTGGCGAATCGCGGCAGCAGGGTGCTGTAGGAGCGATCTCTGCTCCACAGCACTGTCTTTTTTTGCCGTGTCCTGGGGACCCCACGGAGCAAGACAGCCCTGAGAGCGTCTCGGACAATAGAGGGGATCTGAAGAGTGAAAAGCGAGAAGCAAGCACTCTCCGCTCGAACAGATGCCTCTGTCAAACCGGCACGGGTGCGTCCGCTGTTTAATGGTGGACCCGAAGCCATGTTAGCCAGCAATGACGAGGAAGCGAGGAGATCGGGGTGGCTGACATGAAAAGAAGACCCAGCTGCAATCCCTGGTGACCGTGGGGACTGATCTCAAAGAAACAGCGAGTGGAGCCGGGTGGAAGAGCTCATGGTGAGGCGAAAGGCGGTGAGTGAAAGTGACAGAGCAGATTGGGAAAGTGTGGATTGCCGGCGATACTGCAAGGAGGAAGCAGAGATTGCTGAGGCGAGGGACGGCGCAGCCAGAAGTTGTTGGCATCTTTTTTGAAATAGGCAGCGAATGTGGATATAACTGAATTGGATTAGACTACGAGTACACGAACGCACGGAAATATTAAATAACAAATTATGGACATTTAGTTCCTTTTTTTTTTTTAAGAGAGAAACCGGAAGCACAGCCATAACCCAAGTTTGATGATTGACAGCAGGAAGGATTTAGTGGAAACATTTTGAATTGTGATATTTGGAATTGTACCTCCGATTATTAAGATTTGGCTGTCAGAAAATTTTGGAACTGTTTGAGATTCCTTTCCAATTAACTGAAGTACTGCACCATACAAGAGAAGCTGTTTGAATGTTTAACTGTGGCAACAATTTACCAATTATAATGAACTTCTAAATTACCATTCAAACTATCACTTATTAATTAACCTATAAGTATTCCTCTATTTATTTATATAGATATTAATTACTTTAAATAATCTTTCTCAACTCTTCATGAGTAGACTTATATACTCCTTCTCTATAGTCTAATAGCTTTTGATCTATATACATACATACATACATACATACATACATACATATATATACCTAACTTATTTTTTGAACTGTATTGAACTGTAAAATTGTCTATATACCGTAATTAAGAATTTGATAGCGTACTATATTATATTTAGGTGAATATTGATATAATAATTGAATGAATTGTACTTGTTGATTTACAGACTGGGTGATTTTATAATTAGATGAATTAGAAATTTTTTGCTGTTAGAGAGAGAATAGTGGATGATAATCTGGAGGAATATTGAGGAGATTTTGAGAAATCAGAAGAGAGTTTTAAAAGAGATGACAAGCATCTCATTAG
Organism: Arizona elegans; assembly: GCA_022577455.1. Classification (NCBI taxonomy): domain Eukaryota; kingdom Metazoa; phylum Chordata; class Lepidosauria; order Squamata; family Colubridae; genus Arizona; species Arizona elegans. The sequence continues at coordinate 52,279,974 of JAKOOJ010000009.1, forward strand.
CAGTGTTTAAGACAGGAAAGAAAACACCATCCAACCCTGCAATAACAATGTCCTCTCCAGCGTTACAAAAATCTGTTAAAGGGCTAACAAAAACAGAAAAATCAACAATGTTACCAACTATGCAAGCAATGCAAGTGACCCTATCAATGATACAACAAACCATGCTCCTATTGCAGGAAAAAATAACAAACAATCATGTAGAATTGAAAACAGACATCCATTCTATTGATCAGAAAATGAGTGAGGTCCAAGAGTCCATCTATAATAATGAGCAAAAGATAAAGAAGGTTGAAACCAGGGTGGAACAGAATGAAAGAAATCTTGACTCTATGGACCAGAAACTAATGGAACAAAATAGAGAGCTGGAGGACTCCATAATTCATCTTGAGATGGATTGGGCAGCCTTCTTCCTACTTTTCCAAAACATAGTAGAGGACAAAGATGAGGATTTGGGACAGGTTATGGTAAACTTAATAGCTAGAATACTGCAACAGGACAAGGATGATATTATAAAAGAGCTGGACAAAGTCTATAGGATGCAAACTAACTATGCTAGGAGGATTAAGCTCCCTAGAGAAGTTCATGTTAGATTTGCCCGAAAGAAGGTGAAAGATGTACTATATAATATAGTAAGAGATGACTCTGTAACTTATAAAGGAAAATAGGTAATAGTACTGAAACAAGTCCCGAAGAGAGTTTGAGAACTGAGAAGAGACTACAGGTTCCTGGCTATACAGTTAAACAAGAGGAATATCCCCTTCAGGTGGATCCTACCAGAGGGGATGCTGATTACCTGGCAAGGGAAAAGAATCAAAATAGACAGCCTAGTCTCTGCGCAAGAACTTTTGACCAGCTGAGGGGTGCAGAGGAAGACCATAACAGTAAAGATGAACTGGATGTAGCCTCTCAGGAGGTAGACAGCGTGCAGCAAAGGAAATCCAAAGAAGGAACACCAGAGGAACAGGAGATAGAAGAGAAGGAAATTAAAGAAACCAAAGGAAAGAGACAAAGACCACAAAGAGCCATTCGAGTAAACAAAAACTAGACAGGTTTTATAGAGAGATGGAGGGTTGGAAGTTGTTGTCTGTTAATGTTAATGGTTTAAATAACGGTAGGAAAAGGAAACATATATTTTCAAAATTAATAAAACATAAGGCTGAAATAATATGTCTCCAAGAAGTGCATATAAAAAGAGAAGAGAGGAAGTATTTAGAATTTGCGAAATTTGGTAAGACTTTTACCTCCCTAGCAGAGAAAAAAAAAGGGGGGGGATAGCATTATATGTAAAAAAAGGGATTACTGCCGAACTCAAATATTCAGATGATAAAGGGAGAGTACTGGCAATTGAAATTAGGAGAGGAAGTACCCCAGTTTTAGTTGTCGCTATCTATGTGCCAAATAGGAACCTAGAATTTTATAAGAAATTGGGTCACAAAATAAGTGAATTGGAATATAGGAATGTTTGCATAGTTGGGGATTTTAATGGGGTAGTAAACCCGGTAAAGGACTATAGGAGTGGAATAGAGAAAAAGAACAAGAGGGAAAAGCTTCCAAAAACTTTTTTTGATTTAGTTGATGAGCACAACTTAGTAGACATATGGCGAGTATTAGACCCAAACGAAAAGCAATTTACCTGCTACCCGAACCCTCAGAAATCCTGGTCAAGGATTGACATGATCTGGGTCAGTAGGAGTTTGGGGTTGGATATCCACTCAGTAGAAATTACCCCAAATGTAACTAAATCTACTGGAACAGGAAGAACTGGCAAATAAAATTAAACAATCTAAACAGTACTATTTTGAGAATGCAAACAAGCCAGGGAGGTGGTTGTCATATAAATTAAAAAAGGAGAAGGAAAAAGGGATTATAGATTGTTTGGAGGATCTGGAAGGAAGGATGTTAGATAAAGAGGAGGAGAAACTCGATTTTGCTAGACAATATTACGAGACCCTGTATAGAGAGGAGGAAACCTCAATGGACAATATCAATCAATATTTGGCAAATGAAAACCTCCCACAGATAAAGGAGGAAGAAAGAGAAATGCTCAATAGAGAGATCACAATGGAGGAATTAAAGGGGGTAATATCAAAATTAAAAAATAATAAATCATCTGTCCCTGACGGTCTTCCAGGAGAATTATATAAAAACCAAGAATTGGAAGAAATACTCGTACCAAAACTGTTGGTAATATGTAATGAGGCCCTGTGAAGCTCTATGATTCCAGACTCGTGGAGGGAGGCGTACATCACATTGGTAGAAAAAGAAGGTACTGACCTGAAACAAATAAAAAACTATAGACCGATTTCCCTATTCAACACAGATTATAAAATATTTATGGGTATACTTGCGGGTAGGATGAAGATAATATTGAATAATTGGATCCATCCTGATCAAAATGGATTCCTTCCGGGACGGCAGATTAGAAGTAACATGAGGGTGGTGATAGATGTTTTGGAATATTATGAAGTACATTCTGAGAAACAAGCGGCATTGGCCTTCCTTGATGCCCAGAAGGCCTTGACAACTTAAATTGGAGATTTATGACCCAGCAAATCAAAAGGATGAATTTTGGGGAGCACTTTGAGAATGTGATAAAAACAATTTATGATAAGCAGAGAGCAAAACATCATACTCATGGAGATATGACTAAAACCCTCCAGATTGGCAAAGGAGTAAGACAAGGTTGCCCGCTCTCACCACTCTTATTCATATTGGCATTGGAGGTGTTGTTAAGGAAAATTAGGCAGAATAATGAGATAAGAGGATTGGAAATAAGGAAAGAAAAATTTAAAATTCAAGCAATTGCCGATGATGTGGCATTGATCATGGAGGAGCCGCTAACAACTGGAATAAAAGTATTGGAAGAGATAGATGAGTATGGGAAGTTATCTGGTTTTAAATTAAATAAGACTAAAACCAAAGTGTTAACTAAAAATATTCCAGCAGGAGATCAGAAAATCTTAGAAGAAAATTTGGGCATCCAAATAGTTAAAAAGATAAAATATTTAGGGATTTGGATTACGGCTAGATGTTCAGCCCTGAAAGAGGACAACTATATACCGCTACTGGCAAAAATCAAGCACGATTTGGAACGATGGGGGAAAGTTACAAATTTCACTGTTAGGTAGGATAGCTACCGTTAAAATGAGTATCCTCCCCAAATTGATATATTTATTCCAAACTACGCCAGTCAATGTAGGAAAAAAATATTTTGTAGAACTGAACAAGATAGTTAGGAAATTTATTTGGGAAGGGAAAAAGCCAAGGATTGCACTCTGAACATTGCAGGAAAAAAGGAATAGAGGTGGATTTGGGCTCCCAGTGTGGGAGATATACCACAAAGCCACTAACCTAGTGTGGCTACGAGATTGGGCTACACGAGGAAATAAAAGAATCTTACAACTGGAAGGGTATGATTTGCAGAAAGACTAGCACACCTATCTTTGGGATAAAGGAAAAGGGGCAGGGGTATATTTCCACCGACATAAAATTAGAGATGTATTAATGAGGACATGGAAGGAAATTAGACGCAAACATTATACAAAAATTCCAAAATGGACCTCCATAATGGAGGCAATGATCCATCCAAATACGCTAAGCAAGGAAAAAATGTTCACTTATCAAGATATCCTAGATAATAGCGGCAACCTTAAAACAAATGAGACCTTAAAGGAGCAAGGGATTCACATTGATTGGTGGCCCTACTTACAAATTAAATCCTGATACAGGAAGGACAAGCAGGAAGATGGTATAGAAATGGGGACAAATAGCTTTGACAAGATATGGATGGGCGGTGAGAACAAATTATTAGCTAAATTATATTCATACCTGCTTGAATATGATAGAGAAGGAGAGATACTTAAAGATCAGATGATTGCTTGGGGGAGAAATATCGGATCAAAAATAAACCTAGACGGTTGGGAAGAAGTGTGGAATAACAACCTGAAACTGACAAGAGCGGTAACTTACAAGGAGAATCAGTATAAAATGCTGTATAGGTGGCATCTAGCACCATCTAGGATTGCAAAGATATATCCAAACGCAAACCCCAAGTGTTGGAAATGTGGTCATTGGCAAGGTACCTTCTACCATATGTGGTGGATGTGTCCTGAAGCAAGGAAATTCTGGAAAATGATACAAAAATGGATCCAAGAAATAATAGAGGAGGATATTACCTTCATACCAGAAATCTACCTCCTGGAAGTACTAAAACAAGCATATGGGAAGAAGAAGAAATATTTAATTATCCACATTGTTACAGCTGCGAGGCTCTCTTATGCACAATATTGGAAGGAGAAAAGTTGTCCAACTGAGCAACCCATAGTCAACAAAATATTGGAATGCGCAGAAATGTGCAGATTAACATATGTATTAAATGAGAAGGAGGATTCAGAGTTTTATACGGTATGGGATTTGTGGTATAGGTGGTTGGGAAATAAATGCAAAAGTTAACTACTAAGGGGGACAATGCTTAACTACCAACTTAACTTATGTATCATTATATTATTTTATTTTTATTTTATTTTTATTTTATTTTGAATTTGTATACCGCCCTTCTCCCTGAGGACTCAGAGCGGTGAACAGCCAAGTAAAAACATCAAGTGCAAATATTAAAATACAGTTAAAAATACATATATAAATTTGGCCCCATTAATTAAAAACAATAAACAAAACACTTAAAAATACTTAAAAAATTAGGCCAGCCCGGCTTGCTGGAAGAGGAAGGTTTTAAGGGCATGGCGGAAGGCACTGAGGTCTTGGATTCTCCTTATCTCTGGAGGCAGTTGATTCCAGAGGGTAAGTGCCCCCACAGAGAAGGCCCTCCCCCTGGGGGTCACCAGCCTACACTGTTTGGCTGATGGCATCCCGAGGAGGCCCTCTCTGTGGGAGCGCACAGGTCGATGGGAGGTCGTCGGTGGCAGCATGCGGTCTCGAAGATAGCTAGGCCCTATGTCATGGAGCGCTTTAAAGGTGATAACCAACACCTTGAAGCGCACCCGGAAGACCACTGGGAGCCAGTGCGGCTCGCTCAGGAGCGGTATTACATGGGAGTGCCATGCTGCTCCCGTCACTACCCACGCTGCTGCGTTCTGGACCAGTTGGAGCCTCCGGGTGCTCTTCAAGGGGAGCCCCATGTAGAGAGTGTTGCAGTAGTCAAGGCGAGAGGTGACGAGGGCATGAGTGACTGTGCACAGGGAATCCCAATCAAGAAAGGGCCGCAACTGGCGAATCAGGCGAACCTGACAAAAGGTCCCCCTGGTTACAGCCGTCAGATGTTTCTCCAAGGACAGCTGAGTATCCAGGAGGACTCCCAGATTGCAAGCCCTCTCCGTGGGGGCCAACGACTCGCCCCCAATAGTCAGTGATGGAGTCAACTGACTATATTGGGATGCCGGGAGCCACAGCCACTCAGTCTTGGAAGGGTTGAGCCTGAGCTTGTTCCTCCCCATCCAGATCCGCACAGCTTCCAGGAACTGGGACATCACTTCAAGGGCATCGTTGGGGTGGCCTGGGGTGGAGATGTACAGCTGGGTGTCATCAGCGTACTGGTGGTATCTCACCCCAAAGCCACAGATGATCTCACCCAGCGGCTTCACATAAATGTTGAACAGGAGGGGCGAGAGGACCGACCCCTGAGGCACTCCACATATAAGAGGCCTTGAGGTCGACCTCTGCCCCCCTGCCAACACGAACTGCGACCAGTCGGAGAGAAAGGAGGAGAACCACTGTAATACGGTGCCCCCCATCCCCAACTCTTCCAACTGGTGCAGCATGATACCATGGTCGATGATATCAAAAGCCGCTGAGAGGTCTAACAGGACCAGAACAGAGGAGCAACCCCTGTCCCGAGCCCTCCAGAGATCATCAATCAACGTGACCAATGCCGTTTCCGTGCTGTGCCCAGGCCTGAAACCCGACTGGAACGGATCTAGATAGGATGTTTCCTCCAGGAATTGCGGAAACTGTCACAAGACCACACTCTCAACAACCTTCGCCAGGAAGTGAAGGTTGGAGACAGGACGATAGTTGGCCAATATTGCCGGATCCAGGGACGGCTTCTTGAGGAGAAGCCTCACCACCACCTCTTTCAAGGTGGCGGGGAAGTGACCCTCACTCAACGAAGCGTTGATAACACCCTGGAGCCAGCCTCGTGTAACCTCCCGGGAGGCCAGTACCAACCAGGAGGGACACGGGTCCAATAAACATGTGGCCGCACTAAGTCTCCCCAAAATCCTGTCCACATCATCGGGAGTCACAGCATCAAACTCTCCCAGGTAACATTCTCAAGACTATTCCTCATCACCCTGCCCTGATATACCCAGTCAGAGTCCAAATCCCCCCGGATCTGAGCGATTTTGTCATACAGGTATTGTCCGAAATCCTCCGCCCTGCCTTCCAAGGGATCCTCCCGTGCTCCCGGACGGAGCAGGGAGCGGGTTACCCTGAACAGGGCAGCCGGATGATTTCCTGATGACGCAATAGAGGCGGAAAAGTAATTAAACTTTGCCGTCTTTATCGCCACTAGGTAGGTCTTAATATGTGACCTTACCAGTGTTCGGTCAGATTCAGCGAGACTGGCCCTCCAACCGCTCTCTAGGCATCTTTTCCGGCATTTCATCTCCCTCAGCTCCTTGGTGAACCAAGGAGCCGCGAGGGATCGACACCAGGTCAGAGGCCGCAAAGGCACGACTCGATCCAAGGCCCCATCAGCCGCCCGATCCCAGGCAGCTACCAGGTCCTCGGCCGAGTCGTGTGCCAGATCTTCAGGAATTGGCCCAAGCTCCATCTGGAACCTATCAGGATCCATCAGGCACCTGGGGCGGATCCATCTAATTGGGTCCACCTCCCTGCGGCAGGTTGTAGCAGTTCGAAGGTCCAGACGAAGGAGTGAGTGATCTGACGATGACAAGGGTTTCATGTCTATATCCCCTATAATAAGACCACTCAACCACTGGCCAGAGAGAAAAATCAGGTCCAGCGTGTGTCCCCCCCTGTGAGTGGGGCCATGAACTAACTGGGTCAGGTCCATGGCCGTCATGGAAGCCATGAACTCCCGAGCCATCTCCGACGTTTCACCAATGGACGGCAGGTTGAAATCACCCATGACCATAAGCCTGGGTGTATCAACTGCCACCGTGGCTATCACATCGAGTAGCTCGGGCAGGGCTGTTGCCACGCGGCAGGGAGCCAGGTACATAAGCAGCAAGCCCATCTGAACCCCATGCCCCCATCTCACAAAGAGGGACTCACATCCGGCAATCTGTGGCACAGTGGTCTCCCTCGGACCAAGACCTTCGTTAATAATAACCACCACCACCCTGCCCATCCCCTGGGCCCTCGGCTGATGGAATGCTCTGAAGCCTGGTGGGCACATCTCAACCAGAGGGACCCCTCCCTCTGGGCCCAACCAGGTCTCCGTAATACCCGCCAGGTCCGCTCCCCCCTCTTGAATAAGATCGCAAATGAGGGGGGCCTTATTTACCACGGACCTGGCATTGCACAGCATCAGCTGGAGGCCCAGGTCCTGAGTATCTGAGCCACCTAGTATCCGAGGGGAGCCTTGAGGACCGGGGCGCGCAATCGCTCCCAAGTAGCGAGTGCGCACCCCCGGCACAAGATAAGGTCCTCTGCTCCCGCCATATCTGCCCCTCCCATCCACCGTGCTGATTATATTCCCAATCCCTCGTCCTGTGCCCTCCAAATCATTACCCTGTGCCGGGCTCGGCCCTGACCTAGGTGGATTACCCCCCCCCCATCCCCTTTGGTCGCCCTCCCAGTTCCCCTTAAAAGATTATTAAAAACCCTAATTAAAAAACCCCTCAATCCCCGCTTTAAAACATGCCACCTCTCGGGGCTCCAAAGCCCGTCCTTAAGGTAGGCCTTCGATAGAGTGGAAGGCCATCGCCGCGAGAGGGGGGCATCTCACAGCGCGAGCAAATCTGCCGAGGTATAAGCCATACAAGTATGATGAGATGGAAAAGGGGAACCTTGGATGTCAGCGAAATTTAAAGATAGTCATTGAGGTGAGAGATGGCAAAAGAGGCTGGCCAGGATGAAACTGGGGCCCCTTCACTCTCTCACAGTGATGGGGCAACCAGATCAGATGGTTGCAGTGCAGGCGGATGGCCACAGCCGTTCTCTCACCACGGCTGGATGTCAAGGCCAACAATAGTCACTCTCTCCCTGCAGATGGAGCAGCAGTCCTTGACCTGGACTCTCAGCTTCTCCCTCCAGCCTGCAATCTCTCCTCCCCCGAGCCAAGGCCTAAAGGTGGTAATCGGGCAGCAGGAATAAACTAGCCAGCAGTAGAAGGAGATAGAAAAAATCCAGGAGGGTGATAATAAAGTCCCAGAGTCAGTAATGATGGTAAAAGTGGGCCGACCTAATAGAGAGTCCAGGCAGCAATGGGGGGGAGGCCATTTTCATAGGGGGGGGGAGCGAATCCAAGGGGGAAACCAGATGTTCACCCGGTATTCCACTGCAGCCTGTTAAAACTGGCAACCATTTCTCCTCTCCATCTGGGAACTAAACCACCTCCTGATCCCATTATGATTGAAGGGAAGCAACATTTTGAAGTCAAAGACATTTTGGATTCATGCACATACTAGGGGAGAACCCAATACTTGGTGGCATGGGAAAACTTTCCACCTTCTGAAAAAAAATGGGTAGATTCGCAACACCTTAGGGTTTCCAAATTACTTAAGAAATTCCATGAACAATACCTGGACAAACCTAATTGAACATCAATTAATCTTGCATTTGTATTTGTCTCTCTTTTTCCCCTTCTGCTTGAGTTTTCTCTAGTGGCGGGCTTCAAATAATTTAACAACTGGTTCTCTGCCCTAATAACCAGCTGGGTAGGCATGGCTTGGTGGTCATGTGACAGTGGGAGTGGCCAACTTGATATCACTCACATTGAGGGACCTGTACAAAAATACAAAAAGCTTCTTTGCTTGCAAAAAGTTGCCCTAAATACCAATCATTAGATTAGAAATGGGGGAATACACATTGAAGATCAATGAGTCACAGCTGTCATGGAAACCTAAACCATTCTGTCTGAATATCTTCCTTTTCCTCAGCAATAACTGCAACCCAGAGTTACAAATCAGTCAGGGTGCCAGGGCACATTGAGGAGTTAAAATAGTTAAAATACAATCAACTCTTGCTCATAAAGTGAAAGCCTTTAGCAGAGAGGTCATTTAAATTCTCCAGAAAGTGGGTGGGCATATTTGGGCTACAAAATGTTGAGCTAAAGAGACAAATTAACAAATTAACATCTTCAGTGAGGGCTAATCCCAGGGGTGAAATGCTCCCGCTTCGGACCAGATCACCCGATCCAGTAGCGATGCCGGTGGGTGGTTTGGAGAACTGGTAGCAAAAATCCCTGTGCCCCCCCCCCATGCCGCACGATCATCAGAGGCTATTTTTTTTACTTTTAAAAGCCTTTTTTTTTCTATAACCTCTTCGGCCAAAAAAAATGCTTTTAAAAGTAAAAAAAAAAAGCCTCTGATGATCACGCGGCTCAGCTGGGATTGTCAGAGGCTTTTAAAAGCATTTTTTTCTGCAATTGGAAGGAGGATCCACTTATTATCAGTCAGCAATCATGTAAGTTGGCCACTCTGAAGCAATGCAAGCGACTCCTGTCCCAAAGGTGCTTTTTCAAGAGGCAACTGGACTTTCTGGAAACCAAGAAAATCCAGTTGCCTCTTAAAAAAAGCACCTTTGGGACAACCATGACCCGGCTAACTGAAGAATCCCTATAGACAAGCAACTCCTGTGCTCAGTGAACTGACAAAGCATCCTTTCCCACCCAGGAGAAGCAATCCTTAGATCCATTTGCATCATTTAAAGATACTCACCTTACAAGATATCCTTAGGTAATCATCCAGATTTAAGGAAAGATCACATGCCCCCAGAAAGACAGTAAAAAAAAAATCAGACAGAATGCCAAGCTTCCATCCTGCCTCTCAGCCATTTCTTCTATGGCTATGTCAACCATTTTGTAAATAGCTTTTTCAAGCCCAAGGAATAAAAGTACCACAAAAAACTCCAGTGGGGGTGGGGGGATGACTCCAAAGAAGCTCAGCTACAGACAGAAAGTCTGGGTGTATTGCCAAGAACTATTAAGGGTGTTACAATGTAACAAAGCTTAACCCAGAGGCAATTTCTGAAAACATTTAAAGCAGCAGGGGTGGCAATTAAGATAAGGATTATGCTAGAAATACAGGCACACTAGAATCTTTTCTTTCTGCGTTCCTTGCAGGATTAACCCTGTAAAGAGGCAAAAGATTTCTTCCAACAACCGGTTCTTCAGACTACTCAGAAAATTAACATACGGTTCAGGAAAACTGGCACAAACCGATAGGAGCCCACCACTGGTTTTCTCTGCAGGACAAACATCCCTGAAAAGAGGGGCAGAATATCAGATCTGCCATTTTCAGCTTGGCACCTTGCTGGCATCCTGCCCTCAATCATTGTGGGAACAGAGGAAGTAGACAATTGGCATGAAGAGGGTAGAGATGACCTAAAGGTGTGGTTACAGATTTGACAGAGACCAGAGGTGTGAGAACCAGTCTTCAAGGCCATGGAGCCTGAGAAAGGAATGTGAATGGCACTAAGACACACACACATCTGAGCGGTTCCCAAAACACCTATTTGGCACACCATTGGTTGAAGACAAACCAGTCAAGGGTGGAGGACCATGGAGAAGAGGAAAATTTGTAACCTTTTGAACAGGAACTTTAGTTCTAGCTTGCTTTTGCTGCAACCACTAGTTCTTAGCAAAAGAACCTATCATTTCAACCAAATAGAGTTGAAGGTCTTTCTTTCCTAGTAATCTATCTGGGGAAAACCAGACTGCATCTGCAGAAGGAAGCAAGGTCAGAAAAGTCAAGATAATGGCCATGTCCATGATTATATCATCTTTTCTTTTTTGACATCTCTCATCCCACTGGATACCCCTGATCAGAACTGTCCAATTTTAGAAACCCCTGCAGGAACTAAGATTAGAAGAAGAGGCCAATGGGCAGCCAATTACATAATTGCTCAAAGGTATATGAGATATGAAGAGTAGATTTGCTAAAAGGTTTTTATAAATATTTCACAGCAGCTCCATTACTCTAGAAGAGTTAATTTTTTTGCCATTATATTTCTTAATGTATGTAATGAGAGAAAAATTAATTTCCATACTTAAAAATTTAAAAGTAAATAGGAATTAAATTATTTATCTCAACATTCCAATTATTTCTAATGTGCATCTTGCTTATGTTAACTAATGTACATTAATTAACCTGCTAAGGAACTGAGTTTTGATTTAGTTCAGCCCATGGAAATTATATCTTACTTAACTTATGTGTTAACCACCTTGCTTGGAAAAAGAGCCTGTAAAATAAATCACTTTAGAACACCTATCAGAATAAATGTGTATTAAGTGCTAAATGCAAGAGAAAAATATGAAGGACAAATTAGGTCCTTTATATAGTTTATGGAGGAGGAGGGGGAGAGAAAGCTGGGTGGGATGGGGAGTGGAGGAGGAGAAGGGGCAGGAAGGGAGGGAGGGAGGAGGAAGAGGATAAAATGCCAAATCCAGGCTAAGCTTTGTTATATTATGTTTTTATATTAGGTTAAGTCAGTGATGGCTAACCTTTTTGCCATTGCGTGCCAGGAAGTTGGGGCAGGGGAGGTTTGTGCGCATGCGTGCCCACACTTGAAGACTTGGCTTTTCAAACAAATAGGCTGAGACTGATTCTGGGCTTTATTATTTACTACTAATTAATTATTTGGATTAAATTATGATTTTATTGTACTTGTTTCTTAACTTGTGTTCGTCGCCCTGAGTCCTTCGGGAGAATGGCAGCATATAAATACATGTAATAAATAAATAATAAATAAATAATGCTATGAGCCCCATCCCGTGCATGCATGCGTGACCCCCCGTTGTCCCCTCCACTCCTGGCATGCAATGGCCCAGTAGGCCCATTTTTCTTTCTCACCTGGCTCCAGATCCTCTCTATGCATCTGGAGAGGGCAAAAACAGCCTTCCCCACCCCCTCAGAGGCCCTCCGGAGGCCTGAAACAGCCCATTTTCCAACTTTCAGTTGGACAGGAAGTGACGTTTTTTGCTGTTCCCAGCCTCCAGAGACTCCTAGAGAGGCAACTTGTCCAGCTCCATCCAAGAGGCCTACCCAAGAGCATGGAGGCCATTGAAGCAAGGTGAGCGGAGAGGCAAAACACACCAGCGGAGAACAACGAGGCAAGCCGGTTAGCGAGTGGGGCCCAGCTGTGGAGCAGGGAGGAAAACAATCCATGGGGCAAAGAGGACAGCCAACTAAGGGCAAAACAATGACTGGCAGAGAAGGAAAAGATGAGCCGGTGAGAGAGAGAGAGGAGCAGGGAGGAAGTGGAGGAGAACTGGCTGTGCAGAAGAGACAAGAGGTGAGCTTGTCATGGGCCATCCGGGCGGTCCTGTTGCTGGGAGAAACAGCGCAAATGGGAGCCACATGGCTGAGGAGCCAGGAGCAGTGGCAGCACAGCAGACGGGAGAGCCAGCAGCAAGAGGCAGCACAATGAAGCAGATCCTGAGGAGTGTGGAAAGCAACAGGAGAACATTGGTGCAGCCAGAGGCTGTTGGTATTGGTGGAGCATTTCAGCACAGCGGATCAGAGAACCGGTGATTGAGAACGGCAACAGAGCAGCATGGGAGACCCACAGATGGGGGGGGGGGGAAATGCCATGAATTGAGAAAAGCAGGGAGAGCTGAATACATGGTAGCGCCAGGAGAAAAACAAGTAGGAAGGGAGGATAAAAAGACAATACAGGACACAAGGCAAAAGAAAATCAAAGGCAAGTAGACAATAGCTAATACAGAACATATAAAAGCAGAGAAGTAAGAGATAAATCAAGCCCACAAGAAAGCAGGGAGGGAAAGGATCACAAGAAGGAAGGGACAATTAAAGAACATTCCAGTACACGCTAAGAACGAACCTCGCACTTAAGCCCACTCAACACTAAAAAAAATTTAAATTGGGCAATCTAAATGATCTGCTAAAACCTTAAAATTTTAAACTAGACAATTTGAACTATAGAATTTTAAATCCTTAAACTAGGAATTCTTTAAATGTTAGAACCTTAAACTTTGCCTAGACTTGAGTCCCGCAAATTTTAAATTTTAAATGATTTGCTAGAACATCTGTATTCCAATTTGGACATTTTTCTCTTTTAAAAATCTGTGGTAAAACCCTCTACATTTTCACTCTCAATTTTTTGTAAATCCACTCATAGAAGAAGAAACTGATACTATTGTGATCTGCAGAACATATTCCATGTATATACCTATGCCCATCGAATACCCAAACTACATATGTACCAAATGTAACAGTGGTGAAATGTAAAATTTGTTACTACCGGTTCTGTGGGCGTGGCTTGGTGGGGGGTAATATGACTGAGTGGGCGTGGTGAAATTTTGTTTTTTTACTTTTAAAACCATTTTTTCTACAACCTCTTCGGCTGAAGGGGTTGTAAAAAAATGCTTTTAAAGCCTCTGACGATCCCAGCTAACTTGCCTGATCGGCAGAGGCTTTCTTTTTTTAAAAAAGCCTCTGATGATCTCAGATGAGCCTCTGATCATCAGAGGCTTTTTTTTTACTTTTAAAAGCATTTTTTCAGCCAAAGAGGTTGTAGAAAAAATGCTTTTAAAAATAAAAAAAGCCTCTGATGATTATGCAGCTCAACTTGGCAATGGGGGGAGGCAGGGATTTTTGCTACCGATTCTCCGAACCACCCGCCTCCATCGCTACCGGATTGGGCAATCCAGTCCGTACCAGGAGCATTTCACCCCTGAAATGTAAATTAATCAAGTTACTAGAAGAAAAAGTAAAGGGTCTAGAAGAAACTCTAACCACTCTGAAACTCGACCTACAAAATGAGAAACCCCAAACCTTGCAAAAAGAATATGCCCAAATTGACCCCTTAGAGGAAGAAGACAGATGGAAACATGTCACTCATGGAAAAAAACCACAAACCTAGTACAAAACCCCTGTCCAAACCAACCCACTCTGAAGCAGCCCCACTGGTGCTAAGCAATCAATATCATGGACTCTCACTAGAAGAAAACATGCAGACACATAGAAAAGAAGCACCTACAAATGTCCTTAAAAAGTAGCACCATCAAATGCTACTATGATAGATAAAAAAACATCCCAACCTACCTAGGAAAAAAAGGTGAGTGTTGGTGATAGGAGATTCAATTCTCAAGGGAACAGAACCTGCCATCTGTAAACCAGTCAGTCAGTCCAGAGAGGTATGTTGTCTCCCTGGAGCTAAAATCAAAGATGTGACTGAGAACCTAACCAAAATAATAAAACTAACAGACTACTACCCCATTCTATTACCACATGTAGGGACGAATGACACAAAAAAGGACTTGAAAACAATATTGAATGATTATGAGCAGCTAGGGAAGAAAGTCAAGGACTTAGGTGCACAAGTAGTTTTTTCATCTGTACTGCCAATGAAAGGACAACATCCGGCAAGAGAACAAAGAATTCCAGAAGAGAACCACTGGCTAAAAGGTTGGTGTTAGCAAAAAAACTTTGGATTCCTGGACCATGGTCTGTATGATCTCCATAATGGGCTTTTGGCAAGGGATGGGTTGCACCTCACAAAGACTGGGAAGAATGTTTTCGGAAAACAACTGGCTCAACTTATTTTTATTTTTTATTTTTTTATTTCGAATTTATATACCGCCCTTCTCCTGAAGGACTCAGGGCGGTGTACAGCCACAAATAAGAAACATAAAATACAAACATTAAAAACAATTAAAAGAATATATATCTATTTGGCCCCATAATTTAAAAAGTGACAAACCAATTAAAAAACATTTTAAAATTTTTTTTAACCCATCAGGAGGGCTTTAAACTAAAATTGAGGGGAGAGGGCAACTACTCTTTAAGATTTTCAGGACCTAATTCCAAGCAAAAACCCCTAGAAAGCAAGGCAAATAACAAAGTAAGGAGGGATGGGAAGGAAAACAAACTCAAATACCAAATAGGAGACATAGGAAGCATACCCAGTCAGGCATAAAGATCTCAAGTGCCTATATACAAATGCACAAAGTCTGGGGAAGCAACAGGGTGAACCTGAACTATTAATACATGAATGTAGATATGACTTAGTAGGAAAAACAGAAACTTGGTGGGATGAAACGCATGACTGGAACATACTGATAGAAGGATACAAACTCTTCAGAAAAACCCAGACCCCATAAAAGAGGAGGTGGAGTTTCACTGTATGTAAATGACCACTATATTGCTATAGAATTGCATGAAACCAAAGACGAAAACCTCCTAGAATGCATATGGGTCAACATAAAAGACAAAAAGAATGACATGACCATGGTTGTATACTATAGACCACCCAATCAAGCAGAAAAAATAGATATCCTTTTTGCCAACCAACTAACAAATATATGTAGGAAACACACTACAATAGTAATGGGGGACTTCAATTACCCTGATATCAATTGGAAAACTAATTCTGCACCAAGTGAAAAATCAAATAGGTTCCTAACCTATTTGTTGTCCAAAAGGTAGAGGAGGGAATTAGAGGGACAGCCATACTGGACTTAATACTTACAAAAAGAGAAGAAGTGATAGAGGGAGTTGAAACTGCAGGAACCTTGGGTAAGAGTGACCATGTCATAATAGAATTCAACATAACGCAAACACAAGCAGTAGAACAAAATGATACCAGAGTCTTAGATTTTAAAAGAGCTAATTTTAGTAAACTCAGAGAGAACTTGGATGAAAATCTTAAAGGGGAAAACAATTCAAGAATTTTGGGAAACTCTGAAAAATACGATCATAAAAGCCCAGACCAGCGCAATACCGCTGAGAAAGAAAAACAAGAAATCCAAGAAGAAACCAGTATGCTTAACAAAGATCTCCCTGACACATTGAAAGACAAAAAGGACAAGTACAAAAAAATGGAAAGAGGGACACATAACTAAGGCATGATATCAGCAGACAGCCAGAATCTGCAAAGACGAAGTCAGAAAAGCAAAGGGTCAGAATGAACAAAGACTTGCAACAAAAGTCAAAGATAACAAAAAAAGTTTCTTCCAACATATAAATAACAAGAAAAAAAATCAAGGAAACAATCGATTCACTAAAAAGAGAAGACCACAAGGAAGTAACAGGCAACAGAGAAAAAGCAAAGCTGCTTAACTCATTCTTTGCATTCTTCACGCAAAAAAGAAACTATAGCCCAACCTACCAGAAACATAACTAAAAAACAGACTGGAAATAAAAGTTAAAATAAGCAAAAAAATAGTAGAGTTTACTCAACTTGAGTTTATTGATTAGTCCTTGGGCCATATCAAAGTGCAGAGTTCTAGACACAACTTACTACTAAAATCTGTTAAAAATCATTTAAAATGGAATTGGATAAAATACAATTTAAAATGAAATTGAAATAAAATATGATTTAAAATGGCAAAAGCCTCCTTTTTCCATATTGACCATCTCTGTTCAGTTTCAGTTAACTTCCTAGAGGTGTGTGCACATGGTTGTAATTTGCCTTCTTCGTTCTCTTGGAATAAAACAGCACCGACTGCCACATCACTGGCATCGGCCTGGATTACAAATGGTTTCTCTGGGTCTGGGTGTTTTAATACAGGTTCAGCTGAAAATAGTTTTTTCAGTTTTTCAAATGCCGCTTGGCAGTCCATAGTGTAGGGTTATTACAATGCTCATCTGTATGGTTTTTGGAACTGCAGTTACACGAAATTGCAAACATCAGCAATTCTCATCTTTGAGCAGTGTTTCTAGCATGTACAAGGACACAGGGTGAAACAATGTATAACCTGTAACATTTGCCACTTTCAGTGTATCTTGTGTAACTATCATTGTGTGTGAATACATGCATTTTCTCATGAAAACCAAGGATGTAATTACTAACCAATTATTGTGCCTTGGAGATTTGTTAACCAATAATAAAATAACACACATAGTAGGTGAGAACTGAGAAACTTAGAAACTATATAAACTATGTCTGATGCTCAATAAAGTTGCTGTTGATTATACTCTCAACTCTGCTACCCGTGGATATTTTCCTTTCATACATCTCATATATCTTCAGCCTTCGGGAAACGAATGCAACACCATAGTCCAATTCAGTGGTTGGTTAGATTTCGTTCTGAGTTGGCAGCTGTTATTTTGGCTTTGAGATTGTTTTCTGATCAGCCTATTAACTTAATTGTTGATACAAAATATGTCTTTCTTGCAATGCAATCTCTTCCTTATGCATATTGTTCTGTTTCTCTTGATGTTAATCTTTTGTCTTTATTTTTATCTTTAAAACATGTTTTGGAAGAACGTGTCTTTCCTTTATATGTTGAGCACATTAGGAGCCATACTCCTTTTCAAAATTCTTTGACAGAAGGCAACAGACAAGATGATGAAACTTTAAAAGATGTCACAATTCTTTTTTCTGATCCTGTTGCTAGTCATTCATATTTTCATCAAAATGCTAAATCTTTGGCTAAACAATTTTCTGTTCCTATCTCCCAGGCTCGTGATATTGTTCGGGGATGTACTTCTTGTCAACAATTTGCAGTTCCTTTTCCTATGGGGGTAAATCCTCGAGGAACAAAAGCCAACCAAATTTGGCAAATGGATGTCACACAATTTGTTATTTTTAAGCCATACGCATATTTACATGCAACCATTGACACATATTCTCATTTTTTATGGATTACTGCTTCTAGACATGAATGCACTTCTGATGCAGTGTCTCATTGTCTTTCTGCTTTTTCTGTCATGGGAAGACCAAGTCAATTGAAAACTGACAATGGTCCAGCATATACTAGTAAGGAATTTACTTCTTTCTGTCAACAATGGAACATTCAATTGATACATGGAATTCCTTACAACTCTCAAGGGCAAGCTATAATTGAGCGAGCTCATCATACATTCAAAGCTACATTGACTAAATTAATAAAAACTGAATCTGGTCCATTCCATTTGCGAAAGATTCAAAATTTGATCTCTATTGCTTTGTATGCATGGAATTACTTAACATTTTTAGATTCCTTTTCAGAAATCCCAGTCAATTTACATTTTCATATTCAGGATCCTGTTTCACGACCTTTGGTACTCTATCATCAACTTCCTGATCCTGCCTGGCACGGACCTACAAAACTTATAACCTGGGGTCGTGGTTACACTGCAATTGAAGATCTGCAAACAAAAAAAGCTGTGTGGATTCCAGGCCGATGTGTTCGTCCTTATCATGGAAAAACAAATGAAAACTCTCAAGTTACAACATCCTCCACTCTTGAATTGGGACCAATTTGAATTTCAACAACGATTCAACAAGTCCTTTCTTATCTGCTGTTTTTTCTTTTGTTTTCTCTCTCTATTTTCTGCTAATTCTGAAGCAATTATTGATTTTCCCCTTAGTCCTAATCTTTGGATTCGTCATGCTCAATATATGTTTTTGATTCATGGTAATAATGTAACTTTATATTATGAACCTCCTATGGCTTTTGGTCAAGTTGCCTTTATTCCTAATTTAGTTAAGTCTTCTGCCTTTATTGTTTTGCAACTTCAACATATTTCTTCTTCTTGGTTATTTTCTACTCCTCGGTATGAATTGAATTTAGTTAAATGGAAGTATCTTCATATTAATCAATTTACTAGAGGTTTATGTTTTTGTTGTTATGCTCGTTATAATTGGCTTAATAAATGGTCTAATTATTCAAAAGCTAAACATATTTTAGATAAAGTATGGAATTATAGTTATTGTACTCAGAAATATTGGTTATGGGGTAATATTAATGAAACATCGCAAGGTCATAATATTATACCTGATATGTATCCTGATGATTTTCCTATTTTTCAAGTCACTGACATCTCTGATATGGGATCAAGTGGATCAATCTGTGCTGGATGGCAATTAAAAGATCCTGCTATGTGGTTTTTCTTTAAATGTACACCCTCAAAACTATCAATATGCTGCAATTGGATATTTATCTTTACCTGTACAAATAGGTGTTTCTGATAGATTGTCAACTCAAAGGAGACGTGCGGTCATGGGATCAACATGTTCTGATGAAGTTATTATTGATACTCAACCTTCTTCATTGCCTACTTTTGGACGTGCTTTAGCTGGAGCCATAACTGGAACTATTACTTTGGGATCATATCCAGGAATAATAGCTCAAGAAAATAGACATTCTATTCTGGGACTAACATGTCGATTGGAGAAATCTATTAATGCTACTGCTGCCATTGTTTGAGATTTGCAAAATGAAATAGAAGAACTAAATCAAGATTTGATTCAACAACGCTTTGCTATAGACTATTTGTTAGCTCGTCAAGGTGGATTTTGTACCCTGGTTGGTCAACGTGTTTGTGCTGTGCATTTTCATTCACTTAATAAGACTATTGAAGATGAATTAGCTAATTTACAAGCTGATATAAAAAATAATGTACATGTGGACTTTTCTCCTTTTGCTTGGTTAACTGATTGGTTACCTGATCTTGCTTGGTTAAAACAATTGTTTTTCTATGGTGTAATTGTACTTGCATTACTTATACTTTTTTGTTGTTGTATGCAATGTATTCCTACATTTTTTGCAATGTTTCGCAAGTCACCTCAACCTACTTTGAATTTAATTCAATTGCGTGCTCTTGATAAATTTCGTTTTCCTTCATTAAAATAAAAAGCGAGGAAATGTAGGGTTATTACAATGCTCATCTGTATGGTTTTTGGAACTGCAGTTACACGAAATTGCAAACATCAGCAATTCTCATCTTTGAGCAGTGTTTCTAGCATGTACAAGGACACAGGGTGAAACAATGTATAACCTGTAACATTTGCCACTTTCAGTGTATCTTGTGTAACTATCATTGTGTGTGAATACATGCATTTTCTCATGAAAACCAAGGATGTAATTACTAACCAATTATTGTGCCTTGGAGATTTGTTAACCAATAATAAAATAACACACATAGTAGGTGAGAACTGAGAAACTTAGAAACTATATAAACTATGTCTGATGCTCAATAAAGTTGCTGTTGATTATACTCTCAACTCTGCTACCCGTGGATATTTTCCTTTCATACATCTCATATATCTTCAGCCTTCGGGAAACGAATGCAACACCATAGTCCAATTCAGTGGTTGGTTAGATTTCGGTTTATCTACCCACTTGGTTTTTGATAGATTTGTAATTTGACCGTTTGCGCATGCCCCAAGATGGTGACGCCCATCTAGATCATACCTAGAGATGGGCGGCTCGTGGACTGGCAGGGGTCTTCTGGGGCTGCCATGAACATCGGCAGCCCCGTTTCCAGTTTGAGGAGTCTCTCCCCAGCCTGATGAGGGCTTTTTTGCCCTCCGGAACCTCGTGGCTGGGGAGAAGTGAGCGGAAGACGGCGCGGGTGGAAGAACGCCGAGGCTGAATGCTGACAGCCCGGCTGCATCGGCTCCGCTGTTTTTTTTCTCCCTGTTTGGCCGAGGCAGCGGCGGCCAGAGCGGCGGCGGCGGCGGTGGTGATGCCCAGCGAGCTCCCCCCTGACCCTGGATGCCCCTGGGGGTTTCTTTTGGATATTCCGGGGGCGCTGGGGAACGCTGGGAATGCTCGGGTGTGGCTGGCGCCGAGGACGACGCTGTGGTAATGGCGGCTGCTGCGTGGCAACCAGGTCGAGGGCGGTGGTGCTGGAGAGCTGGAGAGTTGTTGGCATTGGAGGAGAGGAGAGGAACATCAAGCCTCGACATTGAAATGGGGCAGTTGAACCCCATTGTGCTCAGGGGTTGAAGGATACATGGCTGACGTTAAGGGCTTGTGTGGAAAGATCTGGGGTTGGAGAGGCTGGTAGACGGCTCAAGTATTGGGTCGCTATGGATGGCCTCCCCCCCCTCCCTTTTTCTGGCCCTGTTATCGGCCTACCGGCCAATGTGGACTTTCTTCCCCAGAGCTTGGGACCTGGCTCTGTCTTTCGTCCCGTCTCCTGGCTGTATGGAGGACAAGGCAGTTACGGGAGGATGGATGGAGCCCGTTCCAGACTACGTTCGCCGCGGATGGGACTCATCTTTTTAGGGCCAGGAACGCCAAACCACCGTGAGAGGGTGGTTTTTGGACTTTCCCTGACTCTTTCCATCTTGCCTGATTAGGATGGCCAACCACCGTGAGAGGGTGGTTTTGGACTTTCCCTGACTTTTTCCATCTTGCCTGATTAGGATGGCCAACCACTGTGAGAGGGTGGTTGGATAGTTCCCCTCAGCTGGACTGAACGTGAGGACTTCTACCCATTACCGTGAGAGGGTAATGGTGACTCTTCCGATTATCTTAGTCTTGCCTCCTGGACATTTGAAACCATCATTATAGACCCCTAGGCCATGTCTAGGCCAAACTTGTATTATCATTCTAGTGTTAAAATGTATTCTAGGGCAAAGCTTCTTGTGCTGCGAGATTCCCCCCTCTCGCAGGCCTGGCCCTCTATGTTATCGAGGGCCCACCTTAATGACGGATCTTGGGACCCCGAGAGGTGGCATGTTGCAAAAAGGGGATTGAGGGGTTTTTTAAAGACTTTTTAAAATAGATTTTTAAGGGGTTCTGAGGGTGGGGGAGGTTACGTGGGTTTGGGGGGAAACCCACGGGGGTTGGAGACCAGTCCGGCTGCTATTAATGGTGCCGTAGGGGGTGCGGACTCTGGGGGAAAGGGGACTGTTAGAATGCCCTCTAGTGAGGGCTTCTCTATTAACACGCTGAGTGGGAGGGGCAGGTATGGCGGGAGCAGGGGGCCAGATCATTTGGTGGGGGCACGTGCTCGCTATCTCCGAGCGATTCCATGCCCCGGTCCCCTTAGCTCTTCCCGTTCCCCAGGCTGCTCAGAGTCTCAGCGCCCGAGTCTCTGGCTGATGTTATGTAATGCCAGGTCCATAGTAAATAAAGCCCCCCTCATTTGTGATCTTATTCAGGAGGGGGGAGCGGACCTGGCAGGTATCACGGAGACCTGGTTGGGCCATGAGGGGGGAGTTCCCCTCGTGGAGATGTACCCATAAGGCTTCCGTGCATTTCATCAGCCGAGAGCTCAGGGCAGGGGCGGGGGGTGGCGGTCATTCTAAAAGAAGGTTTTGATCCGAGGGAGACCACTGTACCTCAGATAGCCGGATGTGAGTCCCTTTTTGTGAAGTGGGGTCGTGGGGTGCAGATGGGTCTGTTGATCATGTACCTGGCTCCCTGCCACGTGGCAACGACCCTGCCTGAACTCCTCAATGTTATAGCCGAGGTGGCGGCTGATACCCCCAGACGTGTGGTCATAGGGGATTTCAACCTGCCATCCATCGGTGAAACATCTGAGGTAGCTCGGGAGTTCATGGCTTCCATGATGGCCATGGACCTGACCCAAGTAATTCACGGCCCTACTCACATGGGGGGACACACTCTGGACTTAGTTTTTATCTCTGGTCAGTGGTTGAATGGCCTTGATATAGGGGATGTAGATAATGAACCCTTGTCATGGTCTGACCATTCGCTCCTTCGACTTGACTTTCTGACCGCCGTACCCCGCCGCAGGGAGGTGGAACCGACCAGGTGGTTCCGCCCCAGGTGCCTGATGGACCCTGATAGGTTCCAGATGGAGCTTGGGCAATTTCCTGAGACTCTAGCTCATGACTCGGCTGATGACCTGGTGGCCACCTGGGATGGGGCGGCTGCCGGGGCTTTGGACCGGGTCGTGCCTTTGCGGCCTCTGACCCGGCACCGAACTCACTTAGCTCCTTGGTTTTCCGAGGAGCTGAGGGAGATGAAGCGCCGGAAAAGACGCCTAGAGAGCGGTTGGAGGGCCAGTCGTTCCAAGTCTGACTTGACACTGGTAAGGTCTCATATTAAGACCTACCTAGTGGTGATAAAAGCGGCGAAATCTAGCTATTTTGCCGCTCTTATCGCGTCATCAGATAACCACCCAGCCGCCCTGTTTAGGGTGACCCGCTCCCTCCTCCATCTGGGAGCGCGGGAGGACCCCTTGCAGGGCCGAGCTGAGGATTTTGTACAGTATCTGGATGATAAAATAACTCAGATTCGGGAAGACTTGGCCGCCGACTGGGTTAGTTCAGACGAGATGACTGAGGCAGGTCTTGAGAGTGTTATCTGGGAGGAGTTCGATCCTGTGGCTCCCGAGGACGTGGACAGGATCTTGGGGCAGCTGAACGCAACCACATGTTTATTGGACCCCTGTCCCTCCTGGTTGGTGCTGGCTTCCCAGGAGGTTACACGAGGCTGGCTCCAGGGAATTATTAACGCTTCTTTGAGCGAGGGTGTCCTGCCGGCCGCCTTGAAAGAGGCGGTGGTGAGACCTCTCCTCAAGAAGCCATCCCTGGATCCGGCTGTTTTGGCTAACTACCGTCCAGTCTCCAACCTTCGCTTTATTGCGAAGGTTGTTGAGAGTGTGGTGGCACGACAGCTTCCCCAGTACCTGGATGAAGCTGTCTATCTGGATCCGCTCCAGTCCGGCTTCAGACCTGGGTACAGCACGGAAACGGCATTGGTCGCGTTGGTGGATGATCTCTGGAGGGCCCGGGATAGGGGTTATTCCTCTATCCTGGTCCTATTAGACCTCTCAGCGGCTTTTGATACCATCGACCATGGTATCATGTTGCGCCGGCTGGAGGGACTGGGAGGGGGTGGCACCGTTTTGCGGTGGTTCTCCTCCTATCTCTCCGACCGGTCGCAATCCGTGTTGACAGGGGGGCAGCGGTCGACCCCAAGGCACCTTGTTTGTGGGGTGCCGCAAGGGTCAGTCCTCTCGCCCCTCCTGTTCAACATTTATGTGAAGCCGCTGGGTGAGATCATCCGTGGTTTTGGGGTGGAGTTCCATCAGTACGCTGATGATACTCAGCTGTACATTTCCACCCCAGACCATCCCAATGATGCCTTGGAAGTGATGTCCCAGTGCCTGGAGGCCGTGCAGGTCTGGATGGGGAGAAACAGGCTTTGACTCAACCCTTCCAAGACCGAGTGGCTGTGGCTGCCGGCGTCCCG
Source organism: Arizona elegans (assembly GCA_022577455.1). Lineage (NCBI taxonomy): Eukaryota > Metazoa > Chordata > Lepidosauria > Squamata > Colubridae > Arizona > Arizona elegans. The sequence continues at coordinate 52,304,020 of JAKOOJ010000009.1, forward strand.
GTATAGCCAGTTGACTCCATCACTGGTTATTGGGGGCGAATCATTGGCCCCCACGGAGAGGGCCCGCAACTTGGGTGTCCTCCTGGATGCGCGGCTCTCTTTAGAAGGGCATATGACAGCTGTGGCCAAGGGGGCTTTTTGTCAGGTTCGCCTGATACGCCAGTTGCGCCCCTTTCTGGACCGGGACTCCCTACGCACGGTCACTCAAGCACTCGTCACTTCTCGTCTGGACTATTGTAACGCTCTCTACATGGGGCTCCCCTTGGGGTGCACCCGGAGGCTCCAACTGGTGCAGAATGCGGCTGCGTGGGGGATTATGGGAGCAACGGGGCGCTCCCATGTGACTCCTCTCCTGCGCGAGCTGCATTGGCTTCCGGTGGACTTCCAGGTGCGCTTCAAGGTGTTGGTGATCACCTTTAAAGCGCTCCATGGCTTAGGGCCAGGGTACTTACGGGACCGCCTTCTGCCACCAATAGCCTCCCACCGGCTGGTTCGCTCCCACAGAGAGGGCCTCCTCAGGCTGCCGTCGGCCAGACAATGCCGGCTGACGACCCCCAGGAGGAGAACCTTCTCTGTGGTGGCACCTACCCTATGGAACAATCTACCCCCAGAGATACGAGTGATCTCCGACCTTCAGATTTTTCGTCGGGCCCTAAAAACTTATTTTTTTCAGTTAGCCAGTCTGTCTTGATTTTAGGGTTAGTTTTAATATTTTAATATTGATTTTAATTGACAAGTTTTAAATTATGGGCCAATTTTATAAATTATTTTAACTTTATTTTTTAACTGATGTTTGTATAGATGTTTTTATCTTGGCTGTTCACCGCCCTGAGTCCGAAAGGAGAAGGGCGGTATAGAAATTTGAATAATAAATAAATAAATAAATAAATAAATAAATAAATAAATAGTAATCAGCAATGCTATTTGGCAAAAGAGGGGATAAACTGCCTATAAAAGTTAGCAAACCCCAAGAAATTCTGCAATTGTTTGTGAGTACGGGGGGGGGGGTGTTTCTCATTCGAGGACTGCTCTGACTTTTGCAGGATCCATTTCCACCCCCTGTTGAGAGATTCTGTGTCCTAGGTATCTATCTTATTGTGGTGAAAATCACATTTGGAGAGTTTGGCAAACAACTTAGCTGCCCTTAATTTCTTCAAAACCTCCCGCATCAATTTAACACATTGCGTTTTAGTTTCAGTATAAATCAATATATCATCAAGATAAACCAAAACTCCCTTATACAAGTGCTCATGCAGCACCTCATTAATTAGCTGCATGAAAATGGCTGGAGCCCCTTGGAGTCTGAATGGCAAAACCTTGAACTGAAAACGTCCTAGCATACAATTACAGTGAGGAGAGGCCAGGCGAGGCACCCCTTGACATGAATGTGTCAGGGCATTGATTAATCCCACCTTTGGCTCTGGGACAAATCACCCTGATTAGAGGATGGATCGTGGCTTATTCCTTGTTGCAATATTCTGAAAAGAAAACCCAAAGAAAAGTTTCTAATAAAACTCATTTATTTGTTATAAAGAAAATAAAACACCTCACTAACTAAGAAAGGTAATTGTTACATTTTGGCAAGCGAGATCTCCTGCCAGTCCAGCCAGACCTCTCTGGCAGGAGAACAAAGGAAAGAGTGTGTGTGAAGCAAGTGAAGGAATGCGGACATGCGTAGTAAAGTACTGATAAGGAACTTGGCAAACTACAGTAAGTCTATTAGTCCAAAAATAATGAAGCTCAGCTGGGAAATAAAAAAACGCTGTGACATTCCCCTTCTTTTGCCAGTTGAGCGAATATCAGTACATCATCAAATAAGGCACATCTTCTCACGCAGATACTCGTGTTGAGCTGCTGGGAGTGGTTTGTTGAGCATATCAGCAATTTGATCATGTGTAGACACATATTGCATTTTGACAAAACCTTTTTTCACTAAATGTTTTATATTTTGATAACGAATGTCAATGTGTCTGGACCTAGAACCTGTGAAATGAGATTCAGAAATATAAACCACCGATTCATTGTCTTCCATCACGGTGATCGGTCGGATCGGGTGTGTCCAGATATCTGTGACTAAAGCATCAAACCAAGTTAGAGAATTACATGCATCTGAAACACAAGCATATTCAGCTTCAGTAGATGAACAAGAAACAAAATTCTGTTTACGTACTTGCCAATAAACAGGACATCCATTTAAGAACATCATATAACCTGAAGTACTTTTACGTGATTTCTTATCACTTGCCCAATCAGAATCTGCATAACAACATAATTCTGCATAATCAGTATGTGTTGGTTCTAACAATAACTTCATGTGTTTAGTGTGCTTTAGGTATCTCAATAATTTCTTAATTGTCCAGTGTCCAAATGTCCAATGAAACTGTTTTGCCTTACCTATGTGTCGAGATAAGAGATTAACACTAAGTGCAATGTCGGGTCTGGTCCAACTACTAATATACAACAGTGACCCAATAACTGAACGATAAAGTGTTTGATCCTCGAACTCAGGACTTGCTTCTTGTGTCAAGTTATGAAAATCTGTTTGCATGGGTGTCTTTGTTGCGTTAGCATCCTTCATGTTGCAATGATGCAAAACTTGTTCAATTTTATCTTCTTGTGAAAGAGTAAACCCCTTCTGTGTTTTTGCAATCTGAACACCTAAATAAGTGCTAATGTGACCCAATGATTTCAATGTGAAGTATCTCTGCAAAGCTTTGGCAAAAATTTCACTCATTTGCTTATTTGGACCAATATAAACAATATCATCAACATAAACAAGAACTATCTCATATGCATTGTTAGATCTTTTTGTGAACACCCACTCATCAGTTTCGGACTTAATAAAGCCCATTGAATTTAGTTTGTCAGTAAGACATAAATACCACATTAAACCAGATTGTTTCAGACCATAAAGACTTTTGTTTAGGAACCAGGTATCCCCTTCTTGCTGTCGGAATCCTGGAGGATTTCTCACGTAGATCTCTTCATCTAGGTCTGCATGTAGATAAGCCGTGTCAACATCAAACTGGAAAACTTCTAAACCAAGGATAGTTGCAGTTGCTAAAGCAATTTTTACACTCTCAGTTCTGACTGTCGGTAAGTATTTGTGTAATCCTCAGGATAACGTTGAGCGAAACCCCGAGCTACAAGTCTGGCTTTGTACAATGACTCACCATTTGGTTTCTTTTTGATTCTGTAGACCCATCGAGTGCCAATGACCTTTTTGTTTGCTGGAGGTTTTGCAGGTGTAAACACTTTAAGTTTCTTCAGACTGTCCATTTCAACCTGCATTGCATCATACCATTTGTCTTGCTCTGAATCAGGGAGCTGCTTGATTTGCGTGAAATTATCAGGTGGAAGTGTAACATTGCAAATCAAAGGCAAGGGTGCTTTTGTCAGTTGCCAAGAATATCATTGTGGAGGGATTCCTTTTGTGGCCCTCTTGGAACGTCTCAGAACAACTGTCCAGTCTTCTTCTTCGTCCTCGGCCTCACTTTCGTCACTAGTGTCAGCATCCGCGGCTTGCGAAGACGGAACATCGGGTTGAGAAGAATCAGTGGAATCTTGATCTTCAATCTGCGTTGCATCAGCAGTATCATCTCTGGGAAAATAAACTCCAGGATCATTGGAATGAATCCTGGACCAGTCAATATCTTCTTCAAAATTAGCAGATTGGGAAATCACAATTAAATGTTTAGAGTCAATAAATTTGCTCCATTTTGAATTATCATCAATACCCATAAATCTCAGTCTCTTTGCTGCTGGACTTCCTTTTCTTCTTTGAGCTAAGGGAATGTTCACCATAGCATATGAACCAAAAATATGGATGTTTTTAAGATCAGGCTTGTAGCCATACAACATGAAGAAAGGAGTCTGATTTATTACACTGCTCCAAGTACGGTTGACAATGTAATTTGCATATTTTATAGCTTCACTCCAGTATATCATATTAAGGTTGGCATCTTCTAGGAGACAACGTATCATGGTTTGCAGTACCCCACCGTTGTGAGCCGGTGTGTAAGGAGCTGACATCTGATGAAGAATTCCATTCTTACGCATCCAGTCCTGGAAACGCTGAGACATGAATTCAGCACCACGATCACTCTGGATTCTGGCGATGCAAACTTGATGTTGGGTAGAAACAAGGGTTGCCAAGTCTTTAAAGATCTGAAAGGTCTCTGATTTTTCTTTCATAGGATATCCATATCCATATCTAGAGTAATTATCAACAATTGTTAGAAAATATTTTCTACCACCAAATGATGGCGGGAAAGGACCAACTATGTCAGTGTGAACAAAATCAAAAATGCGTGTTGACAGGCGTGTAGCGTGTTTGGGAATGGCTGCTGCTTTGGATTTGGCCTTTTTACAGACAGCACAATCCAAAAACACCTAACACCCCTTTAGATCCAAACCTTTTGCGAACTCCGGCATCTTCCTAAGAACATGGAAACTGGCATGCCCCAATCTTCTATGCCACTTATGGATACACCTGGAATGCAAAGGTTTACCAGTTAGTGAATTCTCAACATTAACATTTTTATGCGGAACCTGAGGCTTGCTCTGAACAACCTGTTTACCAATTCTATTTTTGTTGGCTTTAGGAGCCTTAGGGGTAGCAACAGGATCTCTCTCTGGATCATCTCTCTCTGGGCCTGTGCTCTCCCTTTTTGGAGTTTGTATACTTGCCTGTGTTTGCGGTTTAGGCTTTGGCTTTAAGTAATAAACACCACCAATTAATATGGTTTCAGCAACAATATCTCCATCTTTAACTATGTAACTTGCATTTTCAAGGTGGTGAACCTGGAACTTTAATGCTCTAGACAGGTGACTCTGACTAAGCAAGTTACTGGTTGCTGTTGGTATGTAATAAACATCAGGAATGAATGCATCAAGCTCTTCAACATAAACAGTTCCTTTTCCTTTGACCTGACAAGGATGATTTGAAAAAGAATAAAGTTCACGTAGTTCAGGTTCAGGCTCGTGCATCTCTGTGAAAAGTTCCTTTCTGTAGGTAACATGCAATGCTGCACCACTGTCCAAAGTCCACAGGAGTCATCTGTGGTGAGTGGAGTTTGTGGATCACACCGGGGACCACGACGACCTTGTCTTCCGCCTCTGCCTCTGCCTCTGGAGTCTGTTCCTCTGGGCTGGTATGTGACGGGAGCTGGAACTCATTGGGGACAATCCCGGGTGGCATGTCCCACATGATTGCAGGTGTTGCATCTTGGCATCCTTGGAGTGTAGGTCCTTCCTCCGAAGGGGCGTCTAGCTGGAGCTCTTGATGCGGGTGGTCCTCTCAAATGTGGCATGGCCAACATGAATGCCACTTCTTCAATTAAAAGTCTACAGACGTTGTCCACTGTGCGTTGAGCAATGGGGACTTGGTTAATTTTTGTAACAGCATCTTTCCATTCATAATTCAAAGAGTTAATAATGATGCTGATCATTTGAATATCTTCAATGTTATGGCCTCTTTCTCTCAATTCTGTTCTCAGCCCTTTCAGTTTGGTCAAATGTCCTCCAATTTGTTCACCAGGTTTCAATCTCGAACCGTGGAGTTCAGACATGAGTAAACATGAAGATTCAATTGAGACAGGCCTGTAGCAATTTTCCAATTCAGCCCAAATTTGACGGGCTGTTGTATTTGGTGGAAAAGTGACCTGCAGTTCAGTATCCATGGACATCAATAATGTTGTGCGAGCCCTTATCTCTAAATCTCTTATTGCATAAGTCCAAGGTTGAGCAGGAGGATTAAAAACCATGCAGTGAGTGCCTTCTCTAAGAAGCAATAGTGTAATCTCACTGACCCAGGCTTTGTAATTATGTCCTGACATTTTTAGTTTTGACTCACCAGTTAGTGGAGAGACAGAAAATGCCTGGTAAGGAGCCTGTATTTGATATGCTGGCTGTGCTGGCAGAAATGCCTGTGGTATTTGCTGTGCCTGTTGTGGACCTAAAAATGGTCTTGGTTGTGCCATTGGAGGTGGGCCAGGAGCTGGCCCTATTTGCACTTGTGGTTGGGGCATATATGCAGGCATTTGTAGCTGCTGTGGCTGATGCACTGGAATCTGCTGTATTCCAGTTGCCATTTGTGCTTGATCTGCAATATTGGCATGACCTGCTGGAGATGCAGTCATTTGCCTTTGCTGCATAAAGCATGGCTGTGTTCCATCTAAAAAGACACCATCACCACCAGGGGGTGTTGGAGTTTGAGCCCTTGGAGACACTTGTGGCATTTCAGCTTGAATCTCTGAGTGAGTTAGAGACAGGTTTGCCAGGGTCTGCTGTAGTAATTTAAAATGTTCATCCAAGCTCCTTTCTCTTTCAGCTTCCTGTAGTAAATTACTTTCGCCAGCAGATGGTGCTGCACCTTTAGCTTCGGGCAGCTTTGCAGTTACAAGAAATGACTGTGTGGCAGGTTTATGTGTAACTTGATCAGGGAGACTTTCATGTGACGTATGCAGTGCTCTCTGATCTGATTGGCCTGACACAAAATCCACCAGGGGGAGTGACTTTGGCTCTGAGGAAGAAGACAAGATGGCCCCTTTTGAAAATCTTAAGTCACGAGATTCTCCCTTATCTTGCTCAAGCATAGATATAGCCATTTGTGCCTGGGATAGCTCATGTTCACAGAATTTTATATGGTCACGATAAGCTTTCATAGCCAGCTCATCCAGGGTGAGCTTAGAGCTTCGAGGAGAATAATGAATTGTTTCTCTCTCTTCGTGGGGGTGAAAAAGCTTTGCCGTTTGTGGAAACTTTCTTGGCCTAGCACCAAGCACATTGTAATCTGTGGGCTCTGGGAGGATAGATTCATAGCATGCAAATTGAGAAGAAAAAGCTACCAACCTCAGTCGCAATTCATTATCTTCAAAAGCAGCTGCTCTGATATCTGTCCTTTGATGTGTCTCGGAAAGCATTTTCAGATCTTCTTCACCCATGGCACCTTCTTGTTCTAATTGCGTAGCCATAGCAAGAGGCTGGAATCTTGAGGGCGTTACTATCTCCTGTTCTTCTTCCAAAGAGGATAAAGCTCTGTGCTTCATTTTTCCCTTTTTCTTCTGTTTCAGCATTTTAGCAGAATAATTAGCGTACCTCAGTAGCTAAAAACTAACTGACTATGCGCTCTTATCAGAAATAACAAAAAAGGAAAAAAGCCATAAATCAACCATCCGAGCTACCAGATGTCAGGGCATTGATTAATCCCACCTTTGGCTCTGGGACAAATCACCCTGATTAGAGGATGGATCGTGGCTTATTCCTTGTTGCAATATTCTGAAAAGAAAACCCGAAGAAAAGTTTCTAATAAAATTCATTTATTTGTTATAAAGAAAATAAAACACCTCACTAACTAAGAAAGGTAATTGTTACATTTTGGCAAGCGAGATCTCCTGCCGGTCCAGCCAGACCTCTCTGGCAGGAGAACAAAGGAAAGAGTGTGTGTGAAGCAAGTGAAAGAATGTGGGTGGATGGACATGCGTAGTAGCTTTTGATAACAATTCTTGGCAAGGTACGGAAAGTCTGATAGTCCAGAAATAATTGGCTCAGCTGGTAAATAAAATAACGCAGTGACAGAGTGATGTCAAGTTGACCACACCCACCCAGTCATATGACCACTCAGCCATGCCTACCCAGACGGTCATTAGGCAGAGAACCAGTTGTTAAATTATTTAAATCCCACCACTGCCTGGAGTCCTTGGGGGGTTTGCCTTGCCAGCTGCTTTCCAGCTCCTGCCCAGCTCCCCTCACTTCCCCAAAGCATCCATTCACTAACCTGCTTTCCAGCACCTTTCTCTGCAGCTGTGCAAATAAGACTGTGGGACTATGGTAAAAAAAAGTTAAATCAGACCTTCCAAGTCTTTTTGCTGTGTGTGAGAAGTTGGAAGGTCTGATTTAACTTTTTTTCCCCCAGTAGTCCCACAGTCCCACATCCAGAATGCCAAATCCTAAACCCCACCCCACCCAGAGCAATCACAATGCCAAATCCTAACCCCCACCCACCCCAGAACAATCACAATGCTTTCACTAACCTGCTTTCCAGTTCCATTCTCGGCCACCATGTACAGGGCAACAAATGTACATGTACAGGATTGTGGGACTACTGGTAAAAAAAAAAGTTCAATCAGACCTTCCAACTTTGCGAGATCTTTTTTTTTCATGAAAAGTTGAAAGGTGTGATTGATCTTTTTTTTTTTTTTTAGTCGCACAAACTTCTTTTGTTGCCGTGCATGCAGTGGCAGAGAATGGACCAGGAAAGCAGGTTAGTGAAGGAATGCTTTGGGGAAGCGAGGGGAACTGGGTGGGAACTGGAAAACAGATGGCAAGGCAAATCCCCCAAGGGCTCCAGGCAACAAATGGTGGAATGTGAGTCGCAGCAGGAGGCGCCCCCCGCCCCCCGGCCGCCATTGCCAGATTAGATGGGGAAGGAGCTGCTCGGGTTGCCACTACCTCATTCCGCCAGCATCAAGACTGGGTGGCCAAGGATACTCTTGAGGCTTCATCCTCCACCCCACCCCCCACTGTCTTGCTTAGTGGCCGTGGCACCCACTTAGCCTCTTACTCTGTTGCAGCAGCAAGGAGAAGAAGCTTCATCCTCCATCCCCCACCACTTCATTTCATCCTCCACCCCACCTTGTCTCTTGCTTCGTTGCGGCCGCAAAAAAAAAAATAAGACCTACCCTGAAAATAAGCCCTGGTGTTTATTTTGGCGACCAAAATAATATAAGACCAGGTCTTATTTTCAGGAAAACATGGTAGCCCCTTCAGAACTCTGGGATATAATTCATCTGGTCCCAATGATTTATATTCATCAAGATCAGATAGGTGTTCTCTAACCATTTTCTTGTTTATTTTAACTTTTATTTCTAGTCTGTTTTTACAGTTATGTTTTTGGTAGGTTAGGCTATAGTTTCTTTTTGCATGAAGACTGATACAAAGAATGAATTAAGCAGCTCTGCTTTCTCTCTATTTCCTGTTACTTCCTTGCCATCTTCCCTCTTTAGTGAATCAACTCTTTCCTTGACTTTTTTCTTGTTATTTATATGTTGAAAGAAACTTTTTTTTAATTATCTTTGACTTTTATTGCATCTCTTTGTTCATTCTGAGCCTTTGCTTTCCAGACTGATATTGTGTAGGACAGGGGTGTCAAACTCAAGATCTCTGGACCAGATGTGGCCTGCAGGGCCTCCCTGGAAACAGTGAAGGACCATCCCGTAGTGCTTCTGCCAGCAAAAATGGAGCTCAGGAGGGCCAACCACAGCCCTCCTAGGTTCTGTTTTTTGCTGCAACAGCCTCCTGGAGCCCTCTGTCAGCAAAAATGGAGCCTGGGGGGCCCTCCAAGATCAGTTTTCACTGGCAGAGGGCTCCAGGAGGCCGTCGTGGCCAAAAATAGAACTTGGGAGCCTGTTTTTGCTGGCAGAGCACTTGGGCCCCCACAGGCGCCCCGATACAAGTGACTTCAAGCTGGCCATGCCCACCCTGGCCATGCCCACCCCAGCCCCCCAAGGTCAAACACAACCCTAATGTGGCCCTCAATGAAATTGAGTTTGACACCCTTGGTGTAGGAGAAGAGGGGAGGTAATCTGTGGGGTTGATTGTTTTAGTAAGGGTCTCAATTACATCTTTGATTTTTGCTCCAGGGAGATAACATACCTGCCTAGATTGACTATCTGGTCTACAGATTATTGTTTCTGTTCCCCTAAGAATTGAATCTCCTATCACCAATACTCGTCTTTTTTCCCAAGGAAAGTTTGGAAGACTTTCTCAACATCAGAGTCTTTTCCAATGAGTATAATCACCATCGGTAATCTATATTGATATGTTATTGGTTCATAAATTGTTGGTAATATGAATTCTGCAGTCCAGCTAGGCCACATGTTTATCTTTCCAATTTTGAACAATAAGTCTTTTAGCTTTAAGTAGGATACTGAAAATTTATTTTTTTTTGTCTAAATGCCAACTCCCATGTGATACGAATAAACTTCAAAAGAATATGAACCCTGAAAATTGATTATGTTCTATCAAGTCATTTTTGATTCTTAGTGACCACATAGATAAATCTTTAATCTCAAAATTGTAGGTTGATGTGCAGTCATCACAAAATTTCTGAAGACAGCATGGTACTTGTAAATCTTCTGCTAGGATTTATGGAACCTTGGGAAAATGGCCTGGAACTACTTGACTAAATAGTCTAGAAAGACACCATCTTTTGCTTTTTATGAAAGCAGCCATGAGCAGATTCTATTTTCAGATCTGATCTAGAGATTCTTGTACTTAAAAATAACACTATGTGACATTAATACCTTGCCAACAATTGAGCAAAAGAGAAAAGGGGAGGGAAGGAGAAAACATATAAGATATAATTAGGATTTCCAAAGACTGTTCTCCTTATACAGTTCAGGAAATAGGATGTGGCCAGGTGTCACCATATCCTAACTGACAGGCTAAATTTGCGTCATTCCAACAATAAGGATTAGGTCTTATATCTTTACATTAGCCCATGGTTAGAGTAAACAGGAAGCTGGCAGAATGTTTTTGAAGTGATCAGGTATGTCTAAATATTCTCAAACTGTGGACTTCATAATAATAAAAAATTTAAGGAGGACATTTAGCTTTGTTTTACTAACTACATCTAGTCCTTAGGTTACTACAACAATTTTTTATTGCTAAGCAATGTAGTAATAAAACACACTGTCCCTTGATTGAATTGCTTAGCAACAGCAATCTCAGCAGTTTCCCTTCCCCCCATTAAGGGAGGACCACACAGCAAGGCACATCACCTGAACACTATTGGCATTGACAAAAATCATCATTGGTCAATCACAAAAGGCAGATTTACTTGGAATAGTTTACATCCTCCCACATATTAATAACATCAGACAACATATGTCTATCCCAACTTTTTGGAAGGATTTTATAGACAAAAATACCGAATCCAGTCTAAACATCTGGCTGACTATGCCACTAACCATAATAATTTATTAGACTTGCATACTGCTTGACTCTTGGCAGTTTACAACAAACAAACAAACAAATTATAATAAGAAAGTCCCAATAATATTATCAGGTCCTTTAAATTCTGATATGCCCTCTTCATTTTATTGTTATTGTTAATACCAGAGGAAAATAATGTCAAAAGGTCTGTCATATTCCCTGTCAAATTTGTTTACTGCAGGGATGGCTCAGATCACTAACAATTTTCTTCATCTTCAATAAAATTTAGCAAAGAGTGTAGCAAACATCATCGTTGATTGTTTTCTCTCCTTTAATTTATAAGATTGGCTGTAATGATGATGGTCCTTGTCCACAAATACCCAAATGTTGCTTTTTCATATTTAATGTGAAACAATTCAGATAATGTAATTACTATGATGTGATCAATGGAATTAGTGAAAACCAAAATTAAAATCACATGACTTGCAACTCTGACACTGTACATTTAATAACTTTAATACTTTGCTGCATGTTTATTGAAAGGGGAAAGGGTGATGTGAAGCCTTTTTTGCATTAGAAACCCATTCAAGGTAAAGACACTGATGATAAATAATTAGATAAGTAACAAAAGTAAAATGGCGTATGTGTTCTGGCTCATGAACTGGCAATAAAGATACCAGTTTGTCAAGGTCATAATAAGGGAGTTCATCTTTCTTACCTGAGCAAGATCTTCAGTACAAGAGCATCACAGGGGACAAAAAAGTCCCCTGAGGATGGGGGTGTCAAAAAAGTCAAGTTGGCAGTCACAACTATGTTGCTGCAATATTTTCAGGATCAGACTCAATAATTAAAGTAAGAATAGTATGTTTAAATAAAGCTCTGTTTAATCACAGATGGCATTCTATATTCACTGAATATTCACAAATAGAAGCACTGAAAAATGGCATACAGCTCCTTATATATACAAGGGGAGGAGCTAGATATGGGAGTGGTTAGACATACATACATTAAGCAATGGAAATAAGTTAACTCTTGATATACTGTACAGATACTATTTACATGATGGAGAATAAAGCATTTACTTGTGACAAATCCCCCTCTAAATGCTGATTCGACATATGACAATAATTACATTCAGATTCAGAACAATATAAAACTTGTAGCTTGGTAGTTAAGTATTTGTGTTGTTTAGAAGGTAAAGGTTTTGTCAAGATGTCAGCTATTTGCTCTGATGTTTCACAATGAATAGCTTTAATAAATCCGTCTTGTGATAATTGCCTTACATGTTTGAATTTTATATCTATATGTCTAGATCGCTGTCCAATAGCATCAGATCTAGATATTTCGATGGCAGCTTTGTTATCTTCATGTATGATATAAGGCAATGAAGGTTTTTTCCAAATATTAGACAATAAATCATTAAACCATACTAGGTTATTTGATGCTTTAGACAGACAGACATATTCTGCCTCAGTAGTTGATGTAGCTACCAAATCTTGTTTACCAGTGTACCAGTAAACTGGGCAGCCGTTAAGGAAAAATATATAGGCAGATGTACTTTTTCTACAAGTGACATCACCAGCCCAAGCTGCATCTGCATAACATGTGAGAATGGGTTCATTTGTATTATTGGGTTCTAATAACAAGCAGAAGTCTAAGCTATTTTTTGAGTATCTTAATATCCTCTTGACAGCTTCCCAATGGTATGATAATGGTTTACTGACATGTCTGGATAATAAGTTAAGGGGTAAAGCAATATCAGGTCTAGTCCAGTTAGAGATATAGAGAAGAGAGCCGATAACAGACCTATAAAATATGTTATCTTTAAATTCTGGAGATGACTCATCAGTGTTTCTTAGAAAATCAGTCTGCATGGGAGTATCACATGGTTTGGCATCATTTAGGTTACATTTGTTTAAGAGTTCTATAATTTTATCCCTTTGGGAAAGTTTGAATCCCTTCTTTGTTTTGCTGATTTGAACACCAAGATATTTGTTTACTTTCCCTAATGATTTTAAGGAAAAGTGTTCATTGAGTTTTGTTACAAAAGTTTCTCTCCTTTTTGTATCTTTGCCTATATATAGAATATCATCAACATAAATCAATACAAATTCTGGAGAATCACCTTCACTCTTAAGAAAGAAACAATTGTCAGCAGTAGTGGCAACAAAGTTCATATTTTTAAGTACTTTGACTAAACATTCATACCATCGCTTGCCAGATTGTTTCAATCCATATAGACTTTTGTTTAATAGCCATATATCATTTTTGTTTGTATATTGACTATGAGGAGCTCTTACATATATATCTTTATCTAATTTGGCATGTAAATATGCAATTTGTATATCATATTGAAATACCTCGAGATTAAGTGCTGATGCTATAACTAGAGCTGTTTTAACACTCTCAGTTCTTAAAGTAGGAGAGTAAGTGTCTGTATAATCCTCAGGATATTTTTGAGCATAACCTTGTGCGACTAGTCTGGTTTTATACAGTGTGTTACCTCCTTCCAAATTCTTAATTTTATATATCCACCTGGTACCAATAATAGTCTTATCCCTTGGGGCTTGTGTGGGTGTAAAAACATTCAATTCTTGTAAGCTATTCATCTCCTTGGTCATTGCTGATTCCCACTTTTCTCTTTCTTTGGGGGGAAGTTTCAGCACTTCTTCATAAGTGTTTGGTGTTACTATTTCTCCATTCATACACATTACATAATCTTTGTATTTATTAGGCACCTGATTTCTGTTACTTCTGGTTGTTCTCACTGGTATACTATCATTGTCATGTAAATACCTTGCTTCCTTTTTTGTTACTGAATCAGTTTTTATTTTGTGTTGACTATTTGTCCATGTTCTAACTTTGTTTTTGCGTGTGCTGTTATTGTTTTTCTTTTCAATATTCTTATTTTGATGTTCAGTGTCTGAATTGGTGTTTGGGAATGTTTCATTAAGGTGTATTTTGGACCAATTGGCCTGTTCATGAAATACTGCTGTTCTTGAAATTATGAATCTGTTATTGTTATCAATAAATCTGTATCCTTTTGTGCCTGTTTCGTATCCCATGAATTTAAGTCTTCTGGATACGTTTTCACCTTTACGCCTTAATTGTTTAGGTATATGTACGTCTGCAGTGACTCCAAATATATGCATGTGTGTTAACTTAGGTTTCCTACCGTACATCACTTCATATGGTGTTTTATTCACTATGCTGGACCAAGTCCTATTTTGGGTGTAATTGGAAAATTGTAAAACTTCTGACCAGAATTGTTTACCTAAACCAGCATCTTCTAATGTGGATCTAATCATGGTTTGTAGTGTTGAGTTCTTTCTCTCTACCACTCCGTTCTGGAATGCAGAGAAAGGACTAGATGTGTAATGCAACATCCCTTTATCTTTTAGCCATCGTGAGAATTCCTTTGACATGAACTCACATCCTCTATCTGTCATAATTTGTTTTATTCTAATGTTGTGTTGTGTCTCTATGCGTTTGTAAAATTCTTTGAATTTCTGAAATGTTTCATCCTTATGTCTTAATGTGTAGACAAACCCATAACGACTATAGTCATCCACAATGGTTAGAAAATAGCGTTTTTTATATGTGATTGATGGTGTCAATGGGCCAACTAAGTCCATGTGTACTAATTCAAAGATTTGTTTGGTTGACCTGGTTGATTTTTTGGGCCTGGGGCTAGTTTTGAGTTTTGTGGATTTACACACTGAGCATTCTAGATAGTTTTTACAGTTTTTTATTTTAACACCATCAGCATGTTCAATCATTTTTTGTACTACAGGAAAACTAGCATGTCCTAATTTTCTATGTAAGATATGGGCACATTCATCATGAATAGGTTTGCCTATATTAGGTCTTTTATCATTGGATGAGTTTTTGTTGTTATGAACTACCTCATGTTCCTCATTATCACTATTACTATTTTCTTCGTTATTTATGTCATTGTCATCCTCTATGTTGGAATCAATATTGTGTAAACATCTTTCATTTGTTATTAAGTAAGGTAAGCCTCCTTTTATAATGACAGTACCTACGCTTGTTTCATTTTTCTTTAAAGCTGCATTCCCTTTTGAAAAGACTATGTTTATGCCAGATTCTCTGCTTAGTTTTATTGCACTAAGTATGTTATGAGGTATTTCAGGTATTAACAATACCCCCTCTATTTTTCCTAGGCCAGGTAAGATTATATTTCCTCTACCTATGACTTGGACCTTCTCTTGATTAGCTACTTTGATTATAAATTTATCTTCAACAAACAAAGATAATATATTTTTGTTGTGTGTAGTGTGATTTGTTGCACCAGAGTCAATGAGCCAATCGTTATCTTCTGGTCTATGTATGTTGTTGTTGTTGTGTTTGTTCAGTCCATTCAATGAACCAGATTTTCTATCTCTTGAATCATCTCTACCCCCTCTATGTTCCTTATAGATGGGTGGACTTCTATATCTATGTCTGTCAGTGGATGACTGTCTGTTGTGATATCTATCTCTATGATCTGTCTTATGTTTATCTCTGAGGAATTTAGGACAATCTCTTCTATTATGCTCCTTGGACCCACAATTATGGCATTTGATTGGTTCATGGTACCTTTCTTGAAATGCCACTTTCTTATATTGCTTATGCTCTATGTGATTATTATAACGATTTCTTCTCGAATTGTCTTCAGCTATCAACCTATTAGAAAGGTTTTCTATGGATAAATACCCTAAATTGATTGTATCTAAATGGGATATATAATTATTCCAAGATGGGTCTAATGAATTGATAATAACACTTTTCATTGTTTGATCTGAAATTATTTCTCCTCTTAGTTGTAATTCTGCTCTGACTTTGTTTAAGTATATTAAATGTTCACTTATGGTGACCCCAGATTTTAACCTGGCTGAAAAGAAATCCTTAGACATTCTTGTTGTAGTGGCTACACTATCACTGTGAAACAGCTTAAACATGTATTGAACAATTTCTGATACAGTTAGATTTGACTTAATACTATGATATATAGCAGGAGATATACTGGATATTAGTAAGAAAAATGCTCTATGGTGTAGGCAGTCCAATCTTAAAGTCCAAGGTCTTTTTGGAGGGTTAGTAATGAAAAACAATAAATTTTTTTTCATAAAGACAACTTGGAGCTGTTGGCACCACTCTTGTAAATTAACACCATCTACCCTCAGTTTTGGGAAATCATTGGGTAAATTCCCAATGTTGTTAGCTCCATTACTTACAACTGGAGGAAGTCCATGGTCTTCTAAGTGTTGGTAACCGCAGAATGGCATGGGGATGCTAGCGACGACTTTAAATGGCAGTCTCTGTCTTTCTCTTGCTTCGAAGCTGTCTGTGTAGCTTTGCACATGCGCATTGTCCATTTCGCTCCTGAAGTCATGGTGAAAGATTCTCGTCGCTGCAGCTCCCTCGCATTGTTCTTCTTCGGAAGACTCGGTCTCTGGTTCAGCCTTGGGAGTCCTGGTGGCGATGGGAGTCCTTTTATTGAGAGCGCTGGTCTCTGGAATTGTTTGCGGTGTAGGTTGGTATCTGCAGGGCTCTCTGGGTTCAGGCGTCGATGCTTTCGCTGTTTGCATAGAGGCGTGCGATCTTCGGGAAGTTCGTTTACTCACTGTTCTTCCTTTTGTTTTTTTACTGCAGTTTTTCGCTGATTCTTTAGTTATTTTCAATTTTGACCCAAAAGTTGCAAAAAGCGTTTTCATTGCAGACTCTACTTGCTTTTCTATTGATTCTTCTTCAGTCTCTGTGTCAGACTCTTCTGATGTATGGATCTTTTCTCTTTTGTTTTTTTGCATCAAGTAAGTCCTTTCGCGCCAGATATTTTGAATCTTGTCTTCTGATTGGCTCTTCATCGCTTAGACTGAAGGTTCGTTGAAACCAAGATGGCTGCCATTCAAAATTTTGCGCGGGACCGTTGTTCTTCTCCTTCGTTGCATTTTTGTCTGTAGACAAATCGCTCACCTTTTTTGAGTCTTTATTTTCATCTGTAACGATGTGCTTTTCTCTTGCTGCTCCGCTTTTTTTCAGTAAGTCTTGGAGGTTCGCGATGAGGTTTTCATCGTTCTTTTGATCTTTTAAAAGTTTTAGTATTTCTGACCTGAGTTTGTTATTTTCTATTTCGTTTTCTTTTTGATCATTGTTCTCATCTATTATTTCTTCGTTGTCTGTAGTACAGTCTTCAGATTCTCTCGATATTTCAGTTGCGTATTCATCAATTATTTCTTGTTCTGCTTCCATTTCTTTAGTATATGCCCTGGTGTTGGGTCTTATTTTTTTGCTTTTTGATTTTTCTCTCTCAGACATTGTTGAATTTTTTATTGAGTCAATTAACCATCCTCTGCTACCAAATTGTTGCAATATTTTCAGGATCAGACTCAATAATTAAAGTAAGAATAGTATGTTTAAATAAAGCTCTGTTTAATCACAGATGGCATTCTATATTCACTGAATATTCACAAATAGAAGCACTGAAAAATGGCATACAGCTCCTTATATATACAAGGGGAGGAGCTAGATATGGGAGTGGTTAGACATACATACATTAAGCAATGGAAATAAGTTAACTCTTGATATACTGTACAGATACTATTTACATGATGGAGAATAAAGCATTTACTTGTGACATATGTAATAAAAATACCATCCCTTTTTTACTTGTGTTGTGCACGCATAACACATAAAGAAGGAAGAAACCTTTCGCTGCATGGTTGTAGCTGCCAACTTGACTGTTGTAGCGCGGGAATAGCGAGAGGCACCAGCAAGCCACTGACAACAGCTCTTTAGGGTGAAGACTCTCAGAGTGAGACTTCAGCAAAGAACACAGGCAACAGCCCTCCTTATATACTGTTCAGAACCAACCGTTAACCAATCACAAGTAACAGTGCATTTGAATTTCCCGCACAAAATAGATACATACATAACACCCCTCCATTCCCAGAAGGCACTTATCCTATCTATTTACATATTTACATACAAAATCACACAGGTGACCAGGGCGTGACTTTACTCTGGTGGACCTGCGCAGTTCAGTTGTTGGCGAGGCATCGAGCCAGTCAGAGGGACCTCCTGTCTCTCCTGGCTCCACTAATGGAACCTCCTGGATTTCGCTTGAGGCGTGGTTATCCTCGGCTGGGAGTGTTGACTCGCTGGGGCGGTGCTGGAGCTCAGGCTTATCTGATAAGTAATCCGGTTTACTGGGGCTTGAGATAGCTGTTTCTGGAAAACTGTGGAAGTTAGGCTTGATTATTTCTGGGTTTTCACAAGTGTCACACTTTAAACATTTACGTAATTGATCGATATGCCTTTTCCAAATTTTTCCCTGCCCCATGTCCACTGTGTATGATTTTGGACCAGTGATTCCTACAACAGTCCCTGCCAACCACAGTGGCCCGTTGGCATAATTTCGTGCGAACACCGGGGTCCCAATTTGGGGGTCTTCCCCCTTGAAGCTATCCTGTGAATAGTTCGGGTGTAAGCGATTGAGGGTGCATCTTAGTTTTCGGCCCATTAAGAGTTCTGCTGGGCTGCGCCCTGTGGCCATGCATGGGATTGCATGTTGTACCGCTAAGAACTGGTCTATCCTGGCTTGCCAGTCCCCTGCATCAAGCCGGGACAGGGCTTCTTTGGCCGTTTGTACAAATCTCTCTACAAGGCCATTCGAAGCCGGATGAAAAGGAGCAGATAATGCATGTCGTATGCCTAACTCAGCCAGATAACCTTCGAATTGGGTTGCTGTGAATTGGGGCTCGTTATCAGAGACCAGGGTGTCTGGCAATCCGTGAGTTGTGAAAAGTTTCCTGAGGACTTTAATTACGGCCTCAGAAGTGGTCGAGGGCATCAGAGCTATTTCTAGCCACTTAGAAAAAGCATCTATGATTATGGAAGGGGCCTGCAAAATCGATGTGGATCCTCCCCCATGGTCCCTTTGGTTTTTCCCACTCTCTAACGGGAGCTACTGGGGGATCTGGGTGGGACTCCTGGCAGGGCCTGCATTTCCCCACCCACTCAGTGACGTCTTGGTCTAGATGTGGCCACCACACATAGCTTCGAGCTAGACTTTTCATTCTAACTATACCAGAGTGCCCTTCATGTAGCAACTCTAGCACCCTATGCCTTAAATGAGAGGGAATAACCACCCTGTCGCCCCACAGCAAACAGCCCCTCAACATAGACAATTCATTCTTTTTGTTGAAAAACAATTGAAAATCCCCACTGTCCACCTTAGTAGGCCAACCCCGCATTACCCAGCCCATCACAGTACATAAAACAGAGTCTTTGGCAAAAGCTCTTGCCACCTCGCCAGAAGAAAGGGGTCCCAGGGACACAACATCAATCAGTAAAACAGGGGCTTCTGGAGTCGGGTTCTCCAATAGTTCGGGCAAGGGGCATCAGCTGAGGGCGTCAGCATGGCCCAGGGTTCGGCCTGGTCGGTGGAGTAGTCTGTACGAGTAAGCAGCCAGAAAAATAGACCATCTGGTCATCCGGGGAGAGAGAGCTGCCGGGGTCGGCTTGTCACCAGCCAAAAGTCCCAATAATGGCTGATGGCCCGTGATAAGTTCAAAGGTCCGGCCAAACAAATATTCATGAAATTTTTTGACCCCTGCTACAGCCGCTAAGGCCTCCCTGTCTAGCTGGCTGTAATTTCGTTCTGCACTAGACAAAGTGCGAGAGTAATACGCAATGGGCGCCTCTAACCCATTCGGTAGTCTATGGCTCAACACAGTGCCCACACCAAAAGGGGACGCATCGCAAACAAGTACGAGCAGCAGTTCAAAGTTATATTGTATGAGAAAACTGTCCTCGGACAAAAGTTTTTTAACCGCCCTAAATGCAGCCACTTCAGATTTGCCCCACATCCAGGGAATGTTTTTTCCTAGAAGTCTATGCAATGGTTCCACAATGGTGGCTTTGTCTTTGAGAAACATGGTGTAGAAGTTTAGAAGTCCCAAGAAAGCCTGCAGTTCGGGCTTCTATTTGGGCGTGGGTGCATTTTGGATGGCCCTCACTTTGCTTTCTGTGGGGTGAATGCCCGTGCCGTCGATTCAGTAGCCCAAAAATTCTACGGAGGGTACCGCTATTTTACATTTGGACTTTTTAAGTTTAAGTCCCGCTTCTCTAAACCTGGTTAGGACTTGTCTAACCCTATCTCCAAGCTGCGCCTCATTCTGGCCACTAATGAGGACATCATCAAAATAGGGGACGACCCCCGGAAGTCCTTGTAGGTGGTGCTCCATGGTGCTCTGGAAGAACCCTGGGGCAATGCTAACCCCAAACTGTAGTCTAGTGCATTTGAACGCACCTCTCTGTGTTACTATAGTTTGTGATTCTACTGCGTCATCTACTGGCAGCTGCTGGTATGCCTGCGCAAGGTCTAAATTGGCGAATATCTTGCCAGGGCCCAGGGAGTGAAGTAGATGGTGGACGATCGGAACGGGATAGGCGCTCTGCTGCAACGCCTTGTTGATCGTGCATTTATAGTCAGCGCAGATTCTAATCGATCCATCTGATTTTACTGGCGTGACTATTGGGGTTTCCCACTTAGCGTGATCTACGGGAACTAACACCCCCTGTTTGATTAATTTGTCAAGTTCTGCGTCAATTTTTGGTTTTAGGGCAAATGGTACTCATCTTGCCTTTAACCTGATTTGGGCTACATTAGGATCTAAATTAAAAGAGATAGGGGTCTCCAAGTACTTGCCTAGTGTCTCTTCAAAAATGTCTTGAAACTTGTATAGGAGGTTTTCTTTAAACGATGGCCTGCCGATGCTGTGGACACCCATGAAGCCCATGCCGAGGGCTCGAAACCACGCTACGCCCAGGAGACTTGGTAGCGGCTTGCTGACGATGGTCAGGGGAAGCTCTTTCTGGAACTCGCCGTAGGTGACCCGGAATGTGCCCACGCCTTCCACAGGAACTCGGTTTCTTGGTAGTCGAGGAGGTGAACTCGTTGCTGTGACAGCTGGGTTTTCTGGATCTTCGGTAGAAGCGATTTAAGCGTATCCCAGGACATGATGAACAGGGTAGACCCGGTGTCGATTTCCATGACGCATGGTCTCCCTTCAATTTCTATTCTCGTGTAGACCTTTTCTTCTGCAGACGTGCTGGTTTGGCTGATTCTTGTGCTGTAGGTCTCTCGCTTTTGAATCTCGCGCCGTTTTCTCGCGCCATCATCTCTGGTTGGCTGTTTTGAACGTGTCGGTTCTGGTTGGTCGCGGTAGTCACGTGACTTGTTACTTTGTGGAAATTGAGCTCTACAGACTCTCGCCAAATGGCCTTTCTTTTCACATCGCCTGCAAATGGCATCTCTGTATTTGCAGGACTGTCTCTCGTGATTTCCACCGCAATTTGAACAGTTCTCGTGGTGGTGGCTTTGCTCGCTCTTTTTCTTGTCCGTATGGAAGACGTCCTCGTCTGACTCTTCCTCTGTACTGGTTTGCGCCTCTTCTTTGTGAACGGGGGCTGTCTTTGGGCCATCTTTGCTTGGCTGTGGCCGTTGTAGCGCTTCAGAAGCCTTCGTAGATGCTTCGTGTGCTCTGGCTTCATTGAGCGCGCTGGCTAACGTTAAATCTGACTTCGCCAGAAGGCACCTCTGTAATCTAGTGTCTCTCACGCCACAAATCAACTGCTCGAGTAGCGCGTCGTCTAGATCCTGGTAGTCGCAATGCATTGCGGCTTTTCAAAGGGCAGCCACATATGCGCTGACCAGTTCTCCTTCTCTTTGTACTCATTGCCGGAGTTCGTAGTGCTGTACAAACTTCGAAGAAACGGGAGCGTAGTGGGCTCTTAAGTTTGCTTGTAGGACATCCCAGGGAATCGTCTGGACTGGGGTTGGCTCGCAGAGGGACTCGACCATCTCGAATACATCTGGCCTGCAGTGGCTCAAGAAGAGGGCTCTTTTTCAGTTTGCAGAGAGCCCTTGCATCTCGCAACACTCGAACCTGGTCAGATACGACCCCCACTTCTCTCGGGTCGGGTCGAAGGGTTTTGGAGGAACGTAGGCAGACATTGTCGTATGTCTCCGTGTTCGCTCGTCACCCTGGCTGAAACTCAGAGCTCTTTTTGATTTGCTTCTTGTGGCCTCAATCCCACCTTCGTCGCCAATGTTGTAGTGCGGGAATAACGAAAGGCACAAGCAAGCTAGTGACAACAGCTCTTTAATTCAGGGTGAGACTTCAGCAAAGAACACAGGCAACAGCCCTCCTTATATACTGTTCAGAACCAACCGTTAACCAATCACAAGTAACAGTGCATTTGAATTTCCCGCACAAAATAGATACATACATAACATTGACTTTTTTGACACCCCCACCCCCTGCACACACTCCTGTCTGAGTATCTAGGAACAAAAGAGGAAGGTTAAGATTCACATGATTTCATTGTGGGACATCTCTAGAGATGAGGGCTATACATAATGCCTTACTCTTAGGAGTGAATGTTTTTTCCTCAATTGCTTACAAGGTGTCCCTTCTGGGCAGGTTTTTTTTTGAGAATCAACATGATTTCATTCTTTTTGTTTATTTTTATTAAGCCCTTTAAAGATAAATACATATGAATATGATAAGTATAAGACACGAGTACAAAAAAGAATAAACAAATCATATAACCAAATTGTGGATATAAAAATGAATGAAGATTATAGCTTTATCATGCATTAGCTGTGAATAATTAAATGTACTGTTATATTAAAGCAGTGTTTGTCAACTTGGCAACTTTAAAATGTGTAGACTTCAGCTCCCAGAATTCCACAGTCAGCATGCTGGGAGTTACTCCTTACATCTTAAAGTTGTCATGGTTGAGAAAAATTGTATTAAGGCACTGAGAGTTACTATTGAACTTACACTGGAAATTAATATCAAAACTAGGATCAACCCTATAAAAATCACTGTGTGGAACTGTGCATTGTAGTAAATTCAGACTTTATTATTAAAAAATAGTTATGATTTAGATAACCCATCAAACTGAAATGTAAGTTCTATGCAGAGATAAACCCAAATATTGGATGTGGTACAGATCCATGTTTTAAATTGTAATTTAAAGAAAGGTCCCATGTTGTGCCATGTCAGTTTTGCTTTTAAGATTGGAAGTTATTCTAGAGTTGAAGACTCCATCTTAGCCATCCTTCCATGGGAGATGTCATTCTTCAATAAAGATCTTCATTTTTCTAACCTGTTTTATATGCATTGTTTAAACTAGTTGTCTAATGTGCAGAAGGCATGACTCCTGGGGATTTTACCTGGGGGAAAAAGTCTTTCCTATGCCTGCAATGTAAACAGAACATCTTTCTTTTTATTGTTTTTCTATCTATTTCTCTTCCAGTGGAAAAAAGAAGGCTTTTATTACAGATTTCTAGTGCATTCCACTCTGTGTTTGCTTAGAAAACTGTTGTTTGAGGAGCTCCAGAAATCTATTGGCCATGAAATAAATAGATAGGCAGAACCTTTATTAAGGAAGCTGAAATATTGCAAAATTATTGCCACCTTCTAATTTTTTTAAAAAATAAATTTTATTAATTTTTTCAAGTAATAATCAACACAAGACAAAAACATTGTTTATACATACAAACAAAACCATGCATTCCCCTCCCTCCCTCCCCCATTCATAACACTAAACATAAAAAAAAAACCCCATACAAACACGTCTATCCCGGCAGATATTGTTCCTGCCCTCATTGGTAAATAATTATGCCCACAACACAGAGTAAGGTAAGTAATCCCCAAATATGATTTTCATACAATTATCTTTCAATCTAAATAGGTATATCTCTCTTCATATTAACATAGGCCCTCACTTTATCTCAATTCTTTTATTCAACCACCGATACCAACTGTCCCAACTTTGAAAAAATTCAGAATCCTCTTTTTCTTTCAACATGTATGTCATTCTATCCGCCTCAGTGCACTCTAATACTTTGTTTATAATTTGGGCACTAGCTGGTATCTCTTTTCCTTTCCACTCTTGGGCGAACACTATTTTAGCTGCAACTAAAATATGCAGGGTGAGATACAATTTTTCTTGCTCAGCCCCTCTGGACAAATACCTAGTAAATATATCTCAGGTTTCCATTGGAGGTCCACATTAGTCCAATTAATCCAATTCTTAATCCTTCTCCAATACTTCTTTGACATTAAAGAAGTTCACCATTGGTGGAAATACGTACCTCTGGTTTTCCCACATTTCCAACATAACTTTGATGCACCCGGAAACATTTTAGCAATTCTTGCTGGTGGGAGGTGCCATCTATACAACATTTTATATGCATTTTCCTTGAAAGACGTTGCCTTAGTCATTTTAATATTTTCCCCCCACATTTGTTGCTATTTTTCTAGGGGGATCTAGTACCCAAAATTCCTCCCCCAGGCAATCATAGTGTCTTTTACAACCTCCTCTCCTATCATTCAATCAAGCAATTGTACATACATTTTGGTTATGTATTTATGGTCCTCTCCCAATAGTATTTTATCAAAACTCTGTTCCATCACATATATCCCATAATTATCTCTATCTCTCCTGTAACAAGATTGAACTGTAGCATAGGTCCACCAATCTAGCCTGATTCCTTTATCAACCAAATCTCCCCTAGACCTTAATATCCCTTGGGCATCCACAATACTTTTATATCTAAAAATATTATCCTGTTTAAGAGTTGTTGGGTATGTCATCGCTTCTATTGGTGAGAACCAGGTTGGGATCTTGGTATAAAATTTTCCTCTAATTATGTCCCAGGTTTCCAGCAATATTCACCTTAGATAATGTCTCTTGAAATACTTATACTGTTGAACTTTCTCTCTCCATAGCAGTGCATGCCAGCCGTGTTGTAGGTCATGTCCTTCTAAATCTAATAAAGACCTCCTCTTCAATAACACCCAATCCTTCATCCAGGCTAGCAGTGAAGCTCGATAATATAGTTCCCAGCAGGGGAGACCGAAGCCCCCTCTCTCTCTATGCTCTTGTAACATTTTGAGCTTCGCCCTAGGCTTTTTCCCCTGCCAAATAAATTTCAGCACGACTCGATCCAGACCTTTAAAAAACCTTTTATCTAGCCTCGCCGGAGCTGATTGAAATAAAAATAGCCATTTGGGCAAAACATGTGTCTTAATTGCTGTTATCCGTCCCATCAAAGACAACTGTAAATTTTTCCACTTCTCCAGGTCTCTTACTGTCTGATCATATAGTTTAACAAAATTGTCTTGCTTAATTGTAAAGGATTGGGCTGTTAGCCAAATTCCTAGATATTTGATTTTATTTACAATTTGAACATCCAATCTAGATTCTAGTATATCCTTGTGCATCTTTGGAATATTTTTGACCAATATCTTGGTTTTATCCTTATTCATTTTTAACCCAGCCTCTCTACCATATTCTTCTATCATCTCTATCAACTCTGGGCCCAACTCCAGAGGGTCTTCTAAAATGAAGATGAGATCATCCGCGAATGCCTGTATTTTAAATTCCTGCCTTTGTCCTTTAAGTCCTTTAATTGGTGGGTTATTCCTAATTTCCCTGAGAAGGGGCTCCAGTGTCAGAATAAATAAAAGTGGGGAAAGCGGGCAACCCTGTGTCATACCCCTACTGATTATAACCTCCTTTGTTTTTTCCCCATTAACTAAAACCCATGCCACGTGGGAAGAATAAATTGTTTGTATCGCCTGTGTAAATTTTTCGCCAAATTCCATTTTATGAAGCTGGGTTAACATAAATTCCCAATTCATGCTGTCAAATGCTTTATAAGCATCTAAAAAGAGAAATGCCATCTGTTTGTCTGGATAGCATTGGTCCTAGAACGCTGCCTTGGAGGACACCATTATTAACAGGTGCAGGATTTGATAGGGCACTCCCTATTTTGACCACCTGTTGTCCGTTTGACAGGAATGGCAGCTATCCAATTATGTAGGGGTCCGGAGATGCCATAGGATTTTAGTTTTAGTAGTAGTTTGTCATGTACCACTGAATCAAAGGCTTTACAGAAGTCTATGTAAATTCTATTGCTTTGCCCTGATCGAGATTTGTAGTCCATATGTTTTTGCAGTGTAGAAGTTGTAGATTACAGGATAATTTTTTTCTGAAACCAAATTGTTTATTAGAGAGTAGGTAGTTTGTTATACCCCCAAGAGACAAAGGTTCATATCAACAATTAATTTATAATTTCTCTTATCTGTTTATTACCTGTTAACTAATCCCCCAATCTACCTATTAGTGTTTGTAATGTCATATCAAACTCAGAGAAGCTGGAACTGTCATGGTGAGACTGGCTGGAAAGTAGCAGGCTCTGATGAGCCTGGCGAAAATCCAGCCAGACAAATTGCTGTTGGGGGGTCTTCGGATTGGAACCGTCTTGTAGGGATGGTGAAGAAGGAGAGGCCTCTCGGACAACTAGGAGGAACAGACAAGTTCCTCGGATGTCAGAGAAAACTTCAATCCAGTGGCAGGGGTGGCAGCCATTGGGACCATCACAAAGCTGGGGCAACTGGGCTAAGAATTGTGCAGAAGCAGTGTTTTGGATGGAGTACTGGTACCGGGTGAGTGATTGGCCAACTCACAAGTAATAAAGAAAAAATTTGAAATCTTTAAAAAGGATCCCAGTGTGGAAATAGCAGCTAATTAGCATCGGGGAATGTTAATGGAGAGAGAAGAACAAAGCAGAAGTAAAAACATTAAAGCCCAAAATGGAGTTTGACATTTGGATTTTGAAATTGGATTTGGAGAGCTTAAAAGTATTACAAGTTAAAGAAATCTGAAAGAAAATAAGTGAAAAGGATTGGATATAAACTTTAAGAAAAATTTTCAACTTTAAAGGAAGAATAAAGAAAAATCTAAAATAGAAAAGCCCTGTAAAGATATTCTAATTGGATTTGAATTGAAGAATAAAATTTGGATTTGGAATATATAAAAATTAAGAAGAGAAAGAAGAAATTAGAAAAATACCAGATAAGTGGATTTAATACACAAAATGGATACTTTAAGTTGTTGATTTGAAACTTGTGGATTGGAGAGAGACATCTACTGGTGGAAAAAAAGTACTACACTGAACTTTTTGAATTTGGAATAAAAATATAGTGACCTTGATTAACGAGCTGTGAGAATTTTTAAGAGGGACTTGTTTTCTTTTCAGCTATTTGACTTTGATAATTAAAAGAGCTGACAAATAATAAAGTTTTAAATTAGAGTCAAAACTTAAAACGAAAATGTGTCAGAAATTGAGATTGTTAAAACGGTACATCTATCGTTTGACTTGGACAGAAAGAAAGCAAGATTTTTTTCAGAACATATTCAATTGGATAAACAGCCTACCAATGAGAAACAAGAAAACAACACTGAGGACAAAGACATTGATGAACATTTAAATGATTACATTGGGAGTAACAATGAAAAAAAGAGAAGGATTAGGAGGAAACAACCAACAAAAAAGAAAATTAAGAGAAGGAGAGAGGAAAAGATTAGAAAAAAATATTTTTAATGATTGCACTGGGATTTACAGTGATAAAAATAGAGGGGGCAGAAAGAAACATAAGAAACAAGGAAAAGGGAAGAGACTACAGACAAAAAATTTAAATGATTACACTGGGATTACCAGTGGGGAAATAAAGAAAGGGAAAAGAGAAAAGGGAAATAGATCAGATGGGAATACAGCACAAAATAAGTGAGTAATGGATTTAAAAGCTAAAGGAAGGAAACAAGGGAAAAGATATAATAACTAAAAAAATAAAAAAATAAAATAAAATGAGAGAATGGAACAAAAGGAGAGGAATTTTGAGAGGTAGTTTGCTAGATGAACCAGGAGAAAATTGTTAAAAGGAGTAATTAGTGGAAAGGAGGAAGAATAATATGATATATAAATATGGTAATAATGGTATTATGATCATAATATTTGAATAATTTGAAATATATTCTGTAATATGAATGGTAGAATGCAGAAAAATAATGGTTGTGAACTATAAAATGATATATTTAGAAGAGGTTAAGCGATGGAAATATAAATGAAATTGAAATTGAAATTGAAATTGTATTATTATTATGTATAGAATTGAATGAATTGTATTAATATTAGGATTGGGAAAAAGTGAATTTAAGGTAATGTAAAATGATAATTAGAAATTAGGAGAAGATGATTGGGAATTATGTTAAAATTGTGAAATATAAAATGATTTATTTAGAAAAGGAAATTTAAATGAAATGGAAATGGAAGATAGGTTTAGCTAAATGTAAAAGGATAAATTTGTAAGTATTTACTTAGGAGGGAAGAGGAGGATTTATTTAGAAGGTGAAATGGAAATCTAAATGAAATTGAAATGGAATAAGATATTTATACTTAAAAAAGGTGATGTGAAAAACAAATTTGAAGAAATATATTGTTAAAATGGTAAAGTGATTAACAAGGAGATATTACAGGATAATCTGGGCCACCTTTAGAATACAATGGAGATCAAAATATAAATATGAAATATTAAAAGGATTGTGTGTAAATTAAAGGGTTTCAATAGAATAAAGAAATACTGAAATTCCCTTTATGTGATAAAGGGAAAAATAAAAGAAATGAAATAAGATTAGGAGGTTAGGGCGGATGGTAATGTTAATTATATATTAAATATAAAATAGAGATGAAAAAGAGAAAAATAGAAAAGGAATACAATGGCAGAAATTGAAATATGTAAATTAAATTTGGGGAAAAATAAGCTGTATGAATTTTGACTCGGTCAATACTCTATTCAGAAAAAATGTATTGTATATTTGTTCGTTTTAAAAAAATAAAAAAATTTTTTAAAGAAAAGTCATATCAAACTCCTTCTGTATTTATTTCATGCAAAGCAGACCTCTCTTGAACCAGACTATTAGTCTACTCATAGAACAGTAGACCAAAGAATTATATACCATAGGTCAGTGATGGCTAACCTTTTCGGCAGCATTTTTTTAAAATTTGATTTATATGGCGACCTTCTCTGGAGACTCAGGGCGGCTTACAATGCGTTAAGCAATAGCCTTCATTCTTTTGTATATTTTATACAAAGTCAGCTTATTGCCCCCACAAACTGGGTCCTCATTTCACCTACCTTAGAAAGGATGGAAGGCTGAGTCAACCTTGAGCCTTGGAGAGATTCGAACCAGCAGAAATTGCAGGCAGCTGTGTTAATAACAGGGTGCACTAAACCACTGTACTATCAAGGCTCCATCTCCTGGCATGTGCCAGGAGCGGGGTGGTCGTGTGCGCATGTGCTCACACCCATAATTTTATGCGCCCTGCCCCTGCGCATGTGTGCACAACCCCCCCGCTTCCCCTGCTCCTGGCACGCGATGGCATGGTAGACCTGTTTTTTACTTTCCCCACACTCCTAGAAAGGCTCTGGAGGTGAAAACAGCCTTCCCCACCCACCCCCCGGAGGCCCTCTGGAGCCCGAAAATGGCCCATTTGCTAACTTCCGGTGGGACTGGAAGGCCTGTTTTTTGCTCTCCCCAGCCTCCAGAGCCTTTCTAGGAGTTTGGGGAGGGTGAAAACAGCCTTCCCCCCCCAGAGGCCCCCAGAGGCCGAAAACAGTCGGTTTGCCAACTTCTGGTCCCATTGTGAACCGGTAGTAAAATAAGTCAAAGCCCCCCCTACTTCCTGGATTTCCTTGAATAAACATTCTGCCTTAATGGATCCAAGTGTTTTCTCAACAGTAAGGCAAAGAGAAAAGTTTTAAAATGAGTAGGATAAAAACTCTTTTACTAGGGGCTGTTAAGGGAGTGACAGAGGAAGGACTTGCAAGCAAATTACTTCTTCCCAACTTCATGGCTAACAGTAATACCTTACTCCAGTTTCTTTGACCATCAATCTCTGCTGCCCTGGTATTGTGCTGATCCTTCAAGTCAGTCTTGATTTCTGGCAACTACATGGACAAGTCCTTACAGTTTTCTTGACAATATTTTTGGAAACAGCTTGTCCTTGTCTTCTTCCTAGGGGTGGGAGAGAGGGACTGGACCAAATCATCCAGATGATTCCTGACTACAGGAGGACGAGCTCAGGTTTCCCCACTTCCCATCCAGTATCTTCACCACTACACCATAGTGGCTCCCTTAGACTGTGGAAACCTCAAACTAAGATAGATTCTGGGTTGATTTCATATCTGCAAAGTTTTATTTCCATAGTTCTCTGCCAATTAGAACCATCATGTTCTAAAGAATCAATAATGTAGAGATGATTAATTTTATCCAATTATTGAAAATCAACCAAAACCAGGCCTCACTGCTTCTCAGTCCTAACTCAATGCTCATTTAGATTTTTGGTCCAATCCCCAGTATGAAAATAATACCACACTATTATGTCCAAAAGAATTTAAAGGAACGACAGCTATAATATCAAGAGGGCAAGCTAGAGAGAGGGGTAGAGAAAATAATTCCTAACTAAAAGCAAAAAAAGTTCTAATTCAGGAGGTACAACAACAATACTGAGATACCTAGTCTATATGCCAAGATTTCCACTTTGGCATATATCCTAAGCAAAGTAGAGTATGAATTTAATTTATTTTAAAAAATAATATTGCCACATCTTGATTTCCAATTGTGTCAAAGGAGCTGTGATGTTTTCAAAAGCAATGCAGCTTTTATAATTGAAGGGAAATGGAATTCTCTCTCTCTCTCTGGAAAGAGAGTTGTGTCCTCCTACAAGTGTCCCATATTCTTACATGTAATGCTGCCTTGGCAACCACACTTGGTTGACCTCTATTTCAACATAATCCTGCTTTGAAATTAGAATTGTTCCTTCCTTTTTGCCTGGCTGGGCTGATATCATAATCATTGTAAGTGAGGATTGGGAAGGGGGAGTTAGCCAGACTCCATTTCCCCTAGTGACACAGGACTGGCCTCAACCCCATCAAGGAAATAGACCACCATTAAAGGGCATGTTAAAGGTGTTCAAGGATCAGGCCCAATAACTCCATCACATGAGGTAATCACTTAATCAAGGATCTTTATTTATAGCATGTCTCTCGCTTTCAGGTGTTTGGCTGCAACTGCATCTGGACCGCATGGCTGGACCATAAGTACCTGTGGGGCGGAGTTAAAGTAAGGAGTGGTCAATGGGTAAGAGTGGTCCCTGGGAGTTAACCTCAGCAGCTCCCTGCCCCCTGGCATGGGCATGTGGTCAGGCATTTATATGTGACAAAAACCCCTCTAAATGACTCAGGGTGGCTTACAATGCACTAAGCAATAGCCTTCATCCTTGTTGTGGCCCCGCCCTCTGAGCCTGTCCCATCGGAGGAAGAAAGCTCCGAGCATGAGGAAGAGGAGTCAGCCAGGCCTCCCTCTCCAGGCCCCTCCCCTCTGGCATTGTCTCAGGTGCCGGCCGAGGGAGAGGAGATCAGCAGGGAGACAGCTGATTCGGATCAGAGTGACAAAGAAACATCATTCCTGGACGCACGCCTCCGAAGGCGTGATAAACGATTGCAGCAGCTTAGGAGGCGATTAGAACTGAGTCACTGGACCACACCCCAGAGACTATATAATAGAGAGTAGTGGTCAGGGATCCTTGTGACGAACAAAAGCAAACCTTGGATAGTCACTAAAGCCTCGTCCGGAACTGCTGAGAGAAAGATTTAAAGTGTCGGACATTTGGACTCTTGAGTATTTATCTTTCTGTTTTACTGTGAAAATAAAGTCACTTGGCAGACGGTGTGTCTATCGCTGCCAAGTGGGAGATCGTTTTATCGGTCCCTTCCCTATCGAGGCGGTCATCAATCCGGTGGCCTACCGGTGGACTCTACCCAACTCCATGCGGCTCCACCCTGTTTTTCATTGGTCCCTCCTGGTCCCTGAGGCCCCCGCGAGCTATATCCGCCGCCCGCCGACGCCTGCTCCCCCAGCCACAGCCGATGAGGACGACGCCTTAACGTATGAGGTGGACAGTATCCGGGACTCCCGTTGGCTGAAGGGGCGCTTCCAATACCTCATTGCCTGGAAGGGGTACGGGCCCGAGGATTTCACCTGGGTGGACGCATCTGCCGTTCAGGCCCCTGACCTGGTGCGGGCTTTCCATGAACAGTTCCCATCCCGACCCCATCCCGACCGTCAGACTCGGGGTAAGGGCCCTGCGGTGGGGGATAGTGTTGTGGCCCCGCCCTCTGAGCCTGTCCCATCGAAGGAAGAAAGCTCCGAGCATGAGGAAGAGGAGTCAGCCAGGCCTCCCTCTCCAGGCCCCTCCCCTCTGGCATTGTCTCAGGTGCCGGCCGAGGGAGAGGAGATCAGCAGGGAGACAGCTGATTCGGATCAGAGTGACGAAGAAACATCATTCCTGGACGCACGCCTCCGAAGGTGTGATAAACAATTGCAGCAGCTTAGGAGGCGTGCTAGGGATTAGAACTGAGTCACTAGACCACACCCCAGAGACTATATAATAGAGAGTAGTGGTCAGGGATCCTTGTGACGAACAAAAGCAAACCTTGGATAGTCACTAAAGCCTCGTCCGGAACTGCTGAGAGAAAGATTTAAAGTGTCGGACATTTGGACTCTTGAGTATTTATCTTTCTGTTTTACTGTGAAAATAAAGTCACTTGGCAGACGGTGTGTCTATCGCTGCCAAGTGGGAGATCGTTTTATCGGTCCCTTCCCTATCGAGGCGGTCATCAATCCGGTGGCCTACCGGTGGACTCTACCCAACTCCATGCGGCTCCACCCTGTTTTTCATTGGTCCCTCCTGGTCCCTGAGGCCCCCGCGAGCTATATCCGCCGCCCGCCGACGCCTGCTCCCCCAGCCACAGCCGATGAGGACGACGCCTTAACGTATGAGGTGGACAGTATCCGGGACTCCCGTTGGCTGAAGGGGCGCTTCCAATACCTCATTGCCTGGAAGGGGTACGGGCCCGAGGATTTCACCTGGGTGGACGCATCTGCCGTTCAGGCCCCTGACCTGGTGCGGGCTTTCCATGAACAGTTCCCATCCCGACCCCATCCCGACCGTCAGACTCGGGGTAAGGGCCCTGCGGTGGGGGATAGTGTTGTGGCCCCGCCCTCTGAGCCTGTCCCATCGAAGGAAGAAAGCTCCGAGCATGAGGAAGAGGAGTCAGCCAGGCCTCCCTCTCCAGGCCCCTCCCCTCTGGCATTGTCTCAGGTGCCGGCCGAGGGAGAGGAGATCAGCAGGGAGACAGCTGATTCGGATCAGAGTGACGAAGAAACATCATTCCTGGACGCACGCCTCCGAAGGTGTGATAAACAATTGCAGCAGCTTAGGAGGCGTGCTAGGGATTAGAACTGAGTCACTAGACCACACCCCAGAGACTATATAATAGAGGGTAGTGGTCAGGGATCCTTGTGACGAACAAAAGTAAACCTTGGATAGTCACTAAAGCCTCGTCCAGAACTGCTGAGAGAAAGATTTAAAATGTCGGACATTTGGACTCTTGAGTATTTATCTTTCTGTTTTACTGTGAAAATAAAGTCACTTGGCAGACGGTGTGTCTATCGCTGTCAAGTGGGAGATAAAGAAACTGGGTGCGTTCCAAAGTGTTTCCTTAACCCTCGGCTGGCTGTGTTTGTGTGTGTGTGTGGGTACGGGGACAGATCAATCCTTTTGTATATTTATACAAAGTCAGCTTATTGCCCCCACAACTGGGTCCTCAATTTACCTACCTTAGAAAGGATGGAAAGCTGAGTCAACCTTTTTTTTTTTTAATTTGATTTATATGCCGCCCTTCTCCGGAGACTCAGGGCGGCTTACAATGCGTTAAGCAATAGCCTTCATCCTTTTATATATATTTTATACAAAGTCAGCTTATTGCCCCCACAAACTGGGTCCTCATTTCACCTACCTTAGAAAGGATGGAAGGCTGAGTCAACCTTGAGCCTGACGAGATTCGAACCTGCAGTAATTGCAGGCAGCTGGTCTTAATAACAGAGTGCTTTAGACCACTGTACTACCAAGGCTCTAGCCTTGGTAGTACAGCAACTGTACTACCTCTAGCAACCTCTAGCAACTGTAGTGGTCTACAATTTTGATGTTAGGTATGCGTGTTGTTTGTTTTGTAGGGGTTTTATTAGTATGTCGGCTGTCTGTTCTTCAGTATCACAGTGTATAGTTTCTATGAACCCAATACTTGAGAGCTGCCTGACGTGCTTATGTTTAATGTCGATGTGTCTCGACCTCTGACCCACTGCATCTGCTCTCGATATCTCGATGGCAGCTCTATTGTCCTCATGGATAATGATTGGATAGGTAGGCTCGGCCCAAACGTTGGTAAGTAGATCGTCAAACCAGACCAAGTTGTTGGCGGCTTTAGATAGGCATATGTACTCGGCTTCTGTTGTAGAGGTGGCTACCAGGTTTTGCTTACCCGTGTACCAATGTATTGGACTGTTGTTGAGAAAGAACACGTATCCTGATGTGCTCTTTCTACTCTTTACATCTCCAGCCCAATCAGCGTCAGTGTAGCAAATTAGTGTGGATTTTGTGGATGTCTCTGGTTCCAAAGATAGGTAAGCATCAACGCTGTGCTTCAGATACCTCAGTATTTTTTTGATAGCCTCCCAGTGGTACATGGTGGGGTTTCCTACATGCCGGGATAGTAAGTTGACTGGCAAGGCGATGTCAGGCCTTGTCCAGTTTGCAATGTACAATAGTGAGCCTATGGTGGACCTGTAAAGTGTGTTATCCTTGAATGCTTCCGCTTCGTTATACATATTCTTTAAAAAGTCCGATTGCATTGGGGTCTCACAAGGTTTGGCATCAATCATGTTACATTTCTGTAAGAGTTCTAGTATTTTGTCTCTTTGTGATAGCCAGAAGCCCTTGTTGGCTTTTGTGATTTGTACCCCTAGGTATTTGTCGACCTTACCTAATATTTTCAGTGAAAAGGGCTTTCCTAACTCATCAGCAAAGTTATTGCATTTGCTTGTCTGGTCACTACAATATATCATCCACATACACCAGAACGTATTCAATGGAATCATCTACTTTTTAAATAAAGAAACAGTTGTCTGCTGATGTAGCTGAGAACTCCATAGACCTCAAGATTTTGGATAAACACTCGTACCACCTTTTTCCTGATTGTTTCAGTCCGTACAAGCTTCTGTTTAGAATCCAGGTTTCTCCCTTTGTTGTGTTCCTGCTGTGGGGAGCTCTGACATAGATTTCCTTGTCAAGCTCAGCATGTAAGTACGCGGTTTGTACATTGAATTGGTGGACTTCTAGGCCTAGGATGGACGCTATCACCAGAGCGCACTTGACACTCTCAGCCCTGACTGTGGGGGAGTATGTTTCTGTATAGTCTTCCGGGTATTTTTGTGCAAACCCCTGCGCTACTAGCCTGGCTTTGTATAAAACTTTGTTGTCCTCCAATGTCTTGATCTTGTAAACCCACCTGGTGCCGATTGGGGTCTTATCCCTTGGTACTTCGGATGGGGTGTGCACATTTAGCTCCCTGAGGCTATTCATCTCCCGCTCCATGGCCTGTTCCCACTTAGACCTTTCCTCCACTGGTAACTTTAACAATCCTCGTAGGTGTTGGGGGTTAGTTGGTTAGTGTGCATGGATAGGACATAGTCCTCTAGCTTCTTTGGTGCCTTACTCCTGTTTGCCCTAACTGGCCTGTCAGGTGGTGTCTCTGTGTCATGCAAGTACCTGGCCTCCTTCTCTGTGAGTGAGTCCAGATTTATGTTTGGGTGGTTCTCTTTCCACTCTCTGACTTGTGACTTGGTTTGACCTTTCCCCATCCTATGTCCTCTTCTGTGGTGTGTTCTGCCCCACCTTGGCTGTTGTTGGGTCGCTCCTTATTGGGAAATACCTCATTAAGATGTATTTTAGACCAATTGGCGTTCTCATGGAAGACAGCTGTTCGGGATATTACGAATTTGTTGTTACTATCTATAAAACTGAATCCCTTGGTTCCCGGTTCATACCCCATGAACTTTAATCTCCTAGATACTTTGTCTCCCTTGCATCGTAGTTGTCTGGGGATGTGTACATCTTTCTTGCCTTGGCCAATGAAGTGTTCCTGGTCCCCCAGTCCATACAGTGACCCAGTTTGGCTCTCTCTGGAACTATCCCGATGTCCCCTTCTATCTTTGGGGTTGGGGGAATCCCTACGCCTGTGTCTGCTGTCAGGTGAATGTCTGTCTGAAAACCTTGCTTTATGTTCTGGCCTGTCCCTATGATGGGGTCGATCCCTATCCCTCATATTTCTGGGACAATCCCTCTTATAGTGGTTCCTAGAACCGCACAGGAAGCACTCGGCCATGTTGTGGCCCCTGCTTTGGAAGTCTACTCTTTTTACTGGTCTCTGTTCCCTGCAGCATAGTGAATGGTCCTTCCTTAGGTTATCCTCAGCAATGAGTTTGTTGGTCAATGTTTCTAATGTAAGTCTTTCTAGGCTAAGGCTATCTAATTGGGTAATGAAATTGTCCCAACTGGGGTCCAGTGAATTGATGATGATGCTGATCATGCTTCCTTCGCTTATAATTTCCCCCCTTTGTGTTAGTTCAGCCCTAGTGGCATTTAGCGTTAATAGGTGTTCGCTCATGGAGGCCCCTGCCTTGAGCCTGGCTGAGTGGAACTCCCTAGAAATTCTAGTGGTAGTCGCTACACTCTTGCTGTAGAATAAACTGTGCATTTTGTGTATCAATTCTGAAACTGTTAAATGATGGCTAATGCTGGGGGAACTACTGGGGGAACTACTGGCAATTAATATGTAGTACGCCTTATGGTGCATACAGTCTAAATCAAAAGTCCATGGTTTTTCAAGGGGATCAGTAACCAGGAACAACAAATTTTCCTTTAGGAGGATGACTTGGAGTTGCTGGTTCCACTCCAAGAAATTAGTCCCATCTAATCTCAGTCTTGGAAAGTCAGTTGGCAATATCCCTGAATTGTAAGTTAAATTACTTACAGGATGTCGCTGTCCATGGTTTTGTACATAAGGGAACTCGCAATATGGCAGGGGGATGATTGTTACGAGTCTGTACTGACTTGCTTCTATGGTCCTCTCTTTTTTTTTCACAGGTGGATTCTGCGCATGCTCGGGATCCATTCTTGTCTAGCAGCCATGGAGGAAGGAGCTTGTTCCTGCAGCTCCCGGGTGAAGGCCCCATTCATCCGGATGGGCCTTCGGCTCGTCCTTGGGTGGCCTCGCATGGTCGAAGGGTCCTCGGATCATTGTGTGGATCACCAGGAAACCTTGCGGGTCAGCTGGGAAGGTCGGAAGTCCTACGGAGGCCGCGTGTTGGTGCAGATGTCCCGGTCTGACATGGAGGCTGTATCCTGGGGTCGGGCCGAATCCTATGCCCGTCAATGGTTCTGGGAGCCTCGGTTCTGGTCGTCGGTTCAGTGAGTAGTCCCATCGTCCCTGGCATTCCGGCGCTGGTCTCGGTGTGGGCATGGAGAGGTCCTCAGCGGGTCATGGCTGGCGCTGCACCCATGTCGCGATGGTCACTCTCCCTGGGTGGGCGTCGATGTTGATCCCTCTTGGGTCGGTGGTCTCTTTGGGCCTCTCCGGGATGTCGGAGTATGTGCCCAGTAGCTTTATTTTGTCCCCAAAGGCCACGGTCAGCAGCTTTATGGCTTCATCGATCTCGGTAGGCGAGCTCCTGGGTTTTGGTTTAGGGTCATCCCAGTCACCGCCATAGTTCTGGGTGGTCGCTTCAGTGTAGGCCCCGATTCCCACCATGAGATTTGAATCTCGTGAATCTATTGGTCGTTGGTCGGCCATCTTTGGTGACTTCACCGTCCAAGATGGCCTCCATGAAAAAGGCGCGAATTCGTTTTCGGCCTTTTCAGTGGATCCCTGGCAGGGGCAATCGTTCCTTACCGCGTCTTTGGTTGCGCGGTCTGGCTCGGCCTCATCTTCCTCAGTCGCTGCTCCACAGTCCTCAACTAGGCTCCGGAGTTCCGCGATGAGGTCCATGTTGGTCGGGGCTGAGTCTATTAGATTGAGGAGTTTTCTTCTGAGGTCGTTCTCCTTGCGTGTTGCAGTTTCGGATTTGTTTTCTTCCTCGTTAGCTCTGGTTGGAGTGCCTGGGCTGGAAAACTGCTTGCTTCCGGCATCTCTCTCAGCATGGTTCCCGCCGACAGTAGCTGCTCTGCCATCTTCTTCGTGAATGCCCTGGTATTCACTCTGCTTGTTGTTTCTGTCGGCTTGGAGTTCCTTGGCATATCCTGGAGTAGTTTGGGCTAATTAACCATCCTCTGCTACCATTTTGTTAAAGGTGTTCAAGGATCAGGCTCAATAACTCCATCACACGAAGTAATCACTTAATCAAGGATTTTTATTTATAGCATGTCTCTCTCTTACAGGTGTTTGGCTGGAACTGCATCTGAACCGCATGGCTGGATCTTAAGTACCTGTGGGGCGGAGCTAAGGTAAGGAGTGGTCAATGGGTAAAGGTGGTCCCTGGGAGTTAACTTCAGCAGCTCCCTGCCCCCTGGCATGGGCATGTGATCAGGCATTTATATGTGACAGGGCATAAATCTAAACATCCCAGAAAAAGGTAGCATTGCAGGATTGATGCTTTGTTCTGAAGTTTGTTGTTCCATTTTGCATACTGCAACTGCAGCAGAAGATTCCATTTGGAAATAAAGATTCTTTTCAGGTTTAATTTCATATTATTTTATTCTAATTGCTGTGACTAAAATTCAGAAATTCTTAGCTCCACATCTGGGTGGACTGGAAGTAGAGTTAGAAATTATAGATGTCTTACAAGTGCCTGAATTTCAGAGATTCCTATTTACAACAATAGATAATTTCTCTATAAAAAAATGCAGGTAGTCCTTTAGTTATGATCACAACTGAACCCAAAATTTCTGTTATTAAGTGAGACATTTGTTAAGTGAATTTTGCCCCATTTTTATACTAGTTGCTAACTGAATCAGTTAAGTTAGTTAACTTGTTAAGTTAGTGACACAGTTGTTAAGTGAATCTGACTTTCCCATTGGCTCTGCTTCTGAGAAGGTTGCAAAAGTGATCACATGATCCCAGGACACTGCAACTGTCAGAAATATGAACCAGTTGCCAAACATCTGAATTTTGATCTCAGTGACACTACAATGGTCATGTGTGAAAATCAGCCATAAGTCACTTTTTTCAAAGCTGTTGTAACATTGGTCACTAAACAAACTGTTTTAAGTCGAGGACTACCTATATTCTTATTTTCTTTTTGATCTGGACATTATAAGAGGCTGCAAATCTCCTGTTAAAAAAATGCAGTGATTATAATTTTAATGAGTAATACAACTAATTGGTTCCTTAGGAAGACACCTATTTTTGCAATAAGGATGTAGCATTCTATTTTTATTTTTAATTAACTTGATCTCAGAAGTTAAGAAACATCTTTTTTAAAGCATCAGTAATCAGGCAGATCAAAGAAAGATCTGCAATCTAACATGCTGATTCATAGGAAATTAATTTACACCAGGTAAGTGGTTATTGAATTGTAATTTTTAGAAAACAGTTTAACATCTCCTGTAACAAAATCATTCTGATAGTATTTAGCCATACTTTGATAAAAATTGCCTTTTAAATCTAGTAGGACACTACATTCAAATAGGAGTAAATCTCTGAAGGAGTAAAAAAGTGATGAAATCAAGCAAAATAATAATATATCCTTGCAAATATATATATGCAGTGGTGAAATCCAAATTTTTTTACTACCGGTTCTCCAGAACCTCTCAGAACCTGCTTGATTTTCACCCCTGGTACAAGTGCAACTACATATCTTCAGTGATGGGATTCTACTGGTTCACACTGGTTCGGTAGAATCCCATCTACCGAAGTAGTTCGGAGAACTGGTTGTTAAAATAAATCTCGTTTTGTTTTTTTCCACTTTACAGGGTTAATCCTGTAAGGAATTACAACATTTGGTGTTGTTTCCTAGCCACCTGGAGCTCTAGGGGCAGTTGATTCCAAAGGGTAGGTGCGCCCACAGAGAAAGCCCTCCCCCTGGAGGTCGCCAGCTGACAGGCTGGCCGACGGCACCCTGAGGAGGCCCTCTCTCTATGGGAACGCACTGGGCAATGGGAAGCTGTTGCTGGCTGCAGATGGTCCCCCAAATGTCCCGGGTCTAAGCCATGTAGAGCCTTATAGGTAATCACCAGCACCTTGAATCTCACTTGGAGGGCAACCGGCAACCAATGCAACTTGCATAGGGAGTGTCGGGATATTCACATCACAACCTGTGCAGCCGCATTCTGCACTAGCTGAAGTCTCCGAGTGGTCTTCAAGGGCAGCCCCATGTAGAGGGCATTGCAGTAGTCAATACTGGAGATGACAAGTGCATAAGTAACCGTGCGTAGGGCATCTAGGTCCAAATAGGGGCGCAACTGGCTCACCAGGCGAACCTGGGCAAATGCCCCCCTGGTTACGGCCGTTACATGATCTTCCAAGTTTAGCCACGAGTCCAGGAGGACACACAAGTTGTGCGCCCTGTCTACAGGGTGCAACACCTCATCCCCTACGATCAAAGATGGAATCTCTTGATCGGACCGAGACACCGGTACCCACAGCCATTCGGTCTTAGCAGGGTTGAGCCGAAGTCTGTTCCTCCCCATCCAGATCCATACCGCTTCCAGGCACCGGGACATCACGTCGATATATACATGAGAAAATAAATAAATAAATAAATAAATAAATAAATAAATAAATAAATAAATAAATACAAAATTATACATATACCCACATATATTATATGACATGGAGAAACAACACAGTCTAGCTCGGATGAATACATGTACAGGGTGGATAGGAACCACATCAGCTCTTTTCAGGTCTTCTGGTAATTCCCCGGTGCTCCAGGATTTTTGAAAGATGTGGTGGAGTGGTTCTGAGATGACTTCTGCCAGCTCCTTTAGAACTCTGGGATGTAATCCGTCAGGTCCTGGTGATTTGTATTCATCAAGATCAGACAGGTATTCTCTTACTATTTTTTGGCTTACTTTAACTTTTATTTCTAGTCTGTCTTTTACAGTTATGTTTTTGGTAGGTTGGGATATAGTTTCTTTTTGTGTGAAGACTGATGAAAAGAATGAGTTTAGCAGCTCTGCTTTCTCTCTATTGCCTATTACTTCCTTCCCATCTTCTCTCTTTAGTGGACCAACTGTTGCCTTGTTTTTTTTCTTCTTGTTATTTATATGTTGGAAGAAACTTTTTTATTATTTTTGACTTTTGTTGCAAGTCTTTGCTTTCCTGATTTAGTCTTTACAAATTCTGGCTATATGCTAATATTCTGCCTTAGTTGTGTGTCCCTCTGTCCATTTTTTGTACTTGTCTTTTTTGTCTTTCAATTTGTCAGAGAGATCTTTGTGCAGCCATTCTGGTTTCTTCTTGGATTTCTTGTTTTTCCTTCTCAGTGGTATTGTGCTGGTATGGGCTTTTATGATCATATTTTTCAGAGTTTTCCAAGATTCTTGAGTTTTTTCCCCTTTAGGATTTTCATCCAAGGAATCTTTCCCAAGTTATCTCTGAGTTTTTTAAAAATCAGCTCTTTTAAAATCTAAGACTCTGGTATCATGATGTTCTAATCAATAGTGACATTCAATTTTTTCCCTACCGGTTCTGTGGGTGTGGCTTGGTGGGGGGGTCCTGTGACTGAGTGGCCATGGCCAGCTCAATGTCACTCACGGCCATGGCCACTCAGTCACATGACCCCCCCCCCCACAAAGCCATGCCCACAGAACCTGGTAGGAAAAAATGTGTGTATGTGTTGTGGCCCGCCAGTGGCCAGCAGAGCTGGCAGCAGAGCTGGCAGCAGATTCAGACAGTAAGGAGATTGGGGAGGAAAATGGGCCAGTCCTGGAGTCTGGGGAAGGCTTGGACGATGGCTCTGAGTCGGAGGCAGAGAGGGGGCCAAGGCCATCTGGTAGTTCTTTGCTGCCTCCAGAGTCTCTGGAGTCTGACATCAGTGAGGCAGAAGAACAGCGTGAGCCTGTTCCCGGTGTGCTGATGTGCAGAGCTGCCAGGAGACAGGAATAATTAAGGAAACAGGGACAACTTGGGAGTAAGGCTTGGAGATGATTGGCCCCTCCCATAAGACATAAAAGAGAAGCAAATGGGGCGTGAGCTTTTGCAAGAAGCAATTAGTTCATCTGGTCAGGAAAAGCTCTGGAAAAGCTCTGTTTGACTCTAAGGCCAAACTCAAGGCTAAGTTTGGCCTTGCCCTGCGTTTGGCAATTAGTTCTCTGGCAGCATTCCAAGGGAGATAAGGTGAGTGTTTGTAAACACTCCCCTGATAGACTCTTTGAAAAACCTTTCAGACAGGGAATGACAATAATTCACAGCCATTTGAATTAAAGAGGTTTGCCGGGACTAGGTTTGTGCTATTTACTTTCTAAGGAAGCCTAGGTCAGAACAGTATGAGCACCAGAAGCTGCAGCAGAGAGAATCCGAACTTTTCTCCCTCCATTCACAATGGAGCTGCTGCTCCCTTTATGGTTCCCCATCCCAGGAGTCGAAGTACCTTAAAGGGACAGGCTGCAGCAGCTCTGCTGTGAATGGAGGGAGAAAAGTTCGGATTCTCTCTGCTGCAGCATTTAATGTTGAATGCTGTGTGGCAGAGAGAATCCAAACTTTTCTCCCTCCATTCACAGGGGAGCTGCTGCTCCCTTTATGGTCCCCCCTGGCCCTCTCCCTCCCAGGGACTACCTTAAAGGGACAGGCTGCAGCAGCTCCACTGTGAATGGAGGGAGAAAAGTTCGGATTCTCTCTGCTGCAGCATTTAACATTGAATGGGTCGAGCGGCCAGAAGGGGTGAGCGGTGACCGGGCAGGCATGGGCAGGGCCAATCAGGAGTGGTTTTTACCGGTTCAGCAAACTGATTCAAACCTACCGGCTCACCCGAGACAGTCCAAACCAGTCGAATTTCACCCCTTGTCCTAATGCTTGTATTTGTGTTATGTTGAATTCTACTATGACATGATCACTCTCACCCAAGATTCCTGCAATTTCAACTCCCTCTATCACTTCTCTGTTTGTAAGAATTAAGTCCAGTATGGCTGTCCCTCTAGTTCCCTCCTCTACCTTTTGGACAACAAAGTTGTCAGCTAGGTTGGTTAGGAACCTATTTTATTTCTCATTTGGTGCAGAATTAGTCTTCCAATTGATGTCAGGGTAATTGAAGTCCCCCATTACTATTGTAGTGTGTTTTCTCCATATATTTGTTAGTTGGTTAGCAAACAGGACATCTAATTTTTCTGCTGGATTGGGTGGCCTATAGTATATACTGTACCTATGGCCATGTCATTCTTTTTTTCTTTTATGTTGACCCATATGCATTCTAGGTGGTTTTCGTTTTTGGTTTCATGAATTTCTGTAGCAATATAGTGGTCCTTTACATTGTTCTGGCATTAATGGCATTCACACA
Source organism: Arizona elegans (assembly GCA_022577455.1). Taxonomy (NCBI): domain Eukaryota; kingdom Metazoa; phylum Chordata; class Lepidosauria; order Squamata; family Colubridae; genus Arizona; species Arizona elegans. The sequence goes on from JAKOOJ010000009.1 coordinate 52,347,271, forward strand.
TCGAAAAGTCCAGGCAATAGTCCTTCAAAAAATTAACTGCAGTAACAGACCTTATCAGTTTCTTGTGATACTTGTCAGGCCATGAGCTCCCAGTCACAAAGCTGCAAATTAAGTTCTGGCAAGCAATCTCTGAGGCACAAAACATGATGAGTCAAATCTTCAGAAATCTGAACTGTTGTCTCCTACAACCACCACTCCCCTTTCCTTCTATTTATTCCCCAGCCAGGGAGGTTTTCAATTCACGGCAGAAGGTGCGAAGGTCAGGGGCCAACTGGAGCCCCAAGGGAAGTTGATTCCAAAGGGTGGGGGCACTCACAGAGAAGGCTCTACCTCTGGGGGTCGCCAGCCAACATTGTCTAGCCGACGGCACCCTGAGTAGGCCCTCTCTGTGAGAGCACACCGGGCGATGGGAAATTGACGCTGGTTGCAGGTGGTCTGACAAATACCTGGGCCTAAGCCATGAAGGGCTTTATAGGTTAACACCAGCACCTTGAATCTCACCCGGAGGGCAACCGGCAACCAATGCAAGCCGCTCAGGAGTGGTGTAATATGGGAGTATCGGGTCCCTCCCGCAACAACCCGCGCAGCCGCATTCTGTACCAGCTGAAGCCTCTGGGTGGTCTTCACAGGCAGCCCCAGCTAGAGAGCATTGCAGTAGTCAATCCAGGAGGTGACTAGCACATGAGTGACTGTGTGTAGGGCATCTTGGTCCAAGTATGGGCGCAACTGGCGCATCAGGCAAACCTGAGCAAACGCCCCCCTGGTCACGGCCGTGATATGACCCTGCAAACTCAGCCGTGAATCCAAGAGGATGTCCAAGTTGCACACCCTGTCTACGGAGAGCAACACCTCGCCCCCAATAGACAGCGTTGGAACTTCTTGCTCGGCCCGAGATGCCGGTATCCACAGCCACTCGGTTTTGGCATGTTGAGTCGAAGCCTGTTACTCTCCATCCAGATCCGTACCGCTTCCAGGCACCAGGACATCATGTCAAGGGCATCACTGGGCTGGTTCGGGGTGGATATAAAAAGCTGGGTATCATCAGCGTACTGATGATACCCCACCCCAAAACCATGGATGATCTCTCCCAGCGGCTTCATGTAAATGTTGAATAGAAGGGGCGAGAGGACTGACCCCTGGAGCACCCCACAAGTGAGGGGCCTCATGGCCGACCTCTGCCCCCTGCCAACACCGCTTGCATATGACCCGAGAGGAAGGAGGCGAACCACTGTAAAATGGTGCCACCTATTCCCAACACCTTGAGGCGTCACAGCATGTTACCATGGTTGATGGTATCAAAAGCTGCCGAGAGATCTAATAGGACCAGGAGCGAGGAATGACCCCGCCCCAAGCCCTCCAGAGAGGATCCACCAGCGCGACCAATGCCGTCTCCGTGCTGTAACCGGGCCTGTAACCTGATTGGCACAGTTACAGATTACCTAGCAGATCTAGATAATCTGCTTCATCCAGGGCCACCGGAAACTGATGTGCCACCATGCTCTCAACAACCTTCGCCAAAAAGCGAAGGTTGGAGACTGGATGAAAGTTGCCCAAAATGGTTGGATCCAAGGCAGGTTTCATAAGGAGGGGCCTAACCACCGCCTCCTTCAAGGCAGCGGGAAAACTCCCTCCATCCAAGGATGCCGTTATCATTGCCTGGATCCAACTGCGTATCACCTCCCGAGCTGCATAAACCAGCCAGGAGGGACACAGGTCCAGTATGCAAGTGGTCGCACTCAGCTTCCTCATGATCCTGTCCACTTCCTCCGGGGTAACAGGATCAAATTCTTCCCAGACATGACCCGCCACCTCCCCACTGTCCGACCCTGCCCAGTCAGAGTCCAAGCTGTCCAGAATCTGAGCGATCTTGTCCCGCAGATGTTGACTAAACTCCTTGGCTCACCCCCCCAAAGGGTCCTCCCCTGCCCTCTGATATAGGAGGGAGCGGGATACCCTAAACAGGGCAGCCGGGCGATTATCTGCGGACGTGATGAGGGCGGAGAAGTATGTACACTTCGCCGGTGCCATCGCCTCCAGGTAAGACCATGTGAACGATCTTAGCTGGTCTTGGTCAGATTCGGAATGACTAGTCCTCCAACAGCTCTGTAGGCCTCTCCTCCTGTGCTTCATCCCCCAGAGCTCCTCAGTATACCAAGGGGCAAGCCGGGGTCTGCGCCGGATCAGAGGCCTAAAGGCATGACATGGTCAAGAGCCCCAGCGGCCTCCTTATCCCAGGCCTCCACCAGGGTCTCGACCGGGGCATGGGAGAGAGAGGGGGGGATCATCCCAAGCTCTGTCTGGAACCTCACCAGGTCCATCAGGCACCTGGGGCGGAACCAGATGGTTGGTTCCGCATCCCAGCAAGGTGGGGCAGCATTCTGAAAGTCCAACCGGAGGAGATGATGGTCGGTCCATGACAGGGGGAAAATGACAAATACCCCCCCACCGAGCATAACACACCACTGCTTCGAGATGAGATCATTTAGATTGTCCAATTTTAAAATTTTCAGTGTTGAGTGGGCTTAAATGTGAGATTCATTCTTAGCCTGTACTGGAATGTTCTATGATTGTCCCTTTCCTTCCTTCTTTCTTATGATCCTTTCCTTCCCTGTCTTCTTGTGGGCTTGATTTATCTGTTTCTTCTCTGACTTTATATATTCCGTACTAGCTATTGTCTACTCACCTTTGATTTTTTTTGCCTTGTGTCCTGTATTGTCTTTTTATCCTCTCTTCCTACTTGCTCTTCTCCTGCCACTATTGGGTATTCAGCTCTCCCTGCTTTTCTCAGTTCATGGTGCCCTCCCACCCCCACCCCCGGCCTGTTGGTCTGCCACTCTGCTTTGTTGCCATTTTGATCCACTGTACTGAAATGATCCACCACCACCAACAGTCTCCAGTTCCACCAATGCTCTATATCAGGGGTGTCAAACTCATCCGGCTCCGGCCCATGAGGTGCTTAGATCTAGCCTTCAGGGCCACCTTAGAAACAGCAAAGGACCAGTCCGCGGTGCCTGTGCCAGTGGAAATGGAGCTTGGGAGCCTGTTTTCTCTGGCACAGCACTCGGGCCACCACAACACAAGTGATGTTGAGCTGCCCCAGCCCCCCAAGGTCAAACATAATCCTGATGTGGCCTTCAATGAAACCGAGTTTGACACCCTGCTCTATATCTTCTCGCACTAAGACGTACCCAACCTGGGGTGCTTGAATGAGGATGGCCAGCTGCTGTTAGGCTTGTGTGTGCCAGCTCCTGCATCCCAGTTTTAGCCTGGGCCCCTGCCAGGGCTTCTTGAGGGGAGGCTTCCTGTGGTCTCACCCCTCCATCTGCCCCTCTGTCAGCTGCCGATATCTCAAAGCTGCCAACCTCCAGGTGGGGGCCGATATCTCAAAGCTGCCAACCTCCAGGTGGGGGGCTGTTACATTGTAGAGCTGGTTTAATGTCAACTGTCCAGTTGGCATTTCCAGAAAAAGAAACTCCTGGGACATTTTTTCCCCAAGAGTATTACACTTTACTGAAAAAGCTACATTGGCACAGAAGAAGCAAAACCAGCTCTAGATTTCCTGTGCAAACACAAGTATAGTTATTTCTCCCTTTCCCTCCAAGCCACCCACAGTTCATTATGTCTGCCAATCACTTCTGTTCGTTTTGTTATCAGAAAACAGCTAGCAATGCTCAGAGACCTTGGGCACTTCCAGAGATGCCTCAGTTGCCTAGATATCATCCCTCCCACCTTTGTATTCCATTTCACCACTGGCCCCTTTCTTTGTCAAAATGTGAGCAAAGGAAAAATGTAGGTGAAAGGTGAACCAATCTTGACAACGCCATCTGGCAGTATGGGGCATGATGTAATAGGGCATGGAAATTTTGGGAATAGAGAGAGGACTCAGGAACTGCAGTACTGATTGACTGGATTCTTATCATCCCTAACAATTGACTATTTGTTAGGGTAGGTCATTGGAGTCACATCCAAGAATGATGAAATCCAAACACAAAAGAGCAAGTTGCAATTTCTGTAATGCAAACCTGGAGTTGGTGCAAGAGTTAAGTCATTTCTAATTTATTCATTTTTTAAAAATTACAGTGTTGCAGATCGGTGGTAGGAAGATGCCATTTATTACAGGTAGTCCTCAACTTACAATCACAATCAACCCCAAAATTTCCATTGCTAAGCAAGGGAGATGTTAAGTGAGTTGTGCTGGATTTTTGACCTTTTTGCCACAGTTGTTAAATAAATCACTACAGTTTGACTGTTTAAAGCTGGCTGGGAAGGTTAGAAATGGTGATCACATGACCCTAGGACACTGCAACTGTCACAAATACATTTCAGTTGCAGGCACACAAAGTTTTATCACATGACCATAAGGATGCTGCAATGGTTGTAAATGTGAAAAAATGTTGTCACTTTTTTCAGTGCTGTTGTAACTTCAAAGTAACTAAAACAAATGGTTGTAAGTCAAGTATTACCTATGCAGAAACATATTCTGTCATTCATACCTGAAAATATTTGCTTTCACTGACCAAAATCTGTAACTATTACAATTCAACATGAGACATGTTTAGCAAAATACAAGAGCACATTAACAAAAAAGCCTTGTTCAAGTGCCCAGTTTCACTAGACTAGGGGCCCTCAAACTTTTTAAGCAGGGGGCCAATTCACAGTCCCTCAGACTGTTGGGGGGCTGTACAGGCTGAATCTTGGGGTATCTTCTGCAAGATCCCCTTCAACCCTGGCAGTGCCTTGGGATATCTCACTGAATTAACAAGAGGACAGCAGAGAAATACATTTATCTGAAATTTAAATCATAGGGCACATAACAAGAAACTGCATCAGGGAGAGTGCACACCTGTGTTACCACTTAGTTTCAATGTGAGGAATTTCAATCACTCTTTCACAACTTGACTTCTCCCTGGTGACATTGGATTTCTTTAACAGCACAACTAACAGTCAGGAATGATAGGACAGCAAGGTGTGGCTGATGTCGTGGCTATACGACACATCCTGCAGGGCTCCGTGGATCGCGCCAAAATCCAAACTGCTGGGAGGTCCAGACAGACCGAAAATTGCCTTGGAGGGGTGATGAATAAAGAACGCGGACAAGAGCACACTCTGTTGATCTCAGGGAGCCTGCAATCTCCCTGATTGATCTGGAGAAGGTTCTCAAACAGAAAGGAAAAGCCAGCCATTACGTGTCAGACCGAAGCTGTGACAGCCACTGGAAGGAAGCATGGAAGTTTGAATGGCAGTGTGATTGATCTGGGTGAGAGATTTCCAACTTTGAATTTTTAACTTTAATGGAAGGAAGAGCCCCCTGGAAAACATCTGGGTGAAAGTGGGACCGAAAAAGAGAAGGTGGAATTGTTTTTTTCTTCTCCACCTCCTCAGAAAAGTGGTGAGGAAAGCCTAAGAGCCATTTTTAAAACAGGAAGTTAAGCTAGAGAACTTTTTAGAAAAAGAGTGAAAACACTTTGCAATTAGAAAGACGGACTGGGTACCTCAAATACAATATTGAATAATTTAGAAGCTTTTGGATATTACAAAACTTGGATATATAGAACTGCCTTTTTTATTCTATTTCTATAAAATCTGAATCAGAGTGGGACTTCCGGTTGGCTCCGCGAGCTTTGAAGATGCTCTTTTATGAGCACCCGATCCCCGGTTCCGTAAAAGTCCCAGAACAACCAAAAAACAGCTGTCTGGAGGCTTGGAACCCTCTCCCCGGGCAAAGGGGAGAGAGAAGAGTCGACAGGCAGAGGTAGAGCCCCCCCAAGTGCCCTAGGAGAAATCCTGGGGCGCGAAGGGTGTGGGCTCCCTATTGAAGCCTGTCAAGCTGCTCCGGACCAGGGACGACTCCGCAAAAGCGGAGCTAGAAGTCGCGACCAAAATCTGCTAGGAAAAGAAAAATGAGGGGACTTTTAACATCTTTACCTTGATTGCAGACAGAGCAAACCAGGAGAAAAAAGAAAAAAATTGCAAGTAACACTTTAACTCCGTTTTAAAATGCAGAAAATGGCACCTGAGGGCGGGAGGAGGAAGCTATAAGGGAAAGTGCTTGTTACGCTTGTTAACGTTTGCAACATTGATACAGCTACTGGATTACATCTTAAGAGAAAGTTTTAAAGTGGAAGCGCCTAGGAAAAGAATTTGGTACTGAGGAAAAGAATTTGGTATTGACTTTAACTAAAATTTTGCTCTTATACTGTGTGGAAAATATTTGGAATTGTCGACCTAATAGCTGGATAAATACAAAGTGGCTGAAATATGGCTGACAGCAGGGCTGGTGAATCAGCAAATTCCCAAGCTGTAACTGTTAAAGCTTTTCAAGAACTTCTAGAATCCTTTAATTCTGTGCTTTTGGATATAATTGAAAGAGCTTTTTCAAAAAACAGCTTGGAAAATTATAAGGAGTCGTTAGATGGGCAGCAGGAAATTTTTCAGAAGAGTCTGTCCTTGGAAGATCAAGAGGCTGTTAGGACTGAAAGGCAGGCTGGCACAGCTGAAACAAAGAACTGGGTAGACGCTTCCATTCAACTGATAGAAAAGCAACAAATAGACTCTTTATTGTAAGCTGACAAACTTTATGGCAACAAATTTTGGCTATATGGATAAAGGAATGGACTGAATGATTATACAAGCAAGAAGAGTCAAAATGGAGATCTCAAACTAGAAAAAGTGATTTCAAGAAGAGAGCGAGTATTTCAGAAACATCAACCTCAAATCAACATTTTAAAATTTTCAAAAATAAAATTGGGGGGAATGTTGAAAGAATTAATAAAAAAAACGACTGGAAAAAATATAGAAAGAAGAGAAGAATAGAAGATTAAGTATTTGCTTTTTTTCTCTCTCTCTTTGGGGAAGGAAGATTCTAGTAATGAACTGAAAAGTTTAATTACATTGGTATTAAAGGTTATTTTAGGAATTAAAAATTTGAAAGATATCTTCCTGTAGATTTTGAAATCTGCATTTGGCAAATATGTGTTTTAATGGTATTAAGAGATTTTTAAAATGTTCAACATAAGATTATATTATTTTAAAAGATATATGAGATAAATTGTGTAAGCTTTCAAGATGCCCAACTTTTTGAAGCAAAGAGGATTAATGTTAAATTCAGAATTCTATTACAAAACGATAATTAGTTTTGGATAGTAAAAGGGCTGCTTTCTAAAAAGTCAGAGGTATTAACATTGGTTAATTGAAAACTTGAAAGATATCCTCTTATAGATTTTGAAATTTATATTTGGTAAATAAGTGTTTTAAAGGTATTAAGAGATTTTTAAAATATTTAACATAAGATTATATTATGTTAATAGGTATATGAGATAAAATGTGTAAGATTTCAAGATACCCAATTTTTTGAAGGAAGAGGATTAATGTTAAATTCAAAATTTTATTAGGGAGCAATGTTCAAAAAGAATGATGTTCAAGGGTATGGAAATGAAATTTACTTATGACTTTTACTGTTTGTAATATTGCTAAAGTATTGGATTATACATCAAGAAAAAGTTTTTTTTATAATTAGGATGAATGAATTTAACGTAATTGGTCTTGAGGTTTTATAAAAGGGAGGTTGATGAATTGGAGCAAGGGGAGTTAAAGAACATGTGGAAGTTTTGAAATTTATAATTAGTTTATTTTAGCATATGTTTGTTAGATGCTATACCCTGTTTTTGCTCTGGGAAATCGGGGTGGGTGGGTGGGGAGGGTGGGATAAGGGTTGGGATGAGGAAAAAACAGTGGTGAATAGAAAAATGTTTTAACAGAAGAAAGTATCTACGATTAGAATATAGGAGTTGCTCAGATACTAAAGGAGGAGAATATTTCACAGCAAAGAAGTTAGAAAGGAGAGAGGAGAAGAGGGTAGGAAGAGGAGAGGGAGGGAGAGGAATGGAAGAAGGAGAGGAGGAAGGGAAGGTGACAGGAGTAGGAGTGAAGGCGAGAAGGGGGAAAAGAAGAGAGAAGTGGGGGAAAGGAAAAGGAAGTAGGATGAGGTAGGAGAGGAGGAAGGAGAAAGTAGGAGAGAAGAGGAGGGAGGGAAGGGAAAGAAAGGAGGAGGAGAAGAAGGTTTGCTGTGGAATGAGGGAAGAAAGAGAAGAAGAGCAACTCCGAATGCAATTAAAATGTCCTATTTTAATGCTTTCTTTAAGGGAAACATGCATTTATTATGTATAAGAAAATGTACACTTTCTATTATGTGGGGAGGGGGAAAGGATGGGGGAGAAAATTGTTTGTATTTCTTATAAAACTTTTCAATAAAAAAAATCTGAATCAGAGTATACTGTATAAAAGGAGAAAGAAAAGGAGAAAGAGAGAAGCACAGCTACAGTGCCACCTACAGGCAGAAATGGAAGTGGAAGCTGGGAGCTGCAAGGGAGAAAGAGGAAAAATATATAAAAAATACATAACCTTGAGAGACTGCAAGACTGAAGATAAGAACTGATTGTTAGAGAAACAATTCTTGTGCTATAAACTGTTTAGGCTGAATAACTGAGATAGAGAGCAAAATACTGAGATCTGTTATTTTTAAACAGTGTAGCTCTTGGAACTCAAATGGAAATATAAACAGCAAAATACTTCCCTTTCTCTTATTTTTCTTCTGCTCTGTGCACTTCCTATTTGTGGATATAAAATAATTGGTGATTGAATTTTAGGGCTTGTGGGGGCTATGTAGATTACAATTTATCAATTTATTATCCCTCTTTTTTGGATAAAAAAGGATTAGGGTCTGAAGAACTTGAAGAAAATAACAAGAAGGATGGGGTTAAAAGACTGATAACGTTTGGATTATAATCTATATTCTTTTCCTTTGTTTTTTCCCCCCTCTTGGATTACAATTGATAACATTACTCTTTCCTTTTTGTGGATTACAAATACTAAAATATTTTAAAATTAGGAAAACACCATCTGCACCATCTTCAGCATCATCATCACCAACATCTAGCTCATCAGAGCAGAGGACTTTGGATGCTATGTTACAGAAAGAGAAAACGAATGCGATGCAGGTAGAATTAAAAGGGATGATTCAAGCCCTGCACGATGACTTCAAGGAAAGAATAGGGAAAATAGAAGACAAATTAGAGAATGTTCAACAAATGATGGCAAATAGTGAACAACGCATGCAGAAAGTAGAAGAGAAAATTGAACAAATGGAAAAAAGTTGATTATAGACTTACACTGGCAGACAAAAATAAAGAAAGAACAATAATATCACTAGAGATGGATAGGGCTGATTATTACCTGCAGTTCCAGAATACTGAGGAAGAAAAGGAGAAAATTTAGCTGAGATATTAGCAAAGCTGCTGGCAGATGCCTTAGAGGTGACCAAAGAAAAAATTCTTGCAGAAATTGATGAAATATTTAGCATTAATACCAGATATGCAACAAGAAATAGACTTCATAGAGAATACAAAGGGAAAGAAATAATAGTCTTAAAACAGATTCTGAGAAGAGCTAGAGAAATAAGGAAGGAATACCAATTCCTGACAAAACAACTAATTAAAAATGGAGTGAATTTCAGATGGCTGATACCGGAGGGAATATTGGCAGTGATGGGATTCAATTTTTTTAACAACCGGTTCTGTGGGCATGGCTTATTTGTGTGGGCGTGGCCAGCTGGTCATGTGACCGGGTGGCCGTGGTTATGTGTATAGAGACTATTCAGAGGGCTGAAAAAAGTCATTTCTCATCGGTCCTCGCACTTTTGACTGGTCCTCTTACTTATGACCATCCTCACATTTATGGCCATTGCAGCATTCTTAACAACCATGTCACTCATTTCACAACTGCTTCTCTTCACCACAGTGACAGGATAGGCACAAAACGTAAAATGTGAGGACAGTCGTAAATGCGAGGACCGGTCAAAAGTGCAAGGGCCAGTCAAAAATAACATTTTCAGCCCTCTGAGTAGTCCATATGCACAAAAGGACTACCCAGAGGGCTGAAAAAAGTGATTTCTGACAGGTCCTCACACTTTTGACCGGTCCTCGCACTTATGACTGGTCATCATTTATGCCCATTGCAGCATTCTTAACAACCGTGTCACTCATTTCACAACTGCGGTGCTTCATGTGACCAGGTGGCCGTGGCTAGGTGGTCATGTGGCATCACTTCTTTGCCCTAATGACAGTTTGCTGCAATGGTCATAAGTCTGAAAAATGGTCATAAGTCACTTTTTCCAGTGCCATTGTAAATGTTGTAAGTCAAGGATTACCTATACAAAAATACAAAAGCTACTTTGCTTGCAAAAATCTGCCCTAAATACCAATCATTAGATTAGAAATACCTGCAAACTGGAGTTGCAAATCAGGGAGGGTGCCAGAGCATCTTGAAGAATTAAAATAGTTAAAATGCAATGATATTATCAGCAGCCAACTCTTGCTCATAAAGTAAAACCTTTAGCAAAGAGGTCATTTAAGCTCTCCAGAATGAAGAAAGGAGTAAACACAGTAGTTGTTGCTTGTTAAACCAATTACCAGAACAAATAGACACAGAACTAGTCAGATTTCCAAAGCTGCTTCTTTTCAGGAACAGAGATTATCATTTTCCCTTCCAAACAAAGCTGAATAGGGAAAATTATCTCATCACTAATACAGGATTAAAGATCACCAAGCACAATTAAACTTCACCAAAAACCAGTTTTAGACCAAAAGTCAGAAAGGGTATGTAAACTCACGTTTGAATGTCAATCTTTCTAGCTAGCCAATAAGCTTTGCTGAATGTCACTCATCTTGATTCCTTGTCATTAAAAGCTTCTGCTTTGTTATTCAATTATTTCTTCAAAGTGCTGGTCATTGCACCCTGCCTGGAAGAACTCCAACAGGGGAATATTTCCTCCGAATAGCAGTGTAAAAAGCTTAAAACAACCCTTCCTCTTTAAGAAAGTCAAGCCCCCCCCCCAAAAAAAAACCCTCCAAGAACCTCCGGAACTGGAAGCAACAGTAAGTCTAGGCATACTGCTGGAGAGGCAGTTTCTGTAAGCAGGGCAATAAAGATAAGGTTAGGAAACAACACCGAATGTTGTAATTCCTTACAGGATTAACCCTGTAAAGTGGAAAAAAACAAAACGAGATTTATTTTAACAACCAGTTCTCAGAACTGGTTAACTACTTAACTACTTAACAACCAGTTCTACCGAACCAGTGCGAACCGGTAGAATCCCACCACTGAATATTGGTGACTTGGATGGAGCAAAGACATAGATTGGATTCCATAGAAAAAGCAGAACAATTTTATAAGCACTATTTTGCACCACAAGAGGAAATGAGAATAAGAGAAAAAGAAGAGGACAAGTGATAAGAGGAAGCTACAAGAGAGAGAAATATACAACAAAAAGAAGATGAAAGAGATTTTGAGGATATAGCAAAAAGAGAAGAAGCAAAGGCAAAAGAACCAAGAGAGATAAGAGCGACTAGAATGACAAGACCCATCTATAAGTAAATAATGGAAGAAGAAATAAAATTAATGTCAATTAACATAAATGGACTGAATTCGGCAATAAAAAGGAAAAGATTTTTAGTAAATTAGAAAAATTAAAGTTAGACATAATCTGTTTGCAAGAAGTTCACATTAAAAGACAACACAATAAAATATTGGAATAACCCAAAATTGGGAAGTTATATACGTCTCTATCACAACAAAAGAAGAGGGCCTTTATGTAAAAGATACAATAAACATTAAACAAATCTTTATGGATGAGGAAGGGAGGATTTTGATTGTGGAGATACCAATGAACAGATACTCTTAGTAGTAATATACGCAGCAAACATTAATCAAGAGGATTTTTATGGTAAACTTAGAAAATAATAGACGTGGAGTATGAAAACATATGTATAGTAGGAGACTTTAATGCAATTGTGGATGTGGAATTAGATTACAAAACCAAAAAGGTAAATAAAAAAGCAAGGAAAACACTTCCTAAGGCTTTCTTCAAAATGGCAGAAGAACTAGGCATCCAAGATGCATGGCAAGAGATACACCCCAAGGAAAACCAATATTCATTTTACTCAAATAGACATATGTCTTGGTCAAGAATAAATATGATATGGATGTCAGCAAAGTTAAAATCTAATATAAAGAAATAAATATAGAAACAAGCAATTGGGTGGATCACAATCCAATAAAAGTTATATGGAAGGGACAAAAAAGGAATTAAGATGGACGTTGAAACAATCAATACTAAAAGAAAAGGAATTTATTCAATTTATGGAAAGAAAACTGGACTTTTTCTTTAAAGAGAACAAAAAAGAAGAAACGTCATTACAAAAATGTATGGGACACAGCTAATGCATATATTAGAGAATTAACTATAACATATATGGTAAAGAAAAACAAAAAGAAGAGACAAAATCAGAAGATACTAGAAGAAGAATATAAGAGACTAGAGATAGAACTACAAAAAGATCCACAAAAAAAATATATAAAAACCAAATGGAATTAATGAAACATAAGCTGAATCTAATAGATAAAGAAGAACTAGCACAAAAAATTAAGTGCTAAACAAAATTTCTTTGAAAATGCAAACAAACCAGGAAAATGGCTGGCATATAAATTGAAAAAGGAGAAATAAAAGAAATTGATACACCAAGTAATGGATGATGAAGGAACTCTTCACCATCAAAATGACGATAAAAAAGATGGCCACTACAAAGCTGGGACAACCAAAGAATAACAACTAAAACTGGTGCTGGAGAGAAGAAGGTGAGCCATGGTGGAACTGAGGGAGAGGATTTTTCTTTTATTTTAAATTGAACCCCAAGAAATAGCTCAGAACTATCTGCCCAGAATTTAGTGTTAAAGCTGCACCTAAGCATTTTGGGACGTTTTGAAAAAAAAAAAAACCTAACTAGAAATTAAAGCTGTAGGAGAATAAACAACAGATTATGAAATAAACAGACTCTTAAACTGGGAAGAAGCGCTACTGGAAATGTATTTTTAAATATTGGAATGATCTATATCTATAACTTACTCTGCTTTTATATTTGTTATACAAATATATATTTGTTATATATTTGTTATATATTTTATATTTGTTGTACAACCAAAATGACAATGGACTAGTAAACTGAAATTTAAATGGAGAGTGCCACCTGCTGACAAAAGAGGAAACTACAAGGAAGTGATTTAAGTAAAGAGACACTTGAACACTATATTAGAGGATTGAATTTGCAAAGAGGATATAAAAGGTTTTTTTGATAACCTCTGGGACTACTTAAATGGAACTGAGTGTTAACTTATGAGATATAAATAGGGACTAGTGTACTCCTTGAAGGGTAGTTTAAAAGTTTAAAAACTAAATAAATAATTAATGAACTGTTGGACAAAAATCAACTTTCTTAAAAAATAAAACAAGATACTGAAAAAGGAGAAATGAGTGGAATTGTCCAGGAGTTGGATTTACTTTATCAAAATATAAAAGACATTATGATTTAAGGATATTATGGAAAAAATGGAAAACACTATACAAGGGTTGGTGACTACAGACTGAGACACCTAGGAAAGGGAGGAGTCAAAAGAAGAAATAAAGAAGGAAGGAAGTCAAGGAGGAGATTATAATGAAAATAATAATGATTGATGAATTAAACCAGGGGGAAAATATTAAGAGAGTTGGAAGATATGTCTGAAGTGGAGGCAGGGGCCTCAGTAAAAATCTTAGAAAATAGGCAATGGAAGAGGGTAGAGGTGGGAGGAACACTTAGATTGGACATTCAAGAAATAGATATAGATGGAGACTTAAGAGAGGAATGGGGGAGGCAACTAAAAAAAAAGCATAGCAATTGAAATATTGGAAGTATTTAACGAACTTTTGTTAGAAGTGAAAAGTACCAAATTCATGGATGGAAGCATATATTATTCTCATACCAAAAGAAGATACCGACCTACAACAGATAAAAAACTATAGGCCGATATCTTTACTGAACGCTGATTATAAAATGTTTACTTTAATAATTACAAAAAGACTAAAAATATTTTTAAATCAATTTATACATCTAGATCAAAATGTTTTTTTACCTAAGAGACAAATTAAAGACAATATGAGAATAATTTTAAATACATCAGAGTACTATGAAGTGCATCCGGAAAAGCAAATGGTGTTGATCTTCCTAGACACACAGAAAACATTTGATAATGTGAAGTGGCAATTCATGCTAGCACAACTAAAAGATATGGACTTTGGGGAGAGATTTATTAATATGATTAAGTCATATATTATAAACAAACTGCAAAGGTGATGGTAAATGGAGATATGACTGAGAAGGTTAGCATTAAGAAAGGTACAAGACAAGGATGCCACTTGTCTCCCCTATTATTTATATTGACATTGGAAGTATAAAATAGAAATATTAGACAAGATACAGAGATAAAAGGCTTGGAAATGAAAAAGGAAAAGTATAAACTACAGATGTTTGCAGATGATTTAGTTTTTATCTTGGAAGATCCACAAGAAACAGGGCCTAAACTAATTTTAAAAAAATAGAAGAATATAGCGAAGTGGCAGGTCTGAAAATAAATAAAGAGAAAACTAAGATTTTAGTGAAAAATCTTACAAACAGAAAAAAGAGGTGGGTTTCAGCAGGTTCTGACCAGTTCTTGAGAACTGGTAACAGAAATTTTGAGTAGTTCGGAGAATCGGTAGTAAAAATTTTGACTGGCCCCACCCCCATCTATTCTCTGCCTTTTGAATCCCAGCTGATTGGGAGAAAATGGGGATTTTGTAGTAACCTTCTCCTGGAGTTGGGTGGGAATGGAAATTTTACAGTATCTTTCCCCTGCCACGCCCATCAAGCTATGCCCACCAAGCCATACCACGCCCACCAAGCCACACCCGCAGAACCAGTAGTAAAAAAATTTGAAACCCATCAGTGATTCAGATTACTAAAAAGTAAAATGTTTAGGGATTCAACTGACAGCAAGATGTGTAATGATTAAGGAAGATAATTATTACAAACTGTTGCAACAAATTAAAATAGATCTGAAAAAATGGAAAACACTGCAATTATTTTTGATAGGAAGAATAGCTACAATGAAAACGAATATATTGCCGAGATTATTGTACTTATTTCAAATAATTCCCAAAAATTAGGGGAAAAATACTTTGAGGAACTTAACAAAACAATATTAAAATATATCTGGCAAAGGAAAAAAGCAAGAATTAGCTTTAAAATGTTGCAGGATTCAAGAAGTAGAGAAGGTTTTGGATTACCAAATTGGGAATTGTATTACCAGGCCGCAGTATTAACATGGATGAAAGAATGGATTGTATTGAGGCATACAAGATTATTGACTTTGGAAGGACATGACTTGCAACTGGGTTGGCATGCTTTCTTGTGGTATGGGAAAAATAAGATACATGGTTACTTTCAAAGACATTACATAAGAAATGCATTAATGTTAATATGGAAGAAAATTAGAGAGCAACATTATTTGAGAATACCAGTTTGGCTTTCAACAATGGAAGCACTGATTCACCCAAATGTTATTAACATGGGAAATATTGTTAGATATAAAGGTATTTTGAATGAAAAGGGGGAACTCAAAACTAAACAGGAACTGAGTGATCAAAGGATTGATATGGCATGGGATTCACAAGTGCAGATATATTCTAGATATGAGAAAGATGTTAAATTATATGGTTTCTATAAAGAATTAACAGAATTAGCTAAGAAATTAACAGGTGCAAGAAAGATTGATAAAGAAATTGTACAGCTACTTATTTGGCATAAAACTAGAAGATGAAAAAGTGAAGGAGACAATGATAGCATGGGCAAAAAAGTTTGATCACACAATAGAATTAGATAAATGGCAGAAATTGTGGGACAGGAACTATAAATTAACGATGTCAACTGCATATAAAGAAAATCTGTATAAGATGCTTTATAGATGGCACTTTGCACCGGCGAGGTTGGCAAAGATGTTCAAAGATAAGTCAGCCAAATGTTGGAAGTGCCATCAAATATCTGGGTCCTATTATCATATGTGGTGGACATGTGTAGAAGCAAAAAAATACTGGACAAAAATACATACATGGCTGGAAAAGACGATAATTGATTTTTTTAAAATTTTAATTTGTATACCGCCCTTCTCCGACAGGACTCAGGGCGGTGAACAGCCAAAATAAAACAGAACATACAAAATTTAAAAACAGTTTAAAAAATAATTAAATATTTTTGGCCACAATTTAAAACAACCCAATTAAAATCAATTCAATTTAACCGAAAACAATGGGATCAAGCCAGCCCAGCTAGGTGAAATAAATAAGTTTTCAGGACCGGACGAAAAGTCTGGAGGTCTGGTATTGTGCGTATCTCTGGGGGGAGGTTGTTCCAGAGGGCGGGCGCCGCCACAGAGAAGGCTCTCCCCCTGGGGGTCACCAGTCGACATTGTCTGGCGGACAGCATCCTGAGGAGGCCCTCTCTGTGCGAGCGTACTGGCTGGTGGGAGGCTATTGGTGGCAGAAGGCAGTTTCGTAGATATCCCGGCCCTAAGCCATGGAGCGCTTTAAAGGTGGTCACCGACACCTTGAAGCGCACCCGGAAGACCACCTGGAGCCAGTGCAGCTCACGCAGGAGAGGTGTCACATGGGAGCGCCCCGTCGCTTCCATAATCCCCCACATGGCCGCATTCTGGACCAGCTGGAGCCTCCAAGTGCACCCCAGGGGGAGTCCCATGTAGAGAGCATTGCAGTAGTCCAGGCGGGAGGTGACGAGCGCCTGAGTGACCTTGCGTAGGGAGTCCCGATCCAGAAAGGGATGCAACTGGCGTATCAGGCAAACCTGATAAAAAGCCCCCCTGGCCACGGCCGTCATATGCTCTTCTAAAGACAGCTGTGCATCCAGGAGGATGCCCAAGTTGCGAGCCCTCTCCGTGGGGGCCAGTGATTTGCTCCCAATAACCAGCAATGGCACCAGCTGGCTATATTGGGACGCCGGAAGCCACAGCCACTTGGTCTTGGAAGGGTTGAGTCAGAGCCTGTTTTTCCCCATCCAGGTCTGCACAGCCTCCAGGCACTGGGACATCACTTCAAGGGCATCACTGGGGTGGCCTGGGGTGGAGATGTATAGCTGGGTGTCATCAGGATACTATGGAACTCCACCCCAAAGCCACGGATGATCTCACCCAACGGCTTTACATAAATTTTGAACAGGAGGGGCGAGAGGACTGACCCTTACGGCACCCCACAAACAAGGTGCCTCGGGGTCGACCGCTGCCCCCCTGTCAACACAGATTGCGACCGGTCAGAGAGGTAGGAGGAGAACCACCGCAAAATGGTGCCCCCCACCCCCAACCCCTCCAATTGGTGCAACATGATACCATGGTCGATGGTATCAAAAGCCACTGAGAGATCTAATAGGACCAGGATAGAGGAGCAACCCCTATCCCAAGCCATCCAGAGATCATCCACCAACGCGACCAATGTCATTTCCATGCTGTGCCCAGGCCTGAAGACGGAGTGGAGTGGATCTAGATAGACAGCTTCATCCAGGTACTATGGCAGCTGCCGCGCCACCACACTCTCAACAACCTTCGCAATAAAACGAAGGTTGGAAACTGGACGATAGTTAGCCAAAATAGCCAGATCCAGAGAGGGCTTCTTAAGGAGGGGCCTCACCACCACCTCTTTCAAGGCGGCCGGCAGGATACCCTCCCTCAAAGAAGCGTTAATAATCCTCTGGAGCCAGCCTCATGTAACCTCCCGGGAATCCAGCACCAACCAGAAGGGACACGGGTCCAGTAAGCATGTGGTCACATTCAGCCGTCCCAGAATCCTGTCCACATCCTCGGGAGCCACAGGATCAAACTCCTCCCAGATAACACTCTCAAGACCTGCCTCAATCATCCCGTCCAGACATACCCAGTCAGTGGCCAGATCTTCCCGAATCTGAGCGATTTTATCATGCAGATACTGCACAAAATCCTCAGCTCAACCCTGCAAGGGGTCATCCCGCGCTCCCAGATGGAGGAGGGAGCGGGTCATCCTAAACAGGGTGGGTGGGCATTTATCTGATGATGCAATAAGAGCGGAAAAATAGCTAGATTTTGCCGCTTTTATCACCACTAGGTAGGTCTTAATATGAGACCTCACCAATGTTCGGTCAGATTTGGAACGGCTGGTCCTCCAACTGCTCTCCAGGCATCTTTTCTGCCGCTTCATCTCCCTCAGCTCCTCGGAGAACCAAGGAGCCAGGTGAGTTTGGTGCCGGGTCAGAGGCCACAAAGGCATGACACAGTCTAAGGCCCCGGTGGCCGCACTATCCCAGGCGGCCACCAGGTCCTCAGCCGAGTCATGAGCCAGAGTCTCAGGGATTGGCCCAAGCTCCATCTGGAACCTATCACGATCCATCAGGCATCTGGGGCGGAACCACCTAGTCAGTTTTGCCTCCCTGCAGTGGGGTGTAGCAGTTAGAAAGTCTAGTCGAAGGAGTGAGTGGTCAGACCATGACAAGGGTTCGATGACTATATCCCCTATATCAAGGCCACTCAACCACTGACCAGAGATAAAAATTAAGTCCAGAGTGTGCCCGCCTATGTGAATGGGGTCATGAATTAACTGAGTCAGGTCCATGGGCGTCATGGAAGCCATGAACTCCCGGGCCACTTCAGACGTTTTGCCAATGGATGGCAGGTTAAAATCCCCCATGACCAAAAGCCTGGGGGTATCAACTGCCACCCCAGCTATGACGTTGAGCAGCTCGGGCAGGGCCATTGCCACATGGCAGGGAGCCAGGTACGTGATCAACAAGCCCATCTGCACCCCACAATTCCACTTCACAAAGAGGGACTCACATCCGGCTATCTGAGGTACAGTGGTCTCCCTCGGATCCAGACCTTCCTTTATAATAACCGCCACACCCCCCGCCCCTACCCTGAGCCCTCGGCTGATGGAATGCACGGAAGCCTGGTGGGCACATATCCATGAGGGGAACTCCCCCCTCCTGGCCCAAGCAGGTCTCCGTAATGCCTGCTAGGTCCGCTTCCCCCTCCTGAATAAGTTCGTGGATGAGGGGGGCTTTATTAACAATGGACCTGGCAT
Source organism: Arizona elegans (assembly GCA_022577455.1). Taxonomy (NCBI): domain Eukaryota; kingdom Metazoa; phylum Chordata; class Lepidosauria; order Squamata; family Colubridae; genus Arizona; species Arizona elegans. The sequence continues at coordinate 52,366,292 of JAKOOJ010000009.1, forward strand.
TGCACAACATCAGCTGAAGGCTCTGGCCCTGAGAATCTGAACAGCCTGGGGAACGAGAAAAGCATTGGGGACCGGAGTGCATAATCGCTCTAAGGTAGCGAGTGCGCACTCCCCAAACATGATGTGGCCCCCCTGCTTCCGCCATATCTGTCCCTCCCACTCACTATACTGATAGAACAGTCCCTAAGTTGAACTCCAACCCCCTCCCTGACCTCCGGTTCTGCATCCCTAGTGTCGTAGCCCTCCGCAGACGCTGGTCTTGAACCCAGTGGATTTCCCCCAAAACCCACCCTAATCCCCCCCCGAACCCGTTAAAATTTTAATTAAAAACCCACTTAAAAACCCACTTAAAAAACTCCTCAAACTCTTCTTTGCCGCATGCCATCTCTCAGGGCTCCAAAGCCCGTCATCAAAATAGGCCCTCGATAACGAGGAGGGCCAAACCTGCGAGAGGGGGGAATCTCGCAGAGCACGGAGTTCGTTCACCGAATACATCTGAACATCAAGGGGAGGTAATGACCCATGGCCAATAACCAGGGGGCAGTTTCGATGTTATCACAGTCAGAAGGAGTGGAATGCCGGACTTCAATAGAGCCCCGATGGAACACATGGGACCTCATTGCCCTCTCACGGCAATGGTGGGAGTAAAATGCTGTTTCTCTCTGGTAGGGGGTGACCCAGACCCCCTCTCATGGCAGCTGGTCAACCTCGATCGTCCAAAAAGCCGAAATTGAGACAGCATCTGTAAACCCACTCCACCAAGACTTGTATCCCCAGATGTAACCCTCCATTCAATAGAGGGAAAAAATGGGATCATGGTCAGTCCTCATAGTCTAGAACAGGCTCAAACTGCGGAGATCAAGTCAAGATGGCACCTAAACCAGGAGATAATTGTCCAGCAAGCACGAGCAGTATGGCATCGCCAATAAGTTTAGGGAGATGGGAGGTAAGAAGGAGAGCAGAGGCAATGAAACGCCACAGGGGAAAACCCCTCAGTCATGGTCCAGCTCTCCCCAGCCCCTCCCAGATCTTTCTTATGGCCATAAGGGCAGAGGTCAACCCCGAGGCCCCTCATATGCGGGGTGCCGCAAGGGTCGGTCCTCTCGCCCCTCCTGTTCAACATTTGTGTGAAGCCGCTGGGCGAGATCATCCGTAGTTTCGGGGTGAAGTACCACCAGTACGCTGACGACACCCAGCTGTACATCTCCCCCCAGACCACCCCAACGATGCCCTTGAAGTGATGTCCCGGTGCCTGGAGGACGTGCGGATCTGGATGGGGAGGAATAGGCTCAGGCTCAACCCATCCAAGACCGAGTGGCTGTGGTTTCCGACATCCCAATATAGTCAGTTGATGCCATCGCTGACTATTGGGGGTGAATCACTGGCCCCCACGGAGAGGGCTCGCAACTTGGGTGTCCTCCTGGATTCACGGCTGTCTTTAGAAGAGCACTTGACGGCCGTGACCGGGAGGATTTTTCATCAGGTTCACCTGATCCGCCAGTTGCGTCCCTTTCTGGATCGGGATTCCTTATGCACAGTCACTCATGCCCTCGTCACCTCCCGCCTGGACTATTGTAACACTCTCTACATGGGGCTCCCCTTGAGGAGCACCCGGAGGCTCCAACTGACACAGAATGCGGCCACGCGGGTGGCAATGGGAGCGACATGGCGTTCCCATGTAACACCCCTCCTGCGCAAGCTGCACTGGCTCCCGGTGGTCTTCCGGGTGCGCTTCAAGGTTTTGGTTACCACCTTTAAAGCGCTCCATGGCTCAGGACCTGGGTACTTGCGGGACCGCCTACTACCACCAATAGCCTCCCACTGGCTGGTACGCTCCCACAGAGAGGGGCTCCTCCGGGTGCCGTCGGCCAAACAATGCCGACTGGTGGCCCCCAGGGGGAGAGCCTTCTCTGTGGGGGCACCTACTATCTGGAACGAGCTCCCCCCGGAGATACGGAGGATCCCAGATCTGCGCACCTTCCGCCGCGCCTTAAAGACCTTTTTATTTCACCAGGCGGGCCTGGCTTAGTTTTCTCCCTCTTTTATAAAAGATTTTTAATTTTTTAGTATTTTATATATTCAAATTTTAAAATTGGTTTTAAATTGATTGGGGTTTTAATTTGTTTGGGCCAAAACTATTTAATTTGATTTTAATTCCACTTTTAAAGTTTGTATGTATGTATTTTATTGTTTGGCTGTGCACCGCCTTGAGTCCTTCGGGAGTAGGGTGGTATAGAAATCAAATCAAATCAAATAAATAAATAAATAAATACTGCTCACCTCGCCCAGCCTCCATAAATCCTCATGGAGGTCTCTGGGATGACCAAGGGGCCAAACAACGCCCCACGATCACCCAGGAGGTCCAATATAGCAAGCGAGCAGCTGCTACCAACATCTCCAATGCTCCCACACACTGACTCCGGCGACTCCTTCCTCATCCCGGCAGCCGCCATTTCCATGCCGCCAGCATCGCCGTCGCCGTCGCTGCCGCTGCCAGCCTCCTCATCCTCACCTCGCCCCCCCCTTCCGCCCCTATAGCACATGTCCAGGGCAGTTTGGGTTGGCAAGGATCCCATCGAGGGTGCTGCACCGCCGCCACCGCCACGGCGCCGACGCCGTCATCCTGGCCTAGCCGCCTTCACCGAGGAGAGCCAGTCGCCCCCCTCCTTCCTCGGGCCGCTCTCACAATCCTGTGATCTCCACAAGCCTCAGGGGCATCTCAGGAAGCTGGAGACCCCTCAAAAGAGAGCTTGAACACCCCTCCAGCTGGACCGGGGTTGCAGCGGTCAAATTCAGCCCTCCAAAGGCCCCCTGGAGCCATAACCACCACCACCCAAGATCGCCGACTCAAAGGGAAGTCACCATCTTGGGCATGCGCAGAAGAAGAAAAATTTAAAACCAGAAATATTTTTCTTGGGGATTTTACCTGAAACTTATAGTAAAGAGAATACATATTTAATTATCCATGTATTAACTGCAGCTTGAATTGTATTTGCACAAAAGAAGGAGATTAAAGAACAGTAGAAAATATCTTAAGATAGAGATGTAAACAATATGATGACTGTTATTATTAATACTACTAGGATTATTATGCTTAATATTATTATTACATTCTTATTAGAAGATATGTTAAGAGGGGAAGATGAATAGGTTTACTATGTTCAATACTACAATTGTAAGATCAGAGAATCAATATCAATGTAATGAATGCTGTTGTAAACCTTAATGGTTATTTGGTTAAGATTTGCAACAGAGTCTGCAGAGGATGTGCTTGAATTGGTGCCAAGACCAGGGAATAGAAGCAGAGATGGGAGAGAGCAAACAGGCAACAGGTGCCTGGAGGCCCCGCAGAAGCTGAGACACAGGCTCAAAAGGCTGCTAAGCCTCGCTGTGTCCACACACACACCCCCCAAGGTGGCCCTTTGGCCAAGCACGGCGGGTCCAGGGCACATTTCCCTCTCCCACCATTGGCCTTACCTTCCAGTTCCAGCCCGTGAGGTTCATAAAGGTAAGGCCTGCGCTCGGCCGAATGGTGGGGGCCTGTGGGTGGGCAGGGCAATATGGGCAAGGCAGCCTCGTGGTCCCCCGTGGGCCGCATTAATGGCTTTGGATGGCCGTATTCAGCCCACAGGCCAGTTTGAGGACCCCTGCTGCACTAGACTGTTATAGAGAAAACTGATCAAAATTTTAATGAAATCATATTTTTGTTCTGCATACTTATGTGCATTTGCAAATGAGAAAAAACATCTGATCAAAATGCTCAATATTATTGTTAAAACTAATGATACATATTTTTGGATGGATATTGTAGAATCAATATCTACAAAATCTACACTGGGTTGCAGTGTTCCAGGATCATGTGATCATCTTTTTTGATCTTCTGACAAGCAAAGTCATTGGAGAAACCAGATTCATTTTACAACTGTTACTGAACAACTGTCAAAGTTCACTTAATAAGTGTCTTGCTTAGCAATGTAAATTTTGAACTCAGTTGTGGTTGTAGGTTGAGGACTACCTATATTTTCTTCGGTCTTTTGCTATGGCATTCCATTAGGGATAGAGATAGTTTCATAGTCCATATCTCCATCTTAGTCCATAGTCCATCAATAGTAGCCCACCTGTGTTCAGGTAAATGTATAATGAGTCCTGAACTTTATTTATAATTTTTAATGTAATTTTTCTGACATCTTTGAAGTTAATTCCTGGTCAGATTTCTTCATTTCTGATTCAGTCTCTGGGCAAGATGGTTAACATTTGTTTTTCTATGACACACTCAATGGTATGAAGCTTTTCTGCATCTGTTTCCCAAGGTTTCTGTAGATCATTGCTGGTACAACGATATTGAAAATTCTTTCTCTAGTCTTGATGTTGTCCATCTTTGGAGAATTATTTTTATGCAATTAAAGCAGAGCCATGCTGCTATTCTTCTGTGTGCTATTCTTTGGGCAGTTTTGTATCTTATTGATTTCTTGGTCAAGAAAGATGCAGGCATTTACCTGTTCTAGCTTCTCTAAATGATTCTACTGTAGGAATATTCCTGGATAACAGAAAGGTATTGACAACTAGTATTCATTTTTTGATGGACAACATATTTAAATTTGGACAAATGTAAATTTAGACTATTGAGTCTTTCTTTAGATACATACAGGCTTATTTTAGAAACCAAAACTTGTTCTGCTCATATATTAGTGATTTTATAAACCTACTTCTTCCAAGCAACATATTGTTTCTAACATTATCTTACAGTGAAATGTACAATCAGTTGAACAAGGTTTGTTATGAAGAACTTTGCATCTGATTTGAAGCTGTATGACAAGCTATTCTGGAATTTGAAAAGTTTGTCAATAAACCAGCACTTTTATTATTATTTGAATTATTTATCTGTAACCAAGAAAAAAATGAATGGATTGTCAAACAAATCAGCACAAATGAGCAGATGCAAATTGTCCTTCTTTAGACATGTTATCCAAAACCTAGCTCTCTGGAGAAGACATTAATGCTGGCAAAGATGGAAGAAAAGGGAAGAAAAGGATGAGTAGTAGCAAGGTGGATGATCTCAGTTACAATGGTAAAAGGTTGAAAGACCTGAAGGACTATCTTAGGAACAGATAATTATGAAGAAATTCTACCTCTGTGGTAACTAAGAATCATTGCTGAATTTATGGCACCTAATCAAACAATAAATTAATAATTTCATGGATGATTCTGATTATGCACTGAGAGCCATACTTACTCAGGTCCATGACAATAATCTGTTGTAGAACCGTCTCTTTTGCTGCAAAATTCTGCCTTAAAAGATAAGGATGACCATATTGATCTTCTTAAATAAGTAAAACAGAAAATGTACCACTGAAAGGATATACATACATTCTTACAGATCTTTTGCTTTATTCTCTTTGTTCTCCAAATAGAGAAAGAGAAAAGAATTAAGTGCAGGAAATGGTGAAATCTTCTAGAATAACTGTTTTCTTCCACATTTACCTGAGATACCATTGTTTTTCAATGCTAGAAAGAGACAACTGTTCAACTTTTGCTATTAACATGCAACAACAAAAATTATCAAGGCAGTAATTGCACCCAATAGAAATCATACCATTACATGGAGTTTGGTTCTTAAAACGTTGATCACAATGTTCAATTGCCTTGTGGACAATAGAAAGCAACATTCCCTGGTTTAGTTCAGATTTCCTAATTCTACCAACAAGTTCTTTCTGTGCCAGTTTTAGGTTTTAGGTTGTTTTAGGTTGTAGGAAGTTAGCACCCACCCCATTCCTAGGAAAATGAAATATTCTAGGAAATACTAAAAAGGCAGAATATTATATTTTCCCTAAAGGATAAACATGTTTCTAAAGACAAACTCAGAGCCTCTGCTACCTGCCCCCCCCCGCCAGTTATTTTGGTGCCAACCTATCTACAAGACAACGGCTGGGCCAGCTTATCTACAACACAAAAGACTTTCACCCTCAGGACATAATAGGATTAGCCCTCTACCCATCTCATCACATGGCCCCATGGGAGTCTGACAACCAATCAGAATACATTTCTTACACAGGAACAGGAAACTCCAAGGCAGGGCCCGAGAGAGTATAAATCAATTTCTCTCTCTCCCATGTGCTCTTTTTCAGATGGACATTTGGCACTCCATCTGAACCCAGATGGACATTTGGCACCCCAGATGGGACTCCAAGCTAACCGGCCCATAGACCTGGCCCAGGTAAGCCTCCCTTGCTGGCAGCAGACCAATTGAGTCTGTTGGTGAGTTTTCCTGGACCTTGGTCATTTGGAACAAAGGTTTTAAAGGGGTTTTGAGTGTTGAGCTCAAAGGCTGCTTGGAAAGAAGGTGAGTACCTTTAAAAAATTAACTTTTAAAGCCCTGAATAGCATGGGAAATGTGTATATGCCTGTGTCTGTGAGTGAGAAGACCCTTCTCCCAATCACAGTTGGATCTTGCTTCCTCTGTGTGTTCTACCAAAAGAGCCTGGAAAATATAGGGGTCAGGCCAGAGCACGGGACCTTCTGTTAGGGAAAGGAGAGAGTGTGAGAAAATGGAATGGAAAAGTGAATAAGAAAGGGCAACCAGCTGGGAAGTCACTGAGCAAAGCCCTGTTTAGGAGGTGCCTGTACTCACTGCTTAGGAAAAGCAGCAGATCCTCCCAGACCCCGAAGGGTCTGAAAACTGATAGTGTCAGGTGTGCTTCCTTCAAAGTCCAGGAAAGAATGAACCAAACTCCATATTTATAGAGTAATGTACTTTTACTGGAAAATGAAATGAATGCAACCAAGGAAAAGCTGAAACTAAAGCAATAGGCGCGAAAGTTGCATATAGAAAGCATCCCCTCCCACTGTCCATCATCAATCACCCAATCCAAAGGTCTCCCAGAGGTCAGGTGGAAGCACGTCTGGCATCGTCATCAATCAGGAACGCGATGATGGTTGACCCGATAGCCACTTCGGTGATTAGGTTTCGTTTCTTCAAAATCCAGCAGCTTGCTTCCCTCCCCTCGCTCTCCCCCCCCCCCCGTTTCTTATGGCAGCCAAAGCAGAAAGTCGGAGGCTGACATTCAGCCCCTCCAGAGAAAAGACGTTAGTCCTAAATAGGGAAAAGGGAAGGAAGGGGAAAAAAAGAAATTGCAATATAGGCATTAAGGTTTATCAAGATATTTGGTATGAAACAATTGTACTTTCTTTGGTGCCCGGACATCACGTTTGTTCACCCATTCAGCTTGAGACAAAGGGAAATGTTTCCAAGCCACCAAATATTGCACCCTACCATGGTGCTTCCTAGAGTCTAGAATTTCTTTGATTTCAAAATGTTGCTCCCCTTCTATCAGTATGGGAACCGGAGGGGAATCTTGGTCCGGTCGTAAAGGGGACAAGTGTTCTGGTTTCAACAAACTAACATAGACACAGGGTGTATCCGTCTCAATGTTTTTGGCAATTCCAATTCAACTGTTACTGGATTAATAAGTCTAGTGACCAGGAAAGGACCCACATACTTGGGTCCAAGCTTTTTTTATTTCTGTGAAGTCTGTAAGTATTTGGTGGAAAGATAAACCCTGTCACCCACTTTATACACATGTGCCGGGGACCGTTTTTTATCTGCTTGTGTCTTATGCGCTCGGTGTGCATCATCTAGGGCTTTTCGAGTTACAGCCCAAGTGCTCCTTAATTGTTCGATCCACTCAACCAAAGATGGGTTTTGTGGGGTGTCTTGCGGTAGCTCGGGGATTGGCACAAAATCCTGACCAGATGCTACCTTAAACGGAGTGAACCCGGCGCTGCTATGGATAGAGTTGTTGTATGCCACCTCCGCAAATGGCAATAAGTCCACCCAGTTGTCTTGCTGGTAATTTACATAACATTTCAGGTTCTTTCACAGGTCCCATTAGTCTGGGGGTGATGGGCGGAGCTTAGTCCTTGGGCTAGTCCTATTAACTTTAAAAACTCCTTCCAAAAGTTGGAAGTAAATTGTACACCCCTGTCCGAAATTATACATTTTGGAGCTCCATGTAATCTGTAAATATGATGAATAAACAGTTTTGCAAGAGTTTTTGCTGAAGGGATTTTAGAGCAGGGGATGAAATGCACTTGTTTGGAAAACAAATCCGTTACTGCCCAAATGACTGTGCACCCTTCACTTTCTGGTAGGTCAACAATAAAATCCATGGATATTTCCTTCCAAGGGGCATCCAGTCTTGCCACACTCTGCAGCAAACCAGGTGGCTTCCCCGGAGGTCTTTTAGCTGAGGCACACACCGGACAACTAGCCACATATGCTTCTATGTCCTTTTTGAGGGCAGGCCACCAAAACTGTCTTTTAACAAGATGTAGAGTTTTAACAAACCCAAAGTGTCTGGCTGCTTTGGCATCATGAGCGTACTGTAATACTGTTAGTCTTAAATTATCAGGGACATACAATTTAGCCCCTATCCAAGCTAGACCATCATGGAGGTTACATTCATTTGAATGGGTTTTAAACCATTCATCAGTTTTTAAAGGTTTCTTGTAATTTCTGTAGTAGGTCGCCCGAAAGGGCTGGATCGGCCCTCGCCTGTGCTCTGGTAGTCATTGGCGCTGCCAGTTGCATTGAAGGGATGATGGGTCGAACCACTTCTTTCTTGGTACTGTTGTATTGAGGCAGTCTGGAGAGTGCATCCGCCATAAAATTCTTTCCACCAGGAATGTAGCGTAGAGTGAAATTAAAACGGTTGAAATGCTGGGCCCAACGAGCTTGCTTTGGTGACAGTTTACGTGGTGTTTTCAATGCCTCCAGATTTTTGTGATCAGTCCAAACTTCAAACGGGTGCTTTGCTCCTTCCAGAAATTGTCTCCACGTTAACAATGCCCTTCCATGTCTGGATGTTTGAGGACCGGCTCAACAGCAAACAGTCGTTTCAACTTTTCGAAAGCTGCTTGACAGTCCATAGTCCATTCAAGAGGTCGTAAGGGCCTTGGTTTTGCCTCACCCTTAGTTTTCAGAAGATTTGTTATAGGCAGAGCTATTTTGGCAAATGAGGGGATAAACTATGTATAGAAATTCGCAAAACCCAGGAAACTTTGTAATTGTTTGCGGGTGCATGGGGCGGCCCATTCCAATATGGCCCGAACTTTCCCAGGGTCCATCTCTATCCCCTCATGTGATATGCGATATCCAAGATAGTCAATTTTGCTTTGATGGAACTCGCACTTAGAAAGTTTGGCATATAGTTCAGCAGCCCTGAGTTTTTTCAGGACCGTTCACACCAATTTCACATGGTCGTCCATGTTCTCTGAGTAGATAAGAATGTCGTCCAAGTAGACCAGAACCCCGTTAAACAGGTGCTCATGCAGTACTTCGTTAATCAATTGCATGAACACAGCAGGGGCTCCCTGTAATCCAAACGGAAGCACTCTAAACTGGAAACATCCAAGTGGGCAGCTAAATCAAGCGGTAGGGTGCTCTGGCCCCCAAAGCTCTACTCGTTTTCCAGGTTGCACAGACCCTCAGGGCCTGGGCCTTCGACTGATGTTGTGCAATGCCAGGTCTGTAGTAAATAAAGCCCCCCTCATTTGTGATCTTGTTCAGGAGGGGAGAGCGGACCTGGCGGGTATTACGGAGACCTGGTTGGGCCCAGAGGGAGGGGTCCCTCTGGTAGAAATGTGCCCACCAGGCTTCCACACATTCCATCAGCCGAGGCCTCAGGGGAGGGGCGGGGGAGTAGCGGTTATTATTAGAGAAGGCCTTAGGCCGAGGGAGACCACTGTTCCTCAGACGGCTGGTTGTGAGTCCCTCCTTGTGAAGTGGGGTCATAGGGTTCAGATGGGCTTGTTGATCACGTACCTGGCTCCCTGCCACGTGGCTACAGCCCTGCCCGAGTTACTCAATGTTATCGCCGTGGTGGCGGTTGATACCCCCAGACCTATGGTCATGGGGGATTTTAACCTGCCAACTGAGGGTGAGACATTTGACGTGGCTCGGGAGTTCATGGCTTCCATGACGGCCATGGACCTGACCCAGCTAATTCATGGCCCTACGCACAGGGGGGGAAACACACTGGACCTGGTTTTTGTCTCTGGACAGTGGTTGAGTGATCTTGAGAGAGGGGACATAGTCATTGAGCCCTTGTCATGGTCGGATCACTCTCTCCTTCGCCTTGACCTCTGAACCACGGTACCCCGCCGCAGGGAGGCGGAACTGGTAAGATGGTACTGCCCCAGGCACCTGATGGAACCTGATAGGTTCCAGATGGAGCTTGGGCCAATCCCCGAGGATCTTGCACACGCCTCGATTGGAGACCTAGTGGCCACCTGGGATAGGGCGGCCGCTGGAGCTCTAGATCGAGTCGTGCCTTTGCGGCCTCTGACCCGACGTCGTTCTCACCTGCCTCCTTGGTTTACTGAGGAGCTGAGGGAGATGAAGTGCCGGAAAGATGCCTAGAGAGTAGTTGGAGGGCTAGTCTTTCTGAATCGGACCGGACTCTGGTAAGATCTCATATTAAGAATTACCTAGTGGCGATAAAAGCAGCGAAATGTACCCATTTTGCTGCTCTTATTGCATCATCAGATAATCGCCCAGCCGCCCTGTTTAGGGTGACCCGCTCCCTGCTCCACCAGGAAGCGCGGGAGGAAGAGGGAAGAGCCGAGGATTTTGTTCAATATCTGCATGGCAAAATCATTCAGATTCGGGAAGGTCTGGACTCCGACTGGGTAGGTCCAGCGAGGGTGACGGAGGCAGGTCTTGAGAATGTTATCTGGGATGAGTTTGATCCTGTGACCCCAGATGACGTGGACAGGATTCTGGGTAGATTGAACGCGACCACATGTTTGTTGGACCCGTGTCCCTCCTGGTTAGTACTGGCTTCCTGGGAGGTGACGCAAGGCTGGCTCCAGGGGATTATAAATGCTTCATTGGGTGAGGGTGCCTTCCCCGCCGCCTTGAAGGAGGCGGTGGTGAGGCCTCTCCTCAAGAAGCCTTCCCTGGACCCAGCAGTATTGGCTAATTATCGTCCAGTCTCCAACCTTCGCTTTCTTGCGAAGGTTGTTGAGAGTGTGGTTGCGCGACAGCTTCCCCAGTACCTGGATGAAAAGTCGTATCTAGATCCATTCCAGTCGGGTTTCAGGCCTGGGTACAGCATGGAAACGGCATTGGTCGCATTGGTTGATGATCTCTGGAGGGCTCGGAACAGGAGTTGCTCCTCTTTCTTGGTCCTGTTAGATCTCTCAGCGGCTTTTGATACCATCGACCATGGTATCATGCGGCACCGGTTGGAAGAGTTGGGGGTGGGAGGCACCGTGCTATGGTGGTTCTCCTCCTTTCTCTCTGACCGGTCGCAGTCTGTGTTGACAGGGGGACAGAGGTCAACCCTGAGACCCCTCATATGTGTGGTGCCACAGGGATCGGTCCTCTCGCCCCTTTTGTTCAACATTTATGAAAAAGCCGCTGGGCGAGATCATCCGTGGTTTCGGGGTGAAGTACCATCAGTACACTGACGACACCCAGCTGTACATCTCCACCCCAGACCAACGATGCCCTTGAAGTGATGTCCCGGTGCCTGGAGGCCGTACGGATCTGGATGGGGAGGAACAGGCTCAGGCTCAACCCATCCAAGACTGAGTGGCTGTGGTTTCCGACGTCCCGATATAGTCAGCTGGTGCCATCACTGACTATTGGGGGCGAATCATTGGCCCCCACAGAAAGGGCTCACAACTTGGGCGTCCTCCTGGATTCACGGCTGTCTTTAGAAGAGCACTTGACGGCCGTGACCGGGAGGATTTTTCATCAGGTCTGCCTGATCCGCCAGTTGCGTCCCTTTCTAGATCGGGACTCCCTATGCACAGTCACTCATGCCCTCCTCACCTCTCATCTGGACTATTGTAACGCTCTCTACATGGGGCTCCCCTTGAGGTGCACTCGGAGGCTCCAACTGACGCAGAGTGTGGCCACGCGGGTGGTTATGGGAGCAACGTGGAGCTCCCATGTAACACCTCTCCTGCGCGAGCTGCACTGGCTCCCGGTGGTCTTCCAAGTGCGCTTCATGGTTCTGGTTATCACCTTTAAAGCGCTCCATGGCTTAGGACCTGGTTATCTATGGGACCGCCTGCTACTACCAATAGCCTCCCACCAGCCAGTACGCTCCCATAGAGAGGGGCTCCTCCGGGTGCCGTCGGCCAAACAATGTCGACTGGCGGCCCCTAGGGGGAGAGCCTTCTCTGTGGGGGCACCTACAGTCTGGAACGAGCTCCCCCCGGAGATACGGAGGATCCTGGATCTGCGCACCTTCCGTCGCACGCTTAAAACTTTTTTATTTCATCAAGCTGGCCTGGCCTAAATCTTCTCCCCTTTTAAATACAAATTTTAAATACAAATTTTAATCTGTTTAAATTATGGGGTATTTTAAATTCAGCCAAATTATTTAATTTGTTTTTAATCTATTTTAAATTTTTGTATTTCTGTGTTTTATCTTCTGGCTGTTCACCACCCTGAGTCCTTCGGGAGAAGAGCGGTATAGAAATTTAATAAAATAAATAAATAAAATAAATAAATGCTGTTTTTCATTCATCTCCCTTTTTAATTCTCACTCGGTAGTAAGCCTCCCGCAAATCAAGTTTGGTGAAGATTTTTCCCTTTCCTAGGTGAGACAGCATGTCCTTCATAAGTCGTAGGGGGTAAACGTTTTCCACACATATCGCATTTAGGTTCCTATAATCAACTACCAAGCGAAAGGAACCATCCTTCTTTTCTCGGAAGAACACCGGTGCCGCCACCTTTGGTTTGGCAGGTTTAATAAACCCCCGTTCTAGATTTTTATCAATAAAGTTTCGCAATTCCCCTAATTCTCGAGGGGTCATGGGGTAGATTTTTGGCTTAGGAAGTTTCACACCTGGGAGTATTTCAATGGTACAGTCCGTAGCCCTGTGGGGAGGCAGTACATCCGAGGCCTTTTCACTAAAAACTTCACGGAGATCCCAATACTCTTGGAATCTTCTCCTCCCCTTCAATGTGGCCTACTGACATTTCCACAGTTTCAGGCCCTGACCTGTCCTCTGGGGGAGGGGGGTTCCCTCTCTAATCTCGGTTTTCCGGTGTGAATACGCAAAACCCCTGTTTTCCAATTAACTCATGGGTTCCATCTATGGAGCCAAGGCAGTCCAAGTATGAGGGGTCGTTCCATGCCAGGGGCCACAATGAATCTGAGACTTTCTACCTGATCCCCCAGCTGCATTTCAATGAGTTCAGTCACAAAACTGGCTAGGCCCCCTCCTGCAATTGATCCATCCAACTGACAGAACGCAATGGGCCTTTTTAGCATTTTTAATCTCAGGCCCATCTTTTCCACCACTTTCGGGCTGATTATGCACCTGGTGCACCCAGAGTCTAGTAGGGCTAATATCAGCGCTTGTGTCCCTGTGGATGGCACCCTTATTTCTATGGGGTCCTCTGTGTGACTCACCAGATCATCGAAGTCGGAGTCTGAGTACGTCCCGATGTCATCGGCGGTGGTCGGAGTTCCCAACTCACCCTTGTTTCGGGGACTTCTCCTTTCAGGGCGGTGCTGTGGGTTTTTGCGGGTGTTTTGTCGGCCTTCCTTGGTCCCAAACCGGTGGTCTTAGGTACTGGTTTGGAGAAACATTCGGCAGCCCAATGTCCTTCCTTCCCACATTTGAAACAGGTGAAAGGCTTTGACTTTGGTGTGAATTCCGCCTTCCCTTTGGCCATCTTAGGTGCTCCTTTACAGTGAAAGGAGGATGATGGGTCTCCAGCATGCCCCCCACGGAGTCGGCTTTGGGCCAGCTCGATCTCCACATCTTCAGCTGGTATATACCAACTCTGCAAATCTTCGGGGAACCCCGGCCTCTACAATCCTTGTATATCTCTTCATTCAGCCCATCTTTGAAACTCTCCAGGAGAGCCGCTTCTGACCACCCTGTCATGTAGGGTGCCAGCTCGCGGAATTCTTGGGTGTATTCTGCCACTGATCTCCGGCCTTTCACTCTAAGTCTCGCTTTCCGTTCAGCTAGATGGTCTTCAAAACGCCTCCTAAGAGCTCCCATGAATTGGTTGTAGTTTCTTAGCAAGGGGGAGTCATTATTGTGGAGGACCACCATCCAGTCAGCTGCGGCTCCCTCTAATAAACTCGTGACGCATCTCACTCGAGCGGCATCTGACAAGTAGTCCTCCCCCCAATCCTGCATGTGGTTCCACACTTGAGTCAAAAAATAACCCAAGGTCTTCGGATTCCCATCATATTTCCTGGTTGTGTGTGTGGGGGGGGGGGGAAATTTTGGTTTTTAACGTCTGCAGGGAGGGGCCTGCAAGGCGGGGGATCCCTGACCTGCTGCATCCCTCACTTGACCTCCCGAAGTCTGAGATGTTCTTTCCTCAGCTTCCTCATCCTCTCCTCCACAGGCTGTTTCTTCCGGCTCCCCCTTGGGGCCGTCTCCTCCCTTCTCTACAGGGAACCCATAAGACTCACAGCTTTTCCGGCTTTCTTCAACATCACGGAAGAGTTGCGATGCCTGTGCCAGCATGAGGCTTTCCTTTTGCTCTTGCAGCGACACCACCTCTCTCTTACGTGGTCTCTTTTCTGGTAACCAGCAAGTCCTTCCTGCTAGGTGTGTGTGTGTGTGTGTGTGTGTGTGTGTTTCTTTTAGCCAGGTTTTTCCTACGTAACCAAGATTTTTCTACAGCCCTAGCTCAGTGGAATCACATCCACTCGATTCTGGACTTTTTTTCCCCTTCTGGCAGCCAGCAGGCCCGATGCTGCCCTATGCTGCCTAGTGAGAGACTTATATAGATGTATTTCTGGATCGTTAGCCATCAGGAAGCCAGACCCACATCTCATATATCCTGCCGATAAAGGTAGAATAACTAATTTCTTACTATTTCGTAGGTTTTATGTGTGTTTTTCTTTTAACCAGGTTTTTCCTACGTAACCAAGATTTTTGTACAGCCCTAGCTCAGTGGAGTCACATCCATTCGATTCTGAGCTTTTTTTTTTTTTTTTTCTTTCTGGCAGCCAGCAGGCCCGATGCTGCCCTTTGCTGCCTAGTGAGAGATTTATATAGATCTATTTCTGGCTCATTAGCCATCATGAGTAAGCCACACTCAAATCTCATGTATCCTCCCTGTAAAGGTACAATATCTATTTTCTTACTTTTTCGTAGGTTTTATGTGTGTTTTTCTTTTACCCAGGTGTTTCCTACGTAACCAAGATTTTTCTACAGCCCTAGCTCAGTGGAGTCGAATCCACTCGATTCTGGACTTTTTTTTCCTTCTGGCAGCCAGTAGGCCCGATGCTGCCCTATGCTGCCTAGTGAGAGACTTATATAGATCTATTTCTGGCTCATTAGCCATCATCAGTAAGCCACACCCACATCTCATGTATCCTCTTTTTAAAGGTACAATATTTATTTTCTTACTTTTCTGTAGCTTTTATGTGTGTTTTTCTTTTAGCGAGGTTTTTCCTACGTTACCAAGATTTTTCTACAGCCCTAGCTCAGTGGAGTCACATCCACTCGATTCTGGACTTTTTTTTCCTTCTGGCAGCCAGAAGGCCCGATACTGCCCTATGCTGCCTAGTGAGAGACTTATATAGATCTATTTCTGGCCCGTTAGCCATCATGAGTAAGCCACACTCACATCTCATGTATCCTTCCTGTAAAGGTACAATATCTATTTTCTTACTTTTTCGTAGGTTTTGTGTGTGTTTTTCTTTTAGCCAGGTTTTTCCTACGTAACCAAGATTTTTCTACAGCCCTAACTCAGTGGAGTCACATCACTCTATTCTGGGCTTTTTTTTTCCTTCTGGCAGCCAGCAGGCCCGATGCTGCCCTATGCTGCCTATTGAGAGATTCATATGGTCACCACCTTTAAAGTGCTCCATGGCATAGGACCAGGGTACCTTCGAGACCGTCTTCTGCCACCAATAGCCTCCCACAGGCCA
Source organism: Arizona elegans (assembly GCA_022577455.1). Taxonomy (NCBI): domain Eukaryota; kingdom Metazoa; phylum Chordata; class Lepidosauria; order Squamata; family Colubridae; genus Arizona; species Arizona elegans. Next base: position 52,382,215 of record JAKOOJ010000009.1, read on the forward strand.
GTCCGCTCCCACAGAGAGGGTTTCCTCAGGGTGCCATCGGCCAAGTCATGTCAGCTGGCGACACCCAGGGGGAGGGCCTTCTCTGCGGGAGCCCCAGCCCTGTGGAAGGAACTGCCCCCGGAAATTCGTAAGATTTCTGACCTCCGGGTATTTCGCTGCGCACTCAAGACCCTGTTGTTCCGCCTGGCTGGGTTAGCAACATAATTTTTAATTGGATGTTTTAAATTTTTGGGGTTTTAAATTAAGCCAATTATTTAATATTTTTAATTATTTTAATTCGATGTCTATTCTGTTTTTAAATAGGCTGTACAATGCCCTGAGTCCTTCGGGAGAAGGGCGGTATAGAAATAAAATAATAATAATAATAATAATTATTATTATTATTATTATTATTATTATTATTATTATTATTATTATTAAATTATTATATAGATCTATTTCTGGCTCGTTAGCCATCATGAGTAAGCCACACTCACATCTCATGTAGTTTAGTTTAGTTTAGTTTATTTGATTTGTATACCGCCCTACTCCCGAAGGACTCAGGGTGGTGAACAGCCAAACAATAAAGTAACATAGATACAAAAAATTTAAAAAACCAGATAAAATCAAATTAAATCATTTTGGCCCAGACAGATTAAAACACCCCAATAATTTAAAAACAGATTAAAATTTACATATTTAAAAAAGGGAAGAGATTAGGCCAGGCCCGCCTGATGGAATAAAAAGGTCTTCACAGCGTGGCGGAAGGTGCGCAGATCCGGGATCCTCCATATCTCTGGGGGGAGCTCATTCCAGATGGTAGGTGCCCCCACAGAGAAGGCTCTCCCCCTAGGGGTCGCCAGCCTACACTGTTTGGCTGACGGCACCCGGAGGAGTCCCTCTCTATGAGAGCGTACTGGCCGGTGGGAGGCTACTGGTGGTAGTAGGCGGTCCCGTAGATAACCAGGTCCTAAGCCATGGAGCGCTTTAAAGGTGGTAACCAAAATGTTGAAGCGCACCCGGAAGACCACCGGGAGCCAGTGCAGCTCGCGCAGGAGAGGTTTTACATGGGAGCGCTATGTCGCTCCCATTACCACCCGCGTGGCCGCACTCTGCGCCAGTTGGAGCCTCCGGATGCTCCTCAAGGGGAGCCCCATGTAGAGAGCATTGCAATAGTCCTGGCGGGAGGTGACGAGGGCATGAGTGACCGTGCGTAACAAGTCCAGATCCAGAAAGGGACGCAACTGGCGAATCAGGCGAACCTGATGAAAAATCCTCCCGGTCACGGCCGTCAAGTGCTCTTCTAAAGACAGCCGTGAATCCAGGAGGACGCCCAAGTTGCGAGCCCTTTCCGTGGGGGACAATGATTCGCCCCCAATAGTCAGTGATGGTGTCAACTGACTATATCGGGACATCGGAAACCACAGCCACTCAGTCTTGGATGGGTTGAGCCTGAGCCTGTTCCTCCCCATCCAGATCCGCACGGCCTCCAGGCACCGGGACATCACTTCAAGGGCATCGTTGGGGTGATCCGGGGTGGAGATGTACAGCTGAGTGTCGTCAGCGTACTGATGGTACTCCACCCCGAAACCACGGATGATCTCGCCCAGCGGCTTCACATAAATATTGAACAGGACAGGCGAGAGGACCGACCCTTGCGGCACCCCACATATGAGGGGCCTCGGGGTCGACCTCTGTCCCCCTGTCAACACAGACTGCGACCGGTCAGAGAGAAAGGAGGAGAACCACCGCAACAGAGTGCCTCCCACCCCTAACTCTTCCAACCGGTGCAGCATGATACCATGGTCGATGGTATCAAAAGCCGCTGAGAGATCTAACAGGACCAGGACAGAGGAGCACCCCCTGTCCCGAGCCCTCCAGAGATCATCAACCAACGTGACCAATGCTGTTTCCGTGCTGTACCCGGGCCTGAAGCCCGACTGGAACGGATCCAGATATGTCGTTTCATCCAGGTGCTGGGGGAGCTGTTGCGCAACCACACTCTCAACAACCTTCGCCACAAAACGAAGGTTGGAGACCGGACGATAATTTACCAACATTGCCGGGTGCAGGGAAGGCTTCTTGAGGAGAGGCCTCACCACCGCCTCTTTCAAGGCGGCAGGGAAGACACCCTCACCCAACGAAGCATTTATAATCCCCTGGAACCAGCCTCGTGTCACCTCCTGAGAAGCCAGCACTAACCAGGAGGGACACGGGTCCAATAAACAAGTGGTCGTGTTCAGTCTACCCAGAATCCTGTCCACGTCCTCAGGGGTCGCAGGATCAAACTCATCCCAGATAACATTCTCAAGACCTGCCCCAGTCCCTCCCCCTGAGACTACCCAGTCGGAGTCCAGATCTTCCCGAATCTGAGTGATATTGTCATACAGATACTGAACAAAATCCTCGGCTCTACCCTCCAAGGGGTCCTCCCGCGCTTCCTGGTGGAGCAGGGAGCGGGTCACCCTAAACAGGGTGGCCGGGTGATTATCTGATGACGCAATAAGAGCAGCAAAATAGCTACATTTCGCTGCTTTTATCGCCGCTAGGTAATTCCTAATATGAGACTTACCAGTGTCCGGTCAGATTCAGAAAGACTGGCCCTCCAACTGCTCTCTAGGCGTCTTTTCGAGCACTTCAACTCCCTCAGCTCCTCAGTGAACCAAGGAGCTAAATGAGATCAGCGCCGGGTCAGAGGCCGCAAAGGCACGACCCGGTCCAGAGCTCCAGCGGCCGCCCTATCCCAGGCGGCCACTAGGTCTCCAGTCGAGGCGTGTGCCAGAGCCTCAGGGAATGGCCCAAGCTCCATCTGGAACCTGTCAGGTTCCATCAGGCGCCTGGGGCGGAACCATCTTACTGGCTCCGCCTCCCTGCGGTGGGGTGTAGCAGTTTGAAGGTCGAGACAAAGGAGAGAGTGATCAGACCATGACAAGGGCTCGGTGACTATATCCCCTATCTCGAGTTCACTCAACCACTGTCCAGAGACAAAAACCAGATCCAGCGTGTTTCTCCCTGTGTGGATAGGGCCATGAATTAACTGGGTCAGGTCCATGGCTGTCATGGAAGCCTTGAAATCCTGAGCCACCTCTGACGCCTCACCCACGGACGGCAGATTGAAATCCCCCATGACCATAAGCTTTTTCGTAGGTTTTATGTGTTTTTTTCTTATAGCCAGGTTTTTCCTATGTAACCAAGATTTTTCTACAGCCCTAGCTCAGTGGAGTCACATCCAATCGATTCTGGGCTTTTTTTTTTTTTCCTTCTGGCAGCCAGAAGGCCCGATGCTGCCCTATGCTGCCTACTGAGAGACTTATATAGATCTATTTCTGGCTCGTTAGCCATCATCAATAAGCCACACCCACATCCCCTGTATCCTCCCTGTAAAGGTACAATATCTATTTTCTTAATTTTTCGTAGGTTTTATGTGTCTTTATCTTTTAACCAGGTTTTTCCAACATAACCAAGATTTTTCTACTACCCTAGTTCAGTGGAGTCACATCCACACGATTCTGGGCTTTTTTTTTTTCCTTCTGGCAGCCAGCAGGCCCGATGCTGCCCTATGCTGCCTAGTGAGAGACTTATATAGATCTATTTCTGGCTCATTAGCCATCATCAATAAGCCACACCCACATCCCCTGTATCCTCCCTGTAAAGGTACAATATCTATTTTTTTACTTTTTCGTAGGTTTTATGTGAGTTTTTCTTTTAGCCAGGTTTTTCCAACATAACCAAGATTTTTCTACAGCCCTAGCTCAGTGGAGTCACATCCACTCAATTCTGGGCTTTTTTTTTTTCTTTCCTTCTGGCAGCCAGAAGGCCCGATGCTGTCCTATGCTGCCTAGTGAGAGACTTATATAGATCTATTTCTGGCCCGTTAGCCATCATCAGTAAGCCACACCCACATCCCATGTATCCTCCCTGTAAAGGTACAATATCTATTTTCTTACTTTTTCGTAGGTTTTATGTGTGTTTTTCTTTTAGCCAGGTTTTTCCAACATAACCAAGATTTTTCTACAGCCCTAGCTCAGTGGAGTCACATCCACTCGATTCTGGGCTTTTTTTTTTTCTTTCCTTCTGGCAGCCAGAAGGCCCGATGCTGCCCTATGCTGCCTAGTGAAAGATTTATATAGATCTATTTCTGGCTCGTTAGCCATCATCAGTAAGCCACACCCACATCCCATGTATCCTCCCTGTAAAGGTACAATATCTATTTTCCTACTTTTTCGTAGGTTTTATGTGTTTTTTTCTTATAGCCAGGTTTTTCCTAAGTAACCAAGATTTTTCTACAACCCTAGCTCAGTGGAGTCACATCCACTCGATTCTGGACATTTTTTTCCTTCTGGAAGCCAGTAGGCCCGATGCTGCCCTATGCTGCCTAGTGAGAGACTTGTATAGATCTATTTCTGGCTCGTTAGCCATCATCAGTAAGCCACACCCACATCCCATGTATCCTCCCTGTAAAGGTACAATATCTATTTTCCTACTTTTTCGTAGGTTTTATGTGTTTTTTTCTTTTAACCAGGTTTTTCCAACATAACCAAATTTTTTCTACTACCCTAGTTCAGTGGAGTCACATCCACTCGATTCTGGGCTTTTTTTTCCTTCTGGCAGCCAGCATGCCCGAGGCTGCCCTATGCTGCCTAGTGAGAGACTTATATAGATCTATTTCTGGCTCGTTAGCCATCATCAGTAAGCCTCACCCACATCCCATGTATCCTCCCTGTAAAGGTACAATAACTATTTTCCTACTTTTTCGTAGGTTTTACGTGTTTTTTTCTTATAGCCAGGTTTTTCCTACGTTAGCAAGATTTTTCTACAGCCCTAGCTCAGTGGAGTCACATCCACTCGACTCTGGACTTTTTTTTCCTTCTGGCATCCAGAAGGCCCGATGCTGCCCTATGCTGCCTAGTGAGAGACTTATATAGATCTATTCCTGGCTCGTTAGCCATCATCAGTAAGCCACAACCACACCCCATGTATCCTCCCTGTAAAGGTAAAATATCTATTTTCTTACTTTTTCATAGGTTTTATGTGTGTTTTTCTTTTAGCCAGGTTTTTCCTACGTAACCAAGATTTTTCTACAGCCCTAGCTCAGTGGAGTCACATCCACTCGATTCTGGGCTTTTTTTTTCCTTCTGGCAGCCAGCAGGCCCGATGCTGCCCTATGCTGCCAAGTGAGAGACTTATATAGATCTATTTCTGGCTCGTTAGCCATCATCAATAAACCACACCCACATCCCCTGTATCCTCCCTGTAAAGGTACAATATATATTTTCTTACTTTTTCGTAGGTTTTATGTGTGTTTTTCTTTTAGCCAGGTTTTTCCAACATAACCAAGATTTTTCTACAGCCCTAGCTCAGTGGAGTTACATCCACTCGATTCTGACCTTTTTTTTTTTTTCCCTTCTGGCAGCCAGAAGGCCCGATGCTGCCCTATGCTGCCTAGTGAAAGATTTATATAGATCTATTTCTGGCTCGTTAGCCATCATCAGTAAGCCACACCCACATCCCATGTATCCTCCCTGTAAAGGTACAATAACTATTTTCCTACATTTTCGTAGGTTTTACGTGTTTTTTTCTTATAGCCAGGTTTTTCCTACGTTAGCAAGATTTTTCTACAGCCCTAGCTCAGTGGAGTCACATCCACTCGATTCTAGACTTTTTTTTCCTTCTGGCATCAAGAAGGCCCGATGCTGCCCTATGCTGCCTAGTGAGAGACTTATATAGATCTATTTCTGGCTGGTTAGCCATCATCAGTAAGCCACACCCACATCCCATGTATCCTCCCTGTAAAGGTACAATATCTATTTTCCTACTTTTTCGTAGGTTTTATGTGTTTTTTTCTTATAGCCAGGTTTTTCCTACGTAACCAAGATTTTTCTACAGCCCTAGCTCAGTGGAGTCACATCCACTCGATTCTGGACTTTTTTTTCCTTCTGGAAGCCAGTAGGCCCGATGCTGCCCTATGCCGTCTAGTGAAAGTCTTGTATAGATCTATTTCTGGCTCGTTAGCCATCATCAGTAACCCCCACCCTTATCTCATGTATCCTTCCTGTAAAGGTACAATATCTATTTTCTTACTTTTTCGTAGGCTTTATGTCTGTTTTTCTTTTAACCAGGTTTTTCCAACATAACCAAATTTTTTCTACTACCCTAGTTCAGTGGAGTCACATCCACTCGATTCTGGGCTTTTTTTTCCTTCTGGCAGCCAGCAGGCCCGAGGCTGCCCTATGCTGCCTAGTGAGAGACTTATATAGATCTATTTCTGGCTCATTAGCCATCATCAGTAAGCCACACCCACATCCCATGTATCCTCCCTGTAAAGGTACAATATCTATTTTCCTACTTTTTCGTAGGTTTTATGTGTTTTGTTCTTATAGCGAGGTTTTTCCTACGTTAGCAAGATTTTTCTACAGCCCTAGCTCCGTGGAGTCACATCCACTCGATTCTGGGCTATTTTTTTCCTTCTGGCAGCCAGCAGGCCCGATGCTGCCCTATGCTGCCTAGTAAGAGACTTATATAGATCTATTTCTGGCCCGTTAGCCATCATCAGTAAGCCACACCCACATCCCATGTATCCTCCCTGTAAAGGTACAATATCTATTTTCTTACTTTTTAGTAGGTTTTATGTGTGTTTTTCTTTTAGCCAGGTTTTCCCTACGTAACCAAGATTTTTCTACAGCCCTAGCTCAGTGGAGTCACATCCACTCGATTCTGGGGTTTTGTTTTCCTTCTGGCAGCCAGCAGGCCCGATGCTGCCCTATGCTGCCAAGTGAGAGACTTATATAGATCTATTTCTGGCTCGTTAGCCATCATCAATAAACCACACCCACATCCCCTGTATCCTTCCTGTAAAGGTACAATATCTATTTTCTTACTTTTTCGTAGGGTTTATGTTTGCTTGTCTTTTAACCAGGTTTTTCCAACATAACCAAGGTTCTTCTACTACCCTAGTTCAGTGGAGTCACATCCACTCGATTCTGGGCTTTTTTCTTCCTTCTGGCAGCCAGCAGGCCCGATACTGCCCTATGCTGCCTAGTGAGAGACTTATATAGATCCATTTCTGGCCCGTTAGCCATCATCAGTAAGCCACACCCACATCCCATGTATCCTCCCTGTAAAGGTACAATATCTATTTTCTTACTTTTTCGTAGGTTTTATGTGTGTTTTTCTTTTAGCCAGGTTTTTCCAACATAACCAAGATATTTCTACAGCCCTTGCTCAGTGGAGTCACATCCACTCGATTCTGGACTTTTTTTTCCTTCTGGAAGCCAGAAGGCCCGATGCTGCCCTATGCTGCGTAGTGAGAGACTTGTATAGATCTATTTCTGGCTCATTAGCCATCATCAGTAACCCCCACCCATATCTCATGTATCCTTCCTGTAAAGGTACAATATCTATTTTCTTACTTTTTCGTAGGTTTTATGTGTGTTTTTCTTTCAGCCAGGTTTTTCCTACGTAACCAAAATTTTTCTACAGCCCTACCTCAGGGGAGTCACATCCACTTGATTCTGGGCTTTTTTTTTTTTTTCCCTTCTCGCAGCCAGAAGGCCCGATGCTGCCCTATGCTGCCTAGTGAGAGATTTATATAGATTTTTTCTGGCTCGTTAGCCATCATCAGTGAGCCACACCCACATCCCATGTATCCTCCCTGTAAAGGTACAATATCTATTTTCTTACTTTTTCGTAGGTTTTATGTGTGTTTTTCTTTTAGCCAGGTTTTTCCAACATAACCAAGATTTTTCTACAGCCCTAGCTCAGTGGAGTCACATCCACTCGATTCTGGGCTTTTTTTTTTTCTTTCCTTCTGGCAGCCAGAAGGCCCGATGCTGCCCTATGCTGCCTAGTGAAAGATTTATATAGATCTATTTCTGGCTCGTTAGCCATCATCAGTAAGCCACACCCACATCCCATGTATCCTCCCTGTAAAGGTACAATATCTATTTTCCTACTTTTTCGTAGGTTTTATGTGTTTTTTTCTTATAGCCAGGTTTTTCCTACGTTAGCAAGATTTTTTTACAGCCCTAGCTCAGTGGAGTCACATCCACTCGATTCTGGACATTTTTTTCCTTCTGGAAGCCAGTAGGCCCGATGCTGCCCTATGCTGCCTAGTGAGAGACTTGTATAGATCTATTTCTGGCTCATTAGCCATCATCAGTAACCCCCACCCTTACCTCATGTATCCTTCCTGTAAAGGTACAATATCTATTTTCTTACTTTTTCGTAGGTTTTATGTGTGTTTTTCTTTTAACCAGGTTTTTCCAACATAACCAAATTTTTTCTACTACCCTAGTTCAGTGGAGTCACATCCACTCGATTCTGCCCTTTTTTTTCCTTCTGGCAGCCAGCATGCCCGAGGCTGCCCTATGCTGCCTAGTGAGAGACTTATATAGATCTATTTCTGGCTCGTTAGCCATCATCAGTAAGCCTCACCCACATCCCATGTATCCTCCCTGTAAAGGTACAATATCTATTTTCCTACTTTTTCGTAGGTTTTACGTGTTTTTTTCTTATAGCCAGGTTTTTCCTACGTTAGCAAGATTTTTCTACAGCCCTAGCTCAGTGGAGTCACATCCACTCGATTCTGGACTTTTTTTTCCTTCTGGCATCCAGAAGGCCCGATGCTGCCCTATGCTGCCTAGTGAGAGACTTATATAGATCTATTTCTGGCTCGTTAGCCATCATCAGTAAGCCACACCCACATCCCATGTATCCTCCCTGTAAAGGTAAAATATCTATTTTCTTACTTTTTCGTAGGTTTTATGTGTGTTTTTCTTTTAGCCAGGTTTTTCCTACGTAACCAAGATTTTTCTACAGCCCTAGCTCAGTGGTGTCACATCCACTCGATTCTGGGCTTTTTATTTTCCTTCTGGCAGCCAGCAGGCCCGATGCTGCCCTATGCTGCCTAGTGAAAGATTTATATAGATCTATTTCTGGCTCGTTAGCCATCATCAGTAAGCCACACCCACATCCCATGTATCCTCCCTGTAAAGGTACAATATCTATTTTCCTACTTTTTCGTAGGTTTTATGTGTTTTTTTCTTATAGCCAGGTTTTTCCTACGTAACCAAGATTTTTCTACAGCCCTAGCTCAGTGGAGTCACATCCACTCGATTCTGGGCTTTTTTTTCCTTCTGGCAGCCAGCAGGCCCGAGGCTGCCCTATGCTGCCTAGTGAGAGACTTATATAGATCTATTTCTGGCTCATTAGCCATCATCAGTAAGCCACACCCACATCCCATGTATACTCCCTGTAAAGGTACAATATCTATTTTCCTACTTTTTCGTAGGTTTTATGTGTTTTGTTCTTATAGCCAGGTTTTTCCTACGTTAGCAAGATTTTTCTACAGCCCTAGCTCCGTGGAGTCACATCCACTCGATTCTGGGCTATTTTTTTCCTTCTGGCAGCCAGCAGGCCCGATGCTGCCCTATGCTGCCTAGTAAGAGACTTATATAGATCTATTTCTGGCCCGTTAGCCATCATCAGTAAGCCACACCCACATCCCATGTATCCTCCCTGTAAAGGTACAATATCTATTTTCTTACTTTTTCGTAGGTTTTATGTGTGTTTTTCTTTTAGCCAGGTTTTTCCAACATAACCAAATTTTTTCTACTACCCTAGTTCAGTGGAGTCACATCCACTCGATTCTGGGCTTTTTTTTCCTTCTGGCAGCCAGCAGGCCCGAGGCTGCCCTATGCTGCCTAGTGAGAGACTTATATAGATCTATTTCTGGCTCGTTAGCTATCATCAGTAAGCCACACCCACATCCCATGTATCCTCCCTGTAAAGGTACAATATCTATTTTCCTACTTTTTCGTAGGTTTTATGTGTTTTGTTCTTATAGCCAGGTTTTTCCTACGTTAGCAAGATTTTTCTACAGCCCTAGCTCCGTGGAGTCACATCCACTCGATTCTGGGCTATTTTTTTCCTTCTGGCAGCCAGCAGGCCCGATGCTGCCCTATGCTGCCTAGTAAGAGACTTATATAGATCTATTTCTGGCCCGTTAGCCATCATCAGTAAGCCACACCCACATCCCATGTATCCTCCCTGTAAAGGTACAATATCTATTTTCTTACTTTTTCGTAGGTTTTATGTGTGTTTTTCTTTTAGCCAGGTTTTCCCTACGTAACCAAGATTTTTCTACAGCCCTAGCTCAGTGGAGTCACATCCACTCGATTCTGGGGTTTTGTTTTCCTTCTGGCAGCCAGCAGGCCCGATGCTGCCCTATGCTGCCAAGTGAGAGACTTATATCGATCTATTTCTGGCTCGTTAGCCATCATCAATAAACCACACCCACATCCCCTGTATCCTTCCTGTAAAGGTACAATATCTATTTCTTTACTTTTTCGTAGGGTTTATGTTTGCTTGTCTTTTAACCAGGTTTTTCCAACATAACCAAGGTTCTTCTACTACCCTAGTTCAGTGGAGTCACATCCACTCGATTCTGGGCTTTTTTCTTCCTTCTGGCAGCCAGCAGGCCCGATACTGCCCTATGCTGCCTAGTGAGAGACTTATATAGATCTATTTCTGGCCCGTTAGCCATCATCAGTAAGCCACACCCACATCCCATGTATCCTCCCTGTAAAGGTACAATATCTATTTTCTTACTTTTTCGTAGGTTTTATGTGTGTTTTTCTTTTAGCCAGGTTTTTCCAACATAACCAAGATATTTCTACAGCCCTTGCTCAGTGGAGTCACATCCACCCGATTCTGGACTTTTTTTTCCTTCTGGAAGCCAGAAGGCCCGATGCTGCCCTATGCTGCGTAGTGAGAGACTTGTATAGATCTATTTCTGGCTCATTAGCCATCATCAGTAACCCCCACCCATATCTCATGTATCCTTCCTGTAAAGGTACAATATCTATTTTCTTACTTTTTCGTAGGTTTTATGTGTGTTTTTCTTTCAGCCAGGTTTTTCCTACGTAACCAAAATTTTTCTACAGCCCTACCTCAGGGGAGTCACATCCACTTGATTCTGGGCTTTTTTTTTTTTTCCCTTCTCGCAGCCAGAAGGCCCGATGCTGCCCTATGCTGCCTAGTGAGAGATTTATATAGATTTTTTCTGGCTCGTTAGCCATCATCAGTGAGCCACACCCACATCCCATGTATCCTCCCTGTAAAGGTACAATATCTATTTTCTTACTTTTTCGTAGGTTTTATGTGTGTTTTTCTTTTAGCCAGGTTTTTCCAACATAACCAAGATTTTTCTACAGCCCTAGCTCAGTGGAGTCACATCCACTCGATTCTGGGCTTTTTTTTTTTCTTTCCTTCTGGCAGCCAGAAGGCCCGATGCTGCCCTATGCTGCCTAGTGAAAGATTTATATAGATCTATTTCTGGCTCGTTAGCCATCATCAGTAAGCCACACCCACATCCCATGTATCCTCCCTGTAAAGGTACAATATCTATTTTCCTACTTTTTCGTAGGTTTTATGTGTTTTTTTCTTATAGCCAGGTTTTTCCTACGTTAGCAAGATTTTTTTACAGCCCTAGCTCAGTGGAGTCACATCCACTCGATTCTGGACATTTTTTTCCTTCTGGAAGCCAGTAGGCCCGATGCTGCCCTATGCTGCCTAGTGAGAGACTTGTATAGATCTATTTCTGGCTCGTTAGCCATCATCAGTAACCCCCACCCTTACCTCATGTATCCTTCCTGTAAAGGTACAATATCTATTTTCTTACTTTTTCGTAGGTTTTATGTGTGTTTTTCTTTTAACCAGGTTTTTCCAACATAACCAAATTTTTTCTACTACCCTAGTTCAGTGGAGTCACATCCACTCGATTCTGGGCTTTTTTTTCCTTCTGGCAGCCAGCATGCCCGAGGCTGCCCTATGCTGCCTAGTGAGAGACTTATATAGATCTATTTCTGGCTCGTTAGCCATCATCAGTAAGCCTCACCCACATCCCATGTATCCTCCCTGTAAAGGTACAATAACTATTTTCCTACTTTTTCGTAGGTTTTACGTGTTTTTTTCTTATAGCGAGGTTTTTCCTACGTTAGCAAGATTTTTCTACAGCCCTAGCTCAGTGGAGTCACATCCACTCGATTCTGGACTTTTTTTTCCTTCTGGCATCCAGAAGGCCCGATGCTGCCCTATGCTGCCTAGTGAGAGACTTATATAGATCTATTTCTGGCTCGTTAGCCATCATCAGTAAGCCCCACCCACATCCCATGTATCCTCCCTGTAAAGGTAAAATATCTATTTTCTTACTTTTTCGTAGGTTTTATGTGTGTTTTTCTTTTAGCCAGGTTTTTCCTACGTAACCAAGATTTTTCTACAGCCCTAGCTCAGTGGTGTCACATCCACTCGATTCTGGGCTTTTTATTTTCCTTCTGGCAGCCAGCAGGCCCGATGCTGCCCTATGCTGCCTAGTGAAAGATTTATATAGATCTATTTCTGGCTCGTTAGCCATCATCAGTAAGCCACACCCACATCCCATGTATCCTCCCTGTAAAGGTACAATATCTATTTTCCTACTTTTTCGTAGGTTTTATGTGTTTTTTTCTTATAGCCAGGTTTTTCCTACGTAACCAAGATTTTTCTACAGCCCTAGCTCAGTGGAGTCACATCCACTCGATTCTGGGCTTTTTTTTCCTTCTGGCAGCCAGCAGGCCCGAGGCTGCCCTATGCTGCCTAGTGAGAGACTTATATAGATCTATTTCTGGCTCATTAGCCATCATCAGTAAGCCACACCCACATCCCATGTATCCTCCCTGTAAAGGTACAATATCTATTTTCCTACTTTTTCGTAGGTTTTATGTGTTTTGTTCTTATAGCCAGGTTTTTCCTACGTTAGCAAGATTTTTCTACAGCCCTAGCTCCGTGGAGTCACATCCACTCGATTCTGGGCTATTTTTTTCCTTCTGGCAGCCAGCAGGCCCGATGCTGCCCTATGCTGCCTAGTAAGAGACTTATATAGATCTATTTCTGGCCCGTTAGCCATCATCAGTAAGCCACACCCACATCCCATGTATCCTCCCTGTAAAGGTACAATATCTATTTTCTTACTTTTTCGTAGGTTTTATGTGTGTTTTTCTTTTAGCCAGGTTTTCCCTACGTAACCAAGATTTTTCTACAGTCCTAGCTCAGTGGAGTCACATCCACTCGATTCTGGGGTTTTGTTTTCCTTCTGGCAGCCAGCAGGCCCGATGCTGCCCTATGCTGCCAAGTGAGAGACTTATATAGATCTATTTCTGGCTCGTTAGCCATCATCAATAAACCACACCCACATCCCCTGTATCCTTCCTGTAAAGGTACAATATCTATTTTCTTACTTTTTCGTAGGGTTTATGTTTGCTTTCTTTTAACCAGGTTTTTCCAACATAACCAAGGTTCTTCTACTACCCTAGTTCAGTGGAGTCACATCCACTCGATTCTGGGCTTTTTTCTTCCTTCTGGCAGCCAGCAGGCCCGATACTGCCCTATGCTGCCTAGTGAGAGACTTATATAGATCTATTTCTGGCCCGTTAGCCATCATCAGTAAGCCACACCCACATCCCATGTATCCTCCCTGTAAAGGTACAATATCTATTTTCTTACTTTTTCGTAGGTTTTATGTGTGTTTTTCTTTTAGCCAGGTTTTTCCAACATAACCAAGATATTTCTACAGCCCTAGCTCAGTGGAGTCACATCCACTCGATTCTGACCTTTTTTTTTTTTTTCCTTCTCGCAGCCAGAAGGCCGGATGCTGCCCTATGCTGCCTAGTGAAAGATTTATATAGATCTATTTCTGGCTCGATAGCCATCATCAGTAAGCCACACCCACATCCCATGTATCCTCCCGGTAAAGGTACAATATCTATTTTCCTACTTTTTCCTAGGTTTTATGTGTGTTTTTCTTTTAGCCAGGTTTTTCCAACATAACCAAGATTTTTCTACAGCCCTAGCTCAGTGGAGTCACATCCACTCGATTCTGGGCTTTTTTTTTTTCTTTCCTTCTGGCAGCCAGAAGGCCCGATGCTGCCCTATGCTGCCTAGTGAAAGATTTATATAGATCTATTTCTGGCTCGTTAGCCATCATCAGTAAGCCACACCCACATCCCATGTATCCTCCCTGTAAAGGTACAATATCTATTTTCCTACTTTTTCGTAGGTTTTATGTGTTTTTTTCTTATAGCCAGGTTTTTCCTACGTTAGCAAGATTTTTTTACAGCCCTAGCTCAGTGGAGTCACATCCACTCGATTCTGGACATTTTTTTCCTTCTGGAAGCCAGTAGGCCCGATGCTGCCCTATGCTGCCTAGTGAGAGACTTGTATAGATCTATTTCTGGCTCGTTAGCCATCATCAGTAACCCCCACCCTTACCTCATGTATCCTTCCTGTAAAGGTACAATATCTATTTTCTTACTTTTTCGTAGGTTTTATGTGTGTTTTTCTTTTAACCAGGTTTTTCCAACATAACCAAATTTTTTCTACTACCCTAGTTCAGTGGAGTCACATCCACTCGATTCTGCGCTTTTTTTTCCTTCTGGCAGCCAGCATGCCCGAGGCTGCCCTATGCTGCCTAGTGAGAGACTTATATAGATCTATTTCTGGCTCGTTAGCCATCATCAGTAAGCCTCACCCACATCCCATGTATCCTCCCTGTAAAGGTACAATAACTATTTTCCTACTTTTTCGTAGGTTTTACGTGTTTTTTTCTTATAGCCAGGTTTTTCCTACGTTAGCAAGATTTTTCTACAGCCCTAGCTCAGTGGAGTCACATCCACTCGATTCTGGACTTTTTTTTCCTTCTGGCATCCAGAAGGCCCGATGCTGCCCTATGCTGCCTAGTGAGAGACTTATATAGATCTATTTCTGGCTCGTTAGCCATCATCAGTAAGCCACACCCACATCCCATGTATCCTCCCTGTAAAGGTAAAATATCTATTTTCTTACTTTTTCGTAGGTTTTATGTGTGTTTTTCTTTTAGCCAGGTTTTTCCTACGTAACCAAGATTTTTCTACAGCCCTAGCTCAGTGGTGTCACATCCACTCGATTCTGGGCTTTTTATTTTCCTTCTGGCAGCCAGCAGGCCCGATGCTGCCCTATGCTGCCTAGTGAAAGATTTATATAGATCTATTTCTGGCTCGTTAGCCATCATCAGTAAGCCACACCCACATCCCATGTATCCTCCCTGTAAAGGTACAATATCTATTTTCCTACTTTTTCGTAGGTTTTATGTGTTTTTTTCTTATAGCCAGGTTTTTCCTACGTAACCAAGATTTTTCTACAGCCCTAGCTCAGTGGAGTCACATCCACTCGATTCTGGGCTTTTTTTTCCTTCTGGCAGCCAGCAGGCCCGAGGCTGCCCTATGCTGCCTAGTGAGAGACTTATATAGATCTATTTCTGGCTCATTAGCCATCATCAGTAAGCCACACCCACATCCCATGTATCCTCCCTGTAAAGGTACAATATCTATTTTCCTACTTTTTCGTAGGTTTTATGTGTTTTGTTCTTATAGCCAGGTTTTTCCTACGTTAGCAAGATTTTTCTACAGCCCTAGCTCCGTGGAGTCACATCCACTCGATTCTGGGCTATTTTTTTCCTTCTGGCAGCCAGCAGGCCCGATGCTGCCCTATGCTGCCTAGTAAGAGACTTATATAGATCTATTTCTGGCCCGTTAGCCATCATCAGTAAGCCACACCCACATCCCATGTATCCTCCCTGTAAAGGTACAATATCTATTTTCTTACTTTTTCGTAGGTTTTATGTGTGTTTTTCTTTTAGCCAGGTTTTCCCTACGTAACCAAGATTTTTCTACAGTCCTAGCTCAGTGGAGTCACATCCACTCGATTCTGGGGTTTTGTTTTCCTTCTGGCAGCCAGCAGGCCCGATGCTGCCCTATGCTGCCAAGTGAGAGACTTATATAGATCTATTTCTGGCTCGTTAGCCATCATCAATAAACCACACCCACATCCCCTGTATCCTTCCTGTAAAGGTACAATATCTATTTTCTTACTTTTTCGTAGGGTTTATGTTTGCTTTTCTTTTAACCAGGTTTTTCCAACATAACCAAGGTTCTTCTACTACCCTAGTTCAGTGGAGTCACATCCACTCGATTCTGGGCTTTTTTCTTCCTTCTGGCAGCCAGCAGGCCCGATACTGCCCTATGCTGCCTAGTGAGAGACTTATATAGATCTATTTCTGGCCCGTTAGCCATCATCAGTAAGCCACACCCACATCCCATGTATCCTCCCTGTAAAGGTACAATATCTATTTTCTTACTTTTTCGTAGGTTTTATGTGTGTTTTTCTTTCAGCCAGGTTTTTCCTACGTAACCAAAATTTTTCTACAGCCCTACCTCAGGGGAGTCACATCCACTTGATTCTGGGCTTTTTTTTTTTTTCCCTTCTCGCAGCCAGAAGGCCCGATGCTGCCCTATGCTGCCTAGTGAGAGATTTATATAGATTTTTTCTGGCTCGTTAGCCATCATCAGTGAGCCACACCCACATCCCATGTATCCTCCCTGTAAAGGTACAATATCTATTTTCTTACTTTTTCGTAGGTTTTATGTGTGTTTTTCTTTTAGCCAGGTTTTTCCAACATAACCAAGATTTTTCTACAGCCCTAGCTCAGTGGAGTCACATCCACTCGATTCTGGGCTTTTTTTTTTTCTTTCCTTCTGGCAGCCAGAAGGCCCGATGCTGCCCTATGCTGCCTAGTGAAAGATTTATATAGATCTATTTCTGGCTCGTTAGCCATCATCAGTAAGCCACACCCACATCCCATGTATCCTCCCTGTAAAGGTACAATATCTATTTTCCTACTTTTTCGTAGGTTTTATGTGTTTTTTTCTTATAGCCAGGTTTTTCCTACGTTAGCAAGATTTTTTTACAGCCCTAGCTCAGTGGAGTCACATCCACTCGATTCTGGACATTTTTTTCCTTCTGGAAGCCAGTAGGCCCGATGCTGCCCTATGCTGCCTAGTGAGAGACTTGTATAGATCTATTTCTGGCTCGTTAGCCATCATCAGTAACCCCCACCCTTACCTCATGTATCCTTCCTGTAAAGGTACAATATCTATTTTCTTACTTTTTCGTAGGTTTTATGTGTGTTTTTCTTTTAACCAGGTTTTTCCAACATAACCAAATTTTTTCTACTACCCTAGTTCAGTGGAGTCACATCCACTCGATTCTGCCCTTTTTTTTCCTTCTGGCA
This sequence comes from Arizona elegans, assembly GCA_022577455.1. Classification (NCBI taxonomy): domain Eukaryota; kingdom Metazoa; phylum Chordata; class Lepidosauria; order Squamata; family Colubridae; genus Arizona; species Arizona elegans. The sequence continues at coordinate 52,399,334 of JAKOOJ010000009.1, forward strand.
GCCAGCATGCCCGAGGCTGCCCTATGCTGCCTAGTGAGAGACTTATATAGATCTATTTCTGGCTCGTTAGCCATCATCAGTAAGCCTCACCCACATCCCATGTATCCTCCCTGTAAAGGTACAATAACTATTTTCCTACTTTTTCGTAGGTTTTACGTGTTTTTTTCTTATAGCGAGGTTTTTCCTACGTTAGCAAGATTTTTCTACAGCCCTAGCTCAGTGGAGTCACATCCACTCGATTCTGGACTTTTTTTTCCTTCTGGCATCCAGAAGGCCCGATGCTGCCCTATGCTGCCTAGTGAGAGACTTATATAGATCTATTTCTGGCTCGTTAGCCATCATCAGTAAGCCCCACCCACATCCCATGTATCCTCCCTGTAAAGGTAAAATATCTATTTTCTTACTTTTTCGTAGGTTTTATGTGTGTTTTTCTTTTAGCCAGGTTTTTCCTACGTAACCAAGATTTTTCTACAGCCCTAGCTCAGTGGTGTCACATCCACTCGATTCTGGGCTTTTTATTTTCCTTCTGGCAGCCAGCAGGCCCGATGCTGCCCTATGCTGCCTAGTGAAAGATTTATATAGATCTATTTCTGGCTCGTTAGCCATCATCAGTAAGCCACACCCACATCCCATGTATCCTCCCTGTAAAGGTACAATATCTATTTTCCTACTTTTTCGTAGGTTTTATGTGTTTTTTTCTTATAGCCAGGTTTTTCCTACGTAACCAAGATTTTTCTACAGCCCTAGCTCAGTGGAGTCACATCCACTCGATTCTGGGCTTTTTTTTCCTTCTGGCAGCCAGCAGGCCCGAGGCTGCCCTATGCTGCCTAGTGAGAGACTTATATAGATCTATTTCTGGCTCATTAGCCATCATCAGTAAGCCACACCCACATCCCATGTATCCTCCCTGTAAAGGTACAATATCTATTTTCCTACTTTTTCGTAGGTTTTATGTGTTTTGTTCTTATAGCCAGGTTTTTCCTACGTTAGCAAGATTTTTCTACAGCCCTAGCTCCGTGGAGTCACATCCACTCGATTCTGGGCTATTTTTTTCCTTCTGGCAGCCAGCAGGCCCGATGCTGCCCTATGCTGCCTAGTAAGAGACTTATATAGATCTATTTCTGGCCCGTTAGCCATCATCAGTAAGCCACACCCACATCCCATGTATCCTCCCTGTAAAGGTACAATATCTATTTTCTTACTTTTTCGTAGGTTTTATGTGTGTTTTTCTTTTAGCCAGGTTTTCCCTACGTAACCAAGATTTTTCTACAGTCCTAGCTCAGTGGAGTCACATCCACTCGATTCTGGGGTTTTGTTTTCCTTCTGGCAGCCAGCAGGCCCGATGCTGCCCTATGCTGCCAAGTGAGAGACTTATATAGATCTATTTCTGGCTCGTTAGCCATCATCAATAAACCACACCCACATCCCCTGTATCCTTCCTGTAAAGGTACAATATCTATTTTCTTACTTTTTCGTAGGGTTTATGTTTGCTTTCTTTTAACCAGGTTTTTCCAACATAACCAAGGTTCTTCTACTACCCTAGTTCAGTGGAGTCACATCCACTCGATTCTGGGCTTTTTTCTTCCTTCTGGCAGCCAGCAGGCCCGATACTGCCCTATGCTGCCTAGTGAGAGACTTATATAGATCTATTTCTGGCCCGTTAGCCATCATCAGTAAGCCACACCCACATCCCATGTATCCTCCCTGTAAAGGTACAATATCTATTTTCTTACTTTTTCGTAGGTTTTATGTGTGTTTTTCTTTTAGCCAGGTTTTTCCAACATAACCAAGATATTTCTACAGCCCTAGCTCAGTGGAGTCACATCCACTCGATTCTGGGCTTTTTTTTTTTTTTCCTTCTCGCAGCCAGAAGGCCGGATGCTGCCCTATGCTGCCTAGTGAAAGATTTATATAGATCTATTTCTGGCTCGATAGCCATCATCAGTAAGCCACACCCACATCCCATGTATCCTCCCGGTAAAGGTACAATATCTATTTTCCTACTTTTTCCTAGGTTTTATGTGTGTTTTTCTTTTAGCCAGGTTTTTCCAACATAACCAAGATTTTTCTACAGCCCTAGCTCAGTGGAGTCACATCCACTCGATTCTGGGCTTTTTTTTTTTCTTTCCTTCTGGCAGCCAGAAGGCCCGATGCTGCCCTATGCTGCCTAGTGAAAGATTTATATAGATCTATTTCTGGCTCGTTAGCCATCATCAGTAAGCCACACCCACATCCCATGTATCCTCCCTGTAAAGGTACAATATCTATTTTCCTACTTTTTCGTAGGTTTTATGTGTTTTTTTCTTATAGCCAGGTTTTTCCTACGTTAGCAAGATTTTTTTACAGCCCTAGCTCAGTGGAGTCACATCCACTCGATTCTGGACATTTTTTTCCTTCTGGAAGCCAGTAGGCCCGATGCTGCCCTATGCTGCCTAGTGAGAGACTTGTATAGATCTATTTCTGGCTCGTTAGCCATCATCAGTAACCCCCACCCTTACCTCATGTATCCTTCCTGTAAAGGTACAATATCTATTTTCTTACTTTTTCGTAGGTTTTATGTGTGTTTTTCTTTTAACCAGGTTTTTCCAACATAACCAAATTTTTTCTACTACCCTAGTTCAGTGGAGTCACATCCACTCGATTCTGGGCTTTTTTTTCCTTCTGGCAGCCAGCATGCCCGAGGCTGCCCTATGCTGCCTAGTGAGAGACTTATATAGATCTATTTCTGGCTCGTTAGCCATCATCAGTAAGCCTCACCCACATCCCATGTATCCTCCCTGTAAAGGTACAATAACTATTTTCCTACTTTTTCGTAGGTTTTACGTGTTTTTTTCTTATAGCCAGGTTTTTCCTACGTTAGCAAGATTTTTCTACAGCCCTAGCTCAGTGGAGTCACATCCACTCGATTCTGGACTTTTTTTTCCTTCTGGCATCCAGAAGGCCCGATGCTGCCCTATGCTGCCTAGTGAGAGACTTATATAGATCTATTTCTGGCTCGTTAGCCATCATCAGTAAGCCACACCCACATCCCATGTATCCTCCCTGTAAAGGTAAAATATCTATTTTCTTTCTTTTTCGTAGGTTTTATGTGTGTTTTTCTTTTAGCCAGGTTTTTCCTACGTAACCAAGATTTTTCTACAGCCCTAGCTCAGTGGTGTCACATCCACTCGATTCTGGGCTTTTTATTTTCCTTCTGGCAGCCAGCAGGCCCGATGCTGCCCTATGCTGCCTAGTGAAAGATTTATATAGATCTATTTCTGGCTCGTTAGCCATCATCAGTAAGCCACACCCACATCCCATGTATCCTCCCTGTAAAGGTACAATATCTATTTTCCTACTTTTTCGTAGGTTTTATGTGTTTTTTTCTTATAGCCAGGTTTTTCCTACGTAACCAAGATTTTTCTACAGCCCTAGCTCAGTGGAGTCACATCCACTCGATTCTGGGCTTTTTTTTCCTTCTGGCAGCCAGCAGGCCCGAGGCTGCCCTATGCTGCCTAGTGAGAGACTTATATAGATCTATTTCTGGCTCATTAGCCATCATCAGTAAGCCACACCCACATCCCATGTATCCTCCCTGTAAAGGTACAATATCTATTTTCCTACTTTTTCGTAGGTTTTATGTGTTTTGTTCTTATAGCCAGGTTTTTCCTACGTTAGCAAGATTTTTCTACAGCCCTAGCTCCGTGGAGTCACATCCACTCGATTCTGGGCTATTTTTTTCCTTCTGGCAGCCAGCAGGCCCGATGCTGCCCTATGCTGCCTAGTAAGAGACTTATATAGATCTATTTCTGGCCCGTTAGCCATCATCAGTAAGCCACACCCACATCCCATGTATCCTCCCTGTAAAGGTACAATATCTATTTTCTTACTTTTTCGTAGGTTTTATGTGTGTTTTTCTTTTAGCCAGGTTTTCCCTACGTAACCAAGATTTTTCTACAGTCCTAGCTCAGTGGAGTCACATCCACTCGATTCTGGGGTTTTGTTTTCCTTCTGGCAGCCAGCAGGCCCGATGCTGCCCTATGCTGCCAAGTGAGAGACTTATATAGATCTATTTCTGGCTCGTTAGCCATCATCAATAAACCACACCCACATCCCCTGTATCCTTCCTGTAAAGGTACAATATCTATTTTCTTACTTTTTCGTAGGGTTTATGTTTGCTTTTCTTTTAACCAGGTTTTTCCAACATAACCAAGGTTCTTCTACTACCCTAGTTCAGTGGAGTCACATCCACTCGATTCTGGGCTTTTTTCTTCCTTCTGGCAGCCAGCAGGCCCGATACTGCCCTATGCTGCCTAGTGAGAGACTTATATAGATCTATTTCTGGCCCGTTAGCCATCATCAGTAAGCCACACCCACATCCCATGTATCCTCCCTGTAAAGGTACAATATCTATTTTCTTACTTTTTCGTAGGTTTTATGTGTGTTTTTCTTTTAGCCAGGTTTTTCCAACATAACCAAGATATTTCTACAGCCCTAGCTCAGTGGAGTCACATCCACTCGATTCTGGGCTTTTTTTTTTTTTTCCTTCTCGCAGCCAGAAGGCTGGATGCTGCCCTATGCTGCCTAGTGAAAGATTTATATAGATCTATTTCTGGCTCGATAGCCATCATCAGTAAGCCACACCCACATCCCATGTATCCTCCCTGTAAAGGTACAATATCTATTTTCCTACTTTTTCCTAGGTTTTATGTGTGTTTTTCTTTTAGCCAGGTTTTTCCAACATAACCAAGATTTTTCTACAGCCCTAGCTCAGTGGAGTCACATCCACTCGATTCTGGACATTTTTTTCCTTCTGGAAGCCAGTAGGCCCGATGCTGCCCTATGCTGCCTAGTGAGAGACTTGTATAGATCTATTTCTGGCTCGTTAGCCATCATCAGTAACCCCCACCCTTACCTCATGTATCCTTCCTGTAAAGGTACAATATCTATTTGCTTACTTTTTCGTAGGTTTTATGTGTGTTTTTCTTTTAACCAGGTTTTTCCAACATAACCAAATTTTTTCTACTACCCTAGTTCAGTGGAGTCACATCCACTCGATTCTGGGCTTTTTTTTCCTTCTGGCAGCCAGCATGCCCGAGGCTGCCCTATGCTGCCTAGTGAGAGACTTATATAGATCTATTTCTGGCTCGTTAGCCATCATCAGTAAGCCTCACCCACATCCCATGTATCCTCCCTGTAAAGGTACAATATCTATTTTCTTACTTTTTCGTAGGTTTTATGTGTGTTTTTCTTTTAGCCAGGTTTTTCCAACATAACCAAGATATTTCTACAGCCCTAGCTCAGTGGAGTCACATCCACTCGATTCTGGGCTTTTTTTTTTTTTTCCTTCTGGCATCCAGAAGGCCCGATGCTGCCCTATGCTGCCTAGTGAGAGACTTATATAGATCTATTTCTGGCTTGTTAGCCATCATCAGTAAGCCACACCCACATCCCATGTATCCTCCCTGTAAAGTTAAAATATCTATTTTCTTACTTTTTCGTAGGTTTTATGTGTGTTTTTCTTTTAGCCAGGTTTTTCCTACGTAACCAAGATTTTTCTACAGCCCTAGCTCAGTGGAGTCACATCCACTCGATTCTGGGCTTTTTATTTTCCTTCTGGCAGCCAGCAGGCCCGATGCTGCCCTATGCTGCCTAGTGAAAGATTTATATAGATCTATTTCTGGCTCGTTAGCCATCATCAGTAAGCCACACCCACATCCCATGTATCCTCCCTGTAAAGGTACAATATCTATTTTCCTACTTTTTCGTAGGTTTTATGTGTTTTTTTCTTATAGCCAGGTTTTTCCTACGTAACCAAGATTTTTCTACAGCCCTAGCTCAGTGGAGTCACATCCACTCGATTCTGGGCTTTTTTTTTTCCTTCTGGCAGCCAGCAGGCCCGATGCTGCCCTATGCTGCCTAGTGAAAGATTTATATAGATCTATTTCTGGCTCGTTAGCCATCATCAGTAAGCCACACCCACATCCCATGTATCCTCCCTGTAAAGGTACAATATCTATTTTCCTACTTTTTCATAGGTTTCATGTGTTTTTTTCTTATAGCCAGGTTTTTCCTACGTAACCAAGATTTTTCTACAGCCCTAGCTCAGTGGTGTCACATCCACTCGATTCTGGGCTTTTTATTTTCCTTCTGGCAGCCAGCAGGCCCGATGCTGCCCTATGCTGCCTAGTGAAAGATTTATATAGATCTATTTCTGGCTCGTTAGCCATCATCAGTAACCCCCACCCTTATCTCATGTATCCTTCCCGTAAAGGTACAATATCTATTTTCTTACTTTTTCGTAGGTTTTATGTGTGTTTTTCTTTTAACCAGGTTTTTCCAACATAACCAAATTTTTTCTACTACCCTAGTTCAGTGGAGTCACATCCACTCGATTCTGGGCTTTTTTTTCCTTCTGGCAGCCAGCAGGCCCGAGGCTACCCTATGCTGCCTAGTGAGAGACTTATATAGTTCTATTTCTGGCTCATTAGCCATCATCAGTAAGCCACACCCACATCCCATGTATCCTCCCTGTAAAGGTACAATATCTATTTTCCTACTTTTTCGTAGGTTTTATGTGTTTTGTTCTTATAGCCAGGTTTTTCCTACGTTAGCAAGATTTTTCTACAGCCCTAGCTCCGTGGAGTCACATCCACTCGATTCTGGGGTTTTGTCTTGTTTTTTTTTCCTTCTCCTTCTGGCAGCCAGAAGGCCCGATGCTGCCTTATGCTGCCTAGTGAGAGACTTGTATAGATCTATTTCTGGCTCGTTAGCCATCATCAGTAAGCCTCACCCACATCCCCTGTATCCTCCCTGTAAAGGTACAATATCTATTTTCTTACTTTTTCGTAGGTTTTATGTGTGTTTTTCTTTTAGCCAGGTTTTTCCAACATAACCAAGATTTTTCTACAGCCCTAGCTCAGTGGAGTCACATCCACTCGATTCTGGGGTTTTGTTTTCCTTCTGGCAGCCAGAAGGCCCGATGCTGCCCTATGCTGCCAAGTGAGAGACTTATATAGATCTATTTCTGGCTCGTTAGCCATCATCAATAAACCACACCCACATCCCCTGTATCCTTCCTGTAAAGGTACAATATCTATTTTCTTACTTTTTCGTAGGGTTTATGTTTGCTTTTCTTTTAACCAGGTTTTTCCAACATAACCAAGGTTCTTCTACTACCCTAGTTCAGTGGAGTCACATCCACTCGATTCTGGGCTTTTTTCTTCCTTCTGGCAGCCAGCAGGCCCGATACTGCCCTATGCTGCCTAGGGAGAGACTTATATAGATCTATTTCTGGCCCGTTAGCCATCATCAGTAAGCCACACCCACATCCCATGTATCCTCCCTGTAAAGGTACAATATCTATTTTCTTACTTTTTCGTAGGTTTTATGTGTGTTTTTCTTTTAGCCAGGTTTTTCCAACATAACCAAGATATTTCTACAGCCCTAGCTCAGTGGAGTCACATCCACTCGATTCTGGGCTTTTTTTTTTTTTTCCTTCTCGCAGCCAGAAGGCCGGATGCTGCCCTATGCTGCCTAGTGAAAGATTTATATAGATCTATTTCTGGCCCGATAGCCATCATCAGTAAGCCACACCCACATCCCATGTATCCTCCCTGTAAAGGTACAATATCTATTTTCCTACTTTTTCCTAGGTTTTATGTGTGTTTTTCTTTTAGCCAGGTTTTTCCAACATAACCAAGATTTTTCTACAGCCCTAGCTCAGTGGAGTCACATCCACTCGATTCTGGGCTTTTTTTTTTTCTTTCCTTCTGGCAGCCAGAAGGCCCGATGCTGCCCTATGCTGCCTAGTGAAAGATTTATATAGATCTATTTCTGGCTCGTTAGCCATCATCAGTAAGCCACACCCACATCCCATGTATCCTCCCTGTAAAGGTACAATATCTATTTTCCTACTTTTTCGTAGGTTTTATGTGTTTTTTTCTTATAGCCAGGTTTTTCCTACGTAACCAAGATTTTTCTACAGCCCTAGCTCAGTGGTGTCACATCCACTCGATTCTGGGCTTTTTATTTTCCTTCTGGCAGCCAGCAGGCCCGATGCTGCCCTATGCTGCCTAGTGAAAGATTTATATAGATCTATTTCTGGCTCGTTAGCCATCATCAGTAACCCCCACCCTTATCTCATGTATCCTTCCCGTAAAGGTACAATATCTATTTTCTTACTTTTTCGTAGGTTTTATGTGTGTTTTTCTTTTAACCAGGTTTTTCCAACATAACCAAATTTTTTCTACTACCCTAGTTCAGTGGAGTCACATCCACTCGATTCTGGGCTTTTTTTTCCTTCTGGCAGCCAGCAGGCCCGAGGCTACCCTATGCTGCCTAGTGAGAGACTTATATAGTTCTATTTCTGGCTCATTAGCCATCATCAGTAAGCCACACCCACATCCCATGTATCCTCCCTGTAAAGGTACAATATCTATTTTCCTACTTTTTCGTAGGTTTTATGTGTTTTGTTCTTATAGCCAGGTTTTTCCTACGTTAGCAAGATTTTTCTACAGCCCTAGCTCCGTGGAGTCACATCCACTCGATTCTGGGGTTTTGTCTTGTTTTTTTTTCCTTCTCCTTCTGGCAGCCAGAAGGCCCGATGCTGCCTTATGCTGCCTAGTGAGAGACTTGTATAGATCTCTTTCTGGCTCGTTAGCCATCATCAGTAAGCCTCACCCACATCCCCTGTATCCTCCCTGTAAAGGTACAATATCTATTTTCTTACTTTTTCGTAGGTTTTATGTGTGTTTTTCTTTTAGCCAGGTTTTTCCAACATAACCAAGATTTTTCTACAGCCCTAGCTCAGTGGAGTCACATCCACTCGATTCTGGGCTTTTTTTTTTTTTTTCCCTTCTGGCAGCCAGAAGGCCCGATGCTGCCCTATGCTGCCTAGTGAAAGATTTATATAGATCTATTTCTGGCTCGTTAGCCATCATCAGTAAGCCACACCCACATCCCATGTATCCTCCCTGTAAAGGTACAATAACTATTTTCCTACTTTTTCGTAGGTTTTACGTGTTTTTTTCTTATAGCCTGGTTTTTCCTACGTTAGCAAGATTTTTCTACAGCCCTAGCTCAGTGGAGTCACATCCACTCGATTCTGGACTTTTTTTTCCTTCTGGCATCCAGAAGGCCCGATGCTGCCCTATGCTGCCTAGTGAGAGACTTATATAGATCTATTTCTGGCTCGTTAGCCATCATCAGTAAGCCACACCCACATCCCATGTATCCTCCCTGTAAAGGTACAATATCTATTTTCCTACTTTTTCGTAGGTTTTATGTGTTTTTTTCTTATAGCCAGGTTTTTCCTACGTAACCAAGATTTTTCTACAGCCCTAGCTCAGTGGAGTCACATCCACTCGATTCTGGACTTTTTTTTCCTTCTGGAAGCCAGTAGGCCCGATGCTGCCCTATGCCGTCTAGTGAGAGTCTTGTATAGATCTATTTCTGGCTCGTTAGCCATCATCAGTAACCCCCACCCTTATCTCATGTATCCTTCCTGTATAGGTACAATATCTATTTTCTTACTTTTTCGTAGGTTTTATGTGTGTTTTTCTTTTAACCAGGTTTTTCCAACATAACCAAATTTTTTCTACTATCCTAGTTCAGTGGAGTCACATCCACTCGATTCTGGGCTTTTTTTTTTTTTTTTCCCTTCTGGCAGCCAGAAGGCCCGATGCTGCCCTATGCTGCCTAGTGAGAGACTTATATAGATCTATTTCTGGCTCATTAGCCATCATCAGTAAGCCACACCCACATCCCATGTATCCTCCCTGTAAAGGTACAATATCTATTTTCCTACTTTTTCGTAGGTTTTATGTGTTTTGTTCTTATAGCCAGGTTTTTCCTACGTTAGCAAGATTTTTCTACAGCCCTAGCTCCGTGGAGTCACATCCACTCGATTCTGGGCTATTTTTTTCCTTCTGGCAGCCAGCAGGCCCGATGCTGCCCTATGCTGCGAAGTGAGAGACTTATATAGATCTATTTCTGGCTCGTTAGCCATCATCAATAAACCACACCCACATCCCCTGTATCCTTCCTGTAAAGGTACAATATCTATTTTCTTACTTTTTCGTAGGGTTTATGTTTGCTTTTCTTTTAACCAGGTTTTTCCAACATAACCAAGATTCTTCTACTACCCTAGTTCAGTGGAGTCACATCCACTCGATTCTGGGCTTTTTTTTCCTTCTGGCAGCCAGCAGGCCCGAGGCTGCCCTATGCTGCCTAGTGAGAGACTTATATAGATCTATTTCTGCCTAATTAGCCATCATCAGTAAGCCACACCCACATCCCATGTATCCTCCCTGTAAAGGTACAATATCTATTTTCCTACTTTTTCGTAGGTTTTATGTGTTTTTTTCTTATAGCCAGGTTTTTCCTACGTTAGCAAGATTTTTCTACAGCCCTAGCTCCGTGGAGTCACATCCACTCGATTCTGTGCTTTTTTTTCCCTTCTGGCAGCCAGCAGGCCCGATGCTGCCCTATGCTGCCTAGTAAGAGACTTATATAGATCTATTTCTGGCCCGTTAGCCATCATCAGTAAGCCACACCCACATCCCATGTATCCTCCCTGTAAAGATACAATATCTATTTTCTTACTTTTTCGTAGGTTTTATTTGTGTTTTTCTTTTAGCCAGGTTTTCCCTACGTAACCAAGATTTTTCTACAGCCCTAGCTCAGTGGAGTCACATCCACTCGATTCTGGGGTTTTGTTTTGTTTTGTTTTTTTCCTTCTCCTTCTGGCAGCCAGAAGGCCCGATGCTGCCTTATGCTTCCTAGTGAGAGACTTGTATAGATCTATTTCTGGCTCGTTAGCCATCATCAGTAAGCCTCACCCACATCCCATGTATCCTCCCTCTAAAGGTACAATAACATTTTTCCTACTTTTTCGTAGGTTTTATGTGTGTTTTTCTTTTAGCCAGGTTTTTCCAACATAACCAAGATTTTTCTACAGCCCTAGCTCAGTGGAGTCACATCCATTCGATTCTGGGCTTTTTTTTTTTTTCCTTCTGGCAGCCAGAAGGCCCGATGCTGCCCTATGCTGCCTAGTGAGAGACTTGTATAGATCTATTTCTGGCTCGTTAGCCAACATCAGTAACGCCCACCCATATCTCATGTATCCTTCCTGTAAAGGTACAATATCTATTTTCTTACTTTTTCGTAGGTTTTATGTGTGTTTTTCTTTTAACCAATTTTTTCCAACATAACCAAATTTTTTCTACTACCCTAGTTCAGTGGAGTCACATCCACTCATTTCTGGGCTTTTTTTTCCTTCTGGCAGCCAGCAGGCCCGATGCTGCCCTATGCTGCTAGTGAGAGACTTGTATAGATCTATTTCTGGCTCGTTAGCCATCATCAGTAACCCTCACCCACATCCCATGTATCCTCCCTGTAAAGGTACAATAACTATTTTCCTACTTTTTCGTAGATTTTACGTGTTTTTTTCTTATAGCCAGGTTTTTCCTACGTTAGCAAGATTTTTCTACAGCCCTAGCTCAGTGGAGTCACATCCACTCGATTCTGGGGTTTTGTTTTGTTTTGTTTTTTTCCTTCTCCTTCTGGCAGCCGGAAGGCCCGATGCTGCCTTATGCTTCCTAGTGAGAGACTTGTATAGATCTATTTCTGGCTCGTTAGCCATCATCAGTAAGCCTCACCCACATCCCATGTATCCTCCCTCTAAAGGTACAATAACTTTTTTCCTACTTTTTCGTAGGTTTTATGTGTGTTTTTATTTTAGCCAGGTTTTTCCAACATAACCAAGATTTTTCTACAGCCCTAGCTCAGTGGAGTCACATCCATTCGATTCTGGGCTTTTTTTTTTTTTCCTTCTGGCAGCCAGAAGGCCCGATGCTGCCTTATGCTGCCTAGTGAGAGACTTGTATAGATCTATTTCTGGCTCGTTAGCCATCGTCCGTAAGCCTCACCCACATCCCCTGTATCCTCCCTGTAAAGGTACAATATCTCTTTTCTTACTTTTTCGTAGGTTTTATGTGTGTTTTTCTTTTAGCCAGGTTTTTCCAACATAACCAAGATTTTTCTACAGCCCTAGCTCAGTGGAGTCACATCCACTCGATTCTGGGCTTTTTTTTTTTTTTTTTTTCCCTTCTGGCAGCCAGAAGGCCCGATGCTGCCCTATGCTGCCTAGTGAAAGATTTATATAGATCTATTTCTGGCTCGTTAGCCATCATCAGTAAGCCACACCCACATCCCATGTATCCTCCCTGTAAAGGTACAATAACTATTTTCCTACTTTTTCGTAGGTTTTACGTGTTTTTTTCTTATAGCCAGGTTTTTCCTACGTTAGCAAGATTTTTCTACAGCCCTAGCTCAGTGGAGTCACATCCACTCGATTCTGGACTTTTTTTTCCTTCTGGCATCCAGAAGGCCCGATGCTGCCCTATGCTGCCTAGTGAGAGACTTATATAGATCTATTTCTGGCTCGTTAGCCATCATCAGTAAGCCACACCCACATCCCATGTATCCTCCCTGTAAAGGTACAATATCTATTTTCCTACTTTTTCGTAGGTTTTATGTGTTTTTTTCTTATAGCCAGGTTTTTCCTACGTTAGCAAGATTTTTCTACAGCCCTAGCTCCGTGGAGTCACATCCACTCGATTCTGTGCTTTTTTTTCCTTCTGGCAGCCAGCAGGCCCGATGCTGCCCTATGCTGCTAGTGAGAGACTTGTATAGATCTATTTCTGGCTCGTTAGCCATCATCAGTAACCCTCACCCACATCCCATGTATCCTCCCTGTAAAGGTACAATAACTATTTTCCTACTTTTTCGTAGATTTTACGTGTTTTTTTCTTATAGCCAGGTTTTTCCTACGTTAGCAAGATTTTTCTACAGCCCTAGCTCAGTGGAGTCACATCCACTCGATTCTGGGGTTTTGTTTTGTTTTGTTTTTTTCCTTCTCCTTCTGGCAGCCAGAAGGCCCGATGCTGCCTTATGCTTCCTAGTGAGAGACTTGTATAGATCTATTTCTGGCTCGTTAGCCATCATCAGTAAGCCTCACCCACATCCCATGTATCCTCCCTCTAAAGGTACAATAACTTTTTTCCTACTTTTTCGTAGGTTTTATGTGTGTTTTTCTTTTAGCCAGGTTTTTCCAACATAACCAAGATTTTTCTACAGCCCTAGCTCAGTGGAGTCACATCCATTCGATTCTGGGCTTTTTTTTTTTTCCTTCTGGCAGCCAGAAGGCCCGATGCTGCCTTATGCTGCCTAGTGAGAGACTTGTATAGATCTATTTCTGGCTCGTTAGCCATCGTCAGTAAGCCTCACCCACATCCCCTGTATCCTCCCTGTAAAGGTACAATATCTATTTTCTTACTTTTTCGTAGGTTTTATGTGTGTTTTTCTTTTAGCCAGGTTTTTCCAACATAACCAAGATTTTTCTACAGCCCTAGCTCAGTGGAGTCACATCCACTCGATTCTGGGCTTTTTTTTTTTTTTTTTCCCTTCTGGCAGCCAGAAGGCCCGATGCTGCCCTATGCTGCCTAGTGAAAGATTTATATAGATCTATTTCTGGCTCGTTAGCCATCATCAGTAAGCCACACCCACATCCCATGTATCCTCCCTGTAAAGGTACAATAACTATTTTCCTACTTTTTCGTAGGTTTTACGTGTTTTTTTCTTATAGCCAGGTTTTTCCTACGTTAGCAAGATTTTTCTACAGCCCTAGCTCAGTGGAGTCACATCCACTCGATTCTGGGGTTTTGTTTTGTTTTGTTTTTTTCCTTCTCCTTCTGGCAGCCAGAAGGCCCGATGCTGCCTTATGCTTCCTAGTGAGAGACTTGTATAGATCTATTTCTGGCTCGTTAGCCATCATCAGTAAGCCTCACCCACATCCCATGTATCCTCCCTCTAAAGGTACAATAACTTTTTTCCTACTTTTTCGTAGGTTTTATGTGTGTTTTTCTTTTAGCCAGGTTTTTCCAACATAACCAAGATTTTTCTACAGCCCTAGCTCAGTGGAGTCACATCCATTCGATTCTGGGCTTTTTTTTTTTTTCCTTCTGGCAGCCAGAAGGCCCGATGCTGCCTTATGCTGCCTAGTGAGAGACTTGTATAGATCTATTTCTGGCTCGTTAGCCATCGTCAGTAAGCCTCACCCACATCCCCTGTATCCTCCCTGTAAAGGTACAATATCTATTTTCTTACTTTTTCGTAGGTTTTATGTGTGTTTTTCTTTTAGCCAGGTTTTTCCAACATAACCAAGATTTTTCTACAGCCCTAGCTCAGTGGAGTCACATCCACTCGATTCTGGGCTTTTTTTTTTTTTTTTTTCCCTTCTGGCAGCCAGAAGGCCCGATGCTGCCCTATGCTGCCTAGTGAAAGATTTATATAGATCTATTTCTGGCTCGTTAGCCATCATCAGTAAGCCACACCCACATCCCATGTATCCTCCCTGTAAAGGTACAATAACTATTTTCCTACTTTTTCGTAGGTTTTACGTGTTTTTTTCTTATAGCCAGGTTTTTCCTACGTTAGCAAGATTTTTCTACAGCCCTAGCTCAGTGGAGTCACATCCACTCGATTCTGGACTTTTTTTTCCTTCTGGCATCCAGAAGGCCCGATGCTGCCCTATGCTGCCTAGTGAGAGACTTATATAGATCTATTTCTGGCTCGTTAGCCATCATCAGTAAGCCACACCCACATCCCATGTATCCTCCCTGTAAAGGTACAATATCTATTTTCCTACTTTTTCGTAGGTTTTATGTGTTTTTTTCTTATAGCCAGGTTTTTCCTACGTTAGCAAGATTTTTCTACAGCCCTAGCTCCGTGGAGTCACATCCACTCGATTCTGTGCTTTTTTTTCCCTTCTGGCAGCCAGCAGGCCCGATGCTGCCCTATGCTGCCTAGTAAGAGACTTATATAGATCTATTTCTGGCTCGTTAGCCATCATCAGTAAGCCACACCCACATCCCATGTATCCTTCCTGTAAAGGTACAATATCTATTTTCTTACTTTTTCGTACGTTTTATGTGTGTTTTTCTTTTAGCCAGGTTTTTCCAACATAACCAAATTTTTTCTACTATCCTAGTTCAGTGGAGTCACATCCACTCGATTCTGGGCTTTTTTTTCCTTCTGGCAGCCAGCAGGCCCGAGGCTGCCCTATGCTGCCTAGTGAGAGACTTATATAGATCTATTTCTGGCCCATTAGCCATCATCAGTAAGCCACACCCACATCCCATGTATCCTCCCTGTAAAGGTACAATATCTATTTTCCTACTTTTTCGTAGGTTTTATGTGTTTTGTTCTTATAGCCAGGTTTTTCCTACGTTAGCAAGATTTTTCTACAGCCCTAGCTCCGTGGAGTCACATCCACTCGATTCTGGGCTATTTTTTTCCTTCTGGCAGCCAGCAGGCCCGATGCTGCCCTATGCTGCGAAGTGAGAGACTTATATAGATCTATTTCTGGCTCGTTAGCCATCATCAATAAACCACACTCACATCCCCTGTATCCTTCCTGTAAAGGTACAATATCTATTTTCTTACTTTTTCGTAGGGTTTATGTTTGCTTTTCTTTTAACCAGGTTTTTCCAACATAACCAAGATTCTTCTACTACCCTAGTTCAGTGGAGTCACATCCACTCAATTCTGGGCTTTTTTTTCCTTCTGGCAGCCAGCAGGCCCGAGGCTGCCCTATGCTGCCTAGTGAGAGACTTATATAGATCTATTTCTGGCTAATTAGCCATCATCAGTAAGCCACACCCACATCCCATGTATCCTCCCTGTAAAGGTACAATATCTATTTTCCTACTTTTTCATAGGTTTTATGTGTTTTTTTCTTATAGCCAGGTTTTTCCTACGTTAGCAAGATTTTTCTACAGCCCTAGCTCCGTGGAGTCACATCCACTCGATTCTGTGCTTTTTTTTCCCTTCTGGCAGCCAGCAGGCCTGATGCTGCCCTATGCTGCCTAGTAAGAGACTTATATAGATCTATTTCTGGCCCGTTAGCCATCATCAGTAAGCCACACCCACATCCCATGTATCCTCCCTGTAAAGATACAATATCTATTTTCTTACTTTTTCGTAGGTTTTATGTGTGTTTTTCTTTTAGCCAGGTTTTCCCTACGTAACCAAGATTTTTCTACAGCCCTAGCTCAGTGGAGTCACATCCACTCGATTCTGGGGTTTTGTTTTGTTTTTTTTTTTTCCTTCTCCTTCTGGCAGCCAGAAGGCCCGATGCTGCCTTATGCTTCCTAGTGAGAGACTTGTATAGATCTATTTCTGGCTCGTTAGCCATCATCAGTAAGCCTCACCCACATCCCATGTATCCTCCCTCTAAAGGTACAATAACTTTTTTCCTACTTTTTCGTAGGTTTTATGTGTGTTTTTCTTTTAGCCAGGTTTTTCCAACATAACCAAGATTTTTCTACAGCCCTAGCTCAGTGGAGTCACATCCATTCGATTCTGGGCTTTTTTTTTTTTTCCTTCTGGCAGCCAGAAGGCCCGATGCTGCCCTATGCTGCCTAGTGAGAGACTTGTATAGATCTATTTCTGGCTCGTTAGCCAACATCAGTAACGCCCACCCATATCTCATGTATCCTTCCTGTAAAGGTACAATATCTATTTTCTTACTTTTTCGTAGGTTTTATGTGTGTTTTTCTTTTAACCAGGTTTTTTCAACATAACCAAATTTTTTCTACTACCCTAGTTCAGTGGAGTCACATCCACTCATTTCTGGGCTTTTTTTTCCTTCTGGCAGCCAGCAGGCCCGATGCTGCCCTATGCTGCCTAGTGAGAGACTTGTATAGATCTATTTCTGGCTCATTAGCCATCATCAGTAACCCTCACCCACATCCCATGTATCCTCCCTGTAAAGGTACAATAACTATTTTCCTACTTTTTCGTAGATTTTACGTGTTTTTTTCTTATAGCCAGGTTTTTCCTACGTTAGCAAGATTTTTCTACAGCCCTAGCTCAGTGGAGTCACATCCACTCGATTCTGGGGTTTTGTTTTGTTTTGTTTTTTTCCTTCTCCTTCTGGCAGCCAGAAGGCCCGATGCTGCCTTATGCTTCCTAGTGAGAGACTTGTATAGATCTATTTCTGGCTCGTTAGCCATCATCAGTAAGCCTCACCCACATCCCATGTATCCTCCCTCTAAAGGTACAATAACTTTTTTCCTACTTTTTCGTAGGTTTTATGTGTGTTTTTCTTTTAGCCAGGTTTTTCCAACATAACCAAGATTTTTCTACAGCCCTAGCTCAGTGGAGTCACATCCATTCGATTCTGGGCTTTTTTTTTTTTCCTTCTGGCAGCCAGAAGGCCCGATGCTGCCTTATGCTGCCTAGTGAGAGACTTGTATAGATCTATTTCTGGCTCGTTAGCCATCATCAGTAAGCCTCACCCACATCCCCTGTATCCTCCCTGTAAAGGTACAATATCTATTTTCTTACTTTTTCGTAGGTTTTATGTGTGTTTTTCTTTTAGCCAGGTTTTTCCAACATAACCAAGATTTTTCTACAGCCCTAGCTCAGTGGAGTCACATCCACTCGATTCTGGGCTTTTTTTTTTTTTTTTTCCCTTCTGGCAGCCAGAAGGCCCGATGCTGCCCTATGCTGCCTAGTGAAAGATTTATATAGATCTATTTCTGGCTCGTTAGCCATCATCAGTAAGCCACACCCACATCCCATGTATCCTCCCTGTAAAGGTACAATAACTATTTTCCTACTTTTTCGTAGGTTTTACGTGTTTTTTTCTTATAGCCAGGTTTTTCCTACGTTAGCAAGATTTTTCTACAGCCCTAGCTCAGTGGAGTCACATCCACTCGATTCTGGACTTTTTTTTCCTTCTGGCATCCAGAAGGCCCGATGCTGCCCTATGCTGCCTAGTGAGAGACTTATATAGATCTATTTCTGGCTCGTTAGCCATCATCAGTAAGCCACACCCACATCCCATGTATCCTCCCTGTAAAGGTACAATATCTATTTTCCTACTTTTTCGTAGGTTTTATGTGTTTTTTTCTTATAGCCAGGTTTTTCCTACGTAACCAAGATTTTTCTACAGCCCTAGCTCAGTGGAGTCACATCCACTCGATTCTGGACTTTTTTTTCCTTCTGGCAGCCAGAAGGCCCGATGCTGCCCTATGCTGCCTAGTGAGAGACTTGTATAGATCTATTTCTGGCTCATTAGCCAACATCAGTAACGCCCACCCATATCTCATGTATCCTTCCTGTAAAGGTACAATATCTATTTTCTTACTTTTTCGTAGGTTTTATGTGTGTTTTTCTTTTAACCAGGTTTTTCCAACATAACCAAATTTTTTCTACTACCCTAGTTCAGTGGAGTCACATCCACTCGATTCTGGGCTTTTTTTTCCTTCTGGCCGCCAGCAGGCCCGATGCTGCCCTATGCTGCCTAGTGAGAGACTTGTATAGATCTATTTCTGGTTCGTTAGCCATCATCAGTAACCCCCACCCACATCCCATGTATCCTCCCTGTAAAGGTACAATATCTATTTTCTTACTTTTTCGTAGGTTTTATGTGTGTTTTTCTTTTAGCCAGGTTTTTCCAACATAACCAAGATTTTTCTACAGCCCTAGCTCAGTGGAGTCACATCCACTCGATTCTGGGATTTTTTTTTTTTTTCCTTCTGGCAGCCAGAAGGTCCGATGCTGCCCTATGCTGCCTAGTGAAAGATTTATATAGATCTATTTCTGGCTCATTAGCCATCATCAGTAAGCCACACCCACATCCCATGTATGCTCCCTGTAAAGGTACAATATCTATTTTCCTACTTTTTCCTAGGTTTTATGTGTTTTTTTCTTATAGCCATGTTTTTCCTACGTAACGAAGATTTTTCTACAGCCCTAGCTCAGTGGAGTCACATCGACTCCATTCTGGACTTTTTTTTCCTTCTGGAAGCCAGTAGTCCCGATGCTGCCCTGTGCTGCCTAGTGAGAGACTTGTATAGATCTATTTCTGGCTCGTTAGCCATCATCAGTAACCCCCACCCATATCTCATGTCTCCTCCCTGTAAAGGTACAATATCTATTTTCTTACTTTTTCGTAGGTTTTATGTGTGTTTTTCTTTTAGCCAGGTTTTCCCTACGTAACCAAGATTTTTCTACAGCCCTAGCTCAGTGGAGTCACATCCACTCGATTCTGGGGTTTTGTTTTGTTTTTTTTTTTTCCTTCTCCTTATGGCAGCCAGAAGGCCCGATGCTGCCTTATGCTGCCTATTGAGAAACTTGTATAGATCTATTTCTGGCTCGTTAGCCATCATCAGTAAGCCTCACCCACATCCCATGTATCCTCCCTGTAAAGGTACAATAACTATTTTCCTACTTTTTCGTAGGTTTTATGTGTTTTTTTCTTATAGCCAGGTTTTTCCTATGTTAGCAAGATTTTTCTACAGCCCTATCTCCGTGGAGTCACATCCACTCGATTCTGGGGTTTTGTTTTCCTTCTGGCAGCCAGCAGGCCCGATGCTGCCCTATGCTGCCAAGTGAGAGACTTATATAGATCTATTTCTGGCTCGTTAGCCATCATCAATAAACCACACCCACTTCCCATGTATCCTCCCTGTAAAGGTAAAATATCTATTTTCTTACTTTTTCGTAGCGTTTACGTTTGGTTTTCTTTTAACCAGGTTTTTCCAACATAACCAAGATTTTTCTACTACCCTCGTTCAGTGGAGTCACATCCACTCGATTCTGGGCTTTTTTTTTCCTTCTGGCAGCCAGCAGGCCCGATGCTGCCCTATGCTGCCTAGTGAGAGACTTATATAGATTTATTTCTGGCCCGTTAGACATCATCAGTAAGCCACACCCACATCCCATGTATCCTCCCTGTAAAGGTACAATATCTATTTTCTTACTTTTTCGTAGGTTTTATGTGTGTTTTTCTTTTAGCCAGGTTTTTCCAACATAACCAAGATTTTTCTACAGCCCTAGCTCAGTGGAGTCATATCCACTCGATTCTGGGCTTTTTTTTTTTTTTTCCTTCTGGCATCCAGAAGGCCCGATGCTGCCCTATGCTGCCTAGTGAGAGACTTATATAGATCTATTTCTGGCTCATTAGCCATCATCAGTAAGCCACACCCACATCCCATGTATCCTCCCTGTAAAGGTACAATATCTATTTTCCTACTTTTTCCTAGGTTTTATGTGTTTTTTTCTTATAGCCAGGTTTTTCCTACGTAACCAAGATTTTTCTACAGCCCTAGCTCAGTGGAGTCACATCCACTCGATTCTGGACTTTTTTTTCCTTCTGGAAGCCAGTAGGCCCGATGCTGCCCTATGCTGCCTAGTGAGAGACTTGTATAGATCTATTTCTGGCTCATTAGCCATCATCAGTAACCCCCATCAATATCTCATGTATCCTTCTTGTAAAGGTACAATATCTATTTTCTTACTTTTTCGTAGGTTTTATGTGTGTTTTTCTTTTAACCAGGTTTTTCAAACATAACCAAATTTTTTCTACTACCCTAGTTCAGTGGAGTCACATCCACTCGATTCTGGGCTTTTTTTTCCTTCTGGCAGCCAGCAGGCCCGATGCTGCCCTATGCTGCCTAGTGAGAGACTTGTATAGATCTATTTCTGGTTCGTTAGCCATCATCAGTAACCCCCACCCACATCCCATGTATCCTCCCTATAAAGGTACAATATCTATTTTCTTACTTTTTCGTAGGTTTTGTGTGTGTTTTTCTTTTAGCCAGGTTTTCCCTACGTAACCAAGATTTTTCTACAGCCCTAGCTCAGTGGAGTCACATCCACTCGATTCTGGAGTTTTGTTTTGGTTTTTTTTTTCCTTCTCCTTCTGGCAGCCAGAAGGCCCGAAGCTGCCTTATGCTACCTAGTGAGAGACTTGTATAGATCTATTTCTGGCTCGTTATCCATCATCAGTAAGCCACACCCACATCCCATGTATCCTCCCTGTAAAGGTACAATAACTATTTTCCTACTTTTTCGTAGGTTTTATGTGTTTTTTTCTTATATCCAGGGTTTTCCTACGTTAGCAAGATTTTTCTACAGCCCTAGCTCAGTGGAGTCACATCCACTCGATTCTGGACTTTTTTTTCCTTCTGGCATCCAGAAGGCCCGATGCTGCCCTATGCTGCCTAGTGAGAGACTTATATAGATCTATTTCTGGCTCGTTAGCCATCATCAGTAAGCCACACCCACATCCCATGTATCCTCCCTGTCAAGGTAAAATATCTATTTTCTTACTTTTTCGTAGCGTTTATGTTTGCTTTTCTTTTAACCAGGTTTTTCCAACATAACCAAGATTTTTCTACTACCCTCGTTCAGTGGAGTCACATCCCCTCGATTCTGGGCTTTTTTTTTTCCTTCTGGCAGCCAGCAGGCCCGATGCTGCCCTATGCTGCCTAGTGAGAGACTTATATAGATCTATTTCTGGCCCGTTAGCCATCATCAGTAAGCCACACCCACATCCCATGTATCCTCCCTGTAAAGGTACAATATCTATTTTCTTACTTTTTCGTAGGTTTTATGTGTGTTTTTCTTTTAGCCAGGTTTTTCCAACATAACCAAGATTTTTCTACAGCCCTAGCTCAGTGGAGTCATATCCACTCGAATCTGGGCTTTTTTTTTTTTTCCTTCTGGCAGCCAGAAGGCCCGATGCTGCCCTATGCTGCCTAGTGAGAGACTTGTATAGATCTATTTCTGGCTCGTTAGCCATCATCAGTAACCCCCACCCATATCTCATGTATCCTTCCTGTAAAGGTACAATATCTATTTTCTTACTTTTTCGTAGGTTTTATGTGTGTTTTTCTTTTAACCAGGTTTTTCCAACATAACCAAATTTTTTCTACAGCCCTAGCTCAGTGGAGTCACATCCACTCGATTCTGGACTTTTTTTTCCTTCTGGCATCCAGAAGGCCCAATGCTGCCCTATGCTGCCTAGTGAGAGACTTATATAGATCTATTTCTGGCTCGTTAGCCATCATCAGTAAGCCACACCCACATCCCATGTATCCTCCCTGTAAAGGTAAAATATCTATTTTCTTACTTTTTAGTAGCGTTTATGTTTGCTTTTCTTTTAACCAGGTTTTTCCAACATAACCAAGATTTTTCTACAGCCCTAGATCAGTGGAGTCACATCCACTCGATTCTGGGCTTTTTTTTTCCTTCTGGCAGCCAGCAGGCCCGATGCTGCCCTATGCTGCCTAGTGAGAGACTTGTATAGATCTATTTCTGGCTCGTTAGCCATCATCAGTAACCCCCATCAATATCTCATGTATCCTTCTTGTAAAGGTACAATATCTATTTTCTTACTTTTTCGTAGGTTTTATGTGTGTTTTTCTTTTAACCAGGTTTTTCCAACATAACCAAATTTTTTCTACTACCCTAGTTCAGTGGAGTCACATCCACTCGATTCTGGGCTTTTTTTTCCTTCTGGCAGCCAGCAGGCCCGATGCTGCCCTATGCTGCCTAGTGAGAGACTTGTATAGATCTATTTCTGGTTCGTTAGCCATCATCAGTAACCCCCACCCATATCCCATGTATCCTCCCTATAAAGGTACAATATCTATTTTCTTACTTTTTCGTAGGTTTTGTGTGTGTTTTTCTTTTAGCCAGGTTTTCCCTACGTAACCAAGATTTTTCTACAGCCCTAGCTCAGTGGAGTCACATCCACTCGATTCTGGAGTTTTGTTTTGGTTTTTTTTTCCTTCTCCTTCTGGCAGCCAGAAGGCCCGATGCTGCCTTATGCTATCTAGTGAGAGACTTGTATAGATCTATTTCTGGCTCGTTAGCCATCATCAATAAGCCACACCCACATCCCATGTATCCTCCCTGTAAAGGTACAATAACTATTTTCCTACTTTTTCGTAGGTTTTATGTGTTTTTTTCTTATAGCCAGGTTTTTCCTACGTTAGCACGATTTTTCTACAGCCCTAGCTCAGTGGAGTCACATCCACTCGATTCTGGACATTTTTTTCCTTCTGGAAGCCAGTAGGCCCGATGCTGCCCTATGCTGCCTAGTGAGAGACTTGTATAGATCTATTTCTGGCTCGTTAGCCATCATCAGTAACCCCCATCCATATCTCATGTATCCTTCTTATAAAGGTACAATATCTATTTTCTTACTTTTTCGTAGGTTTTGTGTGTGTTTTTCTTTTAGCCAGGTTTTCCCTACGTAACCAAGATTTTTCTACAGCCCTAGCTCAGTGGAGTCACATCCACTCGATTCTGGAGTTTTGTTTTGGTTTTTTTTTCCTTCTCCTTCTGGCAGCCAGAAGGCCCGATGCTGCCTTATGCTACCTAGTGAGAGACTTGTATAGATCTATTTCTGGCTCGTTAGCCATCATCAGTAACCCCCATCCATATCTCATGTATCCTTCTTATAAAGGTACAATATCTATTTTCTTACTTTTTCGTAGGTTTTATGTGTGTTTTTCTTTTAACCAGGTTTTTCCAACATAACCAAATTTTTTCTACTACCCTAGTTCAGTGGAGTCACATCCACTCGATTCTGGGCTTTTTTTTCCTTCTGGCAGCCAGCAGGCCCGATGCTGCCCTATGCTGCCTAGTGAGAGACTTGTATAGATCTATTTCTGGTTCGTTAGCCATCATCAGTAACCCCCACCCACATCCCATGTATCCTCCCTATAAAGGTACAATATCTATTTTCTTACTTTTTCGTAGATTTTATGTGTGTTTTTCTTTTAGCCAGGTTTTTCCAACATAACCAAGATTTTTCTACAGCCCTAGCTCAGTGGAGTCACATCCACTCGATTCTGGGCTTTTTTTTTTTTTTCCTTCTGGCAGCCAGAAGGCCCGATGCTGCCCTATGCTGCCTAGTGAAAGATTTATATAGATCTATTTCTGGCTCATTAGCCATCATCAGTAAGCCACACCCACATCCCATGTATCCTCCCTGTAAAGGTACAATATCTATTTTCCTACTTTTTCCTAGGTTTTATGTGATTTTTTCTTATAGCCATGTTTTTCCTACGTAACCAAGATTTTTCTACAGCCCTACCTCAGTGGAGTCACATCCACGCGTTTCTGGACTTTTTTTTCCTTCTGGAAGCCAGTAGGCCCGATGCTGCCCTGTGCTGCCTAGTGAGAGACTTGTATAGATCTATTTCTGGCTCGTTAGCCATCATCAGTAACCCCCACCCATATCTCATGTATCCTTCCTGTAAAGGTACAATATCTATTTTCTTACTTTTTCGTAGGTTTTATGTGTGTTTTTCTTTTAACCAGGTTTTAACAACATAACCAAATTTTTTCTAATACCCTAGTTCAGTGGAGTCACATCCACTCGATTCTGGGCTTTTTTTTCCTTCTGGCAGCCAGCAGGCCCGATGCTGCCCTATGCTGCCTAGTGAGAGACTTATATAGATCTATTTCTGGCCCATTAGCCATCATCAGTAAGCCACACCCACATCCCATGTATCCTCCCTATAAAGGTACAATATCTATTTTCTTACTTTTTCGTAGGTTTTATGTGTTTTTCTTTTAGCCAGGTTTTTCCAACATAACCAAGATTTTTCTACAGCCCTAGCTCTGTGGAGTCACATCCACTCGATTCTGGGCTTTTTTTTTTTTTTTTTTTTCCTTCTGGCAGCCAGAAGGCCCGATGCTGCCCTATGCTGCCTAGTGAAAGATTTATATAGATCTATTTCTGGCTCGTTAGCCATCATCAGTAAGCCACACCCACATCCCATGTATCCTCCCTGTAAAGGTACAATATCTATTTTCCTACTTTTTCGTAGGTTTTATGTGTTTTTTTCTTATAGCCATGTTTTTCCTACGTAACCAAGATTTTTCTACAGCCCTAGCTCAGTGGAGTCACATCCACTCGATTCTGGACTTTTTTTTCCTTCTGGAAACCAGTAGGCCTGATTCTGCCCTATGCTGCCTTGTGAGAGACTTGTATAGATCTATTTCTGGCTCGTTAACCATCATCAGTAACCCCCACCCATATCTCATGTATCCTTCCTGTAAAGGTACAATATCTATTTTCTTACTTTTTCGTAGGTTTTATGTGTGTTTTTCTTTTAACCAGGTTTTTCCAACATAACCAAATTTTTTCTACTACCCTAGTTCAGTGGAGTCACATCCACTCGATTCTGGGCTTTTTTTTTCCTTCTGGCAGCCAGCAGGCCCGATGCTGCCCTATGCTGCCTAGTGAGAGACATGTATAGATCTATTTCTGGCTCGTTAGCCATCATCAGTAACCCCCATCCATATCTCATGTATCCTTCCTGTAAAGGTACAATATCTATTTTCTTACTTTTTCGTAGGTTTTATGTGTGTTTTTCTTTTAACCAGGTTTTTCCAACATAACCAAATTTTTTCTACTACCCTAGTTCAGTGGAGTCACATCCACTCGATTCTGGGCTTTTTTTTCCTTCTGGCAGCCAGCAAGCCCGATGCTGCCCTATACTGCCTAGTGAGAGACTTGTATAGATCTATTTCTGGTTCGTTAGCCATCATCAGTAACCCCCACCCATATCTCATGTATCCTTCCTGTAAAGGTACAATATCTATTTTCTTACTTTTTTTTAGGTTTTATGTGTGTTTTTCTTTTAACCAGGTTTTTCCAACATAACCAAGATTTTTCTACTACCCTAGTTCAGTGGAGTCACATCCACTCGATTCTGGGCTTTTTTTTCCTTCTGGAAGCCAGAAGGCCCGATGCTGCCCTGTGCTGCCTAGTGAGAGACTTATATAGATCTATTTCTGGCTCGTTAGCCATCATCAGTAACCCCCACCCATATCTCATGTATCCTTCCTGTAAAGGTACAATATCTATTTTCTTTCTTTTTCTTAGGTTTTATGTGTGTTTTTCTTTTAACCAGGTTTTTCCAACATAACCAAATTTTTTCTACTACCCTAGTTCAGTGGAGTCACATCCACTCGATTCTGGGCTTTTTTTTCCTTCTGGAAGCCAGAAGGCCCGATGCTGCCCTGTGCTGCCTAGTGAGAGACTTATATAGATCTATTTCTGGCTCGTTAGCCATCATCAGTAACCCCCACCCATATCTCATGTATCCTTCCTGTAAAGGTACAATATCTATTTTCTTTCTTTTTCTTAGGTTTTATGTGTGTTTTTCTTTTAACCAGGTTTTTCCAACATAACCAAATTTTTTCTACTGCCCTAGATCAGTGGAGTCACATCCACTCGATTCTGGGCTTTTTTTTTTTTTTTTCCTTCTGGCAGCCAGAATGCCCGATGCTGCCCTATGCTGCCTAGTGAAAGATTTATATAGATCTATTTCTGGCTCATTAGCCATCATCAGTAAGCCACACCCACATCCCATGTATCCTCCCTGTAAAGGTACAATATCTATTTTCCTACTTTTTCCTAGGTTTTATGTGATTTTTTCTTATAGCCATGTTTTTCCTACGTAACCAAGATTTTTCTACAGCCCTACCTCAGTGGAGTCACATCCACGCGTTTCTGGACTTTTTTTTCCTTCTGGAAGCCAGTAGGCCCGATGCTGCCCTGTGCTGCCTAGTGAGAGACTTGTATAGATCTATTTCTGGCTCGTTAGCCATCATCAGTAACCCCCACCCATATCTCATGTATCCTTCCTGTAAAGGTACAATATCTATTTTCTTACTTTTTCGTAGGTTTTATGTGTGTTTTTCTTTTAACCAGGTTTTAACAACATAACCAAATTTTTTCTAATACCCTAGTTCAGTGGAGTCACATCCACTCGATTCTGGGCTTTTTTTTCCTTCTGGCAGCCAGCAGGCCCGATGCTGCCCTATGCTGCCTAGTGAGAGACTTATATAGATCTATTTCTGGCCCATTAGCCATCATCAGTAAGCCACACCCACATCCCATGTATCCTCCCTATAAAGGTACAATATCTATTTTCTTACTTTTTCGTAGGTTTTATGTGTTTTTCTTTTAGCCAGGTTTTTCCAACATAACCAAGATTTTTCTACAGCCCTAGCTCTGTGGAGTCACATCCACTCGATTCTGGGCTTTTTTTTTTTTTTTTTCCTTCTGGCAGCCAGAAGGCCCGATGCTGCCCTATGCTGCCTAGTGAAAGATTTATATAGATCTATTTCTGGCTCGTTAGCCATCATCAGTAAGCCACACCCACATCCCATGTATCCTCCCTGTAAAGGTACAATATCTATTTTCCTACTTTTTCGTAGGTTTTATGTGTTTTTTTCTTATAGCCATGTTTTTCCTACGTAACCAAGATTTTTCTACAGCCCTAGCTCAGTGGAGTCACATCCACTCGATTCTGGACTTTTTTTTCCTTCTGGAAACCAGTAGGCCTGATTCTGCCCTATGCTGCCTTGTGAGAGACTTGTATAGATCTATTTCTGGCTCGTTAACCATCATCAGTAACCCCCACCCATATCTCATGTATCCTTCCTGTAAAGGTACAATATCTATTTTCTTACTTTTTCGTAGGTTTTATGTGTGTTTTTCTTTTAACCAGGTTTTTCCAACATAACCAAATTTTTTCTACTACCCTAGTTCAGTGGAGTCACATCCACTCGATTCTGGGCTTTTTTTTTCCTTCTGGCAGCCAGCAGGCCCGATGCTGCCCTATGCTGCCTAGTGAGAGACATGTATAGATCTATTTCTGGCTCGTTAGCCATCATCAGTAACCCCCATCCATATCTCATGTATCCTTCCTGTAAAGGTACAATATCTATTTTCTTACTTTTTCGTAGGTTTTATGTGTGTTTTTCTTTTAACCAGGTTTTTCCAACATAACCAAATTTTTTCTACTACCCTAGTTCAGTGGAGTCACATCCACTCGATTCTGGGCTTTTTTTTCCTTCTGGCAGCCAGCAAGCCCGATGCTGCCCTATACTGCCTAGTGAGAGACTTGTATAGATCTATTTCTGGTTCGTTAGCCATCATCAGTAACCCCCACCCATATCTCATGTATCCTTCCTGTAAAGGTACAATATCTATTTTCTTACTTTTTTTTAGGTTTTATGTGTGTTTTTCTTTTAACCAGGTTTTTCCAACATAACCAAGATTTTTCTACTACCCTAGTTCAGTGGAGTCACATCCACTCGATTCTGGGCTTTTTTTTCCTTCTGGAAGCCAGAAGGCCCGATGCTGCCCTGTGCTGCCTAGTGAGAGACTTATATAGATCTATTTCTGGCTCGTTAGCCATCATCAGTAACCCCCACCCATATCTCATGTATCCTTCCTGTAAAGGTACAATATCTATTTTCTTTCTTTTTCGTAGGTTTTATGTGTGTTTTTCTTTTAACCAGGTTTTTCCAACATAACCAAATTTTTTCTACTACCCTAGTTCAGTGGAGTCACATCCACTCGATTCTGGGCTTTTTTTTCCTTCTGGAAGCCAGAAGGCCCGATGCTGCCCTGTGCTGCCTAGTGAGAGACTTATATAGATCTATTTCTGGCTCGTTAGCCATCATCAGTAACCCCCACCCATATCTCATGTATCCTTCCTGTAAAGGTACAATATCTATTTTCTTTCTTTTTCTTAGGTTTTATGTGTGTTTTTCTTTTAACCAGGTTTTTCCAACATAACCAAATTTTTTCTACTGCCCTAGATCAGTGGAGTCACATCCACTCGATTCTGGGCTTTTTTTTTTTTTTTCCTTCTGGCAGCCAGAATGCCCGATGCTGCCCTATGCTGCCTAGTGAAAGATTTATATAGATCTATTTCTGGCTCGTTAGCCATCATCAGTAAGCCACACCCACATCCCATGTATCCTCCCTGTAAAGGTACAATATCTATTTTCCTACTTTTTCCTAGGTTTTATGTGTTTTTTTCTTATAGCCATGTTTTTCCTACGTTAGCAAGATTTTTCTACAGCCCTAGCTCAGTGGAGTCACATCCACTCGATTCTGGACTTTTTTTTCCTTCTGGAAGCCAGTAGGCCCGATGCTGCCCTATGCTGCCTAGTGAGAGACTTGTATAGATCTATTTCTGGCTCGTTAGCCATCATCCGTAACCCCCACCCATATCTCATGTATCCTTCCTGTAAAGGTACAATATCTATTTTCTTACATTTTCGTAGGTTTTATGTGTGTTTTTCTTTTAACCAGGTTTTTCCAAGATAACCAAATTTTTTCTACTACCCTAGTTCAGTGGAGTCACATCCACTCGATTCTGGGCTTTTTTTTCCTTCTGGCAGCCAGCAGGCCCGATGCTGCCCTATGCTGCCTAGTGAGAGACTTGTATAGATCTATTTCTGGTTCGTTAGCCATCATCAGTAACCCCCAACCATATCTCATGTATCCTTCCTGTAAAGGTATAATATCTATTTTCTTACTTTTTTTTAGGTTTTATGTGTGTTTTTCTTTTAACCAGGTTTTTCCAACATAACCAAGATTTTTCTACTACCCTAGTTCAGTGGAGTCACATCCACTCGATCCTGGGCTTTTTTTTTCCTTCTGGCAGCCAGCAGGCCAGATGATACCCTATGCTGCCTAGTGAGACACTTATATAGATCTATTTCTGGCTCGTTAGCCATCATCAATAAGCCACACCCACATCCCCTGTATCCTTCTTGTAAAGGTAGAATATCTATTTTCTTACTTTTTCGTAGGTTTTATGTTTGCTTTTCTTTTAACCAGGTTTTTCCAACATAACCAAGATTTTTCTACTACCCTAGTTCAGTGGAGTCACATCCACTCGATTCTGGACATTTTTTTCCTTCTGGCAGCCAGAAAGCCCGATGCTGCCCTATGCTGCCTAGTGAGAGACTTATATAGATCTATTTCTGGCCCGTTAGCCATCATCAGTAAGCCACACCCACATCCCATGTATCCTCCCTGTAAAGGTACAATATCTATTTTCTTACTTTTTCGTAGGTTTTATGTGTTTTTCTTTTAGCCAGGTTTTTCCAACATAACCAAGATTTTTCTACAGCCCTAGATCAGTGGAGTCACATCCACTCGATTCTGGGCTTTTTTTTTTTTTTTCCTTCTGGCAGCCAGAATGCCCGATGCTGCCCTATGCTGCCTAGTGAAAGATTTATATAGATCTATTTCTGGCTCGTTAGCCATCATCAGTAAGCCACACCCACATCCCATGTATCCTCCCTGTAAAGGTACAATATCTATTTTCCTACTTTTTCCTAGGTTTTATGTGTTTTTTTCTTATAGCCATGTTTTTCCTACGTTAGCAAGATTTTTCTACAGCCCTAGCTCAGTGGAGTCACATCCACTCGATTCTGGACTTTTTTTTCCTTCTGGAAGCCAGTAGGCCCGATGCTGCCCTATGCTGCCTAGTGAGAGACTTGTATAGATCTATTTCTGGCCCGTTAGCCATCATCAGTAAGCCACACCCACATCCCATGTATCCTCCCTATAAAGGTACAATATCTATTTTCTTACTTTTTCGTAGGTTTTATGTGTTTTTCTTTTAGCCAGGTTTTTCCAACATAACCAAGATTTTTCTACAGCCCTAGCTCTGTGGAGTCACATCCACTCGATTCTGGGCTTTTTTTTTTTTTTTTTTCCTTCTGGCAGCCAGAAGGCCCGATGCTGCCCTATGCTGCCTAGTGAGAGACTTGTATAGATCTATTTCTGGCTCGTTAGCCATCATCAGTAACCCCCATCAATATCTCATGTATCCTTCTTGTAAAGGTACAATATCTATTTTCTTACTTTTTCGTAGGTTTTATGTGTGTTTTTCTTTTAACCAGGTTTTTCCAACATAACCAAATTTTTTCTACTACCCTAGTTCAGTGGAGTCACATCCACTCGATTCTGGGCTTTTTTTTCCTTCTGGCAGCCAGCAGGCCCGATGCTGCCCTATGCTGCCTAGTGAGAGACTTGTATAGATCTATTTCTGGTTCGTTAGCCATCATCAGTAACCCCCACCCACATCCCATGTATCCTCCCTATAAAGGTACAATATCTATTTTCTTACTTTTTCGTAGGTTTTGTGTGTGTTTTTCTTTTAGCCAGGTTTTCCCTACGTAACCAAGATTTTTCTACAGCCCTAGCTCAGTGGAGTCACATCCACTCGATTCTGGAGTTTTTTTTTGGTTTTTTTTTCCTTCTCCTTCTGGCAGCCAGAAGGCCCGATGCTGCCTTATGCTACCTAGTGAGAGACTTGTATAGATCTATTTCTGGCTCGTTAGCCATCATCAATAAGCCACACCCACATCCCATGTATCCTCCCTGTAAAGGTACAATAACTATTTTCCTACTTTTTCGTAGGTTTTATGTGTTTTTTTCTTATAGCCAGGTTTTTCCTACGTTAGCACGATTTTTCTACAGCCCTAGCTCAGTGGAGTCACATCCACTCGATTCTGGACATTTTTTTCCTTCTGGAAGCCAGTAGGCCCGATGCTGCCCTATGCTGCCTAGTGAGAGACTTGTATAGATCTATTTCTGGCTCGTTAGCCATCATCAGTAACCCCCATCCATATCTCATGTATCCTTCTTATAAAGGTACAATATCTATTTTCTTACTTTTTCGTAGGTTTTGTGTGTGTTTTTCTTTTAGCCAGGTTTTCCCTACGTAACCAAGATTTTTCTACAGCCCTAGCTCAGTGGAGTCACATCCACTCGATTCTGGAGTTTTGTTTTGGTTTTTTTTTCCTTCTCCTTCTGGCAGCCAGAAGGCCCGATGCTGCCTTATGCTACCTAGTGAGAGACTTGTATAGATCTATTTCTGGCTCGTTAGCCATCATCAGTAACCCCCATCCATATCTCATGTATCCTTCTTATAAAGGTACAATATCTATTTTCTTACTTTTTCGTAGGTTTTATGTGTGTTTTTCTTTTAACCAGGTTTTTCCAACATAACCAAATTTTTTCTACTACCCTAGTTCAGTGGAGTCACATCCACTCGATTCTGGGCTTTTTTTTCCTTCTGGCAGCCAGCAGGCCCGATGCTGCCCTATGCTGCCTAGTGAGAGACTTGTATAGATCTATTTCTGGTTCGTTAGCCATCATCAGTAACCCCCTCCCACATCCCATGTATCCTCCCTATAAAGGTACAATATCTATTTTCTTACTTTTTCGTAGATTTTATGTGTGTTTTTCTTTTAGCCAGGTTTTTCCAACATAACCAAGATTTTTCTACAGCCCTAGCTCAGTGGAGTCACATCCACTCGATTCTGGGCTTTTTTTTTTTTTTTCCTTCTGGCAGCCAGAAGGCCCGATGCTGCCCTATGCTGCCTAGTGAAAGATTTATATAGATCTATTTCTGGCTCATTAGCCATCATCAGTAAGCCACACCCACATCCCATGTATCCTCCCTGTAAAGGTACAATATCTATTTTCCTACTTTTTCCTAGGTTTTATGTGTTTTTTTCTTATAGCCATGTTTTTCCTACGTAACCAAGATTTTTCTACAGCCCTACCTCAGTGGAGTCACATCCACGCGTTTCTGGACTTTTTTTTCCTTCTGGAAGCCAGTAGGCCCGATGCTGCCCTGTGCTGCCTAGTGAGAGACTTGTATAGATCTATTTCTGGCTCGTTAGCCATCATCAGTAACCCCCACCCATATCTCATGTATCCTTCCTGTAAAGGTACAATATCTATTTTCTTACTTTTTCGTAGGTTTTATGTGTGTTTTTCTTTTAACCAGGTTTTAACAACATAACCAAATTTTTTCTAATACCCTAGTTCAGTGGAGTCACATCCACTCGATTCTGGGCTTTTTTTTCCTTCTGGCAGCCAGCAGGCCCGATGCTGCCCTATGCTGCCTAGTGAGAGACTTATATAGATCTATTTCTGGCCCATTAGCCATCATCAGTAAGCCACACCCACATCCCATGTATCCTCCCTATAAAGGTACAATATCTATTTTCTTACTTTTTCGTAGGTTTTATGTGTTTTTCTTTTAGCCAGGTTTTTCCAACATAACCAAGATTTTTCTACAGCCCTAGCTCTGTGGAGTCACATCCACTCGATTCTGGGCTTTTTTTTTTTTTTTTTTTCCTTCTGGCAGCCAGAAGGCCCGATGCTGCCCTATGCTGCCTAGTGAAAGATTTATATAGATCTATTTCTGGCTCGTTAGCCATCATCAGTAAGCCACACCCACATCCCATGTATCCTCCCTGTAAAGGTACAATATCTATTTTCCTACTTTTTCGTAGGTTTTATGTGTTTTTTTTCTTATAGCCATGTTTTTCCTACGTAACCAAGATTTTTCTACAGCCCTAGCTCAGTGGAGTCATATCCACTCGATTCTGGACTTTTTTTTCCTTCTGGAAGCCAGTAGGCCTGATGCTGCCCTATGCTGCCTTGTGAGAGACTTGTATAGATCTATTTCTGGCTCGTTAACCATCATCAGTAACCCCCACCCATATCTCATGTATCCTTCCTGTAAAGGTACAATATCTATTTTCTTACTTTTTCGTAGGTTTTATGTGTGTTTTTCTTTTAACCAGGTTTTTCCAACATAACCAAATTTTTTCTACTACCCTAGTTCAGTGGAGTCACATCCACTCGATTCTGGGCTTTTTTTTTCCTTCTGGCAGCCAGCAGGCCCGATGCTGCCCTATGCTGCCTAGTGAGAGACATGTATAGATCTATTTCTGGCTCGTTAGCCATCATCAGTAACCCCCATCCATATCTCATGTATCCTTCCTGTAAAGGTACAATATCTATTTTCTTACTTTTTCGTAGGTTTTATGTGTGTTTTTCTTTTAACCAGGTTTTTCCAACATAACCAAATTTTTTCTACTACCCTAGTTCAGTGGAGTCACATCCACTCGATTCTGGGCTTTTTTTTCCTTCTGGCAGCCAGCAGGCCCGATGCTGCCCTATACTGCCTAGTGAGAGACTTGTATAGATCTATTTCTGGTTCGTTAGCCATCATCAGTAACCCCCACCCATATCTCATGTATCCTTCCTGTAAAGGTACAATATCTATTTTCTTACTTTTTTTTAGGTTTTATGTGTGTTTTTCTTTTAACCAGGTTTTTCCAACATAACCAAGATTTTTCTACTACCCTAGTTCAGTGGAGTCACATCCACTCGATTCTGGGCTTTTTTTTCCTTCTGGAAGCCAGAAGGCCCGATGCTGCCCTGTGCTGCCTAGTGAGAGACTTATATAGATCTATTTCTGGCTCGTTAGCCATCATCAGTAACCCCCACCCATATCTCATGTATCCTTCCTGTAAAGGTACAATATCTATTTTCTTTCTTTTTCTTAGGTTTTATGTGTGTTTTTCTTTTAACCAGGTTTTTCCAACATAACCAAATTTTTTCTACTACCCTAGTTCAGTGGAGTCACATCCACTCGATTCTGGGCTTTTTTTTCCTTCTGGAAGCCAGAAGGCCCGATGCTGCCCTGTGCTGCCTAGTGAGAGACTTATATAGATCTATTTCTGGCTCGTTAGCCATCATCAGTAACCCCCACCCATATCTCATGTATCCTTCCTGTAAAGGTACAATATCTATTTTCTTTCTTTTTCTTAGGTTTTATGTGTGTTTTTCTTTTAACCAGGTTTTTCCAACATAACCAAATTTTTTCTACTGCCCTAGATCAGTGGAGTCACATCCACTCGATTCTGGGCTTTTTTTTTTTTTTTCCTTCTGGCAGCCAGAATGCCCGATGCTGCCCTATGCTGCCTAGTGAAAGATTTATATAGATCTATTTCTGGCTCGTTAGCCATCATCAGTAAGCCACACCCACATCCCATGTATCCTCCCTGTAAAGGTACAATATCTATTTTCCTACTTTTTCCTAGGTTTTATGTGTTTTTTTCTTATAGCCATGTTTTTCCTACGTTAGCAAGATTTTTCTACAGCCCTAGCTCAGTGGAGTCACATCCACTCGATTCTGGACTTTTTTTTCCTTCTGGAAGCCAGTAGGCCCGATGCTGCCCTATGCTGCCTAGTGAGAGACTTGTATAGATCTATTTCTGGCTCGTTAGCCATCATCCGTAACCCCCACCCATATCTCATGTATCCTTCCTGTAAAGGTACAATATCTATTTTCTTACATTTTCGTAGGTTTTATGTGTGTTTTTCTTTTAACCAGGTTTTTCCAAGATAACCAAATTTTTTCTACTACCCTAGTTCAGTGGAGTCACATCCACTCGATTCTGGGCTTTTTTTTCCTTCTGGCAGCCAGCAGGCCCGATGCTGCCCTATGCTGCCTAGTGAGAGACTTGTATAGATCTATTTCTGGTTCGTTAGCCATCATCAGTAACCCCCACCCATATCTCATGTATCCTTCCTGTAAAGGTATAATATCTATTTTCTTACTTTTTTTTAGGTTTTATGTGTGTTTTTCTTTTAACCAGGTTTTTCCAACATAACCAAGATTTTTCTACTACCCTAGTTCAGTGGAGTCACATCCACTCGATCCTGGGCTTTTTTTTTCCTTCTGGCAGCCAGCAGGCCAGATGATACCCTATGCTGCCTAGTGAGACACTTATATAGATCTATTTCTGGCTCGTTAGCCATCATCAATAAGCCACACCCACATCCCCTGTATCCTTCTTGTAAAGGTAGAATATCTATTTTCTTACTTTTTCGTAGGTTTTATGTTTGCTTTTCTTTTAACCAGGTTTTTCCAACATAACCAAGATTTTTCTACTACCCTAGTTCAGTGGAGTCACATCCACTCGATTCTGGACATTTTTTTCCTTCTGGCAGCCAGAAAGCCCGATGCTGCCCTATGCTGCCTAGTGAGAGACTTATATAGATCTATTTCTGGCCCGTTAGCCATCATCAGTAAGCCACACCCACATCCCATGTATCCTCTCTGTAAAGGTACAATATCTATTTTCTTACTTTTTCGTAGGTTTTATGTGTTTTTCTTTTAGCCAGGTTTTTCCAACATAACCAAGATTTTTCTACAGCCCTAGATCAGTGGAGTCACATCCACTCGATTCTGGGCTTTTTTTTTTTTTTTCCTTCTGGCAGCCAGAATGCCCGATGCTGCCCTATGCTGCCTAGTGAAAGATTTATATAGATCTATTTCTGGCTCGTTAGCCATCATCAGTAAGCCACACCCACATCCCATGTATCCTCCCTGTAAAGGTACAATATCTATTTTCCTACTTTTTCCTAGGTTTTATGTGTTTTTTTCTTATAGCCATGTTTTTCCTACGTTAGCAAGATTTTTCTACAGCCCTAGCTCAGTGGAGTCACATCCACTCGATTCTGGACTTTTTTTTCCTTCTGGAAGCCAGTAGGCCCGATGCTGCCCTATGCTGCCTAGTGAGAGACTTGTATAGATCTATTTCTGGCCCGTTAGCCATCATCAGTAAGCCACACCCACATCCCATGTATCCTCCCTATAAAGGTACAATATCTATTTTCTTACTTTTTCGTAGGTTTTATGTGTTTTTCTTTTAGCCAGGTTTTTCCAACATAACCAAGATTTTTCTACAGCCCTAGCTCTGTGGAGTCACATCCACTCGATTCTGGGCTTTTTTTTTTTTTTTTTTTCCTTCTGGCAGCCAGAAGGCCCGATGCTGCCCTATGCTGCCTAGTGAAAGATTTATATAGATCTATTTCTGGCTCGTTAGCCATCATCAGTAAGCCACACCCACATCCCATGTATCCTCCCTGTAAAGGTACAATATCTATTTT
The DNA here is from genome assembly GCA_022577455.1 of Arizona elegans. Taxonomy (NCBI): domain Eukaryota; kingdom Metazoa; phylum Chordata; class Lepidosauria; order Squamata; family Colubridae; genus Arizona; species Arizona elegans. The sequence goes on from JAKOOJ010000009.1 coordinate 52,435,773, forward strand.
CCTACTTTTTCGTAGGTTTTATGTGTTTTTTTCTTATAGCCATGTTTTTCCTACGTAACCAAGATTTTTCTACAGCCCTAGCTCAGTGGAGTCACATCCACTCGATTCTGGACTTTTTTTTCCTTCTGGAAGCCAGTAGGCCTGATGCTGCCCTATGCTGCCTTGTGAGAGACTTGTATAGATCTATTTCTGGCTCGTTAACCATCATCAGTAACCCCCACCCATATCTCATGTATCCTTCCTGTAAAGGTACAATATCTATTTTCTTACTTTTTCGTAGGTTTTATGTGTGTTTTTCTTTTAACCAGGTTTTTCCAACATAACCAAATTTTTTCTACTACCCTAGTTCAGTGGAGTCACATCCACTCGATTCTGGGCTTTTTTTTTCCTTCTGGCAGCCAGCAGGCCCGATGCTGCCCTATGCTGCCTAGTGAGAGACATGTATAGATCTATTTCTGGCTCGTTAGCCATCATCAGTAACCCCCATCCATATCTCATGTATCCTTCCTGTAAAGGTACAATATCTATTTTCTTACTTTTTCGTAGGTTTTATGTGTGTTTTTCTTTTAACCAGGTTTTTCCAACATAACCAAATTTTTTCTACTACCCTAGTTCAGTGGAGTCACATCCACTCGATTCTGGGCTTTTTTTTCCTTCTGGCAGCCAGCAGGCCCGATGCTGCCCTATACTGCCTAGTGAGAGACTTGTATAGATCTATTTCTGGCTCGTTAGCCATCATCAGTAACCCCCACCCATATCTCATGTATCCTTCCTGTAAAGGTACAATATCTATTTTCTTACTTTTTTTTAGGTTTTATGTGTGTTTTTCTTTTAACCAGGTTTTTCCAACATAACCAAGATTTTTCTACTACCCTAGTTCAGTGGAGTCACATCCACTCGATTCTGGGCTTTTTTTTCCTTCTGGAAGCCAGAAGGCCCGATGCTGCCCTGTGCTGCCTAGTGAGAGACTTATATAGATCTATTTCTGGCTCGTTAGCCATCATCAGTAACCCCCACCCATATCTCATGTATCCTTCCTGTAAAGGTACAATATCTATTTTCTTTCTTTTTCTTAGGTTTTATGTGTGTTTTTCTTTTAACCAGGTTTTTCCAACATAACCAAATTTTTTCTACTACCCTAGTTCAGTGGAGACACATCCACTCGATTCTGGGCTTTTTTTTCCTTCTGGCAGCCAGCAGGCCCAATGCTGCCCTATGCTGCCTGGTGAGAGACTTATATAGATCTATTTCTGGCCCGTTAGCCATCATCAGTAAGCCACACCCACATCCCATGTATCCTCCCTGTAAAGGTACAATATCTATTTTCTTACTTTTTCGTAGGTTTTATGTGTTTTTCTTTTAGCCAGGTTTTTCCAACATAACCAAGATTTTTCTACAGCCCTAGATCAGTGGAGTCACATCCACTCGATTCTGGGCTTTTTTTTTTTTTTCCTTCTGGCAGCCAGAATGCCCGATGCTGCCCTATGCTGCCTAGTGAAAGATTTATATAGATCTATTTCTGGCTCGTTAGCCATCATCAGTAAGCCACACCCACATCCCATGTATCCTCCCTGTAAAGGTACAATATCTATTTTCCTACTTTTTCCTAGGTTTTATGTGTTTTTTTCTTATAGCCATGTTTTTCCTACGTTAGCAAGATTTTTCTACAGCCCTAGCTCAGTGGAGTCACATCCACTCGATTCTGGACTTTTTTTTCCTTCTGGAAGCCAGTAGGCCCAATGCTGCCCTATGCTGCCTAGTGAGAGACTTGTATAGATCTATTTCTGGCTCGTTAGCCATCATCAGTAACCCCCACCCATATCTCATGTATCCTTCCTGTAAAGGTACAATATCTATTTTCTTACATTTTCGTAGGTTTTATGTGTGTTTTTCTTTTAACCAGGTTTTTCCAAGATAACCAAATTTTTTCTACTACCCTAGTTCAGTGGAGTCACATCCACTCGATTCTGGGCTTTTTTTTCCTTCTGGCAGCCAGCAGGCCCGATGCTGCCCTATGCTGCCTAGTGAGAGACTTGTATAGATCTATTTCTGGTTCGTTAGCCATCATCAGTAACCCCCACCCATATCTCATGTATCCTTCCTGTAAAGGTATAATATCTATTTTCTTACTTTTTTTTAGGTTTTATGTGTGTTTTTCTTTTAACCAGGTTTTTCCAACATAACCAAGATTTTTCTACTACCCTAGTTCAGTGGAGTCACATCCACTCGATCCTGGGCTTTTTTTTTCCTTCTGGCAGCCAGCAGGCCAGATGATACCCTATGCTGCCTAGTGAGACACTTATATAGATCTATTTCTGGCTCGTTAGCCATCATCAATAAGCCACACCCACATCCCCTGTATCCTTCTTGTAAAGGTAGAATATCTATTTTCTTACTTTTTCGTAGGTTTTATGTTTGCTTTTCTTTTAACCAGGTTTTTCCAACATAACCAAGATTTTTCTACTACCCTAGTTCAGTGGAGTCACATCCACTCGATTCTGGACATTTTTTTCCTTCTGGCAGCCAGAAAGCCCGATGCTGCCCTATGCTGCCTAGTGAGAGACTTATATAGATCTATTTCTGGCCCGTTAGCCATCATCAGTAAGCCACACCCACATCCCATGTATCCTCCCTATAAAGGTACAATATCTATTTTCTTACTTTTTCGTAGGTTTTATGTGTTTTTCTTTTAGCCAGGTTTTTCCAACATAACCAAGATTTTTCTACAGCCCTAGCTCCGTGGAGTCACATCCACTCGATTCTGGGCTTTTTTTTTTTTTTTTCCTTCTGGCAGCCAGAAGGCCCGATGCTGCCCTATGCTGCCTAGTGAAAGATTTATATAGATCTATTTCTGGCTCGTTAGCCATCATCAGTAAGCCACACCCACATCCTATGTATCCTCCCTGTAAGGGTACAATATCTATTTTCCTACTTTTTCGTAGGTTTTATGTGTTTTTTTCTTATAGCCATGTTTTTCCTACGTAACCAAGATTTTTCTACAGCCCTAGCTCAGTCGAGTCACATCCACTCGATTCTGGGCTTTTTTTTTTTTTTCCTTCTGGCAGCCAGCAGGCCCGATGCTGCCCTATGCTGCCTAGTGAGAGACTTGTATAGATCTATTTCTGGTTCGTTAGCCATCATCAGTAACCCCCACCCATATCTCATGTATCCTTCCTGTAAAGGTATAATATCTATTTTCTTACTTTTTTTTAGGTTTTATGTGTGTTTTTCTTTTAACCAGGTTTTTCCAACATAACCAAGATTTTTCTACTACCCTAGTTCAGTGGAGTCACATCCACTCGATCCTGGGCTTTTTTTTTCCTTCTGGCAGCCAGCAGGCCAGATGATACCCTATGCTGCCTAGTGAGACACTTATATAGATCTATTTCTGGCTCGTTAGCCATCATCAATAAGCCACACCCACATCCCCTGTATCCTTCTTGTAAAGGTAGAATATCTATTTTCTTACTTTTTCGTAGGTTTTATGTTTGCTTTTCTTTTAACCAGGTTTTTCCAACATAACCAAGATTTTTCTACTACCCTAGTTCAGTGGAGTCACATCCACTCGATTCTGGACATTTTTTTCCTTCTGGCAGCCAGAAAGCCCGATGCTGCCCTATGCTGCCTAGTGAGAGACTTATATAGATCTATTTCTGGCCCGTTAGCCATCATCAGTAAGCCACACCCACATCCCATGTATCCTCCCTATAAAGGTACAATATCTATTTTCTTACTTTTTCGTAGGTTTTATGTGTTTTTCTTTTAGCCAGGTTTTTCCAACATAACCAAGATTTTTCTACAGCCCTAGCTCCGTGGAGTCACATCCACTCGATTCTGGGCTTTTTTTTTTTTTTTCCTTCTGGCAGCCAGAAGGCCCGATGCTGCCCTATGCTGCCTAGTGAAAGATTTATATAGATCTATTTCTGGCTCGTTAGCCATCATCAGTAAGCCACACCCACATCCTATGTATCCTCCCTGTAAGGGTACAATATCTATTTTCCTACTTTTTCGTAGGTTTTATGTGTTTTTTTCTTATAGCCATGTTTTTCCTACGTAACCAAGATTTTTCTACAGCCCTAGCTCAGTCGAGTCACATCCACTCGATTCTGGGCTTTTTTTTTTTTTTCCTTCTGGCAGCCAGCAGGCCCGATGCTGCCCTATGCTGCCTAGTGAGAGACTTGTATAGATCTATTTCTGGTTCGTTAGCCATCATCAGTAACCCCCACCCATATCTCATGTATCCTTCCTGTAAAGGTATAATATCTATTTTCTTACTTTTTTTTAGGTTTTATGTGTGTTTTTCTTTTAACCAGGTTTTTCCAACATAACCAAGATTTTTCTACTACCCTAGTTCAGTGGAGTCACATCCACTCGATCCTGGGCTTTTTTTTTCCTTCTGGCAGCCAGCAGGCCAGATGATACCCTATGCTGCCTAGTGAGACACTTATATAGATCTATTTCTGGCTCTTTAGCCATCATCAATAAGCCACACCCACATCCCCTGTATCCTTCTTGTAAAGGTAGAATATCTATTTTCTTACTTTTTCGTAGGTTTTATGTTTGCTTTTCTTTTAACCAGGTTTTTCCAACATAACCAAGATTTTTCTACTACCCTAGTTCAGTGGAGTCACATCCACTCGATTCTGGACATTTTTTTCCTTCTGGCAGCCAGAAAGCCCGATGCTGCCCTATGCTGCCTAGTGAGAGACTTATATAGATCTATTTCTGGCCCGTTAGCCATCATCAGTAAGCCACACCCATATCCCATGTATCCTCCCTATAAAGGTACAATATCTATTTTCTTACTTTTTCGTAGGTTTTATGTGTTTTTCTTTTAGCCAGGTTTTTCCAACATAACCAAGATTTTTCTACAGCCCTAGCTCCGTGGAGTCACATCCACTCGATTCTGGGCTTTTTTTTTTTTTTTTTCCTTCTGGCAGCCAGAAGGCCCGATGCTGCCCTATGCTGCCTAGTGAAAGATTTATAGAGATCTATTTCTGGCTCGTTAGCCATCATCAGTAAGCCACACCCACATCCTATGTATCCTCCCTGTAAAGGTACAATATCTATTTTCCTACTTTTTCGTAGGTTTTATGTGTTTTTTTCTTATAGCCATGTTTTTCCTACGTAACCAAGATTTTTCTACAGCCCTAGCTCAGTCGAGTCACATCCACTCGATTCTGGGCTTTTTTTTTTTTTTTCCTTCTGGCAGCCAGAAGGCCCGATGCTGCCCTATGCTGCCTAGTGAAAGATTTATATAGATCTATTGATGGCTCGTTAGCCATCATCAGTAAGCCACACCCACATCCCATGTATCCTCCCTGTAAAGGTACAATATCTATTTTCCTACTTTTTCGTAGGTTTTATGTGTTTTTTTCTTATAGCCAGGTTTTTCCTACGTTAGCAAGATTTTTCTACAGCCCTAGCTCAGTGGAGTCACATCCACTCGATTCTGGGTTTTTTTTTTTTTTTTCCTTGTCCTTCTGGCAGCCAGAAGGCCCGATGTTGCCTTATGCTGCCTAGTGAGAGACTTGTATAGATCTATTTCTGGCTCGTTAGCCATCATCAGTAAGCCACACCCACATCCCATGTATCCTCCCTGTAAAGGTAAAATATCTATTTTCCTCCTTTTTCGTAGGTTTTATGTGTGTTTTTCTTTTAGACAGGTTTTTCCTACGTAACCAAGATTTTTCTACAGCCCTAGCTCAGTGGAGTCACATCCACTCGATTCTGGACTTTTTTTTTCCTTCTGGCATCCAGAAGGCCCGATGCTGCCCTATGCTGCCTAGTGAGAGACTTATATAGATCTATTTCTGGCTCGTTAGCCATCATCAGTAAGCCACACCCACATCCCATGTATCCTCCCTGTAAAGGTAAAATATCTATTTTCCTCCTTTTTCGTAGGTTTTATGTGTGTTTTTCTTTTAGACAGGTTTTTCCTACGTAACCAAGATTTTTCTACAGCCCTAGCTCAGTGGAGTCACATCCACTCGATTCTGGGCTTTTTTTCCCCTTCTGGCAGCCAGCAGGCCCGATGCTGCCCTATGCTGCCTAGTGAGAGACTTATATAGATCTATTTCTGGCTCATTAGCCATCATCAGTAAGCCACACCCACATCCCATGTATCCTCCCTGTAAAGGTAGAATATCTATTTTCCTACTTTTTCGTAGGTTTTATGTGTTTTTTTCTTATAGCCAGGTTTTTCCTACGTTAGCAAGATTTTTCTACAGCCCTAGCTCAGTGGAGTCACATCCACTCGATTCTGGACTTTTTTTTCCTTCTGGAAGCCAGTAGGCCCGATGCTGCCCTATGCTGCCTAGTGAGAGACTTGTATAGATCTATTTCTGGCTCGTTAGCCATCATCAGTAACCCCCACCCATATCTCATGTATCCTTCCTGTAAAGGTACAATATCTATTTTCTTACTTTTTCGTAGGTTTTATGTGTGTTTTTCTTTTAACCAGGTTTTTCCAACATAACCAAATTTTTTCTACTACCCTAGTTCAGTGGAGTTACATCCACTCGATTCTGGGCTTTTTTTTCCTTCTGGCAGCCAGCAGGCCCGATGCTGCCCTATGCTGCCTAGTGAGAGACTTGTATAGATCTATTTCTGGTTCGTTAGCCATCATCAGTAACCCCCACCCATATCTCATGTATCCTTCCTGTAAAGGTACAATATCTATTTTCTTACTTTTTTTTAGGTTTTATGTGTGTTTTTCTTTTAACCAGGTTTTTCCAACATAACCAAGATTTTTCTACAGCCCTACCTCAGTGGAGTCACATCCACTCGATTCTGGGGTTTTGTTTTTTTTTTTTCCTTCTCCTTCTGGCAGCCAGAAGGCCCGATGTTGCCTTATGCTGCCTAGTGAGAGACTTGTATAGATCTATTTCTGGCTCGTTAGCCATCATCAGTAAGCCACACCCACATCCCATGTATCCTCCCTGTAAAGGTACAATATCTATTTTCCTACTTTTTCGTAGGTTTTACGTGTTTTTTTCTTATAACCAGGTTTTTCCTACGTAACCAAGATTTTTCTACAGCCCTAGCTCAGTGGAGTCACATCCACTCGATTCTGGGCTTTTTTTCCCCTTCTGGCAGCCAGCAGGCCCGATGCTGCCCTATGCTGCCTAGTGAGAGACTTATATAGATCTATTTCTGGCTCATTAGCCATCATCAGTAAGCCACACCCACATCCCATGTATCCTCCCTGTAAAAGTACAATATCTATTTTCCTACTTTTTCGTAGGTTTTATGTGTTTTTTTTCCTATAGCCAGGTTTTTCCTACGTTAGCAAGATTTTTCTACAGCCCTAGCTCAGTGGAGTCACATCCACTCGATTCTGGACGTTTTTTTCCTTCTAGCAGCCAGTAGGCCCGATGCTGCCCTATGCTGCCTAGTGAGAGACTTATATAGATCTATTTCTGGCTCGTTAGCCATCATCAGTAAGCCACACCCACATTCCATGTATCCTCCCTTTAAAGGTAAAATATCTATTTTCTTACTTTTTCGTAGGTTTTATGTGTGTTTTTCTTTTAGCCAGGTTTTTCCTACGTAACCAAGATTTTTCTACAGCCCTAGCTCAGTGGAGTCACATCCACTCGATTCTGGGCTTTTTTTTTTTCCTTCTGGCAGCCAGCAGGCCCGATGCTGCCCTATACTGCCTAGTGAGAGACTTATATAGATCTATTTCTGGCCCGTTAGCCATCATCAGTAAGCCACACCCACATCCCATGTATCCTCCCTGTAAAGGTACAATATCTATTTTCTTACTTTTTCGTAGGTTTTATGTGTTTTTTTCTTATAGCCAGGTTTTTCCTATGTTAGCAAGATTTTTCTCCAGCCCTAGCTCCGTGGAGTCACATCCACTCGATTCTGGGCTATTTTTTTTCCTTCTGGCAGCCAGCAGGCCCGATGCTACCCTATGCTGCCTAGTGAGAGACTTATATAGATCTATTTCTGGCTCGTTAGCCATCATCAATAAGCCACACCCACATCCCATGTATCCTCCCTGTAAAGGTACAATATCTATTTTCCTACTTTTTCGTAGGTTTTATGTGTTTTTTTTCCTATAGCCAGGTTTTTCCTACGTTAGCAAGATTTTTCTACAGCCCTAGCTCAGTGGAGTCACATCCACTCGATTCTGGATGTTTTTTTCCTTCTAGCAGCCAGTAGGCCCGATGCTGCCCTATGCTGCCTAGTGAGAGACTTATATAGATCTATTTCTGGCTCGTTAGCCATCATCAGTAAGCCACACCCACATTCCATGTATCCTCCCTGTAAAGGTAAAATATCTATTTTCTTACTTTTTCGTAGGTTTTATGTGTGTTTTTCTTTTAGCCAGGTTTTTCCTACGTAACCAAGATTTTTCTACAGCCCTAGCTCAGTGGAGTCACATCCACTCGATTCTGGGCTTTTTTTTTTTCCTTCTGGCAGCCATCAGGCCCGATGCTGCCCTATACTGCCTAGTGAGAGACTTATATAGATCTATTTCTGGCCCGTTAGCCATCATCAGTAAGCCACACCCACATCCCATGTATCCTCCCTGTAAAGGTACAATATCTATTTTCTTACTTTTTCGTAGGTTTTATGTGTTTTTTTCTTATAGCCAGGTTTTTCCTATGTTAGCAAGATTTTTCTCCAGCCCTAGCTCCGTGGAGTCACATCCACTCGATTCTGGGCTTTTTTTTTTCCTTCTGGCAGCCAGCAGGCCCGATGCTACCCTATGCTGCCTAGTGAGAGACTTATATAGATCTATTTCTGGCTCGTTAGCCATCATCAATAAGCCACACCCACATCCCCTGTATCCTCCCTGTAAGGGTACGATATCTATTTTCTTACTTTTTCGTAGGTTTTCTGTGTGTTTCTCTTATAGCCAGATTTTTCCTACGTTAGCAAGATTTTTCTACAGCCCTAGCTCAGTGGAGTCACATCCACTTGATTCTGGGCTTTTTTTCCTTCTGGCAGCCAGCAGGCCCGATCCTGCCCTATGCTGGTTAGTGAGAGACTTGTATAGATCTATTTCTGACTCGTTAGCCATCATCAATAAGCCACACCCACATCCCCTGTATCCTCCCTGTAAGGGTACGATATCTATATTCTTACTTTTTCGAAGGTTTTCTGTGTGTTTCTCTTATAGCCAGGTTTTTCCTACGTAACCAAGATTTTTTTACAGCCCTAGCTCAGTGAAGTCACATCCACTCGATTCTGGACATTTTTTTCCTTCTGGCAGCCAGAAAGCCCGATGCTGCCCTATGCTGCCTAGTGAGAGACTTATATAGATCTATTTCTGGCTCGTTAGCCATCATCAATAAGACACACCCACATCCCCTGTATCCTCCCTGTAAAGGTACAATATCTATTTTCTTACTTTTTTTTAGGTTTTATGTGTGTTTTTCTTTTAACCAGGTTTTTCCAACATAACCAAGATTTTTCTACAGCCCTAGGTCAGTGGAGTCATATCCACTCGATTCTGGACTTTTTTTTCCTTCTGGAAGCCAGTAGGCCCGATGCTGCCCTATGCTGCCTAGTGAGACACTTGTATAGATCTATTTCTGGCCCGTTAGCCATCATCAGTAACCCCCACCCATATCTCATGTATCCTTCCTGTAAAGGTACAATATCTATTTTCTTACTTTTTCGTAGGTTTTATGTGTGTTTTTCTTTTAACCTGGTTTTTCCAACATAACCAAATTTTTTCTACTACCCTAGTTCAGTGGAGTTACATCCACTCGATTCTAGGCTTTTTTTTCCTTCTGGCAGCCAGCAGGCCCGATGCTGCCCTATGCTGCCTAGTGAGAGACTTGTATAGATCTATTTCTGGTTCGTTAGCCATCATCAGTAACCCCCACCCATATCTCATGTATCCCTCCTGTAAAGGTACAATATCTATTTTCTTACTTTTTTTTAGGTTTTATGTGTGTTTTTCTTTTAACCAGGTTTTTCCAACATAACCAAGATTTTTCTACAGCCCTAGCTCAGTGGAGTCATATCCACTCGATTCTGGACTTTTTTTTCCTTCTGGAAGCCAGTAGGCCCGATGCTGCCCTATGCTGCCTAGTGAGACACTTGTATAGATCTATTTCTGGCCCGTTAGCCATCATCAGTAACCCCCACCCATATCTCATGTATCCTTCCTGTAAAGGTACAATATCTATTTTCTTACTTTTTCGTAGGTTTTATGTGTGTTTTTCTTTTAACCTGGTTTTTCCAACATAACCAAATTTTTTCTACTACCCTAGTTCAGTGGAGTTACATCCACTCGATTCTAGGCTTTTTTTTCCTTCTGGCAGCCAGCAGGCCCGATGCTGCCCGATGCTGCCTAGTGAGAGACTTGTATAGATCTATTTCTGGTTCGTTAGCCATCATCAGTAACCCCCACCCATATCTCATGTATCCTTCCTGTAAAGGTACAATATCTATTTTCTTACTTTTTTTTAGGTTTTATGTGTGTTTTTCTTTTAACCAGGTTTTTCCAACATAACCAAGATTTTTCTACAGCCCTAGCTCAGTGGAGTCACATCCACTCGATTCTGGGCTTTTTTTTTTTTTTCCTTCTGGCAGCCAGAAGGCCCGATGCTGCCCTATGCTGCCTAGTGAAAGATTTATATAGATCTATTGATGGCTCGTTAGCCATCATCAGTAAGCCACACCCACATCCCATGTATCCTCCCTGTAAAGGTACAATATCTATTTTCCTACTTTTTCGTAGGTTTTATGTGTTTTTTTCTTATAGCCAGGTTTTTCCTACGTTAGCAAGATTTTTCTACAGCCCTACCTCAGTGGAGTCACATCCACTCGATTCTGGGGTTCTTTTTTTTTTTTCCTTCTCCTTCTGGCAGCCAGAAGGCCCGATGTTGCCTTATGCTGCCTAGTGAGAGACTTGTATAGATCTATTTCTGGCTCGTTAGCCATCATCAGTAAGCCACACCCACATCCCATGTATCCTCCCTGTAAAGGTACAATATCTATTTTCCTACTTTTTCGTAGGTTTTACGTGTTTTTTTCTTATAGCCAGGTTTTTCCTACGTTAGCACGATTTTTCTACAGCCCTAGCTCAGTGGAGTCACATCCACTCGGTTCTGGACTTTTTTTTTCCTTCTGGCATCCAGAAGGCCCGATGCTGCCCTATGCTGCCCAGTGAGAGACTTATATAGATCTATTTCTGGCTCGTTAGCCATCATCAGTAAGCCACACCCACATCCCATGTATCCTCCCTGTAAAGGTAAAATATCTATTTTCCTCCTTTTTCGTAGGTTTTATGTGTGTTTTTCTTTTAGCCAGGTTTTTCCTACGTAACCAAGATTTTTCTACAGCCCTAGCTCAGTGGAGTCACATCCACTCGATTCTGGGCTTTTTTTCCCCTTCTGGCAGCCAGCAGGCCCGATGCTGCCCTATGCTGCCTAGTGAGAGACTTATATAGATCTATTTCTGGCTCATTAGCCATCATCAGTAAGCCACACCCACATCCCATGTATCCTCCCTGTAAAGGTACAATATCTATTTTCCTACTTTTTCGTAGGTTTTATGTGTGTTTTTCTTTTAACCAGGTTTTTCCAACATAACCAAATTTTTTCTACTACCCTTGTTCAGTGGAGTTACATCCATTCGATTCTGGGCTGTTTTTTTCCTTCTGGCACCCAGCAGGCCCGATGCTGCCCTATGCTGCCTAGTGAGAGACTTGTATAGATCTATTTCTGGTTCGTTAGCCATCATCAGTAACCCCCACCCATATCTCATGTATCCTTCCTGTAAAGGTACAATATCTATTTTCTTACTTTTTTTTAGGTTTTATGTGTGTTTTTCTTTTAACCAGGTTTTTCCAACATAACCAAGATTTTTCTACAGCCCTAGCTCAGTGGAGTCACATCCACTCGATTCTGGGCTTTTTTTTTTTTTTCCTTCTTGCAGCCAGCAGGCCCGATACTACCCTATGCTGCCTAATGAGAGACTTATATAGATCTATTTCTGGCCCGTTAGCCATCATCAGTAAGCCACACCCACATCCCATGTATCCTCCCTGTAAAGGTACAATATCTATTTTCTTACTTTTTCGTAGGTTTTATGTGTTTTTTTTTTATAGCCAGGTTTTTCCTATGTTAGCAAGATTTTTCTCCAGCCCTAGCTCCGTGGAGTCACATCCACTCGATTCTGGGCTTTTTTTTTTTCCTTCTGGCAGCCAGCAGGCCCGATACTACCCTATGCTGCCTAGTGAGAGACTTATATAGATCTATTTCTGGCTCGTTATCCATCATCAATAAGCCACACCCACATCCCATGTATCCTCCCTGTAAAGGTACAATATCTATTTTCCTACTTTTTCGTAGGTTTTATGTGTTTTTTTCCTATAGCCAGGTTTTTCCTACGTTAGCAAGATTTTTCTACAGCCCTAGCTCAGTGGAGTCACATCCACTCGATTCTGGACTTTTTTTTCCTTCTAGCAGCCAGTAGGCCCGATGCTGCCCTATGCTGCCTAATGAGAGACTTATATAGATCTATTTCTGGCTCGTTAGCCATCATCAGTAAGCCACACCCACATTCCATGTATCCTCCCTGTAAAGGTAAAATATCTATTTTCTTACTTTTTCGTAGGTTTTATGTGTGTTTTTCTTTTAGCCAGGTTTTTCCTACGTAACCAAGATTTTTCTACAGCCCTAGCTCAGTGGAGTCACATCCACTCGATTCTGGGCTTTTTTTTTTCCTTCTGGCAGCCAGCAGGCCCGATGCTGCCCTATACTGCCTAGTGAGAGACTTATATAGATCTATTTCTGGCCCGTTAGCCATCATCAGTAAGCCACACCCACATCCCATGTATCCTCCCTGTAAAGGTACAATATCTATTTTCTTACTTTTTCGTAGGTTTTATGTGTTTTTTTCTTATAGCCAGGTTTTTCCTATGTTAGCAAGATTTTTCTCCAGCCCTAGCTCCGTGGAGTCACATCCACTCGATTCTGGGCTTTTTTTTTTCCTTCTGGCAGCCAGCAGGCCCGATGCTACCCTATGCTGCCTAGTGAGAGACTTATATAGATCTATTTCTGGCTCATTAGCCATCATCAATAAGCCACACCCACATCCCCTGTATCCTCCCTGTAAGGGTACGATATCTATTTTCTTACTTTTTCGTAGGTTTTCTGTGTGTTTCTCTTATAGCCAGGTTTTTCCTACGTAACCAAGATTTTTCTACAGCCCTAGCTCAGTGGAGTCACATCCACTTGATTCTGGGCTTTTTTTCCTTCTGGCAGCCAGCAGGCCCGATCCTGCCCTATGCTGGTTAGTGAGAGACTTGTATAGATCTATTTCTGACTCGTTAGCCATCATCAATAAGCCACACCCACATCCCCTGTATCCTCCCTGTAAGGGTACGATATCTATATTCTTACTTTTTCGAAGGTTTTCTGTGTGTTTCTCTTATAGCCAGGTTTTTCCTACGTAACCAAGATTTTTCTACAGCCCTAGCTCAGTGGAATCACATCCACTCGATTCTGGACGTTTTTTTCCTTCTAGCAGCCAGTAGGCCCGATGCTGCCCTATGCTGCCTAGTGAGAGACTTGTATAGATCTATTTCTGGCTCGTTAGCCATCATCAGTAACCCCCACCCATATCTCATGTATCCTTCCTGTAAAGGTACAATATCTATTTTCTTACTTTTTCGTAGGTTTTATGTGTGTTTTTCTTTTAACCAGGTTTTTCCAACATAACCAAATTTTTTCTACTACCCTAGTTCAGTGGAGTTACATCCACTCGATTCTGGGCTTTTTTTTCCTTCTGGCAGCCAGCAGGCCCGATGCTGCCCTATGCTGCCTAGTGAGAGACTTGTATAGATCTATTTCTGGTTCGTTAGCCATCATCAGTAACCCCCACCCATATCTCATGTATCCTTCCTGTAAAGGTACAATATCTATTTTCTTACTTTTTTTTAGGTTTTACGTGTGTTTTTCTTTTAACCAGGTTTTTCAACATAACCAAGATTTTTCTACAGCCCTAGCTCAGTGGAGTCACATCCACTCGATTCTGGGCTTTTTTTTTTCCTTCTGGCAGCCAGCAGGCCCGATGCTGCCCTATGCTGCCTAGTGAAAGATTTATTTAGATCTATTTCTGGCTCGTTAGCCATCATCAGTAAGCCACACCCACATCCCATGTATCCTCCCTGTAAAGGTACAATATCTATTTTCCTACTTTTTCATAGGTTTTATGTGTTTTTTTCTTATAGCCAGGTTTTTCCTACGTTAGCAAGATTTTTCTACAGCCCTAGCTCAGTGGAGTCACATCCACTCGATTCTGGGGTTTTTTTTTTTTTTTTTTCCTTCTCCTTCTGGCAGCCAGAAGGCCCGATGTTGCCTTATGCTGCCTAGTGAGAGACTTGTATAGATCTATTTCTGGCTCGTTAGCCATCATCAGTAAGCCACACCCACATCCCATGTATCCTCCCTGTAAAGGTACAATATCTATTTTCCTACTTTTTCGTAGGTTTTACGTGTTTTTTTCTTATAACTAGGTTTTTCCTACGTAACCAAGATTTTTCTACAGCCCTAGCTCAGTGGAGTCACATCCACTCGATTCTGGGCTTTTTTTCCACTTCTGGCAGCCAGCAGGCCCGATGCTGCCCTATGCTGCCTAGTGAGAGACTTATATAGATCTATTTCTGGCTCATTAGCCATCATCAGTAAGCCACACCCACATCCCATGTATCCTCCCTGTAAAGGTACAATATCTATTTTCTTACTTTTTCGTAGGTTTTATGTGTGTTTTTCTTTTAGCCAGGTTTTTCCTACGTAACCAAGATTTTTCTACAGCCCTAGCTCAGTGGAGTCACATCCACTCGATTCTGGGCTTTTTTTTTTCCTTCTGGCAGCCAGCAGGCCCGATGCTGCCCTATACTGCCTAGTGAGAGACTTATATAGATCTATTTCTGGCCCGTTAGCCATCATCAGTAACCCGCACCCACATCCCATGTATCCTCCCTGTAAAGGTACAATATCTATTTTCTTACTTTTTCGTAGGTTTTATGTGTTTTTTTCTTATAGCCAGGTTTTTCCTATGTTAGCAAGATTTTTCTCCAGCCCTAGCTCCGTGGAGTCACATCCACTCGATTCTGGGCTTTTTTTTTTCCTTCTGGCAGCCAGCAGGCCCGATACTACCCTATGCTGCCTAGTGAGAGACTTATATAGATCTATTTCTGGCTCGTTAGCCATCATCAATAAGCCACACCCACATCCCATGTATCCTCCCTGTAAAGGTACAATATCTATTTTCCTACTTTTTCGTAGGTTTTATGTGTTTTTTTCCTATAGCCAGGTTTTTCCTACGTTAGCAAGATTTTTCTACAGCCCTAGCTCAGTGGAGTCACATCCACTCGATTCTGGACGTTTTTTTCCTTCTAGCAGCCAGTAGGCCCGATGCTGCCCTATGCTGCCTCATGAGAGACTTATATAGATCTATTTCTGGCTCGTTAGCCATCATCAGTAAGCCACACCCACATTCCATGTATCCTCCCTGTAAAGGTAAAATATCTATTTTCTTACTTTTTCGTAGGTTTTATGTGTGTTTTTCTTTTAGCCAGGTTTTTCCTACGTAACCAAGATTTTTCTACAGCCCTAGCTCAGTGGAGTCACATCCACTCGATTCTGGGCTTTTTTTTTTCCTTCTGGCAGCCAGCAGGCCCGATGCTGCCCTATACTGCCTAGTGAGAGACTTATATAGATCTATTTCTGGCCCGTTAGCCATCATCAGTAAGCCACACCCACATCCCATGTATCCTCCCTGTAAAGGTACAATATCTATTTTCTTACTTTTTCGTAGGTTTTATGTGTTTTTTTCTTTTAGCCAGGTTTTTCCTATGTTAGCAAGATTTTTCTCCAGCCCTAGCTCCGTGGAGTCACATCCACTCGAATCTGGGCTTTTTTTTTTCCTTCTGGCAGCCAGCAGGCCCGATGCTACCCTATGCTGCCTAGTGAGAGACTTATATAGATCTATTTCTGGCTCGTTAGCCATCATCAATAAGCCACACACACATACCCTGTATCCTCCCTGTAAGGGTACGATATCTATTTTCTTACTTTTTCGTAGGTTTTCTGTGTGTTTCTCTTTTAGCCAGGTTTTTCCTACGTAACCAAGATTTTTCTACAGCCCTAGCTCAGTGGAGTCACATCCACTCGATTCTGGACATTTTTTTCCTTCTGGCAGCCAGAAAGCCCGATGCTGCCCTATGCTGCCTAGTGAGAGACTTATATAGATCTATTTCTGGCTCGTTAGCCATCATCAAAAAGACACACCCACATCCCCTGTATCCTCCCTGTAAAGGTACAATATCTATTTTCTTACTTTTTCGTAGGTTTTATGTGTGTTTTTCTTTTAGCCAGGTTTTTCCTACGTAACCAAGATTTTTCTACAGCCCTAGCTCAGTGGAGTCACATCCACTCGATTCTGGGCTTTTTTTTTTCCTTCTGGCAGCCAGCAGGCCCGATACTACCCTATGCTGCCTAGTGAGAGACTTATATAGATCTATTTCTGGCTCGTTAGCCATCATCAATAAGCCACACCCACATCCCATGTATCCTCCCTGTAAAGGTACAATATCTATTTTCCTACTTTTTCGTAGGTTTTATGTGTTTTTTTCCTATAGCCAGGTTTTTCCTACGTTAGCAAGATTTTTCTACAGCCCTAGCTCAGTGGATTCACATCCACTCGATTCTGGACTTTTTTTTCCTTCTAGCAGCCAGTAGGCCCGATGCTGCCCTATGCTGCCTAATGAGAGACTTATATAGATCTATTTCTGGCTCGTTAGCCATCATCAGTAAGCCACACCCACATTCCATGTATCCTCCCTGTAAAGGTAAAATATCTATTTTCTTACTTTTTCGTAGGTTTTATGTGTGTTTTTCTTTTAGCCAGGTTTTTCCTACGTAACCAAGATTTTTCTACAGCCCTAGCTCAGTGGAGTCACATCCACTCGATTCTGGGCTTTTTTTTTTCCTTCTGGCAGCCAGCAGGCCCGATGCTGCCCTATACTGCCTAGTGAGAGACTTATATAGATCTATTTCTGGCCCGTTAGCCATCATCAGTAAGCCACACCCACATCCCATGTATCCTCCCTGTAAAGGTACAATATCTATTTTCTTACTTTTTCGTAGGTTTTATGTGTTTTTTTCTTATGGCCAGGTTTTTCCTATGTTAGCAAGATTTTTCTCCAGCCCTAGCTCCGTGGAGTCACATCCACTCGATTCTGGGCTTTTTTTTTTCCTTCTGGCAGCCAGCAGGCCCGATGCTACCCTATGCTGCCTAGTGAGAGACTTATATAGATCTATTTCTGGCTCATTAGCCATCATCAATAAGCCACACCCACATCCCCTGTATCCTCCCTGTAAGGGTACGATATCTATTTTCTTACTTTTTCGTAGGTTTTCTGTGTGTTTCTCTTATAGCCAGGTTTTTCCTACGTAACCAAGATTTTTCTACAGCCCTAGCTCAGTGGAGTCACATCCACTTGATTCTGGGCTTTTTTTCCTTCTGGCAGCCAGCAGGCCCGATCCTGCCCTATGCTGGTTAGTGAGAGACTTGTATAGATCTATTTCTGACTCGTTAGCCATCATCAATAAGCCACACCCACATCCCCTGTATCCTCCCTGTAAGGGTACGATATCTATATTCTTACTTTTTCGAAGGTTTTCTGTGTGTTTCTCTTATAGCCAGGTTTTTCCTACGTAACCAAGATTTTTCTACAGCCCTAGCTCAGTGGAATCACATCCACTCGATTCTGGACGTTTTTTTCCTTCTAGCAGCCAGTAGGCCCGATGCTGCCCTATGCTGCCTAGTGAGAGACTTGTATAGATCTATTTCTGGCTCGTTAGCCATCATCAGTAACCCCCACCCATATCTCATGTATCCTTCCTGTAAAGGTACAATATCTATTTTCTTACTTTTTCGTAGGTTTTATGTGTGTTTTTCTTTTAACCAGGTTTTTCCAACATAACCAAATTTTTTCTACTACCCTAGTTCAGTGGAGTTACATCCACTCGATTCTGGGCTTTTTTTTCCTTCTGGCAGTCAGCAGGCCCGATGCTGCCCTATGCTGCCTAGTGAGAGACTTGTATAGATCTATTTCTGGTTCGTTAGCCATCATCAGTAACCCCCACCCATATCTCATGTATCCTTCCTGTAAAGGTACAATATCTATTTTCTTACTTTTTTTTAGGTTTTACGTGTGTTTTTCTTTTAACCAGGTTTTTCAACATAACCAAGATTTTTCTACAGCCCTAGCTCAGTGGAGTCACATCCACTCGATTCTGGGCTTTTTTTTTTCCTTCTGGCAGCCAGCAGGCCCGATGCTGCCCTATGCTGCCTAATGAAAGATTTATTTAGATCTATTTCTGGCTCGTTAGCCATCATCAGTAAGCCACACCCACATCCCATGTATCCTCCCTGTAAAGGTACAATATCTATTTTCCTACTTTTTCATAGGTTTTATGTGTTTTTTTCTTATAGCCAGGTTTTTCCTACGTTAGCAAGATTTTTCTGCAGCCCTAGCTCAGTGGAGTCACATCCACTCGATTCTGGGGTTTTTTTTTTTTTTTTTCCTTCTCCTTCTGGCAGCCAGAAGGCCCGATGTTGCCTTATGCTGCCTAGTGAGAGACTTGTATAGATCTATTTCTGGCTCGTTAGCCATCATCAGTAAGCCACACCCACATCCCATGTATCCTCCCTGTAAAGGTACAATATCTATTTTCCTACTTTTTCGTAGGTTTTACGTGTTTTTTTCTTATAACTAGGTTTTTCCTACGTAACCAAGATTTTTCTACAGCCCTAGCTCAGTGGAGTCACATCCACTCGATTCTGGGCTTTTTTTCCACTTCTGGCAGCCAGCAGGCCCGATGCTGCCCTATGCTGCCTAGTGAGAGACTTATATAGATCTATTTCTGGCTCATTAGCCATCATCAGTAAGCCACACCCACATCCCATGTATCCTCCCTGTAAAGGTACAATATCTATTTTCTTACTTTTTCGTAGGTTTTATGTGTGTTTTTCTTTTAGCCAGGTTTTTCCTACGTAACCAAGATTTTTCTACAGCCCTAGCTCAGTGGAGTCACATCCACTCGATTCTGGGCTTTTTTTTTTCCTTCTGGCAGCCAGCAGGCCCGATGCTGCCCTATACTGCCTAGTGAGAGACTTATATAGATCTATTTCTGGCCCGTTAGCCATCATCAGTAACCCGCACCCACATCCCATGTATCCTCCCTGTAAAGGTACAATATCTATTTTCTTACTTTTTCGTAGGTTTTATGTGTTTTTTTCTTATAGCCAGGTTTTTCCTATGTTAGCAAGATTTTTCTCCAGCCCTAGCTCCGTGGAGTCACATCCACTCGATTCTGGGCTTTTTTTTTTCCTTCTGGCAGCCAGCAGGCCCGATACTACCCTATGCTGCCTAGTGAGAGACTTATATAGATCTATTTCTGGCTCGTTAGCCATCATCAATAAGCCACACCCACATCCCATGTATCCTCCCTGTAAAGGTACAATATCTATTTTCCTACTTTTTCGTAGGTTTTATGTGTTTTTTTCCTATAGCCAGGTTTTTCCTACGTTAGCAAGATTTTTCTACAGCCCTAGCTCAGTGGAGTCACATCCACTCGATTCTGGACGTTTTTTTCCTTCTAGCAGCCAGTAGGCCCGATGCTGCCCTATGCTGCCTCATGAGAGACTTATATAGATCTATTTCTGGCTCGTTAGCCATCATCAGTAAGCCACACCCACATTCCATGTATCCTCCCTGTAAAGGTAAAATATCTATTTTCTTACTTTTTCGTAGGTTTTATGTGTGTTTTTCTTTTAGCCAGGTTTTTCCTACGTAACCAAGATTTTTCTACAGCCCTAGCTCAGTGGAGTCACATCCACTCGATTCTGGGCTTTTTTTTTTCCTTCTGGCAGCCAGCAGGCCCGATGCTGCCCTATACTGCCTAGTGAGAGACTTATATAGATCTATTTCTGGCCCGTTAGCCATCATCAGTAAGCCACACCCACATCCCATGTATCCTCCCTGTAAAGGTACAATATCTATTTTCTTACTTTTTCGTAGGTTTTATGTGTTTTTTTCTTTTAGCCAGGTTTTTCCTATGTTAGCAAGATTTTTCTCCAGCCCTAGCTCCGTAGAGTCACATCCACTCGAATCTGGGCTTTTTTTTTTCCTTCTGGCAGCCAGCAGGCCCGATGCTACCCTATGCTGCCTAGTGAGAGACTTATATAGATCTATTTCTGGCTCGTTAGCCATCATCAATAAGCCACACACACATACCCTGTATCCTCCCTGTAAGGGTACGATATCTATTTTCTTACTTTTTCGTAGGTTTTCTGTGTGTTTCTCTTTTAGCCAGGTTTTTCCTACGTAACCAAGATTTTTCTACAGCCCTAGCTCAGTGGAGTCACATCCACTCGATTCTGGACATTTTTTTCCTTCTGGCAGCCAGAAAGCCCGATGCTGCCCTATGCTGCCTAGTGAGAGACTTATATAGATCTATTTCTGGCTCGTTAGCCATCATCAAAAAGACACACCCACATCCCCTGTATCCTCCCTGTAAATGTACAATATCTATTTTCTTACTTTTTCGTAGGTTTTATGTGTGTTTTTCTTTTAGCCAGGTTTTTCCTACGTAACCAAGATTTTTCTACAGCCCTAGCTCAGTGGAGTCACATCCACTCGATTCTGGGCTTTTTTTTTTCCTTCTGACAGCCAGCAGGCCCGATGCTGCCCTATACTGCCTAGTGAGAGACTTATATAGATCTATTTCTGTCCCGTTAGCCATCATCAGTAAGCCACACCCACATCCCATGTATCCTCCCTGTAAAGGTACAATATCTATTTTCTTACTTTTTCGTAGATTTTACGTGTTTTTTTCTTATAGCCAGGTTTTTCCTACGTTAGCAAGATTTTTCTACAGCCCTAGCTCAGTGGAGTCACATCCACTCGAATCTGGGGTTTTGTTTTGTTTTTTTTTTCCTTCTCCTTCTGGCAGCCAGAAGGCCCGATGTTGCCTTATGCTGCCTAGTGAGAGACTTGTATAGATCTATTTCTGGCTCGTTAGCCATCATCAGTATGCCACACCCACATCCCATGTATCCTCCCTGTAAAGGTACAATATCTATTTTCCTACTTTTTCGTAGGTTTTATGTGTTTTTTTTCTTATAGCCAGGTTTTTCCTACGTTAGCAAGATTTTTCTACAGCCCTAGCTCAGTGGAGTCACATCCACTCGATTCTGGGGCTTTTTTTTTTTTTTCCTTCTCCTTCTGGCAGCCAGAAGGCCCGATGTTGCCTTATGCTGCCTAGTGAGAGACTTGTATAGATCTATTTCTGGCTCGTTAGCCATCATCAGTAAGCCACACCCACATCCCATGTATCCTCCCTGTAAAGGTACAATATCTATTTTCCTACTTTTTCGTAGGTTTTACGTGTTTTTTTCTTATAACTAGGTTTTTCCTACGTAACCAAGATTTTTCTACAGCCCTAGCTCAGTGGAGACACATCCACTCGATTCTGGGCTTTTTTTCCCCTTCTGGCAGCCAGCAGGCCCGATGCTGCCCTATGCTGCCTAGTGAGAGACTTATATAGATCTCTTTCTGGCTCATTAGCCATCATCAGTAAGCCACACCCACATCCCATGTATCCTCCCTGTAAAGGTACAATATCTATTTTCCTACTTTTTCGTAGGTTTTATGTGTTTTTTTCCTATAGCCAGGTTTTTCCTACGTTAGCAAGATTTTTCTACAGCCCTAGCTCAGTAGAGTCACATCCACTCGATTCTGTACGTTTTTTTCCTTCTAGCAGCCAGTAGGCCCGATGCTGCCCTATGCTGCCTAGTGAGAGACTTATATAGATCTATTTCTGGCTCGTTAGCCATCATCAGTAAGCCACACCCACTTTCCATGTATCCTCCCTGTAAAGGTAAAATATCTATTTTCTTACTTTTTCGTAGGTTTTATGTGTGTTTTTCTTTTAGCCAGGTTTTTCCTACGTAACCAAGATTTTTCTACAGCCCTAGCTCAGTGGAGTCACATCCACTCGATTCTGGACATTTTTTTCCTTCTGGCAGCCAGAAAGCCCGATGCTGCCCTATGCTGCCTAGTGAGAGACTTATATAGATCTATTTCTGGCTCGTTAGCCATCATCAAAAAGACACACCCACATCCCCTGTATCCTCCCTGTAAAGGTACAATATCTATTTTCTTACTTTTTCGTAGGTTTTATGTGTGTTTTTCTTTTAGCCAGGTTTTTCCTACGTAACCAAGATTTTTCTACAGCCCTAGCTCAGTGGAGTCACATCCACTCGATTCTGGGCTTTTTTTTTTCCTTCTGACAGCCAGCAGGCCCGATGCTGCCCTATACTGCCTAGTGAGAGACTTATATAGATCTATTTCTGTCCCGTTAGCCATCATCAGTAAGCCACACCCACATCCCATGTATCCTCCCTGTAAAGGTACAATATCTATTTTCTTACTTTTTCGTAGATTTTACGTGTTTTTTTCTTATAGCCAGGTATTTCCTACGTTAGCAAGATTTTTCTACAGCCCTAGCTCAGTGGAGTCACATCCACTCGATTCTGGGCTTTTTTTCCCCTTCTGGCAGCCAGCAGGCCCGATGCTGCCCTATGCTGCCTAGTGAGAGACTTATATAGATCTATTTCTGGCTCATTAGCCATCATCAGTAAGCCACACCCACATCCCATGTATCCTCCCTGTAAAGGTACAATATCTATTTTCCTACTTTTTCGTAGGTTTTATGTGTTTTTTTCCTATAGCCAGGTTTTTCCTACGTTAGCAAGATTTTTCTACAGCCCTAGCTCAGTGGAGTCACATCCACTCGATTCTGGACGTTTTTTTCCTTCTAGCAGCCAGTAGGCCCGATGCTGCCCTATGCTGCCTAGTGAGAGACTTATATAGATCTATTTCTGGCTCGTTAGCCATCATCAGTAAGCCACACCCACTTTCCATGTATCCTCCCTGTAAAGGTAAAATATCTATTTTCTTACTTTTTCGTAGGTTTTATGTGTGTTTTTCTTTTAGCCAGGTTTTTCCTACGTAACCAAGATTTTTCTACAGCCCTAGCTCAGTGGAGTCACATCCACTCGATTCTGGGCTTTTTTTTTTCCTTCTGGCAGCCAGCAGGCCCGATGCTGCCCTATACTGCCTAGTGAGAGACTTATATAGATCTATTGCTGGCCCGTTAGCCATCATCAGTAAGCCACACCCATATCCCATGTATCCTCCCTGTAAAGGTACAATATCTATTTTCTTACTTTTTCGTAGGTTTTATGTGTTTTTTTCTTATAGCCAGGTTTTTCCTATGTTAGCAAGATTTTTCTCCAGCCCTAGCTCCGTGGAGTCACATCCACTCGATTCTGGGCTTTTTTTTTTCCTTCTGGCAGCCAGCAGGCCCGATACTACCCTATGCTGCCTAGTGAGAGACTTATATAGATCTATTTCTGGCTCGTTAGCCATCATCAATAAGCCACACCCACATCCCATGTATCCTCCCTGTAAAGGTACAATATCTATTTTCCTACTTTTTCGTAGGTTTTATGTGTTTTTTTCCTATAGCCAGGTTTTTCCTACGTTAGCAAGATTTTTCTACAGCCCTAGCTCAGTGGAGTCACATCCACTCGATTCTGGACGTTTTTTTCCTTCTAGCAGCCAGTAGGCCCGATGCTGCCCTATGCTGCCTAGTGAGAGACTTATATAGATCTATTTCTGGCTCGTTAGCCATCATCAGTAAGCCACACCCACATTCCATGTATCCTCCCTGTAAAGGTAAAATATCTATTTTCTTACTTTTTCGTAGGTTTTATGTGTGTTTTTCTTTTAGCCAGGTTTTTCCTACGTAACCAAGATTTTTCTACATCCCTAGCTCAGTGGAGTCACATCCACTCGATTCTGGGCTTTTTTTTTTCCTTCTGGCAGCCAGCAGGCCCGATGCTGCCCTATACTGCCTAGTGAGAGACTTATATAGATCTATTTCTGGCCCGTTAGCCATCATCAGTAAGCCACACCCACATCCCATGTATCCTCCCTGTAAAGGTACAATATCTATTTTCTTACTTTTTCGTAGGTTTTATGTGTTTTTTTCTTATAGCCAGGTTTTTCCTATGTTAGCAAGATTTTTCTCCAGCCCTAGCTCCGTGGAGTCACATCCACTCGATTCTGGGCTTTTTTTTTTCCTTCTGGCAGCCAGCAGGCCCGATGCTACCCTATGGTGCATAGTGAGAGACTTATATAGATCTATTTCTGGCTCGTTAGCCATCATCAATAAGCCACACCCACATCCCCTGTATCCTCCCTGTAAGGGTACGATATCTATTTTCTTACTTTTTCGTAGGTTTTCTGTGTGTTTCTCTTATAGCCAGGTTTTTCCTACGTAACCAAGATTTTTCTACAGCCCTAGCTCAGTGGAGTCACATCCACTTGATTCTGGGCTTTTTTTCCTTCTGGCAGCCAGCAGGCCCGATCCTGCCCTATGCTGGTTAGTGAGAGACTTGTATAGATCTATTTCTGACTCGTTAGCCATCATCAATAAGCCACACCCACATCCCCTGTATCCTCCCTGTAAGGGTACGATATCTATATTCTTACTTTTTCGAAGGTTTTCTGTGTGTTTTTCTTTTAGCCAGGTTTTTCCTACGTAACCAAGATTTTTCTACATCCCTAGCTCAGTGGAGTCACATCCACTCGATTCTGGACATTTTTTTCCTTCTGGCAGCCAGAAAGCCCGATGCTGCCCTATGCTGCCTAGTGAGAGACTTATATAGATCTATTTCTGCCTCGTTAGCCATCATCAAAAAGACACACCCACATCCCCTGTATCCTCCCTGAAAAGGTACAATATCTATTTTCTTACTTTTTCGTAGGTTTTATGTGTGTTTTTCTCTTAGCCAGGTTTTTCCTATGTAACCAAGATTTTTCTACAGCCCTAGCTCAGTGGAGTCACATCCACTCGATTCTGGACATTTTTTTCCTTCTGGCAGTCAGTAGGCCCGATACTGCCCTATGCTGCCTAGTGAGAGATTTATATAGATCTATTTCTGGCTCGTTAGCCATCATCAGTAAGCCACACCCACATCCCATGTATCCTCCCTGTAAAGGTACAATATCTATTTTCCTACTTTTTCGTAGATTTTACGTGTTTTTTTCTTATAGCCAGGTTTTTCTTACGTTAGCAAGATTTTTCTACAGCCCTAGCTCAGTGGAGTCACATCCACTCGATTCTGGACTTTTTTTTTCCTTCTGGCATCCAGAAGGCCCGATGCTGCCCTATGCTGCCTAGTGAGAGACTTATATAGATCTATTTCTGGCTCGTTAGCCATCATCAGTAAGCCACACCCACATTCCATGTATCCTCCCTGTAAAGGTAAAATATCTATTTTCTTACTTTTTCGTAGGTTTTATGTGTGTTTTTCTTTTAGCCAGGTTTTTCCTACGTAACCAAGATTTTTCTACAGCCCTAGCTCAGTGGAGTCACATCCACTCGATTCTGGGCTTTTTTTTTTCCTTCTGGCAGCCAGCAGGCCCGATGATGCCCTATACTGCCTAGTGAGAGACTGATATAGATCTATTTCTGGCCCGTTAGCCATCATCAGTAAGCCACACCCATATCCCATGTATCATCCCTGTAAAGGTACAATATCTATTTTCTTACTTTTTCGTAGGTTTTATGTGTTTTTTTCTTATAGCCAGGTTTTTCCTATGTTAGCAAGATTTTTCTCCAGCCCTAGCTCCGTGGAGTCACATCCACTCGATTCTGGGCTTTTTTTTTCCTTCTGGCAGCCAGCAGGCCCGATGCTACCCTATGCTGCCTAGTGAGAGACTTATATAGATCTATTTCTGGCTCGTTAGCCATCATCAATAAGCCACACCCACATCCCCTGTATCCTCCCTGTAAGGGTACGATATCTATTTTCTTACTTTTTCGTAGGTTTTCGGTGTGTTTCTCTTATAGCCAGGTTTTTCCTACGTAACCAAGATTTTTCTACAGCCCTAGCTCAGTGGAGTCACATCCACTTGATTCTGGGCTTTTTTTCCTTCTGGCAGCCAGCAGGCCCGATGCTGCCCTATGCTGGTTAGTGAGTGATTTGTATAGATCTATTTCTGACTCGTTAGCCATCATCAATAAGCCACACCCACATTCCCTGTATCCTCCCTGTAAGGGTACGATATCTATTTTCTTACTTTTTCGAAGGTTTTCTGTGTGTTTCTCTTATAGCCAGGTTTTTCCTACGTAACCAAGATTTTTCTACAGCCCTAGCTCAGTGGAGTCACATCCACTCGATTCTGGACATTTTTTTCCTTCTTGCAGTCAGTAGGCCCGATACTGCCCTATGCTGCCTAGTGAGAGATTTATATAGATCTATTTCTGGCTCGTTAGCCATCATCAGTAAGCCACACCCACATCCCATGTATCCTCCCTGTAAAGGTACAATATCTATTTTCTTACTTTTTCGTAGGTTTTATGTGTGTTTCTCTTATAGCCAGGTTTTTCCTACGTTAGCAAGATTTTTCTACAGCCCTAGCTCAGTGGAGTCACATCCACTCGATTCTGGACTTTTTTTTTTCCTTCTGGCATCCAGAAGGCCCGATGCTGCCCTATGCTGCCTAGTGAGAGACTTATATAGATCTATTTCTGGCTCGTTAGCCATCATCAATAAGCCACACCCACATCCCCTGTATCCTCCCTGTAAGGGTACGATATCTATTTTCTTACTTTTTCGTAGGTTTTCTGTGTGTTTCTCTTATAGCCAGGTTTTTCCTACGTAACCAAGATTTTTCTACAGCCCTAGCTCAGTGGAGTCACATCCACTTGATTCTGGGCTTTTTTTCCTTCTGGCAACCAGCAGGCCCGATCCTGCCCTATGCTGGTTAGTGAGAGACTTGTATAGATCTATTTCTGACTCGTTAGCCATCATCAATAAGCCACACCCACATCCCCTGTATCCTCCCTGTAAGGGTACGATATCTATATTCTTACTTTTTCGAAGGTTTTCTGTGTGTTTTTCTTTTAGCCAGGTTTTTCCTACGTAACCAAGATTTTTCTACATCCCTAGCTCAGTGGAGTCACATCCACTCGATTCTGGACATTTTTTTCCTTCTGGCAGCCAGAAAGCCCGATGCTGCCCTATGCTGCCTAGTGAGAGACTTATATAGATCTATTTCTGCCTCGTTAGCCATCATCAAAAAGACACACCCACATCCCCTGTATCCTCCCTGTAAAGGTACAATATCTATTTTCTTACTTTTTCGTAGGTTTTATGTGTGTTTTTCTCTTAGCCAGGTTTTTCCTATGTAACCAAGATTTTTCTACAGCCCTAGCTCAGTGGAGTCACATCCACTCGATTCTGGACATTTTTTTCCTTCTGGCAGTCAGTAGGCCCGATACTGCCCTATGCTGGTTAGTGAGTGATTTGTATAGATCTATTTCTGACTCGTTAGCCATCATCAATAAGCCACACCCACATTCCCTGTATCCTCCCTGTAAGGGTACGATATCTATTTTCTTACTTTTTCGAAGGTTTTCTGTGTGTTTCTCTTATAGCCAGGTTTTTCCTACGTAACCAAGATTTTTCTACAGCCCTAGCTCAGTGGAGTCACATCCACTCGATTCTGGACATTTTTTTCCTTCTTGCAGTCAGTAGGCCCGATACTGCCCTATGCTGCCTAGTGAGAGATTTATATAGATCTATTTCTGGCTCGTTAGCCATCATCAGTAAGCCACACCCACATCCCATGTATCCTCCCTGTAAAGGTACAATATCTATTTTCTTACTTTTTCGTAGGTTTTATGTGTGTTTCTCTTATAGCCAGGTTTTTCCTACGTTAGCAAGATTTTTCTACAGCCCTAGCTCAGTGGAGTCACATCCACTCGATTCTGGACTTTTTTTTTTCCTTCTGGCATCCAGAAGGCCCGATGCTGCCCTATGCTGCCTAGTGAGAGACTTATATAGATCTATTTCTGGCTTGTTAGCCATCATCAATAAGCCACACCCACATCCCCTGTATCCTCCCTGTAAGGGTACGATATCTATTTTCTTACTTTTTCGTAGGTTTTCTGTGTGTTTCTCTTATAGCCAGGTTTTTCCTACGTAACCAAGATTTTTCTACAGCCCTAGCTCAGTGGAGTCACATCCACTTGATTCTGGGCTTTTTTTCCTTCTGGCAACCAGCAGGCCCGATCCTGCCCTATGCTGGTTAGTGAGAGACTTGTATAGATCTATTTCTGACTCGTTAGCCATCATCAATAAGCCACACCCACATCCCCTGTATCCTCCCTGTAAGGGTACGATATCTATATTCTTACTTTTTCGAAGGTTTTCTGTGTGTTTTTCTTTTAGCCAGGTTTTTCCTACGTAACCAAGATTTTTCTACATCCCTAGCTCAGTGGAGTCACATCCACTCGATTCTGGACATTTTTTTCCTTCTGGCAGCCAGAAAGCCCGATGCTGCCCTATGCTGCCTAGTGAGAGACTTATATAGATCTATTTCTGCCTCGTTAGCCATCATCAAAAAGACACACCCACATCCCCTGTATCCTCCCTGTAAAGGTACAATATCTATTTTCTTACTTTTTCGTAGGTTTTATGTGTGTTTTTCTCTTAGCCAGGTTTTTCCTATGTAACCAAGATTTTTCTACAGCCCTAGCTCAGTGGAGTCACATCCACTCGATTCTGGACATTTTTTTCCTTCTGGCAGTCAGTAGGCCCGATACTGCCCTATGCTGCCTAGTGAGAGATTTATATAGATCTATTTCTGGCTCGTTAGCCATCATCAGTAAGCCACACCCACATCCCATGTATCCTACCTGTAAAGGTACAATATCTATTTTCCTACTTTTTCGTAGATTTTACGTGTTTTTTTCTTATAGCCAGGTTTTTCCTACGTTAGCAAGATTTTTCTACAGCCCTAGCTCAGTGGACTCACATCCACTCGAATCTGGGGTTTTGTTTTGTTTTTTTTTCCTTCTCCTTCTGGCAGCCAGAAGGCCCGATGCTGCCTTATGCTGCCTAGTGAGAGACTTGTATCGATCTATTTCTGGCTCGTTAGCCATCATCAGTAAGCCACACCCACATCCCATGTATCCTCCCTGTAAAGGTACAATATCTATTTTCCTACTTTTTCGTAGATTTTACGTGTTTTTTTCTTATAGCCAGGTTTTTCCTACGTTAGCAAGATTTTTCTACAGCCCTAGCTCAGTGGAGTCACATCCACTCGATTCTGGACTTTTTTTTTCCTTCTGGCATCCAGAAGGCCCGATGCTGCCCTATGCTGCCTAGTGAGAGACTTATATAGATCTATTTCTGGCTCGTTAGCCATCATCAGTAAGCCACACCCACATTCCATGTATCCTCCCTGTAAAGGTAAAATATCTATTTTCTTACTTTTTCGTAGGTTTTATGTGTGTTTTTCTTTTAGCCAGGTTTTTCCTACGTAACCAAGATTTTTCTACAGCCCTAGCTCAGTGGAGTCACATCCACTCGATTCTGGGCTTTTTTTTTTCCTTCTGGCAGCCAGCAGGCCCGATGATGCCCTATACTGCCTAGTGAGAGACTGATATAGATCTATTTCTGGCCCGTTAGCCATCATCAGTAAGCCACACCCATATCCCATGTATCATCCCTGTAAAGGTACAATATCTATTTTCTTACTTTTTCGTAGGTTTTATGTGTTTTTTTCTTATAGCCAGGTTTTTCCTATGTTAGCAAGATTTTTCTCCAGCCCTAGCTCCGTGGAGTCACATCCACTCGATTCTGGGCTTTTTTTTTCCTTCTGGCAGCCAGCAGGCCCGATGCTACCCTATGCTGCCTAGTGAGAGACTTATATAGATCTATTTCTGGCTCGTTAGCCATCATCAATAAGCCACACCCACATCCCCTGTATCCTCCCTGTAAGGGTACGATATCTATTTTCTTACTTTTTCGTAGGTTTTCGGTGTGTTTCTCTTATAGCCAGGTTTTTCCTACGTAACCAAGATTTTTCTACAGCCCTAGCTCAGTGGAGTCACATCCACTTGATTCTGGGCTTTTTTTCCTTCTGGCAGCCAGCAGGCCCGATGCTGCCCTATGCTGGTTAGTGAGTGATTTG
Organism: Arizona elegans; assembly: GCA_022577455.1. Classification (NCBI taxonomy): domain Eukaryota; kingdom Metazoa; phylum Chordata; class Lepidosauria; order Squamata; family Colubridae; genus Arizona; species Arizona elegans. The sequence continues at coordinate 52,465,876 of JAKOOJ010000009.1, forward strand.
TATAGATCTATTTCTGACTCGTTAGCCATCATCAATAAGCCACACCCACATTCCCTGTATCCTCCCTGTAAGGGTACGATATCTATTTTCTTACTTTTTCGAAGGTTTTCTGTGTGTTTCTCTTATAGCCAGGTTTTTCCTACGTAACCAAGATTTTTCTACAGCCCTAGCTCAGTGGAGTCACATCCACTCGATTCTGGACATTTTTTTCCTTCTGGCAGTCAGTAGGCCCGATACTGCCCTATGCTGCCTAGTGAGAGATTTATATAGATCTATTTCTGGCTCGTTAGCCATCATCAGTAAGCCACACCCACATCCCATGTATCCTCCCTGTAAAGGTACAATATCTATTTTCTTACTTTTTCGTAGGTTTTATGTGTGTTTCTCTTATAGCCAGGTTTTTCCTACGTTAGCAAGATTTTTCTACAGCCCTAGCTCAGTGGAGTCACATCCACTCGATTCTGGACTTTTTTTTTTCCTTCTGGCATCCAGAAGGCCCGATGCTGCCCTTTGCTGCCTAGTGAGAGACTTATATAGATCTATTTCTGGCTCGTTAGCCATCATCAGTAAGCCACACCCACATCCCATGTATCCTCCCTGTAAAGGTACAATATCTATTTTCCTACTTTTTCGTAGGTTTTATGTGTGTTTCTCTTATAGCAAGGTTTTTCCTACGTTAGCAAGATTTGTCTACAGCCCTAGCTCAGTGGAGTCACATCCACTCGATTCTGGACATTTTTTTCCTTCTGGCAGCCAGAAGGCCCCATGCTGACCTATGCTGCCTAGTGAGAGACTTATATAGATCTATTTCTGGCCCGTTAGCCATCATCAGTAAGCCACACCCACATCCCATGTATCCTCCCTGTAAAGGTACAATATCTATTTTCTTACTTTTTCGTAGGTTTTATGTGTGTTTTTCTTTTAGCCAGGTTTTTCCTACGAAACCAAGATTTTTCTACAGCCCTAGCTCAGTGGAGTCACATCCACTCGAATCTGGGGTTTTGTTTTTTTTTTTTTCCTTCTCCTTCTGGCAGCCACAAGGCCCGATGCTGCCTTATGCTGCCTAGTGAGAGACTTGTATAGATCTATTTCTGGCTCGTTAGCCATCATCAGTAAGCCACACCCACATCCCCTGTATCCTCCCTGTAAGGGTACGATATCTATTTTCTTACTTTTTCGTAGGTTTTCTGTGTGTTTCTCTTATAGCCACGTTTTTCCTACGTAACCAAGACTTTTTTACAGCCCTAGCTCAGTGGAGTCACATCCACTCGATTCTGGGCTTTTTTTCCTTCTGGCAGTCAGAAGGCCCGATGCTGACCTATGCTGCCTAGTGAGAGACTTATATAGATCTATTTCTGGCCCGTTAGCCATCATCAGTAACCCCCACCCAGATCTCATGTATCCTTCCTGTAAAGGTACAATATCTATTTTCTTACTTTTTTTTAGGTTTTATGTGTGTTTTTCTTTTAACCAGGTTTTTCCAACATAACCAAGATTTTTCTACAGCCCTAGCTCAGTGGAGTCACATCCACTCGATTCTGGGCTTTTTTTTTTTTCCCTTCTGGCAGCCAGCAGGCCCGATGCTGCCTTATGCTGCCTAGTGAGAGACTTGTATAGATCTATCTCTGGCTTGTTAGCCATCATCAGTAAGCCTCACCCACATCCCATGTATCCTCCCTGTAAAGGTACAATATCTATTTTCCTACTTTTTCGTAGGTTTTACGTGTTTTTTTCTTATAGCCAGGTTTTTCCTACGTTAGCAAGATTTTTCTACAGCCCTAGCTCAGTGGAGTCACATCCACTCGATTCGGGACGTTTTTTTTCCTTCTGGCATCCAGAAGGCCCGATGCTGCCTTATGCTGCCTAGTGAGAGACTTATATAGATCTATTTCTGGCTCGTTAGCCATCTTCCGTAAGCCACACCCACATCCCATGTATCCTCCCTGTAAAGGTAAAATATCTATTTTCTTACTTTTTCGTAGGTTTTATGTGTGTTTTTCTTTTAGCCAGGTTTTTCCTACGTAACCAAGATTTTTCTGCAGCCCTAGCTCAGTGGAGTCACATCCACTCGATTCTGGGCTTTTTTTTTCTCTTCTGGCAGCCAGCAGGCCCGATGCTGCCCTATGCTGCCAAGTGAGACACTTATATAGATCTATTTCTGGCTCGTTAGCCATCATCAATAAGCCACCCCCACATCCCCTGTATCCTCCCTGTAAAGGTACAATATCTATTTTCTTACTTTTTTCGTAGGTTTTATGTGTGCTTTTCTTTTAACCAGGTTTTTCCAACATAACCAAGATTTTTCTACAGCCCTAGCTCAGTGGAGTCACATCCACTTGATTGTGGGCTTTTTTTTTTTCCCTTCTCGCAGCCAGAAGGCCCGATGCTGCCCTATGCTGCCTAATGAGAGACTTATATAGATCTATTTCTGGCTCGTTAGCCATCATCAATAAGCCACACCCACATCCCCTGTATCCTCACTGTAAGGGTACGATATCTATTTTCTTACTTTTTCGTAGGTTTTCGGTGTGTTTCTCTTATAGCCAGGTTTTTCCTACGTAACCAAGATTTTTCTACAGCCCTAGCTCAGTGGAGTCACATCCACTTGATTCTGGGCTTTTTTTCCTTCTGGCAGCCAGCAGGCGCGATGCTGCCCTATGCTGGTTAGTGAGAGACTTGTATAGATCTATTTCTGACTCGTTAGCCATCATCAATAAGCCACACCCACATCCCCTGTATCCTCCCTGTAAGGGAACGATATCTATTTTCTTTCTTTTTCGAAGGTTTCCTGTGTGTTTCTCTTCTAGCCAGGTTTTTCCTACGTAACCAAGATTTTTCTACAGCCCTAGCTCAGTGAAGTCACTTCCACTCGATTCTGGACATTTTTTTCCTTCTGGCAGCCAGAAAGCCCGATGCTGCCCTATGCTGCCTAGTGAGAGACTTATATAGATCTATTTCTGGCTCGTTAGCCATCATCAATAAGACACACCCACATCCCCTGTATCCTCCCTGTAAAGGTACAATATCTATTTTCTTACTTTTTCGTAGGTTTTATGTGTGTTTCTCTTATAGCCAGGTTTTTCCTACGTTAGCAAGATTTTTCTACAGCCCTAGCTCAGTGGAGTCACATCCACTCGATTCTGGACTTTTTTTTTTCCTTCTGGCAGCCAGCAGGCCCGATGATGCCCTATACTGCCTAGTGAGAGACTGATATAGATCTATTTCTGGCCCGTTAGCCATCATCAGTAAGCCACACCCATATCCCATGTATCATCCCTGTAAAGGTACAATATCTATTTTCTTACTTTTTCGTAGGTTTTATGTGTTTTTTTCTTATAGCCAGGTTTTTCCTATGTTAGCAAGATTTTTCTCCAGCCCTAGCTCCGTGGAGTCACATCCACTCGATTCTGGGCTTTTTTTTTCCTTCTGGCAGCCAGCAGGCCCGATGCTACCCTATGCTGCCTAGTGAGAGACTTATATAGATCTATTTCTGGCTCGTTAGCCATCATCAATAAGCCACACCCACATCCCCTGTATCCTCCCTGTAAGGGTACGATATCTATTTTCTTACTTTTTCGTAGGTTTTCGGTGTGTTTCTCTTATAGCCAGGTTTTTCCTACGTAACCAAGATTTTTCTACAGCCCTAGCTCAGTGGAGTCACATCCACTTGATTCTGGGCTTTTTTTCCTTCTGGCAGCCAGCAGGCCCGATGCTGCCCTATGCTGGTTAGTGAGTGATTTGTATAGATCTATTTCTGACTCGTTAGCCATCATCAATAAGCCACACCCACATTCCCTGTATCCTCCCTGTAAGGGTACGATATCTATTTTCTTACTTTTTCGAAGGTTTTCTGTGTGTTTCTCTTATAGCCAGGTTTTTCCTACGTAACCAAGATTTTTCTACAGCCCTAGCTCAGTGGAGTCACATCCACTCGATTCTGGACATTTTTTTCCTTCTTGCAGTCAGTAGGCCCGATACTGCCCTATGCTGCCTAGTGAGAGATTTATATAGATCTATTTCTGGCTCGTTAGCCATCATCAGTAAGCCACACCCACATCCCATGTATCCTCCCTGTAAAGGTACAATATCTATTTTCTTACTTTTTCGTAGGTTTTATGTGTGTTTCTCTTATAGCCAGGTTTTTCCTACGTTAGCAAGATTTTTCTACAGCCCTAGCTCAGTGGAGTCACATCCACTCGATTCTGGACTTTTTTTTTTCCTTCTGGCATCCAGAAGGCCCGATGCTGCCCTATGCTGCCTAGTGAGAGACTTATATAGATCTATTTCTGGCTCGTTAGCCATCATCAATAAGCCACACCCACATCCCCTGTATCCTCCCTGTAAGGGTACGATATCTATTTTCTTACTTTTTCGTAGGTTTTCTGTGTGTTTCTCTTATAGCCAGGTTTTTCCTACGTAACCAAGATTTTTCTACAGCCCTAGCTCAGTGGAGTCACATCCACTTGATTCTGGGCTTTTTTTCCTTCTGGCAACCAGCAGGCCCGATCCTGCCCTATGCTGGTTAGTGAGAGACTTGTATAGATCTATTTCTGACTCGTTAGCCATCATCAATAAGCCACACCCACATCCCCTGTATCCTCCCTGTAAGGGTACGATATCTATATTCTTACTTTTTCGAAGGTTTTCTGTGTGTTTTTCTTTTAGCCAGGTTTTTCCTACGTAACCAAGATTTTTCTACATCCCTAGCTCAGTGGAGTCACATCCACTCGATTCTGGACATTTTTTTCCTTCTGGCAGCCAGAAAGCCCGATGCTGCCCTATGCTGCCTAGTGAGAGACTTATATAGATCTATTTCTGCCTCGTTAGCCATCATCAAAAAGACACACCCACATCCCCTGTATCCTCCCTGTAAAGGTACAATATCTATTTTCTTACTTTTTCGTAGGTTTTATGTGTGTTTTTCTCTTAGCCAGGTTTTTCCTATGTAACCAAGATTTTTCTACAGCCCTAGCTCAGTGGAGTCACATCCACTCGATTCTGGACATTTTTTTCCTTCTGGCAGTCAGTAGGCCCGATACTGCCCTATGCTGCCTAGTGAGAGATTTATATAGATCTATTTCTGGCTCGTTAGCCATCATCAGTAAGCCACACCCACATCCCATGTATCCTCCCTGTAAAGGTACAATATCTATTTTCTTACTTTTTCGTAGGTTTTATGTGTGTTTCTCTTATAGCCAGGTTTTTCCTACGTTAGCAAGATTTTTCTACAGCCCTAGCTCAGTGGAGTCACATCCACTCGATTCTGGACTTTTTTTTTTCCTTCTGGCATCCAGAAGGCCCGATGCTGCCCTATGCTGCCTAGTGAGAGACTTATATAGATCTATTTCTGGCTCGTTAGCCATCATCAATAAGCCACACCCACATCCCCTGTATCCTCCCTGTAAGGGTACGATATCTATTTTCTTACTTTTTCGTAGGTTTTCTGTGTGTTTCTCTTATAGCCAGGTTTTTCCTACGTAACCAAGATTTTTCTACAGCCCTAGCTCAGTGGAGTCACATCCACTTGATTCTGGGCTTTTTTTCCTTCTGGCAACCAGCAGGCCCGATCCTGCCCTATGCTGGTTAGTGAGAGACTTGTATAGATCTATTTCTGACTCGTTAGCCATCATCAATAAGCCACACCCACATCCCCTGTATCCTCCCTGTAAGGGTACGATATCTATATTCTTACTTTTTCGAAGGTTTTCTGTGTGTTTTTCTTTTAGCCAGGTTTTTCCTACGTAACCAAGATTTTTCTACATCCCTAGCTCAGTGGAGTCACATCCACTCGATTCTGGACATTTTTTTCCTTCTGGCAGCCAGAAAGCCCGATGCTGCCCTATGCTGCCTAGTGAGAGACTTATATAGATCTATTTCTGCCTCGTTAGCCATCATCAAAAAGACACACCCACATCCCCTGTATCCTCCCTGTAAAGGTACAATATCTATTTTCTTACTTTTTCGTAGGTTTTATGTGTGTTTTTCTCTTAGCCAGGTTTTTCCTATGTAACCAAGATTTTTCTACAGCCCTAGCTCAGTGGAGTCACATCCACTCGATTCTGGACATTTTTTTCCTTCTGGCAGTCAGTAGGCCCGATACTGCCCTATGCTGCCTAGTGAGAGATTTATATAGATCTATTTCTGGCTCGTTAGCCATCATCAGTAAGCCACACCCACATCCCATGTATCCTACCTGTAAAGGTACAATATCTATTTTCCTACTTTTTCGTAGATTTTACGTGTTTTTTTCTTATAGCCAGGTTTTTCCTACGTTAGCAAGATTTTTCTACAGCCCTAGCTCAGTGGAGTCACATCCACTCGAATCTGGGGTTTTGTTTTGTTTTTTTTTCCTTCTCCTTCTGGCAGCCAGAAGGCCCGATGCTGCCTTATGCTGCCTAGTGAGAGACTTGTATCGATCTATTTCTGGCTCGTTAGCCATCATCAGTAAGCCACACCCACATCCCATGTATCCTCCCTGTAAAGGTACAATATCTATTTTCCTACTTTTTCGTAGATTTTACGTGTTTTTTTCTTATAGCCAGGTTTTTCCTACGTTAGCAAGATTTTTCTACAGCCCTAGCTCAGTGGAGTCACATCCACTCGATTCTGGACTTTTTTTTTCCTTCTGGCATCCAGAAGGCCCGATGCTGCCCTATGCTGCCTAGTGAGAGACTTATATAGATCTATTTCTGGCTCGTTAGCCATCATCAGTAAGCCACACCCACATTCCATGTATCCTCCCTGTAAAGGTAAAATATCTATTTTCTTACTTTTTCGTAGGTTTTATGTGTGTTTTTCTTTTAGCCAGGTTTTTCCTACGTAACCAAGATTTTTCTACAGCCCTAGCTCAGTGGAGTCACATCCACTCGATTCTGGGCTTTTTTTTTTCCTTCTGGCAGCCAGCAGGCCCGATGATGCCCTATACTGCCTAGTGAGAGACTGATATAGATCTATTTCTGGCCCGTTAGCCATCATCAGTAAGCCACACCCATATCCCATGTATCATCCCTGTAAAGGTACAATATCTATTTTCTTACTTTTTCGTAGGTTTTATGTGTTTTTTTCTTATAGCCAGGTTTTTCCTATGTTAGCAAGATTTTTCTCCAGCCCTAGCTCCGTGGAGTCACATCCACTCGATTCTGGGCTTTTTTTTTCCTTCTGGCAGCCAGCAGGCCCGATGCTACCCTATGCTGCCTAGTGAGAGACTTATATAGATCTATTTCTGGCTCGTTAGCCATCATCAATAAGCCACACCCACATCCCCTGTATCCTCCCTGTAAGGGTACGATATCTATTTTCTTACTTTTTCGTAGGTTTTCGGTGTGTTTCTCTTATAGCCAGGTTTTTCCTACGTAACCAAGATTTTTCTACAGCCCTAGCTCAGTGGAGTCACATCCACTTGATTCTGGGCTTTTTTTCCTTCTGGCAGCCAGCAGGCCCGATGCTGCCCTATGCTGGTTAGTGAGTGATTTGTATAGATCTATTTCTGACTCGTTAGCCATCATCAATAAGCCACACCCACATTCCCTGTATCCTCCCTGTAAGGGTACGATATCTATTTTCTTACTTTTTCGAAGGTTTTCTGTGTGTTTCTCTTATAGCCAGGTTTTTCCTACGTAACCAAGATTTTTCTACAGCCCTAGCTCAGTGGAGTCACATCCACTCGATTCTGGACATTTTTTTCCTTCTGGCAGTCAGTAGGCCCGATACTGCCCTATGCTGCCTAGTGAGAGATTTATATAGATCTATTTCTGGCTCGTTAGCCATCATCATTAAGCCACACCCACATCCCATGTATCCTCCCTGTAAAGGTACAATATCTATTTTCTTACTTTTTCGTAGGTTTTATGTGTGTTTCTCTTATAGCCAGGTTTTTCCTACGTTAGCAAGATTTTTCTACAGCCCTAGCTCAGTGGAGTCACATCCACTCGATTCTGGACTTTTTTTTTTCCTTCTGGCATCCAGAAGGCCCGATGCTGCCCTATGCTGCCTAGTGAGAGACTTATATAGATCTATTTCTGGCTCGTTAGCCATCATCAGTAAGCCACACCCACATCCCATGTATCCTCCCTGTAAAGGTACAATATCTATTTTCCTACTTTTTCGTAGGTTTTATGTGTGTTTCTCTTATAGCAAGGTTTTTCCTACGTTAGCAAGATTTGTCTACAGCCCTAGCTCAGTGGAGTCACATCCACTCGATTCTGGACATTTTTTTCCTTCTGGCAGCCAGAAGGCCCCATGCTGACCTATGCTGCCTAGTGAGAGACTTATATAGATCTATTTCTGGCCCGTTAGCCATCATCAGTAAGCCACACCTACATCCCATGTATCCTCCCTGTAAAGGTACAATATCTATTTTCTTACTTTTTCGTAGGTTTTATGTGTGTTTTTCTTTTAGCCAGGTTTTTCCTACGAAACCAAGATTTTTCTACAGCCCTAGCTCAGTGGAGTCACATCCACTCGAATCTGGGGTTTTGTTTTTTTTTTTTTCCTTCTCCTTCTGGCAGCCACAAGGCCCGATGCTGCCTTATGCTGCCTAGTGAGAGACTTGTATAGATCTATTTCTGGCTCGTTAGCCATCATCAGTAAGCCACACCCACATCCCCTGTATCCTCCCTGTAAGGGTACGATATCTATTTTCTTACTTTTTCGTAGGTTTTCTGTGTGTTTCTCTTATAGCCACGTTTTTCCTACGTAACCAAGACTTTTGTACAGCCCTAGCTCAGTGGAGTCACATCCACTCGATTCTGGGCTTTTTTTCCTTCTGGCAGTCAGAAGGCCCGATGCTGACCTATGCTGCCTAGTGAGAGACTTATATAGATCTATTTCTGGCCCGTTAGCCATCATCAGTAACCCCCACCCAGATCTCATGTATCCTTCCTGTAAAGGTACAATATCTATTTTCTTACTTTTTTTTAGGTTTTATGTGTGTTTTTCTTTTAACCAGGTTTTTCCAACATAACCAAGATTTTTCTACAGCCCTAGCTCAGTGGAGTCACATCCACTCGATTCTGGGCTTTTTTTTTTTTTCCCTTCTGGCAGCCAGCAGGCCCGATGCTGCCTTATGCTGCCTAGTGAGAGACTTGTATAGATCTATCTCTGGCTTGTTAGCCATCATCAGTAAGCCTCACCCACATCCCATGTATCCTCCCTGTAAAGGTACAATATCTATTTTCCTACTTTTTCGTAGGTTTTACGTGTTTTTTTCTTATAGCCAGGTTTTTCCTACGTTAGCAAGATTTTTCTACAGCCCTAGCTCAGTGGAGTCACATCCACTCGATTCGGGACGTTTTTTTTCCTTCTGGCATCCAGAAGGCCCGATGCTGCCTTATGCTGCCTAGTGAGAGACTTATATAGATCTATTTCTGGCTCGTTAGCCATCTTCCGTAAGCCACACCCACATCCCATGTATCCTCCCTGTAAAGGTAAAATATCTATTTTCTTACTTTTTCGTAGGTTTTATGTGTGTTTTTCTTTTAGCCAGGTTTTTCCTACGTAACCAAGATTTTTCTGCAGCCCTAGCTCAGTGGAGTCACATCCACTCGATTCTGGGCTTTTTTTTTCTCTTCTGGCAGCCAGCAGGCCCGATGCTGCCCTATGCTGCCAAGTGAGACACTTATATAGATCTATTTCTGGCTCGTTAGCCATCATCAATAAGCCACCCCCACATCCCCTGTATCCTCCCTGTAAAGGTACAATATCTATTTTCTTACTTTTTTCGTAGGTTTTATGTGTGCTTTTCTTTTAACCAGGTTTTTCCAACATAACCAAGATTTTTCTACAGCCCTAGCTCAGTGGAGTCACATCCACTTGATTGTGGGCTTTTTTTTTTTCCCTTCTCGCAGCCAGAAGGCCCGATGCTGCCCTATGCTGCCTAATGAGAGACTTATATAGATCTATTTCTGGCTCGTTAGCCATCATCAATAAGCCACACCCACATCCCCTGTATCCTCACTGTAAGGGTACGATATCTATTTTCTTACTTTTTCGTAGGTTTTCGGTGTGTTTCTCTTATAGCCAGGTTTTTCCTACGTAACCAAAATTTTTCTACAGCCCTAGCTCAGTGGAGTCACATCCACTTGATTCTGGGCTTTTTTTCCTTCTGGCAGCCAGCAGGCGCGATGCTGCCCTATGCTGGTTAGTGAGAGACTTGTATAGATCTATTTCTGACTCGTTAGCCATCATCAATAAGCCACACCCACATCCCCTGTATCCTCCCTGTAAGGGAACGATATCTATTTTCTTACTTTTTCGAAGGTTTTCTGTGTGTTTCTCTTCTAGCCAGGTTTTTCCTACGTAACCAAGATTTTTCTACAGCCCTAGCTCAGTGAAGTCACTTCCACTCGATTCTGGACATTTTTTTCCTTCTGGCAGCCAGAAAGCCCGATGCTGCCCTATGCTGCCTAGTGAGAGACTTATATAGATCTATTTCTGGCTCGTTAGCCATCATCAATAAGACACACCCACATCCCCTGTATCCTCCCTGTAAAGGTACAATATCTATTTTCTTACTTTTTCGTAGGTTTTATGTGTGTTTCTCTTATAGCCAGGTTTTTCCTACGTTAGCAAGATTTTTCTACAGCCCTAGCTCAGTGGAGTCACATCCACTCGATTCTGGACTTTTTTTTTTCCTTCTGGCATCCAGAAGGCCCGATGCTGCCCTATGCTGCCTAGTGAGAGACTTATATAGATCTATATCTGGCTCGTTAGCCATCATCAGTAAGCCACACCCACATCCCCTGTATCCTCCCTGTAAGGGTACGATATCTATTTTCTTACATTTTTTTAGGTTTTATGTGTGTTTTTCTTTTAACCAGGTTTTTCCTACGTAACCAAGATTTTTCTACAGCCCTAGCTCAGTGGAGTCACATCCACTCGATTCTGGGCTTTTTTTTTCCTTCTGGCAGCCAGCAGGCCCGATGCTGCCCTATGCTGCCTAGTGAGAGACTTATATAGATCTATTTCTGGCTCGTTAGCCATCTTCCGTACGCCACACCCACATCCCATGTATCCTCCCTGTAAAGGTACAATATCTATTTTCTTACTTTTTCGTAGGTTTTATGTGTGCTTTTCTTTTAACCAGGTTTTTCCAACATAACCAAGATTTTTCTACTGCCCTAGTTCAGTGGAGTCACATCCACTCGATTCTGGGCTTTTTTTTTCCTTCTGGCAGCCAGCAGGCCCGATGCTGCCCTATGCTGCCTAGTGAGAGACTTATATAGATCTATTTCTGGCCCGTTAGCCATCATCAGTAAGCCACACCCACATCCCATGTATCCTCCCTGTAAAGGTACAATATCTATTTTCTTACTTTTTCGTAGGTTTTATGTGTGTTTTTCTTATAGCCAGGTTTTCCCTACGTAACCAAGATTTTTCTACAGCCCTAGCTCAGTGGAGTCACATCCACTCGATTCTGGAGTTTTTTTGTTTTGTTTTTTCCTTCTCCTTCTGGCAGCCAGAAGGCCCGATGCTGCCTTATGCTGCCTTGTGAGAGACTTGTATAGATCTATTTCTGGCTCGTTAGCCATCATCAGTAAGCCACACCCACATCCCATGTATGATGCTGCCTTATGCTGCCTTGTGAGAGACTTGTATAGATCTATTTCTGGCTCGTTAGCCATCATCAGTAAGCCACACCCACATCCCATGTATCCTCCCTGTAAAGGTACAATATCTATTTTCCTACTTTTTCGTAGGTTTTATGTGTGTTTTTCTTTTAGCCAGGTTTTTCCTACGTAACCAAGATTTTTCTACAGCCCTAGCTCAGTGGAGTCACATCCACTCGATTCTGGACTTTTTTTTCCTTCTGGCAGTCATTAGTCCCGATACTGCCCTATGCTGCGTAGTGAGAGATTTATATAGATCTATTTCTGGCTCGTTAGCCATCATCAGTAAGCCACACCCACATCCCATGTATCCTCCCTGTAAAGGTACAATATCTATTTTCTTACTTTTTCGTAGGTTTTATGTGTGTTTCTCTTATAGCCAGGTTTTTCCTACGTTAGCAAGATTTTTCTACAGCCCTAGCTCAGTGGAGTCACATCCACTCTATTCTGGACATTTTTTTCCTTCTGGCAGCCAGAAGGCCCGATGCTGCCCTATGCTGCCTAGTGAGAGACTTATATAGATCTATTTCTGGCTCGTTAGCCATCATCAATAAGACACACCCACATCCCCTGTATCCTCCCTGTAAAGGTACAATATCTATTTTCTTACTTTTTCGTAGGTTTTATGTATGTTTTTCTTTTAGCCAGGTTTTTTCTACGTAACCAAGATTTTTCTACAGCCCTAGCTCAGTGGAGTCACATCCACTCGATTCTGGTGTTTTTTTGTTTTTTTTTTCCTTCTCCTTCTGGCAGCCAGAAGGCCCGATGCTGCCTTATGCTGCCTAGTGAGAGACTTGTATAGATCTATTTCTGGCTCATTAGCCATCATCAGTAAGCCACACCCACATCCCATGTATCCTCCTTGTAAAGGTACAATATCTATTTTCTTACTTTTTTTTAGGTTTTATGTGTGTTTTTCTTTTAACCAGGTTTTTCCAACATAAAAAAAATTTTTCTACAGCCCTAGCTCAGTGGAGTCACATCCACTCGATTCTGGGCTTTTTTTTTTTTTTTCTTCTGGCAGCCAGAAGGCCGGATGCTGCCCTATTCTGCCTAGTGAAAGATTTATATACATCTATTTCTGGCTCGTTAGCCATCATCAGTCAGCCACACCCACATCCAATGTATCCTCCCTGTAAAGGTACTATATCTATTTTCCTACTTTTTCGTAGGTTTTATGTATTTTTTTCTTATCGCCAGGTTTTTCCTATGTTAGCAAGATTTTTCTACAGCCCTAGCTCCGTGGAGTCACATCCACTTGATTCTGGGGTTGTTGTTGTTTTTTTTCCTTCTCCTTCCGGCAGCCAGAAGGCCCGATGCTGCCTTATTCTGCCTAGTGAGAGACTTGTATAGATCTATTTCTGGCTCGTTAGCCATCATCAGTAAGCCACACCCACATCCCATGTATCCTCCCTGTAAAGGTACAATATCTATTTTCCTACTTTTTCGTAGGTTTTATGTGTTTTTTTCTTATAGCCAGGTTTTTCCTACGTTACCAAGATTTTTCTACAGCCCTAGCTCCGTGGAGTCACATCCACTCGATCCTGGGCTTTTTTTTTCCTTCTGGCAGCCAGCAGGCCCGATGCTGCCCTATGCTGCCTAGTAAGAGACTTATATAGATCTATTTCTGGCTCATTAGCCATCATCAATAAGACACACCCACATCCCCTGTATCCTCCCTGTAAAGGTACAATATCTATTTTCTTACTTTTTCGTAGGTTTTATGTGTGTTTTTCTTTTAACCAGGTTTTTCCAACATAAACAAAATTTTTCTACAGCCCTAGCTCCGTGGAGTCACATCCACTCGATTCTGGGCTTTTTTTTTCCTTCTGGCAGCCAGCAGGCCCGATGCTGCCCTTTGCTGTCTATTGAGAGATTCATATAGATCTATTTCTGGCTCATTAGCCATCATGAGTAAGCGACACCCACACCCCATGTATCCTCCCTGTAAAGGTAAAATATCTGTTTTCTTACATTTTCGTAGGTTTTATGTGTTTTTTTCTTATAGCCAGGTTTTTCCTACGTTAGCAAGATTTTTCTACAGCCCTAGCTAAGTGGAGTCACATCCACTCGATTCTGGACTTTTTTTTCCTTCTGGCAGCCAGAAGGCCGGATGCTGCCCTATGCTGCCTAGTGAGAGACTTATATAGATCTATTTCTGGCTCGTTAGCCATCATCAATAAGCCACACCCACATCCCATGTATCCTCCCTGTAAAGGTAAAATATCTATTTTCTTACTTTTTCGTAGGTTTTATGTGTGTTTTTCTTTTAGACAGGTTTTTCCTACGTAACCAAGATTTTTCTACAGCGCTAGCTCAGTGGAGTCACATCGACTCGATTCTGGACTTTTTTTTCCTTCTGGCAGCCAGAAGGCCCGATGCTGCCCTATGCTGCCTAGTGAGAGATTTATATAGATCTATTTCTGGCCCATTAGCCATCATAAGTAAGCCACACCCACAACCCATGTATCCTCCCTGTGAAGGTACAATATCTATTTCCTTACTTTTTCGTAGGTTTTATTTGTGTTTTTCTTATAGCCATGTTTTTCCTACGTTACCAAGATTTTTCTACAGCCCTAGCTCAGTGGAGTCACATCCACTCGATTCTGGACTTTTTTTTCCTTTTGGCAGCCAGAAGGCCCGATGCTGCCCTTTGCTGCCTAGTGAGATATTTATAAAGATCTATTTCTGGCTGGTTAGTCATCATCAGTAAGCCACACCAAAATCTCATTTATCATCCCTGTAAAAGTACAATATCTATTTTCTTACGTTTTGGTAGGTTTTATGTGTGTTTTTCTTTTAGCCAGGCTTTCCCTATGTAAACAAGATTTTTCTACAGCCCTAGCTCAGTGGAGTCACATCGACTCGATTCTGGCCTTTTTTTTTTTTTTTTTTTTTTCCTTCTGGCAGCCAGGAGGCCCGATGCTGCCCTATGCTGCCTAGTGAGAGATTTATATAGATCTATTTCTGGCTCGTTAGCCATCATCAATAAGCCACACCCACATCCCATGTATCCTCCCTGTAAAGGTACAATATCTATTTTCTGACTTTTTCGTAGGTTTTATGTGTGTTTTTCTTTTAGCCAGGTTTTCCCTACGTAACCAAGATTTTTCTACAGCCCTAGCTCAGTGGAGTCACATCCACTCGATTCTGGGCTTTTTTACCCCCTTCTCGCAACCAGCAGGCCCGATGCTGCCCTTTGCTGCCTATTGAGAGATTCACATAGATCTAATTCTGGCTCGTTAGCCATCATGAGTAAGCCACACTCACATCTCATGTATCCTTCCTGTAAAGGTACAATATCTATTTTCTTACTTTTACGTAGGTTTTATGTGTGTTTTTCTTATAGCCAGGTTTTTCCTACGTTAGCAAGATTTTTCTACAGCCCTAGCTCAGTGGAGTCACATCCACTCGATTCTGGACTTTTTTTTCCTTCTGGCAGCCAGAAGGCACGATGCTGCCCAATGCTGCCTAGTGAGAAACTTATATAGATCTATTTCTGGCTCGTTAGCCATCATCAATAAGCCACACCCACATCCCATGTATCCTCCCTGTAAAGGTACAATATCTATTTTCTGACTTTTTCGTAGGTTTTATGTGTGTTTTTCTTTTAGCCAGGTTTTCCCTACGTAACCAAGATTTTTCTACAGCCCTAGCTCAGTGGAGTCACATCCACTCGATTCTGGGCTTTTTTACCCCCTTCTCGCAACCAGCATGCCCGATGCTGCCCTTTGCTGCCTATTGAGAGATTCACATAGATCTAATTCTGGCTCGTTAGCCATCATGAGTAAGCCACACTCACATCTCATGTATCCTTCCTGTAAAGGTACAATATCTATTTTCTTACTTTTTCGTAGGTTTTATGTGTGTTTTTCTTATAGCCAGGTTTTTCCTACGTTAGCAATATTTTTCTACAGCCCTAGCTCAGTGGAGTCACATCCACTCGATTCTGGACTTTTTTTTCCTTCTGGCAGCCAGAAGGCACGATGCTGCCCAATGCTGCCTAGTGAGAAACTTATATAGATCTATTTCTGGCTCATTAGCCATCATCAATAAGCCACACCCATATCCCATGTATCCTCCCTGTAAAGGTACAATATCTATTTTCTTACTTTTTTTTAGGTTTTATGTGTGTTTTTCTTATAGCCAGGTTTTTCCAAGATAACCAAGATATTTCTACAGCCCTAGCTCAGTGGAGTCACATCGACTCGATTCTGGACTTTTTTTTCCTTCTGGCAGCCAGAAGGCCCGATGCTGCCCTATGCTGCCTAGTGAGAGATTTATATAGATCTATTTCTGGCCCGTTAGCCATCATAAGTAAGCCACACCCACAACCCATGTATCCTCCCTGTGAAGGTACAATATCTATTTCCTTACTTTTTCGTAGGTTTTATTTGTGTTTTTCTTATAGCCAAGTTTTTCCCACGTTACCAAGATTTTTCTACAGCCCTAGCTCAGTGGAGTCACATCCACTCGATTCTGGACTTTTTTTTCCTTCTGGCAGCCAGAAGGCCCGATGCTTACCTATGCTGCCTAGTGAGAGACTTATATAGATCTATTTCTGGCTCGTTAGCCATCATCAGTAAGCCACACCCACATCCCATGTATCCTCCCTGTAAATGTAAAATATCTATTTTCTTACTTTTTCGTAGGTTTTATGTGTGTTTTTCTTTTAGCCAGGTTTTTCCTACGTAACCAAGATTTTTCTACAGCCCTAGCTCAGTGGAGTCACATCCACTCGATTCTGGACTTTTTTTTCCTTCTGGCAGCCAGAAGGCCCGATGCTTACCTATGCTGCCTAGTGAGAGACTTATATAGATCTATTTCTGGCTCGTTAGCCATCATCAGTAAGCCACACCCACATCCCATGTATCCTCCCTGTAAAGGTAAAATATCTATTTTCTTACTTTTTCGTAGGTTTTATGTGTGTTTTTCTTTTAGCCAGGTTTTTCCTACGTAACCAAGATTTTTCTACAGCGCTAGCTCAGTGGAGTCACATCCACTCGATTCTGGGCTTTTTTTTCCCCTTCTCGGAACCAGCAGGCCCGATGCTGCCCTTTGCTGCCTATTGAGAGATTCATATAGATCTATTTCTGGCTCATTAGCCATCATGAGTAAGCCACACTCACATCTCATGTATCCTCCCTGTAAAGGTACAATATCTATTTTCTTACTTTTTCGCAGGTTTTATGTGTGTTTTTCTTTTTACCAGGTTTTTCCAACGTGACCAAGATTTTTCTACTCCCCTAGTTCAGTGGAGTCACATCCACTCGATTCTGGACTTTTTTTTCCCCTTCTCGCAACCAGCAGGCCCGATGCTGCCCTATGCTGCCTAGTGAGAGACTTATATAGATCTATTTCTGGCTCGTTAGCCATCATCAATAAGCCACACCCACATCCCATGTATCCTCCCTGTAAAGGTACAATATCTATTTTCTTACTTTTTCGTAGGTTTTATGTGTGTTTTTCTTTTAACCAGGTTTTCCAACATAACCAAGATTTTTCTCCTACCCTAGTTCAGTGGAGTCACATCCACTCGATTCTGGGCTTTTTTTTTTCCTTCTGGCAGCCAGCAGGCCCGATGCTGCCCTATGCTGCCTAGTGAGAGACTTATATAGATCTATTTCTGGCTCATTAGCCATCATCGGTAACCCACACCCATATCTCATGTATCCTTCATGTAAAGTACAATATCTATTTTCTTACTTTTTCGTAGGTTTTATGTTTGTTTTTCTTTTAACCAGGTTTTTCCAACATAACCAAGATTTTTCTCCTACCCTAGTTCAGTGGAGTCACATCCACTCGATTCTGGGCTTTTTTTTTTTTTTTTTCCTTCTGGCAGCCAGAATGCCCGATGCTGCCCTTTGCTGCCTAGTGAGAGATTTATATAGATCTATTTCTGGCTCGTTAGTCATCATCAGTAAGCCACACCAACATCTCATTTATCCTCCCTGTAAAAGTACAATATCTATTTTCTTACTTTTTTTTAGGTTTTATGTGTGTTTTTCTTTTAGCCAGGTTTTTCCAACATAACCAAGATATTTCTACAGCCCTAGCTCAATGGAGTCACATCCACTCAATTCTGGTCTTTTTTTTTTTTTTTTTTTTTTTCCTTCTGGCAGCCAGAAGGCCCGATGCTGCCCTATGCTGCCTAGTGAGAGACTTATATAGATCTATTTCTGGCTCATTAGCCATCATCGGTAACCCACACCCATATCTCATGTATCCTTCATATAAAGTACAATATCTATTTTCTTACTTTTTCGTAGGTTTTATGTGTGTTTCTCTTTTAGCCAGGCTTTCCATACGTAACCAAGATTTTTCTACTATCCTAACTCAGATGAGTCACATCCACCCGATTCTGGGCTTTTTTTTCCCTTCTGGCAGCCAGCCGGCCCGATGCTGCCCAATGCTTCCTAGTGAGAGACTTATATAGATCGATTTCTGGCCCGTTAGCCATCATCAGTAAGCCACACCCACATCCCATGTATCCTCTCTGTAAAGGTACAATATCTATTTTCTTACTTTTTTTTAGGTTTTATTTGTGTTTTTCTTATAGCCAAGTTTTTCCCACGTTACCAAGATTTTTCTACAGCCCTAGCTCAGTGGAGTCACATCCACTCGATTCTGGACTTTTTTTTCCTTCTGGCAGCCAGAAGGCCCGATGCTTACCTATGCTGCCTAGTGAGAGACTTATATAGATCTATTTCTGGCTCGTTAGCCATCATCAGTAAGCCACACCCACATCCCATGTATCCTCCCTGTAAATGTAAAATATCTATTTTCTTACTTTTTCGTAGGTTTTATGTGTGTTTTTCTTTTAGCCAGGTTTTTCCTACGTAACCAAGATTTTTCTACAGCCCTAGCTCAGTGGAGTCACATCCACTCGATTCTGGACTTTTTTTTCCTTCTGGCAGCCAGAAGGCCCGATGCTTACCTATGCTGCCTAATGAGAGACTTATATAGATCTATTTCTGGCTCGTTAGCCATCATCAGTAAGCCACACCCACATCCCATGTATCCTCCCTGTAAAGGTAAAATATCTATTTTCTTACTTTTTCGTAGGTTTTATGTGTGTTTTTCTTTTAGCCAGGTTTTTCCTACGTAACCAAGATTTTTCTACAGCGCTAGCTCAGTGGAGTCACATCCACTCGATTCTGGGCTTTTTTTTCCCCTTCTCGGAACCAGCAGGCCCGATGCTGCCCTTTGCTGCCTATTGAGAGATTCATATAGTTCTATTTCTGGCTCATTAGCCATCATGAGTAAGCCACACTCACATCTCATGTATCCTCCCTGTAAAGGTACAATATCTATTTTCTTACTTTTTCGCAGGTTTTATGTGTGTTTTTCTTTTTACCAGGTTTTTCCAACGTGACCAAGATTTTTCTACTCCCCTAGTTCAGTGGAGTCACATCCACTCGATTCTGGACTTTTTTTTCCCCTTCTCGCAACCAGCAGGCCCGATGCTGCCCTATGCTGCCTAGTGAGAGACTTATATAGATCTATTTCTGGCTCGTTAGCCATCATCAATAAGCCACACCCACATCCCATGTATCCTCCCTGTAAAGGTACAATATCTATTTTCTTACTTTTTCGTAGGTTTTATGTGTGTTTTTCTTTTAACCAGGTTTTCCAACATAACCAAGATTTTTCTCCTACCCTAGTTCAGTGGAGTCACATCCACTCGATTCTGGGCTTTTTTTTTTCCTTCTGGCAGCCAGCAGGCCCGATGCTGCCCTATGCTGCCTAGTGAGAGACTTATATAGATCTATTTCTGGCTCATTAGCCATCATCGGTAACCCACACCCATATCTCATGTATCCTTCATGTAAAGTACAATATCTATTTTCTTACTTTTTCGTAGGTTTTATGTTTGTTTTTCTTTTAACCAGGTTTTTCCAACATAACCAAGATTTTTCTCCTACCCTAGTTCAGTGGAGTCACATCCACTCGATTCTGGGCTTTTTTTTTTTTTTTTCCTTCTGGCAGCCAGAATGCCCGATGCTGCCCTTTGCTGCCTAGTGAGAGATTTATATAGATCTATTTCTGGCTCGTTAGTCATCATCAGTAAGCCACACCAACATCTCATTTATCCTCCCTGTAAAAGTACAATATCTATTTTCTTACTTTTTTTTAGGTTTTATGTGTGTTTTTCTTTTAGCCAGGTTTTTCCAACATAACCAAGATATTTCTACAGCCCTAGCTCAATGGAGTCACATCCACTCAATTCTGGTCTTTTTTTTTTTTTTTTTTTTTTTCCTTCTGGCAGCCAGAAGGCCCGATGCTGCCCTATGCTGCCTAGTGAGAGACTTATATAGATCTATTTCTGGCTCATTAGCCATCATCGGTAACCCACACCCATATCTCATGTATCCTTCATATAAAGTACAATATCTATTTTCTTACTTTTTCGTAGGTTTTATGTGTGTTTCTCTTTTAGCCAGGCTTTCCATACGTAACCAAGATTTTTCTACTATCCTAACTCAGATGAGTCACATCCACCCGATTCTGGGCTTTTTTTTCCCTTCTGGCAGCCAGCCGGCCCGATGCTGCCCAATGCTTCCTAGTGAGAGACTTATATAGATCGATTTCTGGCCCGTTAGCCATCATCAGTAAGCCACACCCACATCCCATGTATCCTCTCTGTAAAGGTACAATATCTATTTTCTTACTTTTTTTTAGGTTTTATTTGTGTTTTTCTTATAGCCAAGTTTTTCCCACGTTACCAAGATTTTTCTACAGCCCTAGCTCAGTGGAGTCACATCCACTCGATTCTGGACTTTTTTTTCCTTCTGGCAGCCAGAAGGCCCGATGCTTACCTATGCTGCCTAGTGAGAGACTTATATAGATCTATTTCTGGCTCGTTAGCCATCATCAGTAAGCCACACCCACATCCCATGTATCCTCCCTGTAAATGTAAAATATCTATTTTCTTACTTTTTCGTAGGTTTTATGTGTGTTTTTCTTTTAGCCAGGTTTTTCCTACGTAACCAAGATTTTTCTACAGCCCTAGCTCAGTGGAGTCACATCCACTCGATTCTGGACTTTTTTTTCCTTCTGGCAGCCAGAAGGCCCGATGCTTACCTATGCTGCCTAGTGAGAGACTTATATAGATCTATTTCTGGCTCGTTAGCCATCATCAGTAAGCCACACCCACATCCCATGTATCCTCCCTGTAAAGGTAAAATATCTATTTTCTTACTTTTTCGTAGGTTTTATGTGTGTTTTTCTTTTAGCCAGGTTTTTCCTACGTAACCAAGATTTTTCTACAGCGCTAGCTCAGTGGAGTCACATCCACTCGATTCTGGGCTTTTTTTTCCCCTTCTCGGAACCAGCAGGCCCGATGCTGCCCTTTGCTGCCTATTGAGAGATTCATATAGTTCTATTTCTGGCTCATTAGCCATCATGAGTAAGCCACACTCACATCTCATGTATCCTCCCTGTAAAGGTACAATATCTATTTTCTTACTTTTTCGCAGGTTTTATGTGTGTTTTTCTTTTTACCAGGTTTTTCCAACGTGACCAAGATTTTTCTACTCCCCTAGTTCAGTGGAGTCACATCCACTCGATTCTGGACTTTTTTTTCCCCTTCTCGCAACCAGCAGGCCCGATGCTGCCCTATGCTGCCTAGTGAGAGACTTATATAGATCTATTTCTGGCTCGTTAGCCATCATCAATAAGCCACACCCACATCCCATGTATCCTCCCTGTAAAGGTACAATATCTATTTTCTTACTTTTTCGTAGGTTTTATGTGTGTTTTTCTTTTAACCAGGTTTTCCAACATAACCAAGATTTTTCTCCTACCCTAGTTCAGTGGAGTCACATCCACTCGATTCTGGGCTTTTTTTTTTCCTTCTGGCAGCCAGCAGGCCCGATGCTGCCCTATGCTGCCTAGTGAGAGACTTATATAGATCTATTTCTGGCTCATTAGCCATCATCGGTAACCCACACCCATATCTCATGTATCCTTCATGTAAAGTACAATATCTATTTTCTTACTTTTTCGTAGGTTTTATGTTTGTTTTTCTTTTAACCAGGTTTTTCCAACATAACCAAGATTTTTCTCCTACCCTAGTTCAGTGGAGTCACATCCACTCGATTCTGGGCTTTTTTTTTTTTTTTTCCTTCTGGCAGCCAGAATGCCCGATGCTGCCCTTTGCTGCCTAGTGAGAGATTTATATAGATCTATTTCTGGCTCGTTAGTCATCATCAGTAAGCCACACCAACATCTCATTTATCCTCCCTGTAAAAGTACAATATCTATTTTCTTACTTTTTTTTAGGTTTTATGTGTGTTTTTCTTTTAGCCAGGTTTTTCCAACATAACCAAGATATTTCTACAGCCCTAGCTCAATGGAGTCACATCCACTCAATTCTGGTCTTTTTTTTTTTTTTTTTTTTTTTCCTTCTGGCAGCCAGAAGGCCCGATGCTGCCCTATGCTGCCTAGTGAGAGACTTATATAGATCTATTTCTGGCTCATTAGCCATCATCGGTAACCCACACCCATATCTCATGTATCCTTCATATAAAGTACAATATCTATTTTCTTACTTTTTCGTAGGTTTTATGTGTGTTTCTCTTTTAGCCAGGCTTTCCATACGTAACCAAGATTTTTCTACTATCCTAACTCAGATGAGTCACATCCACCCGATTCTGGGCTTTTTTTTCCCTTCTGGCAGCCAGCCGGCCCGATGCTGCCCAATGCTTCCTAGTGAGAGACTTATATAGATCGATTTCTGGCCCGTTAGCCATCATCAGTAAGCCACACCCACATCCCATGTATCCTCTCTGTAAAGGTACAATATCTATTTTCTTACTTTTTTTTAGGTTTTATTTGTGTTTTTCTTATAGCCAAGTTTTTCCCACGTTACCAAGATTTTTCTACAGCCCTAGCTCAGTGGAGTCACATCCACTCGATTCTGGACTTTTTTTTCCTTCTGGCAGCCAGAAGGCCCGATGCTTACCTATGCTGCCTAGTGAGAGACTTATATAGATCTATTTCTGGCTCGTTAGCCATCATCAGTAAGCCACACCCACATCCCATGTATCCTCCCTGTAAATGTAAAATATCTATTTTCTTACTTTTTCGTAGGTTTTATGTGTGTTTTTCTTTTAGCCAGGTTTTTCCTACGTAACCAAGATTTTTCTACAGCCCTAGCTCAGTGGAGTCACATCCACTCGATTCTGGACTTTTTTTTCCTTCTGGCAGCCAGAAGGCCCGATGCTTACCTATGCTGCCTAGTGAGAGACTTATATAGATCTATTTCTGGCTCGTTAGCCATCATCAGTAAGCCACACCCACATCCCATGTATCCTCCCTGTAAAGGTAAAATATCTATTTTCTTACTTTTTCGTAGGTTTTATGTGTGTTTTTCTTTTAGCCAGGTTTTTCCTACGTAACCAAGATTTTTCTACAGCGCTTGCTCAGTGGAGTCACATCCACTCGATTCTGGGCTTTTTTTTCCCCTTCTCGGAACCAGCAGGCCCGATGCTGCCCTTTGCTGCCTATTGAGAGATTCATATAGTTCTATTTCTGGCTCATTAGCCATCATGAGTAAGCCACACTCACATCTCATGTATCCTCCCTGTAAAGGTACAATATCTATTTTCTTACTTTTTCGCAGGTTTTATGTGTGTTTTTCTTTTTACCAGGTTTTTCCAACGTGACCAAGATTTTTCTACTCCCCTAGTTCAGTGGAGTCACATCCACTCGATTCTGGACTTTTTTTTCCCCTTCTCGCAACCAGCAGGCCCGATGCTGCCCTATGCTGCCTAGTGAGAGACTTATATAGATCTATTTCTGGCTCGTTAGCCATCATCAATAAGCCACACCCACATCCCATGTATCCTCCCTGTAAAGGTACAATATCTATTTTCTTACTTTTTCGTAGGTTTTATGTGTGTTTTTCTTTTAACCAGGTTTTCCAACATAACCAAGATTTTTCTCCTACCCTAGTTCAGTGGAGTCACATCCACTCGATTCTGGGCTTTTTTTTTTCCTTCTGGCAGCCAGCAGGCCCGATGCTGCCCTATGCTGCCTAGTGAGAGACTTATATAGATCTATTTCTGGCTCATTAGCCATCATCGGTAACCCACACCCATATCTCATGTATCCTTCATGTAAAGTACAATATCTATTTTCTTACTTTTTCGTAGGTTTTATGTTTGTTTTTCTTTTAACCAGGTTTTTCCAACATAACCAAGATTTTTCTCCTACCCTAGTTCAGTGGAGTCACATCCACTCGATTCTGGGCTTTTTTTTTTTTTTTTCCTTCTGGCAGCCAGAATGCCCGATGCTGCCCTTTGCTGCCTAGTGAGAGATTTATATAGATCTATTTCTGGCTCGTTAGTCATCATCAGTAAGCCACACCAACATCTCATTTATCCTCCCTGTAAAAGTACAATATCTATTTTCTTACTTTTTTTTAGGTTTTATGTGTGTTTTTCTTTTAGCCAGGTTTTTCCAACATAACCAAGATATTTCTACAGCCCTAGCTCAATGGAGTCACATCCACTCAATTCTGGTCTTTTTTTTTTTTTTTTTTTTTCCTTCTGGCAGCCAGAAGGCCCGATGCTGCCCTATGCTGCCTAGTGAGAGACTTATATAGATCTATTTCTGGCTCATTAGCCATCATCGGTAACCCACACCCATATCTCATGTATCCTTCATATAAAGTACAATATCTATTTTCTTACTTTTTCGTAGGTTTTATGTGTGTTTCTCTTTTAGCCAGGCTTTCCATACGTAACCAAGATTTTTCTACTATCCTAACTCAGATGAGTCACATCCACCTGATTCTGGGCTTTTTTTTCCCTTCTGGCAGCCAGCCGGCCCGATGCTGCCCAATGCTTCCTAGTGAGAGACTTATATAGATCGATTTCTGGCCCGTTAGCCATCATCAGTAAGCCACACCCACATCCCATGTATCCTCTCTGTAAAGGTACAATATCTATTTTCTTACTTTTTTTTAGGTTTTATGTGTGTTTTTCTTTGAGCCAGATTTTTCCTACGTAAGCAAGATTTTTCTACAGACCTAGCTCAATGGAGTCATATCCACTCGATTCTGGGCTTTTTTTTTTCCTTCTGGCAGCCAGCAGGCCCGATGCTGCCCTATGCTGCCTATTTGAGATTCATATAGATCTATTTCTGGCCCGTTAGCCATCATGAGTAAGCCACACTCACATCTCATGTATCCTTCCTGTAAAGGTACAATATCTATTTTCTTACTTTTTCGTAGGTTTTATGTGTGTTTCCCTTTTAGCCAGGCTTTCCCTACGTAACCAAGATTTTTCTACAGCCCTAACTCAGATGAGTCACATCCACGCTATCCTGGGCTTTTTTTTTCCTTTTGGCAGCCAGCAGGCCCGATGCTGCCCTATGCTGCCTAGTGAGAGACTTATATAGATCTATTCCTGGCTCATTAGCCATCATCAATAAGCCACACCCACATCCCATGTATCCTCCCTGTAAAGGTACAATATCTATTTTCTTCCTTTTTCGTAGGTTTTATGTGTGTTTTTCTTTTAACCAGGTTTTTCCAACATAACCAAGATTTTTCTCCTACCCTAGTTCAGTGGAGTCACATCCACTCGATTCTGGACTATTTTTCCCTTCTAGCAGCCAGAAGGCCCGATGCTGCCCTATGCTGCCTAGTGAGAGATTCATATAGATCTATTTCTGGCTCGTTAGCCATCATCAGTAAGACACACCCACATCCCATGTATCCTCCCTGTAAAGGTACAATATCTATTTTCTTACTTTTTCGTAGGTTTTATGTCTGTTTTTCTTTGAACCAGGTTTTTCCTACGTAAGCAAGATTTTTCTAGAGACCTAGCTCAATGGAGTCATATCCACTCAATTCTGGTCTTTTTTTTTTTTTTTTTTTCCTTCTGGCAGCCAGAAGGCCCGATGCTGCCCTATGCTGCCTAGAGAGAGACTTATATAGATCTATTTCTGGCTCATTAGCCATCATCGGTAACCCACACCCATATCTCATGTATCCTTCATATAAAGTACAATATCTATTTTCTTACTTTTTTTTAGATTTTATGTGTGTTTTTCTTTTAACCAGGTTTTTCCAACATAACCAAGATTTTTCTACAGCACTAGCTCAGTAGAGTCACATCCACTCGATTCTGGACTTTTTTTTCCTTCTGGCAGCCAGAAGGCCCGATGCTGCCCTATGCTTCCTAGTCAGGGACTTATATAAATCTATTTCTGGCTCCTTAGCCATCATCAATAAGCCACACCCACATCTCATGTATCCTTCCTGTAAAGGTACAATATCTATTTTCTTACTTTTTCGTAGGTTTTATGTGTGTTTCCCTTTTAGCCAGGCTTTCCCTACGTAACCAAGATTTTTCTACAGCCCTAACTCAGATGAGTCACATCCACTCGATTCTGGACTTTTTTTCCCTTCTGGCATCCAGCAGTCCCAATGCTGCCCTATGCTTTCTATTGAGAGACTTATATAGATCTATTTCTGGCTCGTTAGCCATCATCAATAAGCCACACCCACATCCCATGTATCCTGCCTGTAAAGGTACAATATCTATTTTCTTACTTTTTCGTAGGTTTTATGTGTGTTTTTCTTTTAGCCAGGTTTTTCCTACGTAACCAAGATTTTTCTACAGCCCTAGCTCAGTGGAGTCACATCCACTCGATTCTGGACTTTTTTTTCCTTCTGGCAGCCAGAAGGCCCGATGCTGCCCTATGCTGCCTAGTGAGAGACTTATATAGATCTATTTCTGGCTCGTTAGCCATCATCAATAAGCCACACCCACATCCCATGTATGCTCCCTGTAAAGGTACAATATCTATTTTCTTTCTTTTTTTTAGGTTTTATGGGTGTTTTTCTTTTCACCAGGTTTTTCGAAGATAACCAAGATATTTCTACAGCTCTAGCTCAATGGAGTAACATCCAATCGATTCTGGGTTTTTTGTTTTTTTTTTTCCTTCTGGCAGCCAGAATACCCGATGCTGCCCTATGCTACCTAGTGAGAGATTTATATAGATCTATTTCTGGCTCATTAGCCATCATCAGTAAGCCACACCCACATCCCATGTATCCTCCCTGTAAAGGTACAATATCTATTTTCCTACTTTTTCGTAGGTTTTATGTGTTTTTTTCTTATAGCCAGGTTTTTCCTACGTTAGCAAGATTTTTCTACAGCCTTAGCTCAGGGGAGTCACATCCACTCGATTCTGGACATTTTTTTCCTTCTGGCAGCCAGAAGGCCCGATGCTGCCCTATGCTGCCTAGTGAGAGACTTATATAGATCTATTTCTGGCTCATTAGCCATCATCAGTAAGCCACACCCACATCCCATGTATCCTCCCTGTAAAGGTACAATATCTATTTTCTTACTTTTTCGTAGGTTTTATGTGTGTTTTTCTTTTAGCCAGGTTTTTCCTACGTAAGAAAGATTTTTCTACAGCCCTAGCTCAATGGAGTCACATCCACTCGATTCTGGGCTTTTTTTTTTCCTTCTGGCAGCCAGCAGGCCCAATGCTGCCCTATGCTGCCTATTTGAGATTCATATAGATCTATTTCTGGCTCGTTAGCCATCATGAGTAACCCACACCCATATCTCATGTATCCTTCATGTAAAGTAAAATATCTATTTTCTTACTGTTTTTTAGGTTTTATGTGTGTTTTTCTTTTAACCAGGTTTTTCCAACATAACCAAGATTTTTCTTCAGCCCTAGCTCAGTGGAGTCACATCCACTCGATTCTGGGCTTTTTTTTCCTTCTTGCAGCCAGCCGGCCCGATGCTGCCCAATGCTTCCTAGTGAGAGACTTATATAGATCTATTTCTGGCCCGTTAGCCATCATCAGTAAGCCACACCCACATCCCATGTATCCTCCCTGTAAAGGTACAATATTTATTTTCTTACTTTTTCGTAGGTTTTATGTGTGTTTTTCTTATAGCCAGGTTTTTCCAACGTTAGCAAGATTTTTCTACAGCCCTAGCTCAGTGGAGTCACATCCACTCGATTCTGGAGGTTTTTTTCCTTCTGGCAGCCAGAAGGCCCGATGCTGCCCTATGCTGCCTAGTGAGAGATTTATACAGATCTATTTCTGGCTCGTTAGCCATCATCATTAAGCCACACCCAGATCCCATGTATCCTCCCTGTAAAGGAACAATATCTATTTTCTTACTTTTTCGTAGGTTTTATGTGTGTTTTTCTTATAGCCAGGTTTTTCCAACGTTAGCAAGATTTTTCTACAGTCCTAGCTCAGTGGAGTCACATCCACTCGATTCTGGAGTTTTTTTTCCTTCTGGCAGCCAGAAGGCCCGATGCTGCCCTATGCTGCCTAGTCAGGGACTTATATAGATCTATTTCTTGCTCGTTAGCCATCATCAATTAGCCACACCCACATCCCATGTATCCTCCCTGTAAAGGTACAATATCTATTTTCTTACTTTTTCGTAGGTTTTATGTGTGTTTTTCTTTTAGCCAGGTTTTTCCTACGTAAGAAAGATTTTTCTACAGCCCTAGCTCAATGGAGTCACATCCACTCGATTCTGGGCTTTTTTTTTTCCTTCTGGCAGCCAGCAGGCCCAATGCTGCCCTATGCTGCCTATTTGAGATTCATATAGATCTATTTCTGGCTCGTTAGCCATCATGAGTAACCCACACCCATATCTCATGTATCCTTCATGTAAAGTAAAATATCTATTTTCTTACTGTTTTTTAGGTTTTATGTGTGTTTTTCTTTTAACCAGGTTTTTCCAACATAACCAAGATTTTTCTTCAGCCCTAGCTCAGTGGAGTCACATCCACTCGATTCTGGGCTTTTTTTCTTTTTTTTCCTTCTGGCAGCCAGAAGGCCCGATGCTGCCCTATGCTGCCTAGTGAGAGATTTATACAGATCTATTTCTGGCTCGTTAGCCATCGTCAATAAGCCACACCCACATCCCATGTATCCTCCCTGTAAAGGTACAATATCTATTTTCTTACTTTTTCGTAGGTTTTATGTGTGTTTTTCTTTTAACCAGGTTTTTCCAACATAACCAAGATTTTTCTCCTACCCTAGTTCTGTGGAGTCAAATCCACTCGATTCTGGGCTTTTTTTTTTCCTTCTGGCAGCCAGCAGGCCCGATGCGGCCCTATGCTGCCTGGTGAGAGACTTATATAGATCTATTTCTGGCTCGTTAGCCATCATGAGTAAGCCACACTCACATCTCTTGTATCCTTCCTGTAAAGGTACAATATCTATTTTCTTACTTTTTCGTAGGTTTTATGTGTGTTTTTCTTATAGCCAGGTTTTTCCTACGTTAGCAAGATTTTTCTACAGCCCTAGCTCAGTGGAGTCACATCCACTCGATTCTGGAGTTTTTTTTCCTTCTGGCAGCCAGAAGGCCCGATGCTGCCCTATGCTGCCTAGTCAGGGACTTATACAGATCTATTTCTTGCTCGTTAGCCATCATCAATTAGCCACACCCACATCCCATGTATCCTGCCTGTAAAGGTACAATATCTATTTTCTTATTTTTTCGTAGGTTTTATGTGTGTTTTTCTTTTAGCCAGGTTTTTCCTACGTAAGAAAGATTTTTCTACAGCCCTAGCTCAATGGAGTCACATCCACTCGATTCTGGGCTTTTTTTTTTCCTTCTGGCAGCCAGCAGGCCCAATGCTGCCCTATGCTGCCTATTTGAGATCCATATAGATCTATTTCTGGCTCGTTAGCCATCATGAGTAACCCACACCCATATCTCATGTATCCTTCATGTAAAGTAAAATATCTATTTTCTTACTGTTTTTTAGGTTTTATGTGTGTTTTTCTTTTAACCAGGTTTTTCCAACATAACCAAGATTTTTCTTCAGCCCTAGCTCAGTGGAGTCACATCCACTCGATTCTGGGCTTTTTTTCTTTTTTTTCCTTCTGGCAGCCAGAAGGCCCGATGCTGCCCTATGCTGCCTAGTGAGAGATTTATACAGATCTATTTCTGGCTCGTTAGCCATCGTCAATAAGCCACACCCACATCCCATGTATCCTCCCTGTAAAGGTACAATATCTATTTTCTTACTTTTTCGTAGGTTTTATGTGTGTTTTTCTTTTAACCAGGTTTTTCCAACATAACCAAGATTTTTCTCCTACCCTAGTTCTGTGGAGTCAAATCCACTCGATTCTGGGCTTTTTTTTTTCCTTCTGGCAGCCAGCAGGCCCGATGCGGCCCTATGCTGCCTGGTGAGAGACTTATATAGATCTATTTCTGGCTCGTTAGCCATCATGAGTAAGCCACACTCACATCTCTTGTATCCTTCCTGTAAAGGTACAATATCTATTTTCTTACTTTTTCGTAGGTTTTATGTGTGTTTTTCTTATAGCCAGGTTTTTCCTACATTAGCAAGATTTTTCTGCAGCCCTAGCTCAGTGGAGTCACATCCACTCGATTCTGGAGTTTTTTTTCCTTCTGGCAGCCAGAAGGCCCGATGCTGCCCTATGCTGCCTAGTCAGGGACTTATATAGATCTATTTCTTGCTCGTTAGCCATCATCAATTAGCCACACCCACATCCCATGTATCCTGCCTGTAAAGGTACAATATCTATTTTCTTATTTTTTCGTAGGTTTTATGTGTGTTTTTCTTTTAGCCAGGTTTTTCCTACGTAAGAAAGATTTTTCTACAGCCCTAGCTCAGTGGAGTCACATCCACTCGATTCTGGGCTTTTTTTTTTTTCCTTCTGGCAGCCAGCTGGCCCAATGCTGCCCTATGCTGCCTATTTGAGATTCATATAGATCTATTTCTGGCTCGTTAGCCATCATGAGTAACCCACACCCATATCTCATGTATCCTTCATGTAAAGTAAAATATCTATTTTCTTACTTTTTTTTAGGTTTTATGCGTGTTTTTCTTTTAACCAGGTTTTTCCAACATAACCAAGATTTTTCTACAGCCCTAGCTCAGTGGAGTCACATCCACTCGATTCTGGGCTTTTTTTCTTTTTTTCCTTCTGGCAGCCAGAAGGCCCGATGCTGCCCTATGCTGCCTAGTGAGAGATTTATACAGATCTATTTCTGGCTCGTTAGCCATCGTCAATAAGCCACACCCACATCCCATGTATCCTCCTTGTAAAGGTACTGAAGGAGAGCCCCCTCAACCAAATGGTATATAACCTCATTTATACTGTACATTGCACTCTTATATAAAAGATATAATCATAAGGCCCTTTCTCCTACATCTGTACGTCTAAAAGGGAACTTGGCATTTGTAATCTTCTGCTGTAACCGTTGTAACCACAAAATGTACCAAGTTGTATGCCCTATGTATCACAAAACTACGAACTTCTGCTTTTGTACTTTTCCAGTGAATCTCCCTTAGAATTACCTATCTGTATGCACAATGTATTATCCATAAGCGGAACTGAATATGCTATTTCACTGTCAAATCTCAAGAACCTATAAAAGTCTGCCTTAGGGCGTGGTTCGGGGCTCAGTCCTTGGCAGGAGACTGCACTGAGCCTATTGCTAGCAATACTCAATAAACCTGTTTTCTCTGGATCTCCGTGGTCTTGTCTCCTGACTTATTTACAGGTACTGATTGGGATTAGTAAATCCCGCTTCATTTCTGGCGAGCCAGCCAGGAGGCAACGGAATTTTTAAAATTCCTCTGGACCGTCACCACGCTGTGGGAGGGTCTCGGAGGCTCGGGGAACCATCCCAGGTGCCATCGGACATCTTTTAGTCTGAGGGACTTCCCTGTGGAGCCGGCCCCTTCGCAGCCTCGGTTGACGCCTCCAAGAACCAATTGAGGGAGACCAAGAGACCAGGAACACTTCAATCCAGCTGGAAGGAAAAGAAAAGAAGCCTGCAGGCAAGTATCTGGGTCCCTGGGAAGAGGTAATAACTATTAGCCTGTAGATAGGGGAGAGCCTGATCACCCTCCCCTCAAGGCTAAAGGAGGGGTCAGGGGGACCCCTAAGGGAAGTTTGTCTTGTATGACAGGTGCAGAGGGCACCCTTCCCTAAAGGTTAAAGGTGGGAGGTTTGTCTGGTGTGACTGGTGTGAGTGTTCCCCGCGGTTCTGTTCAGTGGCCATTGAGAGTCCGGGACTGGCAGCCGGGGAAGTGTGATTGAGATCCCTTGGTGTTTCTCTGGGAAGGAAGGACCCCTTACCTCCTTCTCAAACCCCTTTTCCTACTTGTCTTGTCTGGTGCCCTGGGTGGAAGATGGGTGGAGGAGAAAGTACGCCACTTACCCCTTTGGCATGTATGTTAAAACATTTTAAAGATGCCTACATTAGCCAAGACTACGGCATAAGGTGGAGCAGGCAAAGGCTAAGGGTTTTCTGTGAGGTGGACTGGCCAGACTTTAAAGTTGACTGGCCAGCGACAGGGTCCTTGGACCCAGGGGTTGTACTGCAAGTACACCAGAGGGTTTTCCACCCCACGTTAGGACACCCGGACCAAGCCCCTTATATCGATATCTGGCTTAATCTGGTACAACACCCCCCCCCCAATGGCTACAAAAATGCAAAGCCACAAGGTGCAGGCTGTTAGTCTCCCGCACTTTGCCACACAAGAAGGGAGAAGCCAAGGCCCCAATTCTCCCCAGCTCCCCCGAGGAATTACCCAGTCCACCACCATATGTTCCACGCGGTGATGACCAAATAAGCCCTAGGGCCAGTTCATCAGCGTCCAGCAGCACAGGAGTAGGAGCTGGTACCTTTTTGTGAGCCTTGGATGACTTGGGCATCCCTGACTCCCCTGGGGTACCGACCCCAGTTGACCGCTCCGCTCAAACCAGTTCGGATGGGGTGGAGTTGGGGGCTCGCCCAAAGGAACAAGAAGCCCGGAAAAGCGAACGGGTAACCCCCCCCCAGGGATGAATTAGAAGAAGCAGTGGGGGGAGAACCATTGCCTCTTGAAGTTAAGGAAGGCCCCATAGCTGAGCGAACTCGTTCAAAGCACACCGAACGGGGTGAGGAAGATGATCTGGCTGAGGATGGTGTGGCCTTCCTGAATCCCCTCCGAAGGGTAGACCAATCTGTGGTTGAACCAAACAGAGCACCCGTGATAGTCTCTGTGTTTCAACACGTCCCTTTCACTTCTTCGGACCTTTTAAATTGGAAAATGCATTATGGTCCGTTTAGTGACAAACCATCAGAGGTCACTGATTTGATTAAAACTATTGTAGATACCCATAATCCCACCTGGCGTGATCTACGACAATTAATGGGTACCATCTTTAATCCAGAGGAGAGGGAAAAGATTCGGAATGCAGCTCTTAAAAAATTTTTTAAAGGGAACTATGCCAGCCCAGGACCTGACTTTTGATCGCTGGGTGGCTAGGAATTTCCCCTCCGAGGATCCAAGATGGGACCCCTATAAGATAGAGGACCTAAGGTCCCTTCAAGATTACCAGCGCCTTGTTGTGCAGGCAATCCAGGCGGCGGGGAAACCCACCACCAACATGTCAAAGCCTTCTTTGGTGATCCAAGGTGCCGAAGAAGCCCCAGAAGCCTTCTATGCCCGGCTGTTAGATGCATACCGCATGTACACTCCCATTGACCCCACACAACCTGAAAATGCTCGCATGTTGGCAATGGCCTTCATCTCTCAATCTGCCCCTGACATACGGCGAAAATTACAAAAGTTAGAGGGAGCGCTTGGGAAATCAATGAGTGAGCTGATGGAGGTTGCAAGAAAGGTTTTCGCAAATAGAGATAGGATTGAGGAGAAGAAACAGGAGCAGAAAATGCATAAGAAAGCAGAACTGCTCGCTGCTGCCCTAATGGCCAGACCTGCGGCCCGGGATGGGCCACGAATGGGCGGAGGCTCAAGGGGCCAGGGGTCAGGGGGACCCCTGGGGCGGAACAGGGGTCAGGGGGACCCATGGGTTGGAACAGGGGCCAGGGGTCAGGGGGACCCCTAGGTTGGAATCGGGGTCAGGGGTCAGGGGGACCCCTGGCGCCTAACCAGTGTGCCATATGTAAAAGGACTGGCCACTGGAGAGGACAATGCCCCGACAGGGAAATGGCACGTGTCAATGAAGGGAACCAGGGAGGCTTTGCCAGAGCAGACCGAGGTGGACGAGGCAGACCCTTTAGAGGGAGGGGACATGGGACGTTTAACACCCCCCTCATTGGTCTGGCCGAAGTCGAGGAATGGGAGTGAAACAGACTGGGTTCAGCCCGCCTCCCAGAACCTATGGTCAGATTAACTGTTGGAGGCAAGCCTATATCCTTCCTAGGTGACACAGGGGCCACCCGATCCGTCATAACCAAACCCTTGGCTAAGCCCTCCCCGCATACCATCACGGTCCAGGGGGCCACAGGCCAACCAATTCAACGCCCTTTCCTCAATCCCCTAATTTGTCACACGGGGGGTAAAACAATAACACATCGATTTGTGGTGAACAAAAGTCTCTATACATTTTGGATCTTTAAAAATAGGCCAGCGCCTGCTGGGAGGTCTAAAATAGATAGAGAAGTGTTTGGATCTTTAAAAATAGGCCAGCGTCGGCTGGGAGATCCAAGCTAGAAAGAGCTAGACAGAATGTCCCTTTTCTGTGGGCAGAGGACAACCCCCCCCCCGGTTTTGCTAGCCATCAGACGCCCATTGTTGTCGAGGAGCTCCCTGCCAAAACTCCAGTTCGCCTTCGTCAGCGGGCTTACTCGAGGCACATTATGCAAGCTATTCAAAAGGTTATTAATCTTTATCTGGCTCATGACATTCTGGTCCCTACTGAGTCGGCCTGGAACACCCCTATTTTGTCTATTCCAAAGGGGGATGGCCGCTTCCGCCCGGTTCAGAATCTAAAGCCAGTTAACTGCGCAACTGTGACTATTCATCCTTTGGTCCCGAACCCTTACGTAATTCTGGGATTAATCCCCCAGACTGCATCTTGGTTTTCAGTCATAGACCTCAAGGATGCCTTCTTTACCATCCCTGTCCATAAAAGGAGCCAGCACCTCTTTGCTTTCGAATGGGAAAATCCAGCAACTGGTCGCAAACAGCAGTATACTTGGACCAGGCTACCTCAAGGTTTTAAGAACTCTCCCACTCTGTTTGGTAATGCCCTTGCGGCTGATTTGGATGCCCTACGCCTTCCTGGGCCAGATGCCCTTTTACAGTATGTTGATGACCTGTTGGTCACCGGCCAGTCAAAGGACATCTGCTGGCAAAACACTTATGACCTATTGCTCCTTTTACAGCGCTTGGGCTACAAGGCTTCTCGGGAAAAGGCACAATTGGTTTTGCAAAAGGTCAGATACTTAGGCTATGATATTGAGCCTGGGAAACGCACCTTGGGTCATGAAAGGAAATAAGCCATCTGCCGTGAGCCACTCCTCTGGCACAAAGAGGAACAGAAAAGTTTCACAAGTTTAAAAACATGCTCTTATGCAAGCCCCTAGTTTAGGCTTGCCAGACTTAGAAAAACCTTTTCAGTTATTTGTAGATACTAAACAGAATGTTGCTGTTGGGGTTCTAACCCAAAGGTTGGGCACCTGGCATCGCCCTGTGGCCTATCTTTCCAAGCAGCTGGATCCTGTTGCAAGGGGTTGGCCTGCTTGTCTGAAGGCTGTTGCTGGCACTGCTCTTCTTACTCAGGAGGCCAGCAAACTAACCTTTGGACAAGAACTTGAAATCCAAACCCCTCATGCCCTCAAGGCTGTCTTGGAAACAAAAGGCCATTTGTGGTTAACCAATCCCCGAATGCTTAAATACCAAGGCTTGATAACACACAACCCCATGATTGTTTTAAAGCAATCCACTTCCTTGAATCCTGCTACTCTCCTCCCTGAGCCCGATCTTGACACCACCCATGATTGCATTCAAACTATTGAGGAAACATATGCTAGCCGCCCTGATATGTCAGATGTCCCACTTCCTCATCCTGATCACACACTTTTCACTGATGGCATTAGTTTTCTCCAGGATGGAGTTCGCAAGGCTGGATATGCTGTCGTCAATTTGACAGATGTCTGGGAAGCCGAGCCCCTCCCTCCTGGGACTAGTGCACAGTTGGCGGAACTTCATGCTTTGACTAGGGCCCTTGAACTTTCTAAGGATCTAAAGGTTAACATTTACACTGACTCGAAGTATGCTTTTTTGACTGTCCAAGTACACGGGGCATTGTATAAAGAAAGAGGACTTATTACAGCAGGGGGAAAGGACATCAAGTATGGTCCTCAGATTCTCCGCCTGCTGGACAGTGTCTGGGCCCCTCATAAGGTGGCTGTCATGCACTGTAGAGGACACCAGAAATCACCGGCTGACACACAAATGGGTAACCACAGGGCTGACCAGGAGGCCCGCCTTGCTGCTTTCAAACCTTTCAAACTGCGGGCCCACTGTCTCACCTTATGGAACCCCCCGACACCATTCAGCCACACTACAGCACACTTGAAATTGCCCAAGCCCATGAACTGGTCGCTACCCTACAAGGGGGCTGGTGGGTCCTACCGGATTCTCGCGTTTTCCTCCCGGGCAACCTGGCTTGGGATGTGGTCACACAAGTTCACCAACAGTTGCACCTAGGCAAGACTGCCTTGGCACATGCTTTCCTACGTGAACTGTATATCAACAAGGTCCACAGCATTGCTGCCAACGTCTGCTCCAGGTGCCACACTTGTGCAGCCAACAACCCTAGGACTAGACCCCAGCCTCCGCAGGGGCACCAGCCTAGAGGAGATTTTCCTTTTGACTCACTTATGATTGATTTTACCGATATGCCCCGCTTATCCCATGTATTCTCCCTGTAAAGGTACAATATCTATTTTCTTATTTTTTCATAGGTTTTATGTGTGTTTTTCTTATAGCCAGGTTTTTCCTACGTTAGCAAGATTTTTCTACAGCCGTAGCTCAGTGGAGTCACATCCACTCGATTCTGGACTTTTTTTTCCTTCTGGCAGCCAGAAGACCCGATGCTGCCCTATGCTGCCTAGTCAGGGACTTATATAGATCTATTTCTGGTTCGTTAGCCATCATAAATAAGCCACACCCACATCCCATTTATCCTCCCTGTAAAGGTACAATATCTATTTTCTTACTTTTTCGTAGGTTTTATGTGTGTTTTTCTTATAGCCAGGTTTTTCCTACGTTAGCAAGATTTTTCTACAGCCCTAGCTCAGTGGAGTCAAATCCACTCGATTCTGGGCTTTTTTTTTTCCTTCTGGCAGCCAGCAGGCCCGATGCTGCCCTATTCTGCCTAGTGAGAGTCTTATATAGATCTATTTCCGGCTCTTAAGCCATTGTCAATAAGCCCCACCCACATCCCATGTATCCTCCCTGTAAAGGTACAATATCTATTTTCTTACTTTTTCGTAGGTTTTATGTGTGTTTTTCTTATAGCCAGGTTTTTCCTACGTTAGCAAGATTTTTCTACAGCCCTAGCTCAGTGGAGTCACATCCACTCGATTCTGGGCTTTTTTTCTTTTTTTCCTTCTGGCAGCCAGCAGGCCCGATGCTGCCCTATGCTGCCTAGTGAGAGACTTATATAGATCTATTTCTGGCTCATTAGCCATCATCGGTAACCCACACCCATATCTCATGTATCCTTCATGTAAAGTACAATATCTATTTTCTTACTTTTTTTTGATTTTATGTGTGTTTTTCTTTTAATCAGGTTTTTCCAACATAACCAAGATTTTTCTACAGCCCTAGCTCAGTGGAGTCACATCCACTCGATTCTGGGCTTTTTTTCTTTTTTTCCTTCTGGCAGCCAGAAGGCCCGATGCTGCCCTATGCTGCCTAGTGAGAGATTTATATAGATCTATTTCTGGCTCGTTAGCCATCATCAGTAAGACACACCCACATCCCATGTATCCTCCCTGTAAAGGTACAATATCTATTTTCTTACTTTTTCGTAGGTTTTATGTGTGTTTTTCTTATAGCCAGGTTTTTCCTACGTTAGCAAGATTTTTCTACAGCCCTAGCTCAGTGGAGTCACATCCACTCGATTCTGGACTTTTTTTTCCTTCTGGCGGCCAGAAGGCCCGATTCTGCCCTATGCTGCCTAGTCAGGGACTTATATAGATCTATTTCTGGCTCGTTAGCCATCATCAATAAGCCACAACCACATCCCATGTATCCTCCCTGTAAAGGTACAATATCTATTTTCTTACTTTTTCGTAGGTTTTATGTGTGTTTCTCTTATAGCCAGGTTTTTCCTACGTTAGCAAGATTTTTCTCCAGCCCTAGCTCAGTGGAGTCACATCCACTTGATTCTGGACATTTTTTTCCTTCTGGCAGCCAGAAGGCCCGATGCTGCCGTATGCTGCCTAGTGAG
Organism: Arizona elegans; assembly: GCA_022577455.1. NCBI lineage: Eukaryota > Metazoa > Chordata > Lepidosauria > Squamata > Colubridae > Arizona > Arizona elegans. Next base: position 52,503,724 of record JAKOOJ010000009.1, read on the forward strand.
AGTCTTATATAGATTTATTTCTGCCTCTTAAGCCATCGTCAATAAGCCACAGCCACATCCCATGTATCCTCCCTGTAAAGGTACAATATCTATTTTCTTACTTTTCCGTAGGTTTTATATGTGTTTTTCTTTTAACCAGGTTTTTCCAACATAACCAAGATTTTTCTCCTACCCTAGTTCCGTGGAGTCAAATCCACTCGATTCTGGGCTTTTTTTTTTCCTTCTGGCAGCCAGCAGGCCCGATGCTGCCCTATGCTGCCTAGTGAGAGACTTATATAGATCTATTTCTGGCCCGTTAGCCATCATCAATAAGCCACACCCACATCCCATGTATCCTCCCTGTAAAGGTACAATATCTATTTTCTTACTTTTTCATAGGTTATATGTGTGTTTCTCTCATAGCCAGGTTTTTCCTACGTTAGCAAGATTTTTCTACAGCCCTAGCTCAGTGGAGTCACGTCCACTCGATTCTGGACATTTTTTCCTTCTGGCAGCCAGAAGGACCGATGCTGCCCTATGCTGCCTAGTGAGAGATTTATATAGATCTATATCTGGCTCGTTAGCCATCATCAATAAGCCACACTCACATCCTATGGATCCTCCCTGTAAAGGTACAATATCTATTTTCTTACTTTTTCGTAGGTTTTATGTGTGTTTTTCTTTTAGCCAGGTTTTTACTACGTAACCAAGATTTTTCTACAGCCCTTGCTCAGTGGAGTCACATCCACTCGATTCTGGCTTTTTTTTCCCCTTCTCGCAACCAGCAGGCCCGATGCTGCCCTTTGCTGCCTATTGAGAGATTCATATAGATCTATTTCTGGCTCGTTAGACATCATGAGTAAGCCACACTCACATCTCATGTATCCTTCCTGTAAAGGTACAATATCTATTTTCTTACTTTTTCATAGGTTTTATGTGTGTTTCTCTTATAGCCAGGTTTTTCCTACGTAACCAAGATTTTTCTACAGCCCTAGCTCAGTGGAGTCACATCCACTCGATTCTGGACATTTTTTTCCTTCTGGCAGCCAGAAGGCCCGATGCTGCCCTATGCTGCCTAGTGAGAGAGTTATATAGATCTATTTCTTGATCGTTAGCCATCATCAGTAAGCCACACCCACATATCATGTATCTTCCCTGTAAAGGTACAATATTTATTTTCTTACTTTTTCGTAGGTTTTTGTGTGTTTTTCTTTTAGCCAGGTTTTTCCTACGTAACCAAGATTTTTCTACAGCCCTAACTCACTGGAGTCACATCCACTCTATTCTGGGCTTCTTTTTTCCTTCTGGCAGCCAGAAGGCCCGATGCTGCCCTATGCTGCCTATTTGAGATTCATATAGATCTATTTCTGGCTCGTTAGCCATCATCAGTAAGCCACCCCCACATCCCATGTATCCTCCCTGTAAAGGTACAATATCTATTTTCTTACTTTTCGTAGGTTTTATGTGTGTTTTTCTTTTCACCAGGTTTTTCGAAGATAACCAAGATATTTCTACAGCCCTAGCTCAACGGAGTCACATCCACTCGATTCTGGGCTTTTTTTTTTTTTTTCCTTCTTTTTCCTTCCTTCTGGCAGCCAGAAGTCCCGATGCTGCCCTATGCTGCCTAGTGAGAGATTTATATAGATCTATTTCTGGCTCGTTAGCCATCATCAGTAACCCACACCCACATCCCATGTATCCTGCCTGTAAAGGTACAATATATATTTTCTTATTTTTTCGTAGGTTTTATGTGTGTTTTTCCTTTAGCCAGGTTTTCCCTACATAACCAAAATTTTTCTACAGCCCTAGCTCAGTGGAGTCACATCCACTCAATTCTGGGATTTTTTCCCCCCGTCTCGCAACCAACAGGCCTGATGCTGCCCTTTGCTGCCTATTGAGAGATTCATATAGATCTATTTCTGGCTCTTTAGCCATCATCAGTAAGCCACATTCACATCTCATGTATCCTTCCTGTAAAGGTACAATATCTATTTTCTTACTTTTTCGTAGGTTTTATGTGTGTTTTTCTTTTAGACAGGTTTTTCCTACGTAACCAAGACTTTTCTACAGCCCTAGCTCAATGGAGTCACATCCACTCGATTCTGGGCTTTTTTTTTCCTTCTGGCAGCCAGAAGGCCCGATGCTGCCCTATGCTGCCTAGTGAGAGATTTATATAGATCTATTTCTGGCTCGTTAGCCATCATCAGTAAGCCACACCCACATCCCATGTATCCTCCCTGTAAAGATACAATATCTATTTTCTTACTTTTTCGTAGGTTTTATGTGTGTTTTTCTTTTAGCCAGGTTTTTCCTACGTAACCAAGATTTTTCTACAGCCCTAGCTCAATGGAGTCACATCCACTCGATTCTGGGCTTTTTTTTTTTTTCCTTCTTTTTCCTTCCTTCTGGCAGCCAGAAGTCCCGATGCTGCCCTATGCTGCCTAGTGAGAGATTTATATAGATCTATTTCTGGCTCGTTAGCCATCATCAGTAAGCCACATCCACATCTCATGTATCTTCCCTGTAAAGGTACAATATCTATTTTCTTACTTTTTTGTAGGTTTTATGTGTGTTTTTCTTTTAGACAGGTTTTTCCTACGTAACCAAGATTATTCTACTACCCTAGTTCAGTGGAGACACATACACTCGATTCTGGGCTTTTTTTTCCCTTCTGGCAGCCAGCAGGCCCGATGCTGCCCTATGCTGCCTATTTGAGATTCATATAGATCTATTTCTGGCTCGTTAGCCATTGTGAGTAAGCCACACTCACATCTCATGTATCCTTCCTGTAAAGGTACAATATCTATTTTCTTACATTTTCGTAGGTTTTATGTGTCTTTTTCTTTTAAAAATGCTTTTCCAACATAACCAAGATTTTTCAACTACCCTAGTTCACTGGAGTCACATCCACTCGATTCTGGGCTTTTTTTTTCCTTCTGGCAGCCAGCAGGCCCAATGCTGCCCGATGCTGCCTAGTGAGAGACTTATATAGATCTATTTCTGGCCCATTAGCCATCATCAGTAAGCCACACCCACATCCCATGTATCCTCCCTGTAAAGGTATAATATCTATTTTCTTACTTTTTCGTAGGTTTTATGTGTGTTTTTCTTTTAGCCAGGTTTTTCCAACATAACCAAGATTTTTCTACAGCCCTAGCTCAGTGGAGTCACATCCACTCGATTCTGGGCTTTTTTCCCCCCGTCTCGCAACCAACAGGCCTGATGCTGCCCTTTGCTGCCTATTGAGAGATTCATATAGATCTATTTCTGGCTCTTTAGCCATCATCAGTAAGCCACATTCACATCTCATGTATCCTTCCTGTAAAGGTACAATATCTATTTTCTTACTTTTTCGTAGGTTTTATGTGTGTTTTTCTTTTAGCCAGGTTTTTCCTACGTAACCAAGATTTTTCTACAGCCCTAGCTCAGTGGAGTCACATCCACTCGATTCTGGGCTTTTTTTTTATTTTTCTATCTGGCAGCCAGATGGCCCGATGCTGCCCTATGCTGCCTAGTGAGAGATTTATATAGATCTATTTCTGGCTCGTTAGCCATCATCAGTAAGCCACACCCACATCTCATGTATCTTCCCTGTAAAGGTACAATATCTATTTTCTTACTTTTTCGTAGGTTTTATGTGTGTTTTTCTTTTAGACAGGTTTTTCCTACGTAACCAAGATTTTTATATTACCCTAGTTCAGTGGAGTCACATCCACTCGATTCTGGGCTTTTTTTTTTTTTCCTTCTGGCAGCCAGAAGGCCCGATGCTGCCCTATGCTGCCTAGTGAGAGATTTATATAGATCTATTTCTGGCTCGTTAGCCATCATCAGTAACCCACACCCACATCCCATGTAACCTCCCTGTAAAGGTACAATATCTATTTTCTTATTTTTTCGTAGGTTTTATGTGTGTTTTTCTTTTAGCCAGGTTTTCCCTACATAACGAAAATTTTTCTACAGCCCTAGCTCAGTGGAGTCACATCCCCTCGATTCTGGGCTTTTTTTTTTTTTTCATTCTTTCTCCTTCCTTCTGGGAGCCAGAAGGCCCGATGCTGCCCTGTGCTGCCTAGTGAGAGATTTATATAGATTTATTTCTGGCTCGTTAGCCATCATCAGTAAGCCACACCCACATCTCATGTATCTTCCCTGTAAAGGTACAATATCTATTTTCTTACTTTTTCGTAGGTTTTATGTGTGTTTTTCTTTTAGACAGGTTTTTCCTACGTAACCAAGATTTTTCTACAGCCCTAACTCAATGGAGTCACATCCACTCTATTTTGGGCTTTTTTTTCCCTTCTGGCAGCCAGAAGGCCCGATGCTGCCCTATGCTCCCTATTTGAGATTCATATAGATCTATTTCTGGCTCGTTAACCGTCATGAGTAAGCCACACTCACATCTCATGTATCCTTCCTGTAAAGGTACAATATCTATTTTCTTACATTTTCGTAGGTTTTATGTGTCTGTTTCTTTTACCCATGTTTTTCCAACATAACCAAGATTTTTCAACTACCCTAGTTCACTGGAGTCACATCCACTCGATTCTGGGCTTTTTTTTTCCTTCTGGCAGCCAGCAGGCCCGATGCTGCCCTATGCTGCCTAGTGAGAAACTTATATAGATCTATGTCTAGCCCATTAGCAATCATCAGTAAGCCACACCCACATCCCATGTATCTTCCCTGTAAAGGTACAATATCTATTTTCTTACTTTTTCGTAGGTTTTATGTGTGTTTTTCTTTTAGACAGGTTTTTCCAACATAACCAAGATTTTTCTACAGCCCTAGCTCAGTGGAGTCACATCCACTCGATTCTGGGCTTTTTTCCCCCCTTCTCACAACCAACAGGCCCGATGCTGCCCTTTGCTGCCTATTGAGAGATTCATATAGATCTATTTCTGACTCGTTAGCCATCATGAGTAAGCCACACTCACATCTCATGTATCCTTCCTATAAAGGTACAATATCTATTTTCTTACATTTTCGTAGGTTTTATGTGTCTGTTTCTTTTAACCATGTTTTTCCAACATAACCAAGATTTTTCAACTACCCTAGTTCACTGGAGTCACATCCACTCGATTCTGGGCTTTTTTTTTCCTTCTGGCAGCCAGCAGGCCCGATGCTGCCCTATGCTGCCTAGTGAGAAACTTATATAGTTCTATTTCTAGCCCATTAGCCATCATCAGTAAGCCACATCCACATCTCATGTATCTTCCCTGTAAAGGTACAATATCTATTTTCTTACTTTTTTGTAGGTTTTATGTGTGTTTTTCTTTTAGACAGGTTTTTCCTACGTAACCAAGATTATTCTACAGCCCTAGCTCAGTGGAGTCACATCCACTCGATTCTGGGCTTTTTTTTCCCTTCTGGCAGCCAGCAGGCCCGATGCTGCCCTATGCTGCCTATTTGAGATTCATATAGATCTATTTCTGGCTCGTTAGCCATTGTGAGTAAGCCACACTCACATCTCATGTATCCTTCCTGTAAAGGTACAATATCTATTTTCTTACATTTTCGTAGGTTTTATGTGTCTTTTTCTTTTAAAAATGCTTTTCCAACATAACCAAGATTTTTCAACTACCCTAGTTCACTGGAGTCACATCCACTCGATTCTGGGCTTTTTTTTTTTTTTTCCTTCTGGCAGCCAGATGGCCCGATGCTGCCCTATGCTGCCTAGTGAGAGATTCATATAGATCTATTTCTGGCTCTTTAGCCATCATCAGTAAGCCACATTCACATCTCATGTATCCTTCCTGTAAAGGTACAATATCTATTTTTTTACTTTTTCGTAGGTTTTATGTGTGTTTTTCTTTTAGACAGGTTTTTCCTACGTAACCAAGACTTTTCTACAGCCCTAGCTCAATGGAGTCACATCCACTCGATTCTGGGCTTTTTTTTTCCTTCTGGCAGCCAGAAGGCCCGATGCTGCCCTATGCTGCCTAGTGAGAGATTTATATAGATCTATTTCTGGCTCGTTAGCCATCATCAGTAAGCCACACCCACATCCCATGTATCCTCCCTGTAAAGATACAATATCTATTTTCTTACTTTTTCGTAGGTTTTATGTGTGTTTTTCTTTTAGCCAGGTTTTTCCTACGTAACCAAGATTTTTCTACAGCCCTAGCTCAGTGGAGTCACATCCACTCAATTCTGGGCTTTTTTTCCCCCTTCTCGCAAACAGCAGGCCCAATGCTGCCCTTTGCTGCCTATTGAGAGATTCATATAGATCTATTTCTGGCTCGTTAGCCATCATGAGTAAGCACACTCACATCTCATGTATCCTTCCTGTAAAGGTACAATATCTATTTTCTTACATTTTCGTAGGTTTTATGTGTGTTTTTCTTTTAGACAGGTTTTTCCTACGTAACCAAGATTTTTATATTACCCTAGTTCAGTGGAGTCACATCCACTCGATTCTGGGCTTTTTTTTTTTTTTCCTTCTGGCAGCCAGAAGGCCCGATGCTGCCCTATGCTGCCTAGTGAGAGATTTATATAGATCTATTTCTGGCTCGTTAGCCATCATCAGTAACCCACACCCACATCCCATGTATCGTCCCTGTAAAGGTACAATATCTATTTTCTTATTTTTTCGTAGGTTTTATGTGTGTTTTTCTTTTAGCCAGGTTTTCCCTACATAACCAAAATTTTTCTACAGCCCTAGCTCAGTGGAGTCACATCCACTCGATTCTGGGCTTTTTTTTTTTTTCCTTCTTTCTCCTTCCTTCTGGGAGCCAGAAGGCCCGATGCTGCCCTGTGCTGCCTAGTGAGAGATTTATATAGATTTATTTCTGGTTCGTTAGCCATCATCAGTAAGCCACACCCACATCTCATGTATTTTCCCTGTAAAGGTACAATATCTATTTTCTTACTTTTTTGTAGGTTTTATGTGTGTTTTTCTTTTAGACAGGTTTTTCCTACGTAACCAAGATTATTCTACAGCCCTAGCTCAGTGGAGTCACATCCACTCGATTCTGGGCTTTTTTTTCCCTTCTGGCAGCCAGCAGGCCCGATGCTGCCCTATGCTGCCTATTTGAGATTCATATAGATCTATTTCTGGCTCGTTAGCCATTGTGAGTAAGCCACACTCACATCTCATGTATCCTTCCTGTAAAGGTACAATATCTATTTTCTTACATTTTCGTAGGTTTTATGTGTCTTTTTCTTTTAAAAATGCTTTTCCAACATAACCAAGATTTTTCAACTACCCTAGTTCACTGGAGTCACATCCACTCGATTCTGGGCTTTTTTTTTTTTTTCCTTCTGGCAGCCAGATGGCCCGATGCTGCCCTATGCTGCCTAGTGAGAGATTCATATAGATCTATTTCTGGCTCTTTAGCCATCATCAGTAAGCCACATTCACATCTCATGTATCCTTCCTGTAAAGGTACAATATCTATTTTCTTACTTTTTCGTAGGTTTTATGTGTGTTTTTCTTTTAGACAGGTTTTTCCTACGTAACCAAGACTTTTCTACAGCCCTAGCTCAATGGAGTCACATCCACTCGATTCTGGGCTTTTTTTTTCCTTCTGGCAGCCAGAAGGCCCGATGCTGCCCTATGCTGCCTAGTGAGAGATTTATATAGATCTATTTCTGGCTCGTTAGCCATCATCAGTAAGCCACACCCACATCCCATGTATCCTCCCTGTAAAGATACAATATCTATTTTCTTACTTTTTCGTAGGTTTTATGTGTGTTTTTCTTTTAGCCAGGTTTTTCCTACGTAACCAAGATTTTTCTACAGCCCTAGCTCAGTGGAGTCACATCCACTCAATTCTGGGCTTTTTTTCCCCCTTCTCGCAAACAGCAGGCCGGATGCTGCCCTTTGCTGCCTATTGAGAGATTCATATAGATCTATTTCTGGCTCGTTAGCCATCATGAGTAAGCACACTCACATCTCATGTATCCTTCCTGTAAAGGTACAATATCTATTTTCTTACATTTTCGTAGGTTTTATGTGTGTTTTTCTTTTAGACAGGTTTTTCCTACGTAACCAAGATTTTTATATTACCCTAGTTCAGTGGAGTCACATCCACTCGATTCTGGGCTTTTTTTTTTTTCCTTCTGGCAGCCAGAAGGCCCGATGCTGCCCTATGCTGCCTAGTGAGAGATTTATATAGATCTATTTCTGGCTCGTTAGCCATCATCAGTAACCCACACCCACATCCCATGTATCCTCCCTGTAAAGGTACAATATCTATTTTCTTATTTTTTCGTAGGTTTTATGTGTGTTTTTCTTTTAGCCAGGTTTTCCCTACATAACCAAAATTTTTCTACAGCCCTAGCTCAGTGGAGTCACATCCACTCGATTCTGGGCTTTTTTTTTTTTTCCTTCTTTCTCCTTCCTTCTGGGAGCCAGAAGGCCCGATGCTGCCCTGTGCTGCCTAGTGAGAGATTTATATAGATTTATTTCTGGCTCGTTAGCCATCATCAGTAAGCCACACCCACATCTCATGTATCTTCCCTGTAAAGGTACAATATCTATTTTCTTACTTTTTCGTAGGTTTTATGTGTGTTTTTCTTTTAGACAGGTTTTTCCTACGTAACCAAGATTTTTCTACAGCCCTAAGTCACATCCACTCTATTTTGGGCTTTTTTTTCCCTTCTGGCAGCCAGAAGGCCCGATGCTGCCCTATGCTCCCTAGTGAGAAACTTATATAGATCTATGTCTAGCCCATTAGCAATCATCAGTAAGCCACACCCACATCCCATGTATCTTCCCTGTAAAGGTACAATATCTATTTTCTTACTTTTTCGTAGGTTTTATGTGTGTTTTTCTTTTAGCCAGGTTTTTCCTACGTAACCAAGATTTTTCTACAGCCCTAGCTCAGTGGAGTCACATCCACTCAATTCTGGGCTTTTTTTCCCCCTTCTCGCAAACAGCAGGCCCGATGCTGCCCTTTGCTGCCTATTGAGAGATTCATATAGATCTATTTCTGGCTCGTTAGCCATCATGAGTAAGCACACTCACATCTCATGTATCCTTCCTGTAAAGGTACAATATCTATTTTCTTACATTTTCGTAGGTTTTATGTGTGTTTTTCTTTTAGACAGGTTTTTCCTACGTAACCAAGATTTTTATATTACCCTAGTTCAGTGGAGTCACATCCACTCGATTCTGGGCTTTTTTTTTTTTTCCTTCTGGCAGCCAGAAGGCCCGATGCTGCCCTATGCTGCCTAGTGAGAGATTTATATAGATCTATTTCTGGCTCGTTAGCCATCATCAGTAAGCCACCCCCACATCCCATGTATCCTCCCTGTAAAGGTACAATATCTATTTTCTTACTTTTCGTAGGTTTTATGTGTGTTTTTCTTTTCACCAGGTTTTTCGAAGATAACCAAGATATTTCTACAGCCCTAGCTCAACGGAGTCACATCCACTCGATTCTGGGCTTTTTTTTTTTTTTTTCCTTCTTTTTCCTTCCTTCTGGCAGCCAGAAGTCCCGATGCTGCCCTATGCTGCCTAGTGAGAGATTTATATAGATCTATTTCTGGCTCATTAGCCATCATCAGTAACCCACACCCACATCCCATGTATCCTGCCTGTAAAGGTACAATATATATTTTCTTATTTTTTCGTAGGTTTTATGTGTGTTTTTCCTTTAGCCAGGTTTTCCCTACATAACCAAAATTTTTCTACAGCCCTAGCTCAGTGGAGTCACATCCACTCAATTCTGGGATTTTTTCCCCCCGTCTCGCAACCAACAGGCCTGATGCTGCCCTTTGCTGCCTATTGAGAGATTCATATAGATCTATTTCTGGCTCTTTAGCCATCATCAGTAAGCCACATTCACATCTCATGTATCCTTCCTGTAAAGGTACAATATCTATTTTCTTACTTTTTCGTAGGTTTTATGTGTGTTTTTCTTTTAGACAGGTTTTTCCTACGTAACCAAGACTTTTCTACAGCCCTAGCTCAATGGAGTCACATCCACTCGATTCTGGGCTTTTTTTTTCCTTCTGGCAGCCAGAAGGCCCGATGCTGCCCTATGCTGCCTAGTGAGAGATTTATATAGATCTATTTCTGGCTCGTTAGCCATCATCAGTAAGCCACACCCACATCCCATGTATCCTCCCTGTAAAGATACAATATCTATTTTCTTACTTTTTCGTAGGTTTTATGTGTGTTTTTCTTTTAGCCAGGTTTTTCCTACGTAACCAAGATTTTTCTACAGCCCTAGCTCAATGGAGTCACATCCACTCGATTCTGGGCTTTTTTTTTTTTTTTCCTTCTTTTTCCTTCCTTCTGGCAGCCAGAAGTCCCGATGCTGCCCTATGCTGCCTAGTGAGAGATTTATATAGATCTATTTCTGGCTCGTTAGCCATCATCAGTAAGCCACACCCACATCTCATGTATCTTCCCTGTAAAGGTACAATATCTATTTTCTTACTTTTTCGTAGGTTTTATGTGTGTTTTTCTTTTAGACAGGTTTTTCCTACGTAACCAAGATTTTTCTACAGCCCTAACTCAATGGAGTCACATCAACTCTATTTTGGGCTTTTTTTTCCCTTCTGGCAGCCAGAAGGCCCGATGCTGCCCTATGCTCCCTATTTGAGATTCATATAGATCTATTTCTGGCTCGTTAACCATCATGAGTAAGCCACACTCAACTCTCATGTATCCTTCCTGTAAAGGTACAATATCTATTTTCTTACATTTTCGTAGGTTTTATGTGTCTCTTTCTTTTAACCATGTTTTTCCAAAATAACCAAGATTTTTCAACTACCCTATTTCACTGGAGTCACATCCACTCGATTCTGGGCTTTTTTTTTCCTTCTGGCAGTCAGCAGGCCCAATGCTGCCCTATGCTGCCTAGTGAGAAACTTATATAGATCTATTTCTACCCCATTAGCCATCATCAGTAAGCCACACCCACATCTCATGTATCTTCCCTGTAAAGGTACAATATCTATTTTCTTACTTTTTCGTAGGTTTTATGTGTGTTTTTCTTTTAGACAGGTTTTCCCTACATAACCAAAATTTTTCTACAGCCCTAGCTCAGTGGAGTCACATCCACTCGATTCTGGGCTTTTTTTTTCCTTCTGGCAGCCAGCAGGCCCGATGCTGCCCTATGCTGCCTAGTGAGAAACTTATATAGATCTATTTCTAGCCCATTAGCCATCATCAGTAAGCCACATCCACATCTCATGTATCTTCCCTGTAAAGGTACAATATCTATTTTCTTACTTTTTTGTAGGTTTTATGTGTGTTTTTCTTTTAGACAGGTTTTTCCTACGTAACCAAGATTATTCTACTACCCTAGTTCAGTGGAGACACATACACTCGATTCTGGGCTTTTTTTTCCCTTCTGGCAGCCAGCAGGCCCGATGCTGCCCTATGCTGCCTATTTGAGATTCATATAGATCTATTTCTGGCTCGTTAGCCATTGTGAGTAAGCCACACTCACATCTCATGTATCCTTCCTGTAAAGGTACAATATCTATTTTCTTACATTTTCGTAGGTTTTATGTGTCTTTTTCTTTTAAAAATGCTTTTCCAACATAACCAAGATTTTTCAACTACCCTAGTTCACTGGAGTCACATCCACTCGATTCTGGGCTTTTTTTTTCCTTCTGGCAGCCAGCAGGCCCAATGCTGCCCGATGCTGCCTAGTGAGAGACTTATATAGATCTATTTCTGGCCCATTAGCCATCATCAGTAAGCCACACCCACATCCCATGTATCCTCCCTGTAAAGGTATAATATCTATTTTCTTACTTTTTCGTAGGTTTTATGTGTGTTTTTCTTTTAGCCAGGTTTTTCCAACATAACCAAGATTTTTCTACAGCCCTAGCTCAGTGGAGTCACATCCACTCGATTCTGGGCTTTTTTCCCCCCGTCTCGCAACCAACAGGCCTGATGCTGCCCTTTGCTGCCTATTGAGAGATTCATATAGATCTATTTCTGGCTCTTTAGCCATCATCAGTAAGCCACATTCACATCTCATGTATCCTTCCTGTAAAGGTACAATATCTATTTTCTTACTTTTTCGTAGGTTTTATGTGTGTTTTTCTTTTAGACAGGTTTTTCCTACGTAACCAAGACTTTTCTACAGCCCTAGCTCAATGGAGTCACATCCACTCGATTCTGGGCTTTTTTTTTCCTTCTGGCAGCCAGAAGGCCCGATGCTGCCCTATGCTGCCTAGTGAGAGATTTATATAGATCTATTTCTGGCTCGTTAGCCATCATCAGTAAGCCACACCCACATCCCATGTATCCTCCCTGTAAAGATACAATATCTATTTTCTTACTTTTTCGTAGGTTTTATGTGTGTTTTTCTTTTAGCCAGGTTTTTCCTACGTAACCAAGATTTTTCTACAGCCCTAGCTCAGTGGAGTCACATCCACTCAATTCTGGGCTTTTTTCCCCCCTTCTCGCAAACAGCAGGCCCGATGCTGCCCTTTGCTGCCTATTGAGAGATTCATATAGATCTATTTCTGGCTCGTTAGCCATCATGAGTAAGCACACTCACATCTCATGTATCCTTCCTGTAAAGGTACAATATATATTTTCTTACATTTTCGTAGGTTTTATGTGTGTTTTTCTTTTAGACAGGTTTTTCCTACGTAACCAAGATTTTTATATTACCCTAGTTCAGTGGAGTCACATCCACTCGATTCTGGGCTTTTTTTTTTTTCCTTCTGGCAGCCAGAAGGCCCGATGCTGCCCTATGCTGCCTAGTGAGAGATTTATATAGATCTATTTCTGGCTCGTTAGCCATCATCAGTAACCCACACCCACATCCCATGTATCCTCCCTGTAAAGGTACAATATCTATTTTCTTATTTTTTCGTAGGTTTTATGTGTGTTTTTCTTTTAGCCAGGTTTTCCCTACATAACCAAAACTTTTCTACAGCCCTAGCTCAGTGGAGTCACATCCACTCGATTCTGGGCTTTTTTTTTATTTTTCCTTCTGGCAGCCAGATGGCCCGATGCTGCCCTATGCTGCCTAGTGAGAGATTTATATAGATCTATTTCTGGCTCGTTAGCCATCATCAGTAAGCCACACCCACATCTCATGTATCTTCCCTGTAAAGGTACAATATCTATTTTCTTACTTTTTCGTAGGTTTTATGTGTGTTTTTCTTTTAGACAGGTTTTTCCTACGTAACCAAGATTTTTATATTACCCTAGTTCAGTGGAGTCACATCCACTCGATTCTGGGCTTTTTTTTTTTTTCCTTCTGGCAGCCAGAAGGCCCGATGCTGCCCTATGCTGCCTAGTGAGAGATTTATATAGATCTATTTCTGGCTCGTTAGCCATCATCAGTAACCCACACCCACATCCCATGTATCCTCCCTGTAAAGGTACAATATCTATTTTCTTACTTTTTCGTAGGTTTTATGTGTGTTTTTCTTTTAGACAGGTTTTTCCTACGTAACCAAGATTTTTCTACAGCCCTAGCTCAGTGGAGTCACATCCACTCGATTCTGGGCTTTTTTTTTTTTTTCATTCTTTCTCCTTCCTTCTGGGAGCCAGAAGGCCCGATGCTGCCCTGTGCTGCCTAGTGAGAGATTTATATAGATTTATTTCTGGCTCGTTAGCCATCATCAGTAAGCCACACCCACATCTCATGTATCTTCCCTGTAAAGGTACAATATCTATTTTCTTACTTTTTCGTAGGTTTTATGTGTGTTTTTCTTTTAGACAGGTTTTTCCTACGTAACCAAGATTTTTCTACAGCCCTAACTCAATGGAGTCACATCCACTCTATTTTGGGCTTTTTTTTCCCTTCTGGCAGCCAGAAGGCCCGATGCTGCCCTATGCTCCCTATTTGAGATACATATAGATCTATTTCTGGCTCGTTAACCGTCATGAGTAAGCCACACTCACATCTCATGTATCCTTCCTGTAAAGGTACAATATCTATTTTCTTACATTTTCGTAGGTTTTATGTGTCTGTTTCTTTTAACCATGTTTTTCCAACATAACCAAAATTTTTCAACTACCCTAGTTCACTGGAGTCACATCCACTCGATTCTGGGCTTTTTTTTTCCTTCTGGCAGCCAGCAGGCCCGATGCTGCCCTATGCTGCCTAGTGAGAAACTTATATAGATCTATTTCTAGCCCATTAGCCATCATCAGTAAGCCACATCCACATCTCATGTATCTTCCCTGTAAAGGTACAATATCTATTTTCTTACTTTTTTGTAGGTTTTATGTGTGTTTTTCTTTTAGACAGGTTTTTCCTACGTAACCAAGATTATTCTACAGCCCTAGCTCAGTGGAGTCACATCCACTCGATTCTGGGCTTTTTTTTCCCTTCTGGCAGCCAGCAGGCCCGATGCTGCCCTATGCTGCCTATTTGAGATTCATATAGATCTATTTCTGGCTCGTTAGCCATTGTGAGTAAGCCACACTCACATCTCATGTATCCTTCCTGTAAAGGTACAATATCTATTTTCTTACATTTTCGTAGGTTTTATGTGTCTTTTTCTTTTAAAAATGCTTTTCCAACATAACCAAGATTTTTCAACTACCCTAGTTCACTGGAGTCACATCCACTCGATTCTGGGCTTTTTTTTTTTTTTTTCCTTCTGGCAGCCAGATGGCCCGATGCTGCCCTATGCTGCCTAGTGAGAGATTCATATAGATCTATTTCTGGCTCTTTAGCCATCATCAGTAAGCCACATTCACATCTCATGTATCCTTCCTGTAAAGGTACAATATCTATTTTCTTACTTTTTCGTAGGTTTTATGTGTGTTTTTCTTTTAGACAGGTTTTTCCTACGTAACCAAGACTTTTCTACAGCCCTAGCTCAATGGAGTCACATCCACTCGATTCTGGGCTTTTTTTTTCCTTCTGGCAGCCAGAAGGCCCGATGCTGCCCTATGCTGCCTAGTGAGAGATTTATATAGATCTATTTCTGGCTCGTTAGCCATCATCAGTAAGCCACACCCACATCCCATGTATCCTCCCTGTAAAGATACAATATCTATTTTCTTACTTTTTCGTAGGTTTTATGTGTGTTTTTCTTTTAGCCAGGTTTTTCCTACGTAACCAAGATTTTTCTACAGCCCTAGCTCAGTGGAGTCACATCCACTCAATTCTGGGCTTTTTTTCCCCCTTCTCGCAAACAGCAGGCCCAATGCTGCCCTTTGCTGCCTATTGAGAGATTCATATAGATCTATTTCTGGCTCGTTAGCCATCATGAGTAAGCACACTCACATCTCATGTATCCTTCCTGTAAAGGTACAATATCTATTTTCTTACATTTTCGTAGGTTTTATGTGTGTTTTTCTTTTAGACAGGTTTTTCCTACGTAACCAAGATTTTTATATTACCCTAGTTCAGTGGAGTCACATCCACTCGATTCTGGGCTTTTTTTTTTTTTTCCTTCTGGCAGCCAGAAGGCCCGATGCTGCCCTATGCTGCCTAGTGAGAGATTTATATAGATCTATTTCTGGCTCGTTAGCCATCATCAGTAACACACACCCACATCCCATGTATCGTCCCTGTAAAGGTACAATATCTATTTTCTTATTTTTTCGTAGGTTTTATGTGTGTTTTTCTTTTAGCCAGGTTTTCCCTACATAACCAAAATTTTTCTACAGCCCTAGCTCAGTGGAGTCACATCCACTCGATTCTGGGCTTTTTTTTTTTTTCCTTCTTTCTCCTTCCTTCTGGGAGCCAGAAGGCCCGATGCTGCCCTGTGCTGCCTAGTGAGAGATTTATATAGATTTATTTCTGGTTCGTTAGCCATCATCAGTAAGCCACACCCACATCTCATGTATTTTCCCTGTAAAGGTACAATATCTATTTTCTTACTTTTTTGTAGGTTTTATGTGTGTTTTTCTTTTAGACAGGTTTTTCCTACGTAACCAAGATTATTCTACAGCCCTAGCTCAGTGGAGTCACATCCACTCGATTCTGGGCTTTTTTTTCCCTTCTGGCAGCCAGCAGGCCCGATGCTGCCCTATGCTGCCTATTTGAGATTCATATAGATCTATTTCTGGCTCGTTAGCCATTGTGAGTAAGCCACACTCACATCTCATGTATCCTTCCTGTAAAGGTACAATATCTATTTTCTTACATTTTCGTAGGTTTTATGTGTCTTTTTCTTTTAAAAATGCTTTTCCAACATAACCAAGATTTTTCAACTACCCTAGTTCACTGGAGTCACATCCACTCGATTCTGGGCTTTTTTTTTTTTTTCCTTCTGGCAGCCAGATGGCCCGATGCTGCCCTATGCTGCCTAGTGAGAGATTCATATAGATCTATTTCTGGCTCTTTAGCCATCATCAGTAAGCCACATTCACATCTCATGTATCCTTCCTGTAAAGGTACAATATCTATTTTCTTACTTTTTCGTAGGTTTTATGTGTGTTTTTCTTTTAGACAGGTTTTTCCTACGTAACCAAGACTTTTCTACAGCCCTAGCTCAATGGAGTCACATCCACTCGATTCTGGGCTTTTTTTTTCCTTCTGGCAGCCAGAAGGCCCGATGCTGCCCTATGCTGCCTAGTGAGAGATTTATATAGATCTATTTCTGGCTCGTTAGCCATCATCAGTAAGCCACACCCACATCCCATGTATCCTCCCTGTAAAGATACAATATCTATTTTCTTACTTTTTCGTAGGTTTTATGTGTGTTTTTCTTTTAGCCAGGTTTTTCCTACGTAACCAAGATTTTTCTACAGCCCTAGCTCAGTGGAGTCACATCCACTCAATTCTGGGCTTTTTTTCCCCCTTCTCGCAAACAGCAGGCCGGATGCTGCCCTTTGCTGCCTATTGAGAGATTCATATAGATCTATTTCTGGCTCGTTAGCCATCATGAGTAAGCACACTCACATCTCATGTATCCTTCCTGTAAAGGTACAATATCTATTTTCTTACATTTTCGTAGGTTTTATGTGTGTTTTTCTTTTAGACAGGTTTTTCCTACGTAACCAAGATTTTTATATTACCCTAGTTCAGTGGAGTCACATCCACTCGATTCTGGGCTTTTTTTTTTTTTCCTTCTGGCAGCCAGAAGGCCCGATGCTGCCCTATGCTGCCTAGTGAGAGATTTATATAGATCTATTTCTGGCTCGTTAGCCATCATCAGTAACCCACACCCACATCCCATGTATCCTCCCTGTAAAGGTACAATATCTATTTTCTTATTTTTTCGTAGGTTTTATGTGTGTTTTTCTTTTAGCCAGGTTTTCCCTACATAACCAAAATTTTTCTACAGCCCTAGCTCAGTGGAGTCACATCCACTCGATTCTGGGCTTTTTTTTTTTTCCTTCTTTCTCCTTCCTTCTGGGAGCCAGAAGGCCCGATGCTGCCCTGTGCTGCCTAGTGAGAGATTTATATAGATTTATTTCTGGCTCGTTAGCCATCATCAGTAAGCCACACCCACATCTCATGTATCTTCCCTGTAAAGGTACAATATCTATTTTCTTACTTTTTCGTAGGTTTTATGTGTGTTTTTTCTTTTAGACAGGTTTTTCCTACGTAACCAAGATTTTTCTACAGCCCTAAGTCACATCCACTCTATTTTGGGCTTTTTTTTCCCTTCTGGCAGCCAGAAGGCCCGATGCTGCCCTATGCTCCCTAGTGAGAAACTTATATAGATCTATGTCTAGCCCATTAGCAATCATCAGTAAGCCACACCCACATCCCATGTATCTTCCCTGTAAAGGTACAATATCTATTTTCTTACTTTTTCGTAGGTTTTATGTGTGTTTTTTCTTTTAGCCAGGTTTTTCCTACGTAACCAAGATTTTTCTACAGCCCTAGCTCAGTGGAGTCACATCCACTCAATTCTGGGCTTTTTTTCCCCCTTCTCGCAAACAGCAGGCCCGATGCTGCCCCTTTGCTGCCTATTGAGAGATTCATATAGATCTATTTCTGGCTCGTTAGCCATCATGAGTAAGCACACTCACATCTCATGTATCCTTCCTGTAAAGGTACAATATCTATTTTCTTACATTTTCGTAGGTTTTATGTGTGTTTTTCTTTTAGACAGGTTTTTCCTACGTAACCAAGATTTTTATATTACCCTAGTTCAGTGGAGTCACATCCACTCGATTCTGGGCTTTTTTTTTTTTTCCTTCTGGCAGCCAGAAGGCCCGATGCTGCCCTATGCTGCCTAGTGAGAGATTTATATAGATCTATTTCTGGCTCGTTAGCCATCATCAGTAACCCACACCCACATCCCATGTATCCTCCCTGTAAAGGTACAATATCTATTTTCTTATTTTTTCGTAGGTTTTATGTGTGTTTTTCTTTTAGCCAGGTTTTCCCTACATAACCAAAATTTTTCTACAGCCCTAGCTCAGTGGAGTCACATCCACTCAATTTTGGGCTTTTTTTTCCCTTCTGGCAGCCAGAAGGCCCGATGCTGCCCTATGCTCCCTAGTGAGAAACTTATATAGATCTATGTCTAGCCCATTAGCAATCATCAGTAAGCCACACCCACATCCCATGTATCTTCCCTGTAAAGGTACAATATCTATTTTCTTACTTTTTCGTAGGTTTTATGTGTGTTTTTCTTTTAGACAGGTTTTTCCTACGTAACCAAGATTATTCTACTACCCTAGTTCAGTGGAGTCACATCCACTCGATTCTGGGCTTTTTTTTCCCTTCTGGCAGCCAGCAGGCCCGATGCTGCCCAATGCTGCCTATTTGAGATTCATATAGATCTATTTCTGGCTCGTTAGCCATCGTGAGTAAGCCACACTCACATCTCATGTATCCTTCCTGTAAAGGTATAACATCTATTTTCTTACTTTTTCGTAGGTTTTATGTGTGTTTTTCTTTTAGCCAGGTTTTTCCAACATAACCAAGATTTTTCTACAGCCCTAGCTCAGTGGAGTCACATCCACTCGATTCTGGGCTTTTTTCCCCCCTTCTCGCAACCAACAGGCCCGATGCTGCCCTTTGCTGCCTATTGAGAGATTCATATAGATCTATTTCTGACTCGTTAGCCATCATGAGTAAGCCACACTCACATCTCATGTATCCTTCCTGTAAAGGTACAATATCTATTTTCTTACATTTTCGTAGGTTTTATGTGTCTGTTTCTTTTAACCATGTTTTTCCAACATAACCAAGATTTTTCAACTACCCTAGTTCACTGGAGTCACATCCACTCGATTCTGGGCTATTTTTTTCCTTCTGGCAGCCAGCAGGCCCGATGCTGCCCTATGCTGCCTAGTGAGAAACTTATATAGATCTATTTCTAGCCCATTAGCCATCATCAGTAAGCCACACCCACATCTCATGTATCTTCCCTGTAAAGGTACAATATCTATTTTCTTACTTTTTCGTAGGTTTTATGTGTGTTTTTCTTTTAGACAGGTTTTTCCTACGTAACCAAGATTATTCTACTACCCTAGTTCAGTGGAGTCACATCCACTCGATTCTGGGCTTTTTTTTCCCTTCTGGCAGCCAGCAGGCCCGATGCTGCCCTATGCTGCCTATTTGAGATTCATATAGATCTATTTCTGGCTCGTTAGCCATTGTGAGTAAGCCACACTCACATCTCATGTATCCTTCCTGTAAAGGTACAATATCTATTTTCTTACATTTTCGTAGGTTTTATGTGTCTTTTTCTTTTAAAAATGCTTTTCCAACATAACCAAGATTTTTCAACTACCCTAGTTCACTGGAGTCACATCCACTCGATTCTGGGCTTTTTTTTCCCTTCTGGCAGCCAGCAGGCCCGATGCTGCCCAATGCTGCCTATTTGAGATTCATATAGATCTATTTCTGGCTCGTTAGCCATCGTGAGTAAGCCACACTCACATCTCATGTATCCTTCCTGTAAAGGTATAACATCTATTTTCTTACTTTTTCGTAGGTTTTATGTGTGTTTTTCTTTTAGCCAGGTTTTTCCAACATAACCAAGATTTTTCTACAGCCCTAGCTCAGTGGAGTCACATCCACTCGATTCTGGGCTTTTTTCCCCCCTTCTCGCAACCAACAGGCCCGATGCTGCCCTTTGCTGCCTATTGAGAGATTCATATAGATCTATTTCTGACTCGTTAGCCATCATGAGTAAGCCACACTCACATCTCATGTATCCTTCCTGTAAAGGTACAATATCTATTTTCTTACATTTTCGTAGGTTTTATGTGTCTGTTTCTTTTAACCATGTTTTTCCAACATAACCAAGATTTTTCAACTACCCTAGTTCACTGGAGTCACATCCACTCGATTCTGGGCTATTTTTTTCCTTCTGGCAGCCAGCAGGCCCGATGCTGCCCTATGCTGCCTAGTGAGAAACTTATATAGATCTATTTCTAGCCCATTAGCCATCATCAGTAAGCCACACCCACATCTCATGTATCTTCCCTGTAAAGGTACAATATCTATTTTCTTACTTTTTCGTAGGTTTTATGTGTGTTTTTCTTTTAGACAGGTTTTTCCTACGTAACCAAGATTATTCTACTACCCTAGTTCAGTGGAGTCACATCCACTCGATTCTGGGCTTTTTTTTCCCTTCTGGCAGCCAGCAGGCCCGATGCTGCCCTATGCTGCCTATTTGAGATTCATATAGATCTATTTCTGGCTCGTTAGCCATTGTGAGTAAGCCACACTCACATCTCATGTATCCTTCCTGTAAAGGTACAATATCTATTTTCTTACATTTTCGTAGGTTTTATGTGTCTTTTTCTTTTAAAAATGCTTTTCCAACATAACCAAGATTTTTCAACTACCCTAGTTCACTGGAGTCACATCCACTCGATTCTGGGCTTTTTTTTTCCTTCTGGCAGCCAGCAGGCCCAATGCTGCCCGATGCTGCCTAGTGAGAGACTTATATAGATCTATTTCTGGCCCATTAGCCATCATCAGTAAGCCACACCCACATCCCATGTATCCTCCCTGTAAAGGTATAATATCTATTTTCTTACTTTTTCGTAGGTTTTATGTGTGTTTTTCTTTTAGCCAGGTTTTTCCAACATAACCAAGATTTTTCTACAGCCCTAGCTCAGTGGAGTCACATCCACTCGATTCTGGGCTTTTTTCGCCCCTTCTCGCAACCAACAGGCCTGATGCTGCCCTTTGCTGCCTATTGAGAGATTCATATAGATCTATTTCTGGCTCGTTAGCCATCATCAGTAAGCCACATTCACATCTCATGTATCCTTCCTGTAAAGGTACAATATCTATTTTCTTACTTTTTCGTAGGTTTTATGTGTGTTTTTCTTTTAGACAGGTTTTTCCTACGTTACCAAGATTTTTCTACAGCCCTAGCTCAGTGGAGTCACATCCACTCGATTCTGGGCTTTTTTTTCCTTCTGGCAGCCAGAAGGCCCGATGCTGCCCTATGCTGCCTAGTGAGAGACTTATATAGATCTATTTCTGGCTCGTTAGCCATCATCAATAAGCCACACCCACATCCCATGTATCCTCCCTGTAAAGGTACAATATCTATTTTCTTACTTTTTCGTAGGTTTTATGTGTGTTTTTCTTTTAGCCAGGTTTTTCCTACGTAACCAAGATTTTTCTACAGCCCTAGCTCAGTGGAGTCACATCCAGTCGATTCTGGGCTTTTTTTCCCCATTCTCGCAACCAGCAGGCCCGATGCTGCCCTTTGCTCCCTATTGAGAGATTCATATAGATCTATTTCTGACTCGTTAGCCATCATGAGTAAGCCACACTCACATCTCATGTATCCTTCCTGTAAAGGTACAATATCTATTTTCTTACTTTTTCGTATGTTTTATGTGTGTTTTTCTTTTAGCCAGGTTTTTCCTACGTAACCAAGATTTTTCTACAGCCCTGGCTCAGGGGAGTCACATCCACTCGATTCTGGGCTTTTTTTTTCCTTCTGGCAGCCAGCAGGCCCAATGCTGCCCGATGCTGCCTAGTGAGAGACTTATATAGATCTATTTCTGGCTCGTTAGCCATCATCAATAAGCCACACCCACATCCCATGTATCCTCCCTGTAAAGGTACAATATCTATTTTCTTACATTTTCGTAGGTTTTATGTGTCTTTTTCTTTTAAAAATGCTTTTCCAACATAACCAAGATTTTTCAACTACCCTAGTTCACTGGAGTCACATCCACTCGATTCTGGGCTTTTTTTTTCCTTCTGGCAGCCAGCAGGCCCAATGCTGCCCGATGCTGCCTAGTGAGAGACTTATATAGATCTATTTCTGGCCCGTTAGCCATCATCAGTAAGCCACACCCACATCCCATGTATCCTCCCTGTAAAGGTATAATATCTATTTTCTTACTTTTTCGTAGGTTTTATGTGTGTTTTTCTTTTAGCCAGGTTTTTCCAACATAACCAAGATTTTTCTACAGCCCTAGCTCAGTGGAGTCACATCCACTCGATTCTGGGCTTTTTTCGCCCCTTCTCGCAACCAACAGGCCTGATGCTGCCCTTTGCTGCCTATTGAGAGATTCATATAGATCTATTTCTGGCTCGTTAGCCATCATCAGTAAGCCACATTCACATCTCATGTATCCTTCCTGTAAAGGTACAATATCTATTTTCTTACTTTTTCGTAGGTTTTATGTGTGTTTTTCTTTTAGACAGGTTTTTCCTACGTTACCAAGATTTTTCTACAGCCCTAGCTCAGTGGAGTCACATCCACTCGATTCTGGGCTTTTTTTTCCTTCTGGCAGCCAGAAGGCCCGATGCTGCCCTATGCTGCCTAGTGAGAGACTTATATAGATCTATTTCTGGCTCGTTAGCCATCATCAATAAGCCACACCCACATCCCATGTATCCTCCCTGTAAAGGTACAATATCTATTTTCTTACTTTTTCGTAGGTTTTATGTGTGTTTTTCTTTTAGCCAGGTTTTTCCTACGTAACCAAGATTTTTCTACAGCCCTAGCTCAGTGGAGTCACATCCAGTCGATTCTGGGCTTTTTTTTCCCATTCTCGCAACCAGCAGGCCCGATGCTGCCCTTTGCTCCCTATTGAGAGATTCATATAGATCTATTTCTGACTCGTTAGCCATCATGAGTAAGCCACACTCACATCTCATGTATCCTTCCTGTAAAGGTACAATATCTATTTTCTTACTTTTTCGTATGTTTTATGTGTGTTTTTCTTTTAGCCAGGTTTTTCCTACGTAACCAAGATTTTTCTACAGCCCTGGCTCAGGGGAGTCACATCCACTCGATTCTGGGCTTTTTTTTTCCTTCTGGCAGCCAGCAGGCCCAATGCTGCCCGATGCTGCCTAGTGAGAGACTTATATAGATCTATTTCTGGCCCATTAGCCATCATCAGTAAGCCACACCCACATCCCATGTATCCTCCCTGTAAAGGTCTAATATCTATTCTCTTACTTTTTCGTAGGTTTTATGTGTGTTTTTCTTTTAGCCAGTTTTTTCCTACGTAACCAAGATTTTTCTACAGCCCTAACTCACTGGAGTCACATCCACTCTATTCTGGGCTTTTTTTCTCCTTCTGGCAGCCAGAAGGCCCGATGCTGCCCAATGCTGCCTATTTGAGATTCAAATAGATCTATTTCTGGCTCGTTAGCCATCATGAGTAAGCCACACTCACATCTCATGTATCCTTCCTGTAAAGGTACAATATCTATTGTCTTACATTTTCGTAGGTTTTATGTGTCTTTTTCTTTTAACCATGCTTTTCCAACATAACCAAGATTTTTCAACTACCCTAGTTCACTGGAGTCACATCCACTCGATTCTGGGCTTTTTTTTTTTTTTTCCTTCTGGCAGCCAGAAGGCCCGATGCTGTCCTATGCTGCCTACTGAGAGACTTATATAGATCTATTTCTGGCTCATTAGCCATCATCAATAAGCCACACCCACATCCCATGTATCCTCCCTGTAAAGGTATAATATCTATTTTCTTACTTTTTCGTAGGTTTTATGTGTGTTTTTCTTTTAGCCAGGTTTTTCCTACGTAACCAAGATTTTTCTACAGCCCTAGCTCAGTGGAGTCACATCCAGTCGATTCTGGGCTTTTTTTCCCCATTCTCGCAGCCAGCAGGCCCGATGCTGCCCTTTGCTCCCTATTGAGAGATTCATATAGATCTATTTCTGACTCGTTAGCCATCATGAGTAAGCCACACTCACATCTCATGTATCCTTCCTGTAAAGGTACAATATCTATTTTCTTACATTTTCGTAGGTTTTTTGTGTCTTTTTCTTTTAGACAGGTTTTTTCTACGTAACCAAGAATTTTCTAAAGCCATAGCTCAATGGAGTCACATCCACTCGATTCTGGGCTTTTTTTTTCCTTCTGGCAGCCAGCAGGCCCGATGCTGCCCTATGCTGCCTAGTGAGAGACTTATATAGATCTATTTCTGGCCCATTAGGCATCATCTGTAAGCCACACCCACATCCCATGTATCCTCCGTGTAAAGGTATAATATCTATTTTCTTACTTTTTCGTAGGTTTTATGTGTGTTTTTCTTTTAGCCAGGTTTTTCCTACGTAACCAAGATTTTTCTACAGCCCTAGCTCAGTGGAGTCACATCCACTCGATTCTGGGCTTTTTTTTTTTTTCCTTCTGGCAGCCAGAAGGCCCGATGCTGCCCTATGCTGCCTAGTGAGAGATTTATATAGATCTATTTCTGGCTCGTTGGCCATCATCAGTAACCCACACCCACATCCCATGTATCCTCCCTGTAAAGGTACAATATCTATTTTCTTATTTTTTCGTAGGTTTTATGTGTGTTTTTCTTTTAGCCAGGTTTTCCCTACCTAACCAAAATTTTTCTACAGCCCTAGCTCAGTGGAGTCACATCCACTCGATTCTGGGCTTTTTTTTTTTTTTCCTTCTTTCTCCTTCCTTCTGGGAGCCAGAAGGCCCGATGCTGCCCTGTGCTGCCTAGTGAGAGATTTATATAGATTTATTTCTGGCTCGTTAGCCATCATCAGTAAGCCACACCCACATCTCATGTATCTTCCCTGTAAAGGTACAATATCTATTTTCTTACTTTTTCGTAGGTTTTATGTGTGTTTTTCTTTTAGACAGGTTTTTCCTACGTAACCAAGATTTTTCTACAGCCCTAACTCAATGGAGTCACATCCACTCTATTTTGGGCTTTTTTTTCCCTTCTGGCAGCCAGAAGGCCCGATGCTGCCCTATGCTCCCTATTTGAGATTCATATAGATCTATTTCTGGCTCGTTAACCGTCATGAGTAAGCCACACTCACATCTCATGTATCCTTCCTGTAAAGGTACAATATCTATTTTCTTACATATTCCTAGGTTTTATGTGTCTGTTTCTTTTACCCATGTTTTTCCAACATAACCAAGATTTTTCAACTACCCTAGTTCACTGGAGTCACATCCACTCGATTCTGGGCTTTTTTTTTCCTTCTGGCAGCCAGCAGGCCCGATGCTGCCCTATGCTGCCTAGTGAGAAACTTATATAGATCTATTTCTAGCCCATTAGCCATCATCAGTAAGCCACACCCACATCTCATGTATCTTCCCTGTAAAGGTACAATATCTATTTTCTTACTTTTTCGTAGGTTTTATGTGTGTTTTTCTTTTAGACAGGTTTTTCCTACGTAACCAAGATTATTCTACTACCCTAGTTCAGTGGAGTCACATCCACTCGATTCTGGGCTTTTTTTTCCCTTCTGGCAGCCAGCAGGCCCGATGCTGCCCTATGCTGCCTATTTGAGATTCATATAGATCTATTTCTGGCTCGTTAGCCATTGTGAGTAAGCCACACTCACACTCACATCTCATGTATCCTTCCTGTAAAGGTACAATATCTATTTTCTTACATTTTCGTAGGTTTTATGTGTCTTTTTCTTTTAAAAATGCTTTTCCAACATAACCAAGATTTTTCAACTACCCTAGTTCACTGGAGTCACATCCACTCGATTCTGGGCTTTTTTTTTCCTTCTGGCAGCCAGCAGGCCCAATGCTGCCCGATGCTGCCTAGTGAGAGACTTATATAGATCTATTTCTGGCCCATTAGCCATCATCAGTAAGCCACACCCACATCCCATGTATCCTCCCTGTAAAGGTATAATATCTATTTTCTTACTTTTTCGTAGGTTTTATGTGTGTTTTTCTTTTAGCCAGGTTTTTCCAACATAACCAAGATTTTTCTACAGCCCTAGCTCAGTGGAGTCACATCCACTCGATTCTGGGCTTTTTCCCCCCCTTCTCGCAACCAACAGGCCTGATGCTGCCCTTTGCTGCCTATTGAGAGATTCATATAGATCTATTTCTGGCTCGTTAGCCATCATCAGTAAGCCACATTCACATCTCATGTATCCTTCCTGTAAAGGTACAATATCTATTTTCTTACTTTTTCGTAGGTTTTATGTGTGTTTTTCTTTTAGACAGGTTTTTCCTACGTAACCAAGATTTTTCTACAGCCCTAGCTCAGTGGAGTCACATCCACTCGATTCTGGGCTTTTTTTTCCTTCTGGCAGCCAGAAGGCCCGATGCTGCCCTATGCTGCCTAGTGAGAGACTTATATAGATCTATTTCTGGCTCGTTAGCCATCATCAATAAGCCACACCCACATCCCATGTATCCTCCCTGTAAAGGTACAATATCTATTTTCTTACTTTTTCGTAGGTTTTATGTGTGTTTTTCTTTTAGCCAGGTTTTTCCTACGTAACCAAGATTTTTCTACAGCCCTAGCTCAGTGGAGTCACATCCAGTCGATTCTGGGCTTTTTTTTCCCATTCTCGCAACCAGCAGCCCCGATGCTGCCCTTTGCTGCCTATTGAGAGATTCATATAGATCTATTTCTGACTCGTTAGCCATCATGAGTAAGCCACACTCACATCTCATGTATCCTTCCTGTAAAGGTACAATATCTATTTTCTTACTTTTTCGTATGTTTTATGTGTGTTTTTCTTTTAGCCAGGTTTTTCCTACGTAACCAAGATTTTTCTACAGCCCTGGCTCAGTGGAGTCACATCCACTCGATTCTGGGCTTTTTTTTTTTTTTTCCTTCTGGCAGCCAGAAGGCCCGATGCTGCCCTATGCTGCCTAGTGAGAGACTTATATAGATCTATTTCTGGCTCGTTAGCCATCATCAATAAGCCACACCCACATCCCATGTATCCTCCCTGTAAAGGTACAATATCTATTTTCTTACTTTTTCGTAGGTTTTATGTGTGTTTTTCTTTTAGCCAGGTTTTTCCTACGTAACCAAGATTTTTCTACAGCCCTAGCTCAGTGGAGTCACATCCAGTCGATTCTGGGCTTTTTTTCCCCATTCTCGCAACCAGCAGGCCCGATGCTGCCCTTTGCTCCCTATTGAGAGATTCATATAGATCTATTTCTGACTCGTTAGCCATCATGAGTAAGCCACACTCACATCTCATGTATCCTTCCTGTAAAGGTACAATATCTATTTTCTTACTTTTTCGTATGTTTTATGTGTGTTTTTCTTTTAGCCAGGTTTTTCCTACGTAACCAAGATTTTTCTACAGCCCTGGCTCAGTGGAGTCACATCCACTCGATTCTGGGCTTTTTTTTTTTTTTTCCTTCTGGCAGCCAGAAGGCCCGATGCTGCCCTATGCTGCCTAGTGAGAGACTTATATAGATCTATTTCTGGCCCATTAGGCATCATCAGTAACCCACACCCACATCCCATGCATCCTCCCTGTAAAGGTATAATATCTATTCTCTTACTTTTTCGTAGGTTTTATGTGTGTTTTTCTTTTAGCCAGTTTTTTCCTACGTAACCAAGATTTTTCTACAGCCCTAGCTCAATGGAGTCATATCCACTCGATTCTGGGCTTTTTTTTTTTTTTCCTTCTGGCAGCCAGAAAGCCCGATGCTGCCCTATGCTGCCCAGTGAGAGACTTATATAGATCTATTTCTGGCTCGTTAGCCATCATCAGTAAGCCATACCCACATCTCATGTATCTTCCCTGTAAAGGTACAATATCTATTTTCTTACTTTTTCGTAGGTTTTATGTGTATTTTTCTTTTAGCCAGGTTTTTCCTACATAACCAAGATTTCTCTACAGCCCTAACTCACTGGAGTCACATCCACTCTATTCTGGGCTTTTTTTTTCCTTCTGGCAGCCAGAAGGCCCGATGCTGCCCAATGCTGCCTATTTGAGATTCAAATAGATCTATTTCTGGCTCGTTAGCCATCATGAGTAAGCCACACTCACATCTCATGTATCCTTCCTGTAAAGGTACAATATCTATTGTCTTACATTTTCGTAGGTTTTCTGTGTCTTTTTCTTTTAACCATGCTTTTCCAACATAACCAAGATTTTTCAACTACCCTAGTTCACTGGAGTCACATCCACTCGATTCTGGGCTTTTTTTTTTTTTCCTTCTGGCAGCCAGAAGGCCCGATGCTGTCCTATGCTGCCTACTGAGAGACTTATATAGATCTATTTCTGGCTCATTAGCCATCATCAATAAGCCACACCCACATCCCATGTATCCTCCCTGTAAAGGTATAATATCTATTTTCTTACTTTTTCGTAGGTTTTATGTGTGTTTTTCTTTTAGCCAGGTTTTTCCTACGTAACCAAGATTTTTCTACAGCATTAGGTCAGTGGAGTCACATCCACTCGATTCTGGACATTTTTTTCCTTCTGGCAGCCAGAAGGCCCGATGCTGCCCTATGCTGCCTAGTGAGAGACTTATATAGATCTATTTCTGGCTCGTTAGCCATCATCAATAAGCCACACCCACATCCCATGTATCCTCCCTGTAAAGGTACAATATCTATTTTCTTACTTTTTCGTAGGTTTTATGTGTGTTTTTCTTTTAGCCAGGTTTTTCCTACGTAACCAAGATTTTTCTACAGCCCTAGCTCAGTGGAGTCACATCCAGTCGATTCTGGGCTTTTTTTCCCCATTCTCGCAACCAGCAGGCCCGATGCTGCCCTTTGCTCCCTATTGAGAGATTCATATAGATCTATTTCTGACTCGTTAGCCATCATGAGTAAGCCACACTCACATCTCATGTATCCTTCCTGTAAAGGTACAATATCTATTTTCTTACATTTTCGTAGGTTTTATGTGTCTTTTTCTTTTAGACAGGTTTTTTCTACGTAACCAAGAATTTTCTACAGCCATAGCTCAATGGAGTCACATCCACTCGATTCTGGGCTTTTTTTTTCCTTCTGGCAGCCAGCAGGCCCGATGCTGCCCTATGCTGCCTAGTGAGAGACTTATATAGATCTATTTCTGGCCCATTAGGCATCATCTGTAAGCCACACCCACATCCCATGTATCCTCCGTGTAAAGGTATAATATCTATTTTCTTACTTTTTCGTATGTTTTATGTGTGTTTTTCTTTTAGCCAGGTTTTTCCTACGTAACCAAGATTTTTCTACAGCCCTAGCTCAGTGGAGTCACATCCACTCGATTCTGGGCTTTTTTTTTTTTTTCCTTCTGGCAGCCAGAAAGCCCGATGCTGCCCTATGCTGCCCAGTGAGTGATTTATATAGAACTATTTTTGGCTTGTTAGCCATCATCAATAAGAAACACCCACATCCCATGTATCCTCCCTGTAAAGGTACAATATCTATTTTCTTACTTTTTCGTAGGTTTTATGTGTGATTTTCTTTTAACTAGGTTTTTCCAACATAACCAAGATTTTTCTACAGCCCTAGTTCAGTGGAGTCACATCGACTCGATTCTGGGCTTTTTTCCCCCCTTCTCGCAACCAGAAGGCCCGATGCTGCCCAATGCTGCCTATTTGAGATTCATATAGATCTATTTCTGCCTCGTTAGCCATCATCAATAAGCCACACTCACATCTCATGTATCCTTCCTGTAAAGGTACAATATCTATTGTCTTACATTTTCGTAGGTTTTATGTGTCTTTTTCTTTTAACCATGCTTTTCCGACATAACCAAGATTTTTCAACTACCCTAGTTCACTGGAGTCACATCCACTCGATTCTGGGCTTTTTTTTTTTTTTTCCTTCTGGCAGCCAGAAGGCCCGATGCTGTCCTATGCTGCCTACTGAGAGACTTATATAGATCTATTTCTGGCTCATTAGCCATCATCAATAAGCCACACCCACATCCCATGTATCCTCCCTGTAAAGGTATAATATCTATTTTCTTACTTTTTCGTAGGTTTTATGTGTGTTTTTCTTTTAGCCAGGTTTTTCCTACGTAACCAATATTTTTCTACAGCATTAGGTCAGTGGAGTCACATCCACTCGATTCTGGACATTTTTTTCCTTCTGGCAGCCAGAAGGCCCGATGCTGCCCTATGCTGCCTAGTGAGAGACTTATATAGATCTATTTCTGGCTCGTTAGCCATCATCAATAAGCCACACCCACATCCCATGTATCCTCCCTGTAAAGGTACAATATCTATTTTCTTACTTTTTCGTAGGTTTTATGTGTGTTTTTCTTTTAGCCAGGTTTTTCCTACGTAACCAAGATTTTTCTACAGCCCTAGCTCAGTGGAGTCACATCCAGTCGATTCTGGGCTTTTTTTCCCCATTCTCGCAACCAGCAGGCCCGATGCTGCCCTTTGCTCCCTATTGAGAGATTCATATAGATCTATTTCTGACTCGTTAGCCATCATGAGTAAGCCACACTCACATCTCATGTATCCTTCCTGTAAAGGTACAATATCTATTTTCTTACTTTTTCGTAGGTTTTATGTGTGTTTTTCTTTTAGACAGGTTTTTTCTACGTAACCAAGAATTTTCTACAGCCATAGCTCAATGGAGTCACATCCACTCGATTCTGGGCTTTTTTTTTCCTTCTGGCAGCCAGCAGGCCCGATGCTGCCCTATGCTGCCTAGTGAGAGACTGATATAGATCTATTTCTGGCCCATTAGGCATCATCTGTAAGCCACACCCACATCCCATGTATCCTCCCTGTAAAGGTATAATATCTATTTTCTTACATTTTCGTATGTTTTATGTGTCTTTTTCTTTTAGACAGGTTTTTTCTACGTAACCAAGAATTTTCTACAGCCATAGCTCAATGGAGTCACATCCACTCGATTCTGGGCTTTTTTTTTCCTTCTGGCAGCCAGCAGGCCCGATGCTGCCCTATGCTGCCTAGTGAGAGACTTATATAGATCTATTTCTGGCCCATTAGGCATCATCTGTAAGCCACACCCACATCCCATGTATCCTCCGTGTAAAGGTATAATATCTATTTTCTTACTTTTTCGTATGTTTTATGTGTGTTTTTCTTTTAGCCAGGTTTTTCCTACGTAACCAAGATTTTTCTACAGCCCTAGCTCAGTGGAGTCACATCCACTCTATTCTGGGCTTTTTTTTTTTTTTTCCTTCTGGCAGCCAGAAAGCCCGATGCTGCCCTATGCTGCCCAGTGAGTGATTTATATAGAACGATTTCTGGCTTGTTAGCCATCATCAATAAGCCACACCCACATCCCATGTATCCTCCCTGTAAAGGTACAATATCTATTTTCTTACTTTTTCGTAGGTTTTATGTGTGTTTTTCTTTTAGCCAGGTTTTTCTACGTAACCAAGATTTTTCTACAGCCCTAGCTCAGTGGAATCACATCCACTCGATTCTGGGCTTTTTTTTCCCCTTCTCGCAACCAGCAGGCCCGATGCTGCCTTTTGCTGCCTATTGAGAGATTCATAGAGATCTATTTCTGGCTCGTTAGCCATCATGAGTAAGCCACACTCACATCTCATGTATCCTTCCTGTAAAGCTACAATATCTATTTTCTTACTTTTTCGTAGGTTTTATGTGTGATTTTCTTTTAACTAGGTTTTTCCAACATAACCAAGATTTTTCTACAGCCCTAGTTCAGTGGAGTCACATCGACTCGATTTTGGGCTTTTTTCCCCCCTTCTCGCAACCAGAAGGCCCGATGCTGCCCTTTGCTGCCTATTGAGAGATTCATATAGATCTATTTCTTGCTCGTGAGCCGTCATGAGTAAGCCACACTCACATCCCATGTATCCTCCCTGTAAAGGTATAATATCTATTTTCTTACTTTTTCGTATGTTTTATGTGTGTTTTTCTTTTAGCCAGGTTTTTCCGACGTAACCAAGATTTTTCTACAGCCCTAGCTCAGTGGAGTCACATCCACTCGATTCTGGGCTTTTTTTTTTTTTTTTTCCTTCTGGCAGACAGAAGGCCCGATGCTGCCCTATGCTGCCCAGTGAGAGACTTATATAGATCTATTTCTGGCCCATTAGGCATCATCAGTAACCCACACCCACATCCCATGCATCCTCCCTGTAAAGGTATAATATCTATTTTCTTACTTTTTCGTAGGTTTTATGTGTGTTTTTCTTTTAGCCAGTTTTCTCCTACGTAACCAAGATTTTTCTACAGCCCTAGCTCAATGGAGTCATATCCATTCGATTCTGGGCTTTTTTTTTTTTTTTCCTTCTGGCAGCCAGAAGGCCCGATGCTGCCCTATGCTGCCTAGTGAGAGACTTATATAGATCTATTTCTGGCTCGTTAGCCATCATCAATAAGCCACACCCACATCCCATGTATCCTCCCTGTAAAGGTACAATATCTATTTTCTTACTTTTTCGTAGGTTTTATGTGTGTTTTTCTTTTAGCCAGGTTTTTCCTACGTAACCAAGATATTTCTACAGCCCTAGCTCAGTGGAGTCACATCCAGTCGATTCTGGGCTTTTTTTCCCCATTCTCTCAACCAGCAGGCCCGATGCTGCCCTTTGCTCCCTATTGAGAGATTCATATAGATCTATTTCTGACTCGTTAGCCATCATGAGTAAGCCACACTCACATCTCATGTATCCTTCCTGTAAAGGTACAATATCTATTTTCTTACTTTTTCGTAGGTTTTATGTGTGTTTTTCTTTTAGACAGGTTTTTTCTACGTAACCAAGAATTTTCTACAGCCATAGCTCAATGGAGTCACATCCACTCGATTCTGGGCTTTTTTTTTCCTTCTGGCAGCCAGCAGGCCCGATGCTGCCCTATGCTGCCTAGTGAGAGACTTATATAGATCTATTTCTGGCTTGTTAGCCATCATCAATAAGCCACACCCACATCCCATGTATCCTCCCTGTAAAGGTACAATATCTATTTTCTTACTTTTTCGTAGGTTTTATGTGTGTTGTTCTCTTAGCCAGGTTTTTCCTACGTAACCAAGATTTTTCTACAGCCCTAGCTCAGTGGAGTCACATCCACTCTATTCTGGGCTTTTTTTTCCCCTTCTCGCAACCAGCAGGCCCGATGCTGCCCTATGCTGCCTATTGGAG
The DNA here is from genome assembly GCA_022577455.1 of Arizona elegans. NCBI lineage: Eukaryota > Metazoa > Chordata > Lepidosauria > Squamata > Colubridae > Arizona > Arizona elegans. The sequence goes on from JAKOOJ010000009.1 coordinate 52,536,766, forward strand.
ATTCATATAGATCTATTTCTGGCTCGTTAGCCATCATGAGTAAGCCACACTCACATCTCATGTATCCTTCCTGTAAAGGTACAATATCTATTGTCTTACATTTTTGTAGGTTTTATGTGTCTTTTTCTTTTAACCATGCTTTTCCGACATAACCAAGATTTTTCAACTACCCTAGTTCACTGGAGTCACATCCACTCGATTCTGGGCTTTTTTTTTTTTTTTTTCCTTCTGGCAGCCAGAAGGCCCGATGCTGTCCTATGCTGCCTACTGAGAGACTTATATAGATCTATTTCTGGCTCATTAGCCATCATCAATAAGCCACACCCACATCCCATGTATCCTCCCTGTAAAGGTATAATATCTATTTTCTTACTTTTTCGTAGGTTTTATGTGTGTTTTTCTTTTAGCCAGGTTTTTCCTACGTAACCAATATTTTTCTACAGCATTAGGTCAGTGGAGTCACATCCACTCGATTCTGGACATTTTTTTCCTTCTGGCAGCCAGAAGGCCCGATGCTGCCCTATGCTGCCTAGTGAGAGACTTATATAGATCTATTTCTGGCTCGTTAGCCATCATCAATAAGCCACACCCACATCCCATGTATCCTCCCTGTAAAGGTACAATATCTATTTTCTTACTTTTTCGTAGGTTTTATGTGTGTTTTTCTTTTAGCCAGGTTTTTCCTACGTAACCAAGATTTTTCTACAGCCCTAGCTCAGTGGAGTCACATCCAGTCGATTCTGGGCTTTTTTTCCCCATTCTCGCAACCAGCAGGCCCGATGCTGCCCTTTGCTCCCTATTGAGAGATTCATATAGATCTATTTCTGACTCGTTAGCCATCATGAGTAAGCCACACTCACATCTCATGTATCCTTCCTGTAAAGGTACAATATCTATTTTCTTACTTTTTCGTAGGTTTTATGTGTGTTTTTCTTTTAGACAGGTTTTTTCTACGTAACCAAGAATTTTCTACAGCCATAGCTCAATGGAGTCACATCCACTCGATTCTGGGCTTTTTTTTTCCTTCTGGCAGCCAGCAGGCCCGATGCTGCCCTATGCTGCCTAGTGAGAGACTTATATAGATCTATTTCTGGCCCATTAGGCATCATCTGTAAGCCACACCCACATCCCATGTATCCTCCCTGTAAAGGTATAATATCTATTTTCTTACATTTTCGTAGGTTTTATGTGTCTTTTTCTTTTAGACAGGTTTTTTCTACGTAACCAAGAATTTTCTACAGCCATAGCTCAATGGAGTCACATCCACTCGATTCTGGGCTTTTTTTTTCCTTCTGGCAGCCAGCAGGCCCGATGCTGCCCTATGCTGCCTAGTGAGAGACTTATATAGATCTATTTCTGGCCCATTAGGCATCATCTGTAAGCCACACCCACATCCCATGTATCCTCCGTGTAAAGGTATAATATCTATTTTTTTACTTTTTCGTATGTTTTATGTGTGTTTTTCTTTTAGCCAGGTTTTTCCTACGTAACCAAGATTTTTCTACAGCCCTAGCTCAGTGGAGTCACATCCACTCGATTCTGGGCTTTTTTTTTTTTTCTCCTTCTGGCAGCCAGAAAGCCCGATGCTGCCCTATGCTGCCCAGTGAGTGATTTATATAGAACTATTTCTGGCTTGTTAGCCATCATCAATAAGCCACACCCACATCCCATGTATCCTCCCTGTAAAGGTACAATATCTATTTTCTTACTTTTTCGTAGGTTTTATGTGTGTTTTTCTTTTAGCCAGGTTTTTCTACGTAACCAAGATTTTTCTACAGCCCTAGCTCAGTGGAATCACATCCACTCGATTCTGGGCTTTTTTTTCCCCTTCTCGCAACCAGCAGGCCCGATGCTGCCTTTTGCTGCCTATTGAGAGATTCATAGAGATCTATTTCTGGCTCGTTAGCCATCATGAGTAAGCCACACTCACATCTCATGTATCCTTCCTGTAAAGCTACAATATCTATTTTCTTTCTTTTTCGTAGGTTTTATGTGTGATTTTCTTTTAACTAGGTTTTTCCAACATAACCAAGATTTTTCTACAGCCCTAGTTCAGTGGAGTCACATCGACTCGATTCTGGGCTTTTTTCCCCCCTTCTCGCAACCAGAAGGCCCGATGCTGCCCTTTGCTGCCTATTGAGAGATTCATATAGATCTATTTCTTGCTCGTGAGCCGTCATGAGTAAGCAACACTCACATCCCATGTATCCTCCCTGTAAAGGTATAATATCTATTTTCTTACTTTTTCGTATGTTTTATGTGTGTTTTTCTTTTAGCCAGGTTTTTCCTACGTAACCAAGATTTTTCTACAGCCCTAGCTCAGTGGAGTCACATCCACTCGATTCTGGGCTTTTTTTTTTTTTTTTCCTTCTGGCAGCCAGAAGGCCCGATGCTGCCCTATGCTGCCTAGTGAGAGACTTATATAGATCTATTTCTGGCTCGTTAGCCATCATCAATAAGCCACACCCACATCCCATGTATCCTCCCTGTAAAGGTACAATATCTATTTTCTTACTTTTTCGTAGGTTTTATGTGTGTTTTTCTTTTAGCCAGGTTTTTCCTACATAACCAAGATTTCTCTACAGCCCTAACTCACTGGAGTCACATCCACTCTATTCTAGTCTTTTTTTCTCCTTCTGGCAGCCAGAAGGCCCGATGCTGCCCAATGCTGCCTATTTGAGATTCATATAGATCTATTTCTGGCTCGTTAGCCATCATCAATAAGCCACACCCACATCCCATGTATCCTCCCTGTAAAGGTACAATATCTATTTTCTTACTTTTTCGTAGGTTTTATGTGTGTTTTTCTTTTAGCCAGGTTTTTCCTACGTAACCAAGATTTTTCTACAGCCCTAGCTCAGTGGAGTCACATCCAGTCGATTCTGGGCTTTTTTTCCCCATTCTCGCAACCAGCAGGCCCGATGCTGCCCTTTGCTCCCTATTGAGAGATTCATATAGATCTATTTCTGACTCGTTAGCCATCATGAGTAAGCCACACTCACATCTCATGTATCCTTCCTGTAAAGGTACAATATCTATTTTCTTACTTTTTCGTAGGTTTTATGTGTGTTTTTCTTTTAGACAGGTTTTTTCTACGTAACCAAGAATTTTCTACAGCCATAGCTCAATGGAGTCACATCCACTCGATTCTGGGCTTTTTTTTTCCTTCTGGCAGCCAGCAGGCCCGATGCTGCCCTATGCTGCCTAGTGAGAGACTTATATAGATCTATTTCTGGCTTGTTAGCCATCATCAATAAGCCACACCCACATCCCATGTATCCTCCCTGTAAAGGTACAATATCTATTTTCTTACTTTTTCGTAGGTTTTATGTGTGTTGTTCTCTTAGCCAGGTTTTTCCTACGTAACCAAGATTTTTCTACAGCCCTAGCTCAGTGGAGTCACATCCACTCTATTCTGGGCTTTTTTTTCCCCTTCTCGCAACCAGCAGGCCCGATGCTGCCCTATGCTGCCTATTGGAGATTCATATAGATCTATTTCTGGCTCGTTAGCCATCATGAGTAAGCCACACTCACATCTCATGTATCCTTCCTGTAAAGGTACAATATCTATTGTCTTACATTTTCGTAGGTTTTATGTGTCTTTTTCTTTTAACCATGCTTTTCCGACATAACCAAGATTTTTCAACTACCCTAGTTCACTGGAGTCACATCCACTCGATTCTGGGCTTTTTTTTTTTTTTTTCCTTCTGGCAGCCAGAAGGCCCGATGCTGTCCTATGCTGCCTACTGAGAGACTTATATAGATCTATTTCTGGCTCATTAGCCATCATCAATAAGCCACACCCACATCCCATGTATCCTCCCTGTAAAGGTATAATATCTATTTTCTTACTTTTTCGTAGGTTCTATGTGTGTTTTTCTTTTAGCCAGGTTTTTCCTACGTAACCAATATTTTTCTACAGCCCTAGCTCAGTGGAGTCACATCCACTCGATTCTGGGCTTTTTTTTTTTTTTTTCCTTCTGGCAGCCAGAAGGCCCGATGCTGCCCTATGCTGCCTAGTGAGAGACTTATATAGATCTATTTCTGGCTCGTTAGCCATCATCAATAAGCCACACCCACATCCCATGTATCCTCCCTGTAAAGGTACAATATCTATTTTCTTACTTTTTCGTAGGTTTTATGTGTGTTTTTCTTTTAGCCAGGTTTTTCCTACATAACCAAGATTTCTCTACAGCCCTAACTCACTGGAGTCACATCCACTCTATTCTGGTCTTTTTTTCTCCTTCTGGCAGCCAGAAGGCCCGATGCTGCCCAATGCTGCCTATTTGAGATTCATATAGATCTATTTCTGGCTCGTTAGCCATCATCAATAAGCCACACCCACATCCCATGTATCCTCCCTGTAAAGGTACAATATCTATTTTCTTACTTTTTCGTAGGTTTTATGTGTGTTTTTCTTTTAGACGGGTTTTTTCTACGTAACCAAGAATTTTCTACAGCCATAGCTCAATGGAGTCACATCCACTCGATTCTGGGCTTTTTTTTTCCTTCTGGCAGCCAGCAGGCCCGATGCTGCCCTATGCTGCCTAGTGAGAGACTTATATAGATCTATTTCTGGCTTGTTAGCCATCATCAATAAGCCACACCCACATCCCATGTATCCTCCCTGTAAAGGTACAATATCTATTTTCTTACTTTTTCGTAGGTTTTATGTGTGTTGTTCTCTTAGCCAGGTTTTTCCTACGTAACCAAGATTTTTCTACAGCCCTAGCTCAGTGGAGTCACATCCACTCTATTCTGGGCTTTTTTTTCCCCTTCTCGCAACCAGCAGGCCCGATGCTGCCCTATGCTGCCTATTGGAGATTCATATAGATCTATTTCTGGCTCGTTAGCCATCATGAGTAAGCCACACTCACATCTCATGTATCCTTCCTGTAAAGGTACAATATCTATTGTCTTACATTTTCGTAGGTTTTATGTGTCTTTTTCTTTTAACCATGCTTTTCCGACATAACCAAGATTTTTCAACTACCCTAGTTCACTAGAGTCACATCCACTCGATTCTGGGCTTTTTTTTTTTTTTTTCCTTCTGGCAGCCAGAAGGCCCGATGCTGTCCTATGCTGCCTACTGAGAGATTTATATAGATCTATTTCTGGCTCATTAGCCATCATCAATAAGCCACACCCACATCCCATGTATCCTCCCTGTAAAGGTATAATATCTATTTTCTTACTTTTTCGTAGGTTTTATGTGTGTTTTTCTTTTAGCCAGGTTTTTCCTACGTAACCAATATTTTTCTACAGCATTAGGTCAGTGGAGTCACATCCACTCGATTCTGGACATTTTTTTCCTTCTGGCAGCCAGAAGGCCCGATGCTGCCCTATGCTGCCTAGTGAGAGACTTATATAGATCTATTTCTGGCTCGTTAGCCATCATCAATAAGCCACACCCACATCCCATGTATCCTCCCTGTAAAGGTACAATATCTATTTTCTTACTTTTTCGTAGGTTTTATGTGTGTTTTTCTTTTAGCCAGGTTTTTCCTACGTAACCAAGATTTTTCTACAGCCCTAGCTCAGTGGAGTCACATCCAGTCGATTCTGGGCTTTTTTTCCCCATTCTCGCAACCAGCAGGCCCGATGCTGCCCTTTGCTCCCTATTGAGAGATTCATATAGATCTATTTCTGACTCGTTAGCCATCATGAGTAAGCCACACTCACATCTCATGTATCCTTCCTGTAAAGGTACAATATCTATTTTCTTACTTTTTCGTAGGTTTTATGTGTGTTTTTCTTTTAGACAGGTTTTTTCTACGTAACCAAGAATTTTCTACAGCCATAGCTCAATGGAGTCACATCCACTCGATTCTGGGCTTTTTTTTCCCTTCTGGCAGCCAGCAGGCCCGATGCTGCCCTATGCTGCCTAGTGAGAGACTTATATAGATCTATTTCTGGCCCATTAGGCATCATCTGTAAGCCACACCCACATCCCATGTATCCTCCCTGTAAAGGTATAATATCTATTTTCTTACATTTTCGTAGGTTTTATGTGTCTTTTTCTTTTAGACAGGTTTTTTCTACGTAACCAAGAATTTTCTACAGCCATAGCTCAATGGAGTCACATCCACTCGATTCTGGGCTTTTTTTTTCCTTCTGGCAGCCAGCAGGCCCGATGCTGCCCTATGCTGCCTAGTGAGAGACTTATATAGATCTATTTCTGGCCCATTAGGCATCATCTGTAAGCCACACCCACATCCCATGTATCCTCCGTGTAAAGGTTTAATATCTATTTTCTTACTTTTTCGTATGTTTTATGTGTGTTTTTCTTTTAGCCAGGTTTTTCCTACGTAACCAAGATTTTTCTACAGCCCTAGCTCAGTGGAGTCACATCCACTCGATTCTGGGCTTTTTTTTTTTTTTTCCTTCTGGCAGCCAGAAAGCCCGATGCTGCCCTATGCTGCCCAGTGAGTGATTTATATAGAACTATTTCTGGCTTGTTAGCCATCATCAATAAGCCACACCCACATCCCATGTATCCTCCCTGTAAAGGTACAATATCTATTTTCTTACTTTTTCGTAGGTTTTATGTGTGTTTTTCTTTTAGCCAGGTTTTTCTACGTAACCAAGATTTTTCTACAGCCCTAGCTCAGTGGAATCACATCCACTCGATTCTGGGCTTTTTTTTCCCCTTCTCGCAACCAGCAGGCCCGATGCTGCCTTTTGCTGTCTATTGAGAGATTCATAGAGATCTATTTCTGGCTCGTTAGCCATCATGAGTAAGCCACACTCACATCTCATGTATCCTTCCTGTAAAGCTACAATATCTATTTTCTTACTTTTTCGTAGGTTTTATGTGTGATTTTCTTTTAACTAGGTTTTTCCAACATAACCAAGATTTTTCTACAGCCCTAGTTCAGTGGAGTCACATCGACTCGATTCTGGGCTTTTTTCCCCCCTTCTCGCAACCAGAAGGCCCGATGCTGCCCTTTGCTGCCTATTGAGAGATTCATATAGATCTATTTCTTGCTCGTGAGCCGTCATGAGTAAGCCACACTCACATCCCATGTATCCTCCCTGTAAAGGTATAATATCTATTTTCTTACTTTTTCGTATGTTTTATGTGTGTTTTTCTTTTAGCCAGGTTTTTCCTACGTAACCAAGATTTTTCTACAGCCCTAGCTCAGTGGAGTCACATCCACTCGATTCTGGGCTTTTTTTTTTTTTTTCCTTCTGGCAGCCAGAAGGCCCGATGCGGCCCTATGCTGCCCAGTGAGAGACTTATATAGATCTATTTCTGGCTCGTTAGCCATCATCAGTAAGCCACACCCACATCCCATGTATCCTCCCTGTAAAGGTACAATATCTATTTTCTTACTTTTTCGTAGGTTTTATGTATGTTTTTCTTTTAGCCAGGTTTTTCCTACGTAACCAAGATTTTTCTACAGCCCTAGCTCAGTGGAGTCACATCCAGTCGATTCTGGGCTTTTTTTCCCCATTCTCGCAACCAGCAGGCCCGATGCTGCCCTTTGCTCCCTATTGAGAGATTCATATAGATCTATTTCTGACACGTTAGCCATCATGAGTAAGCCACACTCACATCTCATGTATCCTTCCTGTAAAGGTACAATATCTATTTTCTTACTTTTTCGTAGGTTTTATGTGTGTTTTTCTTTTAGACAGGTTTTTTCTACGTAACCAAGAATTTTCTACAGCCATAGCTCAATGGAGTCACATCCACTCGATTCTGGGCTTTTTTTTTCCTTCTGGCAGCCAGCAGGCCCGATGCTGCCCTATGCTGCCTAGTGAGAGACTTATATAGATCTATTTCTGGCCCATTAGGCATCATCTGTATGCCACACCCACATCCCATGTATCCTCCCTGTAAAGGTATAATATCTATTTTCTTACTTTTTCGTAGGTTTTATGTGTGTTTTTCTTTTAGCCAGGTTTTTCCTACGTAACCAAGATTTTTCTACAGCCCTAGCTCAGTGGAGTCACATCCACTCGATTCTGGGCTTTTTTTTTTTTTTTTCCTTCTGGCAGCCAGAAAGCCCGATGCTGCCCTATGCTGCCCAGTGAGTGATTTATATAGAACTATTTCTGGCTTGTTAGCCGTCATCAATAAGCCACACCCACATCCCATGTATCCTCCCTGTAAAGGTACAATATCTATTTTCTTACTTTTTCGTAGGTTTTATGTGTGTTTTTCTTTTAGCCAGGTTTTTCTACGTAACCAAGATTTTTCTACAGCCCTAGCTCAGTGGAATCACATCCACTCGATTCTGGGCTTTTTTTTCCCCTTCTCGCAACCAGCAGGCCCGATGCTGCCTTTTGCTGCCTATTGAGAGATTCATAGAGATCTATTTCTGGCTCGTTAGCCATCATGAGTAAGCCACACTCACATCTCATGTATCCTTCCTGTAAAGCTACAATATCTATTTTCTTACTTTTTCGTAGGTTTTATGTGTGATTTTCTTTTAACTAGGTTTTTCCAACATAACCAAGATTTTTCTACAGCCCTAGTTCAGTGGAGTCACATCGACTCGATTCTGGGCTTTTTTTTTTTTTTTTCCTTCTGGCAGCCAGAAGGCCCGATGCTGCCCTATGCTGCCCAGTGAGAGACTTATATAGATCTATTTCTGGCCCATTAGGCATCATCAGTAACCCACACCCACATCCCATGCATCCTCCCTGTAAAGGTATAATATCTATTTTCTTACTTTTTCGTAGGTTTTATGTGTGTTTTTCTTTTAGCCAGTTTTTTCCTACGTAACCAAGATTTTTCTACAGCCCTAGCTCAATGGAGTCATATCCACTCGATTCTGGGCTTTTTTTTTTTTTTTTCCTTCTGGCAGCCAGAAGGCCCGATGCTGCCCTATGCTGCCTAGTGAGAGACTTATATAGATCTATTTCTGGCTCGTTAGCCATCATCAATAAGCCACACCCACATCCCATGTATCCTCCCTGTAAAGGTACAATATCTATTTTCTTACTTTTTCGTAGGTTTTATGTGTGTTTTTCTTTTAGCCAGGTTTTTCCTACGTAACCAAGATTTTTCTACAGCCCTAGCTCAGTGGAGTCACATCCAGTCGATTCTGGGCTTTTTTTCCCCATTCTCGCAACCAGCAGGCCCGATGCTGCCCTTTGCTCCCTATTGAGAGATTCATATAGATCTATTTCTGACTCGTTAGCCATCATGAGTAAGCCACACTCACATCTCATGTATCCTTCCTGTAAAGGTACAATATCTATTTTCTTACTTTTTCGTAGGTTTTATGTGTGTTTTTCTTTTAGACAGGTTTTTTCTACGTAACCAAGAATTTTCAACAGCCATAGCTCAATGGAGTCACATCCACTCGATTCTGGGCTTTTTTTTTCCTTCTGGCAGCCAGCAGGCCCGATGCTGCCCTATGCTGCCTAGTGAGAGACTTATGTAGATCTATTTCTGGCCCATTAGGCATCATCTGTATGCCACACCCACATCCCATGTATCCTCCCTGTAAAGGTACAATATCTATTTTCTTACTTTTTCGTATGTTTTATGTGTGTTTTTCTTTTAGCCAGGTTTTTCCTACGTAACCAAGATTTTTCTACAGCCCTAGCTCAGTGGAGTCACATCCACTCGATTCTGGGCTTTTTTTTTTTTTTTTCCTTCTGGCAGCCAGAAGGCCCGATGCTGCCCTATGCTGCCTAGTGAGAGACTTATATAGATCTATTTCTGGCCCATTAGGCATCATCAGTAACCCACACCCACATCCCATGCATCCTCCCTGTAAAGGTATAATATCTATTTTCTTACTTTTTCGTAGGTTTTATGTGTGTTTTTCTTTTAGCCAGTTTTTTCCAACGTGACCAAGATTTTTCTACAGCCCTAGCTCAATGGAGTCATATCCACTCGATTCTGGGCTTTTTTTTTTTTTTTTCCTTCTGGCAGCCAGAAGGCCCGATGCTGCCCTATGCTGCCCAGTGAGAGACTTATATAGATCTATTTCTGGCTCGTTAGCCATCATCAGTAAGCCACACCCACATCTCATGTATCTTCCCTGTAAAGGTACAATATCTATTTTCTTACTTTTTCGTACGTTTGATGTGTATTTTTCTTTTAGCCAGGTTTTTCCTACATAACCAAGATTTCTCTACAGCCCTAACTCACTGGAGACACATCCACTCTATTCTGGGCTTTTTTTCTCCTTCTGGCAGCCAGAAGGCCCGATGCTGCCCAATGCTGCCTATTTGAGATTCATATAGATCTATTTCTGGCTCGTTAGCCATCAGGAGTAAGCCACACTCACATCTCATGTATCCTTCCTGTAAAGGTACAATATCTATTGTCTTACATTTTCGTAGGTTTTATGTGTCTTTTTCTTTTAACCATGCTTTTCCAACATAACCAAGATTTTTCAACTACCCTAGTTCACTGGAGTCACATCCACTCGATTCTGGGCTTTTTTTTTTTTTCCTTCTGGCAGCCAGAAGGCCCGATGCTGTCCTATGCTGCCTACTGAGAGACTTATATAGATCTATTTCTGGCTCATTAGCCATCATCAATAAGCCACACCCACATCCCATGTATCCTCCCTGTAAAGGTATAATATCTATTTTCTTACTTTTTCGTAGGTTTTATGTGTGTTTTTCTTTTAGCCAGGTTTTTCCTACGTAACCAATATTTTTCTACAGCATTAGGTCAGTGGAGTCACATCCACTCGATTCTGGACATTTTTTTCCTTCTGGCAGCCAGAAGGCCCGATGCTGCCCTATGCTGCCTAGTGAGAGACTTATATAGATCTATTTCTGGCTCGTTAGCCATCATCAATAAGCCACACCCACATCCCATGTATCCTCCCTGTAATGGTACAATATCTATTTTCTTACTTTTTCGTAGATTTTATATGTGTTTTTCTTTTAGCCAGGTTTTTCCTACGTAACCAAGATTTTTCTACAGCCCTAGCTCAGAGGAGTCACATCCAGTCGATTCTGGGCTTTTTTTTTCCCATTCTCGCAACCAGCAGGCCCGATGCTGCCCTTTGCTCCCTATTGAGAGATTCATATAGATCTATTTCTGGCTCGTTAGCCATCATGAGTAAGCCACACTCACATCTCATGTATCCTTCCTGTAAAGGTACAATATCTATTTTCTTACATTTTCGTAGGTTTTATGTGTCTTTTTCTTTTAACCATGCTTTTCCAACATAACCAAGATTTTTCAACTACCCTAGTTCACTGGAGTCACATCCACTCGATTCTGGGCTTTTTTTTTTTTTCCTTCTGGCAGCCAGAAAGCCCGATGCTGCCCTATGCTGCCCAGTGAGAGACTTATATAGATCTATTTCTGGCTCGTTAGCCATCATCAGTAAGCCATACCCACATCTCATGTATCTTCCCTGTAAAGGTACAATATCTATTTTCTTACTTTTTCGTAGGTTTTATGTGTATTTTTCTTTTAGCCAGATTTTTCCTACATAACCAAGATTTCTCTACAGCCCTAACTCACTGGAGTCACATCCACTCTATTCTGGGCTTTTTTTCTCCTTCTGGCAGCCAGAAGGCCCGATGCTGCCCAATGCTGCCTATTTGAGATTCAAATAGATCTATTTCTGGCTCGTTAGCCATCATGAGTAAGCCACACTCACATCTCATGTATCCTTCCTGTAAAGGTATAATATCTATTGTCTTACATTTTCGTAGGTTTTATGTGTGTTTTTCTTTTAGACAGGTTTTTCCTACGTAACCAAGATTTTTCTACAGCATTAGGTCAGTGGAGTCACATCCACTCGATTCTGGACATTTTTCTCCTTCTGGCAGCCAGAAGGCCCGATGCTGCCCTATGCTGCCTAGTGAGAGACTTATATAGATCTATTTCTGGCTCGTTAGCCATCATCAATAAGCCACACCCACATCCCATGTATCCTCCCTGTAAAGGTACAATATCTATTTTCTTACTTTTTCGTAGGTTTTATGTGTGTTTTTCTTTTAGCCAGGTTTTTCCTACGTAACCAAGATTTTTCTACAGCCCTAGCTCAGTGGAGTCACATCCAGTCGATTCTGGGCTTTTTTTCCCCATTCTCGCAACCAGCAGGCCCGATGCTGCCCTTTGCTCCCTATTGAGAGATTCATATAGATCTATTTCTGACTCGTTAGCCATCATGAGTAAGCCACACTCACATCTCATGTATCCTTCCTGTAAAGGTACAATATCTATTTTCTTACATTTTCGTAGGTTTTATGTGTCTTTTTCTTTTAGACAGGTTTTTTCTACGTAACCAAGAATTTTCTACAGCCATAGCTCAATGGAGTCACATCCACTCGATTCTGGGCTTTTTTTTTCCTTCTGGCAGCCAGCAGGCCCGATGCTGCCCTATGCTGCCTTGTGAGAGACTTATATAGATCTATTTCCGGCTCATTAGCCATCATCAATAAGCCACACCCACATCCCATGTATCCTCCCTGTAAAGGTATAATATCTATTTTCTTACTTTTTCGTAGGTTTTATGTGTGTTTTTCTTTTAGCCAGGTTTTTCCTACGTAACCAATATTTTTTTACAGCCCTAGCTCAGTGGAGTCACATCCACTCGATTCTAGGCTTTTTTTTTTTTTTTCCTTCTGGCAGCCAGAAGGCCTGATGCTGCCCTACGCTGCCTAGTGAGAGACTTATATAGATCTATTTCTGGCTTGTTAGCCATCATCAGTAAGCCACACCCACATCTCATGTATCTTCCCTGTAAAGGTACTATATCTATTTTCTTACTTTTTCATAGGTTTTATGTGTGTTTTTCTTTTAGACAGGTTTTTCCTACGTAACCAAGATTTTTCTACAGCCCTAACTCAATGGAGTCACATCCACTCGATTCTGGGCTTTTTTTTTTTTTTCCTTCTGGCAGCCAGAAAGCCCGATGCTGCCCTATGCTGCCCAGTGAGAGACTTATATAGATCTATTTCTGGCTCGTTAGCCATCATCAGTAAGCCATACCCACATCTCATGTATCTTCCCTGTAAAGGTACAATATCTATTTTCTTACTTTTTCGTAGGTTTTATGGGTATTTTTCTTTTAGCCAGATTTTTCCTACATAACCAAGATTTCTCTACAGCCCTAACTCACTGGAGTCACATCCACTCTATTCTGGGCTTTTTTTCTCCTTCTGGCAGCCAGAAGGCCCGATGCTGCCCAATGCTGCCTATTTGAGATTCAAATAGATCTATTTCTGGCTCGTTAGCCATCATGAGTAAGCCACACTCACATCTCATGTATCCTTCCTGTAAAGGTACAATATCTATTGTCTTACATTTTCGTAGGTTTTATGTGTCTTTTTCTTTTAACCATGCTTTTCCAACATAACCAAGATTTTTCAACTACCCTAGTTCACTGGAGTCACATCCACTCGATTCTGGGCTTTTTTTTTTTTTTCCTTCTGGCAGCCAGAAGGCCCAATGCTGTCCTATGCTGCCTACTGAGAGACTTATATAGATCTATTTCTGGCTCATTAGCCATCATCAATAAGCCACACCCACATCCCATGTATCCTCCCTGTAAAGGTATAATATCTATTTTCTTACTTTTTCGTAGGTTTTATGTGTGTTTTTCTTTTAGCCAGGTTTTTCCTACGTAACCAAGATTTTTCTACAGCATTAGGTCAGTGGAGTCACATCCACTCGATTCTGGACATTTTTTTCCTTCTGGCAGCCAGAAGGCCCGATGCTGCCCTATGCTGCCTAGTGAGAGACTTATATAGATCTATTTCTGGCTCGTTAGCCATCATCAATAAGCCACACCCACATCCCATGTATCCTCCCTGTAAAGGTACAATATCTATTTTCTTACTTTTTCGTAGGTTTTATGTGTGTTTTTCTTTTAGCCAGGTTTTTCCTACGTAACCAAGATTTTTCTACAGCCCTAGCTCAGTGGAGTCACATCCAGTCGATTCTGGGCTTTTTTTCCCCATTCTCGCAACCAGCAGGCCCGATGCTGCCCTTTGCTCCCTATTGAGAGATTCATATAGATCTATTTCTGACTCGTTAGCCATCATGAGTAAGCCACACTCACATCTCATGTATCCTTCCTGTAAAGGTACAATATCTATTTTCTTACATTTTCATAGGTTTTATGTGTCTTTTTCTTTTAGACAGGTTTTTTCTACGTAACCAAGAATTTTCTACAGCCATAGCTCAATGGAGTCACATCCACTCGATTCTGGGCTTTTTTTTTCCTTCTGGCAGCCAGCAGGCCCGATGCTGCCCTATGCTGCCTAGTGAGAGACTTATATAGATCTATTTTTGGCCCATTAGGCATCATCTGTAAGCCACACCCACATCCCATGTATCCTCCGTGTAAAGGTATAATATCTATTTTCTTACTTTTTCGTATGTTTTATGTGTGTTTTTCTTTTAGCCAGGTTTTTCCTACGTAACCAAGATTTTTCTACAGCCCTAGCTCAGTGGAGTCACATCCACTCGATTCTGGGCTTTTTTTTTTTTTTCCTTCTGGCAGCCAGAAGGCCCGATGCTGCCCTATGCTGCCTAGTGAGAGACTTATATAGATCTATTTCTGGCCCATTAGGCATCATCAGTAACCCACACCCACATCCCATGCATCCTCCCTGTAAAGGTATAATATCTATTTTCTTACTTTTTCGTAGGTTTTATGTGTGTTTTTCTTTTAGCCAGTTTTTTCCTACGTAACCAAGATTTTTCTACAGCCCTAGCTCAATGGAGTCATATCCACTCGATTCTGGGCTTTTTTTTTTTTTTTCCTTCTGGCAGCCAGAAAGCCCGATGCTGCCCTATGCTGCCCAGTGAGAGACTTATATAGATCTATTTCTGGCTCGTTAGCCATCATCAGTAAGCCACACCCACATCTCATGTATCTTCCCTGTAAAGGTACAATATCTATTTTCTTACTTTTTCGTAGGTTTTTTTGTGTATTTTTCTTTTAGCCAGGTTTTTCCTACATAACCAAGATTTCTCTACAGCCCTAACTCACTGGAGTCACATCCACTCTATTCTGGGCTTTTTTTCTCCTTCTGGCAGCCAGAAGGCCCGATGCTGCCCAATGCTGCCTATTTGAGATTCATATAGATCTATTTCTGGCTCGTTAGCCATCATGAGTAAGCCACACTCACATCTCATGTATCCTTCCTGTAAAGGTACAATATCTATTGTCTTACATTTTCGTAGGTTTTATGTGTCTTTTTCTTCTAACCATGCTTTTCCAACATAACCAAGATTTTTCAACTACCCTAGTTCACTGGAGTCACATCCACTCGATTCTGGGCTTTTTTTTTTTTTTCCTTCTGGCAGCCAGAAGGCCCGATGCTGTCCTATGCTGCCTACTGAGAGACTTATATAGATCTATTTCTGGCTCATTACCCATCATCAATAAGCCACACCCACATCCCATGTATCCTCCCTGTAAAGGTATAATATCTATTTTCTTACTTTTTCGTAGGTTTTATGTGTGTTTTTCTTTTAGCCAGGTTTTTCCTACGTAACCAAGATTTTTCTACAGCATTAGGTCAGTGGAGTCACATCCAGTCGATTCTGGGCTTTTTTTTCCCATTCTCGCAACCAGAAGGCCCGATGCTGCCCTTTGCTCCCTATTGAGAGATTCATATAGATCTATTTCTGGATCGTTAGCCATCATGAGTAAGCCACACTCACATCTCATGTATCCTTCCTGTAAAGGTACAATATCTATTTTCTTACATTTTCATAGGTTTTATGTGTCTTTTTCTTTTAACCATGCTTTTCCAACATAACCACGATTTTTCAACTACCCTAGTTCACTGGAGTCACATCCTCTCGATTCTGGGCTTTTTTTTTCCTTCTGGCAGCCAGCAGGCCCGATGCTGCCCTATGCTGCCTAGTGAGAGACTTATATAGATCTATTTCTGGACCATTAGCCATCATCAGTAAGCCACACCCACATCCCATGTATCCTCCCTATAAAGGTATAATATCTATTTTCTTACTTTTTCGTAGGTTTTATGTGTGTTTTTCTTTTAGCCAGGTTTTTCCTACGTAACCAATATTTTTCTACAGCCCTAGCTCAGTGGAGTCACATCCACTCGAATCTAGGCTTTTTTTTTTTTTTTTCCTTCTGGCAGCCAGAAGGCCTGATGCTGCCCTACGCTGCCTAGTGAGAGACTTATATAGATCTATTTCTGGCTTGTTAGCCATCATCAGTAAGCCACACCCACATCTCATGTATCTTCCCTGTAAAGGTACTATATCTATTTTCTTACTTTTTCGTAGGTTTTATGTGTGTTTTTCTTTTAGACAGGTTTTTCCTACGTAACCAAGATTTTTCTACAGCCCTAACTCAATGGAGTCACATCCACTCTATTCAGGGCTTTTTTTTTTCCTTCTGGCAGCCAGAATGCCCGATGCTGCCCTATGCTGCCTAGTGAGAGATTTATATAGATCTATTTTTGGCTCACTAGCCATCATCAGTAAGCCACACCCATATCCCATGTATCCTCCCTGTAAAAGTACAATATCTATTTTCTTACTTTTTCGTAGGTTTTATGTGTGTTTTTCTTTTAGCCAGATTTTCCCTACGTAACCAAGATTTTTCTACAGCCCTAGCTCAGTGGAGTCACATCGACTCTATTCTGGGCTTTTTTTCCCCCTTCTCGCAACCAGCAGGCCCCATGCTGCCCTTTGCTGCCTAGTGAGAGACTTATATAGATCTATTTCTGGCCCATTAGGCATCATCTGTAAGCCACACCCACATCCCATGTATCCTCCCTGTAAAGGTATAATATCTATTTTCTTACTTTTTCGTATGATTTATGTGTGTTTTTCTTTTAGCCAGGTTTTTCCTACGTAACCAAGATTTTTCTACAGTCCTAGCTCAGTGGAGTCATATCCACTCGATTCTGGGCTTTTTTTTTTTTTTTCCTTCTGGCAGCCAGAAAGCCCGATGCTTCCCTATGCTGCCCACTGAGTGACTTATATAAAACTATTTCTGGCTTGTTAGCCATCATCAATAAGCCACACCCACATCCCATGTATCCTCCCTGTAAAGGTACAATATCTATTTTCTTACTTTTTCGTAGGTTTTATGTGTGTTTTTCTTTTAGCCAGGTTTTTCTACGTAACCAAGATTTTTCTACAGCCCTAGTTCAGTGGAATCACATCCACTCGATTCTGGGCTTTTTTTTCCCCTTCTCGCAACCAGCAGGCCCGATGCTGCCTTTTGCTGCCTATTGAGAGATTCATAGAGATCTATTTCTGGCTCGTTAGCCATCATGAGTAAGCCACACTCACATCTCATGTATCCTTCCTGTAAAGCTACAATATCTATTTTCTTACTTTTTCGTAGGTTTTATGTGTGATTTTCTTTTAACTAGGTTTTTCACACATAACCAAGATTTTTCTACAGCCCTAGTTCAGTGGAGTCACATCGACTCGATTCTGGGCTTTTTTCCCCCCTTCTCGCAACCAGAAGGCCCGATGCTGCCCTTTGCTGCCTATTGAGAGATTCATATAGATCTATTTCTTGCTCGTGAGCCGTCATGAGTAAGCCACACTCACATCTCATGTATCCTTCCTGTAAAGGTACAATATCTATTTTCTTACTTTTTCATAGTTTTTATGTGTGTTTTTCTTTTAGACAGGTTTTTCCTACGTAACCAAGATTTTTCTACAGCCCAAGCTCAGTGGAGTCACATCCACTCGATTCTAGGCTTTTTTTTTTTTTTCCTTCTGGCAGCCAGAAGTCCCGATGCTGCCCTATGCTGCCTAGTGAGAGACTTATATAAATCTATTTCTGGCTTGTTAGCCATCATCAATAAGCCACACCCACATCCCATGTATCCTCCCTGTAAAGGTACAATATCTATTTTCTTACTTTTTCGTAGGTTTTATGTGTGTTGTTCTCTTAGCCAGGTTTTTCCTACGTAACCAAGATTTTTCTACAGCCCTAGCTCAGTGGAGTCACATCCACTCGATTCTGGGCTTTTTTTTCCCCTTCTCGCAACCAGCAGGCCCGATGCTGCCCTATGCTGCCTATTGGAGATTCATATAGATCTATTTCTGGCTCGTTAGCCATCATGAGTAAGCCACACTCACATCTCATGTATCCTTCCTGTAAAGGTACAATATCTATTTTCTTACATTTTTGTAGGTTTTATGTGTCTTTTTCTTTTAACCATCCTTTTCCAACAAAATCAAGATTTTTCAACTACCCTAGTTCACTGGAGTCACATCCACTCGATTCTGGGCTTTTTTTTTCCTTATGGCAGCCAGAAGGCCCGATGCTGCCCTATGCTGCCTAGTGAGAGACTTATATAGGTCTGTTTCTGGCTTGTTAGCCATCATCAATAAGCTACACCCACATCCCATGTATCCTCCCTGTAAAGGTACAATATCTATTTTCTTACTTTTTCGTAGGTTTTATGTGTGATTTTCTTTTAACTAGGTTTTTCCAACATAACCAAGATTTTTCTACAGCCCTAGTTCAGTGGAGTCACATCGACTCGGTTCTGGGCTTTTTTCCCCCCTTCTCGCAACCAGAAGGCCCGATGCTGCCCTTTGCTGCCTATTGAGAGATTCATATAGATCTATTTCATGCTCGTGAGCCGTCATGAGTAAGCCACACTCACATCTCATGTATCCTTCCTGTAAAGGTACAATATCTATTTTCTTACTTTTTCGTAGTTTTTATGTGTGTTTTTCTTTTAGACAGGTTTTTCCTACGTAACCAAGATTTTTCTACAGCCCTAGCTCAATGGAGTCACATCCACTCGATTCTAGGCTTTTTTTTTTTTTTCCTTCTGGCAGCCAGAAGTCCCGATGCTGCCCTATGCTGCCTAGTGAGAGACTTATATAGATCTATTTTTTGCTCGTTAGCCATCATCAATAAGCCACACCCACATCCCATGTAGCCTCCCTGTAAAGGTACAATATCTATTTTCTTACTTTTTCGTAGGTTTTATGTGTGTTTTTCTTTTAGCCAGGTTTTTCCTACGTAACCAAGATTTTTCTACAGCCCTAGCTCAGTGGAGTCACATCCACTCGATTCTTGACGTTTTTTTCCTTCTGGCAGCCAGAAGGCCCGATGCTGCCCTATGCTGCCTAGTGAGAGACTTATATAGGTCTATTTCTGGCTTGTTAGCCATCATCAATAAGCCACACCCACATCCCATGTATCCTCCCTGTAAAGGTACAATATCTATTTTCTTACTTTTTCGTAGGTTTTATGTGTGTTTTTCTTTTAGCCAGGTTTTTCCTACGTAACCAAGATTTTTCTACAGCCCTAGCTCAGTGGAGTCACATCCACTCGATTCTGGGCTTTTTTTCCCCCATTCTCGCAACCAGCAGGCCTGATGCTGCCCTTTGCTGCCTATTGAGAGATTCATATAGATCTATTTCTTGCTCGTTAGCCATCATGAGTAAGCCACGCTCACATCTCATGTATCCTTCCTGTAAAGGTACAATATCTATTTTCTTACTTTTTCGTAGGTTTTATGTGTGTTTTTCTTTTAGACAGGTTTTTCCTACGTAACCAAGATTTTTCTACAGCCCTAGCTCAGTGGAGTCACATCCACTCGATTCTGGGCTTTTTTTCCCCCATTCTCGCAACCAGCAGGCCTGATGCTGCCCTTTGCTGCCTATTGAGAGATTCATATAGATCTATTTCTGGCTCGTTAGCCATCATGAGTAAGCCACACTCACATCTCATGTATCCTTCCTGTAAAGGTACAATATCTATTTTCTTTCTTTTTCGTAGGTTTTATGTGTGTTTTTCTTTTAACCAGGTTTTTCCAACATCACCAAGATTTTTCTACAGCCCTAGTTCAGTGGATCACATCAAGTCGATTCTGGGCTTTTTTCCCCCCTTCTCGCAACCAGCAGGCCCGATGCTGCCCTTTGCTGCCTAGTGAGAGACTTATATAGATCTATTTCTGGCTCGTTAGCCATCATGAGTAAGCCACACTCACATCTCATGTATCCTTCCTGTAAAGGTACAATATCTATTTTCTTACTTTTTCGTAGGTTTTATGTGTGTTTTTCTTTTAGACAGGTTTTTCCTACGTAACCAAGATTTTTCTACAGCCCTAGCTCAATGGATTCACATCCACTCTATTCTGGGCTTATTTTTTCCTTCTGGCAGCCAGAAGGCCCGATGCTGCCCTCTGCTTCCTATTTGAGGTTCATATAGATCTATTTCTGGCTTGTTAGCCATTATCACTAAGCCACACCCACATCCCATGTATCCTCCCTGTAAAGGTACTATATCTATTTTCTTCCTTTTTCGTAGGTTTTATGTGTGTTCTTCTTTTAGCCAGGTTTTCCCTACGTAACCAAGATTTTTCTACAGCCCTAGCTCAGTGGAGTCAAATCGACTCGATTCTAGGCTTTTTTTTTTCCTTCTGGCAGCCAGAAGGCCCGATGCTGCCCTATGCTGCCTAGTGAGAGACTTATATAGATCTATTTCTGGCTCGTTAGCCATCATCAGTAAGCCACACCCACATCTCATGTATCTTCCCTGTAAAGGTACTATATCTATTTTCTTACTTTTTCGTAGGTTTTATGTGTGTTTTTCTTTTAGACAGGTTTTTCCTACGTAACCAAGATTTTTCTACAGCCCTAACTCAATGGAGTCACATCCACTCGATTCTGGGCTTTTTTTTTTTTTTTCCCTTCTGGCAGCCAGAAGGCCCTATGCTGCCCTATGCTGCCTAGTGAGAGATTTATATAGATCTATTTCTCGCTCGTTAGCCATCATCAGTAAGCCACACCCACATCCCATGTATCCTCCCTGTAAAGGTACAATATCTATTTTCTTACTTTTTCGTAGGTTTTATGTGTGTTTTTCTTTTAGCCAGGTTTTCCCTACGTAACCAAGATTTTTCTACAGCCCTAGCTCAGTGGAGTCACATCCACTCGATTCTGGGCCTTTTTTTCCCCTTCTCGCAACGAGCAGGCCCGATGCTGCCCTTTGCTGCCTAGTGAGAGACTTATATAGATCTATTTCTGGCTCGTTAGCCATCATGAGTAAGCCACACCCACATCCCATGTACCCTTCCTGTAAAGGTACAATATTTATATTCTTACTTTTTCGTAGGTTTTATGTGTTTTTTTCTTTTAGCCAGGTTTCTCCTATGTAACCAAGATTTTTCTACAGCCCTAGCTCAGTGGAGTCACATCCACTCGATTCTGGACATGTTTTTCCTTCTGGCAGCCAGAAGGCCCGATGCTGCCCTATGCTGCCTAGTGAGAGACTTATATAGGTCTATTTCTGGCTTGTTAGCCATCATCAATAAGCCACACCCACATCCCATGTATCCTCCCTGTAAAGGTACAATATCTATTTTCTTACTTTTTCGTAGGTTTTATGTGTGTTTTTCTCTTAGCCAGGTTTTTCCTACATAACCAAGATTTTTCTACAGCCCTAGCTCAGTGGAGTCACATCCACTCGATTCTGGGCTTTTTTTCCCCCTTCTCGCAACCAGCAGGCCCGATGCTGCCTTTTGCTGCCTATTGAGAGATTCATATAGATCTATTTCTGTCTCGTTAGCCATCATGAGTAAGCCACACTCACATCTCATGTATCTTTCCTGTAAAGGTACAATATCTATTTTCTTACTTTTTCGTAGGTTTTATGGGTGTTTTTCTTTTAGCCAGGTTTTTCCTACGTAACCAATATTTTTCTACAGCCCTAGTTCAGTGGAGTCACATCGACTCGATTCTGGGCTTTTTTCCCCCCTTCTCGCAACCAGCAGGCCCGATGCTGCCCTTTGCTGCCTATTGAGAGATTCATATAGATCTATTTCTTGCTCGTTAGCCATCATGAGTAAGCCACGCTCACATCTCATGTATCCTTCCTGTAAAGGTACAATATCTATTTTCTTACTTTTTCGTAGGTTTTATGTGTGTTTTTCTTTTAGACAGGTTTTTCCTACGTAACCAAGATTTTTCTACAGCCCTAGCTCAATCGAGTCACATCCACTCTATTCTGGGCTTTTTTTTTCCTTCTGGCAGCCAGAAGGCCCGATGCTGCCCTATGCTGCCTATTTGATATTCATATAGATCTATTTCTGGCTCGTTAGCCATCATGAGTAAGCCACACTCACATCTCATGTATCCTTCCTGTAAAGGTACAATGTCTATTTTCTTACATTTTCGTAGGTTTTATGTGTCTTTTTCTTTTAACCATGCTTTTCCAACATAACCAAGATTTTTCAACTATCCTAGATCACTGGAGTCACATCCTCTCGATTCTGGGCTTTTTTTTCCTTCTGGCAGCCAGCAGGCCCCATGCTGCCCTATGCTGCCTAGTGAGAGATTTATATAGATCTATTTCTGGCTCGTTAGCCATCATCACTAAGCCACACCCACATCCCATGTATCCTTCCTGTAAAGGTACTATATCTATTTTCTTATTTTTTCGTAGGTTTTATGTGTGTTTTTCTTTTAGCCAGGTTTTCCCTATGTAACCAAGATTTTTCTACAGCCCTAGCTCAGTGGAGTCAAATCGACTCGATTCTAGGCTTTTTTTTTTTTCCTTCTGGCAGCCAGAAGGCCCGATGCTGCCCTATGCTGCCTAGTGAGAGACTTATATAGATCTATTTCTGGCTCGTTAGCCATCATCAGTAAGCCACACCCACATCTCATGTATCTTCCCTGTAAAGGTACTATATCTATTTTCTTACTTTTTCGTAGGTTTTATGTGTGTTTTTCTTTTAGACAGGTTTTTCCTACGTAACCAAGATTTTTCTACAGCCCTAACTCAATGGAGTCACATCCACTCGATTCTGGGCTTTTTTTTTTTTTTTCCCTTCTGGCAGCCAGAAGGCCCTATGCTGCCCTATGCTGCCTAGTGAGAGATTTATATAGATCTATTTCTCGCTCGTTAGCCATCATCAGTAAGCCACACCCACATCCCATGTATCCTCCCTGTAAAGGTACAATATCTATTTTCTTACTTTTTCGTAGGTTTTATGTGTGTTTTTCTTTTAGCCAGGTTTTCCCTACGTAACCAAGATTTTTCTACAGCCCTAGCTCAGTGGAGTCACATCCACTCGATTCTGGGCCTTTTTTTCCCCTTCTCGCAACGAGCAGGCCCGATGCTGCCCTTTGCTGCCTAGTGAGAGACTTATATAGATCTATTTCTGGCTCGTTAGCCATCATGAGTAAGCCACACCCACATCCCATGTACCCTTCCTGTAAAGGTACAATATTTATATTCTTACTTTTTCGTAGGTTTTATGTGTTTTTTTCTTTTAGCCAGGTTTCTCCTATGTAACCAAGATTTTTCTACAGCCCTAGCTCAGTGGAGTCACATCCACTCGATTCTGGACATGTTTTTCCTTCTGGCAGCCAGAAGGCCCGATGCTGCCCTATGCTGCCTAGTGAGAGACTTATATAGGTCTATTTCTGGCTTGTTAGCCATCATCAATAAGCCACACCCACATCCCATGTATCCTCCCTGTAAAGGTACAATATCTATTTTCTTACTTTTTCGTAGGTTTTATGTGTGTTTTTCTCTTAGCCAGGTTTTTCCTACATAACCAAGATTTTTCTACAGCCCTAGCTCAGTGGAGTCACATCCACTCGATTCTGGGCTTTTTTTCCCCCTTCTCGCAACCAGCAGGCCCGATGCTGCCTTTTGCTGCCTATTGAGAGATTCATATAGATCTATTTCTGTCTCGTTAGCCATCATGAGTAAGCCACACTCACATCTCATGTATCTTTCCTGTAAAGGTACAATATCTATTTTCTTACTTTTTCGTAGGTTTTATGGGTGTTTTTCTTTTAGCCAGGTTTTTCCTACGTAACCAATATTTTTCTACAGCCCTAGTTCAGTGGAGTCACATCGACTCGATTCTGGGCTTTTTTCCCCCCTTCTCGCAACCAGCAGGCCCGATGCTGCCCTTTGCTGCCTATTGAGAGATTCATATAGATCTATTTCTTGCTCGTTAGCCATCATGAGTAAGCCACGCTCACATCTCATGTATCCTTCCTGTAAAGGTACAATATCTATTTTCTTACTTTTTCGTAGGTTTTATGTGTGTTTTTCTTTTAGACAGGTTTTTCCTACGTAACCAAGATTTTTCTACAGCCCTAGCTCAATCGAGTCACATCCACTCTATTCTGGGCTTTTTTTTTCCTTCTGGCAGCCAGAAGGCCCGATGCTGCCCTATGCTGCCTATTTGATATTCATATAGATCTATTTCTGGCTCGTTAGCCATCATGAGTAAGCCACACTCACATCTCATGTATCCTTCCTGTAAAGGTACAATGTCTATTTTCTTACATTTTCGTAGGTTTTATGTGTCTTTTTCTTTTAACCATGCTTTTCCAACATAACCAAGATTTTTCAACTATCCTAGATCACTGGAGTCACATCCTCTCGATTCTGGGCTTTTTTTTCCTTCTGGCAGCCAGCAGGCCCCATGCTGCCCTATGCTGCCTAGTGAGAGATTTATATAGATCTATTTCTGGCTCGTTAGCCATCATCACTAAGCCACACCCACATCCCATGTATCCTTCCTGTAAAGGTACTATATCTATTTTCTTATTTTTTCGTAGGTTTTATGTGTGTTTTTCTTTTAGCCAGGTTTTCCCTATGTAACCAAGATTTTTCTACAGCCCTAGCTCAGTGGAGTCAAATCGACTCGATTCTAGGCTTTTTTTTTTTTCCTTCTGGCAGCCAGAAGGCCCGATGCTGCCCTATGCTGCCTAGTGAGAGACTTATATAGATCTATTTCTGGCTTGTTAGCCATCATCAGTAAGCCACACCCACATCTCATGTATCTTCCCTGTAAAGGTACTATATCTATTTTCTTACTTTTTCGAAGGTTTTATGTGTGTTTTTCTTTTAGCCAGGTTTTTCCTACGTAACCAAGATTTTTCTACAGCCCTAGCTCAATCGAGTCACATCCACTCTATTCTGGGCTTTTTTTTTCCTTCTGGCAGCCAGAAGGCCCGATGCTGCCCTATGCTGCCTATTTGATATTCATATAGATCTATTTCTGGCTCGTTAGCCATCATGAGTAAGCCACACTCACATCTCATGTATCCTTCCTGTAAAGGTACAATGTCTATTTTCTTACATTTTCGTAGGTTTTATGTGTCTTTTTCTTTTAACCATGCTTTTCCAACATAACCAAGATTTTTCAACTATCCTAGATCACTGGAGTCACATCCTCTCGATTCTGGGCTTTTTTTTCCTTCTGGCAGCCAGCAGGCCCCATGCTGCCCTATGCTGCCTAGTGAGAGATTTATATAGATCTATTTCTGGCTCGTTAGCCATCATCACTAAGCCACACCCACATCCCATGTATCCTTCCTGTAAAGGTACTATATCTATTTTCTTATTTTTTCGTAGGTTTTATGTGTGTTTTTCTTTTAGCCAGGTTTTCCCTATGTAACCAAGATTTTTCTACAGCCCTAGCTCAGTGGAGTCAAATCGACTCGATTCTAGGCTTTTTTTTTTTTCCTTCTGGCAGCCAGAAGGCCCGATGCTGCCCTATGCTGCCTAGTGAGAGACTTATATAGATCTATTTCTGGCTTCTTAGCCATCATCAGTAAGCCACACCCACATCTCATGTATCTTCCCTGTAAAGGTACTATATCTATTTTCTTACTTTTTCGAAGGTTTTATGTGTGTTTTTCTTTTAGCCAGGTTTTTCCTACGTAACCAAGATTTTTCTACAGCCCTAACTCAATGGAGTCACATCCACTCGATTCTGGGCTTTTTTTTTTTTTTTCCCTTCTGGCAGCCAGAAGGCCCGATGCTGCCCTATGCTGCCTAGTGAGAGATTTATATAGATCTATTTCTGGCTCGTTAGCCATCATTACTAAGCCACACCCACATCCCATGTATCCTCCCTGTAAAGGTACTATATCTATTTTCTTACTTTTTCGTAGGTTTTATGTGTGTTTTTCTTTTAGCCAGGTTTTCCCTACGTAACCAAGATTTTTCTACAGCCCTAGCTCAGTGGAGTCAAATCGACTCGATTCTATGCTTTTTTTTTTTTCCTTCTGGAAGCCAGAAGGCCCGATGCTGCCCTATGCTGCCTAGTGAGAGACTTATATAGGTCTATTTCTGGCTTGTTAGCCATCATCAATAAGCCACACCCACATCCCATGTATCCTCCCTGTAAAGGTACAATATCTATTTTCTTACTTTTTCGTAGGTTTTATGTGTGTTTTTCTCTTAGCCAGGTTTTTCCTACGTATCCAAGATTTTTCTACAGCCCTAGCTCAGTGGAGTCACATCCACCCGATTCTGGGCTTTTTTTCCCCCTTCTCGCAACCAGCAGGCCCGATGCTGCCTTTTGCTGCCTATTTAGAGATTCATATAGATCTATTTCTGGCTCCTTAGCCATCATGAGTAAGCCACACTCACATCTCATGTATCCTCCCTGTAAAGGTACAATATCTATTTTCTTACTTTTTCGTAGGTTTTATGTGTAATTTTTTTTTAACCAGGTTTTTCCAACATAACCAAGATTTTTCTACAGCCCTATTTCAGTGGAGTCACATCGACTCGATTCTGGGCTTTCCCCCCCCCCTTCTCGCAACCAGCAGGCCCGATGCTGCCCGTTGCTGCCTATTGAGAGATTCATATAGATCTATTTCTTGCTCGTTAGCCATCATTAGTAAGCCACGCTCACATCTCATGTATCCTTCCTGTAAATGTACAATATCTATTTTCTCACTTTTTCGTAGGTTTTATGTGTGTTTTTCTTTTAGCCAGGTTTTTCCTACGTAACCAAGATTTTTCTACAGCCCTAGCTCAGTGGAGTCACATCCACTCGATTCTGGACATGTTTTTCCTTCTGGCAGCCAGAAGGCCCGATGCTGCGCTATGCTGCCTAGTGAGAGATTTATATAGATCTATTTCTGGCTCGTTAGCCATCATCAATAAGCCACACCCACATCCCATGTATCCTCCCTGTAAAGGTACAATATCTATTTTCTTACTTTTTCGTAGGTTTTATCTGTGTTTTTCTTTTAGCCAGGTTTTTCCTACGTAACAAAGATTTTTCTACAGCCCTAGCTCAGTGGTGTCACATCCACTCGATTCTGGGCTTTTTTTTTTTTCCTTCTGGCAGCCAGAAGGCCCGATGCTGCCCTATGCTGCCCTACACTGCCTAGTGAGAGATTTATATAGATCTATTTCTGGCTCGTTAGCCATCATCAGTAAGCCACGCCCAAATCCCATATATCCTCCCTGTAATGGTATAATATCTATTTTCTTACTTTTTCGTAGGTTTTATGTGTGTTTTTCTTTTAGCCAGGTTTTTCCTACGTAACCAATATTTTTCTACAGCCCTAGCTCAGTGGAGTCACATCCACTCGATTCTGGACATGTTTTTCCTTCTGGCAGCCAGAAGGGCCGATGCTGCCCTATGCTGCCTAGTGAGAGATTTATATAGATCTATTTCTGGCTCGTTAGCCATCATCACTAAGCCACACCCACATCCCATGTATCCTTCCTGTAAAGGTACTATATCTATTTTCTTATTTTTTCGTAGGTTTTATGTGTGTTTTTCTTTTAGCCAGGTTTTCCCTATGTAACCAAGATTTTTCTACAGCCCTAGCTCAGTGGAGTCAAATCGACTCGATTCTAGGCTTTTTTTTTTTTCCTTCTGGCAGCCAGAAGGCCCGATGCTGCCCTATGCTGCCTAGTGAGAGACTTATATAGATCTATTTCTGGCTTGTTAGCCATCATCAGTAAGCCACACCCACATCTCATGTATCTTCCCTGTAAAGGTACTATATCTATTTTCTTACTTTTTCGAAGGTTTTATGTGTGTTTTTCTTTTAGCCAGGTTTTTCCTACGTAACCAAGATTTTTCTACAGCCCTAGCTCAATCGAGTCACATCCACTCTATTCTGGGCTTTTTTTTTCCTTCTGGCAGCCAGAAGGCCCGATGCTGCCCTATGCTGCCTATTTGATATTCATATAGATCTATTTCTGGCTCGTTAGCCATCATGAGTAAGCCACACTCACATCTCATGTATCCTTCCTGTAAAGGTACAATGTCTATTTTCTTACATTTTCGTAGGTTTTATGTGTCTTTTTCTTTTAACCATGCTTTTCCAACATAACCAAGATTTTTCAACTATCCTAGATCACTGGAGTCACATCCTCTCGATTCTGGGCTTTTTTTTCCTTCTGGCAGCCAGCAGGCCCCATGCTGCCCTATGCTGCCTAGTGAGAGATTTATATAGATCTATTTCTGGCTCGTTAGCCATCATCACTAAGCCACACCCACATCCCATGTATCCTTCCTGTAAAGGTACTATATCTATTTTCTTATTTTTTCGTAGGTTTTATGTGTGTTTTTCTTTTAGCCAGGTTTTCCCTATGTAACCAAGATTTTTCTACAGCCCTAGCTCAGTGGAGTCAAATCGACTCGATTCTAGGCTTTTTTTTTTTTCCTTCTGGCAGCCAGAAGGCCCGATGCTGCCCTATGCTGCCTAGTGAGAGACTTATATAGATCTATTTCTGGCTTCTTAGCCATCATCAGTAAGCCACACCCACATCTCATGTATCTTCCCTGTAAAGGTACTATATCTATTTTCTTACTTTTTCGAAGGTTTTATGTGTGTTTTTCTTTTAGCCAGGTTTTTCCTACGTAACCAAGATTTTTCTACAGCCCTAACTCAATGGAGTCACATCCACTCGATTCTGGGCTTTTTTTTTTTTTTTCCCTTCTGGCAGCCAGAAGGCCCGATGCTGCCCTATGCTGCCTAGTGAGAGATTTATATAGATCTATTTCTGGCTCGTTAGCCATCATTACTAAGCCACACCCACATCCCATGTATCCTCCCTGTAAAGGTACTATATCTATTTTCTTACTTTTTCGTAGGTTTTATGTGTGTTTTTCTTTTAGCCAGGTTTTCCCTACGTAACCAAGATTTTTCTACAGCCCTAGCTCAGTGGAGTCAAATCGACTCGATTCTATGCTTTTTTTTTTTCCTTCTGGAAGCCAGAAGGCCCGATGCTGCCCTATGCTGCCTAGTGAGAGACTTATATAGGTCTATTTCTGGCTTGTTAGCCATCATCAATAAGCCACACCCACATCCCATGTATCCTCCCTGTAAAGGTACAATATCTATTTTCTTACTTTTTCGTAGGTTTTATGTGTGTTTTTCTCTTAGCCAGGTTTTTCCTACGTATCCAAGATTTTTCTACAGCCCTAGCTCAGTGGAGTCACATCCACCCGATTCTGGGCTTTTTTTCCCCCTTCTCGCAACCAGCAGGCCCGATGCTGCCTTTTGCTGCCTATTTAGAGATTCATATAGATCTATTTCTGGCTCCTTAGCCATCATGAGTAAGCCACACTCACATCTCATGTATCCTCCCTGTAAAGGTACAATATCTATTTTCTTACTTTTTCGTAGGTTTTATGTGTAATTTTTTTTTAACCAGGTTTTTCCAACATAACCAAGATTTTTCTACAGCCCTATTTCAGTGGAGTCACATCGACTCGATTCTGGGCTTTCCCCCCCCCCCTTCTCGCAACCAGCAGGCCCGATGCTGCCCGTTGCTGCCTATTGAGAGATTCATATAGATCTATTTCTTGCTCGTTAGCCATCATTAGTAAGCCACGCTCACATCTCATGTATCCTTCCTGTAAATGTACAATATCTATTTTCTCACTTTTTCGTAGGTTTTATGTGTGTTTTTCTTTTAGCCAGGTTTTTCCTACGTAACCAAGATTTTTCTACAGCCCTAGCTCAGTGGAGTCACATCCACTCGATTCTGGACATGTTTTTCCTTCTGGCAGCCAGAAGGCCCGATGCTGCGCTATGCTGCCTAGTGAGAGATTTATATAGATCTATTTCTGGCTCGTTAGCCATCATCAATAAGCCACACCCACATCCCATGTATCCTCCCTGTAAAGGTACAATATCTATTTTCTTACTTTTTCGTAGGTTTTATCTGTGTTTTTCTTTTAGCCAGGTTTTTCCTACGTAACAAAGATTTTTCTACAGCCCTAGCTCAGTGGTGTCACATCCACTCGATTCTGGGCTTTTTTTTTTTTCCTTCTGGCAGCCAGAAGGCCCGATGCTGCCCTATGCTGCCCTAGACTGCCTAGTGAGAGATTTATATAGATCTATTTCTGGCTCGTTAGCCATCATCAGTAAGCCACGCCCAAATCCCATATATCCTCCCTGTAATGGTATAATATCTATTTTCTTACTTTTTCGTAGGTTTTATGTGTGTTTTTCTTTTAGCCAGGTTTTTCCTACGTAACCAATATTTTTCTACAGCCCTAGCTCAGTGGAGTCACATCCACTCGATTCTGGACATGTTTTTCCTTCTGGCAGCCAGAAGGGCCGATGCTGCCCTATGCTGCCTAGTGAGAGACTTATATAGATCTATTTCTGGCTTGTTAGCCATCATTAATAAGCCACACCCACATCCCATGTATCCTCCCTGTAAAGGTACAATATCTATTTTCTTACTTTTTCGTATTTTTTATGTGTGTTTTTCTCTTAGCCAGGTTTTTCCTACGTAACCAAGATTTTTCTACAGCCGTAGCTCAGTGGAGTCACATCCACTCGATTCTGGGATTTTTTTTCCCCTTCTCGCAACCAGCAGGCCCGATGCTGCCCTTTGCTGCCTATTGAGAGATTCATATAGATCTGTTTCTTGCTTGTTAGCCATCATGAGTAAGCCACGCTCACATCTCATGTATCCTTCCTGTAAAGGTACAATATCTATTTTCTTACTTTTTTGTAGGTTTTATGTGTGTTTTTCTTTTAGACAGCTTTTTCCTACGTAACCAAGATTTTTCTACAGCCCTAGCTCAATGGAGTCCCATCCACTCGATTCTAGGCTTTTTTTTTTTTTCCTTCTGGCAGCCAGAAGTCCCGATGCTGCCCTATGCTGCCTAGTGAGAGATTTATATAGATCTATTTCTGGCTCGTTACCCATCATCAGTAAGCCACACCCACATCCCATGTATCCTCCCTGTAAAGGTACAATATATATTTTCTTACTTTTTCGTAGGTTTTATGTGTGTTTCTCTTATAGCCAGGTTTTTCCTACGTTAGCAAGATTTTTCTACAGCCCTAGCTCAGTGTAGTCACATCCACTCGATTCTGGACATTTTTTTCCTTCTGGCAGCCAGAAGGCCCGATGCTGCCCTATGCTTCCTAGTGAGAGACTTATATAGATCTATTTTTGGCTCGTTAGCCATCATCAATAAGCCACACCCACATCCCATGTATCCTCCCTGTAAAGGTACAATATCTATTTTCTTACTTTTTCGTAGGTTTTATGTGTGTTTTTCTTTTAGCCAGGTTCTTCCTATGTAACCAAGATTTTTCTACAGCCCTAGCTCAGTGGAGTCACATCCACCCGATTCTGGGCTTTTTTTTTCCTTCTGGCAGCCAGAAGGCCCGATTCTGCCCTATGCTGCCTAGTGAGAGATTTATATAGATTTATTTCTGGCCCGTTAGCCATCATCAGTAAGCCACACCCACATCCCATGTATCCTCCCTGTAAAGGTATAATATCTATTTTCTTACTTTTTCATAGGTTTTATGTGTGTTTTTCTTTTAGCCAGGTTTTTCCTACGTAACCAAGATTTTTCTACAGCCCTAGCTCAGTGGAGTCACATCCACTCGATTCTTGACGTTTTTTTCCTTCTGGCAGCCAGAAGGCCCGATGCTGCCCTATGCTGCCTAGTGAGAGACTTATATAGATCTATTTTTGGCTCGTTAGCCATCATCAATAAGCCACACCCACATCCCATGTATCCTCCCTGTAAAGGTACAATATCTATTTTCTTACTTTTTCATAGGTTTTATGTGTGTTTTTCTTTTAGCCAGGTTCTTCCTATGTACGCAAGATTTTTCTACAGCCCTAGCTCAGTGTAGTCACATCCACTCGATTCTGGACATTTTTTTCCTTCTGGTAGCCAGAAGGCCCGATGCTGCCCTATGCTGCCTATTGAGAGATTCATATAGATCTATTTCTGGCTCGTTAGCCATCATGAGTAAGCCACACTCACATCTCATGTATCCTTCCTGTAAAGGGACAATATCTATTTTCTTACTTTTTCGTAGGTTTTATGTGTGTTTTTCTTTTAGGCAGGTTTTTCCTACGTAACCAAGATTTTTCTACAGCCCTAACTTAATGGAGTCACATCCACTCTATTCTGGGCTTTTTTTTTCCTTCTGGCAGCCAGAAGGCCCGATTCTGCCCTATGCTGTCTAGTGAGAGATTTATATAGATCTATTTCTGGCCCGTTAGCCATCATCAGTAAGCCACACCCACATCCCATGTATCCTCCCTGTAAAGGTATAATATCTATTTTCTTACTTTTTCGTAGGTTTTATGTGTGTTTTTCTTTTAGCCAGGTTCTTCCTATGTAAGCAAGATTTTTCTACAGCCCTAGCTCAGTGTAGTCACATCCACTCGATTCTGGACATTTTTTTCCTTCTGGTAGCCAGAAGGCCCGATGCTGCCCTATGCTGCCTATTGAGAGATTCATATAGATCTATTTCTGGCTCGTTAGCCATCATGAGTAAGCCACACTCACATCTCATGTATCCTTCCTGTAAAGGTATAATATCTATTTTATTACTTTTTCGTAGGTTTTATGTCTGTTTTTCTTTTAGCCAGGTTTTTCCTACGTAACCAAGATTTTTCTACAGCCCTAGCTCAGTGGAGTCACATCCACTCGATTCTGGACATGTTTTTCCTTCTGGCAGCCAGAAGGCCCGATGCTGCGCTATGCTGCCTAGTGAGAGATTTATATAGATCTATTTCTGGCTCGTTAGCCGTCATCAGTAAGCCACACCCACATCCCATGTATCCTCCCTGTAAAGGTACAATATCTATATTCTTACTTTTTCGTAGGTTTTATGTGTGCTTTTCTCTTAGCCAGGTTTTTCCTACCTAACCAAGATTTTTCTACAGCCCTAGCTAAGTGGAGTCAGATCCACTCGATTCTGGGCTTTTTTTTCCCCATTCTCGCAACCAGCAGGCCCGATGCTGCCCTTTGCTGCCTATTGAGAGATTCATATAGATCTATTTCTGGCTCGTTAGCTATCTTGAGTAAGCCACACTCACATCTCATGTATCCTTCCTGTAAAGATACAATATCTATTTTCTTACTTTTTCCTAGGATTTATGTGTGTTTTTCTTTTAACCAGGTTTTTCCAACATAACCAAGATTTTTCTACAGCCCTAGTTCAGTGGAGTCACATCCAGTCGATTCTGGGCTTTTTTCCCCCCTTCTCGCAACCAGCAGGCCCGATGCTGCCCTTTGCTGCCTATTGAGAGATTCATATAGATCTATTTCTGGCTTGTTAGCCATCATAAGTAAGCCACACCCACATCCCATGTATCCTCCCTGTAAAGGTATAATATCTATTTTCTTACTTTTTCGAAGGTTTTATGTGTGTTTTTCTTTTAGCTAGGTTTTTCCTACGTAACCAAGATTTTTCTACAGCCCTAGCTCAATGGAGTCCCATCCACTCGATTCTGGACATGTTTTTCCTTCTGGCAGCCAGAAGTCCCGATGCTGCCCTATGCTGCCTAGTGAGAGATTTATATAGATCTATTTCTGGCTCGTTAGCCATCATCAGTAAGCCACACCCACATCCCATGTATCCTCCCTGTAAAGGTACAATATATATTTTCTTACTTTTTCATAGGTTTTATGTGTGTTTCTCTTATAGCCAGGTTTTTCCTACGTTAGCAAGATTTTTCTACAGCCCTAGCTCAGTGTAGTCACATCCACTCGATTCTGGACATTTTTTTCCTTCTGGCAGCCAGAAGGCCCGATGCTGCCCTATGCTGCCTAGTGAGAGACTTATATAGATCTATTTTTGGCTCGTTAGCCATCATCAATAAGCCACACCCACATCGCATGTATCCTCCCTGTAAAGGTACAATATCTATTTTCTTACTTTTTCGTAGGTTTTATGTGTGTTTTTCTTTTAGCCAGGTTCTTCCTACGTAACCAAGATTTTTCTACAGCCCTAGCTCAGTGGAGTCACATCCACTCAATTCTGGACATTTTTTTCCTTCTGGCAGCCAGAAGGCCCGATGCTTCCCTATGCTGCCTAGTGAGAGACTTATATAGATCTATTTCTGGCTCATTAGCCATCATCAGTAAGCCACACCCACATCCCATGTAGCCTCCCTGTAAAGGTATAATATCTATTTTCTTACTTTTTCGTAGGTTTTATGTGTGTTTTTCTTTTAGCCAGGTTTTTCCTACGTAACCAAGATTTTTCTACAGCCCTAGCTCAGTGGAGTCACATCCACTCGATTCTGGACATGTTTTTCCTTCTGGCAGCCAGAAGGCCCGATGCTACGCTATGCTGCCTAGTGTGAGATTTATATAGATCTATTTCTGGCTCGTTAGCCGTCATCAGTAAGCCACACCCACATCCCATGTATCCTCCCTGTAAAGGTACAATATCTATTTTCTTACTTTTTCGTAGGTTTTATGTGTGCTTTTCTCTTAGCCAGGTTTTTCCTACGTAACCAAGATTTTTCTACAGCCCTAGCTAAGTGGAGTCAGATCCACTCGATTCTGGGCTTTTTTTCCCCCATTCTCGCAACCAGCAGGCCCGATGCTGCCCTTTGCTGCCTATTGAGAGATTCATATAGATCTATTTCTGGCTCGTTAGCTATCTTGAGTAAGCCACACTCACATCTCATGTATCCTTCCTGTAAAGGTACAATATCTATTTTCTTTCTTTTTCCTAGGTTTTATGTGTGTTTTTCTTTTAACCAGGTTTTTCCAACATAACCAAGATTTTTCTACAGCCCTAGTTCAGTGGAGTCACATCCAGTCGATTCTGGGCTTTTTTCCCCCCTTCTCGCAACCAGCAGGCCCGATGCTGCCCTTTGCTTCCTATTGAGAGATTCATATAGATCTATTTCTGGCTTGTTAGCCATCATGAGTAAGCCACGCTCACATCTCATGTATCCTTCCTGTAAAGGTACAATATCTATTTTCTTACTTTTTTGTAGGTTTTATGTGTGTTTTTCTTTTAGACAGCTTTTTCCTACGTAACCAAGATTTTTCTACAGCCCTAGCTCAATGGAGTCCCATCCACTCGATTCTAGGCTTTTTTTTTTTTTCCTTCTGGCAGCCAGAAGTCCCGATGCTGCCCTATGCTGCCTAGTGAGAGATTTATATAGATCTATTTCTGGCTCGTTACCCATCATCAGTAAGCCACACCCACATCCCATGTATCCTCCCTGTAAAGGTACAATATATATTTTCTTACTTTTTCGTAGGTTTTATGTGTGTTTCTCTTATAGCCAGGTTTTTCCTACGTTAGCAAGATTTTTCTACAGCCCTAGCTCAGTGTAGTCACATCCACTCGATTCTGGACATTTTTTTCCTTCTGGCAGCCAGAAGGCCCGATGCTGCCCTATGCTTCCTAGTGAGAGACTTATATAGATCTATTTTTGGCTCGTTAGCCATCATCAATAAGCCACACCCACATCCCATGTATCCTCCCTGTAAAGGTACAATATCTATTTTCTTACTTTTTCGTAGGTTTTATGTGTGTTTTTCTTTTAGCCAGGTTCTTCCTATGTAACCAAGATTTTTCTACAGCCCTAGCTCAGTGGAGTCACATCCACCCGATTCTGGGCTTTTTTTTTCCTTCTGGCAGCCAGAAGGCCCGATTCTGCCCTATGCTGCCTAGTGAGAGATTTATATAGATTTATTTCTGGCCCGTTAGCCATCATCAGTAAGCCACACCCACATCCCATGTATCCTCCCTGTAAAGGTATAATATCTATTTTCTTACTTTTTCATAGGTTTTATGTGTGTTTTTCTTTTAGCCAGGTTTTTCCTACGTAACCAAGATTTTTCTACAGCCCTAGCTCAGTGGAGTCACATCCACTCGATTCTTGACGTTTTTTTCCTTCTGGCAGCCAGAAGGCCCGATGCTGCCCTATGCTGCCTAGTGAGAGACTTATATAGATCTATTTTTGGCTCGTTAGCCATCATCAATAAGCCACACCCACATCCCATGTATCCTCCCTGTAAAGGTACAATATCTATTTTCTTACTTTTTCATAGGTTTTATGTGTGTTTTTCTTTTAGCCAGGTTCTTCCTATGTAAGCAAGATTTTTCTACAGCCCTAGCTCAGTGTAGTCACATCCACTCGATTCTGGACATTTTTTTCCTTCTGGTAGCCAGAAGGCCCGATGCTGCCCTATGCTGCCTATTGAGAGATTCATATAGATCTATTTCTGGCTCGTTAGCCATCATGAGTAAGCCACACTCACATCTCATGTATCCTTCCTGTAAAGGGACAATATCTATTTTCTTACTTTTTCGTAGGTTTTATGTGTGTTTTTCTTTTAGGCAGGTTTTTCCTACGTAACCAAGATTTTTCTACAGCCCTAACTTAATGGAGTCACATCCACTCTATTCTGGACTTTTTTTTTCCTTCTGGCAGCCAGAAGGCCCGATTCTGCCCTATGCTGTCTAGTGAGAGATTTATATAGATCTATTTCTGGCCCGTTAGCCATCATCAGTAAGCCACACCCACATCCCATGTATCCTCCCTGTAAAGGTATAATATCTATTTTCTTACTTTTTCGTAGGTTTTATGTGTGTTTTTCTTTTAGCCAGGTTCTTCCTATGTAAGCAAGATTTTTCTACAGCCCTAGCTCAGTGTAGTCACATCCACTCGATTCTGGACATTTTTTTCCTTCTGGTAGCCAGAAGGCCCGATGCTGCCCTATGCTGCCTATTGAGAGATTCATATAGATCTATTTCTGGCTCGTTAGCCATCATGAGTAAGCCACACTCACATCTCATGTATCCTTCCTGTAAAGGGACAATATCTATTTTCTTACTTTTTCGTAGGTTTTATGTGTGTTTTTCTTTTAGCCAGGTTCTTCCTATGTAAGCAAGATTTTTCTACAGCCCTAGCTCAGTGGAGTCACATCCACTCGATTCTGGACATGTTTTTCCTTCTGGCAGCCAGAAGGCCCGATGCTGCCCTATGCTGCCTAGTGAGAGATTTATATAGATCTATTTCTGGCTCGTTAGCCATCATCAGTAAGCCACACCCAGATCCCATGTATCCTCCCTGTAAAGGTACAATATATATTTTCTTACTTTTTCATAGGTTTTATGTGTGTTTCTCTTATAGCCAGGTTTTTCCTACGTTAGCAAGATTTTTCTACAGCCCTAGCTCAGTGGAGTCACATCCACTCGATTCTGGACATTTTTTTCCTTCTGGCAGCCAGAAGGCCCGATGCTTCCCTATGCTGCCTAGTGAGAGACTTATATAGATCTATTTCTGGCTCATTAGCCATCATCAGTAAGCCACACCCACATCCCATGTAGCCTCCCTGTAAAGGTATAATATCTATTTTCTTACTTTTTCGTAGGTTTTATGTCTGTTTTTCTTTTAGCCAGGTTTTTCCTACGTAACCAAGATTTTTCTACAGCCCTAGCTCAGTGGAGTCACATCCACTCGATTCTGGACATGTTTTTCCTTCTGGCAGCCAGAAGGCCCGATGCTGCGCTATGCTGCCTAGTGAGAGATTTATATAGATCTATTTCTGGCTCGTTAGCCGTCATCAGTAAGCCACACCCACATCCCATGTATCCTCCCTGTAAAGGTACAATATCTATTTTCTTACTTTTTCGTAGGTTTTATGTGTGCTTTTCTCTTAGCCAGGT
This sequence comes from Arizona elegans, assembly GCA_022577455.1. NCBI lineage: Eukaryota > Metazoa > Chordata > Lepidosauria > Squamata > Colubridae > Arizona > Arizona elegans. Next base: position 52,574,378 of record JAKOOJ010000009.1, read on the forward strand.
TTTTCCTACCTAACCAAGATTTTTCTACAGCCCTAGCTAAGTGGAGTCAGATCCACTCGATTCTGGGCTTTTTTTTCCCCATTCTCGCAACCAGCAGGCCCGATGCTGCCCTTTGCTGCCTATTGAGAGATTCATATAGATCTATTTCTGGCTCGTTAGCTATCTTGAGTAAGCCACACTCACATCTCATGTATCCTTCCTGTAAAGATACAATATCTATTTTCTTACTTTTTCCTAGGTTTTATGTGTGTTTTTCTTTTAACCAGGTTTTTCCAACATAACCAAGATTTTTCTACAGCCCTAGTTCAGTGGAGTCACATCCAGTCGATTCTGGGCTTTTTTCCCCCCTTCTCGCAACCAGCAGGCCCGATGCTGCCCTTTGCTGCCTATTGAGAGATTCATATAGATCTATTTCTGGCTTGTTAGCCATCATAAGTAAGCCACACCCACATCCCATGTATCCTCCCTGTAAAGGTATAATATCTATTTTCTTACTTTTTCGAAGGTTTTATGTGTGTTTTTCTTTTAGCTAGGTTTTTCCTACGTAACCAAGATTTTTCTACAGCCCTAGCTCAGTGGAGTCACATCCACTCGATTCTGGGCTTTTTTTTTTTTTCCTTCTGGCAGCCAGAAGGCCCGATGCTGCCCTATGCTGCCTAGTGAGAGATTTATATATATCTATTTCTGGCTCGTTAGCCATTATCAGTAAGCCACACCCACATCCCATGTATCCTCCCTGTAAAGGTATAATATCTATTTTCTTACTTTTTCGTAGGTTTTATGTGTGTTTTTCTTTTAGACAGGTTTTTCCTACGTAACCAAGATTTTTCTACAGCCCTAGCTCAATGGAGTCCCATCCACTCGATTCTGGACATGTTTTTCCTTCTGGCAGCCAGAAGTCCCGATGCTGCCCTATGCTGCCTAGTGAGAGATTTATATAGATCTATTTCTGGCTCGTTAGCCATCATCAGTAAGCCACACCCACATCCCATGTATCCTCCCTGTAAAGGTACAATATATATTTTCTTACTTTTTCATAGGTTTTATGTGTGTTTCTCTTATAGCCAGGTTTTTCCTACGTTAGCAAGATTTTTCTACAGCCCTAGCTCAGTGTAGTCACATCCACTCGATTCTGGACATTTTTTTCCTTCTGGCAGCCAGAAGGCCCGATGCTGCCCTATGCTGCCTAGTGAGAGACTTATATAGATCTATTTTTGGCTCGTTAGCCATCATCAATAAGCCACACCCACATCGCATGTATCCTCCCTGTAAAGGTACAATATCTATTTTCTTACTTTTTCGTAGGTTTTATGTGTGTTTTTCTTTTAGCCAGGTTCTTCCTACGTAACCAAGATTTTTCTACAGCCCTAGCTCAGTGGAGTCACATCCACTCAATTCTGGACATTTTTTTCCTTCTGGCAGCCAGAAGGCCCGATGCTTCCCTATGCTGCCTAGTGAGAGACTTATATAGATCTATTTCTGGCTCATTAGCCATCATCAGTAAGCCACACCCACATCCCATGTAGCCTCCCTGTAAAGGTATAATATCTATTTTCTTACTTTTTCGTAGGTTTTATGTGTGTTTTTCTTTTAGCCAGGTTTTTCCTACGTAACCAAGATTTTTCTACAGCCCTAGCTCAGTGGAGTCACATCCACTCGATTCTGGACATGTTTTTCCTTCTGGCAGCCAGAAGGCCCGATGCTGCGCTATGCTGCCTAGTGTGAGATTTATATAGATCTATTTCTGGCTCGTTAGCCGTCATCAGTAAGCCACACCCACATCCCATGTATCCTCCCTGTAAAGGTACAATATCTATTTTCTTACTTTTTCGTAGGTTTTATGTGTGCTTTTCTCTTAGCCAGGTTTTTCCTACGTAACCAAGATTTTTCTACAGCCCTAGCTAAGTGGAGTCAGATCCACTCGATTCTGGGCTTTTTTTTCCCCATTCTCGCAACCAGCAGGCCCTATGCTGCCCTTTGCTGCCTATTGAGAGATTCATATAGATCTATTTCTGGCTCGTTAGCTATCTTGAGTAAGCCACACTCACATCTCATGTATCCTTCCTGTAAAGGTACAATATCTATTTTCTTTCTTTTTCCTAGGTTTTATGTGTGTTTTTCTTTTAACCAGGTTTTTCCAACATAACCAAGATTTTTCTACAGCCCTAGTTCAGTGGAGTCACATCCAGTCGATTCTGGGCTTTTTCCCCCCCTTCTCGCAACCAGCAGGCCCGATGCTGCCCTTTGCTTCCTATTGAGAGATTCATATAGATCTATTTCTGGCTTGTTAGCCATCATGAGTAAGCCACACTCACATCTCATGTATCCTTCCTGTAAAGGTACAATATCTATTTTCTTACTTTTTTGTAGGTTTTATGTGTGTTTTTCTTTTAGACAAGTTTTTCCTACGTAACCAAGATTTTTCTACAGCCCTAGCTCAGTGGAGTCACATCCACTCTATTCTGGGCTTTTTTTTTCCTTCTGGCAGCCAGCAGGCCCGATGCTGCCCTATGCTGCCTAGTGACAGACTTATATAGATCTATTTCTGCCTCATTAGCCATCATAAGTAAGCCACACCCACATCCCATGTATCCTCCCTGTAAAGGTATAATATCTATTTTCTTACTTTTTCGTAGGTTTTATGTGTGTTTTTCTTTTAGCCAGGTTTTTCCTACGTAACCAAGATTTTTCTACAGCCCTAGCTCAGTGGAGTCACATCCACTCGATTCTGGGCTTTTTTTTTTTTTTCCTTCTGGCAGCCAGAAGGCCCGATGCTGCCCTATGCTGCCTAGTGAGAGATTTATATATATCTATTTCTGGCTCGTTAGCCATTATCAGTAAGCCACACCCACATCCCATGTATCCTCCCTGTAAAGGTATAATATCTATTTTCTTACTTTTTCGTAGGTTTTATGTGTGTTTTTCTTTTAGCCAGGTTTTTCCTACGTAACCAAGATTTTTCTACAGCCCTAGCTCAGTGGAGTCACATCCACTCGATTCTGGACATGTTTTTCCTTCTGGCAGCCAGAAGGGCCGATGCTGCCCTATGCTGCCTAGTGAGAGACTTATATAGATCTATTTCTGGCTTGTTAGCCATCATCAATAAGCCACACCCACATCCCATGTATCCTCCCTGTAAAGGTACAATATCTATTTTCTTACTTTTTCGTAGGTTTTATGTGTGTTTTTCTCTTAGCCAGGTTTTTCCTACGTAACCAAGATTTTTCTACAGCCGTAGCTCAGTGGAGTCACATCCACTCGATTCTGGGCTTTTTTTTCCCCTTCTCGCAACCAGCAGGCCCGATCCTGCCCTTTGCTGCCTATTGAGAGATTCATATAGATCTATTTCTTTCTTGTTAGCCATCATGAGTAAGCCACGCTCACATCTCATGTATCCTTCCTGTAAAGGTACAATATCTATTTTCTTACTTTTTTGTAGGTTTTATGTGTGTTTTTCTTTTAGACAGGTTTTTCCTACGTAACCAAGATTTTTCTACAGCCCTAGCTCAATGGAGTCCCATCCACTCGATTCTAGCCTTTTTTTTTTTCCTTCTGGCAGCCAGAAGTCCCGATGCTGCCCTATGCTGCCTAGTGAGAGATTTATATAGATCTATTTCTGGCTCGTTAGCCATCATCAGTAAGCCACACCCACATCCCATGTATCCTCCCTGTAAAGGTACAATATATATTTTCTTACTTTTTCATAGGTTTTATGTGTGTTTCTCCTATAGCCAGGTTTTTCCTACGTTAGCAAGATTTTTCTACAGCCCTAGCTCAGTGGAGTCACATCCACTCGATTCTGGACATTTTTTTCCTTCTGGCAGCCAGAAGGCCCGATGCTGCCCTATGCTGCCTAGTGAGAGACTTATATAGATCTATTTTTGGCTCGTTAGCCATCATCAATAAGCCACACCCACATCCCATGTATCCTCCCTGTAAAGGTACAATATCTATTTTCTTACTTTTTCGTAGGTTTTATGTGTGTCTTTCTTTTAGCCAGGTTCTTCCTACGTAACCAAGATTTTTCTACAGCCCTAGCTCAGTGGAGTCACATCCACCCGATTCTGGGCTTTTTTTCCCCCATTCTCGCAACCAGCAGGCCCGATGCTGCCCTTTGCTGCCTATTGAGAGATTCATATAGATCTATTTCTGGCTCGTTAGCCATCATGAGTAAGCCACACTCACATCTCATGTATCCTTCCTGTAAAGGTACAATATCTATTTTCTTACTTTTTCGTAGGTTTTATGTGTGTTTTTCTTTTAGCCAGGTTTTTCCTACGTAACCAAGATTTTTCTACAGCCCTAACTCAATGGAGTCACATCCACTCTATTCTGGGCTTTTTTTTTCCTTCTGGCAGCCAGAAGACCCGATGCTGCCCTATGCTGCCTAGTGAGAGATTTATATAGATCTATTTCTGGCCCATTAGCCATCATCAGTAAGCCACACCCACATCCCATGTATCCTCCCTGTAAAGGTATAATATCTATTTTCTTACTTTTTCGTAGGTTTTATGTGTGTTTTTCTTTTAGCCAGGTTTTTCCTACGTAACCAAGATTTTTCTACAGCCCTAGCTCAGTGGAGTCACATCCACTCGATTCTGGACATGTTTTTCCTTCTGGCAGCCAGATGGCCCGATGCTTCCCTATGGTGCCTAGTGACAGATTTATATAGATCTATTTCTGGCTCGTTAGCCATCATCAGTAAGCCACACCCACATCCCATGTATCCTCCCTGTAAAGGTACAATATATATTTTCTTACTTTTTCATAGGTTTTATGTGTGTTTCTCTTATAGCCAGGTTTTTCCTACGTTAGCATGATTTTTCTACAGCCCTAGCTCAGTGGAGTCACATCCACTCGATTCTGGACATTTTTTTCCTTCTGGCAGCCAGAAGGCCCGATGCTTCCCTATGCTGCCCAGTGAGAGACTTATATAGATCTATTTCTGGCTCGTTAGCCATCATCAGTAAGCCACACCCACATCCCATGTATCCTCCCTGTAAAGGTACAATATATATTTTCTTACTTTTTCATAGGTTTTATGTGTGTTTCTCCTATAGCCAGGTTTTTCCTACGTTAGCAAGATTTTTCTACAGCCCTAGCTCAGTGGAGTCACATCCACTCGATTCTGGACATTTTTTTCCTTCTGGCAGCCAGAAGGCCCGATGCTGCCCTATGCTGCCTAGTGAGAGACTTATATAGATCTATTTTTGGCTCGTTAGCCATCATCAATAAGCCACACCCACATCCCATGTATCCTCCCTGTAAAGGTACAATATATATTTTCTTACTTTTTCGTAGGTTTTATGTGTGTTTTTCTTTTAGCCAGGTTCTTCCTACGTAACCAAGATTTTTCTACAGCCCTAGCTCAGTGGAGTCACATCCACTCGATTCTGGACATTTTTTTCCTTCTGGCAGCCAGAAGGCCCGATGCTTCCCTATGCTGCCTAGTGAGAGACTTATATAGATCTATTTCTGGCTCATTAGCCATCATCAGTAAGCCACAACCACATCCCATGTAGCCTCCCTGTAAAGGTATAATATCTATTTTCTTACTTTTTCGTAGGTTTTATGTGTGTTTTTCTTTTAGCCAGGTTTTTCCTACGTAACCAAGATTTTTCTACAGCCCTAGCTCAGTGGAGTCACATCCACTCGATTCTGGACATGTTTTTCCTTCTGGCAGCCAGAAGGCCCGATGCTGCGCTATGCTGCCTAGTGAGAGATTTATATAGATCTATTTCTGGCTCGTTAGCCGTCATCAGTAAGCCACACCCACATCCCATGTATCCTCCCTGTAAAGGTACAATATCTATTTTCTTACTTTTTCGTAGGTTTTATGTGTGCTTTTCTCTTAGCCAGGTTTTTCCTACGTAACCAAGATTTTTCTACAGCCCTAGTTCAGTGGAGTCAGATCCACTCGATTCTGGGCTTTTTTTTCCCCATTCTCGCAACCAGCAGGCCCGATGCTGCCCTTTGCTGCCTATTGAGAGATTCATATAGATCTATTTCTGGCTTGTTAGCCATCATGAGTAAGCCACACTCACATCTCATGTATCCTTCCTGTAAAGGTACAATATCTATTTTCTTACTTTTTTGTAGGTTTTATGTGTGTTTTTCTTTTAGACAGGTTTTTCCTACGTAACCAAGATTGTTCTACAGCCCTAGCTCAATGGAGTCACATCCACTCTATTCTGGGCTTTTTTTTTCCTTCTGGCAGCCAGCAGGCCCGATGCTGCCCTATGCTGCCTAGTGACAGACTTATATAGATCTATTTCTGCCTCATTAGCCATCATAAGTAAGCCACACCCACATCCCATGTATCCTCCCTGTAAAGGTATAATATCTATTTTCTTACTTTTTCGTAGGTTTTATGTGTGTTTTTCTTTTAGCCAGGTTTTTCCTACGTAACCAAGATTTTTCTACAGCCGTATCTCAGAGGAGTCACATCCACTCGATTCTGGACATGTTTTTCCTTCTGGCAGCCAGAAGGCCCTATGCTGCGCTATGCTGCCTAGTGAGAGATTTATATAGATCTATTTCTGGCTCGTTAGCCATCATCAATAAGCCACACCCACATCCCATGTATCCTCCCTGTAAAGGTACAATATCTATTTTCTTACTTTTTCGTAGGTTTAATGTGTGTTTTTCTTTTAGCCAGGTTTTTCCTACGTAACCAAGATTTTTCTACAGCCCTAGCTCAGTGGAGTCAGATCCACTCGATTCTAGGCTTTTTTTCCCCCATTCTCGCAACCAGCAGGCCCGATGCTGCCCTTTGCTGCCTATTGAGACATTCATATAGATCTATTTCTGGCTCGTTAGCCATCATGAGTAAGCTACTCTCACATCTCATGTATCCTTCCTGTAAAGGTACAATATCTATTTTCTTACTTTTTTGTAGGTTTTATGTGTGTTTTTCTTTTAACCAGGTTTTTCCAACATAACCAAGATTTTTCTACAGCCGTAGCTCAGTGGAGTCACATCCACTCGATTCTGGGCTTTTTTTTCCCCTTCTCGCAACCAGCAGGCCCGATGCTGGCCTTTGCTGCCTATTGAGAGATTCTTATAGATCTATTTCTGGCTCGTTAGCCATCATGAGTAAGCCACACTCACATCTCATGTATCCTTCCTGTAAAGGTACAATATCTATTTTCTTACTTTTTCGTAGGTTTTATGTGTGTTTTTCTTTTAGCCAGGTTTTTCCTACGTAACCACGATTTTTCTACAGCCCTAGCTCAATGGAGTCCCATCCACTCGATTCTGGGCTTTTTTTTTTTTTCCTTCTGGCAGCCAGAAGGCCCGATGCTGCCCTATGCTGCCTAGTGAGAGATTTATATAGATCTATTTCTGGCTCGTTAGCCATCATCAGTAAGCCACACCCACATCCCATGTATCCTCCCTGTAAAGGTACAATATATATTTTCTTACTTTTTCATAGGTTTTATGTCTGTTTCTCTTATAGCCAGGTTTTTCCTACGTTAGCAAGATTTTTCTACAGCCCTAGCTCAGTGGAGTCACATCCACTCGATTCTGGACATTTTTTTCCTTCTGGCAGCCAGAAGGCCCGATGCTTCCCTATGCTGCCCAGTGAGAGACTTATATAGATCTATTTCTGGCTCATTAGCCATCATCAATAAGCCACACCCACATCCCATGTATCCTCCCTCTAAAGGTACAATATCTATTTTCTTACTTTTTCGTAGGTTTAATGTGTGTTTTTCTTTTAGCCAGGTTCTTCCTACGTAACCAAATTTTTCTTCAGCCCTAGCTCAGTGGAGTCACATCCACTCGATTCTGGGCTTTTTTTTCCCCATTCTCGCAACCAGCAGGCCCGATGCTGCCCTTTGCTGCCTATTGAGAGATTCATATAGATCTATTTATTGCTCGTTAGCCATCATTAGTAAGCCACGCTCACATCTCATGTATCCTTCCTGTAAAGGTACAATATCTATTTTCTTACTTTTTTGTAGGTTTTATGTGTGTTTTTCTTTTAGACAGGTTTTTCCTACGTAACCAAGATTTTTCTACAGCCCTAGCTCAATGGAGTCCCATCCACTCGATTCTAGGCTTTTTTTTTTTTTTCTTCTGGCAGCCAGAAGTCCCGATGCTGCCCTATGCTGCCTAGTGAGAGATTTATATAGATCTATTTCTGGCTCGTTAGCCATCATCAGTAAGCAACACCCACATCCCATGTATCCTCCCTGTAAAGGTACAATATATATTTTCTTACTTTTTCGTAGGTTTTATGTGTGTTGTTCTCTTAGCCAGGTTTTTCCTACGTAACCAAGATTTTTCTACAGCCCTAACTCAATGGAGTCACATCCACTCTATTCTGGGCTTTTTTTTTCCTTCTGGCAGCCAGAAGACCCGATGCTGCCCTATGCTGCCTAGTGAGAGATTTATATAGATCTATTTCTGGCCCATTAGCCATCATCAGTAAGCCACACCCACATCCCATGTATCCTCCCTGTAAAGGTATAATATCTATTTTCTTACTTTTTCGTAGGTTTTATGTGTGTTTTTCTTTTAGCCAGGTTTTTCCTACGTAACCAAGATTTTTCTACAGCCCTAGCTCAGTGGAGTCACATCCACTCGATTCTGGACATGTTTTTCCTTCTGGCAGCCAGATGGCCCGATGCTTCCCTATGGTGCCTAGTGACAGATTTATATAGATCTATTTCTGGCTCGTTAGCCATCATCAGTAAGCCACACCCACATCCCATGTATCCTCCCTGTAAAGGTACAATATATATTTTCTTACTTTTTCATAGGTTTTATGTGTGTTTCTCTTATAGCCAGGTTTTTCCTACGTTAGCAAGATTTTTCTACAGCCCTAGCTCAGTGGAGTCACATCCACTCGATTCTGGACATTTTTTTCCTTCTGGCAGCCAGAAGGCCCGATGCTTCCCTATGCTGCCCAGTGAGAGACTTATATAGATCTATTTCTGGCTCGTTAGCCATCATCAGTAAGCCACACCCACATCCCATGTATCCTCCCTGTAAAGGTACAATATATATTTTCTTACTTTTTCATAGGTTTTATGTGTGTTTCTCCTATAGCCAGGTTTTTCCTACGTTAGCAAGATTTTTCTACAGCCCTAGCTCAGTGGAGTCACATCCACTCGATTCTGGACATTTTTTTCCTTCTGGCAGCCAGAAGGCCCGATGCTGCCCTATGCTGCCTAGTGAGAGACTTATATAGATCTATTTTTGGCTCGTTAGCCATCATCAATAAGCCACACCCACATCCCATGTATCCTCCCTGTAAAGGTACAATATATATTTTCTTACTTTTTCGTAGGTTTTATGTGTGTTTTTCTTTTAGCCAGGTTCTTCCTACGTAACCAAGATTTTTCTACAGCCCTAGCTCAGTGGAGTCACATCCACTCGATTCTGGACATTTTTTTCCTTCTGGCAGCCAGAAGGCCCGATGCTTCCCTATGCTGCCTAGTGAGAGACTTATATAGATCTATTTCTGGCTCATTAGCCATCATCAGTAAGCCACAACCACATCCCATGTAGCCTCCCTGTAAAGGTATAATATCTATTTTCTTACTTTTTCGTAGGTTTTATGTGTGTTTTTCTTTTAGCCAGGTTTTTCCTACGTAACCAAGATTTTTCTACAGCCCTAGCTCAGTGGAGTCACATCCACTCGATTCTGGACATGTTTTTCCTTCTGGCAGCCAGAAGGCCCGATGCTGCGCTATGCTGCCTAGTGAGAGATTTATATAGATCTATTTCTGGCTCGTTAGCCGTCATCAGTAAGCCACACCCACATCCCATGTATCCTCCCTGTAAAGGTACAATATCTATTTTCTTACTTTTTCGTAGGTTTTATGTGTGCTTTTCTCTTAGCCAGGTTTTTCCTACGTAACCAAGATTTTTCTACAGCCCTAGCTAAGTGGAGTCAGATCCACTCGATTCTGGGCTTTTTTTTCCCCATTCTCGCAACCAGCAGGCCCGATGCTGCCCTTTGCTGCCTATTGAGAGATTCATATAGATCTATTTCTGGCTCGTTAGCTATCTTGAGTAAGCCACACTCACATCTCATGTATCCTTCCTGTAAAGGTACAATATCTATTTTCTTACTTTTTCCTAGGTTTTATGTGTGTTTTTCTTTTAACCAGGTTTTTCCAACATAACCAAGATTTTTCTACAGCCCTAGTTCAGTGGAGTCACATCCAGTCGATTCTGGGCTTTTTTCCCCCCTTCTCGCAACCAGCAGGCCCGATGCTGCCCTTTGCTGCCTATTGAGAGATTCATATAGATCTATTTCTGGCTTGTTAGCCATCATGAGTAAGCCACACTCACATCTCATGTATCCTTCCTGTAAAGGTACAATATCTATTTTCTTACTTTTTTGTAGGTTTTATGTGTGTTTTTCTTTTAGACAGGTTTTTCCTACGTAACCAAGATTGTTCTACAGCCCTAGCTCAATGGAGTCACATCCACTCTATTCTGGGCTTTTTTTTTCCTTCTGGCAGCCAGCAGGCCCGATGCTGCCCTATGCTGCCTAGTGACAGACTTATATAGATCTATTTCTGCCTCATTAGCCATCATAAGTAAGCCACACCCACATCCCATGTATCCTCCCTGTAAAGGTATAATATCTATTTTCTTACTTTTTCGTAGGTTTTATGTGTGTTTTTCTTTTAGCCAGGTTTTTCCTACGTAACCAAGATTTTTCTACAGCCGTATCTCAGAGGAGTCACATCCACTCGATTCTGGACATGTTTTTCCTTCTGGCAGCCAGAAGGCCCTATGCTGCGCTATGCTGCCTAGTGAGAGATTTATATAGATCTATTTCTGGCTCGTTAGCCATCATCAATAAGCCACACCCACATCCCATGTATCCTCCCTGTAAAGGTACAATATCTATTTTCTTACTTTTTCGTAGGTTTAATGTGTGTTTTTCTTTTAGCCAGGTTTTTCCTACGTAACCAAGATTTTTCTACAGCCCTAGCTCAGTGGAGTCAGATCCACTCGATTCTAGGCTTTTTTTCCCCCATTCTCGCAACCAGCAGGCCCGATGCTGCCCTTTGCTGCCTATTGAGACATTCATATAGATCTATTTCTGGCTCGTTAGCCATCATGAGTAAGCTACTCTCACATCTCATGTATCCTTCCTGTAAAGGTACAATATCTATTTTCTTACTTTTTTGTAGGTTTTATGTGTGTTTTTCTTTTAACCAGGTTTTTCCAACATAACCAAGATTTTTCTACAGCCGTAGCTCAGTGGAGTCACATCCACTCGATTCTGGGCTTTTTTTTCCCCTTCTCGCAACCAGCAGGCCCGATGCTGGCCTTTGCTGCCTATTGAGAGATTCTTATAGATCTATTTCTGGCTCGTTAGCCATCATGAGTAAGCCACACTCACATCTCATGTATCCTTCCTGTAAAGGTACAATATCTATTTTCTTACTTTTTCGTAGGTTTTATGTGTGTTTTTCTTTTAGCCAGGTTTTTCCTACGTAACCACGATTTTTCTACAGCCCTAGCTCAATGGAGTCCCATCCACTCGATTCTGGGCTTTTTTTTTTTTTCCTTCTGGCAGCCAGAAGGCCCGATGCTGCCCTATGCTGCCTAGTGAGAGATTTATATAGATCTATTTCTGGCTCGTTAGCCATCATCAGTAAGCCACACCCACATCCCATGTATCCTCCCTGTAAAGGTACAATATATATTTTCTTACTTTTTCATAGGTTTTATGTCTGTTTCTCTTATAGCCAGGTTTTTCCTACGTTAGCAAGATTTTTCTACAGCCCTAGCTCAGTGGAGTCACATCCACTCGATTCTGGACATTTTTTTCCTTCTGGCAGCCAGAAGGCCCGATGCTTCCCTATGCTGCCCAGTGAGAGACTTATATAGATCTATTTCTGGCTCATTAGCCATCATCAATAAGCCACACCCACATCCCATGTATCCTCCCTCTAAAGGTACAATATCTATTTTCTTACTTTTTCGTAGGTTTAATGTGTGTTTTTCTTTTAGCCAGGTTCTTCCTACGTAACCAAATTTTTCTTCAGCCCTAGCTCAGTGGAGTCACATCCACTCGATTCTGGGCTTTTTTTTCCCCATTCTCGCAACCAGCAGGCCCGATGCTGCCCTTTGCTGCCTATTGAGAGATTCATATAGATCTATTTATTGCTCGTTAGCCATCATTAGTAAGCCACGCTCACATCTCATGTATCCTTCCTGTAAAGGTACAATATCTATTTTCTTACTTTTTTGTAGGTTTTATGTGTGTTTTTCTTTTAGACAGGTTTTTCCTACGTAACCAAGATTTTTCTACAGCCCTAGCTCAATGGAGTCCCATCCACTCGATTCTAGGCTTTTTTTTTTTTTTCTTCTGGCAGCCAGAAGTCCCGATGCTGCCCTATGCTGCCTAGTGAGAGATTTATATAGATCTATTTCTGGCTCGTTAGCCATCATCAGTAAGCAACACCCACATCCCATGTATCCTCCCTGTAAAGGTACAATATATATTTTCTTACTTTTTCGTAGGTTTTATGTGTGTTGTTCTCTTAGCCAGGTTTTTCCTACGTAACCAAGATTTTTCTACAGCCCTAGCTCAGTGGAGTCACATCCACTCGATTCTGGGCTTTTTTTTCCCCTTCTCGCAACCAGCAGGCCCGATGCTGCCCTATGCTGCCTATTGGAGATTCATATAGATCTATTTCTGGCTCGTTAGCCATCATGAGTAAGCCACACTCACATCTCATGTATCCTTCCTGTAAAGGTACAATATCTATTTTCTTACATTTTTGTAGGTTTTATGTGTCTTTTTCTTTTAACCATCCTTTTCCAACAAAATCAAGATTTTTCAACTACCCTAGTTCACTGGAGTCACATCCACTCGATTCTGGGCTTTTTTTTTCCTTATGGCAGCCAGAAGGCCCGATGCTGCCCTATGCTGCCTAGTGAGAGACTTATATAGGTCTGTTTCTGGCTTGTTAGCCATCATCAATAAGCCACACCCACATCCCATGTATCCTCCCTGTAAAGGTACAATATCTATTTTCTTACTTTTTCGTAGGTTTTATGTGTGATTTTCTTTTAACTAGGTTTTTCCAACATGACCAAGATTTTTCTACAGCCCTAGTTCAGTGGAGTCACATCGACTCGGTTCTGGGCTTTTTTCCCCCCTTCTCGCAACCAGAAGGCCCGATGCTGCCCTTTGCTGCCTATTGAGAGATTCATATAGATCTATTTCTTGCTCGTGAGCCGTCATGAGTAAGCCACACTCACATCTCATGTATCCTTCCTGTAAAGGTACAATATCTATTTTCTTACTTTTTCGTAGTTTTTAGGTGTGTTTTTCTTTTAGACAGGTTTTTCCTACGTAACCAAGATTTTTCTACAGCCCTAGCTCAATGGAGTCACATCCACTCGATTCTAGGCTTTTTTTTTTTTTTCCTTCTGGCAGCCAGAAGTCCCGATGCTGCCCTATGCTGCCTAGTGAGAGACTTATATAGATCTATTTTTTGCTCGTTAGCCATCATCAATAAGCCACACCCACATCCCATGTAGCCTCCCTGTAAAGGTACAATATCTATTTTCTTACTTTTTCGTAGGTTTTATGTGTGTTTTTCTTTTAGCCAGGTTTTTCCTACGTAACCAAGATTTTTCTACAGCCCTAGCTCAGTGGAGTCACATCCACTCGATTCTTGACGTTTTTTTCCTTCTGGCAGCCAGAAGGCCCGATGCTGCCCTATGCTGCCTAGTGAGAGACTTATATAGGTCTATTTCTGGCTTGTTAGCCATCATCAATAAGCCACACCCACATCCCATGTATCCTCCCTGTAAAGGTACAATATCTATTTTCTTACTTTTTCGTAGGTTTTATGTGTGTTTTTCTTTTAGCCAGGTTTTTCCTACGTAACCAAGATTTTTCTACAGCCCTAGCTCAGTGGAGTCACATCCACTCGATTCTGGGCTTTTTTTCCCCCATTCTCGCAACCAGCAGGCCTGATGCTGCCCTTTGCTGCCTATTGAGAGATTCATATAGATCTATTTCTTGCTCGTTAGCCATCATGAGTAAGCCACGCTCACATCTCATGTATCCTTCCTGTAAAGGTACAATATCTATTTTCTTACTTTTTCGTAGGTTTTATGTGTGTTTTTCTTTTAGACAGGTTTTTCCTACGTAACCAAGATTTTTCTACAGCCCTAGCTCAGTGGAGTCACATCCACTCGATTCTGGGCTTTTTTCCCCCCATTCTCGCAACCAGCAGGCCTGATGCTGCCCTTTGCTGCCTATTGAGAGATTCATATAGATCTATTTCTGGCTCGTTAGCCATCATGAGTAAGCCACACTCACATCTCATGTATCCTTCCTGTAAAGGTACAATATCTATTTTCTTTCTTTTTCGTTGGTTTTATGTGTGTTTTTCTTTTAACCAGGTTTTTCCAACATCACCAAGATTTTTCTACAGCCCTAGTTCAGTGGATCACATCAAGTCGATTCTGGGCTTTTTTCCCCCCTTCTCGCAACCAGCAGGCCCGATGCTGCCCTTTGCTGCCTAGTGAGAGACTTATATAGATCTATTTCTGGCTCGTTAGCCATCATGAGTAAGCCACACTCACATCTCATGTATCCTTCCTGTAAAGGTACAATATCTATTTTCTTACTTTTTCGTAGGTTTTATGTGTGTGTTTTTCTTTTAGACAGGTTTTTCCTACGTAACCAAGATTTTTCTACAGCCCTAGCTCAATGGATTCACATCCACTCTATTCTGGGCTTATTTTTTCCTTCTGGCAGCCAGAAGGCCCGATGCTGCCCTCTGCTGCCTATTTGAGGTTCATATAGATCTATTTCTGGCTCGTTAGCCATTATCACTAAGCCACACCCACATCCCATGTATCCTCCCTGTAAAGGTACTATATCTATTTTCTTCCTTTTTCGTAGGTTTTATGTGTGTTCTTCTTTTAGCCAGGTTTTCCCTACGTAACCAAGATTTTTCTACAGCCCTAGCTCAGTGGAGTCAAATCGACTCGATTCTAGGCTTTTTTTTTTCCTTCTGGCAGCCAGAAGGCCCGATGCTGCCCTATGCTGCCTAGTGAGAGACTTATATAGATCTATTTCTGGCTCGTTAGCCATCATCAGTAAGCCACACCCACATCTCATGTATCTTCCCTGTAAAGGTACTATATCTATTTTCTTACTTTTTCGTAGGTTTTATGTGTGTTTTTCTTTTAGACAGGTTTTTCCTACGTAACCAAGATTTTTCTACAGCCCTAACTCAATGGAGTCACATCCACTCGATTCTGGGCTTTTTTTTTTTTTTTCCCTTCTGGCAGCCAGAAGGCCCTATGCTGCCCTATGCTGCCTAGTGAGAGATTTATATAGATCTATTTCTGGCTCGTTAGCCATCATCAGTAAGCCACACCCACATCCCATGTATCCTCCCTGTAAAGGTACAATATCTATTTTCTTACTTTTTCGTAGGTTTTATGTGTGTTTTTCTTTTAGCCAGGTTTTCCCTACGTAACCAAGATTTTTCTACAGCCCTAGCTCAGTGGAGTCACATCCACTCGATTCTGGGCTTTTTTTTCCCCTTCTCGCAACGAGCAGGCCCGATGCTGCCCTTTGCTGCCTAGTGAGAGACTTATATAGATCTATTTCTGGCTCGTTAGCCATCATGAGTAAGCCACACCCACATCCCATGTACCCTTCCTGTAAAGGTACAATATTTATATTCTTACTTTTTCGTAGGTTTTATGTGTTTTTTTCTTTTAGCCAGGTTTCTCCTATGTAACCAAGATTTTTCTACAGCCCTAGCTCAGTGGAGTCACATCCACTCGATTCTGGACATGTTTTTCCTTCTGGCAGCCAGAAGGCCCGATGCTGCCCTATGCTGCCTAGTGAGAGACTTATATAGGTCTATTTCTGGCTTGTTAGCCATCATCAATAAGCCACACCCACATCCCATGTATCCTCCCTGTAAAGGTACAATATCTATTTTCTTACTTTTTCGTAGGTTTTATGTGTGTTTTTCTCTTAGCCAGGTTTTTCCTACATAACCAAGATTTTTCTACAGCCCTAGCTCAGTGGAGTCACATCCACTCGATTCTGGGCTTTTTTTCCCCCTTCTCGCAACCAGCAGGCCCGATGCTGCCTTTTGCTGCCTATTGAGAGATTCATATAGATCTATTTCTGTCTCGTTAGCCATCATGAGTAAGCCACACTCACATCTCATGTATCTTTCCTGTAAAGGTATCTATTTTCTTACTTTTTCATAGGTTTTATGGGTGTTTTTCTTTTAGACAGGTTTTTCCTACGTAACCAATATTTTTCTACAGCCCTAGTTCAGTGGAGTCACATCCACTCGATTCTGGGCTTTTTTCCCCCCTTCTCGCAACCAGCAGGCCCGATGCTGCCCTTTGCTGCCTATTGAGAGATTCATATAGATCTATTTCTTGCTCGTTAGCCATCATGAGTAAGCCACGCTCACATCTCATGTATCCTTCCTGTAAAGGTACAATATCTATTTTCTTACTTTTTCGTAGGTTTTATGTGTGTTTTTCTTTTAGACAGGTTTTTCCTACGTAACCAAGATTTTTCTACAGCCCTAGCTCAGTGGAGTCACATCCACTCGATTCTGGGCTTTTTTTTCCCCATTCTCGCAACCAGCAGGCCTGATGCTGCCCTTTGCTGCCTATTGAGAGATTCATATAGATCTATTTCTGGCTCGTTAGCCATTATGAGTAAGCCACACTCACATCTCATGTATCCTTCCTGTAAAGGTACAATATCTATTTTCTTACTTTTTCGTAGGTTTTATGTGTGTTTTTCTTTTAGACAGGTTTTTCCTACGTAACCAAGATTTTTCTACAGCCCTAGCTCAATCGAGTCACATCCACACTATTCTGGGCTTTTTTTTTCCTTCTGGCAGCCAGAAGGCCCGATGCTGCCCTATGCTGCCTATTTGATATTCATATAGATCTATTTCTGGCTCGTTAGCCATCATGAGTAAGCCACACTCACATCTCATGTATCCTTCCTGTAAAGGTACAATGTCTATTTTCTTACATTTTCGTAGGTTTTATGTGTCTTTTTCTTTTAACCATGCTTTTCCAACATAACCAAGATTTTTCAACTATCCTAGATCACTGGAGTCACATCCTCTTGATTCTGGGCTTTTTTTTCCTTCTGGCAGCCAGCAGGCCCCATGCTGCCCTATGCTGCCTAGTGAGAGATTTATATAGATCTATTTCTGGCTCGTTAGCCATCATCACTAAGCCACACCCACATCCCATGTATCCTTCCTGTAAAGTTACTATATCTATTTTCTTACTTTTTCGAAGGTTTTATGTGTGTTTTTCTTTTAGCCAGGTTTTTCCTACGTAACCAAGATTTTTCTACAGCCCTAACTCAATGGAGTCACATCCACTCGATTCTGGGCTTTTTTTTTTTTTTTTCCCTTCTGGCAGCCAGAAGGCCCGATGCTGCCCTATGCTGCCTAGTGAGAGATTTATATAGATCTATTTCTGGCTCGTTAGCCATCATCACTAAGCCACACCCACATCCCATGTATCCTTCCTGTAAAGTTACTATATCTATTTTCTTACTTTTTCGAAGGTTTTATGTGTGTTTTTCTTTTAGCCAGGTTTTTCCTACGTAACCAAGATTTTTCTACAGCCCTAACTCAATGGAGTCACATCCACTCGATTCTGGGCTTTTTTTTTTTTTTTCCCTTCTGGCAGCCAGAAGGCCCGATGCTGCCCTATGCTGCCTAGTGAGAGATTTATATAGATCTATTTCTGGCTCGTTAGCCATCATTACTAAGCCACACCCACATCCCATGTATCCTCCCTGTAAAGGTACTATATCTATTTTCTTACTTTTTCGTAGGTTTTATGTGTGTTTTTCTTTTAGCCAGGTTTTCCCTACGTAACCAAGATTTTTCTACAGCCCTAGCTCAGTGGAGTCAAATCGACTCAATTCTATGCTTTTTTTTTTTTCCTTCTGGAAGCCAGAAGGCCCGATGCTGCCCTATGCTGCCTAGTGAGAGACTTATATAGGTCTATTTCTGGCTTGTTAGCCATCATCAATAAGCCACACCCACATCCCATGTATCCTCCCTGTAAAGGTACAATATCTATTTTCTTACTTTTTCGTAGGTTTTATGTGTGTTTTTCTCTTAGCCAGGTTTTTCCTACGTATCCAAGATTTTTCTACAGCCCTAGCTCAGTGGAGTCACATCCACTCGATTCTGGGCTTTTTTTCCCCCTTCTCGCAACCAGCAGGCCCGATGCTGCCTTTTGCTGCCTATTTAGAGATTCATATAGATCTATTTCTGGCTCCTTAGCCATCATGAGTAAGCCACACTCACATCTCATGTATCCTCCCTGTAAAGGTACAATATCTATTTTCTTACTTTTTCGTAGGTTTTATGTGTAATTTTTTTTTAACCAGGTTTTTCCAACATAACCAAGATTTTTCTACAGCCCTATTTCAGTGGAGTCACATCGACTCGATTCTGGGCTTTTCCGCCCCCTTCTCGCAACCAGCAGGCCCGATGCTGCCCGTTGCTGCCTATTGAGAGATTCATATAGATCTATTTCTTGCTCGTTAGCCATCATTAGTAAGCCACGCTCACATCTCATGTATCCTTCCTGTAAATGTACAATATCTATTTTCTTACTTTTTCGTAGGTTTTATGTGTGTTTTTCTTTTAGACAGGTTTTTCCTACGTAACCAAGATTTTTCTACAGCCCTAGCTCAGTGGAGTCACATCCACTCGATTCTGGACATGTTTTTCCTTCTGGCAGCCAGAAGGCCCGATGCTGCGCTATGCTGCCTAGTGAGAGATTTATATAGATCTATTTCTGGCTCGTTAGCCATCATCAATAAGCCACACCCACATCCCATGTATCCTCCCTGTAAAGGTACAATATCTATTTTCTTACTTTTTCGTAGGTTTTATCTGTGTTTTTCTTTTAGCCAGGTTTTTCCTACGTAACAAAGATTTTTCTACAGCCCTAGCTCAGTGGTGTCACATCCACTCGATTCTGGGCTTTTTTTTTTTTCCTTCTGGCAGCCAGAAGGCCCGATGCTGCCCTATGCTGCCCTATACTGCCTAGTGAGAGATTTATATAGATCTATTTCTGGCTCGTTAGCCATCATCAGTAAGCCACGCCCAAATCCCATATATCCTCCCTGTAATGGTATAATATCTATTTTCTTACTTTTTCGTAGGTTTTATGTGTGTTTTTCTTTTAGCCAGGTTTTTCCTACGTAACCAATATTTTTCTACAGCCCTAGCTCAGTGGAGTCACATCCACTCGATTCTGGACATGTTTTTCCTTCTGGCAGCCAGAAGGGCCGATGCTGCCCTATGCTGCCTAGTGAGAGACTTATATAGATCTATTTCTGGCTTGTTAGCCATCATCAATAAGCCACACCCACATCCCATGTATCCTCCCTGTAAAGGTACAATATCTATTTTCTTACTTTTTCGTATTTTTTATGTGTGTTTTTCTCTTAGCCAGGTTTTTCCTACGTAACCAAGATTTTTCTACAGCCGTAGCTCAGTGGAGTCACATCCACTCGATTCTGGGCTTTTTTTTCCCCTTCTCGCAACCAGCAGGCCCGATGCTGCCCTTTGCTGCCTATTGAGAGATTCATATAGATCTGTTTCTTGCTTGTTAGCCATCATGAGTAAGCCACGCTCACATCTCATGTATCCTTCCTGTAAAGGTACAATATCTATTTTCTTACTTTTTTGTAGGTTTTATGTGTGTTTTTCTTTTAGACAGCTTTTTCCTACGTAACCAAGATTTTTCTACAGCCCTAGCTCAATGGAGTCCCATCCACTCGATTCTAGGCTTTTTTTTTTTTTCCTTCTGGCAGCCAGAAGTCCCGATGCTGCCCTATGCTGCCTAGTGAGAGATTTATATAGATCTATTTCTGGCTCGTTACCCATCATCAGTAAGCCACACCCACATCCCATGTATCCTCCCTGTAAAGGTACAATATATATTTTCTTACTTTTTCGTAGGTTTTATGTGTGTTTCTCTTATAGCCAGGTTTTTCCTACGTTAGCAAGATTTTTCTACAGCCCTAGCTCAGTGTAGTCACATCCACTCGATTCTGGACATTTTTTTCCTTCTGGCAGCCAGAAGGCCCGATGCTGCCCTATGCTTCCTAGTGAGAGACTTATATAGATCTATTTTTGGCTCGTTAGCCATCATCAATAAGCCACACCCACATCCCATGTATCCTCCCTGTAAAGGTACAATATCTATTTTCTTACTTTTTCGTAGGTTTTATGTGTGTTTTTCTTTTAGCCAGGTTCTTCCTATGTAACCAAGATTTTTCTACAGCCCTAGCTCAGTGGAGTCACATCCACCCGATTCTGGGCTTTTTTTTTCCTTCTGGCAGCCAGAAGGCCCGATTCTGCCCTATGCTGCCTAGTGAGAGATTTATATAGATTTATTTCTGGCCCGTTAGCCATCATCAGTAAGCCACACCCACATCCCATGTATCCTCCCTGTAAAGGTATAATATCTATTTTCTTACTTTTTCATAGGTTTTATGTGTGTTTTTCTTTTAGCCAGGTTTTTCCTACGTAACCAAGATTTTTCTACAGCCCTAGCTCAGTGGAGTCACATCCACTCGATTCTTGACGTTTTTTTCCTTCTGGCAGCCAGAAGGCCCGATGCTGCCCTATGCTGCCTAGTGAGAGACTTATATAGATCTATTTTTGGCTCGTTAGCCATCATCAATAAGCCACACAAACATCCCATGTATCCTCCCTGTAAAGGTACAATATCTATTTTCTTACTTTTTCGTAGGTTTTATGTGTGTTTTTCTTTTAGCCAGGTTCTTCCTATGTAAGCAAGATTTTTCTACAGCCCTAGCTCAGTGTAGTCACATCCACTCGATTCTGGACATTTTTTTCCTTCTGGTAGCCAGAAGGCCCGATGCTGCCCTATGCTGCCTATTGAGAGATTCATATAGATCTATTTCTGGCTCGTTAGCCATCATGAGTAAGCCACACTCACATCTCATGTATCCTTCCTGTAAAGGGACAATATCTATTTTCTTACTTTTTCGTAGGTTTTATGTGTGTTTTTCTTTTAGGCAGGTTTTTCCTACGTAACCAAGATTTTTCTACAGCCCTAACTTAATGGAGTCACATCCACTCTATTCTGGGCTTTTTTTTTCCTTCTGGCAGCCAGAAGGCCCGATTCTGCCCTATGCTGTCTAGTGAGAGATTTATATAGATCTATTTCTGGCCCGTTAGCCATCATCAGTAAGCCACACCCACATCCCATGTATCCTCCCTGTAAAGGTATAATATCTATTTTCTTACTTTTTCGTAGGTTTTATGTGTGTTTTTCTTTTAGCCAGGTTCTTCCTATGTAAGCAAGATTTTTCTACAGCCCTAGCTCAGTGTAGTCACATCCACTCGATTCTGGACATTTTTTTCCTTCTGGTAGCCAGAAGGCCCGATGCTGCCCTATGCTGCCTATTGAGAGATTCATATAGATCTATTTCTGGCTCGTTAGCCATCATGAGTAAGCCACACTCACATCTCATGTATCCTTCCTGTAAAGGGACAATATCTATTTTCTTACTTTTTCGTAGGTTTTATGTGTGTTTTTCTTTTAGCCAGGTTCTTCCTATGTAAGCAAGATTTTTCTACAGCCCTAGCTCTTTGGAGTCACATCCACTCGATTCTGGACATGTTTTTCCTTCTGGCAGCCAGAAGGCCCGATGCTGCCCTATGCTGCCTAGTGAGAGATTTATATAGATCTATTTCTGGCTCGTTAGCCATCATCAGTAAGCCACACCCACATCCCATGTATCCTCCCTGTAAAGGTACAATATATATTTTCTTACTTTTTCATAGGTTTTATGTGTGTTTCTCTTAAAGCCAGGTTTTTCCTACGTTAGCAAGATTTTTCTACAGCCCTAGCTCAGTGGAGTCACATCCACTCGATTCTGGACATTTTTTTCCTTCTGGCAGCCAGAAAGCCCGATGCTTCCCTATGCTGCCTAGTGAGAGACTTATATAGATCTATTTCTGGCTCATTAGCCATCATCAGTAAGCCACACCCACATCCCATGTAGCCTCCCTGTAAAGGTATAATATCTATTTTCTTACTTTTTCGTAGGTTTTATGTCTGTTTTTCTTTTAGCCAGGTTTTTCCTACGTAACCAAGATTTTTCTACAGCCCTAGCTCAGTGGAGTCACATCCACTCGATTCTGGACATGTTTTTCCTTCTGGCATCCAGAAGGCCCGATGCTGCGCTATGCTGCCTAGTGAGAGATTTATATAGATCTATTTCTGGCTCGTTAGCCATCATCAGTAAGCCACACCCACATCCCACGTATCCTCCCTGTAAAGGTACAATATCTATTTTCTTACTTTTTCGTAGGTTTTATGTGTGCTTTTCTCTTAGCCAGGTTTTTCCTACCTAACCAAGATTTTTCTACAGCCCTAGCTAAGTGGAGTCAGATCCACTCGATTCTGGGCTTTTTTTTCCCCATTCTCGCAACCAGCAGGCCCGATGCTGCCCTTTGCTGCCTATTGAGAGATTCATATAGATCTATTTCTGGCTCGTTAGCTATCTTGAGTAAGCCACACTCACATCTCATGTATCCTTCCTGTAAAGATACAATATCTATTTTCTTACTTTTTCCTAGGTTTTATGTGTGTTTTTCTTTTAACCAGGTTTTTCCAACATAACCAAGATTTTTCTACAGCCCTAGTTCAGTGGAGTCACATCCAGTCGATTCTGGGCTTTTTTCCCCCCTTCTCGCAACCAGCAGGCCCGATGCTGCCCTTTGCTGCCTATTGAGAGATTCATATAGATCTATTTCTGGCTTGTTAGCCATCATAAGTAAGCCACACCCACATCCCATGTATCCTCCCTGTAAAGGTATAATATCTATTTTCTTACTTTTTCGTAGGTTTTATGTGTGTTTTTCTTTTAGACAGGTTTTTCCTACGTAACCAAGATTTTTCTACAGCCCTAGCTCAATGGAGTCCCATCCACTCGATTCTGGACATGTTTTTCCTTCTGGCAGCCAGAAGTCCCGATGCTGCCCTATGCTGCCTAGTGAGAGATTTATATAGATCTATTTCTGGCTCGTTAGCCATCATCAGTAAGCCACACCCACATCCCATGTATCCTCCCTGTAAAGGTACAATATATATTTTCTTACTTTTTCATAGGTTTTATGTGTGTTTCTCTTATAGCCAGGTTTTTCCTACGTTAGCAAGATTTTTCTACAGCCCTAGCTCAGTGTAGTCACATCCACTCGATTCTGGACATTTTTTTCCTTCTGGCAGCCAGAAGGCCCGATGCTGCCCTATGCTGCCTAGTGAGAGATTTATATAGATCTATTTCTGGCTCGTTAGCCATCATCAATAAGCCACACCCACATCGCATGTATCCTCCCTGTAAAGGTACAATATCTATTTTCTTACTTTTTCGTAGGTTTTATGTGTGTTTTTCTTTTAGCCAGGTTCTTCCTACGTAACCAAGATTTTTCTACAGCCCTAGCTCAGTGGAGTCACATCCACTCAATTCTGGACATTTTTTTCCTTCTGGCAGCCAGAAGGCCCGATGCTTCCCTATGCTGCCTAGTGAGAGACTTATATAGATCTATTTCTGGCTCATTAGCCATCATCAGTAAGCCACACCCACATCCCATGTAGCCTCCCTGTAAAGGTATAATATCTATTTTCTTACTTTTTCGTAGGTTTTATGTGTGTTTTTCTTTTAGCCAGGTTTTTCCTACGTAACCAAGATTTTTCTACAGCCCTAGCTCAGTGGAGTCACATCCACTCGATTCTGGACATGTTTTTCCTTCTGGCAGCCAGAAGGCCCGATGCTGCGCTATGCTGCCTAGTGTGAGATTTATATAGATCTATTTCTGGCTCGTTAGCCGTCATCAGTAAGCCACACCCACATCCCATGTAGCCTCCCTGTAAAGGTATAATATCTATTTTCTTACTTTTTCGTAGGTTTTATGTCTGTTTTTCTTTTAGCCAGGTTTTTCCTACGTAACCAAGATTTTTCTACAGCCCTAGCTCAGTGGAGTCACATCCACTCGATTCTGGACATGTTTTTCCTTCTGGCAGCCAGAAGGCCCGATGCTGCGCTATGCTGCCTAGTGAGAGATTTATATAGATCTATTTCTGGCTCGTTAGCCGTCATCAGTAAGCCACACCCACATCCCATGTATCCTCCCTGTAAAGGTACAATATCTATTTTCTTACTTTTTCGTAGGTTTTATGTGTGCTTTTCTCTTAGCCAGGTTTTTCCTACCTAACCAAGATTTTTCTACAGCCCTAGCTAAGTGGAGTCAGATCCACTCGATTCTGGGCTTTTTTTTCCCCATTCTCGCAACCAGCAGGCCCGATGCTGCCCTTTGCTGCCTATTGAGAGATTCATATAGATCTATTTCTGGCTCGTTAGCTATCTTGAGTAAGCCACACTCACATCTCATGTATCCTTCCGGTAAAGATACAATATCTATTTTCTTACTTTTTCCTAGGTTTTATGTGTGTTTTTCTTTTAACCAGGTTTTTCCAACATAACCAAGATTTTTCTACAGCCCTAGTTCAGTGGAGTCACATCCAGTCGATTCTGGGCTTTTTTCCCCCCTTCTCGCAACCAGAAGGCCCGATGCTGCCGTTTGCTGCCTATTGAGAGATTCATATAGATCTATTTCTGGCTTGTTAGCCATCATAAGTAAGCCACACCCACATCCCATGTAGCCTCCCTGTAAAGGTATAATATCTATTTTCTTACTTTTTCGTAGGTTTTATGTGTGTTTTTCTTTTAGACAGGTTTTTCCTACGTAACCAAGATTTTTCTACAGCCCTAGCTCAATGGAGTCCCATCCACTCGATTCTGGACATGTTTTTCCTTCTGGCAGCCAGAAGTCCCGATGCTGCCCTATGCTGCCTAGTGAGAGATTTATATAGATCTATTTCTGGCTCGTTAGCCATCATCAGTAAGCCACACCCACATCCCATGTATCCTCCCTGTAAAGGTACATTATATATTTTCTTACTTTTTCATAGGTTTTATGTGTGTTTCTCTTATAGCCAGGTTTTTCCTACGTTAGCAAGATTTTTCTACAGCCCTAGCTCAGTGGAGTCACATCCACTCGATTCTGGACATGTTTTTCCTTCTGGCAGCCAGAAGGCCCGATGCTGCGCTATGCTGCCTAGTGTGAGATTTATATAGATCTATTTCTGGCCCGTTAGCCGTCATCAGTAAGCCACACCCACATCCCATGTATCCTCCCTGTAAAGGTACAATATCTATTTTCTTACTTTTTCGTAGGTTTTATGTGTGCTTTTCTCTTAGCCAGGTTTTTCCTACGTAACCAAGATTTTTCTACAGCCCTAGCTAAGTGGAGTCAGATCCACTCGATTCTGGGCTTTTTTTTCCCCATTCTCGCAACCAGCAGGCCCGATGCTGCCCTTTGCTGCCTATTGAGAGATTCATATAGATCTATTTCTGGCTCGTTAGCCATCATGAGTAAGCCACACTCACATCTCATGTATCCTTCCTGTAAAGGTACAATATCTATTTTCTTACTTTTTTGTAGGTTTTATGTGTGTTTTTCTTTTAGACAAGTTTTTCCTACGTAACCAAGATTTTTCTACAGCCCTAGCTCAGTGGAGTCACATCCACTCTATTCTGGGCTTTTTTTTTCCTTCTGGCAGCCAGCAGGCCCGATGCTGCCCTATGCTGCCTAGTGACAGACTTATATAGATCTATTTCTGCCTCATTAGCCATCATAAGTAAGCCACACCCACATCCCATGTATCCTCCCTGTAAAGGTATAATATCTATTTTCTTACTTTTTCGTAGGTTTTATGTGTGTTTTTCTTTTAGCCAGGTTTTTCCTACGTAACCAAGATTTTTCTACAGCCCTAGCTCAGTGGAGTCACATCCACTCGATTCTGGGCTTTTTTTTTTTTTTCCTTCTGGCAGCCAGAAGGCCCGATGCTGCCCTATGCTGCCTAGTGAGAGATTTATATATATCTATTTCTGGCTCGTTAGCCATTATCAGTAAGCCACACCCACATCCCATGTATCCTCCCTGTAAAGGTATAATATCTATTTTCTTACTTTTTCGTAGGTTTTATGTGTGTTTTTCTTTTAGCCAGGTTTTTCCTACGTAACCAAGATTTTTCTACAGCCCTAGCTCAGTGGAGTCACATCCACTCGATTCTGGACATGTTTTTCCTTCTGGCAGCCAGAAGGGCCGATGCTGCCCTATGCTGCCTAGTGAGAGACTTATATAGATCTATTTCTGGCTTGTTAGCCATCATCAAAAGCCACACCCACATCCCATGTATCCTCCCTGTAAAGGTACAATATCTATTTTCTTACTTTTTCGTAGGTTTTATGTGTGTTTTTCTCTTAGCCAGGTTTTTCCTACGTAACCAAGATTTTTCTACAGCCGTAGCTCAGTGGAGTCACATCCACTCGATTCTGGGCTTTTTTTTCCCCTTCTCGCAACCAGCAGGCCCGATGCTGCCCTTTGCTGCCTATTGAGAGATTCATATAGATCTATTTCTTTCTTGTTAGCCATCATGAGTAAGCCACGCTCACATCTCATGTATCCTTCCTGTAAAGATACAATATCTATTTTCTTACTTTTTTGTAGGTTTTATGTGTGTTTTTCTTTTAGACAGGTTTTTCCTACGTAACCAAGATTTTTCTACAGCCCTAGCTCAATGGAGTCCCATCCACTCGATTCTAGGCTTTTTTTTTTTTCCTTCTGGCAGCCAGAAGTCCCGATGCTGCCCTATGCTGCCTAGTGAGAGATTTATATAGATCTATTTCTGGCTCGTTAGCCATCATCAGTAAGCCACACCCACATCCCATGTATCCTCCCTGTAAAGGTACAATATATATTTTCTTACTTTTTCATAGGTTTTATGTGTGTTTCTCCTATAGCCAGGTTTTTCCTACGTTAGCAAGATTTTTCTACAGCCCTAGCTCAGTGGAGTCACATCCACTCGATTCTGGACATTTTTTTCCTTCTGGCAGCCAGAAGGCCCGATGCTGCCCTAAGCTGCCTAGTGAGAGACTTATATAGATCTATTTTTGGCTCGTTAGCCATCATCAATAAGCCACACCCACATCCCATGTATCCTCCCTGTAAAGGTACAATATCTATTTTCTTACTTTTTCGTAGGTTTTATGTGTGTCTTTCTTTTAGCCAGGTTCTTCCTACGTAACCAAGATTTTTCTACAGCCCTAGCTCAGTGGAGTCACATCCACCCGATTCTGGGCTTTTTTTCCCCCATTCTCGCAACCAGCAGGCCCGATGCTGCCCTTTGCTGCCTATTGAGAGATTCATATAGATCTATTTCTGGCTCGTTAGCCATCATGAGTAAGCCACACTCACATCTCATGTATCCTTCCTGTAAAGGTACAATATCTATTTTCTTACTTTTTCGTAGGTTTTATGTGTGTTTTTCTTTTAGCCAGGTTTTTCCTACGTAACCAAGATTTTTCTACAGCCCTAACTCAATGGAGTCACATCCACTCTATTCTGGGCTTTTTTTTTCCTTCTGGCAGCCAGAAGGCCCGATGCTGCCCTATGCTGCCTAGTGACAGATTTATATAGATCTATTTCTGGCCCATTAGCCATCATCAGTAAGCCACACCCACATCCCATGTATCCTCCCTGTAAAGGTATAATATCTATTTTCTTACTTTTTCGTAGGTTTTATGTGTGTTTTTCTTTTAGCCAGGTTTTTCCTACGTAACCAAGATTTTTCTACAGCCCTAGCTCAGTGGAGTCACATCCACTCGATTCTGGGCTTTTTTTTTTTTTCCTTCTGGCAGCCAGAAGGCCCGATGCTGCCCTATGCTGCCTAGTGAGAGATTTATATATATCTATTTCTGGCTCGTTAGCCATTATCAGTAAGCCACACCCACATCCCATGTATCCTCCCTGTAAAGGTATAATATCTATTTTCTTACTTTTTCGTAGGTTTTATGTGTGTTTTTCTTTTAGCCAGGTTTTTCCTACGTAACCAAGATTTTTCTACAGCCCTAGCTCAGTGGAGTCACATCCACTCGATTCTGGACATGTTTTTCCTTCTGGCAGCCAGAAGGGCCGATGCTGCCCTATGCTGCCTAGTGAGAGACTTATATAGATCTATTTCTGGCTTGTTAGCCATCATCAATAAGCCACACCCACATCCCATGTATCCTCCCTGTAAAGGTACAATATCTATTTTCTTACTTTTTCGTAGGTTTTATGTGTGTTTTTCTCTTAGCCAGGTTTTTCCTACGTAACCAAGATTTTTCTACAGCCGTAGCTCAGTGGAGTCACATCCACTCGATTCTGGGCTTTTTTTTCCCCTTCTCGCAACCAGCAGGCCCGATGCTGCCCTTTGCTGCCTATTGAGAGATTCATATAAATCTATTTCTTTCTTGTTAGCCATCATGAGTAAGCCACGCTCACATCTCATGTATCCTTCCTGTAAAGATACAATATCTATTTTCTTACTTTTTTGTAGGTTTTATGTGTGTTTTTCTTTTAGACAGGTTTTTCCTACGTAACCAAGATTTTTCTACAGCCCTAGCTCAATGGAGTCCCATCCACTCGATTCTAGGCTTTTTTTTTTTTCCTTCTGGCAGCCAGAAGTCCCGATGCTGCCCTATGCTGCCTAGTGAGAGATTTATATAGATCTATTTCTGGCTCGTTAGCCATCATCAGTAAGCCACACCCACATCCCATGTATCCTCCCTGTAAAGGTACAATATATATTTTCTTACTTTTTCATAGGTTTTATGTGTGTTTCTCCTATAGCCAGGTTTTTCCTACGTTAGCAAGATTTTTCTACAGCCCTAGCTCAGTGGAGTCACATCCACTCGATTCTGGACATTTTTTTCCTTCTGGCAGCCAGAAGGCCCGATGCTGCCCTATGCTGCCTAGTGAGAGACTTATATAGATCTATTTTTGGCTCGTTAGCCATCATCAATAAGCCACACCCACATCCCATGTATCCTCCCTGTAAAGGTACAATATCTATTTTCTTACTTTTTCGTAGGTTTTATGTGTGTCTTTCTTTTAGCCAGGTTCTTCCTACGTAACCAAGATTTTTCTACAGCCCTAGCTCAGTGGAGTCACATCCACCCGATTCTGGGCTTTTTTTCCCCCATTCTCGCAACCAGCAGGCCCGATGCTGCCCTTTGCTGCCTATTGAGAGATTCATATAGATCTATTTCTGGCTCGTTAGCCATCATGAGTAAGCCACACTCACATCTCATGTATCCTTCCTGTAAAGGTACAATATCTATTTTCTTACTTTTTCGTAGGTTTTATGTGTGTTTTTCTTTTAGCCAGGTTTTTCCTACGTAACCAAGATTTTTCTACAGCCCTAACTCAATGGAGTCACATCCACTCTATTCTGGGCTTTTTTTTTCCTTCTGGCAGCCAGAAGGCCCGATGCTGCCCTATGCTGCCTAGTGAGAGATTTATATAGATCTATTTCTGGCCCATTAGCCATCATCAGTAAGCCACACCCACATCCCATGTATCCTCCCTGTAAAGGTATAATATCTATTTTCTTACTTTTTCGTAGGTTTTATGTGTGTTTTTCTTTTAGCCAGGTTTTTCCTACGTAACCAAGATTTTTCTACAGCCCTAGCTCAGTGGAGTCACATCCACTCGATTCTGGACATGTTTTTCCTTCTGGAAGCCAGAAGGCCCGATGCTGCCCTATGGTGCCTAGTGAGAGATTTATATAGATCTATTTCTGGCTCGTTAGCCATCATCAGTAAGCCACACCCACATCCCATGTATCCTCCCTGTAAAGGTACAATATATATTTTCTTACTTTTTCATAGGTTTTATGTGTGTTTCTCTTATAGCCAGGTTTTTCCTACGTTAGCAAGATTTTTCTACAGCCCTAGCTCAGTGGAGTCACATCCACTCGATTCTGGACATTTTTTTCCTTCTGGCAGCCAGAAGGCCCGATGCTTCCCTATGCTGTCCAGTGAGAGACTTATATAGATCTATTTCTGGCTCGTTAGCCATCATCAGTAAGCCACACCCACATCCCATGTATCCTCCCTGTAAAGGTACAATATATATTTTCTTACTTTTTCATAGGTTTTATGTGTGTTTCTCCTATAGCCAGGTTTTTCCTACGTTAGCAAGATTTTTCTACAGCCCTAGCTCAGTGGAGTCACATCCACTCGATTCTGGACATTTTTTTCCTTCTGGCAGCCAGAAGGCCCGATGCTGCCCTATGCTGCCTAGTGAGAGACTTATATAGATCTATTTTTGGCTCGTTAGCCATCATCAATAAGCCACACCCACATCCCCTGTATCCTCCCTGTAAAGGTACAATATCTATTTTCTTACTTTTTCGTAGGTTTTATGTGTGTTTTTCTTTTAGCCAGGTTCTTCCTACGTAATCAAGATTTTTCTACAGCCCTAGCTCAGTGGAGTCACATCCACTCGATTCTGGACATTTTTTTCCTTCTGGCAGCCAGAAGGCCCGATGCTTCCCTATGCTGCCTAGTGAGAGACTTATATAGATCTATTTCTGGCTCATTAGCCATCATCAGTAAGCCACAACCACATCCCATGTAGCCTCCCTGTAAAGGTATAATATCTATTTTCTTACTTTTTCGTAGGTTTTATGTGTGTTTTTCTTTTAGCCAGGTTTTTCCTACGTAACCAAGATTTTTCTACAGCCCTAGCTCAGTGGAGTCACATCCACTCGATTCTGGACATGTTTTTCCTTCTGGCAGCCAGAAGGCCCGATGCTGCGCTATGCTGCCTAGTGAGAGATTTATATAGATCTATTTCTGGCTCGTTAGCCGTCATCAGTAAGCCACACCCACATCCCATGTATCCTCCCTGTAAAGGTACAATATCTATTTTCTTACTTTTTCGTAGGTTTTATGTGTGCTTTTCTCTTAGCCAGGTTTTTCCTACGTAACCAAGATTTTTCTACAGCCCTAGCTAAGTGGAGTCAGATCCACTCGATTCTGGGCTTTTTTTTTCCCATTCTCGCAACCAGCATGCCCGATGCTGCCCTTTGCTGCCTATTGAGAGATTCATATAGATCTATTTCTGGCTCGTTAGCTATCTTGAGTAAGCCACACTCACATCTCATGTATCCTTCCTGTAAAGGTACAATATCTATTTTCTTACTTTTTCCTAGGTTTTATGTGTGTTTTTCTTTTAACCAGGTTTTTCCAACATAACCAAGATTTTTCTACAGCCCTAGTTCAGTGGAGTCACATCCAGTCGATTCTGGGCTTTTTTCCCCCCTTCTCGCAACCAGCAGGCCCGATGCTGCCCTTTGCTGCCTATTGAGAGATTCATATAGATCTATTTCTGGCTTGTTAGCCATCATGAGTAAGCCACACTCACATCTCATGTATCCTTCCTGTAAAGGTACAATATCTATTTTCTTACTTTTTTGTAGGTTTTATGTGTGTTTTTCTTTTAGACAGGTTTTTCCTACGTAACCAAGATTGTTCTACAGCCCTAGCTCAATGGAGTCACATCCACTCTATTCTGGGCTTTTTTTTTCCTTCTGGCAGCCAGCAGGCCCGATGCTGCCCTATGCTGCCTAGTGACAGACTTATATAGATCTATTTCTGCCTCATTAGCCATCATAAGTAAGCCACACCCACATCCCATGTATCCTCCCTGTAAAGGTATAATATCTATTTTCTTACTTTTTCGTAGGTTTTATGTGTGTTTTTCTTTTAGCCAGGTTTTTCCTACGTAACCAAGATTTTTCTACAGCCCTATCTCAGAGGAGTCACATCCACTCGATTCTGGACATGTTTTTCCTTCTGGCAGCCAGAAGGCCCTATGCTGCGCTATGCTGCCTAGTGAGAGATTTATATAGATCTATTTCTGGCTCGTTAGCCATCATCAATAAGCCACACCCACATCCCATGTATCCTCCCTGTAAAGGTATAATATCTATTTTCTTACTTTTTCGTAGGTTTTATGTGTGTTTTTCTTTTAGCCAGGTTTTTCCTACGTAACGAAGATTTTTCTACAGCCCTAGCTCAGTGGAGTCACATCCACTCGATTCTGGACATGTTTTTCCTTCTGGCAGCCAGAAGGGCCGATGCTGCCCTATGCTGCCTAGTGAGAGACTTATATAGATCTATTTCTGGCTTGTTAGCCATCATCAATAAGCCACACCCACATCCCATGTATCCTCCCTGTAAAGGTACAATATCTATTTTCTTACTTTTTCGTAGGTTTTATGTGTGTTTTTCTCTTAGCCAGGTTTTTCCTACGTAACCAAGATTTTTCTACAGCCGTAGCTCAGTGGAGTCACATCCACTCGATTCTGGGCTTTTTTTTCCCCTTCTCGCAACCAGCAGGCCCGATGCTGCCCTTTGCTGCCTATTGAGAGATTCATATAGATCTATTTCTTTCTTGTTAGCCATCATGAGTAAGCCACGCTCACATCTCATGTATCCTTCCTGTAAAGATACAATATCTATTTTCTTACTTTTTTGTAGGTTTTATGTGTGTTTTTCTTTTAGACAGGTTTTTCCTACGTAACCAAGATTTTTCTACAGCCCTAGCTCAATGGAGTCCCATCCACTCGATTCTAGGCTTTTTTTTTTTTTCCTTCTGGCAGCCAGAAGTCCCGATGCTGCCCTATGCTGCCTAGTGAGAGATTTATATAGATCTATTTCTGGCTCGTTAGCCATCATCAGTAAGCCACACCCACATCCCATGTATCCTCCCTGTAAAGGTACAATATATATTTTCTTACTTTTTCATAGGTTTTATGTGTGTTTCTCCTATAGCCAGGTTTTTCCTACGTTAGCAAGATTTTTCTACAGCCCTAGCTCAGTGGAGTCACATCCACTCGATTCTGGACATTTTTTTCCTTCTGGCAGCCAGAAGGCCCGATGCTGCCCTAAGCTGCCTAGTGAGAGACTTATATAGATCTATTTTTGGCTCGTTAGCCATCATCAATAAGCCACACCCACATCCCATGTATCCTCCCTGTAAAGGTACAATATCTATTTTCTTACTTTTTCGTAGGTTTTATGTGTGTCTTTCTTTTAGCCAGGTTCTTCCTACGTAACCAAGATTTTTCTACAGCCCTAGCTCAGTGGAGTCACATCCACCCGATTCTGGGCTTTTTTTCCCCCATTCTCGCAACCAGCAGGCCCGATGCTGCCCTTTGCTGCCTATTGAGAGATTCATATAGATCTATTTCTGGCTCGTTAGCCATCATGAGTAAGCCACACTCACATCTCATGTATCCTTCCTGTAAAGGTACAATATCTATTTTCTTACTTTTTCGTAGGTTTTATGTGTGTTTTTCTTTTAGCCAGGTTTTTCCTACGTAACCAAGATTTTTCTACAGCCCTAACTCAATGGAGTCACATCCACTCTATTCTGGGCTTTTTTTTTCCTTCTGGCAGCCAGAAGGCCCGATGCTGCCCTATGCTGCCTAGTGAGAGATTTATATAGATCTATTTCTGGCCCATTAGCCATCATCAGTAAGCCACACCCACATCCCATGTATCCTCCCTGTAAAGGTATAATATCTATTTTCTTACTTTTTCGTAGGTTTTATGTGTGTTTTTCTTTTAGCCAGGTTTTTCCTACGTAACCAAGATTTTTCTACAGCCCTAGCTCAGTGGAGTCACATCCACTCGATTCTGGGCTTTTTTTTTTTTTCCTTCTGGCAGCCAGAAGGCCCGATGCTGCCCTATGCTGCCTAGTGAGAGATTTATATATATCTATTTCTGGCTCGTTAGCCATTATCAGTAAGCCACACCCACATCCCATGTATCCTCCCTGTAAAGGTATAATATCTATTTTCTTACTTTTTCGTAGGTTTTATGTGTGTTTTTCTTTTAGCCAGGTTTTTCCTACGTAACCAAGATTTTTCTACAGCCCTAGCTCAGTGGAGTCACATCCACTCGATTCTGGACATGTTTTTCCTTCTGGCAGCCAGAAGGGCCGATGCTGCCCTATGCTGCCTAGTGAGAGACTTATATAGATCTATTTCTGGCTTGTTAGCCATCATCAATAAGCCACACCCACATCCCATGTATCCTCCCTGTAAAGGTACAATATCTATTTTCTTACTTTTTCGTAGGTTTTATGTGTGTTTTTCTCTTAGCCAGGTTTTTCCTACGTAACCAAGATTTTTCTACAGCCGTAGCTCAGTGGAGTCACATCCACTCGATTCTGGGCTTTTTGTTCCCCTTCTCGCAACCAGCAGGCCCGATGCTGCCCTTTGCTGCCTATTGAGAGATTCATATAGATCTATTTCTTTCTTGTTAGCCATCATGAGTAAGCCACGCTCACATCTCATGTATCCTTCCTGTAAAGATACAATATCTATTTTCTTACTTTTTTGTAGGTTTTATGTGTGTTTTTCTTTTAGACAGGTTTTTCCTACGTAACCAAGATTTTTCTACAGCCCTAGCTCAATGGAGTCCCATCCACTCGATTCTAGGCTTTTTTTTTTTTCCTTCTGGCAGCCAGAAGTCCCGATGCTGCCCTATGCTGCCTAGTGAGAGATTTATATAGATCTATTTCTGGCTCGTTAGCCATCATCAGTAAGCCACACCCACATCCCATGTATCCTCCCTGTAAAGGTACAATATATATTTTCTTACTTTTTCATAGGTTTTATGTGTGTTTCTCCTATAGCCAGGTTTTTCCTACGTTAGCAAGATTTTTCTACAGCCCTAGCTCAGTGGAGTCACATCCACTCGATTCTGGACATTTTTTTCCTTCTGGCAGCCAGAAGGCCCGATGCTGCCCTATGCTGCCTAGTGAGAGACTTATATAGATCTATTTTTGGCTCGTTAGCCATCATCAATAAGCCACACCCACATCCCATGTATCCTCCCTGTAAAGGTACAATATCTATTTTCTTACTTTTTCGTAGGTTTTATGTGTGTCTTTCTTTTAGCCAGGTTCTTCCTACGTAACCAAGATTTTTCTACAGCCCTAGCTCAGTGGAGTCACATCCACCCGATTCTGGGCTTTTTTTCCCCCATTCTCGCAACCAGCAGGCCCGATGCTGCCCTTTGCTGCCTATTGAGAGATTCATATAGATCTATTTCTGGCTCGTTAGCCATCATGAGTAAGCCACACTCACATCTCATGTATCCTTCCTGTAAAGGTACAATATCTATTTTCTTACTTTTTCGTAGGTTTTATGTGTGTTTTTCTTTTAGCCAGGTTTTTCCTACGTAACCAAGATTTTTCTACAGCCCTAACTCAATGGAGTCACATCCACTCTATTCTGGGCTTTTTTTTTTCCTTCTGGCAGCCAGAAGGCCCGATGCTGCCCTATGCTGCCTAGTGAGAGATTTATATAGATCTATTTCTGGCCCATTAGCCATCATCAGTAAGCCACACCCACATCCCATGTATCCTCCCTGTAAAGGTATAATATCTATTTTCTTACTTTTTCGTAGGTTTTATGTGTGTTTTTCTTTTAGCCAGGTTTTTCCTACGTAACCAAGATTTTTCTACAGCCCTAGCTCAGTGGAGTCACATCCACTCGATTCTGGACATGTTTTTCCTTCTGGCAGCCAGAAGGCCCGATGCTGCCCTATGGTGCCTAGTGAGAGATTTATATAGATCTATTTCTGGCTCGTTAGCCATCATCAGTAAGCCACACCCACATCCCATGTATCCTCCCTGTAAAGGTACAATATATATTTTCTTACTTTTTCATAGGTTTTATGTGTGTTTCTCTTATAGCCAGGTTTTTCCTACGTTAGCAAGATTTTTCTACAGCCCTAGCTCAGTGGAGTCACATCCACTCGATTCTGGACATTTTTTTCCTTCTGGCAGCCAGAAGGCCCGATGCTTCCCTATGCTGTCCAGTGAGAGACTTATATAGATCTATTTCTGGCTCGTTAGCCATCATCAGTAAGCCACACCCACATCCCATGTATCCTCCCTGTAAAGGTACAATATATATTTTCTTACTTTTTCATAGGTTTTATGTGTGTTTCTCCTATAGCCAGGTTTTTCCTACGTTAGCAAGATTTTTCTACAGCCCTAGCTCAGTGGAGTCACATCCACTCGATTCTGGACATTTTTTTCCTTCTGGCAGCCAGAAGGCCCGATGCTGCCCTATGCTGCCTAGTGAGAGACTTATATAGATCTATTTTTGGCTCGTTAGCCATCATCAATAAGCCACACCCACATCCCCTGTATCCTCCCTGTAAAGGTACAATATCTATTTTCTTACTTTTTCGTAGGTTTTATGTGTGTTTTTCTTTTAACCAGGTTCTTCCTACGTAACCAAATTTTTCTTCAGCCCTAGCTCAGTGGAGTCACATCCACTCGATTCTGGGCTTTTTTTTCCCCATTCTCGCAACCAGCAGGCCCGATGCTGCCCTTTGCTGCCTATTGAGAGATTCATATAGATCTATTTCTGGCTCGTTAGCTATCTTGAGTAAGCCACACTCACATCTCATGTATCCTTCCTGTAAAGGTACAATATCTATTTTCTTACTTTTTCCTAGGTTTTATGTGTGTTTTTCTTTTAACCAGGTTTTTCCAACATAACCAAGATTTTTCTACAGCCCTAGTTCAGTGGAGTCACATCCAGTCGATTCTGGGCTTTTTTCCCCCCTTCTCGCAACCAGCAGGCCCGATGCTGCCCTTTGCTGCCTATTGAGAGATTCATATAGATCTATTTCTGGCTTGTTAGCCATCATGAGTAAGCCACACTCACATCTCATGTATCCTTCCTGTAAAGGTACAATATCTATTTTCTTACTTTTTTGTAGGTTTTATGTGTGTTTTTCTTTTAGACAGGTTTTTCCTACGTAACCAAGATTGTTCTACAGCCCTAGCTCAATGGAGTCACATCCACTCTATTCTGGGCTTTTTTTTTCCTTCTGGCAGCCAGCAGGCCCGATGCTGCCCTATGCTGCCTAGTGACAGACTTATATAGATCTATTTCTGCCTCATTAGCCATCATAAGTAAGCCACACCCACATCCCATGTATCCTCCCTGTAAAGGTATAATATCTATTTTCTTACTTTTTCGTAGGTTTTATGTGTGTTTTTCTTTTAGCCAGGTTTTTCCTACGTAACCAAGATTTTTCTACAGCCCTATCTCAGAGGAGTCACATCCACTCGATTCTGGACATGTTTTTCCTTCTGGCAGCCAGAAGGCCCTATGCTGCGCTATGCTGCCTAGTGAGAGATTTATATAGATCTATTTCTGGCTCGTTAGCCATCATCAATAAGCCACACCCACATCCCATGTATCCTCCCTGTAAAGGTACAATATCTATTTTCTTACTTTTTCGTAGGTTTAATGTGTGTTTTTCTTTTAGCCAGGTTTTTCCTACGTAACCAAGATTTTTCTACAGCCCTAGCTCAGTGGAGTCAGATCCACTCGATTCTAGGCTTTTTTTCCCCCATTCTCGCAACCAGCAGGCCCGATGCTGCCCTTTGCTGCCTATTGAGACATTCATATAGATCTATTTCTGGCTCGTTAGCCATCATGAGTAAGCTACTCTCACATCTCATGTATCCTTCCTGTAAAGGTACAATATCTATTTTCTTACTTTTTTGTAGGTTTTATGTGTGTTTTTCTTTTAACCAGGTTCTTCCTACGTAACCAAATTTTTCTTCAGCCCTAGCTCAGTGGAGTCACATCCACTCGATTCTGGGCTTTTTTTTCCCCATTCTCGCAACCAGCAGGCCCGATGCTGCCCTTTGCTGCCTATTGAGAGATTCATATAGATCTATTTATTGCTCGTTAGCCATCATTAGTAAGCCACGCTCACATCTCATGTATCCTTCCTGTAAAGGTACAATATCTATTTTCTTACTTTTTTGTAGGTTTTATGTGTGTTTTTCTTTTAGACAGGTTTTTCCTACGTAACCAAGATTTTTCTACAGCCCTAGCTCAATGGAGTCCCATCCACTCGATTCTAGGCTTTTTTTTTTTTTCCTTCTGGCAGCCAGAAGTCCCGATGCTGCCCTATGCTGCCTAGTGAGAGATTTATATAGATCTATTTCTGGCTCGTTAGCCATCATCAGTAAGCAACACCCACATCCCATGTATCCTCCCTGTAAAGGTACAATATATATTTTCTTACTTTTTCGTAGGTTTTATGTGTGTTTCTCTTATAGCCAGGTTTTTCCTACATTAGCAAGATTTTTCTACAGCCCTAGCTCAGTGGAGTCACATCCACTCGATTCTGGACATTTTTTTCCTTCTGGCAGCCAGAAGGCCCGATGCTGCCCTATGCTGCCTAGTGAGAGACTTATATAGATCTATTTCTGGCTCGTTAGCCATCATCAATAAGCCACACCCACATCCCATGTATCCTCCCTGTAAAGGTACAATATCTATTTTCTTACTTTTTCGTAGGTTTTATGTGTGTTTTTCTTTTAGCAAGGTTCTTCCTACGTAACCAAGATTTTTCTACAGCCCGAGCTCAGTGGAGTCACATCCACCCGATTCTGGGCTTTTTTTCCCCCATTCTCGCAACCAGCAGGCCCGATGCTGCCCTTTGCTGCCTATTGAGAGATTCATATAGATCGATTTCTGGCTCGTTAGCCATCATGAGTAAGCCACACTCACATCTCATGTATCCTTCCTGTAAAGGTACAATATCTATTTTCTTACTTTTTCGTAGGTTTTATGTGTGTTTTTCTTTTAACCAGGTTTTTCCTACGTAACCAAGATTTTTCTACAGCCCTAGCTCAATGGAGTCACATCCACTCTATTCTGGGCTTTTTTTTTCCTTCTGGCAGCCAGAAG
This sequence comes from Arizona elegans, assembly GCA_022577455.1. NCBI lineage: Eukaryota > Metazoa > Chordata > Lepidosauria > Squamata > Colubridae > Arizona > Arizona elegans. The sequence continues at coordinate 52,613,150 of JAKOOJ010000009.1, forward strand.
GCCCGATGCTCCCCTATGCTGCCTAGTGAGAGATTTATATAGATCTATTTCTGGCCCATTAGCCATCATCAGTAAGCCACACCCACATCTCATGTATCCTACCTGTAAAGGTATAATATCTATTTTCTTACTTTTTCGTAGGTTTTGTGTGTATTTTTCTTTTAGCCAGGTTTTTCCTACGTAACCAAGATTTTTCTACAGCCCTAGCTCAGTGGAGTCACATCCACTCGATTCTGGACATGTTTTTCCTTCTGGCAGCCAGAAGGCCCGATGCTGCGCTATGCTGCCTAGTGAGAGATTTAAATAGATCTATTTCTGGCTCGTTAGCCATCATCAGTAAGCCACACCCACATCCCATGTATCCTCCCTTTAAAGGTACAATATATATTTTCTTACTTTTTCATAGGTTTTATGTGTGTTTCTCTTATAGCCAGGTTTTTCCTACGTTAGCAAGATTTTTCTACAGCCCTAGCTCAGTGGAGTCACATCCACTCGATTCTGGACATTTTTTTCCTTCTGGCAGCCAGAAGGCCCGATGCTTCCCTATGCTGCCTAGTGAGAGACTTATATAGATCTATTTCTGGCCCATTAGCCATCATCAGTAAGCCACACCCACATCCCATGTATCCTCCCTGTAAAGGTATAATATCTATTTTCTTACTTTTTCGTAGGTTTTATGTGTGTTTTTCTTTTAGCCAGCTTTTTCCTACGTAACCAAGATTTTTCTACAGCCCTAGCTCAGTGGAGTCACATCCACTCGATTCTGGACATGTTTTTCCTTCTGGCAGCCAGAAGGCCCGATGCTGCGCTATGCTGCCTAGTGAGAGATTTATATAGATCTATTTCTGGCTCGTTAGCCGTCATCAGTAAGCCACACCCACATCCCATGTATCCTCCCTGTAAAGGTACAATATCTATTTTCTTACTTTTTCGTAGGTTTTATGTGTGCTTTTCTCTTAGCCAGGTTTTTCCTACGTAACCAAGATTTTTCTACAGCCCTAGCTAAGTGGAGTCAGATCCACTCGATTCTGGGCTTTTTTTTCCCCATTCTTGCAACCAGCAGGCCCAATGCTGCCCTTTGCTGCCTATTGAGAGATTCATATAGATCTATTTCTGGCCCGTTAGCTATCTTGAGTAAGCCACACTCACATCTCATGTATCCTTCCTGTAAAGGTACAATATCTATTTTCTTACTTTTTCCTAGATTTTATGTGTGTTTTTCTTTTAACCAGGTTTTTCCAACATAACCAAGATTTTTCTACAGCCCTAGTTCAGTGGAGTCACATCCAGTCGATTCTGGGCTTTTTTCCCCCCTTCTCGCAACCAGCAGGCCCGATGCTGACCGTTGCTGCCTATTGAGAGATTCATATAGATCTATTTCTGGCTTGTTAGCCATCATGAGTAAGCCACACTCACATCTCATGTATCCTTCCTGTAAAGGTACAATATCTATTTTCTTACTTTTTCGTAGGTTTTATGTGTGTTTTTCTTTTAGCCAGGTTTTTCCTACGTAACCACGATTTTTCTACAGCCCTAGCTCAATGGAGACCCATCCACTCGATTCTGGGCTTTTTTTTTCCTTCTAGCAGCCAGCAGGCCCGATGCTGCCCTATGCTGCCTAGTGAGAGACTTATATAGATCTATTTCTGGCCCATTAGCCATCATCAGTAAGCCACACCCACATCCCATGTATCCTCCCTGTAAAGGTATAATATCTATTTTCTTACTTTTTCGTAGGTTTTATGTGTGTTTTTCTTTTAGCCAGGTTTTTCCTACGTAACCAAGATTTTTCTACAGCCCTAGCTCAGTGGAGTCACATCCACTCGATTCTGGACATGTTTTTCCTTCTGGCAGCCAGAAGGCCCGATGCTGCGCTATGCTGCCTAGTGAGAGATTTATATAGATCTATTTCTGGCTCGTTAGCCATCATCAATAAGCCACACCCACATCCCATGTATCCTCCCTGTAAAGGTACAATATCTATTTTCTTACTTTTTCGTAGGTTTAATGTGTGTTTTTCTTTTAGCCAGGTTTTTCCTACGTAACCAAGATTTTTCTACAGCCCTAGCTCAGTGGAGTCACATCCAGCTGATTCTGGGCTTTTTTCCCCCCCTTCTCGCAACCAGCAGGCCCGATGCTGCCCTTTGCTGCCTATTGAGAGATTCATATAGATCTATTTCTGGCTTGTTAGCCATCATGAGTAAGCCACACTCACATCTCATATATCCTTCCTGTAAAGGTACAATATCTATTTTCTTACTTTTTCGTAGGTTTTATGTGTGATTTTTTTTTAACCAGGTTTTTCCAACATAACCAAGATTTTTCTACAGCCCTAGTTCATTGGAGTCACATCGACTCGATTCTGGGCTTTTTTCCCCCCCTTCTCGCAACCAGCAGGCCCGATGCTGCCCGTTTCTGCCTATTGAGAGATTCATATAGATCTATTTCTTGCTCGTTAGACATCATGAGTAAGCCACGCTCACATCTCATGTATCCTTCCTGTAAAGGTACAATATCTATTTTCTTACTTTTTTGTAGGTTTTATGTGTGTTTTTCTTTTAGACAGGTTTTTCCTACGTAACCAAGATTTTTCTACAGCCCTAGCTCAATGGAGTCCCATCCACTCGATTCTAGGCTTTTTTTTTTTTCCTTCTGGCAGCCAGAAGTCTCGATGCTGCCCTATGCTGCCTAGTGAGAGATTTATATAGATCTATTTCTGGCTCGTTAGCCATCATCAATAAGCCACACCCACATCCCATGTATCCTCCCTGTAAAGGTACAATATCTATTTTCTTACTTTTTCGTAGGTTTTATGTGTGTTTTTCTTTTAGCAAGGTTCTTCCTACGTAACCAAGATTTTTCTACAGCCCGAGCTCAGTGGAGTCATATCCACCCGATTCTGGGCTTTTTTTCCCCATTCTCGCAACCAGCAGGCCCAATGCTTCCCTTTGCTGCCTATTGAGAGATTCATATAGATCTATTTCTGGCTCGTTAGCCATCATGATTAAGCCACACCCACATCCCATGTATCCTCCCTTTAAAGGTACAATATATATTTTCTTACTTTTTCATAGGTTTTATGTGTGTTTCTCTTACAGCCAGGTTTTTCCTACGTTAGCAAGATTTTTCTACAGCCCTAGCTCAGTGGAGTCACATCCACTCGATTCTGGACATTTTTTTCCTTCTGGCAGCCAGAAGGCCTGATGCTTCCCTATGCTGCCTAGTGAGAGACTTATATAGATCTATTTCTGGCTCGTTAGCCATCATCAGTAAGCCACACCCACATCCCATGTATCCGCCCTGTAAAGGTATAATATCTATTTTCTTACTTTTTCGTAGGTTTTATGTGTGTTTTTCTTTTAGCCAGGTTTTTCCTACGTAACCAAGATTTTTCTACAGCCCTAGCTCAGTGGAGTCACATCCACTCGATTCTGGACATGTTTTTCCTTCTGGCAGCCAGAAGGCCCGATGCTGCGCTATGCTGCCTAGTGAGAGATTTATATAGATCTATTTCTGGCTCGTTAGCCATCATCAATAAGCCACACCCACATCCCATGTATCCTCCCTGTAAAGGTACAATATCTATTTTCTTACTTTTTCGTAGGTTTAATGTGTGTTTTTCTTTTAGCCAGTTTTTTCCTACGTAACCAAGATTTTTCTACAGCCCTAGCTCAGTGGAGTCAGATCCACTCGATTCTGGACTTTTTTTCCCCCATTCTCGCAACCAGCGGGCCCGATGCTGCCCTTTGCTGCCTATTGAGAGATTCATATAGATCTATTTCTGGCTCGTTAGCCATCATGAGTAAGCCACACTCACATCTCATGTATCCTCCCTGTAAAGGTACAATATCTATTTTCTTACTTTTTCGTAGGTTTTATGTGTGTTTTTCTCTTAGCCAGGTTTTTCCTACGTAACCAAGATTTTTCTACAGCCGTAGCTCAGTGGAGTCACATCCACTCGATTCTGGGCTTTTTTTTCCCCTTCTCGCAACCAGCAGGCCCGATGCTGCCCTTTGCTGCCTATTGAGAGATTCATATAGATCTATTTCTTTCTTGTTAGCCATCATGAGTAAGCCACGCTCACATCTCATGTATCCTTCCTGTAAAGATACAATATCTATTTTTTTACTTTTTTGTAGGTTTTATGTGTGTTTTTCTTTTAGACAGGTTTTTCCTACGTAACCAAGATTTTTCTACAGCCCTAGCTCAATGGAGTCCCATCCACTCGATTCTAGGCTTTTTTTTTTTTTCCTTCTGGCAGCCAGAAGTCCCGATGCTGCCCTATGCTGCCTAGTGAGAGATTTATATAGATCTATTTCTGGCTCGTTAGCCATCATCAGTAAGCCACACCCACATCCCATGTATCCTCCCTGTAAAGGTACAATATCTATTTTCTTACTTTTTCGTAGGTTTTATGTGTGTCTTTCTTTTAGCCAGGTTCTTCCTACGTAACCAAGATTTTTCTACAGCCCTAGCTCAGTGGAGTCACATCCACCCGATTCTGGGCTTTTTTTCCCCCATTCTCGCAACCAGCAGGCCCGATGCTGCCCTTTGCTGCCTATTGAGAGATTCATATAGATCTATTTCTGGCTCGTTAGCCATCATGAGTAAGCCACACTCACATCTCATGTATCCTTCCTGTAAAGGTACAATATCTATTTTCTTACTTTTTCGTAGGTTTTATGTGTGTTTTTCTTTCAGCCAGGTTTTTCCTACGTAACCAAGATTTTTCTACAGCCCTAACTCAATGGAGTCACATCCACTCTATTCTGGGCTTTTTTTTTCCTTCTGGCAGCCAGAAGGCCCGATGCTGCCCTATGCTGCCTAGTGAGAGATTTATATAGATCTATTTCTGGCCCATTAGCCATCATCAGTAAGCCACACCCACATCCCATGTATCCTCCCTGTAAAGGTATAATATCTATTTTCTTACTTTTTCGTAGGTTTTATGTGTGTTTTTCTTTTAGCCAGGTTTTTCCTACGTAACCAAGATTTTTCTACAGCCCTAGCTCAGTGGAGTCACATCCACTCGATTCTGGACATGTTTTTCCTTCTGGCAGCCAGAAGGCCCGATGCTGCCCTATGGTGCCTAGTGAGAGATTTATATAGATCTATTTCTGGCTCGTTAGCCATCATCAGTAAGCCACACCCACATCCCATGTATCCTCCCTGTAAAGGTACAATATATATTTTCTTACTTTTTCATAGGTTTTATGTCTGTTTCTCTTATAGCCAGGTTTCTCCTACGTTAGCAAGATTTTTCTACAGCCCTAGCTCAGTGGAGTCACATCCACTCGATTCTGGACATTTTTTTCCTTCTGGCAGCCAGAAGGCCCGATGCTTCCCTATGCTGCCCAGTGAGAGACTTATATAGATCTATTTCTGGCTCATTAGCCATCATCAATAAGCCACACCCACATCCCATGTATCCTCCCTCTAAAGGTACAATATCTATTTTCTTACTTTTTCGTAGGTTTAATGTGTGTTTTTCTTTTAGCCAGGTTCTTCCTACGTAACCAAATTTTTCTTCAGCCCTAGCTAGGTGGAGTCACATCCACTCGATTCTGGGCTTTTTTTTCCCCATTCTCGCAACCAGCAGGCCCGATGCTGCCCTTTGCTGCCTATTGAGAGATTCATATAGATCTATTTATTGCTCGTTAGCCATCATTAGTAAGCCACGCTCACATCTCATGTATCCTTCCTGTAAAGGTACAATATCTATTTTCTTACTTTTTTGTAGGTTTTATGTGTGTTTTTCTTTTAGACAGGTTTTTCCTACGTAACCAAGATTTTTCTACAGCCCTAGCTCAATGGAGTCCCATCCACTCGATTCTAGGCTTTTTTTTTTTTCCTTCTGGCAGCCAGAAGTCCCGATGCTGCCCTATGCTGCCTAGTGAGAGATTTATATAGATCTATTTCTGGCTCGTTAGCCATCATCAGTAAGCAACACCCACATCCCATGTATCCTCCCTGTAAAGGTACAATATATATTTTCTTACTTTTTCGTAGGTTTTATGTGTGTTTCTCTTATACCCAGGTTTTTCCTACATTAGCAAGATTTTTCTACAGCCCTAGCTCAGTGGAGTCACATCCACTCGATTCTGGACATTTTTTTCCTTCTGGCAGCCAGAAGGCCCGATGCTGCCCTATGCTGCCTAGTGAGAGACTTATATAGATCTATTTCTGGCTCGTTAGCCATCATCAATAAGCCACACCCACATCCCATGTATCCTCCCTGTAAAGGTACAATATCTATTTTCTTACTTTTTCGTAGGTTTTATGTGTGTTTTTCTTTTAGCAAGGTTCTTCCTACGTAACCAAGATTTTTCTACAGCCCGAGCTCAGTGGAGTCACATCCACCCGATTCTGGGCTTTTTTTTCCCCATTCTCGCAACCAGCAGGCCCGATGCTGCCCTTTGCTGCCTATTGAGAGATTCATATAGATCGATTTCTGGCTCGTTAGCCATCATGAGTAAGCCACACTCACATCTCATGTATCCTTCCTGTAAAGGTACAATATCTATTTTCTTACTTTTTCGTAGGTTTTATGTGTGTTTTTCTTTTAACCAGGTTTTTCCTACGTAACCAAGATTTTTCTACAGCCCTAGCTCAATGGAGTCACATCCACTCTATTCTGGGCTTTTTTTTTCCTTCTGGCAGCCAGAAGGCCCGATGCTGCCCTATGCTGCCTAGTGAGAGATTTATATAGATCTATTTCTGGCCCATTAGCCATCATCAGTAAGCCACACCCACATCTCATGTATCCTACCTGTAAAGGTATAATATCTATTTTCTTACTTTTTCGTAGGTTTTGTGTGTATTTTTCTTGTAGCCAGGTTTTTCCTACGTAACCAAGATTTTTCTACAGCCCTAGCTCAGTGGAGTCACATCCACTCGATTCTGGACATGTTTTTCCTTCTGGCAGCCAGAAGGCCCGATGCTGCGCTATGCTGCCTAGTGAGAGATTTAAATAGATCTATTTCTGGCTCGTTAGCCATCATCAGTAAGCCACACCCACATCCCATGTATCCTCCCTTTAAAGGTACAATATATATTTTCTTACTTTTTCATAGGTTTTATGTGTGTTTCTCTTATAGCCAGGTTTTTCCTACGTTAGCAAGATTTTTCTACAGCCCTAGCTCAGTGGAGTCACATCCACTCGATTCTGGACATTTTTTTCCTTCTGGCAGCCAGAAGGCCCGATGCTTCCCTATGCTGCCTAGTGAGAGACTTATATAGATCTATTTCTGGCTCATTAGCCATCATCAGTAAGCCACACCCACATCCCATGTATCCTCCCTGTAAAGGTATAATATCTATTTTCTTACTTTTTCGTAGGTTTTATGTGTGTTTTTCTTTTAGCCAGCTTTTTCCTACGTAACCAAGATTTTTCTACAGCCCTAGCTCAGTGGAGTCACATCCACTCGATTCTGGACATGTTTTTCCTTCTGGCAGCCAGAAGGCCCGATGCTGCGCTATGCTGCCTAGTGAGAGATTTATATAGATCTATTTCTGGCTCGTTAGCCGTCATCAGTAAGCCACACCCACATCCCATGTATCCTCCCTGTAAAGGTACAATATCTATTTTCTTACTTTTTCGTAGGTTTTATGTGTGCTTTTCTCTTAGCCAGGTTTTTCCTACGTAACCAAGATTTTTCTACAGCCCTAGCTAAGTGGAGTCAGATCCACTCGATTCTGGGCTTTTTTTTCCCCATTCTCGCAACCAGCAGGCCCGATGCTGCCCTTTGCTGCCTATTGAGAGATTCATATAGATCTATTTCTGGCCCGTTAGCTATCTTGAGTAAGCCACACTCACATCTCATGTATCCTTCCTGTAAAGGTACAATATCTATTTTCTTACTTTTTCCTAGATTTTATGTGTGTTTTTCTTTTAACCAGGTTTTTCCAACATAACCAAGATTTTTCTACAGCCCTAGTTCAGTGGAGTCACATCCAGTCGATTCTGGGCTTTTTTCCCCCCTTCTCGCAACCAGCAGGCCCGATGCTGACCGTTGCTGCCTATTGAGAGATTCATATAGATCTATTTCTGGCTTGTTAGCCATCATGAGTAAGCCACACTCACATCTCATGTATCCTTCCTGTAAAGGTACAATATCTATTTTCTTACTTTTTCGTAGGTTTTATGTGTGTTTTTCTTTTAGCCAGGTTTTTCCTACGTAACCACGATTTTTCTACAGCCCTAGCTCAATGGAGTCCCATCCATTCGATTCTGGGCTTTTTTTTTCCTTCTAGCAGCCAGCAGGCCCGATGCTGCCCTATGCTGCCTAGTAAGAGACTTATATAGATCTATTTCTGGCCCATTAGCCATCATCAGTAAGCCACACCCACATCCCATGTATCCTCCCTGTAAAGGTATAATATCTATTTTCTTACTTTTTCGTAGGTTTTATGTGTGTTTTTCTTTTAGCCAGGTTTTTCCTACGTAACCAAGATTTTTCTACAGCCCTAGCTCAGTGGAGTCACATCCACTCGATTCTGGACATGTTTTTCCTTCTGGCAGCCAGAAGGCCCGATGCTGCGCTATGCTGCCTAGTGAGAGATTTATATAGATCTATTTCTGGCTCGTTAGCCATCATCAATAAGCCACACCCACATCCCATGTATCCTCCCTGTAAAGGTACAATATCTATTTTCTTACTTTTTCGTAGGTTTAATGTGTGTTTTTCTTTTAGCCAGGTTTTTCCTACGTAACCAAGATTTTTCTACAGCCCTAGCTCAGTGGAGTCACATCCAGTTGATTCTGGGCTTTTTTCCCCCCTTCTCGCAACCAGCAGGCCCGATGCTGCCCTTTGCTGCCTATTGAGAGATTCATATAGATCTATTTCTGGCTTGTTAGCCATCATGAGTAAGCCACACTCACATCTCATATATCCTTCCTGTAAAGGTACAATATCTATTTTCTTACTTTTTCGTAGGTTTTATGTGTGATTTTTTTTTAACCAGGTTTTTCCAACATAACCAAGATTTTTCTACAGCCCTAGTTCATTGGAGTCACATCGACTCGATTCTGGGCTTTTTTCCCCCCTTCTCGCAACCAGCAGGCCCGATGCTGCCCGTTTCTGCCTATTGAGAGATTCATATAGATCTATTTCTTGCTCGTTAGACATCATGAGTAAGCCACGCTCACATCTCATGTATCCTTCCTGTAAAGGTACAATATCTATTTTCTTACTTTTTTGTAGGTTTTATGTGTGTTTTTCTTTTAGACAGGTTTTTCCTACGTAACCAAGATTTTTCTACAGCCCTAGCTCAATGGAGTCCCATCCACTCGATTCTAGGCTTTTTTTTTTTCCTTCTGGCAGCCAGAAGTCTCGATGCTGCCCTATGCTGCCTAGTGAGAGATTTATATAGATCTATTTCTGGCTCGTTAGCCATCATCAATAAGCCACACCCACATCCCATGTATCCTCCCTGTAAAGGTACAATATCTATTTTCTTACTTTTTCGTAGGTTTTATGTGTGTTTTTCTTTTAGCAAGGTTCTTCCTACGTAACCAAGATTTTTCTACAGCCCGAGCTCAGTGGAGTCATATCCACCCGATTCTGGGCTTTTTTTTCCCCATTCTCGCAACCAGCAGGCCCAATGCTTCCCTTTGCTGCCTATTGAGAGATTCATATAGATCTATTTCTGGCTCGTTAGCCATCATGATTAAGCCACACCCACATCCCATGTATCCTCCCTTTAAAGGTACAATATATATTTTCTTACTTTTTCATAGGTTTTATGTGTGTTTCTCTTATAGCCAGGTTTTTCCTACGTTAGCAAGATTTTTCTACAGCCCTAGCTCAGTGGAGTCACATCCACTCGATTCTGGACATTTTTTTCCTTCTGGCAGCCAGAAGGCCTGATGCTTCCCTATGCTGCCTAGTGAGAGACTTATATAGATCTATTTCTGGCTCGTTAGCCATCATCAGTAAGCCACACCCACATCCCATGTATCCGCCCTGTAAAGGTATAATATCTATTTTCTTACTTTTTCGTAGGTTTTATGTGTGTTTTTCTTTTAGCCAGGTTTTTCCTACGTAACCAAGATTTTTCTACAGCCCTAGCTCAGTGGAGTCAGATCCACTCGATTCTGGACTTTTTTTCCCCCATTCTCGCAACCAGCAGGCCCGATGCTGCCCTTTGCTGCCTATTGAGAGATTCATATAGATCTATTTCTGGCTCGTTAGCCATCATGAGTAAGCCACACTCACATCTCATGTATCCTCCCTGTAAAGGTACAATATCTATTTTCTTACTTTTTCGTAGGTTTTATGTGTGTTTTTCTTTTAACCAGGTTTTTCCAACATAACCAAGATTTTTCTACAGCCCTAGTTCAGTGGAGTCACATCCAGTTGATTCTGGGCTTTTTTCCCCCCTTCTCGCAACCAGCAGGCCCGATGCTGCCCTTTGCTGCCTATTGAGAGATTCATATAGATCTATTTCTGGCTTGTTAGCCATCATGAGTAAGCCACACTCACATCTCATGTATCCTTCCTGTAAAGGTACAATATCTATTTTCTTACTTTTTCGTAGGTTTTATGTGTGTTTTTCTTTTAGCCAGGTTTTTCCTACGTAACCAAGATTTTTCTACAGCCCTAGCTCAGTGGAGTCACATCCACTCGATTCTGGACATTTTTTTCCTTCTGGAAGCCAGAAGGCCCGATGCTGCGCTATGCTGCCTAGTGAGAGATTTAAATAGATCTATTTCTGGCTCGTTAGCCATCATCAGTAAGCCACACCCACATCCCATGTATCCTCCCTTTAAAGGTACAATATATATTTTCTTACTTTTTCATAGGTTTTATGTGTGTTTCTCTTATAGCCAGGTTTTTCCTACGTTAGCAAGATTTTTCTACAGCCCTAGCTCAGTGGAGTCACATCCACTCGATTCTGGACATTTTTTTCCTTCTGGCAGCCAGAAGGCCCGCTGCTTCCCTATGCTGCCTAGTGAGAGACTTATATAGATCTATTTCTGGCTCGTTAGCCATCATTAATAAGCCACACCCATATCCCATGTATCCTCCCTGTAAAGGTACAATATCTATTTTCTTACTTTTTCGTAGGTTTTATGTGTGTTTTTCTTTTAGCCAGGTTTTTCCTACGTAACCAAGATTTTTCTACAGCCCTAGCTCAGTGGAGTCACATCCACTCGATTCTGGGCTTTTTTTTCCCCATTCTCGCAACCAGCAGGCCCGATGCTGCCCTTTGCTGCCTATTGAGAGATTCATATAGATCTATTTCTGGCTCGTTAGCCATCATGAGTAAGCCACACCCACATCCCATGTATCCTCCCTGTAAAGGTACAATATCTATTTTCTTACTTTTTCGTAGGTTTTATGTGTGTTTTTCTTTTAGCCAGGTTTTTCCTACATAACCAAGATTTTTCTACAGCCCTAGCTCAATGGAGTCACATCCACTCGATTCTAGGCTTTTTTTTTTTCCTTCTGGCAGCCAGAAGGCCCGATGCTGCCCTATGCTGCCTAGTGAGAGATTTATATAGATCTATTTCTGGCTCGTTAGCCATCATCAGTAAGCCACACCCACATCCCATGTATCCTCCCTGTAAAGGTACAATATCTATTTTCTTACTTTTTCGTAGGTTTTATGTGTGTTTTTCTTTTAGCCAGGTTTTCACTACGTAACCAAGATTTTTCTACAACCCTAGCTCAATGGAGTCACATCCACTCGATTCTAGGCTTTTTTTTTTTCCTTCTGGCAGCCAGAAGGCCCGATGCTGCCCTATGCTGCCTAGTGAGAGACTTATATAGATCTATTTCTGGCTCGTTAGCCACCATCAATAAGCCACACCCACATCCCATGTATCCTCCCTGTAAAGGTACAATATCTATTTTCTTACATTTTCGTAGGTTTTATGTGTCTTTTTCTTTTAACCATGCTTTTCCAACATAACCAAGATTTTTCAACTATCATACTTCACTGGAGTCACATCCTCTCGATTCTGGGCTTTTTTTTTCCTTCTGGCATCCAACAGGCCCGATGCTGCCCTATGCTGCCTAATGAGAGACTTATATTGATCTATTTCTGGCTCGTTAGCCATCATGAGTAAGCCACACTCACATCTCATGTATCCTTCCTGTAAAGGTACTATATCTATTTTCTTACTTTTTCATAGGTTTTATGTGTGTTTTTCTTTTAGACAGGTTTTTTCCTACGTAACCAAGATTTTTCTACAGCCCTAACTCAATGGAGTCACATCCACTCTATTCTGGACATTTTTTTCCTTCTGGCAGCCAGAAGGCCCGATGCTGCCCTATGCTGCCTAGTGAGAGACTTATATAGATCTATTTCTGGCTCGTTAGCCATCATGAGTAAGCCACACTCACATCTCATGTATCCTTCCTGTAAAGGTACAATATCTATTTTCTTACTTTTTCGTAGTTTTTATGTGTGTTTTTCTTTTAACCAGGTTTTTCCAACATAACCAAGATTTTTCTACAGCCCTAGTTCAGTGGAGTCACATCGACTCGATTCTGGGCTTTTTTCCCCCTTTCTCGCAACCAGCAGGCCCGATGCTGCCCTTTGCTGCCTATTGAGAGATTCATATAGATCTATTTCTGGCTTGTTAGCCATCATGAGTAAGCCACACTCACATCTCATGTATCCTTCCTGTAAAGGTACAATATCTATTTTCTTACTTTTTCGTAGGTTTTATGTGTGTTTTTCTTTTAGCCAGGTTTTTCCTACGTAACCAAGATTTTTCTACAGCCCTAGCTCAGTGGAGTCACATCCACTCGATTCTGGACATTTTTTTCCTTCTGGAAGCCAGAAGGCCCGATGCTGCGCTATGCTGCCTAGTGAGAGATTTAAATAGATCTATTTCTGGCTCGTTAGCCATCATCAGTAAGCCACACCCACATCCCATGTATCCTCCCTTTAAAGGTACAATATATATTTTCTTACTTTTTCATAGGTTTTATGTGTGTTTCTCTTATAGCCAGGTTTTTCCTACGTTAGCAAGATTTTTCTACAGCCCTAGCTCAGTGGAGTCACATCCACTCGATTCTGGACATTTTTTTCCTTCTGGCAGCCAGAAGGCCCGCTGCTTCCCTATGCTGCCTAGTGAGAGACTTATATAGATCTATTTCTGGCTCGTTAGCCATCATTAATAAGCCACACCCATATCCCATGTATCCTCCCTGTAAAGGTACAATATCTATTTTCTTACTTTTTCGTAGGTTTTATGTGTGTTTTTCTTTTAGCCAGGTTTTTCCTACGTAACCAAGATTTTTCTACAGCCCTAGCTCAGTGGAGTCACATCCACTCGATTCTGGGCTTTTTTTTCCCCATTCTCGCAACCAGCAGGCCCGATGCTGCCCTTTGCTGCCTATTGAGAGATTCATATAGATCTATTTCTGGCTCGTTAGCCATCATGAGTAAGCCACACCCACATCCCATGTATCCTCCCTGTAAAGGTACAATATCTATTTTCTTACTTTTTCGTAGGTTTTATGTGTGTTTTTCTTTTAGCCAGGTTTTTCCTACATAACCAAGATTTTTCTACAGCCCTAGCTCAATGGAGTCACATCCACTCGATTCTAGGCTTTTTTTTTTTCCTTCTGGCAGCCAGAAGGCCCGATGCTGCCCTATGCTGCCTAGTGAGAGATTTATATAGATCTATTTCTGGCTCGTTAGCCATCATCAGTAAGCCACACCCACATCCCATGTATCCTCCCTGTAAAGGTACAATATCTATTTTCTTACTTTTTCGTAGGTTTTATGTGTGTTTTTCTTTTAGCCAGGTTTTCACTACGTAACCAAGATTTTTCTACAACCCTAGCTCAATGGAGTCACATCCACTCGATTCTAGGCTTTTTTTTTTTCCTTCTGGCAGCCAGAAGGCCCGATGCTGCCCTATGCTGCCTAGTGAGAGACTTATATAGATCTATTTCTGGCTCGTTAGCCACCATCAATAAGCCACACCCACATCCCATGTATCCTCCCTGTAAAGGTACAATATCTATTTTCTTACATTTTCGTAGGTTTTATGTGTCTTTTTCTTTTAACCATGCTTTTCCAACATAACCAAGATTTTTCAACTATCATACTTCACTGGAGTCACATCCTCTCGATTCTGGGCTTTTTTTTTCCTTCTGGCATCCAACAGGCCCGATGCTGCCCTATGCTGCCTAATGAGAGACTTATATTGATCTATTTCTGGCTCGTTAGCCATCATGAGTAAGCCACACTCACATCTCATGTATCCTTCCTGTAAAGGTACTATATCTATTTTCTTACTTTTTCATAGGTTTTATGTGTGTTTTTCTTTTAGACAGGTTTTTTCCTACGTAACCAAGATTTTTCTACAGCCCTAACTCAATGGAGTCACATCCACTCTATTCTGGACATTTTTTTCCTTCTGGCAGCCAGAAGGCCCGATGCTGCCCTATGCTGCCTAGTGAGAGACTTATATAGATCTATTTCTGGCTCGTTAGCCATCATGAGTAAGCCACACTCACATCTCATGTATCCTTCCTGTAAAGGTACAATATCTATTTTCTTACTTTTTCGTAGTTTTTATGTGTGTTTTTCTTTTAACCAGGTTTTTCCAACATAACCAAGATTTTTCTACAGCCCTAGTTCAGTGGAGTCACATCGACTCGATTCTGGGCTTTTTTCCCCCTTTCTCGCAACCAGCAGGCCCGATGCTGCCCTTTGCTGCCTATTGAGAGATTCATATAGATCTATTTCTGGCTCGTTAGCCATCATGAGTAAGCCACACTCACATCTCATGTATCCTTCCTCTAAAGGTACAATATCTATTTTCTTACTTTTTCGTAGGTTTTATGTGTGTTTTTCTTTTAGACAGGTTTTTCCTACGTAACCAAGATTTTTCTACAGCCGTAGCTAAGTGGAGTCACATCCAGTCGATTCTGGGCCTTTTTTTCCCATTCTCGCAACCAGCAGGCCCGATGCTGCCCTTTGCTGCCTATTGAGAGATTCATATAGATATATTTCTGGCTCGTTAGCCATCATGAGTAAGCCACACTCACATCTCATGTATCCTTCCTGTAAAGGTACAATATCTATTTTCTTCCTTTTTCGTAGGTTTTATGTGTGTTTTTCTTTTAGACAGGTTTTTTCTATGTAACCAAGATTTTTCTACAGCCCTAGCTCAATGGAGTCACATCCACTCTATTCTGGGCTTTTTTTTTCCTTCTGGCAGCCAGAATGCCCGATGCTGCCCTATGCTGCCTATTTGAGATTCATATAGATATATTTTTGGCTCGTTAGCCATCATGAGTAAGCCACACTCACATCTCATGTATCCTTCCTGTAAAGGTACAATATCTATTTTCTTACATTTTCGTAGGTTTTATGTGTCTTTTTCTTTTAACCATGTTTTTCCAACATAACCAAGATTTTTCAACTACCCTAGTTCACTGGAGTCACATCCACTCGATTCTGGGCTTTTTTTTTTCCTTCTGGCAGCCAGCAGGCCCGATGCTGCCCTATGCTGCCTAGTGAGAGACTTATATAGATCTATTTCTGGCCCATTAGCCATCATCAGTAAGCCACACCCACATCCCATGTATCCTCCCTGTAAAAGTATAATATCTATTTTCTTCCTTTTTCGTAGGTTTTATGTGTGTTTTTCTTTTAGACAGGTTTTTCCTACGTAACCAAGATTTTTCTACAGCCCTAGCTCAGTGGAGTCACATCCACTCGATTCTGGACATTTTTTTCCTTCTGGCAGCCAGAAGGCCCGATGCTGCCCTATGCTGCCTAGTGAGAGATTTATATAGATCTATTTCTGGCTCGTTAGCCATCATCAGTAAGCCACACCCACATCCCATGTATCCTCCCTGTAAAGGTACAATATCTATTTTCTTACTTTTTCGTAGGTTTTATGTGTGTTTTTCTTTTAGCCAGGTTTTCACTACGTAACCAAGATTTTTCTACAACCCTAGCTCAATGGAGTCACATCCACTCGATTCTAGGCTTTTTTTTTTTCCTTCTGGCAGCCAGAAGGCCCGATGCTGCCCTATGCTGCCTAGTGAGAGACTTATATAGATCTATTTCTGGCTCGTTAGCCACCATCAATAAGCCACACCCACATCCCATGTATCCTCCCTGTAAAGGTACAATATCTATTTTCTTACATTTTCGTAGGTTTTATGTGTCTTTTTCTTTTAACCATGCTTTTCCAACATAACCAAGATTTTTCAACTATCATACTTCACTGGAGTCACATCCTCTCGATTCTGGGCTTTTTTTTTCCTTCTGGCATCCAACAGGCCCGATGCTGCCCTATGCTGCCTAATGAGAGACTTATATAGATCTATTTCTGGCTCGTTAGCCATCATGAGTAAGCCACACTCACATCTCATGTATCCTTCCTGTAAAGGTACTATATCTATTTTCTTACTTTTTCATAGGTTTTATGTGTGTTTTTCTTTTAGACAGGTTTTTTCCTACGTAACCAAGATTTTTCTACAGCCCTAACTCAATGGAGTCACATCCACTCTATTCTGGACATTTTTTTCCTTCTGGCAGCCAGAATGCCCGATGCTGCCCTATGCTGCCTATTTGAGATTCATATAGATATATTTCTGGCTCGTTAGCCATCATGAGTAAGCCACACTCACATCTCATGTATCCTTCCTGTAAAGGTACAATATCTATTTACTTACATTTTCGTAGGTTTTATGTGTCTTTTTCTTTTAACCATGTTTTTCCAACATAACCAAGATTTTTCAACTACCCTAGTTCACTGGAGTCACATCCACTCGATTCTGGGCTTTTTTTTTTCCTTCTGGCAGCCAGCAGGCCCGATGCTGCCCTATGCTGCCTAGTGAGAGACTTATATAGATCTATTTCTGGCCCATTAGCCATCATCAGTAAGCCACACCCACATCCCATGTATCCTCCCTGTAAAAGTATAATATCTATTTTCTTACTTTTTCGTAGGTTTTATGTGTGTTTTTCTTTTAGCCAGGTTGTTCCTACGTAACCAAGATTTTTCTACAGCCCTAGCTCAGTGGAGTCACATCCACTCGACTCTGGACATGTTTTTCCTTCTGGCAGCCAGAAGGCCCGATGCTGCCCTATGCTGCCTAGTGTGAGACTTATATAGATCTATTTCTGGCTTGTTAGCCATCATCAATAAGCCACACCCACATCCCATGTATCCTCCCTGTAAAGGTACAATATCTATTTTCTTACTTTTTCGTAGGTTTTATGTGTGTTTTTCTTTTAGACAGGTTTTTCCTACGTAACCAAGATTTGTCTACAGCGCTAGCTCAGTGGAGTCACATCCACTCAATTCTGGGCTTTTTTTCCCCCTTCTCGCAACCAGCAGGCCCGATGCTGCCCTATGCTGCCTATTGAGAGATTCATATAGCTCTATTTCTGGCTCGTTAGCCATCATGAGTAAGCCACACTCACATCTCATGTATCCTTCCTGTAAAGGTACAATATCTATTTTCTTACTTTTTCGTAGGTTTTATGTGTGTTTTTCTTTTAGACAGGTTTTTCCTACGTAACCAAGATTTTCCTACAGCCCTAACTCACTGGAGTCACATCCAATCGATTCTGCACTTTTTTTTTTCCTTCTGGCAGCCAGAAGGCCCGATGCTGCCCTATGCTGCCTAGTGAGAGACTTATATAGATCTATTTCTGGCTTGTTAGCCATCATCAATAAGCCACACCCACATCCCATGTATCCTCCCTGTAAAGGTACAATATCTATTTTCTTACTTTTTCGTAGGTTTTATGTGTGTTTTTCTTTTAGCCAGGTTTTTCCTACGTAACCAAGATTTGTCTACAGCGCTAGCTCAGTGGAGTCACATCCACTCAATTCTGGGCTTTTTTTCCCCCTTCTCGCAACCAGCAGGCCCGATGCTGCCCTATGCTGCCTATTTGAGATTCATATAGATATATTTCTGGCTCGTTAGCCATCATGAGTAAGCCACACTCACATCTCATGTATCCTTCCTGTAAAGGTACAATATCTATTTACTTACATTTTCGTAGGTTTTATGTGTCTTTTTCTTTTAACCATGTTTTTCCAACATAACCAAGATTTTTCAACTACCCTAGTTCACTGGAGTCACATCCACTCGATTCTGGGCTTTTTTTTTTCCTTCTGGCAGCCAGCAGGCCTGATGCTGCCCTATGCTGCCTATTGAGAGACTTATATAGATCTATTTCTGGCCCATTAGCCATCATCAATAAGCCACACCCACATTCCATGTATCCTCCCTGTAAAGGTACAATATCTATTTTCTTACTTTTTCGTAGGTTTTATGTGTGTTTTTCTTTTAGCCAGGTTTTTCCTACGTAACCAAGATTTGTCTACAGCGCTAGCTCAGTGGAGTCACATCCACTCTATTCTGGGCTTTTTTTTTCCTTCTGGCAGCCAGCAGGCCTGATGCTGCCCTATGCTTCCTAGTGAGAGACTTATATAGATCTATTTCTGGCCCATTAGCCATCATCTGTAAGCCACACCCACATCCCATGTATCCTCCCTGTAAAGGTATAATATCTATTTTCTTACTTTTTCGTAGGTTTTATGTGTGTTTCTCTTATAGCCAGGTTTTTCCTTCGTTCGCAAGATTTTTCTACTGCCCTAGCTCAGACAAATCACATCCACTCGATACTGGACATTTTTTTCCTTCTGGCAGCCAGAAGGCCCGATGCTGCCCTATGCTGCCTAGTGAGAGACTTATATACATCTATTTCTGGCCCATTAGCCATCATCAGTAAGCCACACCCACATCCCATGTATCCGCCCTGTAAAGGTACAATATCTATTTTCTTACTTTTTTTTAGGTTTTATGTATGTTTTTCTTTTAACCAGGTTTTTCCAACATAACCAAGATTTTTCTACAGCCCTAGCTCAGTGGAGTCACATCCACTCGATTCTGGGCTTTTTTTTTTTTTTTCCTTCTGGCAGCCAGAAGGCCCGATGCTGCCCTATGCTGCCCTATGCTGCCCAGTGAGAGATTTATATAGATCTATTTCTGGCTCCTTAGCCATCATCAGTAAGCCACACCCACATCTCATGTATCCTCCCTGTAAAGGTACAATATCTATTTTCTTTCTTTTTCGTAGGTTTTATGTGTGTTTTTCTTTTCGCCAGGTTTTTCCTATGTTAGCAAGATTTTTCTACAGACCTAGCTTAGTGGAGTCACATCCACTCGATTCTGGGCTTTTTTTTTTTTCTTCTGGCAGCCAGAAGGCCCGATGCTGCCCTATGCTGCCTAGTGAGAGACTTATATACATCTATTTCTGGCTCATTAGACATCATCAGTAAGCCACACTCACATCTCATGTATCCTTCCTGTAAAGGTACAATATCTATTTTCTTACATTTTCGTAGATTTTATGTGTCTTTTTCTTTTAACCATGCTTTTCCAACATAACCAAGATTTTTCAACTACCCTACTTCACTGGAGTCACATCCTCTCGATTTTGGGCTTTTTTTTTTCCTTCTGGCAGCCAGCAGGCCCGATGCTGCCCTATGCTGCCTAGTGAGAGACTTATATAGATCTATTTCTGGCTCGTTAGCCATCATCAGTAAGCCACACCCACATCCCATGTATCCTCCCTGTAAAGGTACAATATCTATTTTCTTACTTTTTCGTAGGTTTTATGTGTGTTTTTCTTTTAACCAGGTTTTCCCTACGTAACCAAGATTTTTCTACAGCCCTAGCTTAGTGGAGTCACATCCACTCGATTCTGGGCTTTTTTTTTTTTCTTCTGGCAGCCAGAAGGCCCGATGCTGCCCTATGCTGCCTAGTGAGAGACTTATATACATCTATTTCTGGCCCATTAGCCATCATCAGTAAGCCACACCCACATCCCATGTATCCTCCCTGTAAAAGTATAATATCTATTTTCTTACTTTTTCGTAGGTTTTATGTGTGTTTTTCTTTTAGCCAGGTTGTTCCTACGTAACCAAGATTTTTCTACAGCCCTAGCTCAGTGGAGTCACATCCACTCGACTCTGGACATGTTTTTCCTTCTGGCAGCCAGAAGGCCCGATGCTGCCCTATGCTGCCTAGTGTGAGACTTATATAGATCTATTTCTGGCTTGTTAGCCATCATCAATAAGCCACACCCACATCCCATGTATCCTCCCTGTAAAGGTACAATATCTATTTTCTTACTTTTTCGTAGGTTTTATGTGTGTTTTTCTTTTAGACAGGTTTTTCCTACGTAACCAAGATTTGTCTACAGCGCTAGCTCAGTGGAGTCACATCCACTCAATTCTGGGCTTTTTTTCCCCCTTCTCGCAACCAGCAGGCCCGATGCTGCCCTATGCTGCCTATTGAGAGATTCATATAGCTCTATTTCTGGCTCGTTAGCCATCATGAGTAAGCCACACTCACATCTCATGTATCCTTCCTGTAAAGGTACAATATCTATTTTCTTACTTTTTCGTAGGTTTTATGTGTGTTTTTCTTTTAGACAGGTTTTTCCTACGTAACCAAGATTTTCCTACAGCCCTAACTCACTGGAGTCACATCCAATCGATTCTGCACTTTTTTTTTTCCTTCTGGCAGCCAGAAGGCCCGATGCTGCCCTATGCTGCCTAGTGAGAGACTTATATAGATCTATTTCTGGCTTGTTAGCCATCATCAATAAGCCACACCCACATCCCATGTATCCTCCCTGTAAAGGTACAATATCTATTTTCTTACTTTTTCGTAGGTTTTATGTGTGTTTTTCTTTTAGCCAGGTTTTTCCTACGTAACCAAGATTTGTCTACAGCGCTAGCTCAGTGGAGTCACATCCACTCAATTCTGGGCTTTTTTTCCCCCTTCTCGCAACCAGCAGGCCCGATGCTGCCCTATGCTGCCTATTTGAGATTCATATAGATATATTTCTGGCTCGTTAGCCATCATGAGTAAGCCACACTCACATCTCATGTATCCTTCCTGTAAAGGTACAATATCTATTTACTTACATTTTCGTAGGTTTTATGTGTCTTTTTCTTTTAACCATGTTTTTCCAACATAACCAAGATTTTTCAACTACCCTAGTTCACTGGAGTCACATCCACTCGATTCTGGGCTTTTTTTTTTCCTTCTGGCAGCCAGCAGGCCTGATGCTGCCCTATGCTGCCTATTGAGAGACTTATATAGATCTATTTCTGGCCCATTAGCCATCATCAATAAGCCACACCCACATTCCATGTATCCTCCCTGTAAAGGTACAATATCTATTTTCTTACTTTTTCGTAGGTTTTATGTGTGTTTTTTCTTTTAGCCAGGTTTTTCCTACGTAACCAAGATTTGTCTACAGCGCTAGCTCAGTGGAGTCACATCCACTCTATTCTGGGCTTTTTTTTTCCTTCTGGCAGCCAGCAGGCCTGATGCTGCCCTATGCTTCCTAGTGAGAGACTTATATAGATCTATTTCTGGCCCATTAGCCATCATCTGTAAGCCACACCCACATCCCATGTATCCTCCCTGTAAAGGTATAATATCTATTTTCTTACTTTTTCGTAGGTTTTATGTGTGTTTCTCTTATAGCCAGGTTTTTCCTTCGTTCGCAAGATTTTTCTACTGCCCTAGCTCAGACAAATCACATCCACTCGATACTGGACATTTTTTTCCTTCTGGCAGCCAGAAGGCCCGATGCTGCCCTATGCTGCCTAGTGAGAGACTTATATACATCTATTTCTGGCCCATTAGCCATCATCAGTAAGCCACACCCACATCCCATGTATCCGCCCTGTAAAGGTACAATATCTATTTTCTTACTTTTTTTTAGGTTTTATGTATGTTTTTCTTTTAACCAGGTTTTTCCAACATAACCAAGATTTTTCTACAGCCCTAGCTCAGTGGAGTCACATCCACTCGATTCTGGGCTTTTTTTTTTTTTTTTCCTTCTGGCAGCCAGAAGGCCCGATGCTGCCCTATGCTGCCCTATGCTGCCCAGTGAGAGATTTATATAGATCTATTTCTGGCTCCTTAGCCATCATCAGTAAGCCACACCCACATCTCATGTATCCTCCCTGTAAAGGTACAATATCTATTTTCTTTCTTTTTCGTAGGTTTTATGTGTGTTTTTCTTTTCGCCAGGTTTTTCCTATGTTAGCAAGATTTTTCTACAGACCTAGCTTAGTGGAGTCACATCCACTCGATTCTGGGCTTTTTTTTTTTTCTTCTGGCAGCCAGAAGGCCCGATGCTGCCCTATGCTGCCTAGTGAGAGACTTATATACATCTATTTCTGGCTCATTAGACATCATCAGTAAGCCACACTCACATCTCATGTATCCTTCCTGTAAAGGTACAATATCTATTTTCTTACATTTTCGTAGATTTTATGTGTCTTTTTCTTTTAACCATGCTTTTCCAACATAACCAAGATTTTTCAACTACCCTACTTCACTGGAGTCACATCCTCTCGATTTTGGGCTTTTTTTTTTCCTTCTGGCAGCCAGCAGGCCCGATGCTGCCCTATGCTGCCTAGTGAGAGACTTATATAGATCTATTTCTGGCTCGTTAGCCATCATCAGTAAGCCACACCCACATCCCATGTATCCTCCCTGTAAAGGTACAATATCTATTTTCTTACTTTTTCGTAGGTTTTATGTGTGTTTTTCTTTTAACCAGGTTTTCCCTACGTAACCAAGATTTTTCTACAGCCCTAGCTTAGTGGAGTCACATCCACTCGATTCTGGGCTTTTTTTTTTTTCTTCTGGCAGCCAGAAGGCCCGATGCTGCCCTATGCTGCCTAGTGAGAGACTTATATACATCTATTTCTGGCCCATTAGCCATCATCAGTAAGCCACACCCACATCCCATGTATCCTCCCTGTAAAGGTATAATATCTATTTTCTTACTTTTTCGTAGGTTTTATGTGTGTTTTTCTTTTAGCCAGGTTTTTCCTACGTAACCAAGATTTTTCTACAGCCCTAGCTCAGTGGAGTCACATCCACTCGACTCTGGACATGTTTTTCCTTCTGGCAGCCAGAAGGCCCGATGCTGCCCTATGCTGCCCAGTGAGAGACTTATATAGATCTATTTCTGGCTTGTTAGCCATCATCAATAAGCCACACCCACATCCCATGTATCCTCCCTGTAAAGGTACAATATCTATTTTCTTACTTTTTCGTAGGTTTTATGTGTGTTTTTCTTTTAGCCAGGTTTTTCCTACGTAACCAAGATTTGTCTACAGCGCTAGCTCAGTGGAGTCACATCCACTCAATTCTGGGCTTTTTTTCCCCCTTCTCGCAACCAGCAGGCCCGATGCTGCCCTATGCTGCCTAGTGAGAGATTCATAAAGATATATTTCTGGCTCGTTAGCCATCATGAGTAAGCCACACTCACATCTCATGTATCCTTCCTGTAAAGGTACAATATCTATTTACTTACATTTTCGTAGGTTTTATGTGTCTTTTTCTTTTAACCATGTTTTTCCAACATAACCAAGATTTTTCAACTACCCTAGTTCACTGGAGTCACATCCACTCGATTCTGGGCTTTTTTTTTTCCTTCTGGCAGCCAGCAGGCCTGATGCTGCCCTATGCTGCCTATTGAGAGACTTATATAGATCTATTTCTGGCCCATTAGCCATCATCAATAAGCCACACCCACATTCCATGTATCCTCCCTGTAAAGGTACAATATCTATTTTCTTACTTTTTCGTAGGTTTTATGTGTGTTTTTCTTTTAGCCAGGTTTTTCCTACGTAACCAAGATTTGTCTACAGCGCTAGCTCAGTGGAGTCACATCCACTCAATTCTGGGCTTTTTTTCCCCCTTCTCGCAACCAGCAGGCCCGATGCTGCCCTATGCTGCCTATTGAGAGATTCATATAGATCTATTTCTGGCTCGTTAGCCATCATGAGTAAGCCACACTCACATCTCATGTATCCTTCCTGTAAAGGTACAATATCTATTTTCTTACTTTTTCGTACGTTTTATGTGTGATATTCTTTTAACCAGGTTTTTCCAACATAACCAAGATTTTTCTACAGCCCTAGTTCAGTGGAGTCACATCGACTCGATTCTGGGCTTTTTTCCCCCCTTCTCACAACCAGCAGGCCCGATGCTGCCCTTTGCTGCCTATTGAGAGATTCATATAGATCTATTTCTGGCTCGTTAGCCATCATGAGTAAGCCACACTCACATCTCATGTATCCTTCCTGTAAAGGTACAATATCTATTTTCTTACATTTTCGTAGGTTTTATGTGCCTTTTTCTTTTAACCATGCTTTTCCAACATAACCAAGATTTTTCAACTACCCTAGTTCACTGGAGTCACATCCACTCTATTCTGGGCTTTTTTTTTCCTTCTGGCAGCCAGCAGGCCTGATGCTGCCCTATGCTTCCTAGTGAGAGACTTATATAGATCTATTTCTGGCCCATTAGCCATCATCTGTAAGCCACACCCACATCCCATGTATCCTCCCTGTAAAGGTATAATATCTATTTTCTTACTTTTTCGTAGGTTTTATGTGTGTTTCTCTTATAGCCAGGTTTTTCCTTCGTTCGCAAGATTTTTCTACTGCCCTAGCTCAGACAAATCACATCCACTCGATACTGGACATTTTTTTCCTTCTGGCAGCCAGAAGGCCCGATGCTGCCCTATGCTGCCTAGTGAGAGACTTATATACATCTATTTCTGGCCCATTAGCCATCATCAGTAAGCCACACCCACATCCCATGTATCCGCCCTGTAAAGGTACAATATCTATTTTCTTACTTTTTTTTAGGTTTTATGTATGTTTTTCTTTTAACCAGGTTTTTCCAACATAACCAAGATTTTTCTACAGCCCTAGCTCAGTGGAGTCACATCCACTCGATTCTGGGCTTTTTTTTTTTTTTTCCTTCTGGCAGCCAGAAGGCCCGATGCTGCCCTATGCTGCCCTATGCTGCCCAGTGAGAGATTTATATAGATCTATTTCTGGCTCCTTAGCCATCATCAGTAAGCCACACCCACATCTCATGTATCCTCCCTGTAAAGGTACAATATCTATTTTCTTTCTTTTTCGTAGGTTTTATGTGTGTTTTTCTTTTCGCCAGGTTTTTCCTATGTTAGCAAGATTTTTCTACAGACCTAGCTTAGTGGAGTCACATCCACTCGATTCTGGGCTTTTTTTTTTTTTCTTCTGGCAGCCAGAAGGCCCGATGCTGCCCTATGCTGCCTAGTGAGAGACTTATATACATCTATTTCTGGCTCATTAGACATCATCAGTAAGCCACACTCACATCTCATGTATCCTTCCTGTAAAGGTACAATATCTATTTTCTTACATTTTCGTAGATTTTATGTGTCTTTTTCTTTTAACCATGCTTTTCCAACATAACCAAGATTTTTCAACTACCCTACTTCACTGGAGTCACATCCTCTCGATTTTGGGCTTTTTTTTTTCCTTCTGGCAGCCAGCAGGCCCGATGCTGCCCTATGCTGCCTAGTGAGAGACTTATATAGATCTATTTCTGGCTCGTTAGCCATCATCAGTAAGCCACACCCACATCCCATGTATCCTCCCTGTAAAGGTACAATATCTATTTTCTTACTTTTTCGTAGGTTTTATGTGTGTTTTTCTTTTAACCAGGTTTTCCCTACGTAACCAAGATTTTTCTACAGCCCTAGCTTAGTGGAGTCACATCCACTCGATTCTGGGCTTTTTTTTTTTTCTTCTGGCAGCCAGAAGGCCCGATGCTGCCCTATGCTGCCTAGTGAGAGACTTATATACATCTATTTCTGGCCCATTAGCCATCATCAGTAAGCCACACCCACATCCCATGTATCCTCCCTGTAAAGGTATAATATCTATTTTCTTACTTTTTCGTAGGTTTTATGTGTGTTTTTCTTTTAGCCAGGTTTTTCCTACGTAACCAAGATTTTTCTACAGCCCTAGCTCAGTGGAGTCACATCCACTCGACTCTGGACATGTTTTTCCTTCTGGCAGCCAGAAGGCCCGATGCTGCCCTATGCTGCCCAGTGAGAGACTTATATAGATCTATTTCTGGCTTGTTAGCCATCATCAATAAGCCACACCCACATCCCATGTATCCTCCCTGTAAAGGTACAATATCTATTTTCTTACTTTTTCGTAGGTTTTATGTGTGTTTTTCTTTTAGCCAGGTTTTTCCTACGTAACCAAGATTTGTCTACAGCGCTAGCTCAGTGGAGTCACATCCACTCAATTCTGGGCTTTTTTTCCCCCTTCTCGCAACCAGCAGGCCCGATGCTGCCCTATGCTGCCTAGTGAGAGATTCATAAAGATCTATTTCTGGCTCGTTAGCCATCATGAATAAGCCACACTCACATCTCATGTATCCTTCCTGTAAAGGTACAATATCTATTTTCTTACTTTTTCGTAGGTTTTATGTGTTTTTTTCTTATAGCCAGGTTTTTCCTACGTAACCAAGATTTTTCTAAAGCCCTAGCTCAATGGAGTCACATCCACTCGATTCTAGGCTTTTTTTTTTTTTTCCTTCTGGCAGACAGAAGGCCCGATGATGCCCTATGCTGCCTAGTGAGAGACTTATATAGATCTATTTTTGGCTTTTTCGCCATCATCAGTAAGCCACACCCACATCTCATGTATCTTCCCTGTAAAGGTACTATATCTATTTTCTTACTTTTTCGTAGGTTTTATGTGTGTTTTTCTTTTAGCCAGGTTTTTCCTACGTAACCAAGATTTTTCAACTACCCTAGTTCACTGGAGTCACATCCACTCGATTCTGGGCTTTTTTTTTTTCCTTCTGGCAGCCAGCAGGCCCGATGCTGCCCTATGCTGCCTATTGAGAGACTTATATAGATCTATTTCTGGCCCATTAGCCATCATCAGTAAGCCACACCCACATCCCATGTATCCGCCCTGTAAAGGTACAATATCTATTTTCTTACTTTTTTTTAGGTTTTATGTATGTTTTTCTTTTAACCAGGTTTTTCCAACATAACCAAGATTTTTCTACAGCCCTAGCTCAGTGGAGTCACATCCACTCGATTCTGGGCTTTTTTTTTTTTTTTTCCTTCTGGCAGCCAGAAGGCCCGATGCTGCCCTATGCTGCCCTATGCTGCCCAGTGAGAGATTTATATAGATCTATTTCTGGCTCCTTAGCCATCATCAGTAAGCCACACCCACATCTCATGTATCCTCCCTGTAAAGGTACAATATCTATTTTCTTTCTTTTTCGTAGGTTTTATGTGTGTTTTTCTTTTCGCCAGGTTTTTCCTATGTTAGCAAGATTTTTCTACAGACCTAGCTTAGTGGAGTCACATCCACTCGATTCTGGGCTTTTTTTTTTTTCTTCTGGCAGCCAGAAGGCCCGATGCTGCCCTATGCTGCCTAGTGAGAGACTTATATACATCTATTTCTGGCTCATTAGACATCATCAGTAAGCCACACTCACATCTCATGTATCCTTCCTGTAAAGGTACAATATCTATTTTCTTACATTTTCGTAGATTTTATGTGTCTTTTTCTTTTAACCATGCTTTTCCAACATAACCAAGATTTTTCAACTACCCTACTTCACTGGAGTCACATCCTCTCGATTTTGGGCTTTTTTTTTTCCTTCTGGCAGCCAGCAGGCCCGATGCTGCCCTATGCTGCCTAGTGAGAGACTTATATAGATCTATTTCTGGCTCGTTAGCCATCATCAGTAAGCCACACCCACATCCCATGTATCCTCCCTGTAAAGGTACAATATCTATTTTCTTACTTTTTCGTAGGTTTTATGTGTGTTTTTCTTTTAACCAGGTTTTCCCTACGTAACCAAGATTTTTCTACAGCCCTAGCTTAGTGGAGTCACATCCACTCGATTCTGGGCTTTTTTTTTTTTCTTCTGGCAGCCAGAAGGCCCGATGCTGCCCTATGCTGCCTAGTGAGAGACTTATATACATCTATTTCTGGCCCATTAGCCATCATCAGTAAGCCACACCCACATCCCATGTATCCTCCCTGTAAAGGTATAATATCTATTTTCTTACTTTTTCGTAGGTTTTATGTGTGTTTTTCTTTTAGCCAGGTTTTTCCTACGTAACCAAGATTTTTCTACAGCCCTAGCTCAGTGGAGTCACATCCACTCGACTCTGGACATGTTTTTCCTTCTGGCAGCCAGAAGGCCCGATGCTGCCCTATGCTGCCCAGTGAGAGACTTATATAGATCTATTTCTGGCTTGTTAGCCATCATCAATAAGCCACACCCACATCCCATGTATCCTCCCTGTAAAGGTACAATATCTATTTTCTTACTTTTTCGTAGGTTTTATGTGTGTTTTTCTTTTAGCCAGGTTTTTCCTACGTAACCAAGATTTGTCTACAGCGCTAGCTCAGTGGAGTCACATCCACTCAATTCTGGGCTTTTTTTCCCCCTTCTCGCAACCAGCAGGCCCGATGCTGCCCTATGCTGCCTAGTGAGAGATTCATAAAGATCTATTTCTGGCTCGTTAGCCATCATGAGTAAGCCACACTCACATCTCATGTATCCTTCCTGTAAAGGTACAATATCTATTTTCTTACTTTTTCGTAGGTTTTATGTGTTTTTTTCTTATAGCCAGGTTTTTCCTACGTAACCAAGATTTTTCTAAAGCCCTAGCTCAATGGAGTCACATCCACTCGATTCTAGGCTTTTTTTTTTTTTTTCCTTCTGGCAGCCAGCAGGCCCGATGCTGCCCTATGCTGCCTATTGAGAGACTTATATAGATCTATTTCTGGCCCATTAGCCATCATCAGTAAGCCACACCCACATCCCATGTATCCGCCCTGTAAAGGTATAATATCTATTTTCTTACTTTTTCGTAGGTTTTATGTGTGTTTTTCTTTTAGCCAGGTTTTTCCTACGTAACCAAGATTTTTCTACAGCCCTAGTTCAGTGGAGTCACATCGACTCGATTGTGGGCTTTTTTCCCCCCTTCTCGCAACCAGCAGGCCCGATGCTGCCCTTTGCTGCCTAGTGAGAGACTTATATAGATCTATTTCTGGCTCGATAGCCATCATCAGTAACCCACACCCATATCTCATGTATCCTCCCTGTAAAGGTACAATATCTATTTTCTTACTTTTTCGTAGGTTTTATGTCTGTTTTTCTTTTAGCCAGGTTTTTCCTACGTAACCAAGATTTTTCTACAGCCCTAACTCAGTGGAGTCACATCCACTCTATTCTGGGCTTTTTTTTTTCCTTCTGGCAGCCAGCAGGCCCGATGCTGTCCTATGCTGCCTATTGAGAGATTCATATTGATCTATTTCTGGCTCGTTAGCCATCATGATTAAGCCACACTCACATCTCATGTATCCTTCCTATAAAGGTACAATATCTATTTTCTTACTTTTTTGTAGGTTTTATGTGTGTTTTTCTTTTAACCAGGTTTTTCCAACATAACCAAGATTTTTTTACAGCCCTAGCTTAGTGGAGTCACATCCACTCGATTCTGGGCTTTTTTTTTTTTCTTCTGGCAGCCAGAAGGCCCGATGCTGCCCTATGCTGCCTAGTGAGAGACTTATATACATCTATTTCTGGCCCATTAGCCATCATCAGTAAGCTACACCCACATCCCATGTATCCGCCCTGTAAAGGTATAATATGTATTTTCTTACTTTTTCGTAGGTTTTATGTGTGTTTTTCTTTTAGCCAGGTTTTTCCTACGTAACCAAGATTTTTCTACGGCCCGAACTCACTGGAGTCACATCCACTCGATTCTGGGCTTTTTTTTTTTCCTTCTGGCAGCCAGAAGGCCCGATGCTGCCCTATGCTGCCTATTTGAGATTCATATAGATCTGTTTCTGGCTCGTTAGCCATCATGAGTAAGCCACACTCACATCTCATGTATCCTTCCTGTAAAGGTACAATATCTATTTTCTTACTTTTTCGTAGTTTTTATGTGTGTTTTTCTTTTAACCAGGTTTTTCCAACATAACCAAGATTTTTCTACAGCCCTAGTTCAGTGGAGTCACATCGACTCGATTCTGGGCTTTTTTCCCCCCTTCTCGCAACCAGCAGGCCCGATGCTGCCCTTTGCTGCCTAGTGAGAGACTTATATAGATCTATTTCTGGCTCGATAGCCATCATCAGTAACCCACACCCATATCTCATGTATCCTCCCTGTAAAGGTACAATATCTATTTTCTTACTTTTTCGTAGGTTTTATGTCTGTTTTTCTTTTAGCCAGGTTTTTCCTATGTTAGCAAGATTTTTCTACAGCCCTAGCTTAGTGGAGTCACATCCACTCGATACTGGGCTTTTTTTTTTTTCTTCTGGCAGCCAGAAGGCCCGATGCTGCCCTATGCTGCCTAGTGAGAGACTTATATACATCTATTTCTGGCCCATTAGCCATCATCAGTAAGCCACACCCACATCCCATGTATCCGCCCTGTAAAGGTATAATATCTATTTTCTTACTTTTTCGTAGGTTTTATGTGTGTTTTTCTTTTAGCCAGGTTTTTCCTACGTAACCAAGATTTTTCTACATCCCTAACTCACTGGAGTCACATCCACTCGATTCTGGGCTTTTTTTTTTTCCTTCTGGCAGCCAGAAGGCCCGATGCTGCCCTATGCTGCCTATTTGAGATTCATATAGATCTATTTCTGGCTCGTTAGCCATCATGAGTAAGCCACACTCCAATCTCATGTATCCTTCCTGTAAAGGTACAATATCTATTTTCTTACATTTTCATAGGTTTTATGTGCCTTTTTCTTTTAACCATGCTTTTCCAACATAACCAAGATTTTTCAACTACCCTAGTTCACTGGAGTCACATGCACTCTATTCTGGGCTTTTTTTTTCCTTCTGGCAGCCAGCAGGCCTGATGCTGCCCTATGCTGCCTAGTGAGAGACTTATATAGATCTATTTCTGGCCCATTAGCCATCATCAGTAAGCCACAACCACATCCCATGTATCCGCCCTGTAAAGGTATAATATCTATTTTCTTACTTTTTCGTAGGTTTTATGTGTGTTTTTCTTTTAGCCAGGTTTTTCCTACGTAACCAAGATTTTTGTACAGCCCTAGCTCAGTGGAGTCACATCCACTCGATTCTAGGCTTTTTTTTTTTTTTCCTTCTGGCAGCCAGACGGCCCGATGCTGCCCTATGCTGCCTAGTGAGAGACTTATATACATCTATTTCTGGCTTGTTAGCCATCATCAGTAAGCCACACCCACATCTCATGTATCTTCCCTGTAAAGGTACTATATCTATTTTCTTACTTTTTCGTAGGTTTTATGTGTGTTTTTCTTTTAGACAGGTTTTTCCTACGTAACCAAGATTTTTCTACAGCCCTAACTCAATGGAGTCACATCCACTCTATTCTGGGCTTTTTTTTCCCTTCTGGCAGCCAGAAGGCCCGATGCTGCCCTATGCTGCCTATTTGAGATTCATATAGATCTATTTCTGGCTCGTTACCCATCATGAGTAAGCCACACTCACATCTCATGTATCCTTCCTGTAAAGGTACAATATCTATTTTCTTACATTTTCGTAGGTTTTATGTGCCTTTTTCTTTTAACCATGCTTTTCCAACATAACCAAGATTTTTCAACTACCCTAGTTCACTGGAGTCACATCCACTCTATTCTGGGCTTTTTTTTTCCTTCTGGCAGCCAGCAGGCCTGAAGCTGCCCTATGCTGCCTAGTGAGAGACTTATATAGATCTATTTCTGGCCCATTAGCCATCATCAGTAAGCCACACCCACATCTCATGTATCTTCCCTGTAAAGGTACTATATCTATTTTCTTACTTTTTCGTAGGTTTTATGTGTGTTTTTCTTTTAGACAAGGTTTTCCTACGTAACCAAGATTTTTCTACAGCCCTAACTCAATGGAGTCACATCCACTCTATTCTGGGCTTTTTTTTCCCTTCTGGCAGCCAGAAGGCCCGATGCTGCCCTATGCTGCCTATTTGAGATTCATATAGATCTATTTCTGGCTCGTTACCCATCATGAGTAAGCCACACTCACATCTCATGTATCCTTCCTGTAAAGGTACAATATCTATTTTCTTACATTTTCATAGGTTTTATGTGTCTTTTTCTTTTAGACAGGGTTTTCCTACGTAACCAAGATTTTTCTACAGCCCTAACTCAATGGAGTCACATCCACTCTATTCTGGGCTTTTTTTCCCCTTCTGGCAGCCAGAAGGCCCGATGCTGCCCTATGCTGCCTATTTGAGATTCATATAGATCTATTTCTGGCTCGTTACCCATCATGAGTAAGCCACACTCACATCTCATGTATCCTTCCTGTAAAGGTACAATATCTATTTTCTTACATTTTCGTAGGTTTTATGTGTCTTTTTCTTTTAACCATGTTTTTCCAACATAACCAATATTTTTCAACTACCCTATTTCACTGGAGTCACATCCACTCGATTCTGGGCTTTTTTTTTTCCTTCTGGCAGCCAGCAGGCCCGATGCTGCCCTATGCTGCCTAGTGAGAGACTTATATAGATCTATTTCTGCCCATTAGCCATCATCAGTAAGCAACACCCACATCCCATGTATCCTCCCTGTAAAGGTATAATATGTATTTTCTTACTTTTTCGTAGGTTTTATGTGTGTTTTTCTTTTAGCCAGGTTTTTCCTACGTAACCAAGATTTTTCTACAGCCCTAGGTCAGTGGAGTCACATCCACTCGATTCTGGACATTTTTTTCCTTCTGGCAGCCAGAAGGCCCGATGCTGCCCTATGCTGCCTAGTGAGAGAATTATATAGATCTATTTCTGGCTCGTTAGCCATCATCAATAAGCCACACCCACATCCCATGTATCCTCCCTGTAAAGGTACAATATCTATTTTCTTACTTTTTCGTAGGTTTTATGTGTGTTTTTCTTTTAGCCAGGTTTTTCCTACGTAACCAACATTTTTCTACAGCCCTAGCTCAGTGGAGTCACATCCAGTCGATTCTGGGCTTTTTTTTCCCATTCTCGCAACCAGCAGGCCCGATGCTGCCCTTTGCTCCCTATTGAGAGATTCATATAGATCTATTTCTGGCTCGTTAGCCATCATGAGTAAGCCACACTCACATCTCATGTATCCTTCCTGTAAAGGTACAATATCTATTTTCTTACTTTTTCGTAGTTTTTATGTGTGTTTTTCTTTTAGCCAGGTTTTTCCAACATAACCAAGATTTTTCTACAGCCCTAGTTCAGTGGAGTCACATCGACTCGATTCTGGGCTTTTTTCCCCCCTTCTCACAACCAGCAGGCCCGATGCTGCCCTTTGCTGCCTAGTGAGAGACTTATATAGATCTATTTCTGGCTCGATAGCCATCATCAGTAACCCACACCCATATCTCATGTATCCTCCCTGTAAAGGTACAATATCTATTTTCTTACTTTTTCGTAGGTTTTATGTCTGTTTTTCTTTTAGCCAGGTTTTTCCTACGTAACCAAGATTTTTCTACAGCCCTAACTCAGTGGAGTCACATCCATTCTATTCTGGGCTTTTTTTTTTCCTTCTGGCAGCCAGCAGGCCCGATGCTGTCCTATGCTGCCTATTGAGAGATTCATATTGATCTATTTCTGGCTCGTTAGCCATCATGATTAAGCCACACTCACATCTCATGTATCCTTCCTGTAAAGGTACAATATCTATTTTCTTACTTTTTTGTAGGTTTTATGTGTGTTTTTCTTTTAACCAGGTTTTTCCAACATAACCAAGATTTTTCTACAGCCCTAGCTCAGTGAAGTCACATCCACTCGATTCTCGGCTTTTTTTTTTTTTCCTTCTGGCAGCCAGAAGGCCCGATGCTGCCCTATGCTGCCTAGTGAGAGACTTATATAGATCTATTTCTGGCTCATTAGCCATCATCAGTAAGCCACACCCACATCTCATGTATCCTCCCTGTAAAGGTACAATATCTATTTTCGTACTTTTTCGTAGGTTTTATGTGTGTTTTTCTGATAGCCAGGTTTTTCCTATGTTAGCAAGATTTTTCTACAGCCCTAGCTTAGTGGAGTCACATCCACTCGATTCTGGGCTTTCTTTTTTTTTCTTCTCGCAGCCAGAAGACCCGATGCTGCCCTATGCTGCCTAGTGAGAGACTTATATACATCTATTTCTGGCCCATTAGCCATCATCAGTAAGCCACACCCACATCCCATGTATCCGCCCTGTAAAGGTATAATATCTATTTTCTTACTTTTTCGTAGGTTTTATGTGTGTTTTTCTTTTAGCCAGGTTTTTCCTACGTTAGCAAGATTTTTCTACAGCCCTAACTCACTGGAGTCACATCCACTCGATTCTGGGCTTTTTTTTTTTCCTTCTGGCAGCCAGCAGGCCCGATGCTGTCCTATGCTGCCTATTGAGAGATTCATATTGATCTATTTCTGGCTCGTTAGCCATCATGATTAAGCCACACTCACATCTCATGTATCCTTCCTGTAAAGGTACAATATCTATTTTCTTACTTTTTTGTAGGTTTTATGTGTGTTTTTCTTTTAACCAGGTTTTTCCAACATAACCAAGATTTTTCTACAGCCCTAGCTCAGTGAAGTCACATCCACTCGATTCTAGGCTTTTTTTTTTTTCCTTCTGGCAGCCAGAAGGCCCGATGCTGCCCTATGCTGCCTAGTGAGAGACTTATATAGATCTATTTCTGGCTCATTAGCCATCATCAGTAAGCCACACCCACATCTCATGTATCCTCCCTGTAAAGGTACAATATCTATTTTCGTACTTTTTCGTAGGTTTTATGTGTGTTTTTCTGATAGCCAGGTTTTTCCTATGTTAGCAAGATTTTTCTACAGCCCTAGCTTAGTGGAGTCACATCCACTCGATTCTGGGCTTTCTTTTTTTTTCTTCTGGCAGCCAGAAGACCCGATGCTGCCCTATGCTGCCTAGTGAGAGACTTATATACATCTATTTCTGGCCCATTAGCCATCATCAGTAAGCCACACCCACATCTCATGTATCCTTCCTGTAAAGGTACAATATCTATTTTCTTACATTTTCGTAGGTTTTATGTGTCTTTTTCTTTTAACCATGTTTTTCCAACATAACCAAGATTTTTCAACTATCCTAGTTCACTGGAGTCACATCCACTCGATTCTGGGCTTTTTTTTTCCTTCTGGCAGCCAGCAGGCCCGATGCTGCCCTATGCTGCCTAGTGAGAGACTTATATAGATCTATTTCTGCCCATTAGCCATCATCAGTAAGCAACACCCACATCCCATGTATCCTCCCTGTAAAGGTATAATATGTATTTTCTTACTTTTTCGTAGGTTTTATGTGTGTTTTTCTTTTAGCCAGGTTTTTCCTACGTAACCAAGATTTTTCTACAGCCCTAGGTCAGTGGAGTCACATCCACTCGATTCTGGACATTTTTTTCCTTCTGGCAGCCAGAGGGCCCGATGCTGCCCTATGCTGCCTAGTGAGAGACTTATATAGATCTATTTCTGGCTCGTTAGCCATCATCAATAAGCCACACCCACATCCCATGTATCCTCCCTGTAAAGGTACAATATCTATTTTCTTACTTTTTCGTAGGTTTTATGTGTGTTTTTCTTTTAGCCAGGTTTTTCCTACGTAACCAAGATTTTTCTACAGCCCTAGCTCAGTGGAGTCACATCCAGTCGATTCTGGGCTTTTTTTCCCCATTCTCGTAACCAGCAGGCCCGATGCTGCCCTTTGCTCCCTATTGAGAGATTCATATAGATCTATTTCTGGCTCGTTAGCCATGATGAGTAAGCCACACTCACATCTCATGTATCCTTCCTGTAAAGGTACAATATCTATTTTCTTACTTTTTCGTAGTTTTTATGTGTGTTTTTCTTTTAACCAGGTTTTTCCAACATAACCAAGATTTTTCTACACCCCTGTTCAGTGGAGTCACATCAACTCGATTCTGGGCTTTTTTCCCCCCTTCTCGCAACCAGCAGGCCCGATGCTGCCCTTTGCTGCCTAGTGAGAGACTTATATAGATCTATTTCTGCCCATTAGCCATCATCAGTAAGCAACACCCACATCCCATGTATCCTCCCTGTAAAGGTACAATATCTATTTTCTTACTTTTTCGTAGGTTTTATGTCTGTTTTTCTTTTAGCCAGGTTTTTCCTACGTAACCAAGATTTTTCTACAGCCCTAACTCAGTGGAGTCAAATCCACTCTATTCTGGGCTTTTTTTTTTTCCTTCTGGCAGCCAGAAGGCCCGATGCTGTCCTATGCTGCCTATTGAGAGATTCATATTGATCTATTTCTGGCTCGTTAGCCATCATGATTAAGCCACACTCACATCTCATGTATCCTTCCTATAAAGGTACAATATCTATTTTCTTACTTTTTTGTAGGTTTTATGTGTGTTTTTCTTTTAACCAGGTTTTTCCAACATAACCAAGATTTTTTTACAGCCCTAGCTTAGTGGAGTCACATCCACTCGATTCTGGGCTTTTTTTTTTTTTTTTCTTCTGGCAGCCAGAAGGCCCGATGCTGCCCTATGCTGCCTAGTGAGAGACTTATATACATCTATTTCTGGCCCATTAGCCATCATCAGTAAGCCACACCCACATCCCATGTATCCTCCCTGTAAAGGTATAATATCTATTTTCTTACTTTTTCGTAGGTTTTATGTGTGTTTTTCTTTTAGCCAGGTTTTTCCTACGTAACCAAGATTTTTCTACAGCCCTATCTCAGTGGAGTCACATCGACTCGATTCTGGGCTTTTTTCCCCCCTTCTCGCAACCAGCAGGCCTGATGCTGCCCTTTGCTGCCTATTGAGAGATTCATATAGATCTATTTCTGGCTCGTTAGCCATCATGAGTAAGCCACACTCACATCTCATGTATCCTTCCTGTAAAGGTACAATATCTATTTTCTTACTTTTTCGTAGGTTTTATTTGTGTTTTTCTTTTAACCAGGTTTTTCCAACATAACCAAGATTTTTCTACACCCCTAGTTCAGTGGAGTCACATCGACTCGATTCTGGGCTTTTTTCCCCCCTTCTCGCAACCAGCAGGCCCGATGCTGCCCTTTGCTGCCTAGTGAGAGACTTATATAGATCTATTTCTGCCCATTAGCCATCATCAGTAAGCAACACCCACATCCCATGTATCCTCCCTGTAAAGGTACAATATCTATTTTCTTACTTTTTCGTAGGTTTTATGTCTGTTTTTCTTTTAGCCAGGTTTTTCCTACGTAACCAAGATTTTTCTACAGCCCTAACTCAGTGGAGTCAAATCCACTCTATTCTGGGCTTTTTTCTTTCCTTCTGGCAGCCAGAAGGCCCGATGCTGTCCTATGCTGCCTATTGAGAGATTCATATTGATCTATTTCTGGCTCGTTAGCCATCATGATTAAGCCACACTCACATCTCATGTATCCTTCCTATAAAGGTACAATATCTATTTTCTTACTTTTTTGTAGGTTTTATGTGTGTTTTTCTTTTAACCAGGTTTTTCCAACATAACCAAGATTTTTTTACAGACCTAGCTTAGTAGAGTCACATCCACTCGATTCTGGGCTTTTTTTTTTTTTTTTCTTCTGGCAGCCAGAAGGCCCGATGCTGCCCTATGCTGCCTAGTGAGAGACTTATATACATCTATTTCTGGCCCATTAGCCATCATCAATAAGCCACACCCACATCCCATGTATCCTCCCTGTAAAGGTATAATATCTATTTTCTTACTTTTTCGTAGGTTTTATGTGTGTTTTTCTTTTAGCCAGGTTTTTCCTACGTAACCAAGATTTTTCTACAGCCCTATCTCAGTGGAGTCACATCCACTCGATTCTAGGCTTTTTTTTTTTCCTTCTGGCAGCCAGAAGGCCCGATGCTGCCCTATGCTGCCTAGTGAGAGACTTATATAGATCTATTTCTGGCTCGTTAGCCATCATCAATAAGCCACACCCACATCCCATGTATCCTCCCTGTAAAGGTACAATATCTATTTTCTTACTTTTTCGTAGGTTTTATGTGTGTTTTTCTTTTAGCCAGGTTTTTCCTCTGTAACCAACATTTTTCTACAGCCCTAGTTCAGTGGAGTCACATCGACTCGATTCTGGGCTTTTTTCCCCCCTTCTCGCAACCAGCAGGCCTGATGCTGCCCTTTGCTGCCTATTGAGAGATTCATATATATCTATTTCTGGCTCGTTAGCCATCATGAGTAAGCCACACTCACATCTCATGTATCCTTCCTGTAAAGGTACAATATCTATTTTCTTACTTTTTCGTAGGTTTTATGTGTGTTTTTCTTTTAGACAGGTTTTTCCTACGTAACCAAGATTTTTCTACAGCCCTAACTCACTGGAGTCACATCCACTCGATTCTGGGCTTTTTTTTTCCCTTCTGGCAGCCAGAAGGCCCGATGCTGCCCTATGCTGCCTATTTGAGATTCATATAGATCTATTTCTGGCTCGTTAGCCATCATGAGTAAGCCACACTCACATCTCATGTATCCTTCCTGTAAAGGTACAATATCTATTTTCTTACATTTTCGTAGGTTTTATGTGCCTTTTTCTTTTAACCATGCTTTTCCAACATAACCAAGATTTTTCAACTACCCTAGTTCACTGGAGTCACATCCACCCTATTCTGGGTTTTTTTTTTTCCTTCTGGCAGCCAGCAGGCCTGATGCTGCCCTATGCTGCCTAGTGAGAGACTTATATAGATCTATTTCTGGCTCGTTAGCCGTCATCAGGAACCCACACCCATATCTCATGTATCCTTCCTGTAAAGGTACAATATCTATTTTCTTACTTTTTTTTAGGTTTTATGTGTGTTTTTTTTTTAACTAGGTTTTTCCAACATAACCAAGATTTGTCTACAGCCCTAGCTCAGTGGAGTCACATCCATTCGATTCTGGGCTTTTTTTTTTTTTTTCCTTCTGGCAGCCAGAAGGCCCGATGCTGCCCTATGCTGCCCAGTGATAGATTTATATAGATCTATTTCAGGCTCATTAGCCATCATCAGTAAGCCACACCCACATCTCATGTATCCTCCCTGTAAAGGTACAATATCTATTTTCTTACTTTTTCGTAGGTTTTATGTGTGTTTTTCTGATAGCCAGGTTTTTCCTATGTTAGCAAGATTTTTCTACAGCCCTAGCTCAGTGGAGTCACATCGACTCAATTCTGGGCTTTTTTTTCCCCTTCTCACAACCAGCAGGCCCGATGCTGCCCTTTGCTGCCTAGTAAGAGACTTATATAGATCTATTTCTGGCTCGATAGCCATCATCAGTAACCCACACCCATATCTCATGTATCCTCCCTGTAAAGGTACAATATCTATTTTCTTACTTTTTCGTAGGTTTTATGTCTGTTTTTCTTTTAGCCAGGTTTTTCCTACGTAACCAAGATTTTTCTACAGCCCTAACTCAGTGGAGTCACATCCACTCTATTCTGGGCTTTTTTTTTTCCTTCTGGCAGCCAGCAGGCCCGATGCTGTCCTATGCTGCCTATTGAGAGATTCATATTGATCTATTTCTGGCTCGTTAGCCATCATGAGTAAGCCACACTCACATCTCATGGATCCTTCCTGTAAAGGTACAATATCTATTTTCTTACTTTTTTGTAGGTTTTATGTGTGTTTTTCTTTTAGCCAGGTTTTTCCTACGTAACCAAGATTTTTCTACAGCCCTAACTCAGTGGAGTCAAATCCACTCTATTCTGGGCTTTTTTTTTTCCTTCTGGCAGCCAGAAGGCCCGATGCTGTCCTATGCTGCCTATTGAGAGATTCATATTGATCTATTTCTGGCTCGTTAGCCATCATGATTAAGCCACACTCACATCTCATGTATCCTTCCTATAAAGGTACAATATCTATTTTCTTACTTTTTTGTAGGTTTTATGTGTGTTTTTCTTTTAACCCGGTTTTTCCAACATAACCAAGATTTTTTTACAGCCCTAGCTTAGTGGAGTCACATCCACTCGATTCTGGGCTTTTTTTTTTTTTTTCCTTCTGGCAGCCAGAAGGCCCGATGCTGCCCTATGCTGCCTAGTGAGAGACTTATATACATCTATTTCTGGCCCATTAGCCATCATCAGTAAGCCACACCCACATCCCATGTATCCTCCCTGTAAAGGTATAATATCTATTTTCTTACTTTTTCGTAGGTTTTATGTGTGTTTTTCTTTTAGCCAGGTTTTTCCTACGTAACCAAGATTTTTCTACAGCCCTAGCTCAGTGGAGTCACATCCACTCGATTCTAGGCTTTTTTTTTTTCCTTCTGGCAGCCAGAAGGCCCGATGCTGCCCTATGCTGCCTAGTGAGAGACTTATATAGATCTATTTCTGGCTCGTTAGCCATCATCAATAAGCCACACCCACATCCCATGTATCCTCCCTGTAAAGGTACAATATCTATTTTCTTACTTTTTCGTAGGTTTTATGTGTGTTTTTCTTTTAGCCAGGTTTTTCCTATGTAACCAACATTTTTCTACAGCCCTAGTTCAGTGGAGTCACATCGACTCGATTCTGGGCTTTTTTCCCCCCTTCTCGCAACCAGCAGGCCTGATGCTGCCCTTTGCTGCCTATTGAGAGATTCATATAGATCTATTTCTGGCTCGTTAGCCATCATGAGTAAGCCACACTCACATCTCATGTATCCTTCCTGTAAAGGTACAATATCTATTTTCTTACTTTTTCGTAGGTTTTATGTGTGTTTTTCTTTTAACCAGGTTTTTCCAACATAACCAAGATTTTTCTACACCCCTAGTTCAGTGGAGTCACATCGACTCTATTCTGGGCTTTTTTCCCCCCTTCTCGCAACCAGCAGGCCCGATGCTGCCCTTTGCTGCCTAGTGAGAGACTTATATACATCTATTTCTGGCCCATTAGCCATCATCAATAAGCCACACCCACATCCCATGTATCCTCCCTGTAAAGGTATAATATCTATTTTCTTACTTTTTCGTAGGTTTTATGTGTGTTTTTCTTTTAGCCAGGTTTTTCCTACGTAACCAAGATTTTTCTACAGCCCTAGCTCAGTGGAGTCACATCCACTCGATTCTAGGCTTTTTTTTTTTCCTTCTGGCAGCCAGAAGGCCCGATGCTGCCCTATGCTGCCTAGTGAGAGACTTATATAGATCTATTTCTGGCTCGTTAGCCATCATCAATAAGCCACATCCACATCCCATGTATCCTCCCTGTAAAGGTACAATATCTATTTTCTTACTTTTTCGTAGGTTTTATGTGTGTTTTTCTTTTAGCCAGGTTTTTCCTCTGTAACCAACATTTTTCTACAGCCCTAGTTCAGTGGAGTCACATCGACTCGATTCTGGGCTTTTTTCCCCCCCTTCTCGCAACCAGCAGGCCTGATGCTGCCCTTTGCTGCCTATTGAGAGATTCATATAGATCTATTTCTGGCTCGTTAGCCATCATGAGTAAGCCACACTCACATCTCATGTATCCTTCCTGTAAAGGTACAATATCTATTTTCTTACTTTTTCGTAGGTTTTATGTGTGTTTTTCTTTTAGACAGGTTTTTCCTACGTAACCAAGATTTTTCTACAGCCCTAACTCACTGGAGTCACATCCACTCGATTCTGGGCTTTTTTTTTCCCTTCTGGCAGCCAGCAGGCCCGATGCTGCCCTATGCTGCCTAGTGAGAGACTTATATAGATCTATTTCTGGCTTGTAAGCCAATATCAGTAAGCCACACCCACATCTCATGTATCTTCCCTGTAAAGGTACTATATCTATTTTCTTACTTTTTTGTAGTTTTTATGTGTGTTTTTCTTTTAGACAGGTTTTTCCTACGTAACCAAGATTTTTCTACAGCCCTAACTCAATGGAGTCACATCCACTCTATTCAGGGCTTTTTTTTTCCTTCTGGCAGCCAGAAGGCCCGATGCTGCCCTTTGCTGCCTATTGAGAGATTCATATAGATCTATTTCTTGCTCGTTAGCCATCATGAGTAAGCCACGCTCACATCTCATGTATCCTTCCTGTAAAGGTACAATATCTATTTTCTTACTTTTTCGTAGGTTTTATGTGTGTTTTTCTTTTAGACAGGTTTTTCCTACGTAACCAAGATTTTTCTACAGCCCTAACTCACTGGAGTCACATCCACTCGATTCTGGGCTTTTTTTTTCCCTTCTGGCAGCCAGCAGGCCTGATGCTGCCCTATGCTGCCTAGTGAGAGACTTATATAGATCTATTTCTGGCTCGTTAGCCGTCATCAGGAACCCACACCCATATCTCATGTATCCTTCCTGTAAAGGTACAATATCTATTTTCTTACTTTTTCGTAGGTTTTATGTGTGTTTTTCTTTTAACCAGGTTTTTCCTACGTAACCAAGATTTTTCTACACCCCTAGTTCAGTGGAGTCACATCCACTCTATTCTGGGCTTTTTTTTTCCTTCTGGCAGCCAGCAGGCCCGATGCTGCCCTATGCTGCCTAGTGAGAGACTTATATAGATCTATTTCTGGCTTGTAAGCCAATATCAGTAAGCCACACCCACATCTCATGTATCTTCCCTGTAAAGGTACTATATCTATTTTCT
This sequence comes from Arizona elegans, assembly GCA_022577455.1. Lineage (NCBI taxonomy): Eukaryota > Metazoa > Chordata > Lepidosauria > Squamata > Colubridae > Arizona > Arizona elegans. Next base: position 52,655,518 of record JAKOOJ010000009.1, read on the forward strand.
TACTTTTTTGTAGTTTTTATGTGTGTTTTTCTTTTAGACAGGTTTTTCCTACGTAACCAAGATTTTTCTACAGCCCTAACTCAATGGAGTCACATCCACTCTATTCAGGGCTTTTTTTTTCCTTCTGGCAGCCAGAAGGCCCGATGCTGCCCTTTGCTGCCTATTGAGAGATTCATATAGATCTATTTCTTGCTCGTTAGCCATCATGAGTAAGCCACGCTCACATCTCATGTATCCTTCCTGTAAAGGTACAATATCTATTTTCTTACTTTTTCGTAGGTTTTATGTGTGTTTTTCTTTTAGACAGGTTTTTCCTACGTAACCAAGATTTTTCTACAGCCCTAACTCACTGGAGTCACATCCACTCGATTCTGGGCTTTTTTTTTCCCTTCTGGCAGCCAGCAGGCCTGATGCTGCCCTATGCTGCCTAGTGAGAGACTTATATAGATCTATTTCTGGCTCGTTAGCCGTCATCAGGAACCCACACCCATATCTCATGTATCCTTCCTGTAAAGGTACAATATCTATTTTCTTACTTTTTTTTAGGTTTTATGTGTGTTTTTTTTTTAACTAGGTTTTTCCAACATAACCAAGATTTGTCTACAGCCCTAGCTCAGTGGAGTCACATCCATTCGATTCTGGGCTTTTTTTTTTTTTTCCTTCTGGCAGCCAGAAGGCCCGATGCTGCCCTATGCTGCCCAGTGATAGATTTATATAGATCTATTTCAGGCTCATTAGCCATCATCAGTAAGCCACACCCACATCTCATGTATCCTCCCTGTAAAGGTACAATATCTATTTTCTTACTTTTTCGTAGGTTTTATGTGTGTTTTTCTGATAGCCAGGTTTTTCCTATGTTAGCAAGATTTTTCTACAGCCCTAGCTCAGTGGAGTCACATCGACTCAATTCTGGGCTTTTTTTCCCCCTTCTCACAACCAGCAGGCCCGATGCTGCCCTTTGCTGCCTAGTAAGAGACTTATATAGATCTATTTCTGGCTCGATAGCCATCATCAGTAACCCACACCCATATCTCATGTATCCTCCCTGTAAAGGTACAATATCTATTTTCTTACTTTTTCGTAGGTTTTATGTCTGTTTTTCTTTTAGCCAGGTTTTTCCTACGTAACCAAGATTTTTCTACAGCCCTAACTCAGTGGAGTCACATCCACTCTATTCTGGGCTTTTTTTTTTCCTTCTGGCAGCCAGCAGGCCCGATGCTGTCCTATGCTGCCTATTGAGAGATTCATATTGATCTATTTCTGGCTCGTTAGCCATCATGAGTAAGCCACACTCACATCTCATGGATCCTTCCTGTAAAGGTACAATATCTATTTTCTTACTTTTTTGTAGGTTTTATGTGTGTTTTTCTTTTAACCAGGTTTTTCCAACATAACCAAGATTTTTCTACAGCCCTAGCTTAGTGGAGTCACATCCACTCGATTCTGGGCTTTTTTTTTTTTCTTCTGGCAGCCAGAAGGCCCGATTCTGCCCTATGCTGCCTAGTGAGAGACTTATATACATCTATTTCTGGCCCATTAGCCATCATGAGTAAGCCACACTCACATCTCATGTATCCTCCCTGTAAAGGTACAATATCTATTTTCTTACTTTTTCGTAGGTTTTATGTGTGTTTTTCTTTTAACCAGGTTTTTCCAACATAACCAAGATTTTTCTACAGCCCTAGCTTAGTGGAGTCACATCCACTCAATTCTGGGCTTTTTTTTTTTTCTTCTGGCAGCCAGAAGGCCCAATTCTGCCCTATGCTGCCTAGTGAGAGACTTATATACATCTATTTCTGGCCCATTAGCCATCATGAGTAAACCACATTCACATCTCATGTATCCTCCCTGTAAAGGTACAATATCTATTTTCTTACTTTTTTGTAGGTTTTATGTGTGTTTTTCTTTTAACCAGGTTTTTCCAACATAACCAAGATTTTTCTACAGCCCTAGTTCAATCGAGTCACATCGACTCGATTCAGGGCTTTTTTTTTCCTTCTGGCAGCCAGAAGGCCCGATGCTGCCCTATGTTGCCTAGTGAGAGATTTATATAGATCTATTTCTGGCTCGTTAGCCATCATGAGTAAGCCACACCCACATCCCATGTACCCTCCCTGTAAAGGTACTATATCTATTTTCTTACTTTTTCGTAGGTTTTATGTGTGTTTTTCTTTTAGACAGGTTTTTCCTACGTAACCAAGATTTTTCTACAGCCCTAGCTCAGTGGAGTCACATCCACTCGACTCTGGACATGTTTTTCCTTCTGGCAGCCAGAAGGCCCGATGCTGCCCTATGCTGCCTAGTGAGAGACTTATATAAATCTATTTCAGGCTTGTTAGCCATCATCAATAAGCCACACCCACATCCCATGTATCCTCCCTGTAAAGGTACAATATCTATTTTCTTACTTTTTCGTAGGTTTTATGTGTGTTTTTCTTTTAGCCAGGTTTTTCCTACGTAACCAAGATTTGTCTACAGCCCTAGCTCAGTGGAGTCACATCCACTCGATTCTGGGCTTTTTTTCCCCCTTCTCGCAACCAGCAGGCCCGATGCTGCCCTATGCTGCCTATTGAGAGATTCATATAGATCTATTTCTTGCTCGTTAGCCATCATCAGTAAGGCACACCCACATCTCATGTATCTTCCCTGTAAAGGTACTATATCTATTTTCTTACTTTTTCGTAGGTTTTATGTGTGTTTTTCTTTTAGACAGGTTTTTCCTACGTAACCAAGATTTTTCTACAGCCCTAACTCAATGGAGTCACATCCACTCTATTCTGGGCTTTTTTTTTCCTTCTGGCAGCCAGAAGGCCCGATGCTGCCCTATGCTGCCTAGTGAGAGATTTATATAGATCTATTTCTGGCTCGTTAGCCATCATGAGTAAGCCACACCCACATCTCATGTATCCTTCCTGAAAAGGTACAATATCTATTTTCTTACTTTTTCGTAGGTTTTATGTGTGTTTTTCTTTTAGACAGGTTTTTCCTACGTAACCAAGATTTTTCTACAGCCCTAACTCAATGGAGTCACATCCACTCTATTCAGGGCTTTTTTTTTCCTTCTGGCAGCCAGAAGGCCCTATTCTGCCCTATGCTGCCTAGTGAGAGACTTATATACATCTATTTCTGGCCCATTAGCCATCATGAGTAAGCCACACTCACATCTCATGTATCCTCCCTGTAAAGGTACAATATCTATTTTCTTACTTTTTCGTAGGTTTTATGTTGTTTTTCTTTTAACCAGGTTTTTCCAACATAACCAAGATTTTTCTACAGCCCTAGCTTAGTGGAGTCACATCCACTCGATTCTGGGCTTTTTTTTTTTTCTTCTGGCAGCCAGAAGGCCCGATTCTGCCCTATGCTGCCTAGTGAGAGACTTATATACATCTATTTCTGGCCCATTAGCCATCATGAGTAAACCACACTCACATCTCATGTATCCTCCCTGTAAAGGTACAATATCTATTTTCTTACTTTTTTGTAGGTTTTATGTGTGTTTTTCTTTTAACCAGGTTTTTCCAACATAACCAAGATTTTTCTACAGCCCTAGTTCAGTCGAGTCACATCGACTCGATTCAGGGCTTTTTTTTTCCTTCTGGCAGCCAGAAGGCCCGATGCTGCCCTATGTTGCCTAGTGAGAGATTTATATAGATCTATTTCTGGCTCGTTAGCCATCATGAGTAAGCCACACCCACATCCCATGTACCCTCCCTGTAAAGGTACTATATCTATTTTCTTACTTTTTCGTAGGTTTTATGTGTGTTTTTCTTTTAGACAGGTTTTTCCTACGTAACCAAGATTTTTCTACAGCCCTAACTCAATGGAGTCACATCCACTCTATTCTGGGCTTTTTTTTTTCCTTCTGGCAGCCAGAAGGCCCGATGCTGCCCTATGCTGCCTAGTGAGAGATTTAGATAGATCTATTTCTGGCTCGTTAGCCATCATGAGTAAGCCACACCCACATCTCATGTATCCTTCCTGAAAAGGTACAATATCTATTTTCTTACTTTTTCGTAGGTTTTATGTGTGTTTTTCTTTTAGCTAGGTTTTTCCTACGTAACCAAGATTTTTCTACAGCCCTAGCTCAGTGGAGTCACATCCACTCGACTCTGGACATGTTTTTCCTTCTGGCAGCCAGAAGGCCCGATGCTGCCCTATGCTGCCCTATGCTGCCTAGTGAGAGACTTATATAGATCTATTTCTGGCTTGTTAGCCATCATCAATAAGCCACACCCACATCCCATGTATCCTCCCTGTAAAGGTACAATATCTATTTTCTTACTTTTTCGTAGGTTTTATGTGTGTTTTTCTTTTAGCCAGGTTTTTCCTACGTAACCAAGATTTGTCTACAGCCCTAGCTCAGTGGAGTCACATCCACTCGATTCTGGGCTTTTTTTCCCCCTTCTCGCAACCAGCAGGCCCGATGCTGCCCTATGCTGCCTATTGAGAGATTCATATAGATCTATTTCTTGCTCGTTAGCCATCATCAGTAAGGCACACCCACATCTCATGTATCTTCCCTGTAAAGGTACTATATCTATTTTCTTACTTTTTCGTAGGTTTTATGTGTGTTTTTCTTTTAGACAGGTTTTTCCTACGTAACCAAGATTTTTCTACAGCCCTAACTCAATGGAGTCACATCCACTCTATTCTGGGCTTTTTTTTTCCTTCTGGCAGCCAGAAGGCCCGATGCTGCCCTATGCTGCCTAGTGAGAGATTTATATAGATCTATTTCTGGCTCGTTAGCCATCATGAGTAAGCCACACCCACATCTCATGTATCCTTCCTGAAAAGGTACAATATCTATTTTCTTACTTTTTCGTAGGTTTTATGTGTGTTTTTCTTTTAGACAGGTTTTTCCTACGTAACCAAGATTTTTCTACAGCCCTAACTCAATGGATTCACATCCACTCTATTCAGGGCTTTTTTTTTCCTTCTGGCAGCCAGAAGGCCCTATTCTGCCCTATGCTGCCTAGTGAGAGACTTATATACATCTATTTCTGGCCCATTAGCCATCATGAGTAAGCCACACTCACATCTCATGTATCCTCCCTGTAAAGGTACAATATCTATTTTCTTACTTTTTCGTAGGTTTTATGTTGTTTTTCTTTTAACCAGGTTTTTCCAACATAACCAAGATTTTTCTACAGCCCTAGCTTAGTGGAGTCACATCCACTCGATTCTGGGCTTTTTTTTTTTTCTTCTGGCAGCCAGAAGGCCCGATTCTGCCCTATGCTGCCTAGTGAGAGACTTATGTACATCTATTTCTGGCCCATTAGCCATCATGAGTAAACCACACTCACATCTCATGTATCCTCCCTGTAAAGGTACAATATCTATTTTCTTACTTTTTTGTAGGTTTTATGTGTGTTTTTCTTTTAACCAGGTTTTTCCAACATAACCAAGATTTTTCTACAGCCCTAGTTCAGTCGAGTCACATCGACTCGATTCAGGGCTTTTTTTTTCCTTCTGGCAGCCAGAAGGCCCGATGCTGCCCTATGTTGCCTAGTGAGAGATTTATATAGATCTATTTCTGGCTCGTTAGCCATCATGAGTAAGCCACACCCACATCCCATGTACCCTCCCTGTAAAGGTACTATATCTATTTTCTTACTTTTTCGTAGGTTTTATGTGTGTTTTTCTTTTAGACAGGTTTTTCCTACGTAACCAAGATTTTTCTACAGCCCTAACTCAATGGAGTCACATCCACTCTATTCTGGGCTTTTTTTTTTCCTTCTGGCAGCCAGCAGGCCCGATGCTGCCCTATGCTGCCTATTGAGAGATTCATATAGATCTATTTCTTGCTCGTTAGCCATCATCAGTAAGGCACACCCACATCTCATGTATCTTCCCTGTAAAGGTACTATATCTATTTTCTTACTTTTTCGTAGGTTTTATGTGTGTTTTTCTTTTAGACAGGTTTTTCCTACGTAACCAAGATTTTTCTACAGCCCTAACTCAATGGAGTCACATCCACTCTATTCTGGGCTTTTTTTTTCCTTCTGGCAGCCAGAAGGCCCGATGCTGCCCTATGCTGCCTAGTGAGAGATTTATATAGATCTATTTCTGGCTCGTTAGCCATCATGAGTAAGCCACACCCACATCTCATGTATCCTTCCTGAAAAGGTACAATATCTATTTTCTTACTTTTTCGTAGGTTTTATGTGTGTTTTTCTTTTAGACAGGTTTTTCCTACGTAACCAAGATTTTTCTACAGCCCTAACTCAATGGAGTCACATCCACTCTATTCAGGGCTTTTTTTTTCCTTCTGGCAGCCAGAAGGCCCTATTCTGCCCTATGCTGCCTAGTGAGAGACTTATATAGATCTATTTCTGGCTCGTTAGCCGTCATCAGTAACCCACACCCATATCTCATGTATCCTTCCTGTAAAGGTACAATATCTATTTTCTTACTTTTTTTTTAGGTTTTATGTGTGTTTTTCTTTTAACCAGGTTTTTCCAACATAACCAAGATTTTTCTACAGCCCTAGCTCAGTGGAGTCACATCCACTCGATTCTGGGCTTTTTTTTTTTTTTCCTTCTGGCAGCCAGAAGGCCCGATGCTGCCCTATGCTGCCCAGTGAGAGATTTATATAGATCTATTTCTGGCTCATTAGTCATCATCAGTAAGCCACACCCACATCTCATGTATCCTCCCTGTAAAGGTACAATATCTATTTTCTTACTTTTTCGTAGGTTTTATGTGTGTTTTTCTGATAGCCAGGTTTTTCCTATGTTAGCAAGATTTTTCTACAGCCCTAGCTCAGTGGAGTCACATCGACTCAATTCTGGGCTTTTTTTTCCCCTTCTCACAACCAGCAGGCCCGATGCTGCCCTTTGCTGCCTAGTGAGAGACTTATATAGATCTATTTCTGGCTCGATAGCCATCATCAGTAACCCACACCCATATCTCATGTATCCTCCCTGTAAAGGTACAATATCTATTTTCTTACTTTTTCGTAGGTTTTATGTCTGTTTTTCTTTTAGCCAGGTTTTTCCTACGTAACCAAGATTTTTCTACAGCCCTAACTCAGTGGAGTCACATCCACTCTATTCTGGGCTTTTTTCCCCCCTTCTGGCAGCCAGCAGGCCCGATGCTGTCCTATGCTGCCTATTGAGAGATTCATATTGATCTATTTCTGGCTCGTTAGCCATCATGAGTAAGCCACACTCACATCTCATGGATCCTTCCTGTAAAGGTACTATATCTATTTTCTTACTTTTTTGTAGGTTTTATGTGTGTTTTTATTTTAGCCTGGTTTTTCCTACGTAACCAAGATTTTTCTACAGCCCTAGCTCAGTGGAGTCACATCCACTCAATTCTGCGCTTTTTTCCCCCTTCTGGCAGCCAGAAGGCCCGATGCTGCCCTATGCTGCCTAGTAAGAGACTTATATACATCTATTTCTGGCCCATTAGCCATCATCAGTAAGCCACACCCACATCCCATGTATCCTCCCTGTAAAGGTATAATATCTATTTTCTTACTTTTTCGTAGGTTTTATGTGTGTTTTTCTTTTAGCCAGGTTTTTCCTACGTAACCAAGATTTTTCTACAGCCCTAGCTCAGTGGAGTCACATCCACTTGATTCTGGGCTTTTTTTTTTCCTTCTGGCAGCTGCCCTATGCTGCCTAGTGAGAGACATATATAGATCTATTTCTGGCTCGTTAGCCATCATCAGTAACCCACAACCACATCTCATGTATCCTCCCTGTAAAGGTACAATATCTATTTTCTTACTTTTTCCTAGGTTTTATGTGTGTTTTTCTTTTAGCCAGGTATTAAAGTTTGTAGATGATACAACAGTTATCAGTCTCATTCGAGATAAAGATGAGTCTGCATATAATTAAATAAATTGGTCCTGCAATGCAGCCAGAAAAATCTGGAGCATTTCTCACCTTTTCTTCTTTCCTATTATCTTCTCTTATTGGTATCTTATGATTTATCACTTGTTGTTGCATCTTATGATTATTGAAGAACAAGTGGTAGTCCTGGTTAGGAGACCCTTTGCATAACTTCATGTTATGCACTAGTTGCAGCCTTTCCTGGATCAGGATTCCCTGTGCTCAGTCATTCAGTTGCTATTCATCTCATGGCTGAACGATTGTAATGTGCTCTATCTTTGAAGGTCATTTGGAAGCTACAGCTCATGCAGAGTGCAACAGTGCGGGTACTTTTGGGAGGCCCAAGAACAGTCCCTGTAACACCACTGCTCTGCAAATTTGCTTCCAGGTGCAATGCAAGGTGTTGGTGATCACCTTTAAAGTCCTTTATGGCATGGGTCCAGGTTACTTGAGGGTCGGTCTCACCCCACGGGGATTGGCCCATACCATTCGTGCCAGCAGAGGAGGCATGCTGCGGGCTCTGTCAGCTCAATTATTCCAGTTGGGGGGGATCCAAGAGAAAGGCCTTCTGTACTGTTGCTCCTACCCTCTGGAATATCTTGCCTCCCCACATGTGAGATTGGCCCCAACCCTCCTATCTTTTTGTAAGGGTCCTAATGATGTGACTTTGCATCGCTATCTCTCGCCTCTATGACTATCACTGACACCCAGAGTTACCATCTCCTACCTCGTCACACTTGTATGGTTTACACCTCGGCGGATCTGCTTGCGCTGCGAGATACCCCCCTCTCACAGCAATGGCCTTCCACTCTATCGAAGGCCTACCTCAAGGACGGGCTTTGGAGCCCCGAGAGGTGGGCATGTTTTAAAACAGGGATTGAAGGGTTTTTAAATAGGGCTTTTAATGATTTTTTTAAGGGGAATTGGGAGGACGACCAAGGGGGATGGGGGTGGGGGGTAATCCACCAAGGTCGGAGCTGAGCCCGGCACAGGGTAACAGTTTGGAGGGTGCAGGATGAGGGGCTGGGGAAGTGATGGTGGGCCATCCTAATGAGGGATGCACTATCAGCACGGTGGATGGGAGGGGCAGATACAGTGGGAGCAGGGGGCCATACCATGTGTCAGGGGTGCGCACTCGCTGTTTGAGAGCAATTGCACACCCCGGTCCCCAATGCTCCTCTCAGGTACTAGGTTGCACAGATACTCACGCCCTGGGCCTTCGGCTGATGCTGTGCAATGCCAGGTCCATGGTAAATAAGGCCCCCCTCATTTACGATCTTATGCAGGAGAGGGGAGCAGACCTGGCGGGTATTATGAGACCTGGTTGGGCCCAGAGGGAGGGGTCCTCTGGTTGAGATGTGCCCACCAGGCTTCAGAGCATTCCATCAGCCAAGGGCCCAGGGCAGGGGCGGGGGGGGTGGCGGTTATTATCAAAGAAGATCGTGGTCCGAGGGAGACCACTGTGCCACAGATTGCCGGGTGTGAGTCCCTCTTTGTGAGGTGGGGTCAGGGGGTTCAGATGGGCTTGTTGCTAATGTACCTGGCTGCCTGCCACATGGCAACGGCCCTACCCGAGCTACTCGACGTGATAGCCACGGTGGCAGTTGATACACCCAGGCTTATGGTCATGGGTGACTTCAACCTGCCATCCGTTGGTAAAATGTCTGAGATGGCTCGAGAGTTCATGGCTTCCATGATGGCCATGGACCTGACCCAGTTAGTTCATGGCCCCACTCACGGGGGGGACACACTCTGGACCTGATTTTTGTCTCTGGCCAGTGGTTGGGTGGTCTTTTTATAGGGGATATAGAGATGGAACCCTTGTCATGAACAGATCACTTGCTCCTTCGTCTGGACCTTCGAACCGCTACACCCCGCTGCAGGGAGGCGGAACCAATAAGGTGGGTCCGCCCAAGGCACCTGATGGATCCTGATAGGTTCCAGATGGAGCTTGGGCCATTTCCTGAGGATCTGGCACACGACTCAGCCCAAGACCTGGGAGCTGCCTGGGCTGGTGGGGCTTTAGATCGAGTCGTGCCTTTGCGGCCTCTGACCCGGTGCCGATCCCATGTGGCTCCATGGTTCACCGAGGAACTGAGGGAGATGAAGCGCTGGAAAAGACGCTTGGAGAGTGGTTGGAGGGCCAGTCTCACTGAATCTGACCGAACACTGGTAAGGTCACTTATTAAGACCTACCTAGTGGCGATAAAGGCGGCAAAGTTTAATTACTTTTCCGCTCTTATTGTGTCATCAGATAATCGTCCGGCCACCCTGTTCAGGGTGACCCGCTCCGTTACATCCAGGAATGCAGGAGGACCCCCTGGAAGGCAGGGCCAAGGATTTTGGACAATATCTGTATGACAAAATCGCACAGATTTGGGAGGATTTGGACTCTGACTGGGTAGATTCAGGCAGAATGGCGAGGAATAGTGTTGAGAATGTTATCTGGGAAGAGTTTGACTCTGTGACCCCTGATGACGTGGACAAGACTTTGGGGAGACTTAGTGCGGCCACATGTTTGCTGGACCCATGTCCCTCCTGGTTAGTACTGGCTTCCCAAGAGATTACACGAGGCTGGCTCCAGGGAATTATCAATGCTTCATTGAGTGAGGGTTACTTCCCCACGGCCTTGAAAGAGGCAGTGGTGAGGCCTCTCCTCAAGAAGCCTTCCCTGGACCCGGCAGTATTAGCCAACTACCGTCCCGTCTCCAACCTTGACTTTGTGGCAAAGGTTGTTGAGAGTATGGTCGCACTACAGTTTCCACAATACCTGGAGGAAACGTCTTATCTGGATCCATTCCAGTCGGGTTTCAGGCCTGGGTACAGCACAGAAACGGCATTAGTCGCATTAGTAGATGATCTCTGGAGGGCTCAGGACAGGGGTTGCTCCTCTGTTCTGGTCCTGTTAGATCTCTCAGCGGCTTTTGATACCATCGACCATGGTATCATGCTGCGCCGGTTGGAAGAGTTGGGGATGGGGGGCACTGTGTTACGGTCGTTCTCCTCCTTTCTCTCGGACCGGTGGCAGTTTGTGTTGGCAGGGGGGCAGAGGTCGACCTCAAGATGCCTCATATGTGGGGTGCCTCAGGGGGCGGTCCTCTTGCCCCTTTTGTTCAACATCTATGTGAAGCTGCTGGGTGAGATCATCCGTGGCTTCGGGGTGAAGTACCACCAGTACGCTGATGACACCCAGCTGTACATCTCCACCCTGGGCCACCCCAATGATGCCCTTGAAGTGATGTCCCGGTGCCTGGAGGCCATGCGGATCTGGATGGGGAGGAACAGGCTCAGGCTCAACCCATCCAAGACTGAGTGGCTGTGGTTTCCGGCATCCTGATATAGTCAGTTGACACCATCACTGACTATTGGGGGCGAGTCTTTAGCTCCCACGGAATTTGGGCGTCCTCCTGGATACGCAGCTGTCCTTGGAGGAACATCTGACGGCTGTAGCCAGGGGGACTTTTTATCAGGTTTGCCTGATCCACCAGTTGCAGCCCTTCCTAGATCGGGATTCCTTGTGCACAGTCACTCATGCCCTCGTCACCTCTCGCCTGGACTATGGCGATGCTCTCTACATGGGGCTCCCCTTGAAGAGCACCCGGAGGCTCCAACTGGTCCAGAATGCGGCCGCACGGGTAGTTAAGGGAGCTGCATGGCGCTCCCACATATCACCTCTCCTGCATGAGCTGCACTGGCTCCCAGTGATCTTCCGGGTGTGCTTCAAGGTGTTGCTTATCACCTTTAAAACGCTCCATGGCATAGGACCTGGATATGTTCGAGACCGCCTGCTGCTACCAATGGCCTCCCATCGACCTGTGCACTCCCACAGAGAGGGCCTCCTCAGGGTGCCATCGGCCAAGCAATGTAGACTGGTGGCCCCCAAGGGGAGGGCCTTTTCTGTGGGGGCACCTGCCCTCTGGAATCAGCTGCCCCCAGAGATACGAAGAATCCAAGACCTCGGTACCTTCTGCCGTGCCCTGAAGACTTTTCTTTTTCAGCAAGCCAGGCTGGCTTAACACATTTTAAAATGTTTTTAATAGGTTTGTTATTGTTTTTTAATTATGGGGCCAAATGCATATACCGTATTTTCCGGCGTATAAGACGACATTTTAACACAGGAAAATCACCTCAAAAGTCGGGGGTCGTCTTATACGCCGGGTACCCGAATCTGAGTTGCTGGCGCTGACCGATGACGCTACGGGAGCGCCGACAACATTGAGGGGAAGTTGTGCCGATCTCGTCAAGGCTGCATGCCGCTGAATACTGGACCCAGATGATTGCTACGCGGAGCTTCCCCCACCGTCCCAGGCATCCAGGGGGATATTACCGATGCTCCGACTTCCTCAGCTGACCCACAGTGATGGCGAGCCCTACCTGTCTGGGGAAGTCGGAGCGTCGGTAATATCCTGCTGGATGCCTGGGGGAAGCTCCGCTCAGAAACCAGCTGGGTCCAGCATTGAGTGGCATGCAGGCTTGACGAGATCGGCACAGCTTCCCCTCAATGTTGTCGGCGCCAGCAACTCAGATTCGGGAAGCTGTGCGGATCTCGTCAAACCTGCATGCCACTCAATGCTGCAACCAGCTGGTTGCTATGCGGAGCTTCCCCCGCCGTCCCAGGCATCCAGGGGGATATTACCGACGCTCCAACTTCCCCAGACAGGTGGGGCTCGCCATCACGGGGTCAGCTGGGGAAGTCGGAGCGTCGGTAATATCCCCCTGGATGCCTGGGGGAAGCTCCGCTCAGAAACTCGCTGGTTCCAGCATTGAGTGGCATGCAGGTTTGACGAGATCGGCACAGCTTCCCCCCAATGTTGTCGGCACCAGCAACTCAGATTCGGGAAGCTGTGTGGATCTCATCAAGGCTGCATGCCGCTGAATACTGGACCCAGATGATTGCTACGCGGAGCTTCCCCCACCGTCCCAGACATCCAGGGGGATATTACCGATGCTCCGACTTCCCCAGCTGACCCACAGTGATGGCGAGCCCCACCTGTCTGGGGAAGTTGGAGCGTCGGTAATATCCCGCTGCATGCCTGGGGGAAGCTCCGCTCAGCAACCAGCTGGTTCCAGCATTGAGTGGCATGCAGGCTTGACGAGATCGGCACAGCTTCCCGAATCTGAGTTGCTGGCGCTGACTGATGATGCTATGGGAGCGCCGACAACATTGAGGGGAAGCTGTGCCGATCTCGTCAAGCCTGCTTGCCACTCAATGCTGGAACCAGCTGGTTTCTGCGCGGAGTTTCACAGCAGAGAGAAGCTGGATTTTGCTTTCCATTGCAGACACCAGATCGGCCCCCTGCAAGCTCTCGTCTCTGGAGGAGCCCGACCAAAGTTTCCAGTGCCACTTCAGGGAGCGCTCCTCGAAATATGAGATCTTGCAGGGGGCTGATCTGGTGTCCGCAATGGAGAGCAAAATCCAGCTGCTCCCCGGACCAGTCACCATTTACCGCTCCGAGTCCCAAGCATCAGGAAACGAAGGCTGCCTTGTGCCGCAAATATAGCAAGGCAGAATCCTGATGCTGCACTTTCAGTAGAGAGATGAGGGCTGCCTTGGCCATCGGCTGGCGCAAATATACCAAGGCGAATGCTCATGCCGCACAAGTTCAAGTAGTGCTTCGCTCCCACACTTCTTCCAGCCCTCAGTCTCTCAGGGAGATGCTTGACTTCCTCTCAGCCCCAAGACACTGGCTGGCCATTGAGATGAGAGAGAGAGAGAATGAAAGAAAGAGAGAGAATCAGAATGAGACAGAGAAAGAGACAAAGAATGAAAGAGAGAGAATCAAAGAATCAGAGAATGAGAGAGAGAGAGACAAAATGAAAGAGAATCAGAATGAGAGAGAGAAAGTGGGGGGGGAGAGAGAAAGGGAGACAGAGAGAAAGAGAATGAGAGAGTGGGGGGAGAGAAGGGGAGAGAGAAAGAGAGAAAGAGTGGGAGAAAGAGAGAGAAAGAGGGTGGAGAAAGAATGAGAGAAAGAGAGAATGAGAGAGTGGGGGAGAGGGGGGAGAGAGAAAGAGAGAATGAGAAAGAGTGGGAGAGAAAGAAAGAAAGAGGGAGAGAGAGAGAGAAAGCGAAAATGAGAGAGAAAGAGTGGGAGAGAGAGAGACAGACAGACAGAGACAAGGGAGAGTGCCTGAAGGACCCCATCCTGTACTGGGAGTCCAGATGATTACATTAACAGTAACAATATTTAATCTTCCTGTATTTTTAAAGCTTTTATATGTTTCCGTCCCCTATTGCAGTGCAGGCTCCAACATGTTGTACTTACTATAGCCTTCAGCACCCAGACAAAAAAAATTCATATCCCTGGTTTATGGTTAAGATGCCCAATTTATGGTATTTCAGCCAGAAGTAATCTGCATTATACCGGATAATGCACTGAAGTTCAATTTAAACCTTAAGCAGAATGGCTTGCCTCAAGTCTTTATGACTAAGCATGTTTGCTTTAACCAGGCTTTATGCCAATACTATGTAATTGGAAACTGTTTTTAGTAAAACCTTAAAAGTGTTTTTCCCCCCTCTTTTTTAAGAAAACGGATGAGGAAGGATATAAGTGCTTTGTTGGCTGGGTAAAATCATTATTGTCTGAACCGCGAAATTTAAAATTATGAAGTTGGTGGTCCCTGAGGTCCAAAAGGTTGGGGACCCCTGGCCTAAGACCATCGGAAAACACATATTTTTGATGGTTTTAGGAATAACTTTATCGTTGGGGGTCACCAGAACATGAGGAACTGTATTAAAGGGTTGCGGCATTAGGAAGGTTGAGAACCACTGCCTTAGTTGCTTGCCTTACTTCGCTTGCCTTGCTTCGCTTGCCTGAATCCATTCCATCAGCAAGCAACTCCCTGCCTGCAATCAAGCAGGCAGGGAGTTGTGGACTTCAACTCCAAGAATTCCTCAGTCAGCAAAACAAAGCTGGCTGAGGAATTCTGGGAGTTGAAGTCTACAAGTCTTAAAGTTGCCAAGGTTGGAGACCCCTGTTCTATTGGGTAAGTTTTTTTCCCCTTTGGGATCTTTAAAAAAAATAGTTATTTGGGGGTTTTTTTAGTTGTTCTTTTTTAGACCTAGCCATTTAAAGTTTAGGAAGTTTTAAATTTAGCTTTCATATAAAAATAAAAATAAAATAAAATAATATTTGTGCAGCTTTCTGAGATTTAGTGTGTTTTTATAGTGTTTCACTCTAACTACACAAACACACAAAATCTCACAAAGCTGTATGTGGAATTTTGTGTGTGTAAAGTGTGAAAGTTGGGTTTTTGGGCTTTTTGTGGCTGTGTGAGGTTCCTGCTTGTTTCAGGGGCCATTTTGGGTCTAGCACAGCTGCTTTTACATTGTGGGTGAGCCAGTTGATGTTTTTTTAATTTTTATTTGGTGTGCGTTGGAAGAGGGGTAGTCTTATACGGTGAGTATAGCCCAAACCCTATATTTTAACAGGAAAATTTGGGGGTCATCTTATACGCCCAGTCGTCTTATACACCGGAAAATACGGTATATCTTTTTAACTGTATTTTAATGTTTGTATTTATGTTTTTACTTTGGCTGTGCACTGCCTTGAGTCCTCCGGGAGAAGGGCGGTATATAAATCTGATAATAAAAAAATAAATAAAAAGAATAAATTTGGGGCTCCAGTGGGGTAACAGCACAATGGAGTTGGTTGATTAATAACAGATCCCACCTCCCCCCACTCCATTCCCGCTCCATGTGAACTTGGTTTTAATGTTTGATTTTAAGTTTTTATGTTTTAACTGAATATGTAACTGTAAGCCACTCAGAGTTACCCTATGGTAAATTGGGCAGTCAATAAATTTTATAAATAAATAAATAAATGTAACTATGATTTATGATCTATAACCTATCACTCTGCTGTTTGCATGTACAATGAGATCTTATGCGCTGGAGACAATTCTCTCCTCTTCACTTCTGTCCTGTTCTATTTCTTTGAAAGAGTCACAACAGCCTGTTTTGATGATGTCTCCACTTTGTCCCAAATATTGAAACACTAAAGTCGGAAGGCTCTCTCCCACTCACCTTGTCTCTCTTCTTCTCTTTGCATGTTGCTTGAAATATTTGTTCCTTCCTCCTCTTTTTTTGGTACAGCTCATCCTTGTCACCTATAGGATCTAGGTACATTTATGCTTCCATACCCTAACAGTGACAACTGGGGGTTTAAAATAACATGCGTTAAAAGTTATAGCATTTCAGTGAGAAGAGCTGATGTTGTTTGCACCAATACCCATTGAGACTGGGAGAAGGGAGGCTGTTGAAACAATCTAAGAGACTGTGTTGTACATGTATATAGAGCTCAAGTCTGAATAAAATATCTTGTTAAACTGTTAGCATAGCACAAATACCTTCTGGATTGGCTGAGTGAGAGGAAAGCAGTGTAATGCCAAGAGATGATCATCAATCACAAAAGATGAGGACAAAAAATGTTTGGTTGGTTATACAAAATCTGTTGTCAGGGTTTGCCCTATTTCTGTTGATCATGAGTCTTTTGGAAAAAGAACAGAACAGCAGAGGAGGAGGAAAATAAATGTTGCATGTTTCAATGCCAAGTTCATTGTTTTTGTTTGAGAAAACCAGGCTGGCAAGATGTTTAAGATTCGCACAATTTAAGATTGATGAAAACCTGAAGAAGCTATTATTTCCTACATCTACACATTTATTCTAGTATAATTTGTGTCTACAGCAATATAAGAAATTATGCAGAATTAGCATCAGATTGGGGGGAACTATCTGAGAAATGCAGGATATTGGCTAGACTGAGGCACTCTTGGAGACCATTTCAAACCACCTCATGATCCTGTACATATCAAAAAGAAATAGAATTTGGATGACCAAGACTTTTGGGAAGTGGGCAATTATCTCTCCTTACTGGCATTTTCAAACTAAGGATTTTTTTTCTATTTTGCCTTCAGCATCACTACACAGAAAATTATCTAAAATCCTATTTGAAAAACATGTTTGTCTGTGTTAAACAGGAAATGTTGAAACAGTTGAACATGTTATTTTATTATATATCATCTATAAGGATATTCACAATGCTTATATACTGCCTTTTACATCAGTATCCTTGTGCAGTCTTACAGTATTTATTCATTAAATAAATGTATTTAATACAAATACTACATTAAATAAATGTATTTAATACAAACAATACAATGTTTGTCATTTTGCAGATTGTAAATCATAAGAAATAGCTTATCCAATGTGACGATAAATTTTCAAGGCACATTTGAGGAAAAGCACCAAATAGCAATAGCATTTAGACTTATATACTACACCATAGTGCTTTACAGCACTCTCTGGGCAGTTTACAATGTCAGTGTATTGCACACAGCAATCTGGCTCCTCACCCTCGGAAGGATGGAAGGCTGAGTCAATTTCGAGCCCTGTCAGGATCGAACTCCAGGCTGTGGGCAGTTAGCCTGCAATACTGCATTCTAACAACTGCACCACCAAGGCTCATAAAAGATCACAAAAGACCAAAACAAACAAACAAAAATCACAAAAAACCAATTAGACTTTCTCCTGTTAAATATATTTATTCAGTATACATTCTATATGGCGATAACAATATTTTGACTATTTCACTCTTTTAAGGCTCAATTTTAAGTAGCTATATATGTAGAGAGTATTCATTAAGTTGTTTGTGGATGGGTAGGCCCCACTGATTCTTATAGTTGCCCGGGGAGGTAAAGTAGAAACTGCTGAATCTACAAGACACTTTAGGCTTGTCAATGTTGGAGGTTTACAATGAAGTATTATTAGAAGCCAAGATACCAAAGACTTGGATGGAAGCAAACCTCACTTTAATACTGAAAAAAGATTCAGACTTAACACAGATAAAAAATTATAGGCCAATATCATTATTAAATGTAGACTATAAAATATATGTGTCAATAGTAGCAGAGAAACTAAAAAGATTCTTGAATAAATGTATACACTTAGACCAGAATGGATTTTTACCTAAAAGACAAATTAAAAATAATATGAGAATTATCTTGAATACGTTGGAGTATTAAGAAGTACATTCTGAAAAAAAATGTTGATTTTTTTAGATGCACAGAAAGAATTTGACAATGTGAATTGGTAATTCATGTTATTACAATTAAAATATATGGACTTTGGTGAAAAATTTACTAATATGATTAAGGCAATATATATTCTAAACAAACTGTAAAGGTGATGGTTAATGGGAACATGATAGAGAACTTTAATATAAAGAAAGGCAAAGACAAGGATGTCCTTTGTCCCCTTTACTATTTATATTAACATTGGAAATGCTAAACAGAAACATTAGACAAGACTCAGAAATAAAAAGTACGGAATTTAAAAAAGAAAAAAAAATTATAGGCATTTGCAGATGACCTGTATTTATTCTAGAAGAAACGCAAGAAACTGGACCCAAATTAATAAAAAAATAGAAGAATATGGTGAAGTTGCAGGATTGAAAATAAAAAAAAGATCAAGGTATTAGTCAGAAATGTTATAAACAACAAAAAGAATTGATGAAGACAAATATTCAGATAGTTAAGAAAGTAAAATACTTAGGAATTTAATTAACGCAAGATGGGCAACTATTAAAGAAGATACTTATACTAAGTTGTTGCAACAAATTAAACTAGATCTGGAGAAATGGAAAAATTTGCAATTATCGATGATAGGAAGAATAGCTACAATAAAAATGAATATCTTGCCGAGATTATTTTTGTTCCAAACAATTCCGATAAAGTTAGAAAAGAAATATTTTGAGAAGCTAAATTAAATGTCAAAATACATTTGGCAAGGGAAAAGAACAAGATTGAAAATGTTACAAGACTCTAAAAACAAAGGGGGGGGGGGTTGAGCTGCCAGACTGGGAGTTATATTATCAGGCCTCTGCATTTACATGGGCGAAAGGCTCTGTTTTAGGCCCAGTACTCTTCAACATCTTCAACGATTTGGATGAGGGAAAAGATGGGGAACTCATCAAATTTGCAGATGACACCAAGATAGCAGAACTAGCCAACAGTCCAGAAGATAGGCTTAAGATACCAAAGGATCTTGACAGACTAGAACATTGGGTGCTATCTAATGAAATGAAATTCAATGATGAAAAAAGTAAGGTTCTACATTTAGTCAAGAAAAACAAAATGCACAGGTACAGTATATGTAGTACCTCACTCAATAGTAGTAACTGTGTGCGGGATCGTGGAATCCTAGTGGGCAATCATTTAAATATTAGTCAACAGTGTGCTGCAGCCGCCAAAAAAGCCAACACAGTTTTAGGCTGCATAAACAGAGGGATAGAATCAAGATCACATGAAGTGTTAATACCACTTTATAATGCCTTGGTAAGGCCACACTTGGAATACTGCATCCAGTTTTGGTCGCCACGATATAAAAAATATGTTGAGACTCTAGAAAGAGTGCAGAAAAGAGCAACAAAGATGACTAGGGGACTGGAGACTAAAACATATAGAGAATGGTTGCTGGAACTGGGTATGTCTAGTTTGATGAAAAGAAGGACTGGGATGACATGATAGCAGTGTTCCAATATCTCAGGGGCTGTCATAAAGAAGAGGGAGTCAAGCTATTCTGCAAAACACCTGAGGGTAGAGCAAGAAGCAATGCATGGAAACTAATCAAGGAGAGAAGCAACTTAGAACTAAGGAGAAATTTCCTAACAGTTAGAACAATTAATCAGTGGAACTACTTGCCTCCAGAAGTTGTAAATGCTCCAACTCTGGAAGTTTTTAAGAAGAGATTTGATAACCATTTGTCTGAAATGGTATAGGGTTTCCTGCCTAAGCAGGAGGTTGGACTAGAAAACCTCCAAGGTCCCTTCCAACTCTGTTATTCTATTTTCTATTCTATTTTCTCTTCCCTTCTCTTCCTTCTGCCCTGAATCAAGAATGGTAGGGAACATGTAGACTTAAAAACCCTTAGCTACAATTTAGCAACATCACTGGTGTGGGTTGAAGAATTCATCTGAAGGATTACTCTCCCGAGAAATAATAATGTCAACAGCCTTCTTTATGCACATGATAGCAGGAATATGCCAGATATACCAGCCCTGAGAACTGGCACTCTGCACTGACAATTTTTCATTGGCAAATGACAGTAACAATAATGTCCATGTTAAATGGGCTCTTCTAAATATCCCCTTCTTTCTGCATTTGTAAAGAAACTTCAGAAAGTATTTGGTAATGAAGAATTAAGTGACAGCACTTACATTCTCTAGGTTGTATTTAGTGAAATGGGAATTTGTGAAATGGGAAGGTAGAATACATACTCTTGTTTTGTTCTTAGTCTTTGTGGAACCTCTTGACATAGTCATAGTTATTCAAAGACAGTAACTGTATTGCATCTTTGATCAGAATTACCGTATTTTTCAGAGTATAAGAAGCTCCGGAGTATAAGACGCACATTAGTTTTTGGAGATTCTGTCTCTGCCTACCAGCATCCATCGATATTCATCTGGCTAGCATCCTTATAGCAAACAACAAACAGCCTGGTCAGCTTCAGCAACATTAGGTGTATAAGACGCACAATTTTCATTCACTTTTTTTTTTGGGGGGGGGGGGGTTGCGTCTTATATTCCAAAAAATACAGTAATATATGACAACTAAAGCACATCTACCTGGGTAACATTCAAGATGGCCATTCACAGAAATACAAGTATTCTACAAGAAGACGATTTTCCATTCACAGCATCCTCACCTATAAATGAGGGTAGGGATGCCCCAATGCAAGCCTCATTCTTCTGTACTTGCACACCAAGATCAGATACAAATACCTAAGTTGTGGGATTTGCCACATGAGCCATGTTTTATCATTTGCTTCCCACTTGCTCTCGCTCCCTAGTTTTCATTCTGCAAAATTAAGCTATTAATCCATTTTGAAACTCATTTCTGCATTGATTAAATGCATGATGCCTTGCCCCTTTGAATAATTAAGTCACATTAAGCAAGATAAACACAACTGCAGATCTGGTTCCAAATAAAGCCAGATAATGGCAGGAACAGAAGGTGATCAAATACATTAGACCGATTTTATATCTTTATGATTTCACTCCTATTTGCACAAATGTCACTCTTGGGTCAGAGGTGGGCCAGTGAAAGTTCAGATTTTCCTCCAGTTGTTACCACTTCAATCAAACTTCCAGAGTCTGGCCGGTTTTTACCGACGATCCAGTCATAAAAAATTCTGGCAGAAAGATGGAAACAGAACAAGTACATGAGTTAGTTTCATTGTAAAGTTTCACATTCCAAATGCTCATTGAGTTTCCATAGTTATTCCATAATTCCCCTATTAATAACGTTCTGAGATAACAAGCTGAAAAGAAATTTGAGTCCCCCATTCAGAGGACCTTATAAAAGATTGTAGTGCAGACGGTTCTATTTTAATGGGCTTGAGATGCATTTCTTTATTTTCCTGGAAAGACAAACATCCTAAATCCAAAGATTTGTTAAGATGTAACATTATTTTTGTCATGCACAAGAACAACTGTTCTCAGCTTCATCAGGGCTACTACTAAAAGAAGCTAAACCACCTACTACATACAAGGAGATAAACCATAATTATTCCCAATCTACAATTTAAAAAGGCACTATGAAGTTGAGGTTGGTTTGAGACATCTCAGCTAAAGGAGATCTCTCTTCTGTAGTTCAGCTTATTCTGCTTGCACAAGATAGAAAATATAAATAAATAGATCAGATAAACAAGGTGAACTTGAAGTCCTAGTACACAAGGACAAGTATGATATACAGTAATTGACATTACTGAAACTTGGTGGGATGAAACTCAGGACGAGAATGTACTGATGGAAAGATACAAATTGTTCAAAAGAAAAAAACCTAACAAAAGAGGCAGTGGAGTTGCATTATATGTAAGACATCATTACATCTCTATAGAAATGCATAAAATCAATAAGTTTTCCAGAATGAATATGGGTCAATATAAAAGGCAAAAAGAATGCCATTGCCATAGGTGTATAATACACACACACATACAACCAAGAAGAAATAGGTTGTGTTAGGCCCAGTACACTTCAACATCTTCATAAATAATTTAAATGAGAAGGGGAACTCATCGAATTTGCAGATGACACTAATCTGGCAGGAATAGCCAACAGCCCAGAAGATAGGCTAAAAATTCAGATGGATCTCAACAAACTTGATAGGGCCCAACAAACTGGGCCCTATCTAATAAAATGAAATTCAAAGTAGAGAAAAGTAAGGTTTTATACTTAGGCAAGAAAAATCAAATGTATATGTACAGTTTAGATAAAACCTAGCTCAATAGCAGTAACTGTGAAAGAATCTTGGGAGTCCTAGTGGACAAACACTTAAATATGAGTCATCAGTGTGCGGCAGCAGCCAAAAAAGCCAACGCAATCCTACATTGCATTAACAGCAGAATAGTATCAAGATGATGTGAAGTATTAGTAACATTTTATAAAGCCTTAGTAAGACCACTTAGAATATTGAATCCAGTTTTGGACACCATATTATAAAAAAGTTGTAGAGACTCTGGAAAGAATGCAAAAAAAAAAAAAAGGAACAAAAATGATTAGGGAGCTGGAACTAAAACATATGAAGAACGGTTATAGGAATTGGGTTTGATCTGATAGCAGTGTTTCAATATTTGAGGCACTGGCATAAAGAAGAGGAGGGTCAATCTATTTTTCAAAGCACCAAAAGGCAAGACAAGAAACAATAGATTGAAACTAATCAAGGAGAGAAGCAACCTAGAACTAAGGAGAAATTTCCTGACAACTCTGTTATTCTGTTTTTCTTCTGCAATCATGGCCACCATAATGGCTTCCTCCCTCCCTCAACTCACTGTGGACATCCAAGACTCCAAGCATCAATTTGCAGGACACAGATTTGTGCAGAACACAGGTTTTGTTATTCCACAAATCTCTGAACCAAAATGCATACAACAGATGTTCAAGGTTTCAAACGACTGGGAGCTAGAAAACAGTTTTCTTTGCTCACCCTGCAATGAAATCTAGTGGTGTCCAGGAGCTGAAGTCAGCCTCTGGCATGGATTTCCTGTTCATCGGAGTATCCAAGGTAACCCTGGAACAGAAAAAGAGCGAGGGAGAGGGAAAGGGAGGGAGAGAGAGGGAGGGAGGGAGGGGGAGGGAGAGGGAGAGGGGGAGAGAGAGAGAGAGAGAGAGAGAGAGAAACTCCTTTGGTCACTGTCTGGTTCATCTGATCAATTCTGCCATCATTTCTTCTGTGCTCTAACAAAAGCATCTGGCTCAACCCAGAATAAAGAGCATATTATTTTTCCAATCCAGTCTCCAGGAAAATGCACTTTCATTCATTACAATCTTCTTGATTAAAGCAGACACGTTACCCAGAATAAAATATTACATCCAAACTTCATCAAAGGTCCAATAGTTTTTTTCTCCCCCAGATATGGAAAATACAGTTTTTCATAAACTATTTTTTCGCATCTTTGGATTCACAAATCCTGAGATTAAAAATGTCAAGACTGCAGCAGAGACCACATTATCCAAGTCTCACTCTCTTTTTGTATGTGTGGCACATGCATCTGGATCTAGGCCCAATATTCAAGCTACTTCTCTGTGAGGTTCCAACTCTGCAGGAGCTTGGCACCCAGTGAATTTCAGGCCATCCCTTGAACCACATAACTCCCATGTGATTCCAGAATGACTTACGGAAGGATCGCAACAGCTGCAGTGCCAGGGGGGAGGCCACTGTTTGAACCAGAAAGACTCTGACAGAGTTGATGGACAGCTCCTTTGGCCATGCCATATGCAATCATTCCTAGAATACAGAATACAAGAGTTGGAAGGAACCTTGGAGGACCTAGTCAAACCTCCTGCTCAAGCAGGAGACTCTATACCAGAGGTGTGAAATTCGATTTCTTTGAGAGCCGCATCAGGATTGTGTTTGACCTCAGGGGGCCGGGGGTGGGCATGGCCATGGTGGGCATGCCACGGGACTCAAGTTGGGGGATCACCTGTGGTGGCCAAGTGCTCAAGCAGGACTTCCCTGAGACCCTTCCTCACTCTCATTATAATCTCCTTCCTTCCTTTTTTCCCCTTCCCTTCTTTCTAATTTCTTCTTCCTTCTCCTCTCCTTATTTTTCCTTCCGTGCACTCTTCCCATCTTTTCTTCTTATTCTTTGTCTTTCCTCTTTCCCTTTCTCCTTTCCTGTCTCTTCTTGCATGCTCAAATGCAAAAGGGGAAACATTTCTTTTGTTTTTAGTTTTGATAGCCCTCTGCCAGCCAAAACTGGTGCAGTTCCCCCTGCACCCTGTTTTCAGCCTGGACAGCATCCTGCGGAACTCTGGCAGCTAAAACAGGGCATGGGCGGGCTGCGCACAACCCCCCCGCCTGCCCTGTTTACAGCCTGGACAGCCTCCTGCAGCACTCTGGCAGCAAAAACAGGGTGCTGGTTGGTCATGCGTGGCACCATACTCTGTTTTTGCTAGCAGAGGCACCGTGGGCCGGTCCTTTGCTAGTCTAGTCTCTTCTTAAAAGCCTCCAGTGATGAAGCATCCACAATTCCTGAAGACAAGCCATTCCGCTGGTTATTTGTTCTCACAGTTAAGAAATTTCACCTTAGTTCTAGGCTGCTTCAACCCTGTCTATCTCTTCTCTGTCAGTAAGAATTAGATCCAGTATAGCTGTCCCTCTAGTTCCCTCCTCTAACTTTTGGCTACAAAGTTGTGAACTAGATTGTTTAGGAACCTGTTCGATCTCTCACTAGATGCAGAGTTTGTCTCCGAGTTGATATCAGAGCAGTTAAAGTATGCCATTACTGCTGTGCTGTATTTCCTATATACATTTGTTAACACGTTAGCAAAAAGTTCATCTATTTCTTCTGCTTGGTTGGGGGGCTTTAATAAATATGAGTCAATATAAAAAGGAAAAAAATGCCATTGCCATAGGTGTATACCAGGGATGAAATGCTCCCGGTTTGGACTGGAATGCCCGATTCAGTAGCGATGGCGGCGGTTCGGAGAACCAGTAGCAAAAATCCCTGCACACACACACCCCATGCCCCACTGAGCCGTGCGATCATCAGAGGCTGTATTTTTTTACTTTTAAAAGCATTTTTTCTACAACCTCCGAGGTGGAACAGTGGTTAGATTGCAGCACTGTAGGCTACTTCAGCTGAATCCCACCACATCAGATGGCCTCTGGAAGCCCACCTGTCATTGCATCAGTGTGGGAATGTAAGAGCAAGTTCAAGAAATGACTTGCAAATATGTTAATTTTAACTATCATTTTAATATATTATGGACTGTTTCATGTTGCTGTTTTAGTGGGTTTTTGTAACCCATTAAAAAGTAGTATTTAGCATTAGATATCAATGCTTCAAATGTTGTTTTACAGATAGTCCTTGATTTACAGCCATATTTGCTGTTAAGTAATCCAGTTATTAAGTAAGGAATCACTTGACCCATTTTTATAACCTTTTTTTGCTATAGTTCTTAAGCAAGACATCATGTTACTGCAACTTGTGATCTCCCCTGCCAGTTCTCCATTAACTTTGCCTTGTTGAAAAGGGAAGGTTGGGACGGTCACAAATATGATCACATGACTGCAGGATGCTGTAACTGTTATAAGTTTGCCAAGTGCCCAGTTGCAATCACATGCCTGCTGGGATGCTGCAACAGTTAGTATGAGGATCTATCATAAGTCATTTTTTTTCAGTGCCATCATAAATTCAAATGGTCACTAAATGAATGGATGTAAGTCGAGGACTATCTGTATTACAAAATGAACCAATGAATTTATTAAACTATTCCATATTTATGAATTTAGATTGGATTTCCCTTCCTTCCTTCCTTCCTTCCTTCCTTCCTTCCTTCCTTCCTTCCTTCCTTCCTTCCTTCCTTCTACCTACCTATCTACCTACCTACCACAAAACTGGTTTATGTATTCTGCTACTGAACCTGGATACTTTTTTTCTTAAATGAAGGAAACAATGTAAATTGTAACCCAATTACAAATCTAAATTCATTTAGAATCAAAAACCTTATTTGATTGTGGATATCCTACAATATATTTCAGACACTACTCTATTAAGGAAAATAGGAATCCTTAATCCTCTGCCTTTTCTTTGAGCTGGAGGTCTGTATACAAAAGCAGATTCCCTGGTCTGAACTAGAATCTGCCAATTCAGCAAAAGATGGTGAAAACTCCTAGCATTTCAAAGACTGGGCTTTTTTCATTTGCAATTTTTAAAATGTTATTAACATTGATTTGATTACAGAACTCACTGTTTCAATATTGAAAGCACAGCATTTCTGCAGACTTTATACAGACACAAAACTACAAATAGGGCCAGGTCTATTTTGTAAGGATTGAGTCAGAGGGTTGATGGTCATTTGTCTTTGAAGCAAGAAAATACAAAGGTCTAATTCAAAGTAAACAAGCAGAATCAGCATTATTACTTAAGGAACAAAATATAAGCTTAGGTCTTAGCCTTTTTGCAGTTTATATTCAAGCTAAAGTGTTTTCTGTACAAGCTAAAAAAAGCCTTTCATGAACATACATACATTCTTCTCCCAAATATTTTCTTAAACTATACACTCAACCCTAACAGAATTTTAAAATTGTCATGGAGGACAGAATTTCTACAACTGAAATTTCCAATCTGAGTATTAAAGGCTAAGGAAAATGTTGAACCAAACCAATATGCACACACCAAGAACATTCCCATTTTACCTGGAGTTCCAGCTAATGCTGCTTTTGCACCTGTTAAAGTCAATAGCCCCCCTTCCTTCAGGTATTTGGTAGCCAAATGAGTAGAGATAGTTGATGTCCAAACACTTTGCTTCCACATCAGGTCACAGTTTTTGTATAAAGCTAAGGGAAGATATGAAAAACTTTAGACATCATGAAACATATCCACCTTCTGGAGAGAGCATCACCAACTGTTGTCTCTTAGCCAGATAAGGTCTTGTTCTGCAGAAGACAGTTGAGAACAGCTCCCTAGCTTAGCTGCCAGGTATGAAATAGGAATTTAACTCCAACATGCCCAGTCAGATACCTGTGGGTTTAACAATGGGATGGTCATATATTAAAAAACAACTGGTAGCATTCAGACACCTGTAGCATTCAAAGCAAGTCTCAGAACATCTAGATCACTCTCCCAGTTCAAAAATAAATTGTCAAATGCAATCTTATTTTGCTCATTTTGCAACACTTCTTTTTAATCTGGTTTAAATCTAATGAGACACCAATGACTCAATCCTGCTTCAAATTTAGACGCTCCCCTATTAACCATCTGGTTTCCCGATACGGACAGGAGTGAAGGACAGAAAACATACACCAATGCATTTGATCAACTTCATAGTTTGCTAACTCCATTTCCCATAACCTCCAAACTGGGCCTTAAATCTTCTTACAAACTACGATTTAAAGTTGAAGGAGGCAATTTTATTTTGCAGGAAGCACATTAAACAATCCCAAGTCTGCAGTTCAACCATTACACAAAAATTTCATTTGAACAATATGAACTGTTTCTACTCACATCAGATATGTAAAGGGAGGATCTACACTAACCTATTGCTGCCCTACAAGGCGCACACAAATCTTTTTTCTTAAATATTATGGTTATGCCAAGGGTTTGGAATATAAACCACATCTGAGAGCCAGTGGTTAAGGTGCTGGCCAAGGAACCAGGAGACCTGAATTCTAATGCTGCCTTATGCATGAAAACTGGCTGCATGACTTTGGGCTAATCACCAGGAGACTTTAAGTCCTAGTCCAGGGGTCGGCAACCCATGGCTCCAGAGCTGTATGCGGCTCTTTGGGCCCTCTGCTGCGGCTCCCTGTCCCATCACTGGTTCACCCCTCTTATTTCTTTTTTTTACTCCAGCCCAAAGTGGCAGGAAGCGAAGGCTACCTTACACACAAATGTGGCACGAAGGCAGATACAGGGTAACTTCGCTCCTGCACTCTCCTCCCCCCGAGCCGGGAGCGTGCGCACGTGTGGGGACACGCTCAAGCGAGTGCCAAAGCGCAGCAAAGGCGCATGCGAGATGGGTGGCCGCTCGCTTAGGAGGGTCTTAACAGGACACGGCTTCTCTCCTGCACTAATGATCCGGCCATTACCGGATATCCTCCTCCCACTCTTGTGACGTCCTGGCTGTGGCTGAGCCGGGAGCGTGCGCACGTGCGGGGAGACCCTCTTCAAGGAAGCACCGAAGCTTGGGAAAGGTGCACGTGGGGCAAGCAGCGGCTCGCTTGAGTGTCTCCCCACGCGTGCGCATGCTCCTGGCTCAGCCACAGCTGGCCATGGCATCACAAGAGTGGGAGGAGGAGAGTGCAGGAGTGAAGCTTCCCTGTATCTGCCTCTGTGCCACATTTGCACGTAAGGCAGCCTTCGCTTCCTGCCGCTTTGGGCTGGACACCACACTTGGCTGACGAGTTGCTGGGGGTGGGGGATGAAACGGCAAGGCGATGGCCAGAGCATTAGTGCAGGAGAGAAGCCGCGTCCTGTTAAGACCCTCCTAAGCGAGCGGCCACCCACCCTGTGTATGCCTTTGCTGCACTTTGGCGCTCACTTGGGGAGGGTCTCCTCATGCGTGTGCAGCCGGCTCAGCCACGGCCAGCCAGGGCATCACGAGGGGAGGAGGACGGTCACCCAAAAGGAGGGGGAGACACACACACACATATATACGGAGAGAGAGGGAGAGAAAGAGACATAGAGACACATAGAGAGGGGTGAGAGAGGGAGAGGGAGATACAGTGGAAGAGAGGCATGGGGGGAGAGAGGGGGAGATAGGGAGAGAGAGAATGGTTTTGTAGCTGGGTAGGCGTGGCTAGGGGATCATGTGACTGGGTGGGAGTGAATGACATCGAGTCAGCCATGCCCACCCAGGTTTGGTGGCTCCAATATGTTTTTTTTCTGTGGGAAACGGGTCCAAGTAGCTCTTTGTGTTTAAGGTTGCTGACCTCTGTCCTAGTCCCACATTAGGCATGATAGCCGGGCAGGTGACTTTGGGCCAATCACTCTCTCAACCACCTCATAACAGTTGTTATTGTGGGGAAAATAGGAGGAGGAAGGTGTATTATATATGTTTACCACCTTGAGTTACTTGCAGTGCATTTAGAAAGTATTCAAACCCTCTTTACTTTTGTCAATTTTGTTATGTGAGAGCCTGATTCTGTTGAAATTCATTTTTTTCTGATTAATCTACACTTAGTATTCCATACTGACAAAGTGAAAACAGAATCTTAGAAATGTCTGTGAACTTATTAAAAAGAAAAAACTGAAATATCACATTGGCGTAAGTATTCAGACCCTTTGCAACAACACGTGAAATTTAGCTCTGGTGCCTCCCATTTCTCTTGATTGTTGTTGACCTGTTTCTACACCTTGATTGAAATCCACTTGTGATAAATTAAATTGATTGGATATGATTTGGGAAAGCACACACCTCTATATAGAAAACCTCACAGCTGACATATCGCACAAAGCCAAAGCCATGAGGCTTTTTCAAAGGAACTGCCTGCAGAGCTCAGAGTGCAGGATTATTGCAAGGCACACATCTGGGGAAGGCTACAATAAAATTTCTGCTTAGATTCCTAAGAGCACAGTAGCCTCCATAATTCTCAAATGGAAGAAGTTTGGCACAACTAGGACTCTTCCAAAAACTCACCCAGTCAAACTGAGCAATTCAGGTGAAGGGCCTTAGTAAGAGAGGTGACCAAGAACCTAATGGTCTCTCTGACTAAGTTCCAGAGATACTGTATGGAGATGGCACAGAGTTCCAGAAGGACATCGATCATTGCAGCCTTCTACCAATCTGGGCTTTATGGTAGAGTGGCTAGACAGAAGTGTCTCCTCAGTGCAAAACACATGAAAGCCTGCTTGGAGTTTGCAAAAAAGCATCTGAAGAACTTTCAGATTGTGAGGTACAAGATTCTATGGTCTGATGAAACCAAGATTGAAGAGTTTGGCCTCAATTCTAAACATTATGTCTGGAGAAAATCAGGCACTGCTCATCACCTGCCCAATATCATCCCAACAGTGAAGCATGGTGGTGGCAGAATCGTGCTTGTGGGGGTGTTTTTCAGCAGCAGGGACTGGGAGACTGGTCAGGGTTGAGGGAAACTGAATGGAGCCAAGTACAGGGATATTGTCAATGAAAACCTTTTCCATAGTGCTCAAGACTGGGAGGTTCACTTTCCAACATGACAATGATTCTAAGCATACAGCCAAGACAATATAGGAGTGTCTTAGGGATAACTTTGTGAATGTCCTAGAGTGGCCCAGCCAGAGCCCTGACTTGAACCCTATTGAACATCTCTGGAGGGATCTGAAAATGACTTTCCACCGACAGTCGCCATTCAACCTGACTGAACTTGAGAGGATTTGCAAGGAAGAATGGCAGAAAATCCCCCAATCCAGGTGTGCAAAACTTGGGTGTTGCATCATAGATTCAAGGCTGTAATTTCTGCCAAAGCTGCTTCAACAAAGTACTGAGTGAATACTTATGCCAATTTGATATTTCTTGTTTTTTTTCTTTTTAATAAATTTACAGACATTTCTAAAATTCTGTTTTTACTTTGTCATTATGGGGTAGTGAGTATAGATTAATGAGAAAAAAAATAATTTGAACAACTATAGAATCG
The DNA here is from genome assembly GCA_022577455.1 of Arizona elegans. Taxonomy (NCBI): domain Eukaryota; kingdom Metazoa; phylum Chordata; class Lepidosauria; order Squamata; family Colubridae; genus Arizona; species Arizona elegans. The sequence continues at coordinate 52,685,976 of JAKOOJ010000009.1, forward strand.
GTCTGCAGCATAACAAAATGGGCAAAAGTGAAGGGGGTCCAAATACTTTCTGAATGCACTGTAGAAAGTAATAAAGGTGGGATAAAAATCAAATAAGTAAAATAAAAATCCCAAATGCTTTTTAGTCGCTATCTTTGCAATCATAGGCTTCAGGGCAGACTCAACTGTACAACACATCCTTACTAAAATGCATTTAAATTTAGAAATCTGTTATAAAGTCTTCTATTTTTCCCCAACAGGCTTTTTTTCCAATGCCAGCCAGTCCAGGACACCACTGGAAGAGAGGAAGCTGATGTTATCCTACAGCTTCTATTGCATCAATGGAAATTCAGGGCTGGAGACATCAGGAAGTCATTAAATGGGGGCGCTTCAGCACTCTTTGCTGAGCAGCTCCACCACAGACCAGAAATAGGCCATTCTGAAAGACCATGGGAAAGAGAAAGAAGAGAGCATTGTGTGAACCTTACATTTTGCCTTGGCACTGCCTCCAGCCCATCCACCAGCCACACACAGGATAGCATCCACCTTCTTTTCACCCAGGACTTTTCCAACGTCTTCTGTTACCTTTCAAAAGGCAGAGTTGGAAGAGCAGAGTTACAGAACAAGTACTAGCAACTTTGATTTATAAATATTTCAACCAGTCCTTACCAAAGTAGTACACTGACTCTGTAAAACAAGATTGATAAATATTTCTCCATATGGAATCGTTAGAAGCCTGGCTTTGTTGGTGTTAAACTTTCAGCAAATCTTAATCTGCAATCTGAAGTCATCTGGCTTTGGCACAGATTTTATTAAACTAAAGTAGCTGGGCTTCTGTTTTCCTCTCTTTTACTCAGGTATAAAGGAGTAGAAAGAACTCTACTTGCCTGGTTAAGAGAGAATTTTCCAAACTCCTTCCCTACCTGCAATAGAGAATCTTCATGCTTTTTTCACCATTTTGCTGTTATTAACAACATTGGGAATTAGTAAAATTACAAATATGAAAATAACAGAAAACGGGATTCTAAGGGAGGGAAGCATGGTTTCTTTTCCTGGGGAGCGGGGGGGGGGGGGAGGACACAGGTGTCACTTTGGTATGAAGAAGATGCCTCAAAACTTGTTTGGGTGAGCAAGACTGAGCGAGTTACAAAACAGGTTTTGGAAAGCTACTGTTTCGGGAGTGAAATAGGACAGAAAGCTGCAGAGCAGATGCTAATGTTGTAACTAATGGAACTGGGAATTTTGCAAAACTTTTCATGGTCTTTTTTTCCTGAATTTTCAACTCATTAACATGCATGAACCATACTTCCCTACCTCTAAATAGGAGCAAGAATGCAAAGCATAATGCTTCATGTAAGCCTGTGTTTTTTAAGGCTGGTCTGGCCCTCTTTTTCCATTCTCTGTTGTGGATCTCTCACAAGCAGTGGCTGAGCATGCACCAAAAATATTACTCCCAAGAGGACTTTCAAAAAAATCAGGACAGCAACTTTGATGGCATCACAGGAAATCCTTTACATTTTAATAGGCACTGAAAATACAAGTAGTCCTTGACTTAGACCACATTTGAACCCAAAATTTCCATTGCTAAGCTTACAGTTAAATAAGTTGTGCTCCACTTTACGATCTTTCTTGCCACAATTAAGTTAGTAACGTGATTGTTAAGTGAATCTGGCTTCCCCTTTGACTTTGCTTGTCAGAAAATCACAAAATGGATCACATGACCCTGGGATACTGCAACCGTCATAACTATGAACTAATTGCCAAGCGCCCAAATATTGATCATATGACCATGGGGAAGTGCAATGGTCATAAGTATGAGAAATTTCCCCAGTTTTTCAGTGCCACTGTAATTGAACAGTCACTAAACAAATGGCTGTAATTTGAGGATTACCTATATATCACATCTAAGGGAGGCCTATGTGGCACAAGTTGGACTCTGGCATGTGGTATTATGTTTTCCCTTTTCTCCAACATACCAATCAATGCAAAATTCGCAGGTTACAGTAAGTCTAACTCCTGTAATGGAGTAAACAGTTGTGAAATGTTTCTTCAGGATTTCCAACATTGGCACTTTACCAGCCACGTGACAGGCAAAACTTCAGTCAGAATACTGTCCACCAATCAACGCTTCCTAATTCTTATGGATATTGTGGGAGAACAGAGATGTTATTTATGGTAGTCAAAAATGAGAAGTCTAGTAGTGTCTTTTCAGAATGATTTTTCATTTCAATGCCTTAATATTTGTTCCTCCCAAAAGATGCTACCAGACTCCACCTGATTTTGGAAAGATTTAGAACAGGGTTTCCCAACCTTGGCAACTTTAAAATGCACGGATTTCAATTCCCAGAATTGAATGAGATTTAGGACAATTAGGAGAAGTATTGCTGAGCACACTGTAAGCTGCCCTGAGTCTTCGGAGAAGGGCGGCATATAAATCAAATTAAAAAAAAAAAGTGATTGATTATCTGCTATCAAGTTTGTGTCTTAACAGCTACAAAGATTTTTGTTCCTAATCTGGCAGAGATGGAACACATTTGTTGACCAATCCCAATTTTTTCAAGCTTTGCTTAGGAAGCTGAAGTCAACATTTCCGCTGTTTTCCAATCACAAAGCGCCTAAAAACTTGAGCTCGTTTTTTTTTTACCTGCTCTGCTTGCTCCACAAACGAATCGCCCATTTGCACCACGACGTTGGCGCTTGCCTCTTGGTTTTCTGCTAAATCAATGCTGAGCACCCACTGCGGGGGAGAACACAGACACACACCTCAAGATTTTGTTTTGTTTTGATGTTTTCAAACGGGGCTGCATTTGCCCCAAAGCTAGGCGACAAGAGAGCGAAGCACTTCGTTGCAACCGCCTCTCCGCCCCCGGCCGCTCTTTTGCTAAGGGCAGCGCGGCTTCTCTCCCGGGCCAGAAGTGTGCAACACCTTTCCGTGTGCGTTCCTTCCTTTGCACAGCGGCCTCCCCACCACCGCCCCCCCCCCCTTGCATGCGAAGGTGTAGGAAAGCCACCTTCTCCAAGGTTTCTTCCACCGAAGCCGGAGTCCACAGACCAACTTTTGCAAACCTTTCCGCACCCCCCAGGCCTTTACCCAGTTCTTCGCACGCAGGTGCCGCACGCAGGTTGAGCCCAGCGCTCCCCTACCGCCGTATACCAAAGCCCGGGAGGCCTCTCCCGCTGCCATGACCGCTGCTCCGACTACAAGCGTTCGTAGTGAAAGGGAAGCAGAAGGCGGGCGCCCGAACTCTCCGCCCCCGATAGGTTGGTTAAGTGGCGGAAAAGGAGGCACGGCGCCTGTTAGGCGATCCTGGTTTCTCTCTTCCGTACAGTCAGGGAGGGGGGAGTGTCCAGACCTGTGCTTGGCAATCTCGCCAACTTCAAGCGGCGGGGACTTCATCTCCCAGAATCCCCCAGCCAGCACGCTGCTCCAGGGAATCTGGCAGGAAGCTGTGCACAAATCCTCCAAGGGTGTGAGGTTAATCCTGGCAAGAGCTTGCATTTGAGGGTAGGCAAGGATGGAAGATCATTAAAGAGAGATCAAGTCAGAACTAATGAGAAATTTCCTGACAATGAGAATGTTAAGTAAGTTTTCCAAGGATCTTGCCCAATAATCACAGACACGATAGGCTTTGAGTTCAATGTATTTATTTACTCTATTTCTTTCTATTCAGGTACTCATTTGGAACTGGTCCTGGACTTCTGCGCACAGCCTTATATATGGAGGAGGTGGAGTCAAGGTAAGGAGGGGTTATGGGAAGGGCTAAGTGAGGGAGGAGGGATCAGTGGGTCAGTCTATGCAATGGTATATACACAGTTAGGCATTTACTCGTAACAAATCCCCCTCTAAATGCCTAACATTCGGGGTTGATTCTGTACCCAACATGGTCACCCCCAGTTTTGATGTGAGATATGTGTGTTGCTTGTTTGGTAATGGTTTCGTTAGAATGTCCGCGACTTGCTCAGAGGTTTCACAATGTACGGCCCTAATAAAACCTACATTTGATAACTGCCTGACATGCTTATGCTTGATGTCGATATGTCTGGACCTCTGACCCACTGCTTCTGCGTTGGAGATGTCTATAGCTGCTTTATTGTCCTCGTGGATAGTTATGGGGTAAGCCGGTTCGGTCCATATTTCAGAGAGCAGGTCATCGAACCACACTAAATTGTTAGCTGCCTTTGATAGGCAGATGTACTCTGCTTCTGCCGTGGATGTGGCAACCAGGTTCTGTTTGCCGGTATACCAGTATACTGGGCAGTTATTGATGAGGAACACATAACCTGATGTGCTTTTCCTGCTCTTGGTATCACCTGCCCAGTCAGCGTCCGCATAGCAGGTCAGCGCCGGTTCTTTGGATTTGGATGGTTCCAGGCATAGGTACGCGTCTATGCTATGTTTCAGGTACCTGATTACTCGCTTCACCCCTTTCCAGTGGTATACCTTGGGTTCACTGACATGTCTGGATAATAAATTAACAGCTAAGCTGATATCGGGCCTTGTCCAATTGGCAATATACAGAAGGGATCCAATGACAGATCTATACAAGGTGTTGTCCTTAAATGACTCCCCCTCTTCGTGCATATGTTTCAAGAAGTCTGTTTGCATGGGGGTTTCTCATGACTTAGCGTCCCTCATGTTGCATCTATGTATAAGTTCTAATATTTTCTCCTTTTGAGAAACCTTGAACCCGTTCTCTGTTTTCTCGATTTGTACTCCTAGATATTTATTGACTTTCCCTAGGGTCTTGAGTGTGAATTGTTTCCCCAGTTCTCTGGCGAATTTATCGCAATTTTGCTTGTGCTGCCCCATGTACAGGATGTCATCTACGTAAACGAGTGCGTATTCGACCGATGTGCCCTCCCTCTTGGCGAAGAGGCAGAGGTCTGCTGATGTGGCGGTAAAACCCATGTCCCTGAGTGTTTTGGCTAGGCATTCATACCATCTTTTCCCGGACTGTCTTAAACCGTACAAACTTTTGTTTAGTAGCCAAGTGACTCCCTCTTTCGCGCCTTTCCCTGGGGGTGCCCTGACATATATTTCTTTGTCTAACTTCGCATGGAGGTATGCGGTTTGAACGTCAAATTGGTAGACTTCTAGACCTAAGATAGATGCAACTACTAGGGTGCTTTTGACACTTTCTGCCCTAACTGTGGGTGAGTAGGTATCCGTGTAGTCGTCTGGATACCTTTGGGCGAACCCCTGAGCTACGAGTCTAGCTTGTAGAGGGCCTTGTTGTCTTCGAGTTCCTTGATTTTGAAAACCCACTTCGTGCCTATGAGTGTCTTATCGGCTGGGACCTTAGAGGGGGTGTACACGTTCAGTTTGCGCAGGCTAGCCATCTCCCTTTCCATAGCTTGCTCCCACTTATCTCTCTCTACCTGTGGCAGACTAATGATTTCTTCGTATGAGTTGGGTGTTGTTCTATTTGGGTGAATGGACATGACATAATCTTCAAATCTCTTGGGCATTTTGTTTCTGTTGGGTCTGATAGGTCTCATGGGTCTTGTGTCGGTGTCGTGCATGTATTTGGCCTCCTTCTCTGTGACCGTGTCTATCTTGATGATGGGGTGGTCTTCCTTCCACCCCTTGGTGGCTACCTCATGGTGTCTTGGTCTTTGTCTGTCTTGTGTATTTGCTTCTAAAGTGATGGGTTTGCTTTTGTCCCTTGATTCGTTTGTGTCTTCCTGTCTGATGAGTGTCTCGTTGAGGTGTATCTTAGACCAGTTGGCGTTCTCGTGGAACACCGCTGTTCTGGATACGATGAACCTGTTGTCCCTGTCAATGAATCTATAGCCTTTTGTGCCTGGTTCGTACCCCATGAACCTTAATCTCCTGGAGACCTTGTCTCCTTTTTGCCTCAGTTGCCTGGGGATGTGCACATCCGCCGAGACTCCAAATATGTGCAGGTGCGCAATCTTTGGTTTTCGGTCGTACATCACCTCATAAGGTGTTTTCCCTATTACGCTAGACCAGAGTCTGTTCAGCGTATAATTTGAGTAGTTGAGAGCTTCCGCCCAGAATGGCTGTCCTAACCCCGCATCCTCTAGGGCGCATCTCATCATTGTTTGTAGGACTCCATTCCTCTTCTCTGCGACTCCATTTTGGAACGTGGAAAAGGGGGAAGTCTTGTAGTGTATTATCCCGTGCATCTTTGACCAGTTTGAGAATTCCCTCGATAAGAACTCAGACCCCCTATCTGTCATTATTTGCCTTATCTTTGTGTTGTGTTGCGTTTCCACTCTCTTATAAAACTCTTTAAATTTTTGGAATACCTCGTCTTTATGATTAATGGTATACACAAAGCCATAGCGGCTGTAGTCGTCCACTATTGTCAGAAAATATCTCCTTTTGTATTTTATAGAGGGCTTCATGGGGCCCACAATGTCCATATGTACCAGGTGGAAGATAGAATTGGTAGTACGGGTGGCTTTTCTAGGTCTGGGTTTGGTTTTTAACTTAGATGATTTACATATAGAACACTCTAAGTAGTTTTTGCAGTTTTTTATTTTCAAATCACTGGTATATTCTGTCATTTTTTGGATGACTGGGAAGCTGGCATGGCCCAATTTTCTATGTAGCAAATGGGCGCAGTTATCGTGAATGGGTTTGCCTATTAGCAATTTCCCTCTGTGTGTCGTGTTGTCTTCGGTGGGGTCGTCTTCCCTGCCCCCCTCTGCCTCAACGTGGGTGTTGACTTTATTCTCAGTGTTTTCTAGTTGGGCGATAACTTGGGTCTGGTTATTCCTTTTAGGATGGAGGTATGTTAGCCCTCCATTAATGACTATTTTGCCGATGCTTTCCCTGTCTCTGGTCAGGTAGGCTTCTCCCTCTTTGAAGGTGATCTCTATGCCCATGTCCTTGCTCAGTTTAAGCGGTGCTAAAATGTTGTGGGGTATTTCGGGTATGAGTAATACCCCCTCTACTTTGCCTATTCCGCTTATGAACGTGTTTCCTCTCCCTGTCACTAGGACCTTGTTTTGATTGGCCACCTTAATGTGGTAGTTTTCCTCTGTGAATGAGGTCAGTATCTTTATGTCATGAGTTGTGTGGTTGGTGGCTCCCGAGTCGATGAGCCATGCTTCTCCTTCTCTGGTTTGTGAGTGTGTGTGTGTGTTCTCCCCGATCCCATACATGGACCCTGGTCGGCTCTCCCTAGAGCTGTCCCTACTTCCCCTTCTGTTCCTTGGGTCGGGGGAGTCTCTGCGCCTGTATCTGTTGTCTGATGGGGATCTATCGGGGAGCCCCGGCCTCCTGCCTTCCCTTTCCCTTTGGTAGGTGTGGTCCCTTCCCCTTGAGTTTCTTGGGCAATCCCGTTTGTAGTGGTTCTTTGAGCCACAAGTGAAGCATTCTGGGTGGTCTAGGTTCCTGGTTTGGAACTCAACTTTCTTAGTTGGCCTGCTGTCCCTGCGGCTGATGGAGCGGTTCCTCCTTAAGCTATCTTCTGCTATTATCCTATTTGTCAGTGACTCGAGTGTGAGGTGGCCTAAGCTTATGCTATCCAGCTGCATTATAAAATTGTCCCAGCTGGAGTCCAGGGAGTTAATGACAATGCTCTTCATGCTCTCTTCGGATATATCCTCCCCTCTTTGTATCAGTTCAGTTCTTGTGGCATTCAGGTTCAGTATATGTTCACCCATGGGAGTCCCTGCTTTATGCCTGGCAGAGTGGAATTCCCTGGATATCCTTGCTGTGGTGGCAGTGCTTTTACTATAGAACAGATTAAATATTATCTGCTGTATCTCAGACACAGTCAGATAATGGCTTAGGCTGGGGTATACACCTGGTGGGATACTTGCTATAATTAAATAGTAAGCCCTGTGATGCAAGCAATCTGTTTCTAAAGTCCAAGGTTTTGTGGGGGGGTCATCAACTAAAAACAGTAGATCCTCTTTTAAAAATAAAACCTGGAGTTGGTGATTCCACTGCATAAGGTTCGATCCATCTAATTTAAGGGTGGGAAAGTTAGCTGGTAAATTCCCTGAGTTGTGTGATGAATTACTCACAGTCTGTTGCTGCCCATGGTGTCTCAGGTGAGGGAACTCACAATATGGCTTGGGTATGCAGTTTGCAGCTCTGTACAGACCTGGATTTATGTTCCCTCCTTCTCTTCTTGCTAGAGCCAACTGAGCATGTGCGAGGCCCATTTCGCTACTGTAGCCGATGGGGGAGTGGCTGGCTGTTGCTGCTCTTAGGCCTCGGCCTAGGCCTCCAGTTGGGGGTCCCATCTCACTCCTGGGGTGTCTGGCTTCATCTCTGGAGGCAGGCATCCATCGCTGGGCGTCCGGATCCATGCAGGGAGCTGGAGAGAGTCAAGGAGGCGAGGCGGTCGTAAGTCGAGGACTTCTGGGGTTCTGAGGCGTGACGGCTGTGGTGGGCCCCGATCCTTGATTGCTGGTCCCTGGGCACGTGAGTAGGCCGGGCGGAGGCCGCATGGGGGTTGAGTAGCAGGTGTGGCCTCTTCCCCTCGGGCCTCTTATGCTTGGTGCTGCGGGTGCTGGGTTCGAGTCCTGCCATCTGCATGATTCAAACGTAGTTGGTGCCTTGCGGTTGTCTTCGTGGGGGTTGGTCATCGTGTGGAGTATCTGGGTGTGTGTGCTATCATCGATGGCCCCCCCATAGCCCCCTCGGTTCGCGGCGGTGTCTCTGGGGTGCGTGGCTGGCGTGAAGGGGTTGCGTGCAGGGCCTATCGTGGCTGCTGGGGCCTCGGGTGTCTTTCTGGCTTCGAGCTCGGGAGGCGAGCTCCAGATGCCTTGGTGTGTCCCTTCTGGGGTGCCTTTGGCTGTTCCCCCATTTGTTCTGGGGTTTCTTTCATTTGGCGCCATTGGATTTGAATCCTGGCTCCCTATTGGTTGGTGGCCATCCCAAGATGGCCGCCCGGAGCATGGCTCGAAAATGGAACAGTTTGGCTCTTGGGCCTCTGCCAGGGGGTATCTCTGTCTTACCGGTCTGGTAGCCTCGTGGTTTTGCTCCTGGGGGCTCATCGCTGCTACCTGGTCATCTAGAAGGTCCCGGAGCTTCGCGATGAGTTCATCCTTGCTTATGGAGGCGTCTATCATTTTCTGTATGATGTCCTTTAGTTCATCTCTCTCGGGTGATCTGTCTCTGGCGTGCCTGGCTGCACTTTCTTTTGGCCTCACGCTTCTGTTTGTTTGGTCCAGTTCCTCCATCTCCAAGGCAGTTGGGATTCTGGTGGTGGCATCTTCAGGTTCCCCCAGCTCTGCCATCAGCCTGGTGGTGGACCTTGTGTTCATCCTTCCTTCCATTTCCGATTTTGGTTCTGTTTATTGGGCACAACCATCCTCTGCTACCATTTTGTTAAGTAAGTTTTCCAAGGATCTTGCCCAATAATCACAGACACGATAGGCTTTGAGTTCAATGTATTTATTTACTCTATTTCTTTCTATTCAGGTACTCATTTGGAACTGGTCCTGGACTTCTGCGCACAGCCTTATATATGGAGGAGGTGGAGTCAAGGTAAGGAGGGGTTATGGGAAGGGCTAAGTGAGGGAGGAGGGATCAGTGGGTCAGTCTATGCAATGGTATATACACAGTTAGGCATTTACTCGTAACAGAGAACAATTAAGTGGAATAGCTTGCATTCCAGAGTTGTGGGTGCTCCAGCGCTGGAGGTTTTAAAGAAAATACAGAATAACAAAGTTGGAAGGAATCTTAAAGATCTTCTAGTCCAACTCCTTGCTCAAGCAGGAGAATCTATCATTTTGAACAAATGACTATCCAGTCTCTTCTTGAAAACCTCCAGTGATGGCGCACTCACAACTTTTGAAGGCAAGCCGTTCCATTGGTTAATTGTTCTCTCTGTTAGGAAATTTCTCTTTAGTTCTAAGTTGGTTCTCTCCTTGATTAGTTTCCATCTGTAGCCATTTGTCCAGGATGATACAAGGACGTCTTGGTTTGATGAGAAAGTCCTATGATTCTAAAGAAATGTTGCCAATGGGGTCAAAGGTCAGGTGACTTAAGGGACTGGAGGCTAAAAAGTTGCAGGAACTCGACATGGCTGGTCTAGTGAAGAGAAGGACCAGGGAGATAGGATAGCAGTGTTCCAATATTTGAGGGGCTGCCAGAGAGAGGAAGGGGTCAAGCTATTTTCCAAACCACCTGAAGGCCAGACAAGGAATAATAGAGGGATGGAAACCTGGAAATAAGGATACATTTTCTGATAGTGAGAACAATCAACCAATGCCTTCAGAAGTTGTGGGAGCTTCATCACTGGAAGCTTTCAAGAAGAGACTGGACTTCCATCTGTCAAAAATGGTGTAGGGTCTGGTGGGTGGGGGGTTGGACTAGATGACCTATAAGGTCCCTTCTGTCAGCTCTCCAAAAGCCTCTTTTTTTTCTGAGAAAAATTAAAGCTGCCTTGATTTTGAGTCATTACAACCTCCTGAATTGAATTCAATTGGGCTGAATTAAGCTCCAGATATTTTGCCATATGTTGGTAACAATATCGAAATAATGTAGCTTTGCTTTTGTTCTAGGACAGTGGTCGGCAAACTCATTAGTCAACAGAGCCAAATATCAACAGTACAACGATTGAAATTTCTTTTGAGAGACAATTTTTTTAAACTTAAACTATATAGGTAGGTACATTGTTATTAACTTAAATAGTTCTTTTTAACTACAATTAAAAAGAAGGGGGAGGGGGATGCAACACGCAGAGGGCCAAGTCCACTCCCGTTCACCTCCCCACACTTGTTTACCTGTCCCAGAGAGCTCGGGCTACGCCTCCCTCTCACCCAGCCGCCTTCCTTGCTGGTGTCGCTCCTGAGCGAACTCTTCTGTTCTCGGCTGTTGCAAAGAAGCGGCAGCTCTGGGTGCGCCATGCCCGCTTCATTCTCTTTGAGAGCTGCTTTGCACCTTGTTTGCAAAGCAACTCTCAAAGAGAACGAAGCGGGCATGGCTCACCCAGAACTGCTGCTTCTTTGCAACAGCCGAGGACTTTTTCCGCTTGGAGCTCCAAGTTGCGGGGAGGGGGGGCTGCTGCAACGCTGGCAGCTTCAGTGGGTTCCTTCCCTCAGTGGTTTGTTTTCTTTTGCCTAATTAAAGGCTGCTCCGCGCCTTTTGATAGTTCTACCCAGCCACTGGCACACAGCGCCGAAAAGACCTCCGGTCACTGCCGCCATCTTTGCGCATGCGCAGCTTTCTTCTCACCGGCTGAAGGACTTTTCGGCACTTTGTGGACTTTTTGGTATTTTGTGGAAGAGCCACACTCAAGGGGCCAAAGAGCTCGCAAGCCGCGGTTTACCCACCACTGTTCTAGGATCCTTTTTTAAAAAAAAAAAAACTTGAGCCTATACAAGTGGGATTCCCTGAGGTCTCCCATCCCAGCACTAAATATTGCATGCTGTATTCTACTTTCCTGAGGTACGCTATGATCTGCTACCTGGATTAACCTGCACAAAAGAAAAAGGAAGCAACCAATTAATGCTTTCTAGTTCTTGCTCATCTGATTAGCCCAAGTATTCTTCATTTCAGCCCTTCACTTTAGGCCAGAGATGCAACCTTTAAATAACAGCACTTCAAGATCTGGTTTTGCCTGGTTCCCAAATGGATGCCTTCTCACTGAAACTCAGGTAGCTTGATTATCTCCTCCCCTCTGGCTCCAGGGAAATTGCATTACATATAATATTTGACTTATAACCATTCATTTAGCAACCAAAGTTACAATGGCACTGAAAAAAGTCACGACTAGACTCTGGCTCATGATCATTGCAGCGTTACTATGGTGACATGATCAAAATTCAGGTGCTTGGTAACTGGCATGTATTTAAAACTATTACAGTGTCATGGAGTCATGTGATTGTCATTTGTGACCTTCCAAAGTTCACTTAAAAACTGCATGATTCACTTAACATCTGTAGTGATTTGCTTAACAGCCATGGCAAAAATATATTGTAAAATCTGGCACAATTTATTTAACAGCCACCTTGCTTAGCAACAGAAATCCTGGTCCCAATTGTGGTCGTAAGTGAAGGATTACCATATTCTTTTGTTACTATTGCATTGTTATTGAACCCTGCCTTTTCTTTGGGAGGCCAAAGTGATACTCCACTGTCCTCATAACAATCTTGGTGGGGCTGCAGGAAAGCAAGAAGCCTTGCTCACCAACTGGACCCTAAGGTTTGAGTCTAACCTCTTCCTCATGAAATGGTCTTGGCTTGCAGCCCCTTGAGACATCCAGAGATCAACCTAACAACTGAACATCTCAGCTGAGATTTCTTGCTCCTTACTTCTCCAAAAGTGGGAGGTTCCAGGGCAGCCTTGTTCAGGGCTTGTAAGGTGCTTTTTTGAAGGAGACAGAAGTAGGACCTTCATGGTTTTCATAAACAGTGCCTGCCATTAGCCAGAATGAGATAGGGGCATTTGGCCAGATAATACAGGTGGTCCTTGACTTACAACCATTTTTAGTGACCAAAGTTACACCATACAGAAAAAGTGACTTATGACTCTTTTCCACAATTATGTCTATTGCAGCATCCTGATGGTCACATGCTCAATATTCAGGTGCTTATCAACTGGTTCATATATTTTTTTGTAAAAGTTTTTTTTTTATTTTTTTACACAAATGCACAAACATACAATGCATTTTTTCTGAACAGAATATTGGCCGAGTCACATATTTATACAATTTTTGGTCATCTCCAACACAATTTATATATTTCACTTTTTGCCATAATAATCTTTCTCTCTAATTTTTATTAACCAATGTTACCCTTCATCCTAATCTCTAATCTTAATCAAATTCAATTTTTCCCTTTTTTTCTCCAAATTAAAACCCTTAACTTTAAGATCTCACAACATAATGTAATTCCCCATATTTCCCTAGATTCCCTTATTCTAATCACAAATATTTTTCTTTGTCAATTTTTCCAAATATTACAATCCAATATTTTACTAAAAGTCACTTAAATATATAACATTACAATCATTCATTTCTTTTCCATTGCTTTTTCAAATATGTATCTGATCTCTTCTTATTAAACAATAAACCAAATTACTTTGCACAGTACATGTTCTTAAATCTTAAATAAAATTTTCAATTATTTTTTCAAATATATATATTTATACCGCTTCAACAATATCTTCACTTTTAATTGAGCAGTAAATCTAATTATTCATAATACAATATAATTTCCAATTTTTTAGTTAAATTCCAAAATTACGATTAAAAATGTTCCAATTATTACAGTTTCCCTAGTTATAAAGATCTAAATCCTATTTCAATTCATTTATAAATCAAGATAATTATCCATTGCTTTATACTTAATTTAAACAAAATTATAATTAGATACATTCCAAGTATTGCAATCTTAACTGTTGCATTTTCTAAAATTCATTGTATCTATAAGCCTAAATGTATTTCTTTCTCCCTTTCTCCCATTTTCTTTTTTTCTTTTCTTCTTTTTCCCCGTCTTTTTTTCTCCATTTTAAAATCCTGAACTCTTCTGTTTTGCCCTGTATTCCCCATTACTCTCCACCCCTTTTTCTTCCCACTGTTAATCCCACTGTAATCATTTGAGTTTTTGTTTTTTCCATTCCCTCCTTTTTTCTTTCCTTGTCTCTTTCCACCCTCTCTATTTTTAACATTGTTAATCCCAATGTAATCTTTAAGGTTCACTTCTATTACTAAAATTTTCTCTTTTCTCCCGATTCTCTTCTCCTTTTCATTATTACTTCCCACGTGATCATTTAATTTTTCATGGTCAATATCTTTTCCTTTGTCTTTATCTTCAGTTTCACTTTCTTGCTTCTCATTTGTAGTTTCTTTATCCACTTATTTATTTATTTATTTATTTTTGAATTTTTGAGTATGTTCTAATGTGATTTCTGGTTCATCAGGTTTAAGTTTTCCATGCAGCATTATAATCATTTCATTTCATTCTGTTTTCAGTGATATAGACATCATTTTAACCATTTCAATAAGTTCCTGCGCCATTTTATTATTTCTGGATTGTTGTTATTCTAATTGTAAATTTCATTGTAATCCACCTTCTTTGATTATCAAAATTGAGCAGCTTGCAGACAAACAAACCCTCCTTAAAAGTTCCCACTGCTCTTATCACTACAAAAGTCGTTCTCTTGTCTTCAAAATAAAAGTTCAATGTTGTAATGTTCTTTTTCCGCCTATAGATGTCCCTCTCCAATCCACAATTCCAATCAACAGCCTAAAGAAGTATCCATTTTGTTTAAAATCCATGTTACCATTCTTTGCCAATTTTTCTCTTCTTTTTTTTTTCATTTGCGTTCTATTGGGTTTAACAATTAAACAATTCTTATTCAACTCTTGTGCATGACTGTGACCATTTACATATCATCACGCTAATTTTCTCCTATACTCTATATAATTTTACAAAATCTACTATCTGTTATTTCCCTTTTTTTCTATCTTCAATCCAATTATACCATTTCTCCCATATTACATAAAAGTCCGAATCCATTTGTCCTTTAAGTTCCAATGTCATTTTATCCATCTCGGCACAATCTAATATCTTTCTGATTATTAGATATTCGGAGGGTGTGTTCGAACTTCTCCAACATTGCGCAAATGCCAATCTTGCTGCCGTTGTCATATGTAGAATAATATATGATGTCGTTTTTTCATATTTCTTTTTCATTATTCCTAGAAGAAACAATTCTGGTGTATATTCTATCTGGAAGCCTGTTACTTCCTGTATCCAACTATGTATTTCAATCCAATATTTTTTGTTTTCAAAGCATAACCACCATGTGTGAAAGAAGGTACCTTGTTTTTGTCCACATTTCCAATAATTGGGGTTTAAATTTGGATATATTTTTGCCAGTCTAGAAGGTGCCAAGTACCAACAGTAAAACATTTTATATTGAATTTCTTTATATTTTGCCGATCTGGTTAATTTATAATTTTTGTTCCAAATTATTTCCCAATCCTCTTGTTCGATATTATATCCAATATTCCTAGCCCAGACTATCATAGCTCCTTTTACTATGTCTTCAGTTCTGTCAAATTCTAGTAAATAATTATAAATTTTGGTTATTAATTTTTCATCTGGGCCAATCAATATTTTATCTAATTGTTTTGGTAGAATTTCAATGCCATATTCATTTTTATCTTTTATATATCTTGATTTTAATTGTAGATAAAGCCACCAATCTATATTTATTCCTTGTTCTTCCAATTCTTGCCTACTTTTTAGATTCCCCTGGTTGTCTAAAATTTCACTGTATTTTACCATTTTACTTAAATTCAATGTATTAGTATGGATCATTGCTTCCATAGTTGAAACCCAATTTGGGATTTTCATGTAATGTTTTTTCTTAATTTCATGCCATGTTTGCATTAGAGCTTCTCATATTTTATGTTGAAAAAAATTGGAATGAGATTTATTCTCTCTGTCCCATAGGAAGGCATGCCATCCTTTTTTTTAAGTCATGTCCTTCCAGTGTGAGTAATCTTTTATTTCTCAGGTTAATCCATTCTTTAATCCAAACTAGAGTTGCTGCCTGATAATAAAGTCACCAGTCTGGGAGCCCTAAGCCACCTCTGCTTCTACTGTCCTGAAAGTCAGATAATTTTATTCTTGCTTTTTTCTTCACCCATATAAATTTTGTTGTAATTTGATTCAGTTCTATAAAAAATTTCTTATCTAATTTTATGGGAAAAATTTGGAAAAAATATAACAATTTTGGAAGAATATTCATTTTAATCATCGCAGTCCGACCCAGTAAGGATAGGTTTAATGCCCCCCATCTTTCCAAATCAATTTTAATTTGTTGCATAAGCTTTATGTAGTTGTCTTCTTTGATTGAAGAACATCTCGCTGTCAGCCAAATTCCCAAGTATTTAACTTTTCTCACATTCTGTAATCCTAATTTCCCCTCTAATTCTCTTTCCTGTTGTATTGTTAAATTTTTGACTATCCTTTTTGTTTTTGTCTTATTAATTTTAAGGCCTGCTACTTCCCCATATTTTTCTATTTCCCATAATAATATTGGTCCTGTTTCCTTTGAGTCTTCCCAAAAAAAATACCAAATCATCCACAAATGCCATTAATTTATATTCTTCCGTTCTAATTTTGGTTCCCTTAATCTCTGGGTTTCCTCTAATTTTCATCAATAGCGATTCTAAAGTCAAAATAAAAAGCAGAGGTGACAGTGGGCATCCCTGGCAGACTCCTTTCTTTATTTAAAATGTTTTTGTAATTTCTCCATTTATTATTATGTTTGCTTTTTGAAACGAATAAATTGCTTCAATCATTGGTCGCCGAATTTCATTTCTCTAATTTGACTAATCATATATTTCCAATTTAAATTATCAAATGCTTTTTGTGCATCCAGAAAAACAAGGGCAATTTGTTTCTCTGGATGTGCCTTGTAATACTCTAATATGTTCAATACTATTCTTGTGTTATCTCTAATTTGTTTAGAAGGGAGAAAACCATTTTGGTCAGAGTGAATAATTTCGCCATAATTTCTTTGGTGATTTGAATTCCTTTTCCTTTTTAAAAACCCCAGGAAGTATCTTGAAGGAAAAGTGAAGGGCGCAAAGAGAAGATAGGAGAGTGGGGTGTGTGTCAGTTCTCCACCTTCAGCTGTTTAGCGGCGAAGAAAGTGGATTGGCTCAAGCAGAAGAAATGAATTAAAAGAAGTAACAAAATTGCTTGGAAAGCAAGAAAATAAGAATAAGAAGCCAGATTGAGTATTTGCAAATTTTAAATCTGTGAACCTATATTAAAAAATGAGACTGAGTGGAAATTATTGAAGGAACTTTAGTTATAAAAATTTTTTTCTATTTTTTTTTCGATTTTCTTTTTTTTTCCTGGATGAAAGTGGTTGGCAGCGCCATCTAGAGATACAAACTAAAAGACATTGCTTCAAATAAATTGACTGAGAAGACTGGCCTTGAGATTGTAGGCTTGGACTGATAAGAAACAGCTGTGTCTGGCAAAGAGTTGTGTTAGCTTTAACAGAAACATAAAAGAGTGAATCTTTGAAACTTTTGAAGCAAAAATAAGAACAAGTCAATCAAAACAATATAAACAGCTTTGTCTGGAAATTTTTTTTTTCTCTTGAAGTGGGCTTTGTCCTTACTCCTTTTTTGTGGGGGACATCTTTTTCTTACTTTTTTCCCCTCTTTTTTGTTGAATTCTTGATTTTTTTTTCTTTCCTTGCGTTGGGTTTAGGATTGTATCACTATTTGATTATTCTCAGTTATCTTTTCTATTTTTCCTTTATTTTTATTTTTCTTGATTTATCTTCATCGACTGGATTAAATTTTGTACTCTTTTTTTTTTCTTCACCTTTTTTTTCTTTATCCTTTTTTGATTGGTAGGTTTTTTGAATGTGGGAATTTTGATGATATATAAAAAATTGGATTACGGTAAGAAGAACCTGAAGAAACAGAAGCTTTTGGGTTTTGTTTTTGGTTGGTTCCCCCCCCCTTTTTTTTTCTGCTTTTTTTCTGTTTTTTTCTTTTGATTGTAGGTGATGTGTTTTTGGAGAGTGATGGAACTTTTTGATTTTTATGTTTAACTAATTCATCCAATGGAGTGGATTAGTTATTTGGATTATAATTTAAAATAGCATTTTGATTACAAACCCATTTGATCACAGTGTACAAGGTGGGACAAGATGAAGAAGGCAACAACACAGTTACCTTTCACAACACTAAGTTCAAGTCCTGCAGTGCAGAGGATATTGGATACCATGACCATGCAACTGGAACTAAAAATATGATACAGGTCTTCCATGATGACTTTAAAGAAAGGATGGAAAAGGTGGAAGGAGAGCTTAAAGAAGTGAAGGCGATGATGGGTAAGAATAAAGAAAGGATACAGAAAGTGGAGGAAAAGGCAGACTCAACAGAAAAAAAAACTGGAGAAATGGATGACAGACTCACAATTGCTGATAGAAACCAGGAAAAACAATTATCTCTCTTGAAATGGACAGAGCAGCGTATTACCTAAGATTCCAAAATATAGAAGAGAAGGGAGAAAACTTGGCGGAAGTGGTGGCGGAGATACTGGCAGGAGTGATGGAGGAGACCAAGGAAAAGATACTAAATGGGATTGATGAGATATACAGAGTTCATACTCGATAGGCAATGAGAAATAAACTGCCATATTACAGTATAAAAAGAGGAAATAGTGAAAGATACTATGATTAAATGGGCAAGTAATTTCAACCACACAGTAGAATTAGAGAAGTGGGAAAAGATGTGGAGAATAAATATGAAATTGACAATATCAACAGCATACAAGGAAAACCATATGAAAATGTTTCATAGATGGCATCTACCGCCAGCTAGAATAGCAAAGATGTTCCCTAGTAATTCACCGAAATGCTGGAAATGTAAGAGTAACTATGGAACATACTACCATCTCTGGTGGACTTGCCCAGTGGCAAAGAAATTCTGGGCCAAAGTCAAAAAGTGGCTATAGGAGTTAACACAGAAATCAATAAAGGGAGAAACAGAGCAATTCTTACTAGGGATTCCCATAGAAAATTACACAAAGGAAATGCAGTATTTAACATTACACATACTAACAGCAGCCCGCAGAGTCTATGTGCAAAATTGGAAGAAGGAAAACTCACCAACAAAAGAAGATTTAATTAAAAAAAATTTAGAGTGCGCAGAGATGGACAAACTAACAAAAGAACTCAAGGAGAAAGAGGATACAGAATATTATAAAGTGTGGTGTAGATGGTATGAATGGTTGGAGAATAGGAAAAATGAGAAAGAGGAATAAAGGAGAGAGAAAAAAATGTTAAAGATCAAGGTAAAATGTAGACGAAATAAGGGAAGATAGATAACAAAGTGGAGTAAGATAAAGTTAAAATATGTGTAAATAGTAAGAAAGGACCACTTTGAAAGAGCTGTTTTTTTTAAAAAAGTGTATGTATATAAATGTTGTATGTTTGTGTCTTGTTTTAATGTG
Source organism: Arizona elegans (assembly GCA_022577455.1). NCBI lineage: Eukaryota > Metazoa > Chordata > Lepidosauria > Squamata > Colubridae > Arizona > Arizona elegans. The sequence goes on from JAKOOJ010000009.1 coordinate 52,704,885, forward strand.
TTTACAATAAAAAACTTCAAAAAAAGAATATGATAATATTTGTATAATGGGAGATTTCAGTGCGATAAGGGAAGTAAACTGGGACTATAAGATGACAAAAACTAACAAGAAACCCAGAAAAATGCTCCCAAAGGCCTTCTTCACAATGGTAGAGGAAATAGGTATCAAAGATGTTTGGAGAGAAAGGCATTTGAAAGAAAAACAGTATATTTTCTACTCAAATAGACATAAGTTATGATCCAGGATAGACATGATGTGGATGACAAATGATTTATTGGCTAATGTACAGAACATAAGTATTGAAACAAGTATTTGGGCAGATCATAACCCAATTATAACTACATGGAAGGGACAAAGAAAGAGATTAAGATGGACATTGAATCAGACAATATTAAATGAAAAAGAGTTTCAACAATCTGTAGAGAAAGAATTGGGTTTCTTTTTTAAGGAAAACAGAAAGGAAGATACTTCACTACAAAATGTGTGGGATACAGTAAAAGCAATACATTCGAGGATTGGCAATGACTTATGTGGGAAAAAAATAAAAAGAAAAGACAAGCACAAAAAACTGGAAGAATACAAGAAATTGGAGTTGGAATTACAAAAAAACACACAAATTGAGAGGATTAAAAACCAAATGGATTTGAAAAAACATGAAATGAATTTAATTGAAAAAGAAGATTTGGCCTATAAAATAAAGATGTCTAAACAAAACTTTTTTGAAAACGCAAATAAGCCAGATAGATGGCTGGCATATAAAATGAAAAAGGAGAAGGAGAAGAAATTAATTAATCAATTAATAGATGAAGAAGGACAACTATGTTATCAAAATGAGGAAAAGAAAAAAGTGGTACAGAAATACTATAAGAAACTCTATGAGCAAGAGACAATATCAGAAGAGAAAATATTTAGAAAAGTCTGATTTACCAAAAATACCAGAAGAGTATAAGGAAGCTTATACTCGTATAAGCGTAAGTATAAGTATAGGGAAGGATAACGATGATGGAAGTGATAGAAGGCATCAAAAAACCAAAAAATGGCAAAACACCAGGTCCAGATGGATTACCAGCAGAACTGTATAAAACATTTCAGGATGTACTTAGTAATATGATGCTGGAAGTATTTAATGATCTTTTAGTGAATGCAAAAATACCTGATTCATGGAGGGAGGCATATATTACGCTTATACCGAAGGGGGATTCAGACTTACAATAAGTTAAAAACTATAGATTGATATCTTTGCTAAATGCAGACTACAAAATATTTGCATCAATAATGGCGAATAGATTGAAGAGGTGGTTAAATGAGTTTGTACATGTAGACCAAAACGGCTTTTTACCAAAAAGACAGATTAGAGACAATATGAGAATGATTTTGAATATTTTAGAATACTATGAAGCACATCCAGAAAAACAAATGGCATTGATGTTTTTAGATGCACAAAAAGCTTTTGATAATGTGAATTGGAAATTCATGATAAAACAACTACAGATTATGGATTTTGGGGGAAGATTTATAAAGATGATTGAGACAATTTACAGTAAACAATTTGCAAAAGTAATAATAAATGGAGATATGACAGAGAAAGTTAATATTATGAAAGGAACAAGACAAGGATGTCCTCTATCCCCATTGTTATTTGTGTTGACTCTAGAGGTGTTAACTAGAAATATAAGTTTAAGTTTAAGTTTTATTAAATTTCTATACCGCCCTTCTCCCGAGGGACTCAGGGCCGTGTACAGCCATATTAAAACACATGAATTTATAAAATTTAAAACCAATTAAAATCAGATATATGAAATTTGACCATCAATTTAAAACACACATACACCCATTTAAAATTCATATTAGGACAGTCCGGCTTGCTGAAACAGAAGGGTCTTAAGGGCGCTGCGAAAAGTGCGCAGGTCGGGGCTAAGACGAAGCTCTAGGGGCAGCTCATTCCAAAGGGCTGGTGCCCTCACAGAGAAAGCTCTCCCCCTGGGTGTCGCCAGTCGGCATTGTTTGGCTGACGGCACCCTGAGGAGCCCCTCTGTGGGAGTGTATTGGCCGGTGGGAGGTTGTTGCTTGCAGAAGGCGGTCTCATATAAACCCCGGTCCTAAGCTTTAAAGGTGGTAACCAACACCTTGAATCGCACTCAGAAGACCAACGGAAGCCAGTGCAGCTCATGCAGGAGGGATGTTACATGGGTACGCTGGGTCGCACCCATAACCACCCACGCAGTCGCATTCTGGACCAGCTGGAGCCTCCGAGTGCTCTTCAAGGGGAGCCCCATGTAGAGAGTGTTGCAGTAGTCCAGACGGGACATGACGAGGGCATGAGTGACTGTGCGCAAGGCATCCCGGTCCAAAAAGGGACACAACTGGTATACCAGGCGAACCTGATAAAAAGCTCCCCTGGCCACGGCGGTCATATGATCTTCCAAAGACAGCCGTGCATCCAGGAGAACACCCAAGTTGCGAGCCCTCTCTGTGGGGGCCAAGGTTTCACCCCCAATAGTCAGCGATGGTGCCAGCTGACTCTACCAGGCTGCCGGAAGCCACAGCCACTCAGTCTTGGAGGGGTTGAGTTTGAGCCTGTTTCTCCCCATCCATATCCACACGGCCTCCAGGCACCGGGACATCACATCAAGGGCATCATTGGGGTGGTTCGGGGTGGAGATGTACAGCTGAGTATCATCAGCATACTGATGGAATCTCACCCCGAAACACGGATTATCTCGCCCAGCGACTTCACATAAATGTTGAACAGAAAGGGTGAGAGGACTGACCCTTGCGGCACCCTGCATACAAGGCGCCTCGGGGTCAACCTCTGCCCCCCTGCCAATACAAACTGCACACAGTTGGAGAGGAAGGAGGAGAACCATCGCAACAGGGTGCCCCCCACTGCCAACCCCTCCAATTGTCGCAGCATGAGACCATGGTCGATGGTATCAAAAGCCGCTGAGACATCTAATAGGACCAGGACAGAGGAGCAACCCCTGTCCCGAGCCCTCCAGAGATCATCGACCAATGCGACCAATGCCATTTCAATGATGTGCCCTGGCCTGAAGCCCGACTGGAGCGGGTCTAGATAATCGGCTTCATCCAGGTACTGGGGAAGTTGTCGCGCCACTACACTCTCAACAACCTTCGTAACGAAGCGAAGGTTGGAGACTGGGTGATAATTCGCTAATACAGCCGGGTCCAGGGAAGGCTTCCTGAGGAGAGGCCTCACCACCGTCTCTTTCAAAGAGGGGGGAAGTAACCCTCTCTCAAAGAAGCATTAATAATCCCCTGGAGCCAGCCTCATGTAACCTCCCGGGAGGCCAGCACCAACCAGGAGGGACACGGATCCAATAAACGTGGCAGCGCTAAGCCTCCCCAGAATCCTGTCCATGTCCTCGGGAGTCACAGGGTCAAACCCCTCCCAGATAACATTCTCAAGATTCTCCTCCATCAGTCCATCCGGATCTACCCGGATGGGTAGACAAAATAAAGAGATAAAGGGGACACAGATCAAAAAAGAAGAGTATGATGTCAGCGTTCCAAATTATGATCTCCTCCTTGCGCTGACATGAATGAGAGAGGGAGAAGCTTTGCTTTAATGCTGAGATGAACTTTTACCTAGTTTCCTGCTCTTTAGTAGATAGCATTACCTGGGTGACAGAGGGAGGGGGGAATTCCTGTGAAAAAAAAGTGCTTGGGACAAAGAGATGGATCTGTACGATGGCCAATGAGACATTGGGGTTGAAGAACGGAAAGGGGGAGGGGTTTGGAAGGAGGTGCCAGTTTTGGCTGCACAAAGAGTTCAGGGATGTCGTTCTTTCTATTCTTAAATTAAAAAAATGATTCATTAGAGACCTTGCATTTGAGAATGAAGTTTATTTAAGATAGCAGCGAAACCTGACATATAAATTACAAGCATTTGCTGATGATTTAATGTTTTTACTAAAAGAATTAGAGGTAGGACCCAAATTAATAGAACAAATAGAGGAATATGGAGAAGTGGCAGGACTGAAAATTAATAAAGATAGAACAAAGATATTGGTGAAAAATATTACAGAGAAACAGAAAAGAGAATTAATGGAGAAACTAGATATTCAGATTACTAAAAAAGTAAGGTATTTGGGAATACAATTAACAGCAAATTGTGCAACAATTAAGGTAATTATTACAAATTGAAAAATCAGATTGAAACAGATTTGGGAAAATGGGGGAGACTGCAACTATCATTAATGGGAAGAATAGCAGTAATTAAGATGAATATATTACCTAGGCTGCTGTTCTTATTTCAGACAACACCAATAAAAGTGGAAAAGAAATATTTTGAAAATTTGAATAAAATGATATTGAAATTTATATGGCAGGGGAAAAAAGTGAGAATTAGCATGAAAATGTTACAGGATGCAAGATTAAGAGGAGGTTTTGAATTACCAAATTGGGAACTATATTATCAGGCAGCAGCATTATCTTGGTTAAAAGAATGGATTGTGTTGAGAAATATAAGACTATTAACTTTGGAGGGACATGATTTACAACTGGGTTGGCACGCTTTTTTATGGTATGGGAAGAATAAGATTCATGGTTATTTTGAAAGACATTATGTGAGGAATGCATTATTATTAGTATGGAAAAGAATTAGAGAAAAACATTATTTGAAAATACCAATATGGCTTTCAACAATGGAAGCATTTGTACATCCAAATATTATGAATATGAGAAATATTATAAGATATAAAGATATCTTATCAGCAACAGGGGAATTGAAAATGAAACAAGAATTAGAGGAACAAGGGATTGAAATGGAGTGGTATACCCAGCTGCAAGATATGAAAAATATGCAAAATTATATGGTTTTTATTTGGAAATGACAATGTTGGATGAGATACTCACAGGAACTGAGGAAAAAATGATTAGAAGATTGTATGGTTATTTACTGGAAATGAAATTGGAAGAAGAACAAGTTAAAGGAACAATGATAGCATGGGCAAAAAAAATTGGCTATACGATTGAGCTAAATAAATGGGAACAACTATGGGAAAGAAATTATAAATTAACAATGGCCACAGCATATAAAGAGAACTTGTATGAAATGTTCTATAGATGGCACATGCCACCAGAGAGATTGGCAAAAAGATAAATCACTTAAATGTTGGAAATGCCATCAGATACCAGGATCATATTATCATATGTGGTGGTCATGTCCAGAAGCGAGAAAATACTGGGCAAGAATTAGAATATGGTTAGAAAAGATGATACAGCAACATATTGATTTAAAACCAGAACTGTTCCTGTTGGGTATTTTTTTAGAGAAGTATAGTAAAGAACATATATATTTGATAATACATGTTATAACGGTGGCAAGAATGATATTTGCACAAAAGTGGAAAGCAGAAAAAAACCCTACAAAGGGAGAAGTAATTAAGAAAATATTGGAATGTGCAGAAATGAATTGGTTGACATTGGCAATTAAAGGGAAAACAGAACTGGAGTATTACAACATTTGGGGGAAATTTTATCAATGGATAGAAAATGAGTATAGACAATAAACATGGTAAGAACTTTGAGATGAATATGTTGTAGTATGTTAAAATTAAATGAAAAAAAGGAAAGATAAAAATATATGTTAAAAATGATGATAAACTTTGAAGATGATGGCACAAAAGTTATACCGAGATGATACTGTACATGGATTAATTAATAATGTACAGGAATATTAGAAGAAGAAGAATTGTAAAGTAAAAAAGAAATTTGAAATGAAGATGTATGTAAATAGAAATCGGGTCTGCTCGAATACTATCTTAGATTGAATTAAAAAAGGAAACAAGGGAATGGGAAAGAGGGGAGGAGTAGAGAGGGAATAGTAGTGGAGTTGGGAGGTGAGAAGAGAAGAAAAGAAAAGAAAAGAATGGGAAAAGGAGAGGAAGAAGGAAGAGGAAAGAAGAGTAGGAGAGAGGGTAAGAAGGGGAGGAAGAATAGAGGAGAGGGGAAAGAGGAGAGGAAGTAGAAAAGGAAAGGAGAGGAGGAATGAGGAAAGTAGAAAGAAAAGAGGAGAAAAAGGAAGAGAAAAAGGAAAGGTTGTAGTAAAACAAAGGAAGGAAATGGTAAAAGAGCAGACCCGAACAATTCATTAATTAGCTAATAGAAATTAAAGAATAAGATGAACGGACAATGGATAAGGATGGATAAAAGACTGTACATTTAAATATGTTGATGAAAAATAAAAATTAAAAATTAAAAAAAAGAGTGAATAATTTCATTCAGTATTTATTTTATTCTTCCTGCTATGATAGCCATAAAAATCTTGCAGCCTGCATTCAAAAGTGAAATTGGCCTGTAGTTTTGAATTTGGTTTGGGTCGGTACCTTCTTTCATAATCATTGTGATATATGCTTCTCTCCATGAAACAGGGATTTTTGCTTCTAACAAAACCTCGTTAATACAGTTCTAAAAGAATGGGATCTAATAGCTCCCCCATGTTTTTGTGAAATTCTCCTGGTAAACCTTCTGGTCCCGGGGTCTTATTATTTTTTTGTTTTTGAATCACTTCTTTTAGCTCTGTCAATGTTATTTCCCTATTTAGCAGCGTTCTCTTATCTTCCTCTATGATGGGCATCTTTTTCTTTTTTAAATAGTCATTTATTTTTTCTATCTCAGTTTCCTCTTGTGTATATAAGTTCTCAAAATATTTTAATGCAATCCTTTTAATTTCTTCTTCCTTATTTTGTAAATCCCCTACCTCGTCCTGCGGTTGGTGTATTATTCTACTTTCCTTTCCTTTTCTTAATTTGTATGATAACCACCTCCCTAGCTTATTTGCGTTCTCAAATTGGTAATGTTGTGCATATTTAATGTTTTTAACATGTTCTGCTTGTTCTATTAGGTTTAATTTATGTTTTTTACTAATGTTAATTCTTCAATTATTTATTTATTTTTATTTATTTATTTCCAAAAATTTATATGCCGCCCTTCTCCCTAAGGACTCAGGGCGGCAAACACAGGTTAAAACATACAATAATAAAAGGTAATGTAATTAAAACCCTGTTAAAACAACAACAATAAAATAATAAAACCCAAAGATCAGGGTCAACCCATTAGTTGTACATCACTTGGTCTTATTTGAATTTTTTCCCTAGCTGTCCTAATTCTTTTACTAATATATCCTGTTGTTTCCATTTTTCCTTGTTTCTTTTTGCCATATATGCTACAGTTATCCCTCTTGTGTATGCTTTTATTGTGTCCCATAGATTCTGCAAATGGATATTAAACCCACAGATACTACAAGAGAAGGAATACATACAAAAGATTAATCAGGAACTGACCTTATTTCTAGAGATAAATAATAAACAACACACTTCTTTGCAGAATTCTCTTCTTCTTTTTTATTTTGTATTTCCCCAAGTCAATTTAGAATCCAAATCCAAATTCCAAAATCCATTTTTTCTTTCTTTTTTCTTTTTTTAAAAAATCTTGTATTACAGGGCTAATTTTAAGTTTCTCTTTGTTCTTTCTTCAACGATCAACAGGGATTTTTTTACATTCTTTCCAATCCTCTTCACACCTATTATGGGTTTTTGTTTCTTCTAATTTTTTAATTATCTCCACACATTTTAGTCCAAAAATCAATTTTCTTTTCGGGCTTTGCCACTTTAAACTTCCACTTTACTCTTCTTCCTTCATTGCCCCCACGCCCATTAGCTACTGTTATTTCACTGGGGCACCTTTAACAAATTTAAAAATCTTCCTTTTTTGCCTATGAGCTGGCAGTCACTCACTCGGCTTCAGTACTCCATTCAAATCATCGCTCCTGCTCAAAACTTGGTCCGGTTGCCCCAGCTTAATGATGGCCACAATGGCTGCCACCCCCGCTGCCAAGTCGAAGAGTTTCCTCTGACCTCCAAGGAACTTTCCTGTTCCTCTTGGTTGTCTGAGATGCCTCTCCTTCTCTACTGTCCCTACAGGACAGATCTGGTCCGAAGACCCCTCGATAGCACCTTGTCAGCCCAGGATTTTGAAAGGCTCATCAGAGCCCACTATTCCCCGACTATCTCGCCGTGACACTTCCAGTAGAATCACAACTGGCTCATATTTATGACTCTTGCATTCTCCCCAGTTCAGGTAATCACCATTTGTAACCTTCCCAGATGGTTTCTGACAAGCATGGCAATGGGGGAAGCCAGGTGTGCTTAACAACTGTGGCAAAAAAGGTTGTAAATTTGGGCAAAGCTAATTTAACAACTGCCTTACTTAGTAATAGAAATTTGGGGCTCAATTGTGGTTGTAAATCAAGGACTATCTGTAACACAGAGGGGAATCTAGCACAGAGACTACTGATCACTTCTAACCTAAGACTTACTCAGGGTTTTAGGAGTAGCACCTGGGCACCTAGTAGCACCTAGGACAAGACAGGACAGGACAGAACAGAAAATTGGAAGGAACTTTGGAGGTCTTCTAGTTCAACTCCGTGCTTAGGCAGGAAATCCTATACCATTTCAGACGAATGGTTATCCAATCTCTTCTTAAAAACTTCCAATGTTGGCACAGTCACAACTTCTGGAGGCAAGTTATTCCACTGATTAACTATCAATTCCAGCAACTTTATATGTTTTTATGTTTTATATTTTACTTTATATTCTTTATATGTTTTAGCCTCCAATCCCCTAATCATCTTTGTTGCTTTCTCTGCACTCTTTCTAGAGTCTCAACATCTTCTCTTTTTTTTTATTGCAAAAGTTTTACAATTACATTTTCACCCCTTTTCCCCCCCCCTCAACCCACCCCAAACTTCCCAACCTCCCTAACCCACCCTAACCCTCCCCTCCCCCCAGACTTCCTCACAGTATACTCATGTCAAATAAAAGGAAAAACCCTCCTTTGTATATAAAACTTGAACCCCTCCCTCCCCCTTACAAATTTTCATCTTCATTACATTAACCTATTTCTATCTTAATATAACATTTTCAAATAAATTTTCATCCTGATTACCTTAAAAATATTTCTATCTTAATATAACATTTTCTAATAAATTTTCATCCTCAACCTTAAAATATTTCTATCTTAATATAACATTTTCAAATAAAAGCTATTTGATACTTCCTAGTTTGATATTTGTTCTGAACATAATCTATCCACTTCTTCCATTCCCATTCATAAGTCTCTTGAGAACAATCTTTTAGATATGCTGAAATCTTCGCCATCTCTGCAAAACTGGCCATCTTCAAAGTCCATTCCTCAATCGTAGGCAGCGCTTCATTTTTCCAATATTTACCTATCAACAATCTTGCTGCTGTTATCATATACAATATCAATTTTGTTTCACCCGATGTAAAACCCTTAACTATACCCAATAAAAACAGTTGTGGAGAAAATTGAATTTTTTTCTTCAAAACATTCTGCATGACCCACCAAATTTTTATCCAAAAAGCCTTAACTTTCTTACAAGTCCACCAAACATGATAATATGTAGCCTCTAGACAATCACATCTCCAACATTTAGGCTGCACATTAGGGTACATACACGACAATTTTTTGGGGTCTAGATGCCATCTGTAAAACATTTTATAAAAATTTTCCCTCAGATTCTGCGACTGTGTAAATTTAACATTCTGAACCCAAATTTTTTCACATGTTTCCAACATCACTGGTTCCTCAAAATTTTGTGCCCACTTAATCATGCAGTCTTTAACTAGTTCAGTTTCTGAATCCCTTTCTAACAAGACATTATAAAGTCTTTTAATATGCCTTGGGCCTTTCTCTTTTATGTGTCTAACTAATTCTTCCTCATACATCATAATACCAGTTTTTTGGTCCTCTTTCCATCTCAATTGCAATTGATTATATTGTAACCAAGTTAGATTAATCCCTTCAGCCAACAATGTCTGTAATGTCTTCAGCTGCCATCTGCCCGCATCTGTAAAAAGAACCTCTTTGTATAAAAACCCCCCGAGTGACATTATATTTGTATTCCACAAAGTATGACCAAGATCCAGCCATAGCGGTATTTTATAATCCCAATTGTTTCGGTGCTTCTTCCAAACTCTCAACAAAGAATCTCTAAGTATATGGCTTTTGAATACTTTATCCACTTTACTGTCATAAAATAAGTAAGCATGCCATCCAAATTCCAAATCAAAACTTTCTGCGTTTAGTATTCCAGTCTTTTTTCCTCCAAACCAGTCACTTACTAAAGTCAAAGCTGCTGCATCATAATATAACTGTAGGTTTGGAAGTTTAAGACCTCCCCTTTCTGGAACGTCTTGCATGATTTTCATTTTTACTCTTGGTTTTTTCTCGTTCCAGACAAACTTGTTCACACCAATTTGCCATACTTTTAGTTGTTTATCATTTTTGAGCACCGGAATCATTTGAAACAAAAAAAGAAATCTTGGCAAAATGTTCATCTTAACTGCTGCTATTCTTCCAAGTAAAGACAGCTGCAGTTTTTTCCAAGTCTCTATATCTTTTTGCACCTCTCGCCACAACACCTCATAGTTATTTTGAAACAATTTCATATTTGATTCTGCAACCTGAACTCCTAGATATTTTACCTTTGGTACAATCTCAAAACCTGCCCTCCTTTCAAGCTCAAGTTTACGATCTTGTGTCATATTTTTAACTACCATCTTAGTTTTTTTCTGGTTCAATCTAAAACCTGAAACTTTACCATAGTCTTGTATAATGTCCTTCATCTGGATTATTGATTCCATTGGCTGTGTTAGGGTAACGACCAGATCGTCTGCAAATGCCTTTATTCTGTAATCTTCTTGCCTTATCATTATACCTTTCAAAGTATTAGAATCCCTTATTGTGTTTAACAAGACTTCTAGTGTTAAAATAAACAACAATGGGGACAGCGGACATCCCTGTCTTGTTCCTTTTTCGATTTTAAACTCTGTTGTCAAACTTCCATTAATAATAATCTGTGCCTTTTGTTCTTGATAGATTGCTGAGACCGCCTGAATAAATTGGTCCCCAAAGTCCATCCTTTTTAAAGTCTTTAATAGAAAATTCCAGTCCACTTTATCAAAGGCCTTCTCTGCATCCAGAAAAACCAGCACTGCAGGGATCTGTTTATTCTTCTCAAGATATTCCAATAAATCTATTACTTGCCTTACATTATCATTCATGTGCCTACCCTCAATAAATCCCGCTTGATCATCATGAATCACCTTTTGAATTACTGGCATCAATCTGTTGGCTAATACTTTTGCGTAAATTTTGTAATCCGTATTCAAGAGAGATATTGGTCTGTAGTTCTCTGTTTTTTTGGGACCTGCTTGTTCTTTTGGTATCAAAGAAATATAAGCTGTAGTCCATGATGGGGGTACTTTTCCCCCTTGTTGTATATTACAAAATAAGTCTCTAAGTTGTTCCACCATTTCTGCCTGCAGAGTTTTATAATACACTGCAGTCAGACCATCCGTTCCAGGAGCTTTAGCTGTTTTTAATTGTTTTATTGCTGCTATTATCTCCTCCTCTGTTATAGGATAATTCATTCTTTCCTTTTGTTGCTCAGTGATTTTTGTAACTCTTTTGTTGTCTAAATATTTTTCTATAAGTCCATTCTGCACCTCCTCTCTGGCATATAGTTTAGTGTAATATTCAAGAAAAGCTTCTTTTATTAATTTCTGTTGAAAAACTTCTTTCCCTCCAATATCAATACTATCAATAGTCCGTATGCTCTGTTTCTTCCTTAATGTGTAAGCCAACCACCTGCCCGGTTTATTGGCGTTGCAGAATGTATTATGCTTCGCGTATTGTAAATTTGTTGCAACTTGTTCCGCTATAAGCATTTGGAATTGGTCTTTCAAAAGTTTTATGACACCAAGTATTCTTTCATCTGTTGGGTTTTTAATAAGTAACTGTTCTTTGTTCTTTATTTCTGCTTCCAATTCAAGTCTTTTCTTTTGTCGAGTCAACCTATGTTTAGAGTTCATATATATAAGCACCCCTCTCATATAAGCTTTGCTTGCGTCCCACACAATTTCCATTGGGGTGCCTTTATTCAAATTCATTTCAAAAAACTCTTTCAAATACTTTTTAAGTTCTATTATATTTTTTTCATATCTGAACAAGTTTTCATTTAATCTCCAAGAGCGTCTCTCATTCTTGCGTGTCTCAATTTCTATCCACACTGGGCTATGATCAGTCAAAATTCTTGGCAGAATCTTTGTTCTTTTTGTCTTGACAAGTAAATCATCAGACAACAAGATGAAGTCAATCCTGGAAAAGGATCTATGTCTGTCAGAGAAGAAAGTATAATCCAGTTCTTTTGGGTTATGTATTCTCCAAATATCTTTTAATTCCAGGTCTTCTTTCATATCAAAAAAAGTCTGTGGTAATCTAATCCTTGACTTTGCCAAAGTTTTTTTGTCTAATTTAGAGTCAATTACTCCATTCCAATCTCCCATAATTAAAATAGATCTGTAATCCCATTGAAGTATTTTAGTATGCAGCATTTTATAAAAATAGTCCTGTTGTTGGTTAGGAGCATAAATTCCTATCAAAAGAATTTGATTATTAGCAGAAAGTAATTCAATTGCTACAAACCTGCCATCTTGATCAGCTTCTATAAGTTTGGCTGTTAATTTTTTATTTACGTAAATAACCACACCATTCTTTTTTTGGTTAGTTGAAGATATAAAATGTGTTCCTAATTTGGAATTTTTCAAATAGTTTTGATCTTGAGCTGTAATATGCGTTTCTTGTAAACAAATTATATCATTATTATGTTGTTTTAAATATGCAAATACTTTCTTCCTTTTTTGTGTTACATTCAACCCATTCACATTCCAAGATAAACATTTAATCATCATTATTCTGTTTCTGGAGCAAAGAGCAGAACATTCGGATTTCATCCGAAATCTTCTGTCCTGCAATCCCCACGGCCCCAGCCTTTTCATCTTGTCTTTCCTGCTGTAACTTTTCTTTAAGTTGCTTGGCTTTTGCTCAGGTTATACGCTGGTCCTTGACTTCAGCCACCCAAGCCGGCTCCAAGATTGGAGAAGGTTCCAGCAAAGGCTCATCCAGAAAACCTCCTTCAGCGCCCTTCAACTCCTCTGATTCCTGCTTAGATTGTTGTTGCGATTCTTGAGGTTGCTTCTTATCACTCTCTTTAATCTCCAAAACTGTAGATGTACGTGGGGATGGTGTTCTTTCTTTAAAGATATCAGTATAAAATTGCTCCGCCTTCTCCACAGTATTCAAACGGTGTTTCTCTCCCTTATATCTCAAAATTATGCCAGTTGGAGCGTCCCAACGAAATGGGATTTGATTATTCTGCAGTTCTTTAACAAGAAAGCCAAAATCTTTTCTGGATTTCAGCATCTTAGGTGGAAGCTCCTTGTAGACTGTGATCTTGGATCCGCTCACTTGCACAGAAGTGAGAAAAGATTTTTGCAGGATATCATTTCTTATTGCTCTGTCTGTAAAATATATGACCACATCTCTAGGCAATTGTCTTTGTCTGGCCACCCAAGAGTTGACTCTGTAAATTTTGTCTATTTTACAAAAGACCATATCAGGATTAATTTTTAAGATCACAGCTAGGGCTTCAGCACAGATCTGTCTCAAATCTTGTCTCTCCTCTTCTCTAATTCCTCGAAGCCGTATAGCAAATTCCATTGCCCGGAATTGCATCATAACAATCTCGTTCTCAACTCTCTGCATCTTGTCATCAACATCAAAAAAATTTATGATCATTATTTTTCATCTTAGCATTAACTTCTAATTTAAATTCATCTACTTTTGACTTAACTTTCATAATAAATCCTGCCAGGCCAGACGCCACATCTGTTATTTTTTTGGTCACCTTCTTTTGGTTCTGCTGCATTTCCTGCATAATTTCCTGTTGAGACTTTTGAATTTTATCATCTATTTTATTTATTTTATCATCTATTTCCTGTTGAGCTTTTTGAAATTTGTCATCCAGGATATTTGAAATGAATTCTTTTAAATCTCCCATATCAAAATCTTTTTTCTGGGCTTGTGACTGCGTGTCCTGTTTGCGTGTGGGGGATCCCCCCCCCTGTTTTGCCTTCCTGCTTCTTTGAAGCCATCCTGCCACGTAGGCTAGCTTTTCTAAAAAGGGAGGTTCCGCTTCTTCTGCCACCTCCACATCTCAACATCTTCTTTATATTGTGACGACCAAAACTGGATGCAGTATTCCTAGTGTGTATACTTTAGAGGTATAACACGTCACATGATCTTGATTCTATCCCTGTGTTTATGTAGCCTAGAACTGTGTTGATTTTTTTTGGCAGCTGCAGCAGATTGCTGGCTCATATTTAAATGATTGTCCACTAGGACTCCAAGATCCCTCTTACAGTTACTACTATTGAGCATATGTAGTACACATATACTGTACCTATGCATTTTATTTTTCTTGCCTAAATGTATTAATAGAAGAGATCTGTAGCTCAGGGTTGAATTGTGGGGTCCTTGGGGCTCTCTTAGCTTGATTGTTTCTTACAGACTTTAGATGTTTCTTCATATTATCTATGTCAACTTTGAATCAAACCTGGTGGAAGCCATTTTCCTATTCCTCAGGTGCCACACAGAGTGGGGGGTGGGGAAGAAGAATGGAATACTTTGCTGGATACAACACAGATCTTTCTCGTGAGAACCAAGGTCATCTCTACAGGTGATGGATAGAGCCGGGGCAGAATGCCTGAAAAGCCTGCCAATTAACCTGATTGGCCAATGTGACCTGAGACTGTTGGGGAGGGAGTTATCTCTTAATTATACTAAAACCACAGGAAATATTTAGAGTTGGTTTTGCATTTGATTGTGCCAATATGATCTATCCAATAAAAAAGATTTTTGAGAAAGTCTCTAACCTCAGAGTTCTGATTTGCTTGGGTTTGTTAGTCGGAACATTGACATTAAACCAACTCTCTTAAACTTTGCTCTGCAAAAGGAGAAGCCCTCCATGGTCCTGAGCCCCGGCCGCCTACCTGACAACCCCAGAAGGACCAAGAAGACTCAGGGAAGATTCAGAGATGTAGAAGAAGGGGGAGGTTGCTGCTAACCCTGGTACAACCCTGGTTGATGGAGCGCAACCGACAGGTCAGGCTGGAGAGGTAATCTCCCTCCTTGCGGCTAAACCGAAAATCTGCAAGGAGAGGACACAAAGGCCACTGGTATGAGGAGAAGCCCTAGCTGCTGAGGATCTCTACCAAGTGGAGGTGGACACCCCTCTCCTGAGATGGAAAGCAAAGAGAACAGCCGAGTGGGACAAGTAGAGGGAATGGAGGTACCTGGCTGCCACTGACAGCCCATCGATCAAACAGCTGAGAGAGAGATTCACTGCTGGTGGAAACCATAGCCTGGGCAGTTTGGCCACTTCCTTTTGCTGGAGCCCAAGCCCGTCCGCAGCAGCCCAAGTGGCTAACCTGCCTCCCCAACAGTGGCAGCAAGTCTGGGCCAGAGGCAGAGCCCTCAGTGGCAGCAGCGAGCCCAGGCAGCCAACCTTGGTTCCCCCCTGGATGGCCTGGCCACCAACCATGGCCCTACTATCCAGCCCCCAGTTGGTTCCCTGGCTCATGGGCACCTTCACCTTCCGCCAATGAGAGCCACGTTTGACAGGGACCCAGCGAAACAAACATTTTTTCTCAAGCAGGTGTGGGCTCACCTAGACCTGTTGTAGGTGGTGATTGTGAACACTGTAACCACTAAATTTGAGGGGAAAGCTGCAGAGTGGGTGACAAAACTCCATGATGAGGACACGCCAGAGCTGGAGACTCTGCAGGATTGCTGGCAAGCTGAGGTAGTGGCTGGAGTGACTACTGGTCTACTACTTCAAAGAGGGCTTAGACCAAGAGCTGCTCCAAGCCTGCATTTACCGGGGGGGTCCCAGAGTGAATACATGAATGGTACCGGATGGCCATAGCACTGTACCTCAAGCTGAAACAGTATAAGAAGCACAGCACAGCTGAGCAGAAACCAAAACAGAGCCAGGAGAGGTGCCAGTTCAGACAATGACTCATCACTACTCCAACCACCAACTCCCCCACTGCTTCAGCCAGAGCCCCTATCAAATGCTTCAGGTGCAGCCAGCAGGGTCATCAAGCAGCCGAATGCCTAGCACCCACTCCCCAGCCAAAGGGCAACCTGCCCACCACAGCCAAGCCAAAAAAGCTGCTGAGGAAGATTCTGGAGAAGTGTCAACTCTGAAGCGAACCTGACTAAAGCCATCTTTTGCTGCCTCATAGTTGCCATGAACTCTGAAGGGAAGGGGGAAGGGAAGTAGATAGACTGGCTAGCAGTCATAACAAAAAGCTTTCTCATGGGAACGAAGAACAGATGGCTGCTGAAGGAGAAGAGGAGTGACCAAGAGACCCGCCAAATGTTGTAATTGGACAATGTGATCTGGGACACTTGGGGAGGGGAGCAATTGCATATTTAATTGCATTACAAATGCAGGAAACCTCTCAGAATTGGCTTTCACGGGCTATGCCAATATGAAGCATCTAATAAAAACGCTCTTTGAGGAATCTGCCTGCCTCGGAGTTCTGCTTTCAATGGGTGCGTCACTTAGAATGCTGGCATTAAGCCAACTCTGAAAACTTTCCGCTCTACATGGAAGCGATCTCCAGGGTCCTGAGGCCCGGCTGCCCACCCAATTCACTCATGGGGTCAGATAAAACTCAGGGGAGATGGAGAAGATGGAAGGGCTGTCTGAGGCCGCCGCCAGCACCAACATGACCCCAGCTGATAATGAGCCAGCTGCAGGAGTGCCAGCCAGGATGGCGCTACTAGCAGTGACCAGGCCAAAGGTCTGAAAGGAGATTCCAGTCATTGGAGAACTCTACCGGGCTGAGGAGAACCTTGGGCATAAGGCCCTGGCCGTGAGATTGGATTTGACTTTCCCTTGATGTCCACGCGTGACTTGGCTGCCCTGGTGATGCAGTTGAGGGCGAGGAGATCAATTGAGCTGGATGAATCTGGAGAATGGTGGTACTGGGTCACTCTCCCAGGCCAAATGGTGGAGCAACTAAGGAAGAAGTTCAACTGGATGAGCCTCAAGAGAATGGGGCAAGCACGTCTGTTCGAACTGCCTGGAGGACTCCTGACCCGAACCACTCAATCACTTCTGTCCTAGCGCAGTCTGAGCCCCACCGCTGGCTAGAGCAGCCAGCCCACTCCCCACCCAGAGGCAAGATCCAGCCTGGGGATCTTATATTAACCTCTTCTTTTGTATTTTGTCAATTTTATTTTCCAGAGCATGGTCTTTCCATCGGGGGGTGGGGGTGGACATCTGTCAGCTTGAGTTTTGAGTTTTGAATGGAGGCAAGCCTGACATTAGGCAAGATCTGCTTTATCTGCCAATCCGGAGGCCCCAGTCTACTGAGGGGGATGAGCACACAATGTCAACCCATGTCTCGGCTTTTCTTTCCTGCCTGTGCTGGCTGAGTTAAACACACAACTTAAACTACGATTTAACTCATTTAATGACAGCTACTCGACAGATGATAAGCAAATGCCGGCTCCCTATACAAGAATAAAGCTGGAACTGAGAACAGCCGCTACTCAGCTCCTTTTTATAGGCTATTCTGCCAGCTGCTTTGTAATTGCTCATAATTAGCGTTAGTTGATAAGCTGCATGCTTTCCTCCCTGCTTTGAAGTTGCTGGAGCTTTCCTTGGGTTGCTGGCATATGACATCATCGGTCTGTGTTTACAGCTTCAGGTCGGGCTGTTCCAACTATCCAGCACAGGATTCCTTTTTTTTTTTTTTTTCAACAATTAAACTAAATGTAAAAGTTAATACTAAGGTGGAACAATGCACAACGACTAGATAATTTTGTATATTATAGTACTTTATTTAAATAGTAATCAATTTTATTTATAAGAATTTTTGTATAAATGATAAGTATAAATCTTTGCATAAATGTATAAATGATTAGTTAATTGACTATATACCACACGTGTAAATATGCAATATGACATCACGCTTGCCAAACCGTTTAGTTTGAAGTGTAATATGTTCTTAACCCAGCACAGGATTCCTATCTCCCAATATCCCACAAACAGCTGTACCGAACCCCACTAATCCCACCACCAACATTGCTACTGCTATCGCCCCATTCTCACCACCATCACCAACACCAGTATTTATTATTCTGGCATTAATATGTTCTGCCAGCTGGTTTTCCATGTGGAGTGCCCCTCTTATTCGGTAAGTTGTCGAGGGCGCTTGACACCATGGGAGCAACCAAGAAAAGTCCGGAACCCTGGGGTCGACCTCTCTCCAGCCACACCGGTGCCAGGAGGAGACAGAATGGTTGGAGGAGCTGCAGCTTGAGGGGATTCCAGTCCAAGCCAGATGGTCACTGGGTGTAGGATTCATGGAAGACCCTGAGGAGAACCCCCGTGGGTGACTCTCACCAGAGACCAACATGGAGACTACGCCCTGCCAGAATCTGACAAAGAGGACCTCCTGCTGACCCATGCTTTGCAACTACTGCATGAAGCAATTGAGAGTCGGATAGCTTGGGAGACCCTAGCATAGAAGCATTCCCTGCCAGTGCATGGAGAGGCAGGTGAGGCATGCAGGGGGAGTTGCCACCATCTCTGCAACCCCAGTGGCAGCCCCTATCATTCCGCAGGGGGCAGCTTTGGCAGCCGCTGCCCCAGCAACAACTGTTGCTGCTGTCAGAGTATATTCATGAACTGGAATAGGGCATAGCAACAGGTCAGCCAATGAGGGCTGTTTGGTAACTGAAATGTAGTATTTGTTGTATGGGACCATAAGAGACAGTTTGGAGCCTGGGTGTGACTTAACTGTTCTGTATATAAGCTTGAGGGTACTAGCGTCTCTCTTCTCCATTTGCCTTCTCCATTTTGTGCTTCAATTTTGTGCTGCATTTGTACGTGCTATTTCTCTTCTCTACAATGTGGAAAAACCTACAAGGGTATTGTATCCCTTATGTGTTGGTATTGTATATAAAGACGTTTCTTATATAATTTGAATCCTGCTTAATAATCACACACAAGTGCAACAAACTCTGACAGCTGCAGTCCAGGCCCCAAGAGGGGGTGGGGGAATCCCCCAGGGGCACCGAATTCCTAAGGTTCCTCTGCTGGGAGTAAAATATGGAGAGGATCCCAAAGCCTTGGGATTCTTCCTAGCTCAAGTCTGAAATCACATGCAGGAGTATGGAGAAGACTTCGGATTGGAAGCAGTCAAACTGAGATGTGTCACCATGGCGCTGGAAGGGGCTGCAGCAGACTGGATGATCACTCTTCACAATGATAATGCCCCCCAGCTAAGAGATTATTATTTATTTATTTATTTATTTATTTATTTATTTATTTATTTATTGAATTTATATCCCGCCCTTCTCCCCGAAGGGAATCAGGGGAACAGCCGAAAATTAAAATAACATACAATATAAAAGTTAAGATAACTAAAAATAAATTAAATTAATCGGCCTCCCAATTTAAAACCCCATTGTATATACAATTAAAAAACTAACCCATAAGCCCTATTCAGGCCAGGCCGGCTTGCTGAAATAAAAACGTCTTCAGGGCCTTATGGAAAGTGCGGAGATCCAGGATCAGCCGTATTCCGGGAGGTAGCTCGTTTCAGAGGGTGGGTGCTCCCACAGAGAATGCACTCCCCCTGGGGGCTGCCAGCCGACATTGCTTGACCAACGGCACCCTGAGGAGGCCCTCTCTGTGAGAGCGTATTGACCGGTGGGAGGTTATCGGTAGCAGAAGGCGGTCTTGTAAATACCCTGGCCCTAAGCCATGGAGCACTTTAAAGGTGAGAACCAACACCTTGAAGCGCACCCAGAAGACCACCGGGAGCCAGTGCAGCTCACGCAGGAGAGGTGTTATATGGGAGCGCCATGTTGCTCCCGTAATCACCTGTGCGGCCGCATTCTGGACCAGTTGGAGCCTCCAGGTGCTCCTCAAGGGGAGCCCCATGTAGAGAGTGTTGCAGTAGTTCAGGCGAGACGTGACGAGAGCATGAGTGACTGTGCATAAGGAATCCCGACTCAGAAAGGGGTGCAACATGCATATCAGGCGAACCTGATAAAAAGCCCCCCTGGCCACGGCCGTCATGTGCTCTTCTGAAGACAGCCGTGTGTCCAGGAGGACGCCCAAGTTGCAAGCCCCCTCTGTGGGGGTCAATGACTTGCCCCCAATAGCCAGCGATGGCACCAGCTGGCTATATCGGGATGCCGGCATCCACAGCCACTCGGTCTTGGAAGAGTTGAGTCGAAGCCTGTTCCTCCCCATCCAGACCCGCACGGCCTCCAGACACTGGGACATCACTTCAAGGGCATCGTTGGGGTGGTTTGGGATGGAGATGTACAGCTGAGTGTCATCAGCGTACAGATGGCACCACACTCCAAATCCATGGATGATCTCACCCAGTGGCTTCACATAAATGTTGAACAGGAGTGGCGAGAGGACTGACCCTTGTGGCACCCCACAAACAAGGCGTCTTGAGGTCGACCTCTGCCCCCCTGCCAACACAGACTGCGACCGGTCAGAGAGATAGGAGTAGAGCCACCGCAATACGGTGCCTCCCACCCCCAATCCTTCCAGCCGGTGCAGCATGATACCATGGTCGATGGTATCAAAAACTGCTGAGAGATCTAATAGGACCAGAACAGAGGAGCAACCCCTGTCCCGAGCCCTCCAGAGATCATCAACCAACGCGACCAATGCTGTTTCCATGCTGTACCCAGGCCTGAAGCCAGAGTGGCATGGGTCTAGATAGACGGTTTCATCCAGGTACTGCGGGAGCTGTTGCGCAACCACACACTCAACAACCTTCGCAATAAAGTGAAGGTTGGAGACAGGACGGTAGTTAGCCATAACAGCCGGGTCCAGAGAAGGCTTCTTAAGGAGTGGCCTCACCACTGCCTCTTTCAAGGTAGGCGGCAGGAAACCCTCCCCCAGAGAAGCATTTATAATCCTCTGGAGCCAGCTTCGTGTAACCTCCCGGGTAGCCAGTACCAGCCAGGAGGGACACGGGTCCAATAAACATGTGGTTGCGTTTAACCTCTCCAGAATCCTGTCCACGTCACAGGAATCACAGGATCGAACTCGTCCCAGATAACATTCTCAAGACCCGCTTCAGCCACCCCGCCGGACTCTACCCAGTCAGAGTCCAGGCCTTCCCGAATCTGAGTGATTTTATCATGCAGATACTGTGCAAAATCCTCAGCCTGACCTTGCAAGGGGTCCTCCCACGCTCCCTGATGTAGGAGGGAGCGGGTCACTCTAAACAAGGTGGCTGGGCGATTATCTGCCGATGCAATAAGAGCGGAAAAGTGGTGCTTTTATCGCCACTAAATACGTCTTAATGTGAGACCTAATTAGTGTTTGATCTGATTCGGAACGACTGGCCCTCCAACCACTCTCTAGGCGTCTTTTCGGGTGCTTTATCTCCCTCAGCTCCTCAGTGAACCAAGGAGCTGGGCAGGTGTGGTGCTGGGTCAGAGGCCGCAAATGCACGACACGATCCAAAGCCCCGGCGGCCGTCCTATCCAAGGTGGCCACAAGGTCTTCAGTCGAGTCGTGAGCCAAAGCCTCAGGAAATGGCCCAAGCTCCCTCTGGAATCTCTCCGGATCCATCAGGCGCCTGGGGCGGAACCACCTAATCAGTTCCACCTTCCTGTGGTAGGGTGCAGCGGTCAGAAAGTCCAGCCTCAGGAGAGAATGGTCAGACCATGACAGGGGCTCAATAGCTATATCCCCTATATCCTGGCCATTCAACCACTGACCAGAGACAAAAACCAAGTCCAGAGTGTGTCCTCCCATGTGAGTAGGGCCATGAATTAGTTGTGTCAGGTCCAAGGCCATCATGGAAGCCATGAACTCCCAGGCCACCTCAGACGCCTCACCAGCCAACGACAGGTTGAAGTCTCCCATGACCACCAGTCTGGGGGTATCAACCGCCACTCCGGCAATAACATTGAGAAGCTCGGGCAGGGCCACTGTCACATAGCAGGGAGCCAGGTACATGATCAGCAAGCCCACCTGCATCCCATGGCCCCATTTCACCAGGAGAGACTCACATCCAGTTATCTGTGGTACAGTGGTCTCCCTTGGATCAAGACCTTCCTTTATGACAACCGCCAGCCCCCCCCCCACCCCTGCCCTGGGCCCTCAGCTGATGAAATGCTCGGAAACCTGGTGGGCACATTTCTACGAGGGGGACCCCCCCCCCTATTGGCCCAACCAGGTCTCTGTAATACTCGCCAGGTCCGCTCCCCCCTCCTGAATTAACTCGCAGATGAGGGGGGCCTTATTAATCATGATGGTTCTCCGCCGGAAGTTCGAGGACCCCTGAGCTGAACACAAGGCTAGGACCAGGATGAAAACCATCACCCAGGGGCAGTGGTCAGTTGGAGAATACACCCAGGAGTTTTGTGAACTGGCCTGCCAAATGATTGGTTGGCCCCCGGAAGTCCTGATGGAATGCTACAAAGATGGGCTTAACAATGAAATCTATCAATGCTGCATCTCCCGGGGGGACCCAGGATTAGTGAAGTACTAATACCACTCTATAAAGCCTTAGTAAGACCACACCTAGAATACTGCATCCAGTTTTGGTCACCATACTATAAAAAAGATGTTGAGACTCTAGAAAAAATGCAGAGAAGAGCAACCAGGATGATTAGGGGACTGGAGACTAAAACATATGAAGAACATTTACAGGAACTGGGCATGGCTAGTCTAGTGAAGAGAAGGAGCAAGGGAGGCATGTTAGCAGTGTTCCAATATTAGAGGGGCTGACACAGATAGGAAGGGGTCAAGCTATTTTCCAAGGAACCTGAAGGCCAGACAAGGAATATTGGATGGAAACTGATAAAGGAGAGATTCAACCTAGAAATAAGGAGAAATTTTCTGACAGAACAATCAACCAATGGAACAACTTGTATTTGGGAGTTGTGGGGGCTTCATCACTGGAGGCTTTCAAGAAGAGATTGGACTTCCATTTGTCAGAAATCATGTAGGGTCTCCTGCTTGGGTGGGGAGTTGGACTAGATGACCTACAAGGTCCTTTTCAACTCTGTTGATCTAAATCTAATCTAATATAAAACCCCTCGAGAACTCCAGCACTGGTATGTGTTGGCAGACAAGGTGGAAATTGACCTGGCTAGAGACCATCACTGTGGGAACTGCAGCTAGAGCAAGCCTCCCCCTCTGCTCCTAAAGAAGCTCCAAAAGCTGCCAGAGGCAGGCCAGCACCCAAACTGAGTTCCACAGCATGCTTCAAGTGTGGGAAGGAGGGGTGCAAAGCAACTGATTGCCTTTTCAAACAAAACTCAAAGCTGGCAACTGCTGGGGGCAGGAAGCCTGAGAAGCAGCCAGCAAAACATTGTGAAACAGCACTGAAGGGGACAGAGATGATTAAGTTTGCCCCTCCTCCCCAGGAGGAGCTGGGAACTCTGACCCCACCAGAGGACAGTGAGACTAACTCCGACAACAACCTGTGGCCCTCATGACCATCCCAGTGGAGCTATGGGTGCCTTTGGTGCCCAGGGGAAGATACTAGCCCTTCAGGGTTCACCAGATGCTTGATTAGCCCCAAGGTGGAAGAGAAACTGGGACTGAGACTGAGAACACTGAGGGTGCCCATAGCATTTTGCCAGCTAGATGGGTCAGTGGCTGGAGGAGGTCCAGCTCACTTTGTAACTGAACCTCTGGAGATGTGGATGGGGGATCACAGAGAGACATTGAGTTTCATTGCAGCCCCCAGAATGGAGAGACCCCTCCTGTTTGGATTAACCTGGCTTTGAAAATGGAACCTTCACATGAATTGAAGGAAGGGACTTTTAAGGATCTGATCCACATATGTAGGAAGAGGGGAAGGCAAAATCCCACCCAGAGCCAAGGTTGTAAGGGAACTAAGAGCTGTAGTGAGCAAGCACCCAGACAGAGAGGAGAAAATCCCAAAGGAATACTGGGACCTCAGGGAGGCATTCACTGAGCGGAGCTCTGATGTGCTCCCTCCCCATCATTCCACAGACTGCAGCATAGAAATCCTCCCTAGGGTGAAAGTCCCTAAGCCAAAAATCTACTTGATGACCCTGCAAGAGCTGGATGACAAGAATCTAAAGCAGGATTTCATCCAACCAGTTAGGCTGGGTGGCCGCACCAGTGTTTTTCATGAAACAAAGGATGGGTCTCTTCATCTGTGTGTGGATTATAAAAGGATCAATGTGGTGTGTGTGTGGAGAACCCACTGCCCCTAATGAAGGACATGATGGCACATCTGGCCAAAGGAAAAATCTTTACTAAACTGGACTTGAGAGAAGCTTATTACAGAGTCTGCATTAAAGAGGGAGATGAGTGGGAAGCTGCTTTCAATTGCCCTTTGGGGGATTCGAAGGGAAGCGTCACGGCGAGACAGGGATTAGTGGGCTCTGATGAGGCCCACAAAATCCCGGGCTGACGAACTGCTGCAGAGGGGTCTTTGGACCAGATCTGTCCTGTAGGGACAAGGAAGAAAGAAAGGCACCTCAGAAGACCAAGAGGAATAGGCAAGTTCCTCAGAGGTCAGAGGAAACTCTCTCTGACTCTGCAGCGGGGGGCGGCGTCCATTACGATCGCCAGTAAACTGGGGCAACCGGACCAAGCAATGTGCAGGAGCAGAGAATTGAGCAGAATATTGATGCTGGGTGAATGATATCTAACTCATAGGCAGAAAGTTGTGGGGGGCAAAGGATTTTTAAAACAATTGTGAATGTCCTGGCGTTATAATAGTGGCTAATAGGCATGGGAAAGGACGGAAGAAGAACATTAAGGTGGAAGTTATAAAGCAACCGAACCCGATTAGAAATTTGTCTGTTTTGGATTTAAAATACTTGGAGAACTTTAAAAAATTTAGAAGAACTAAGAACCCGAAAAGATTCTTTCTCAATTTGGAAACTTTAAGGGGAGCGGGGGGGGCGGGGAAACCTGAAGAAAAACCTGTAATAGAAAGGACTGGTTAATGACTTTAAATTTAAACTTAATTGGAACGTAACGCAGAATTTGGACTATATAAATCTGGACTGAATTTTAAATTGATTTGGTGTATATAAAGGTGAAAAAGAAGAAAGAGAAAAAAAGTTAAATAAGTAAAAACTTTTAAAACGGACTGCAACCAAAATGGATGCCTTTTAAGTTCATCAATTGTAATTGTGGATTCTAGAGTGCCATCTTCAGGAGGAAAAAAAAATCACTGTAACACTGAACTTTTGTTTTGAAAAAAGGAAAAAAACTTGGACTTTGAAAGGGATAACAGCATGTGAGAAATTTTAAGGATTTGTTTGTTCATAAGCATTTTGGCTCGGAGGGGAAAAAAGGATTATAATGTAACTTAAATTGGAACAATATCAATTTAGAAAGAACAAAACAAAACAAAATGGCACAGGGATTGAAGGAAATGATGATAACGATGTACTTATCATTGAAAATGGAAATAAGGGAAATGACTACAATGTTGCATGGAAAATTTAAACTTGATGACCAAAAAATTGATTTAGGATACATTCAAGCTGACAAAGAAACAACTAATGAGAAACAAGGAAAAGAGACTAAAAATAAAGAAGAGGACAAAGACAAGGAGATTGATTATGGAAAATTAAATGATTATATGGGTAGTAATAATAAAAAGGAGAACTTTAAAAATTACATTAGGTTTAACAATGGAAAAAATAGAAAAAGGGAAAAGAAACAAAAAAAGAAAGGAGGATGGAATAGAAAGAATATAAAAAACGTAAAAGATTACACTGGGATTATCAGTGAGAAAATTTAAAAAAGGGAAAAGGGATGGAAAATAATGGGAAAGATACAGCAAAATATAAGAGTTTATGATCTTAAAAAACAAAAGATTACATTGTGATTAACAGTGGGAAGATAAGGAAAAGGGAAGAGAGAGATCAGGATTTTAAAATACAAAAAAGAAGGGGAAAGAAAAAGAAAAAGAAAGTTTAAGGTTTAAGGATTAATAGAGAAGAATACAAAGTTCAAGCCTTTGCTGATGACTTAGTGTTTTTGACAGAAAATCCTATGGAATCTATACCTAATTTGTTCCAAAAAATAGAAGAATTTGGAGAAGTGGCTGGACTAAAAAATAATAAAAGTAAATCGAAGCTAATTGTTAAAAACCTTACGGAAATCCAAACAAAAGATTTGATAGATAATATACAAATTCAAACAACAAAAAAAAATAAAATATCTAGGAATCTGCTTATCTACAAGAACATCAGCAATTAAAGAAAACAATTATGATAAATTACTAGAACAAACAAAGAAAGACTTGGAAAAATGGGAAAATTTACACATTTCATTCCTAGGAAGAATTTCAGCCATCAAAATGATTATATTACCTAAATTTTTATATTTGTTTCAGGTCACCCCAATTAAAATAGATAAACCGTTTTTTGAAAAGCTGAATAAAATAACATCTAAATTTATTTGGCAAGGGAAAAGGCCATGAATAAAATTTAAACTGCTTCAGGATACAAAAGATAGAGGAGGAGCCGCACTCCCTGACTGGGAGATATACTACCAAGCAGCAGTACTATCGTGGGTCAAAGATTGGATAGAATTAAAGGACTCTAGAACTTTAACAATTGAGGGACACGAACTTCAAACTGGCTGGCACTCCTTTATGTGGGATGAGAAATACAAAACACATTCATATTTTAAAACACATACAATAAGGAACTCACTATTACAAATTTGGCTTAAAATTAAAAAACAACATTATATGAAGATACCAAATTGGCTAGCACCGGCTGAATCAATTAGACACCCAAATTTAACAGATAAGACAAAAATAATTAGATATAAAGATATAATTGACTATCAAGGCAAACTAAAGACAAAACAACAATTGGAGACAGATTTACACAGAGGAATAGACTGGTGGACTTACACTCAAATACAATCCAAATATAGAGAGCATATAAAAACATATGAAATTTATAATCAAAAACAAGAAATAGATAAAATTATATTAGATTCAGAAAATAAATTAATTAGTAGAATTTATAAATTTCTCTTACGCTATAAATTGGAAGAAGAGACAGTCAAAGAAACAATGATTAAGTGGGCTCAAAATATCAAACACACAATACCTTTGGAAAAATGGGAAAAGTTCTGGCAGGTAAACCTAAAGTTAACAAAAGCAATGGTGTACAAGGAAAACCAACTGAAAATGTTTTATCGGTGGCATATGTCTCCAACCAGATTGGCAAAAATACAACCTAAAATTAGCCCAATTTGTTGGAAGTGCAAAAAGGCACAAGGGACTTTCTATCATTTATGGTGGACGTGCCCGGCAGTAAAGAAATTTTGGTCTAACATCAAAAAATGGTTGGAACAAATAACAAAAACACAGATTGAAAAAGAACCAGAAACATTTTTATTAGGAATATTTAACAAATCATACCCTAAGGATATCAAATATCTTACAATTCATATATTAACTGCTGCAAGAATAACCTACGCAAGAAATTGGAAACAAGAAAAAATACCAAGTGAAACAGAAGTAATAGGGAAAATTTTAGAATGCGCTGAAATGGATAGGTTAACCAAAGAATTACAAGAAAAAGAAGAATCAGATTATTATAAAATATGGAATAATTGGTATAATTGGTTAAAAATTAGAAATATACAAAAAATATAGGGGATATATTACTGATTGAAACATATATATATAATAAAAATATTATTAGATTACAGAAAGGTGAAGGAATATATTATAAGTAGAATTGTAGAACATCACTCTGAAAAAATGCTTAAGAAGAAAATATATTCTTTTTGTGTATATGTTGTATAAATGTTCGTTGTGTATATGTTACGTATGTCTTTTTTAATATTTATATTCAATAAAAACTATTTTTAAAAAAAGAAAGAAAGTAAAGCCTTGGTGGAGCAGCGGACTAAAGCGCTGTTAAGTAGTACTTAGCTGCCAGCAATTACTGCGAGTTGAAATCTCACCAGGCTCAAGGTTGACTCAGCCTTCCATCCTTCTGAGGTAGGTAAAATGAGGACCCGGATTGTGGGGGCAATAAGCTGACATTGTATTAAAAAAAAGAACACCACTTGTGGGGGACGAAAGCCCTACTAAGCAGGTATATACAAAAGTATGAAGGCTATTGCTTAACGCATTGTAAGCTGCTCTGAGTCTCCGGAGAAGGGTGGAATATAAATCAAACCAATAAGTAAGTAAGTAAGTAAGTAAGTAAGTAAGTAAGTAAGTAAATAAATAAATAAATAAATAAATAAATAAATAAATAAATATAAAGATAGAAAGGGAGAAAGAAATGGAAGGAGAATATGGGTAAAGGAAATGAATACTAGGGAAAAGATGAAAATGTATTTTTAATGAAGTGATTTGAAAACCATATGGAAGTCAATATGCAGAAATGAACTGTATTTTGAATGAAGTGAGTTTAAAATATATGGATGGATGATGAATGTAATAATTGGAATATTTTTAATTAATGAAGGGTATTGTAACAAATGGAATATTCTTAATTATATAGTTGGAATTTAATTAAATAAGAAAAGAAAGTTGAAATGATATTGGATTATGAACTACTTAGATATATTTAACTGGTTTTTGATAAAAATGTTGAAGTGTACTATTTGGAACAATTGATAAAAAACTATTTGAGATTGGAACAAGAGAATTTAAGAAAATAATTGGGAATTGTATTATGTTATACGAATTTAAATGTAGAGATATTGGAGTAAGATTGATACTTAATTTTTATTGAATATGTTTAATTGTTGAAATGTATTATTTGGAATAGTTGATAAACGAATCATTGGTGATTGGAATAAGAGAATTTAAGGTAATAATTGGGGATTGTATTATGTTATGTGAAGTTAAATTTAGGGGTTCAAATTTTAAGGAGGGAAAAGAAAAAATGAACTATATTAGGATGAGAAGTTAAGATGAAGGGTAATGTTGGTTTTTTAGAATTAGAGAAAATAAATGATATGAGAAAAATTGTACATAAAATTGTGTTAAAGATGAACAAAAATCTGTATAAATTTAAAACCAGGCCAATATTCTGTTCAGAAAAGATGCATTGTATGTTTGTTTGTATGTTTAAAAAATTAAAAAACTTTACAAAAAAAATTGCCCTTTGGGCTGCTTCCAGTTCAGTGCTCCCATTTGGATTACAAGGGGCACCTGCTGTGTTCATGCAATTAATCAAAGAAGTGCTACATGAGCATTTTTACAAAGGGGTCCTGGTATACTTAGATGACAATCTTATATACACTGAAACAATGGAGGAACATGTGAAGTTAGTGTCGACAATCAAACAAACTCAGGGCCACTGAACCAGGGGTGAAATGCTCCCGGTTCAGACCAGATCTGCCGATCAGGTAGCAATGGTGGTGGGTGGTTCAGAGAACTGGTAGCAAAAATCCCTGCCCCCCCCCCCCCCCACACACACTCATGGGCACCCTATCGCCCAGTCGCTTGCTTGCCCATTTGCCCATTTGGCACTTCTTTCTGGCTCGCTTACTTTTCCCACCACTTGGCACTTCCGCCACTTGCTTTTCCTCCCCCACATCCCCCGGCCTATATAAGTTCCCCTTTCTACATGGCCCAGCTACCTCGGCCAGAAGTTCGCTGGTGCCTGCCCACTCGGACCTAGCCTTGCCTGGACCTCACCTCGCTGACTGCTACTCCCTCAAAAAGGTAAGCATTGCCGGTTGCGGCCTAGCCTGCCGCCCCCCCCACCATCTCCGGGCTCACGTAGTTCATGCAGTTCGTAGTTCATAGTTTGTGGGCCTTGTGCTGCCCCCCTGGTCCCCGGGTCCCCATGCTTGCCTGCCTGGCCTGGCTAAGCCGCCTAGCTAACCACCCACATTCCCCCCCCAGCCTCCAGCTTGCTTACCTTCGCTCTTCAGACCAAATCCCGAGCTGCTGGTCACAACGCCTGCCTTGCTTCACTTGCTGCAATCCCTGCAATCAATTGCATCAGTTAGCAATTGAATCTGCCTGCCTGCAATCAATCTCATAGGTGAGCAACTGAATCTGCCTGCCTTATGCCTTCAATTGGGTAAACAACTGGGGGGTTTTGGGGGGGGGGCGCTTTAAAAAATAGTTAACTGGGTTTTTTTTTTTTAGGAATTTGGGGGTTTTTTAGACATAGCCATTTAAAGTTTAGGAAGTTTTAAATTTAGCTGCTTTTATCTAAAAATATAAATAAAATAAAATAATAAAATAAAATATTTGTGCAGATTTCTGAGATTTGGTGTGTTTCTGTAGTGTTTCACTCTAACTACACAAACACACAATCTCATAAAGCTGTATGTGGCATTTTGTGTGGAAAAAGTATGAAAGTTGGTTTTTGAGCTTTTTGTGGCTGTGTGAGGTTCCTGCTTGTTGCAGGGCCCATTTTGGGTCCAGCGCAGCTGCTTTTACATTGTGTGTGAATCACTTGTGTTGTGTTGTGTGTGTGTAAAGTGTGAAAGTTGATTTTTGAGCTTTTTGTGGCTGTTTGAGGTTCCTGCTTGTTGCAGGGGACATTTTGGGTCAAGCACAGCTGCTTTTACATTGTATGTGAGTCAGTTGTGTTGTGTTGTGTTGCGTGTGTGTGTAAAGTGTGAAAGTTGGTTTTTGAGCTTTTTGTGGCTGTGTGAGGTTCCTGCTTGTTGCAGGGGCCATTTTGGGTCAAGCGCAGCTGCTTTTACATTGTATGTGAATCAGTTGTGTTGTTGTGTTGTGAAAGTTGGGTTTTGAGCTTTTTGAACTTTTTGTGTGCTTTTATATTGTGTGTCATCAGCTAACAAACCTCCTTTTTTTTCTTTTTGCAGTAGCTGCCGCCTTTAACAGGAAGGGTGAAAAGGCAATAGACTTTGATGGATTTCTTGGCCAAGAAACCAAAACATGAACAACAACCAGCAGAAGTGGAACCAAAACCATCCCCAGCGCCACAAGCACCACCACCTGAAACCAGAGAAAGCAGCAAATCAAGTATAGAGTCACCCACCACACCTGAAATCGGAAGCATTCTTCCAGACTGCTGGACCATGCAACAGTACAGCTACTTCCAAGAGAATTATGATGGGTTGGAAGTTTCAAACAAGAAACTAAGTTGTAAGTACTGTGCAAAACATGACTTTGTAATAGAGAGCAGTATTCATGTGTCCAAAGAGTGGAAGCTTTTCAAGATTGAGGCGGCTAGGAAAAACAAGGAAGTACACCAGGCATCTCTAAGGAAGAAAATGAAAGAATATTTTGTATCAAAATCGCACACCATTTGTAGAGACAACGTAAAACAAGCTGAGCAGGAAGCCATGACAAAAGCAATGGACAAGATTTCTGAAAGGCAATTTGGCACCATTTCTAAAATGTTCAAAACTATTTACAGCCTGGCAAAAGCATGCAGACCAATTTCAAGCATAGAGGAATTAACAGAATTACAAACTGAAAATGGTGTAGATCTGGGAGTAGGATTGCATTCAAGGTCAATGGTTATGAAAATAGCTGAGTGCATTGCAAACAAAATTAAAACCCAAATGTTTTCCAGCATCATTGCACAGAATCTGAAAATATGTCTGATCATTGATGAAGCTTCAACAGTATCCTACAAACCAGTTCTGATAGTTTTCATAAAAGTTGAGGACTCAGAGGACCCATCAACAATTTTTGTCGAGCTTGTTGAATTGAAGAAACAAGATGCAGAGACAATATGTTCTGCAGTTTTTGAAAGTTTACATAAGGTTGGATTTACCCGGGACTTCCTACAAAAAAATGTAATAGCGTTCTGCTCTGATGGTGCCAGCATTATGCTTGGGAGAAAATCTGGAGTGAGCACCAGAATAGCAAAAGAGTTTCCAAACATCATCATATGGCACTGCTTGAACCATCACCTTCAACTTGTTTTAGATGATGCCATAAAGGAAATAAAGCAAGTAAATCATTTTAAAATATTTAATGATAAGATATGCTCCATTTTCCAGCAATCCAATAAAAACCAAATTGAACTTGATGAAATATCTGAAGAACTTGAAATTAACATCATAAGGATTAGTCGAGTTTTTGGACCAAGATGGGTTGTCAATAGTTTACGGGCAACCATAGCTGTGTGGTGTGCTTATCCTGTGCTACATCAATATTTTCATGCGAATGCAAAATACTCAAGTATGGCTGCCCATCTGGAAAATAAACATTTCTTAAATGATTTGGTATTGATGATAGACATTTTGGAAGAAATTTCACTTCTTTAAACTGCACTGCAAGCATACAATACGGACATAATAAAGGCTGAAAAACTGGTGAGAAGATCAATAAAAGCATTTGAACTGCTAAGAAAGGGAAAGGGCCCTTACGAAAGAAAAGTTGAAGGACTAATTACCTCAGAAACCTGCAGGAATATAAAATTCATAGAAAATCATTGATTTGTTGGTTTTCATCAAGAAAGACTTTTACAAAGTATCATAAAAAATTTGCAGAAACGACTGATGGACTGTGAACATTTAAAAACTGGGAACCAATTGCAAGACACCACAAATAAACTACAGTTTCTACAGTTTTTGGTGCCAGAGTACTTTGATTTTGACAAAATAGTTGTTCCATGGACAGCAGCTGAAAAACAACTGCGCACCTTTGGTGACATTTTCAACTACAACATTGACATCAACGACTATAGAGATTTTGTGGAGTATGTGTTAAAAGATTCGAAGAGCTATGCAATTCCTGACAGTATCAAAAAAAGCAAAAGATATTGTCAGAACAATTGCAGTGAGTTTTGCAGAAGCGGAAAGGGGTTTTTCGAAAATGAACCTCATATGTTCAGAGAGCAGAAGTCGTCCAGCCATTTCCAATTTAACCAACCTCATGACCATTAGCGTTACCGTGCTACCTCTTCCAAAATGGGACCTTATTCCTGCAGTGAAAAAATGGTTCAGAGAACACCATCGCTCAGCCAATGATCCACACATGAAGTGCAAGAAAAGTGAAAGTGAGGAAAGTGCCACTGAAATAGCTATGTGGAAACATCTTAAAGCTAAAGACAACTAACAGTTTTATGTAAGTATTTGTGTACCTCTTTTATTGGTTTTTTTATTGTTTTGTGTACTTCTGTTATTCTTATTTATGTATTAAATGGTTAAATTTGTATATCATGTTATATCTCCTTGTAGGTCATTATTATCATTGGTGCAAGAAGCGACGTTGAAGAAACACTTTTATTGCTCTTATATAAGTATTTGTGTACCTCTTATTGTTTTGTGTACTTTGTTTATTTAAGTATTGCATGA
This sequence comes from Arizona elegans, assembly GCA_022577455.1. Taxonomy (NCBI): domain Eukaryota; kingdom Metazoa; phylum Chordata; class Lepidosauria; order Squamata; family Colubridae; genus Arizona; species Arizona elegans. Next base: position 52,738,114 of record JAKOOJ010000009.1, read on the forward strand.
AATAATTGGTATAACTTTTTGTAGGGCAAAAAAGGGCAAAGAAGTGACATCGACTTGGCCACATCCACCTGGTCACCTGACCACCAACCCACGCCTACTGGGTCACCTGACCACCAAGCCACGCCCACCAATTAAGCCACGCCCAGAGAACCGGTAGCAAAAAGTTTTAGATTTCACCCCTGCATTGAACTGTATACTAAATTGGCTAAGTGCAAATTTCACCAGAATAAAATTGACTATTTCAGTTATCATATATCTCATGAGGGGATAGAGGTGGACCCTGAGAAAGTGAGGGCAGTCTTAGAATGGGCGCCCCCTCACACCAGAAAGCAGTTGCAAAGTTTCCTGGTTTTGCAAATTTCTATAGACAATTCATCCCCTCATTTGCTAAGATTCATCCTGGCTGGCTTTGGCCCCTCACGGAGCCCAGAAAGAGGAAGAATTCAGTGCAGGGGACAGAACTCCATTCTCCTGTGTCTGAAAGCTGCTGCGACGTCAACCAGAAATCTGGTTTGTTGGCATTTTCAAAGTAGTTTTGTTTTTCTCTTTTAATCTTTTGTGCTAGTTCTTCTGTTTCCATTAAATTGAATTTATGTTTTATCAGTTCCAATTTTTTTAATTTCTTTTTTGCGGTTCTTTCTGTAACTCTGTTTCCAGTCTTTTGTGTTCTTCTGTTAATCTCTTTTGTGTTTGCATCTTTATCTTGTTTTTGTTTTTTTTTTTTTGCTGTATAGGTGATCCTGAATATATGCTTTTGCTGTATCCTGTATGTTTTGTGGTGAAGTCTCTCCTTTTTGATTCTCTTTGAAAAAGAAGTCCATCTCTTTCTCCATTATTTGTATAAACTCTTTATGATTTAATATTGCTTGATTCAACATCCATCTCATGTTTTTCCTTTGACCTTTCCATTTTATTTTCGTTCTCTTTTTTTCCCATCAAGTTTTTACTTTTTTAAAATTTATATATATATCATTATGTGGATGGTGTGGTGTTTGAGTATCATACATTTCAATACAGATAAACATATTCGTAATTATTACATTCCATTTTCCTTATTCCATATTATTTACCCCTATCTTTTACACAACATTTTTATTTTCATATAAATATTAACAAGTATGCAATAACATCTAAACCGATATGCTTTAATGTCCACCGTATTGTCTTTCGTTATAATTTCAATAGTATAACCCTCAAGTAGAAAAAAATACAAAATTGCCCGTCTGTTTTCTTTTCTCCTGTACACCATATTTCACCCAATTTTACAACAATCCATTTCCTTTCCTCTTCTTTCTCCTCCCTCTTTTCCCTTCTCCCCTCTCTTTCTACTTCCCTCCTTCCTTCTCTTTTTCCCTCTCTCCTTCTCTCCTTCATCTCTCCCTTATTTCCCCTCTCTTTTCTTCTCCGCTACCCTTTCCTTCCCTTTCTACTCTTCTCCTCCCCTCTCCTCCACTTCCCTTTCTCCTTTCCCCTCTCTACCCTTACTCTTTCTCCCTTCCTCTCCTATTCCCTTCCACTCCACTCCATTTCCCTCTCTTTTCGTTTATTTATTTATTTATTAGTTCAATTTATATGCCGCCTTTCTCTGGAAACTCAGGATGGCTTATAATGCATTTTTTAAAAAACCATTATAAAAACATTTAAATATTAAAATATTAAAACCCATTCACACCATTCATGGCCGGATCTCACAAGATCGCAACAGCAATAGAAGACGATAAAGTGGCAAGGTATTTACAAAAAGCTAAATTACCAAAAATCCCCAAAGAGGTTGAGGAGTTATTGGATGAAAATATAACGATGATGGAGCTAACCGAGGCAATTAAGAAACAGAAGAAGGGAAAGGCACCAGGTCCAGATGCACTGCCAGCCGAATATTATAGGACTTTACAAGATCACTATCGATCCCAATGCTGGAGGTTATGAATGAAGTAATGATAAAAAAAAGAAATACCCAAGACATGGACTGAGGCATACATCACTTTGATTCATAAAGAAGAGACAGACCCACAACAAATAAAAAACTATAGGCCGATATCCCTGCTAAATGCAGATTATAAAATCTTTGCTATGATACTGGCAGAAAGACTTAAGAGATATTTGAATAATTTTATACATTCTGACCAAAATGGATTCTTCCCTAAAAAACAAATCCGAGACAACATAAGAATAATCTTGGACACTTTAGAATACTCTGAAGCACATCCTGAAAAGCAGATGGCTTTGATATTTTTAGATGCACAAAAAGCCTTTGACAATGTCAACTGGCGATTTATGATGTTACAGATGGAGGAGATAGGCTTTGGGAAAAAATTTCTTCAGGCAATTGAAGCTATATACTCAAAACAAAAGGCTAAGGTAATGATAAATGGAGAATTGTCCGAATATATTGAGAGAGAAAGGCACTAGACAAGGATGCCCATTGTCCCCATTGTTGTTTATATTGACATTGGAAGTGTTAAACAGAAATATTAGAGAAGAAAAGGAGATAAAAGGTATGAAAATTCGGAAAGAGGAATATGTTACAAGCTTTTGCAGACGATTTGGTTTTTATTATGGAAGAACCTTTAAAATCAATAAATAAATTGCTAGAAAGAATTGGAGAGTTCGGAGAAGTGGCTGGTTTAAAAATTAATAAAGAAAAGACAAAGATAATGACTAAAAATATGCTGAAAAAGCAAAAAGAATTGATGGAGATTTCAAATATGCAAGTTACGAATAAGCTAAAATGAGGGGTGGTTTTGCCTTACCTAATTTTGAACTTTATTATCAAGCAGCTAGTTTAATGTGGATTAAAGAATGGATATCATTAGAAAATACTAATTGTTAAATTTGGAGGGACATGATTTGTTGTTGGGATGGCATCCCTTTTTGTGGTATAAAGGAACTAAAATACAGGGGTATTTTAGAAGACATAAAATACGTGAAGCATTATGGTTGAACTGGGAGAAGACAAAAGAAGGACACTATTTGAAGATACCAGTCTGGGTATCTACAATTGAAGCAGTGTATCCAGTGACGTTTAAAGGGAAACAAATTATAAAATATAAGGAATTATTGGATGAAAAGGGTGAACTTAAATTAAAGCAAAATATAGAAGATCAAGGTATAAGATGGACTGGTTTACATATATGCAAATACTTTCTAGATATCAAGAAGATCTCAAACAAGAAGGTTTTTATAATGTATTGACTAATTTAGATAAGATTTTGACAGGTTCTGATGATCATGTAATTAAAAAGTTATACGGTTATTTGCTAGAGGTTAAATTGGAGGAAGAACAAGTTAAAGAATCAATGATAGCATGGGGAAAGAATTTTGGCTATGGTATTGACTTAGAGACATGGCAAAAATTGTGGTCACATAAGTATAAAATGACAATGTCTACAGCATTTTTTTTTTTAAATTGATTTATATGCCACCCTTCTCCGGAGACTCAGGGCGGCTTACAATGCGTTAAGCAATAGCCTTCATACTTTTGTATATTTATACAAAGTCAGCTTATTGCCCCCACAAACTGGGTCCTCAATTTACCTACCTTAGAAAGGATGGAAGGCTGAGTCAACCTTGAGCCTGGGGAGATTTGAACTAGCAGTAATTGCAGGCAGCTGAATGATAATAACAGGCTATTAGTCTGCTGCGCCACCAGGCTCTTGACATATAAGGAGAATTTGTATAAGATGTTTTACAGGTGGCATTTATCCCCGTCGAGAATAGCCAGAATGTTCCAGAATAAATCGAGAAATGTTGGAAATGTCATCAGACCCCAGGATCCTACTACCACATGTGGTGGACATGCGCAGAAGCAAGGATATATTGGACTAAGATACACACGTGGTTGGAAAAAATGATAAAGAGACACATTGATTTTAAACCAGAGATATTTTTATTAGGGATCGTACCGGAGATATACAATAAAGAACTGCAATACTTAATCGTGAATCTCTTGACAGCAGCCTGAATTGTATTTGCTAAAAACTGGAAAGGAGAAAAGTTACCTAATGATGAAGAAATTATTAAGAAAATGATGGAATGTGCTGAAATGAGCAAATTGACATTTGAAATAAGAGAACAGGAAGATAGACAATATTATTTGATATGGGATTTATTTTATCAATGGATAGAGAATAAGAATTGGAAATAATTATGATATAAATGGATATTGAATTTTTTTGAAAATAAGAAATTGAAGAGAGGAGGAGCACAAAAAATGCCACTGACTGTTACATTGTCTTTGATTGTATTGTGTTTTGTTTTTGTTTTTTGAAAATAAAAAACATTTTAAAAAAAGATTGCAACAATGAGATCAACGGCCCCAGGCCAGCCGGAAAAGCCAGGTCTTCACTGCTTTTCGGAAGGCCAATAGGGTGGAGATGGTTCGGACCTCAGGAGGTAACTGGTTCCAGAGAGCTGGGGCAGCCACAGAGAAGGCTCTCCCCCGCAGGCCCGCCAGCCGGCATTGTTTAGCTGATGGGACTAGGAGGAGACCAACTCTATGGGATCTTACCGATCACTAGGAGCTATGTGGTAGAAGGCGGTCTCGAAGATAACCTGGCCCTGAGCCATGTAGGGCTTTAAAGATAATAACCAACACCTTGAATTGTGCCCAGAGACCAATAGGAAGCCAGTGGAGCTCGCGGAGAATTGGTGTAATGTGGGTGTATCTAGGTGCACCCACGATAGCTCACGCGGCTGCAATCTGGACCAACTGTAGTCTCCGAACACTTTTCAAGGGTAGCCCCATGTAGAGCGCATTGCAATAATCTAACCATGAGATGATAAGGGCATGAGTGACTGTGAGGAGAGCCTACCGATCCAAGTAGGGCCGCAATTGGTGCACCAGGCGAACTTGTGTAAAGGTCCCCCTAGGCACAGCTGTCAGATGTTGCTCTAATCTTAGCTGTGAGTCTAGGAGGAGACCCAAATTGCGAGCCCGTTCTGAGGGGGACAATTTCTCCCCCACCCCCAGAACCAAGGATGGACAATCGACATAGTCTTTAGGAGACAATACCCACAGCCACTCAGTCTTGTCTGGGTTAAGTCTGAGCCTGTTGACTCCCATCCAGACCCTCACAGCCTCCAGGCACCAGCACATCACATCCACTGCATCACTGAATTGACACGGGGTAGAGATATACAGCCGGGTATCAGCGTACTGCTGATATCTCACCCCGTATTGTTGGATGATCTCACTCAGCGGCTTCATGTAGATGTTAAATAGGAGGGGAGAGAGGACCGAGCCCTGAGGCATCCCGCAAACGAGGGGCCTAGGGGTCGACCTCCTACCAACACTGACTGTGACCGGCCAGAGAGGTAGGAGGAGAACCACTGTAACATGGTGCCTCCCACTCCCAACTCCCTTAGTCGTCCCAGAAGGATACTATGGTCAATGGTATCGAAAGCCGCTGAGAGGTCAAGTAGCACCAAGATGGAGGATTGACCACCATCTCGGGCTCGCCAGAGATCATCCATCAGTGTGACCAAAGCAGTTTCTGTGCTGTAGCCAGGCCTGAAGCCAGACTGAAAAGGGTCCAGATAATCCATTTCATCCAATTGAGGCAGGTAGGCCCAAATACCACTAAATTGATATCAAAGTATAGGTAGATTGACCTTTACTTGTTTCTATCTCTGTCACAAGATTAGGAAAGTACCAACTTCTTGCTAAATGTACTTGTATGCTTAATGACCTATGTATCATAATATTCTGTAACACAATATTTGGCACGTGAGGAGTTCTGAAACTAACAGATGGTGTAAGATATGCAAGATATAACCCTATATGGAATATGTACCAAAAGATAACTTCTTCTTTTCATATCCTGTTTTGATGTACTGTATCTCGATACATATAAGGAAATGTAAAGCATCAGTAGAACTAGAATTGCAAAACCTATAAAAGACTTTGCCAAACTATTACTCTGAGCCTTTGCTAGCAAATAAACCTGTGTTCTCCAACTTTCGTGGTCTTGTCTCCTGATTTTGGGAACCTGGGTTTCCCGCAACACAATGACCGCAGGAGCTGAAGTGCCACCACTTTCTCTACAACCTTTCCCACAAAGGGTAGGTTGGAGACTGGACGAAAGTTCTTTAATTCTGCTGGATCCAGGGAAGGCTTCTTGAGGAGGGGCCTTACGACCACTTCCTTCAATGGTTGCAGGAAGGACCCCTCCCTCAAGGACACGTTAACTAAAGCCTGGAGCCAGCCTTGTGTCACCTCCTTGCTGGCCGAGACCAGCCAGGAGGGGCACGGGTCCAACAAACAAGTGGAGGAACTCATCGCCTCTGCAGTCTTGTCCACTTCCTCAGGAGTCACAGGCTCAAATTCATCCCACACAATAGGACTAAGACCTGCCCCCATCATCTCGGTCAGAATTGTCCAATCAGAATCCAGGTCCACCCGAATCTGAGCGACTTTATCCAACAGAAACTGCACAAACTCCTCAGCTGTACTCTGCAAGGGCTCCTCCACTCCCCCTACATCAAGGAGGGAGTGCGTCACCCTAAATAGGGTGGCTGGGCGTAAATCAGCGGATGCAATAAGTGCGGAAAAATGCGAACATTTTGCTGCCCGTATCGCCACTAAATAAGTCCTAATATAGGCTCTTAAGAGTGTTCGGTCAGATTCGGAGTTACTGGTCCTCCAGCATCGCTCTAGACGTCTCTTCTGGGGCTTCATCTCCCAGAGCACCTCGGTAAACCAGGGAGCTTTCCTGGATCCACAGCCATGGAGAGGTTGCAAAGGCACAATCCGGTCCAGTGCCCCGGATGCCGCCCGATTCCAGGCAGCCACCAGGGTCTCGGCCGGACTGTGGACAAGGGAGTCAGGTATCTCCCCAAGCTCCTTCTGGAACCCTTCAGGGTCCATTAGGTGTCTGGGGCTGAACCACTTAATCGGCTCTGCCTCCCTGCGATGGAGGAGTGGCGCCCTGAAGTCCAACCTCAGCAGGAAATGATCTGACCACGGTAAGGGAGAAGCATCTATACCCCTTAATTCCAGATCATGTCTCCACTGCCCCGAGAGAAACACCAGGTCAAGGATGTGTCCCCCGCTATGAGTTGGACCCTGAACTACTTGGGTCAGGTCCATGGTTGTCATGGAAGCCATGAACTCCTGAGCTGCATCTGAGGGTTCACCAAGTGACGGCAAGTTGAAGTCCCCCAGTACCATAAGCCTGGGGAACTCCTCCGCCAACCCGGCTACTGCCTGTAGCAGCACAGGCAGGGCTGTTGTAACACAGCTGGGAGGCAGGTACGTCAACAGCAAGCCCAACTGAACCCTTGAGTCCAACCTCAAGAGGAGAGACTCACACCCAACAATCTCTGGGGCAGGGATCCTGCGAGGACAAAGACTCTTACGGACAATAACTGCCACTCCTTCCCTGGAGTTGCGGCTGATGCAATACCTGAAACCCGTCTGGGCACATTTCTGAGAGGGGAACACCCCCCTCCTGGCCCAGCCAGGTCTCAGTTATGCATGTCAGGTCAGCCCCCTCCTCCAGGATTAAATCCCGAACGAGGGGGGCCTTGTTGACAACAGACCTGGCATTTTTTTAAAAAAAATTGATTTATATGCCGCCCTTCTCCAGAGACTCAGGGCAGCTTACAATGCGTTAAGCAATAGCCTTTATACTTTTTGTATATTTATACAAAGTCAGTTTATTGCCCCCACAAACTGGGTTCTCATTTTACCTACCTTAGAAAGGATGGAAGGCTGAGTCAACCTTGAGCCTGGTGAGATTTGAACTTGCACTAATTGCAGGCAGCTGGTGTTAATAACAGTCTGCTTTAGTCTGCTGCACCACCAGGCTCTTTTGCATTAAACAGCAGCAGCCTGAGGTCAGGGCCCTGACATTCCAAGTCACCAGGTATACGAGGCGAGCCCAGTGAACGAGAACCAGAGGGACCGGAACAAGTAATCGCTTTGAGACAGCGAGTCCTAGTTCCCCGAGAGCAGCCTACCCCTCGGCTCCCGCCATATCTACCTGTCCCAGTCATAACCGCAATACTCTGGCTCTCTAATACCCCAGAGATCCCCTCCCACACCCTAACGCCCGCCCCTCCTCTCCGGCAGGGAAGGCATCCCACTCACACCAAGCTGGGGGTCATATCTGAACCCCCTTCTGCTTCTGTTTATACACTCAGCAGGGGGGGCTGCATTTCTTGCCCCCGGCTCCCTCATTCCCCCCAAATTCAGCCGCTCCAAACTCACTCCTTCTATCCATCCTGATACACTCACACATACACACACACACACACCCTCCCCAAGATAAAATTTATAACTCTAGCAGAAGGTGTCAAGTAAGTTAAAACAAATCTAAAAATGCTAAAAAATATATCGAGCAGATATAACGTTGTATATAATATTCCCAATACCTACAGGATATTGCGTATTTTCCAATTAATATCTCTTTCAACTATAACTATACAACTTCTTAAAGTTACATTCAAAAATAAAAGCAACAGACTTAATCACTTAAACATGTGTTATTAATAATAATAATTATATCATCATAATATTGATTAATCTTCTTGTTAATAATTTTACACACATCATTCTAACCATATATATATATATGCAACTACAATATTATTCTTTTAATACTAACATCACTTCATTGTTCAAACAGCATACCGTCTGAATACCAGTTTCTTACATCCTAACATTTCAAGCTTACCACTATTTTCATTCTTTGTATCTATTTTTCATGTTTCTTTTCCTAACTTATTTGACTTTGTGATACATTGCTTTATACCCTTCCATTCTCAACTTCCGCTAATATTTTTCCCCCTCCACATTATTATATTCAAGGACATGATACTCTGTTTTGTTATTCATATTTCCATTATTTAACTCTTCTTCTCTGTATATTTTAAAGTTTGTTAATACACATAAATATATCTACTTTCACATTACCTATATAATAGTCATATTTTATGCAGTTTAATAATACCATCATTCAACCTCTCATTTACAATTAATAATGAATTCTCATTCATAATTTTCCAGTTTCATATCTATTTGTGATAATATTTATCCTAATATTTATTTATATTTAATACCAACTAATTGTCCAGCCTATATCATTCTAATATTAATACAATTATTAACATATTATCATGTCATATCTATAACTCTTTTTCTCCCCTTAACCATTATCTCTTATCCACATCCCATCCTTTAATCCTATCTTTTTTTTACTTGTCTCCCATTTTCCTCTTAAGTCTTTTATTCCATCTACTTCAAAGTTTATATTCTGACTCCATAATTTAATTTTTTCTCCTTGCCCTGTCTTTTCCCACTGTTTAATTTGAAAAAGTTCTGCTCTAAATCCTATCGCTTCCCTCCAAACATCTTCCTGTTCCTCCCATTTCTTTTTAAAATCTTTTAAAATGTTTACCTCCTGTTTTAATTCCTCAATTCTTATTAATTTTAATAATATCTCCTCCTTGTTATCTTCTTTTTGCTGGTTTCTCAGTTCTTTTTTTATTTGTTTGTTTCTCAGTTCTAATTCCCCTTCTGTTCCAGCTGATGATTCCATTCTTTCCTTCTTGTCCTGGTCTTTGCTCCTTGTCTCTTGTATACAATTTTCCTGTCTTCTATCTAACAATCATATCCTTATGTAGTTCCAGGATAAGATCCTTAATGTCCTTAATGTTTTGAATCATTAACTCCATTCTGTTTGAATCTCCACAATTGTCAGTTCATAAACCAAACCTCCAAGTCAAATTTAAATGTCTCATCAATGTTCAATCAAATCAGTTAGTTACTTCAGGGATCCTTCACTCCTCAAGTCGTTTTTGTATATCCAATAGTATTTAGAGGTCCCCAGACATAAATCCTTTTTTAATATTCCAGTCTCCAGTGGTTAGAAGGTAAATATGTATAGTTCAACAGTTATTTCCCTTCATTTCAATATTTACTCCAAGTTGCAAAAATGCACTGTCATCAGCAGATGGCACTCTTTATTTCACTCTGCTGCCTCTTTGCTTTTAATTTATTTATTTATTTATTTATTTATTTATTTATTTAATAATTCAATTTATATGCCGCCTTTCTCCGGAGACTCAGGGCGGCTTACAATGCATTTAAAAAAAAAACAGTATAAAAACATTTAAATATTAAAACATTAAAACCCATTCACACCATTCATGGCCAGATCTCACAAGATAGCAACAGCGAGATCAACAGCCCCAGGCCCGCTGGAAAAGCCAGGTCTTCACTGCTTTTCGGAAGGCCAACAGGGTGGGGGTGGTCCGGACCTCAGGAGGTAACTGGTTCCAGAGAGCTGGGGCAGCCACAGAGAAGGCCCTCCCCCGCAGGCCCACCAGCCGGCATTGTTTAGCTGACAGGACCCAAAGGAGACCAACTCTGTGGGATCTTACCGGTCGCTGGGAGCTATGTGGTAGAAGGCGGTCTCAAAGATAATGACTCTGCTGCCGCTCTGCTTTTATTTTGACAAGTCCAATTTATTTCTCTTTCATAGTTTAACTTATAACTCCATTAATATGCCTTCTTAGTATCACACCTTTTGTTTTGGGGATTCCGTGTCCAACTTAATTTTCTTTTTAAACAAATATTTACTTCTTTAAATTTCCAATATGCTTTTTCACAATAGTTACATGCCGCTGTAACAAATTGTTCTAAAAGGTATTCCCCTTAAATTTTTTTAGGGTCCGGTTTCAGCTGTAAATCTTTTCTTACCCAGATGACACACCATTCACTGTTTCTCTGCTCCTGCAAAACTTATGGTTTCTGGCTGCTCCCCAGCTTCATGGCAGCCATTTTAACTGCCACTGCTCCTAGTCTTCAGATGAGGGGGTTTTCCGAGTCAGGGAGGGGAGATGCGGCTCCTCTCAACCTGCAAGGCAGTCCCCCTTTGCTTCACCACCCCCACAGGGTGGCTGTGGCTTCAAATGAAGCCCCCGACAGAGCTTGGAACGGATCCGTGGAGGTAGAGGAACTCGTTTCTGAAGATGCCGGAAGTTCAACCGGAAGTCCCATCTCTTTTGTGTTTGCATCTTTACCTTGTTCTTTTTTGCTGTATAGGTGATCCTGAATATATGCTTTTGCTGTATCCCATATGTTTTGTAGTGAGGTCTCTTCTTTTTTATTCTCCTTGAAAAAAGAAGTCCATCTCTTTCTCCATTATTTGTATAAACTCTTTATAATTTAATATTGCTTGATTCAACATCCATCTCACTTTTTTCCTTTGACCTTTCCATTTTATTTTCATTGGGTTGTGATCTGCCCATATATTTGTTTCAATTTCTAACTCTTGTACATTTATTCTTAATTCTGATGTCATCCATATCATATCTATTCTCAACCATGATTGATGTCTATCTGAGTAAAATGTGTATTGGTTTTTCTCTAAGTTCATTTCTCTTCATGTATCTTGAAGTGATAGTTGTTCTATCATTTTAAAGAAAGTCCTAGGGGGTGTTTTCCGTGCCTTTTACCTATTTTCCTGCTTCTATAGTCCAGTTTTGCACCCACAATAGCATTGAAGTCCCCAATATAAAAATATTTTCTTAATCCATTTCAGTTATTTTCATGTGGAGTTTTTTATATAATTCTCTTGTTTATTATTTGGCGCATATATTGCTATAAAAAGTACTTGGCTTTGGTTTATTATTACCTCTACCATCAAAATTCTCCCTTCTTCATCTCTGTATATGTGCTTGGCATTTATTGTTTCCTTTATATATAAAACCACCCCTGTTTTCTTTTGTTGTGCTAATGAAATATATACTTTCCCATTTTGGGGTAATCTAAAAGGTTACTATATTGTTTTTGAATATGGAGTTCTTGGAGACAAATTAAATCAAATTTTAATTTTTGTAATTTTGTGACAGTTTTTTCCCCTTTCACTGGTGAATTCAATCCATTCATGTTAACTGATAGCATCTGTATTTCTTCTTCCATCTTCTCACTTGTATATAGGTTGTATTGTCCTAGTTGATCTTATTTCTCTCTGTTCCTTTGCTTTTGCTTCTTCTCATTCTGTTTTCTCGGACTCATTTTCTTCTTGCCGTGTAGTCTTTTCCACATTTACTGGTTCTTGTTGTCCTTTACATTCTACTTCCTTTTCCCTTTCCTGTTCTTCAGTAGTTCCAAATTGATATTCATAAAATTCATGTGCTTTATCTAGTGAGTCCAGTCTATATCTTGAAAGAAATGATACATAATATGAATGAAAGAATAGGGAATTTCCAACAGATGATAGAAAAAAATAAACAAAGGATTCAGGAAATAGAAGAAAAATCAGAACAGGCCAAGAAAAAAATGGATGATATGAACCAAAGGCTTACATAGGAAAATAAACAGTTGGAGGAAAACATGATTTCATTGCAATGGAAAAGGCTGCTTACTTTCTGAGATTCCAAAATATAGAAGTGGAAAAAGGAGAAGACTTACCTGATATAATGATAGAATTGCTGGCAAATGCTTTACAAATTACAAAACAGGAAATGCAAGCAGAGATTGATGTCATATTTCAAATACACACAACCTACGTGAGAAGACATAATCTCCCAAGAGAAGTTCATGTCAGATTTGTCAAGAAGATGATAAGAGTTGAAATACTCAAAAAAGCAAGAGATGAACCTCTGCAATATAAAGGCAAAGAAATTGTGGTGATCAAACAGGTGCCAAGAAGAGTAAGAAAACTAAGAAGACAATATCAATTTCTGACAGGTCAGCTGATTAAAAACATTGTAAATTTCAGATGCCTGATACCAGAGGCAATTTTGGTAACTTGGGAGTTCTGCTTTCAATGGGCATGTCACTTGGAATGCACCAGGCCATTCAGGTCTCCACCCCCTCAAGTGAAGGAGAGGGAACTCAGACAGAAGAGAACCGGCAACTGGCCCCCTATGACAGTGAAGGCAAAGGTGACTCGATGGTAAGTGAAGCCATCTGCCCCTTCACTATTCCTGTGAGAATAGTGGTGCCACAATCAGGGGTTCAGGGAGAGGTGGATGCCCTAATTAGCCTCAGCATGGTGCTGAGGTTGGGGATTTGAATGAGGAAACTCCTCCAAGCCATGAGATTCAAGTAAGTTGATGGATCACTGATAGGAGGATCCCCCGCCACATACCTAATTGAGCCACTGCGGCTAGAGATGGCCTGATTTTGGGAGACTATTTGCTTCATAATAATCTCAAAAATGACTGAGGCAGTGAAACTGGGACTATCTTGGCTAGACATATGGGGCCCAATGATCTGATGGGAATGCAGAGAGAGGAATGGGTCCTCTCCCACCTTGAAATGACCCCGGAAAGGGGGCCATCCAGCAGACAGCAGGAACCAAAGAGAGCAAGCATCAGGGACCCCCCTCAATTCCCAAAGAATACTGGGATCTGGCTGGGATGTTCAGTGAGAAGGAATGAGATACACTAACCCCCCCCCCCCCAGTCTGTGCAATTGATATCCTGCCAGGAGTAAAACTTCCCAAACTAAAGATGTATTCCATGACCCCAAGGGAGATGAAGAAGCTAAGGGAATACATGGACAAAAACCTATCCAGGGGTTTCATCCAACCAGCAAAATTTTATTTATTTCTTTTTATTAATGAGATTTATATGCCGCCCTAACTCCAGCCAGACTCAGGGCGGCTCACAATAGTAAATCTCACGTGGTGGCCTCTGTGCTGTTCAAGGAAAAGAAAAATGGGACTATGAGATTATGCATGGATTTTAGAAGAATAAACGGTGTATGCTTGGAGAACAAGTATCCCCTCCCTCTTATGAAAGACATGGTGGCTCACCTGGCAAAAGGAAGGATCTTCACCAAGTTAGACCTGAGGGAGGCATACTACAGAGTAAGGATTAAAGAGGGAGATGAATGGAAGAAAGCATTTAACTGCCCCCTGGCTGGTTTCCAGTTCAAAGTGATGCCTTTCAGTCTCCATGGGGCCCCTGCTGTGTTCATGCAGTTGATTAACAAAGTGCTGCATGATCATTTGTATAAAGAGGTCCTAGTTTATTTAGATGACATCCTCATCTTTCCCAAGATGATGGAGGAACACATAAAACTGGTTTGCCAGGCACTGAAAAAACTCCTGGGCGAAAACCTCTATGCTAAATTGTCTAAATGTGAGTTTCACAAAACTGACCTTGACTACTTAGGTACCAAGTATTGAGCAAGGGGGTGGAGATGGACCCAGGAAAAGTGAAAGCCATCCTAGAATGGCAGCCCTTTGAACCAGCAAGCAACTACAAAGCTTTCTAGGGTTCGCAAACTTATACCATCAGTTCATCCCCTCATTTGCCAAGATAGCCTTGCCGATCACTGAGCTGCTAAAGACAGGAAAAGGGGGGGCAAGCTGCAGCCCAGTCAACCACTAGGATGGACTATGGAATGCCAGGGGGCATTTGAGACTCTTAAGTGACTCTTTGTGAAGGAGCCTGTCGTAAAACACACCAAACCCAAGGAGCCTTTTGTTATCGAGGCTGAGGACAGTGATGTAGCCATGGGCACCATGCTCATACAGAAAAATCAGAGGGGAACCTGAAACCATGCAGATATATCTCCAGAAACTCACCGACCCCAAAAGGAAATGGGCAGTGTTGGAGAAGGAGGCTTTTGTTGTCCAGTGGGCATTATTGATCTGGTGTCACTTCCTAGAGGGAAGCAAAGTGTTGTTCAAAGTATGGACTGATCACAAGAATTTGGAGGCACTTAGGACCTCTTGGAAGCTCTTGCCCAAACAGGTCCGATGGGCTCAATACTTTAACCAATTTGATTTCACTTTGAAGTACATCTGGGGGGGGACACATCCTAGCAGATGCCTTGTCCCAAATGTCACAATACTAAAGCAATTATGAAGAAGTGGTCAATTCCATCATCCCCCTCCCTCAAAAGGCAGTGCAAGTAACTATGAGGGATCAAGCCTGAGGGAGGTCGACCGAGCCTGATGGAGAATTGACCCAGAAGCTCAAAGCCGAGTTACAGGCAGACCCCTAGTTGAGGGATAACAAACAGCTCCTGGTTTTCAGGGCAGGGTTAGCATGGAAGGTGCCCAAATTGTACATCCCCAGCACCCTCCAATCCAGGTTCTGCACAGAAGTCATGACACCAAGCAAGCTGGCCACTTTGGGGTTTAAAAAACACATCTACCGATTGCATGGAGTTCCAAGGAGAATCATATCAGATTGAGGGGTTCACTTTACAGCAAAGTTCTGGAGGGAGTTCATAAAGCAAATTGGGTCCTCCCAGGGGCTTAGTTCAGCTTTCCATCCAAGTACCAATGGGGCTGTGGAATGAGCGATGGTAGAGCAATATTTGAGATGCTATTACCAACAAACTAATTGGCCAGATTTACTGCCTTTCGCAGAAGTTGCATACAACAATACTGTGCATAGCAGCACTGGGCTTACTCCCTTTAAAGTGACTACTGGAGTTCAGTTCGTTTCCATTCCTGAGTACCCTCAGGAGCCACCTTCTTCAGTGAGTCTCACAGAATGGGTGGACACACTGTAGAATGTTTGGGGAAATGTGAAACGAGCACCTGGCAAAGCTTCAGAGATGCAAAAAGAACAAGCAGACAAAAGGCGATCCCCATAGAGACCCTTTCACATAGGAGAGAAAGTCTACCTTTCTATCAAGTACCTGAAACAAGTTGCCTTGCAAAAAACTGGGTCCTAAGTTTATTAGGACCTTTCCCCATTATAAGAATCATCAATCCAGTCACACTAGAGCTGAAACTCCCATGCCTACTAGGCAGGGGTGAAATGCTCCCGGTTCAGACCAGATCGCCCAATCCAGTAGTAATGGTGGCGGGTGGTTCGGAGAACTGGTAGCAAAAATCCCTGCACACACACACCCCCATGCCCAGCTGAGCCGTGATCATCAGAGGCTGTTTTTTTAACTTTTCAAAGCATTTTTTCTACAACCTCTTCGGCCAAAAAAATGCTTTTAAATTTTTTTTTAAAAAAAGCCTCTGATGATCACGTGGCTCAGCTGGAATCGTCAGAGGCTTTTCAAAGCATTTTTTTCTGCAACCCCTTCAGCCGAAGAGGTTGTAGGGGAAAAAATGCCTTTAAAAGCCTCTGGTGATCCCAGCTGACTTGCCTGATCATCAGAGACTTCTAAAAGGATTTTTTTCTGCAACCTCTTCAGCCAAAGAGGCTGTAGAAAAAAAATGCCTATAAAAGCCTCTGGCAATCCCAGCTGACTTGCCTGATCGCCAGAAGGTTCTAAAATCATTTTTTTCTGCAACCTCTTAAGGTTGTAGAAAAAATGCTTTTAAAAGTAAAAAAAAAATTGGCCATGCCCACCCAGTCACATTACACCCCACCACCACCACCAAGCCATGCCCACAGAACTGGTGGTAACAAATTTTAGATTTGTTACTACCGGTTACTAGGGAAAGTGCATCCAATCTTTCACAGCTGCTTATTGAAGCTGCTAATAAGATTGGCATTGAGGCCAATAGCTCAGGCAACCCCTGGTCCTATCATAGTGGAAAGGAAAACTCATTATGAACTAAGGATCCTAGACTCAAGACTAGATAAGGGGAAGCTGCAATACTTAGTGCAGTGGAAGGGTTACCCCCTGTCAGAAGCTACATGGGTGAAGAGCAGAATTTAGAGCAGAGAGGTTAGTCAGGAAGTTCAATAAAAAAAAATCCCCAGAAACCAAAGAAACCACCAGGTGATGGGAGGGGGAGATAATAGAAAATTAGCCTATCTATATTTTTTCCAGGTATTCCTCACTCACTAGGGGGAGATCCAACTGTCAACTTCGAATTGAATTTAGCAGAAGCCATTTTCCTATTCCTCAGTTGCCACACAGAATGGGAAGTGGGAAAGGAGGATGGAATGCTTTGCTAGAAACAACACAGATCTTTCTCATGAGAACCAAGGTCATCTCTACAGGTGATGGATAGAGCCGGGGAGGAGTGCCTGAAAAGCCCACCAATTAACCTAATTGGCCAACATGACCTGAGACTGTTGGGGAGGGAATTATTTCTTATTTTAATTATACTGAAACATTTAGAGTTGGCTTTGCATTTGATCATGCCGATATGATGTATCCAATAAAGAAGTTCTTTTTTTTATTATTGAAAAAGTTTTAAAACAAACACAATTTCCCCACAACCCCCCCACCCAACCCCCCCTCCCCCTCCCCGACTTCCCAGAGCAGAACACAAGGTATTTCTATTGACTTTTAACAATAAACTGAATTGCTTAACTAATCATTAAACTAACACCCCCTAAAAAAAAATTCTTAACCCCCCATATATAAAATCCTGCTTCTTGGACATAAAACTTCTAATATCACTTATATAGCGCTTATACAGATAAAAGAAATCATTCATAAGCTATTTGATATTTTTTGGTCTGATACTTATTTTGTATATAATCAATCCATCTTCTCCAGTCCTGTATATACCTTTCTTGGAAATATTACTAAATGAAGTTAGGAAAGATGCGGAAATAAAAGGTTTGAGAACATGGAAAGAAGAGTACAAATTGCAAGCCTTCGCTGACGATGCGGTATTTATAATGGAGCAACCGGAAATAACAGGAACCAAACTTTTAGCGAAGATAGAGGAATATGGAAGAGTCGCAGGGCTTAAAATTAACAAACAAAAAACTAAAGTATTAACAAAGAATTTGACAAAGGCACAGGAGACAAAACTAGAAGACAAATTAGGAATACAAATTGTAAAGAGAATAAAGTATCTAGGAATCTGGCTTACTGCTAAAGCAATAAAAATTAGAGAAGACAATTATAACAAATTAATGAAACAAATTAGAAAAGATCTGGAAACGTGGAACAAATTACAACTGTCATTTTTAGGGAAAATTGCATCCATAAAAATGAATATATTGCCTAGATTACTCTACCTTTTTCAAGTAACCCCAATCTGGCCAGGAAAGAACTTTTTTAAGGACCTTAATAAAATAATAACAAAATTTATCTGGAATGGGAAAAGGGCCAGAATCAAAATAAAGTGTATGCAAGATATTCAGGAAAAAGGAGGTTTAGGCCTACCAGACTGGGAGTTATATTATAAAGCAGCATCGCTAAACTGGATAAGGGACTGGATAGACCTTAAGAATAAAAGAATGCTATCACTAGAGGGCTGGAAATGTAAATCACAGAAAGGGACTTATTATCATCTCTGGTGGTTATGCCGTAGGGCAAAACAATACTGGCAGCAAATTAAAACAATGATTGAAGAAATCACGAAACAAAAACTCGAAATGAGGCCGGAAACCTTTTTATTGGGAATAATCACAGCAAAATACACCAAAGAAATAAAATATCTGATCATCCATATCCTCACAGCAGCACGTATACTCTTTGCCCAACATTGGAAATCTGAACAGTTACCCACAGAAGACAAAATAATAGCTAAAATTACAGAATGTGCAGAATTGGATAAGCTCACAAAAGAAATACAAGGGAAAGATGATACTGATTACTATTTAGTATGGCAAAGATGGTACAGCTGGCTGGAGGCAAAAATAGGAATATAAAGATAATTCTCAACTACTCAATAGAAATGCATAGAAGTAAATAAGGAGTCAATTATATATATATATATATATATATATATATATATATATATATATATATATATATATATATATATATATATATATATCCATGTAAACAGGTGATTGTAGATATTGATACAAATAGAAATATGAAAAATAACCCACCGTAGTAGTAACTTCTAAGAGTCAGTCATTGGACGAAATTGATGTTTGTTTGTTTTGTATGTTGTTTGAATGTATTGATGTTGGTTTTGTTTTTTCTTTTTATTATTAATAAAAAAGTTCTTGGACATATCTTCGTATTCTTCACCTTAGAAAAAAGATCATTTGTGGTTAATATAAAATCAATCCTAGAAAAAGATTGATGCCTATCTGAAAAAAAAGTAAAATCACTTTCCAATACGTTCCTTTCTCTCCAAATGTCTCTGAGCTCCATATCCTCCAAAATATCAAAAAAAGATTTAGGCAACTTAGCACGCATGGGTATCTTGGAAAGACTTTTTTTATCTTTCTGGGTATTTATTACCCCATTCCAATCACCCATTAAAAGCAAAGATCTATAATCCCATTGTAGTATTTTAGTATGTAAAAGTTTATAAAATTTGTCTTGTTTTTTTTTATTGAAAAAGTTTTAAAACAAATACAATTTCCCCACAACCCTCCCACCCAACCCCCCCAACCCCTCCCCGACTTCCCAGAGCAGATCACAAGGTATTTCTATTGACTTTTAACAATAAACTAAATTGCTTAACCAATCATTAAACTAACACCCCCTAAAAAAAAATTCTTAACCCCCCATATATAAAAGCCTACTTCTTAGACATAAAACTTCTAATATCACTTATATAGCGCTTATACAGATAAAAGAAATCATTCATAAGCTATTTGATATTTTTTGGTCTGATACTTATTTTGTATATAATCAATCCATCTTCTCCAGTCCTGTATATACCTTTCTTGTGTTTGATCCTTCAAATATGCTGAAATTTTAGCCATTTCAGCTAAGTTAGTTACTTTCAATATCCAGTCATCAATAGTAGGCAAAAAGTCCTTCTTCCAATGTTGTGCTACCAACAATCTTGCTGCTGTTATCAAGTTCAAAATCAGTTTAGTCTCTGCAACTGTACAGTCCGTAGTTATACCCAATAAGAACAACTGTGGAGTAAATTTCAGTCTCTTTTTAAGAATATTCTGCATCACCCACCAAATCTTTATCCAAAATGCTTTGATTTTTCTACAAGTCCACCATATATGATAATAAGTTGCATCATCACAGTCACATCTCCAACATTTAGCTTGCACATTGGGATACATACATGATAATTTTTTGGGATCTAAGTGCCATCTATAAAACATTTTATAAAAGTTTTCTCTTAAATTTTGTACTTGTGTAAATTTCACATTTCTAATCCAAATCTTTTCCCAAGTCTCCATCATTACTGGCTCTTGAAAGTTTTGTGCCCATTTAATCATACAGTCTTTAACCAGTTCCATCTCAGAGTCTATTTCCAATAAAGCATTATACAACCTTTTAATATGCATTTGTTTTTGATCTCTAATTTGTTTTACCAAATTCTCCTCATTTTGCACAAAGCCAATTTTTTGATCTTCCTTCCATCTAGCTTGAAGTTGACCGTACTGAAACCATGTATAAATTATACCTTCTTCTCTCAATGTATCTAAAGGTTTCAAATACATTACCCCCCTTTCCATAATAAGAAACTCTTTATAAGTAATCACCTCCTGTTTTTGTTCTATACTTATATTTTCTATTGCATGTCTAGGATTTGCCCATACCGGTATCTTATAATTTAACTTATATTGATATTTTTTCCAAACCCTCAACAAAGCATTTCTAAGTATATGAGCCTTAAATACTTTATCCACTTTTTTGTCATATAACAAATAGGCATGCCATCCATATAACAAATCATAACCTTCTAGATTCAAAATTCTCCCCTCAGTTAAATTAAACCAATCACTAATTTGTGATAAGACTGCTGCTTCATAATATAGTCTTAAATTAGGCATTTTGAGACCTCCTCTTTCACGTGTATCTTGTATAATTTTCATTTTAATTCTGGATTTTTTCCCAGCCCAAATGAAAGTATTAACACCTTTCTGCCATTCTCTCAGATTTTCATCTTTCTTAAGCACAGGTATCATTTGGAACAAAAATAAAAATCTAGGTAACACATTCATTTTAATTGCTGCAATTCTTCCCAATAAAGACAACTGTAATTTTTTCCAATTCTCCATATCCTTCTGTACCTTCTGCCAAAGAACCTCATAGTTATTTTTGTATAATTTTGTATTTGAAGCTGCTATGTATACTCCTAGATATTTAACCTTTTTAACTATTTCAAAATCTGTTAATCTTGCTAGTTTATCTCTTTCAAATATAGTCATATTTTTAACTATCATCTTTGTCATATGTGAATTAACTTTAAATCCTGATACTTTCCCGTATTGATCAATTATATCCAATATATATGGAGCCGACTCTATAGGTTGGGATAAGGTAACAACCAAGTAATCTGCAAATGCTCTTAATCTATAATCTTGTTGTCTAATTACAATACCCTTCAATTTTTCTGAGTCACGTATCTTATTCAGTAGTACTTCCAAAGTCAAAATAAACAATAATGGGGACAGAGGACACCCCTGCCTTGTTCCTTTCTCAATTCTAAAAACCTCTGTTAAACCTCCATTGACTATAATTTGTGCTGTTTGCTGCTGGTATATCGCTCTAATTGATTGTGTAAAATATTCCCCAAAGTGCATTTTCTCTATTATTTTAAACAAAAATTGCCAGTTCAAGTGATCAAATGCCTTCTCTGCATCCAAAAATATAAATGCTGCAGGGACTTGATTATTTTTTTCCAAATATTCCAGTAAGTTTACAATTTGTCTAACATTATATCTCATTTGTTTCCCTTTTATAAACCCTGATTGGTCATTATGAATTATTTGTTGCATAACTGGCATTAATCTATTAGCTAGTATCTTAGCAAAAATCTTATAATCAGTATTCAGAAGTGAAATTGGCCTAAAATTCTCAGGTTTGATGGAATTTTGGTCCTCCTTTGGAATTACTGAGACAAAGGCTGTTTTCCAGGAAGGTGGTACTCCTCCTCCTACTTGTATTTTATTAAATAAGATTTTGAGTGGTTCTAACATTTCAGATTGTAAATGTTTATAATAAACAGCTGTTAGTCCATCTGTTCCCGGAGCCTTACCTATTTTTAATTGTTTAATTGCCCCAACAATTTCCTCGGAAGTTATTGGCTGATTCAATCTCTCTCTCTGTTCCAGCGTTAATTCAGGAATCTCCATCTTTAAATATCTATCAATATCAACATCTTGAATTACATCTTTAGCATATAACTTTGTATAGAACTCCAAAAAACCCTTTTTTATTAAATTCTGTTGATAAATCTCCTTACCTCTAAATTCTATCTTGTCTATAACACGTGATTTTTGTTTTTTTCTCATTGTGTAAGCCAACCATCTCCCAGGTTTATTAGCATTACAAAATGTATTATGTCTGGCATATTGTATGCTGGTTGCTACTTGCCCAGCCATTAACATATTAAATTGCTCTCTTAAGATATTAATCATATCTTTTGCCTTTTTATCTCCCGGGTTAATTATAAGCAATTGTTCTTTCTTTTTAATTTCCTCCTCTATCTCTTTCCGTCTGTTTTGTTGTTTTAGTCTATATTTATTATTCAAGAAAATTAATGTTCCTCTCATATATGCCTTACTCGCATCCCATACCATCTCCATCGAGGTTCCTTTATTCATATTGTTAACAAAAAATTCTTTCATTTGTTTTTTAAGTTCACTCAAGTTATCTTCATATCTAAATAAATTCTCATTTAACCTCCAAGACCTCCTTTCCCCTCTTTCCTGCTCTAGTTCCACCCAAACCGGGCTATGATCAATTAAAGTTCTTGGACATATCTTCGTATTCTTCACCTTAGAAAAAAGATCATTTGTGGTTAATATAAAATCAATCCTAGAAAAAGATTGATGCCTATCTGAAAAAAAAGTAAAATCACTTTCCAATACGTTCCTTTCTCTCCAAATGTCTCTGAGCTCCATATCCTCCAAAATATCAAAAAAAGATTTAGGCAACTTAGCACGCATGGGTATCTTGGAAAGACTTTTTTTATCTTTCTGGGTATTTATTACCCCATTCCAATCACCCATTAAAAGCAAAGATCTATAATCCCATTGTAGTATTTTAGTATGTAAAAGTTTATAAAATTTGTCTTGTTTTTTTTTATTGAAAAAGTTTTAAAACAAATACAATTTCCCCACAACCCTCCCACCCAACCCCCCCAACCCCTCCCCGACTTCCCAGAGCAGATCACAAGGTATTTCTATTGACTTTTAACAATAAACTAAATTGCTTAACCAATCATTAAACTAACACCCCCTAAAAAAAAATTCTTAACCCCCCATATATAAAAGCCTACTTCTTAGACATAAAACTTCTAATATCACTTATATAGCGCTTATACAGATAAAAGAAATCATTCATAAGCTATTTGATATTTTTTGGTCTGATACTTATTTTGTATATAATCAATCCATCTTCTCCAGTCCTGTATATACCTTTCTTGTGTTTGATCCTTCAAATATGCTGAAATTTTAGCCATTTCAGCTAAGTTAGTTACTTTCAATATCCAGTCATCAATAGTAGGCAAAAAGTCCTTCTTCCAATGTTGTGCTACCAACAATCTTGCTGCTGTTATCAAGTTCAAAATCAGTTTAGTCTCTGCAACTGTACAGTCCGTAGTTATACCCAATAAGAACAACTGTGGAGTAAATTTCAGTCTCTTTTTAAGAATATTCTGCATCACCCACCAAATCTTTATCCAAAATGCTTTGATTTTTCTACAAGTCCACCATATATGATAATAAGTTGCATCATCACAGTCACATCTCCAACATTTAGCTTGCACATTGGGATACATACATGATAATTTTTTGGGATCTAAGTGCCATCTATAAAACATTTTATAAAAGTTTTCTCTTAAATTTTGTACTTGTGTAAATTTCACATTTCTAATCCAAATCTTTTCCCAAGTCTCCATCATTACTGGCTCTTGAAAGTTTTGTGCCCATTTAATCATACAGTCTTTAACCAGTTCCATCTCAGAGTCTATTTCCAATAAAGCATTATACAACCTTTTAATATGCATTTGTTTTTGATCTCTAATTTGTTTTACCAAATTCTCCTCATTTTGCACAAAGCCAATTTTTTGATCTTCCTTCCATCTAGCTTGAAGTTGACCGTACTGAAACCATGTATAAATTATACCTTCTTCTCTCAATGTATCTAAAGGTTTCAAATACATTACCCCCCTTTCCATAATAAGAAACTCTTTATAAGTAATCACCTCCTGTTTTTGTTCTATACTTATATTTTCTATTGCATGTCTAGGATTTGCCCATACCGGTATCTTATAATTTAACTTATATTGATATTTTTTCCAAACCCTCAACAAAGCATTTCTAAGTATATGAGCCTTAAATACTTTATCCACTTTTTTGTCATATAACAAATAGGCATGCCATCCATATAACAAATCATAGCCTTCTAGATTCAAAATTCTCCCCTCAGTTAAATTAAACCAATCACTAATTTGTGATAAGACCGCTGCTTCATAATATAGTCTTAAATTAGGCATTTTGAGACCTCCTCTTTCACGTGTATCTTGTATAATTTTCATTTTAATTCTGGATTTTTTCCCAGCCCAAATGAAAGTATTAACATCTTTCTGCCATTCTCTCAGATTTTCATCTTTTTTAAGCACAGGTATCATTTGGAACAAAAATAAAAATCTAGGTAACAAAATTTGTCTTGTTGTTGATTAGGTGCATATACTCCAATTACAAGCAGCTTCCCATTCTGTGTTGTTAATTCGATTGCAATATATCTACCTTGAGTGTCAGCCTCAATTAAATTGGCCAATAAGCCTCTTTTAACATATATAACTAGGCCATTTTTCTTCTCTGGTACTGATGCCACAAAATGTGTACCTAATTTCGAATTTATCAAGTACTTTTGATCTGAGGATTTAATATGCGTTTCTTGCAAACAAATGACATCATTCTGAAATTGCTTCAAGTAGTGAAATATTTTCTTTCTTTTTTGTGGAGAATTTAAACCGTTGACATTCCAAGATAAGAATTTATTTGCCATCTCTGGGCCCTCCAAGCTTTGAGAGCATCAGTTGAACCTCCTCCGCCATTTTAGACTTGGGCCTAGCTCCTCCCACTGCTTGTGTTTTTTGGACTTGTTGGGTTGAATCTTGAGGCTGTCGTGCCAGATGTTGTTTGTAAGTAGCTCTTGTCAATCGTTGATCTTTTGGCAGCTCTATCATCTTTAATGGCTCAAGGGTTGGTGGTGGACCCCCACTCAACAGTAAATCTTCTTCCAAATTAGCTCCTCCAGCTAATGCTTGAGCATAAGTTTGTGGTTGCCCTCCATCTTTCTCTTGTATCATTTCCAATTGCTTTCTAGCACCCCCAGCCTTTAAAACATTAACGTAAAAATCTTTTGCCTTTCCAACTGTGTTTAAGCGATGTCTTTGCCCAGCGTATGTCACTATTATCCCAGATGGGACATCCCATCTGTACTGGAGCTGCTGGTTTCTTAGTTCATTCACCAAAAAACCAAACTGCTTTCTGTCTCTTAACATTTTAGGAGGAAGCTCTTTCAGGACCACCAGCTCTTGTCCATCCACTTTAATCTTGTTTCTATAAGAAGCTTGCAGAATGTCATTTCTAATTCTCCTTGTTGTGAAATAAATCACCACATCTCTTGGTAGCTGTTTTTGTTTTGCCAGCCAGGAATTAACCCTGTAAATTTTGTCCATTTGAATTGCCACATCTTCTGGCCTTTCTGAAATCAGCTCTGCTAAAGCATTGGAACAAATATCTTTTAAATTTTCACCACTCTTTTCTTTCAAACCTCTCAGCCTCAGGGCAAATTCCATTGATCTGTATTGTAACATAACCATTTTGTCATCCACTTTCTCTGTTTGTATCATAACCTCTCCTAATTTAGTTGCAAGCTCCAAGTTAGCATCATCAATTTCCTGTACTCTCTCCTCAATCTTTAACATGTGATTAGCCAGTCCTGAAACTGCAAAAACAATGTCATCTCTTATTTCATCATGTTTTTCCTCCACCACACCTTTAATTTTCTTTAACTCCTCTGAAAATTCTTTCATCATTTCTGCCTGATTGTTCAGGGCACCCATTATAAATTCTTTAAGGTCTTGTGACTGTGTATCAGCCAGAAGTTGTTGTTTTTGAGTCACTACAGGGGAACCTCCTCCCCCTTTAGAAGTTGGTGGCTTTAGTTGTTTAGCAGCCATTTTATTTTAAAAAGAGTTTTTTTTTCCTTTTGCAGCCACAAAGTCTTATAAACAATCTTACAAAGTATATTTCAGAGTTTTTTTCAAAATAAACAGTCCTCTCTTCAAGCTATACTCAATCCCCAGCAGTTTTCTCTTCAGGCAGAGGGCTCTTAACAAGCAATTTCCCTTTAACTCTCACTTTCCCTTCCGCCCATAACAAGGGCTTCCTCTCCAGCCTCCAGCTCAAGAGAGCTCCGTTTGCAACAATGTATTCACGGAGTTAAGTTGTTTCTTTTAAAAAGCTTGCACTCTTGCTTCTGCTCTGTCTGCCTTGTTAGAAATCATTAGAACTCACTGTTTGCCAGCAGAATTGGACGCAGACGTCTTGCTCTGATTAACAGAGGCACCAGCGATCCGGAGCAATGGGAGGGGTGAACTGGGGAGCTCTCACCCTCCGAGTCCCTGGAATTAATCCAGGGACTTTCGGGGAGCTCTACCCACCTCCTCCAACTCTCCTCTCCTTCTTTGCCCGAGGAGAGTTTTTTCAAACCGCTGGACAGCAGTTTAGCGCTGTCAGGGCGATTTTTACAGATCAGGTGGCTGGCGGTCTATGGAGACCGTCCTCGTCGTCCGTGGAGCCACCGGAAGTCCTCCAATAAAGAAGTTCTTTGAGGAAGTCTCTAGCCTCAGAGTTCTGATTTGCTTGGGTTCATTAGTCGGAACATTGACAATTTATTTGGGTAATAAAACATCTGCAAAAAAACAACCAAGCTCAGAGGGCACTAAAGACCCCACAAACCTGATGCCTCAAGTAGCAAATTGTCTTGGGCAGCCCCATATTTGCAAATATAGAAATTAACGCTGCTTGCTGTTGGGTTTTTTTGCCAGATTTTTTTCTTCTTTTTGTGCACAGATTAGTATAGATGCTCCCATCAGCCATCAATAAATAAATAAAATAAAATAAATGGTCATTAAACAAACATTTGCAACTGGCATAACTGAGAGATGCCTCGTGAGGTTATTTTACATCCTGAGAATGTTGCAAGAAAAGCATGTGTTTCTCCAGGCTGCAATCAATTTGTATCTTTTTTTTTTTTTCATAGCCTGAAAATTGTGCTAGTGGTATGCTTTTTCATCTGGAAATATTATTTAGTCTTGGAAAGCAGAGTATCAACTGAGCAAGATGGTCAGGATGACATTTAAGAAACAGAAATTCTAGGTGACAGCGATTTGGTGTCCTAAAATCTAATAAATTCATCTTTCTTTGTCCAGAAGAGTCTTAAAAGCAGACTGTGAAGCTAAATACATTCCAGGTCAGACATAGGTGCCACTTCAATATTTAAAACCGGGGAGAAATTTGAACCTTTCAATGAAACATTAGTCATGTAATAGATCCTAGATTGTCCTCTTAGCAACAAGCATCCTCTTCCTGCAGAATTACGAGGCTTCTGTTGGCTGTCTCTGGATTATTGCAGATAAAAATCTTTCGGAGGTACTTTAAAGAAAAAAGAAAAAGAGTTAACCCATGGATTGGAAAGAGACCTTGTGGGTAGGCCTCACCATATGATTCCCAAAACTGTTAGGAATGTCCAGCTGCTTTCAAAAGTTTTTATTTGCTCTCAGTGCTGTGTTGAGCTTTGCCTCTTTCATCCTGATCCTCGTGGCCATGGGCAGCCAGAAATGGATGATGGGAAAAATCCTTTGCAAAACTGGCGCTGAGCTGGTCAATGCCACAGACCCTGAGTTAGTCAAATTCATGGGGAAAATTTACTACGGGCTCTTTGGGGGCCACAAAATGCGACAGTGTGGACTTGGGGGTCGCCCTTCCAGATTCAGAAGTAAGTGTCTCTTTTGTTTCCATTTTTCCTGCATTTGCAAATAAACATATTCAAGTGCGGTTCTTTGATTATTAGTGATTATTCAGGTCATTATTTGCCCTAAAATTTTGTTTACCGGAAGTTCTGCTTGGGCTGGGAGTTGGACTAGAAGATCTCCACAGTCCTTTCCAGCTTTGTTATTCTGTATTCTCGTCTTCTGAAGTTTGGATTGAAAAAGGAATTTTATTTTTCAATATAATTTGGCCAAAGTGGCAACCATGGGAACTGATAAGGTGGAAATGATGTATCTTATTACAGAGAAGATGGCTAATTCACTTGCTGTGTTGACTAAGCAAAGGGACTATTAGAGGGCAACCAAGAGACACAGAAAACATGTCTTTGCTACTGTCTAGTGGTGGTCTATATCTTTGCAGACCAGATTTTGTTAACTGTACTTAAAATTATTATTCCCACCCAAAGAACAGAACACAGCCCTTTCACTTATGATGATAATTGGGACCAGAATTTCCATTACTTGGAAAGACAAAGCAGTTGCTAAGTGAGTCATGTCTAGTTTTAAGATATTTTTTGCCATGGTTATTAAGTGAATCACTGCAGTTGTTAAGTAAAATGTGGTCATCAATCAAATCCAGCCTCCCCATTGACTTTGCTTGTTGGAAACCAGCTGGGAAAGTGCAAAGGGCAATTACTTGACCTCAGGAAGTTGCAACCATTGTAAATACATGCCGATTGCCAAACATCCAAAGTTTGATCACATGACTGTGGGGATGCTGCAATGGTTATAAGCGTCAGGACCAGTCATAATTTTTTTTAGTGCTGTTGTAATTTTGAAAAGTTGCTAAATGAATGGTTGCAAATAGAGGACTACCTGTAATGCAACTAGAATTGTTAGAGGGAAAGTAGTCCTCTCTGTTATGACAAAGGCCAAAATGTTGCCAGATCTTTTGCATAATTAGATTTAGAGTTGGGTTGCTTGCTGCAGCTGCCACAAAAGCTGATGTAGTCCTGGGGTGCATCAACCTAGGGATAATTTCAAGATCATGTACAGTGTTAGTATTGCTTTATACTGTAATAGTGAGACCACATTTGGAGTACTGCGTCATCGCGAAACTTTTGGTCACCATGATACAAAAAGATGTTGAGACTCTAAAAAGAGTGAGAGAAGAGCAACAAAGATGATTAGGGGGCTGTAGGATGAATCATATGATGAATGGTTGCAGGAATTGGGTATGTCTAGTCCTGTGATGGCGAACCTATGGCACACGTGTGACTGGTGGCATGCATAGCCATATCGGTGGGCACACATGCTCAGCTCCGGCGTGCATGTGCATGCTGGCCAGCTGATTTTCGGGCCCACCAAAAGTAGGGAAACAGGCTGTTTCCTGCCTCCGGAGGACCTGGGGGGGGTGGAGAAGGCCCGTTTCTCTCTCTCCCCAGCCTCCAGAACCTTTCTAGGAGTCTGGGGAGGGCAAAAATGCCCCCCCGGAGGCCCTCCAGAGGTCAGAAACGGCCTGTTTACCAACTAGAGGGCCTCTGGGAGTGAGGGGAAGGCCATTTTTGCCCTCCCCAGACTTCTAGAAAGGCTCTGGAAGCTGGGGACAGCAAAAAATGGGCCTACTGTGCCATCACGTGCCAGGAGTGGGGGGGCGGGGGGGTCGCGTGCACATGCATGGGGGCAGGGCACAGAATTATGGGTGTGGGCACGCATGCATGCAACATCCCCCCACCCCACCCCCCCACTCCTGCCACGCGATGACAAAAAGGTTAGCCATCACTGGTCTAGTCTAACAAAGAGAAGGACTAGGGATGACATGATAGCAGTCTTCCAATTTTTGAGACACTGTCAGAAAGAGGTGGATAACCTATTCTCCAAAGCATCTGAGGGCAAGACAAGAAATAAAGGCTATAAGCTTATCAAAGAGAGATCAACCTGGTACTAAGGAGAAATTTCCTGGGAGTGAGAACAATTAATCAATGGAATGACTTGCCTCCAGAAGTGGGTGCTACATCACTGGAGGTTTTCAAGAAGAGACTGGACAACCCTTTGTCCAGCATGGTATAGGATCTCCTGCTTGAGCAAAGGGTTGGAGTAGAAGACCTCTAAGGTCTCTTCAACACTATTATTTTATGTTCTATGTTCCCTGATACCAAACATGTATGGGTGTGCACATGACTTTAGGCAAAAGTAATAAAAATCTGCATTGAATCCAGATGGAAAATCTGACAATATCTGCTCCGTTTTCTGTAATATTGTTCATTTATGGGATCTGCTTACCTCCCCAATCTTTCTGGAATTTGCTTTTTCCTCCCTTGTCAGTGTTTCCACACCTGGTGAAAAAGGTGAACACGATGCTCCATGTGACAGTTATCCTCTCCCTGTCGGTGGCATTTTTCTTTGCTCTGGTCAGCTGTGGATTCTGCTTCTTGAACCTCCTAAAAGTCCCTTTTCGGGCCATTCAAGGACCAGCAGGAGTAGCTTTGTGGAACTTGGTGGCAGGTATAATGAACTTTTCTTTCTTCACACCAACAAGCCTGAAATTTTGGGAAGATGTAATGTTAGAGTCTGAGATCTCCTTCCACAGTTCACAAATTCTGACCATCAGGGCTGTCCACCAGGTGTGGTCAGAAAAAGGCAGCCACAACACTGTAATTGGAACATCACTTGTTTATATGTATATCAATCACACTGCTATGCTGCCATCTTGACATTTTCTGATCATACCCTTCAAATATCTCTCCTAACCATGCAGATCTCATAATTTGAGGGTGAATTTCAGCCACCCATTTTTCTCCCATCTCACCCTTTTCTAGTTTGTATATCTTGATATTAGAAACATTGCCCCCCAAAATATAATTTTTTTGTTGTAATTTTCCAAACCTAGCCTAATAAAAATATCACTGAGTTTGGTTTGAGGACTTTAATAATGAATACTTTTGGTGAACAAATGCAGGTCCACTAGAAACTTCTCTCATTGTAAACTATATATTTATAAGCTATGCTAACCATGGATTTAAGTCTACCTTTTTAAGTGTAAACATACTTTTACAGATTTTAGGGCTTTCATTGTAAATGGCTGGGAGGTTGGGTGTTGCAAAAATGATACTAAAGTAAAATATGAACTGCTGAAAAATAATCACAAAGTATTTGATGTGGTGATACTGGATCTTCAGTAAAACCCACATGATGCAATTCACAAGATAACATCAGTTTCTAAAGTGTAATTTGAGTTGGTGAACTGCAAACTTCAGCAGTTATAACATATTAAAACATTTTATGCTAATAAGTGATAAATGGAATATAATTTGATTATATGTGCCCTTTGAAATTACAGAGTCCACTAATCAATGGTCTAGGAGGTACGTAAAAAGATAAAGACAATCTTGAGTCATGCTGAACTTCTTTTTTTTTTATTGAAAAAGTTTTTCAAATACAAATTTTTCCCCCTTTCCCCCCCCCCACTCCCTAACCCCCCCCTCCCCCTCCCCTCCCCCCATGGCTTCTACAAGATGAAATCCAAATTAATATCACAATATATAATACTTTACCACCCTTTTACACCACTCCCTATATGCTAAACATTTCTTTCTAACATTATTATTATGTCCCCCATATACTATACATTTCAAAACAACATTCGGCTATGAAACTATATAATAAATCCTAATTTGGCATTTATTCTACTCATAATCTACCCATTTCCTCCACCCCCATACATATATCTCTTAGTTCAAATCTTTTAAGTATATTAATATCTAAACATAACATCCCTTTTCCTAAACTAAGCAATCAGTAACGTTACCTATCACCTTGTGCCATATCAATTTTATTTCGCCCACTTTCCTACAGGTCTACCATACATAATATATTTAATATCTTTATTCAAATGACTTTAAATTTGTATTCGATATAGTATCTTCTGTAATGTCTTGCCCCCATACGTATATCTCTTAATTCAAATCTTTTAAGTATATTAATATCTAAACATAACATCCCTTTTCCTAAACTAAGCAATCAGTAACGTTACCTATCACCTTGTACCATATCAATTTTATTTCACCCAGTTTCCTACAGGTCTACCATTCATAATATATTTAATATCTTTATTCTTCTGCCCATATCACTAAAAGATATTTCCATATATAAATAAAACCCTCAAATGACTTTAAATTTGTATTCCATATAGTATCTTCTGTAATGTCTTTCAACTAGATTGTTAATTCCGTCGACCATATTAGGGTAACATCAAGTCCTGCTTCCAACAGTATATTCAGTATCTTCAATTACCATCTGCCCCCATCATTAATGAGTATTTCTGTATATGAAAAAAAAACCCTGAGTGACTTTATATTTATATTCCATATGGTATTTTCTGTAGTGTCTTTTGTCTAGATTGTTAATTCCGACAACCATGTTAGGGTAACAGCCAGATCATCTGCATGCCCCAGTTCCATAGTTCTCTTGCCTTATAGCTCAACATATACATAATCCATTTTTCAGAGAGTCCAAAATAGAAAGTTCCAATCCGGTCAATCACAGGCCATCTTCCACATCCCAAAAACACCAGCACTGCAGAGATCTATTATTCTTCTCAAAATAGTATAAGTTTATAATTTGCCTCAGCTATATTTTCATGTATCAGCCTTCTATAAATCCCGCTTATTATATTTAATCATCTCTTAAGTAACTGGCATAATCTGTTGGCTAAAAAAGAGTTGTAGTTTAAATTTTTTTAGTTTTGTAGAACCTGCTTCTTTTTTTCTTAACTTGTTGTGGTTTAGATCTCTACCCTGGTTGCCTTCCTAGGACATGTATATCAGTTGATTGAGTTACATGTTGGTCTTTAACTTGATAAGACATCAAATCGAGATCCAAAGCCGCCTCTCTTGTATTTATAGGTGATCCAGCTATGGCCTCTGAAGGAGAATCCAAAAGCGGCTCATCCAAAAAGCCCGCTATAACTTGTCGTTTTTCCATTACCTCCATCTCCATCTGCTTAGCCTGAGTTTCAATCTCTTGTTCATTTTGCTTTTCTTTATCCCCCTCCTGTATTCCTGACACTGATGACATACGTGGAGATGTTGGGCCCATTTTAAAAACCTTGTAGTAAAATTCTTCCACTTTTTCAACAGTATTTAATTGATATCTTTCTCCTTGATATCTCAATATTATACCAACTGGAGCATCCCACCTAAATGGGATGTTTTGTTTCTTTAGCTCAGTCACCAAAAATCCAAAATTCTTTCTATCTTTTAACATCTTGGATGGCAGCTCTTTATATATCCAGATCTTCTTTCCGTTCATTTCTAGAGTGGAGTTAAAAGACTTTTGCACAATATCATTTCTTATTCCTTTATCAGTAAAATAAATCACCACATCTCTGGGCAATTGTCTTTGCTTTGCCACCCAAGAATTTATTCTGTAGGCCTTATCAATCTTACAAAATACTTCTTCAGAGCTGACCTTTAAGATCACAGCCAGAGCTTCAGCAGACATCTTTCTCAAGTCCTCCCTATTATTTTCCTGTATTCCTCTCATTCTGATCGTAAATTCCATAGTTCTAAATTGCATCATTGTAACTTCATTTTCAATCCTTTGCTTTATATTATCTGCATTATAAGTCTTGTGATCAGCTTCCTTCATTTTAGACTCTACTTTTGAGCTATTTTCTTGAATGAGTGTCAAATCATTTCCAATTCTTTGTATTTTATTATCCAGATTATGAATCTTATAATCAGCTTCCTTCATTTTAGAGTCTATTTCTAAATTGATATCTTTGTCCATCTTTAGAATTATTTCTGAGAAGCTTTTCAAAGCTGTTATAATATATTGCTTCAGGTTATCATACTTTTGTTGAACCAACTCTTTAATTTCCTGTCTAAACTTTTCAAGATTCTGGTTCATAATCTCATCATTTCTTGCCAACTCCTCCACAACAAATTCCTTTAAAACTTTAAAACCATTCTTCTGCATCTGCGAACTCAAAAATTGCTCTTGTGATTTATAAATGGGGGAGCGCCTCCTCCCCCCCCTACAGCTTGGTTGTCTGGCTTTGTCAGTTTTAACGCCATTCTGCCACACAAACAGACTCTTTTTAAAGAAAAAGTCTTCTCTCCACACAATATCAATATCAAGTCTCTAAGAAAGGAAGAAGCATGAAACAGAATTTTTTCTCTTCCCTTGTAGCCAGCGCTATTGCTTCAGATACTTTGTAGCAAGTTAAACCATTCAAACGGAAAGACTTTCGTTTTCAGCTTTCTTCTCAAGCCTCAACCAGCCGCCATTTTAAACTTTTTTTTCCCCTTTTCACTCTTTCTTCATACTTAGAATCAATCATAGGGTTGTTACAAATACTTGCGATTTAGAGTCCCAAATCCGGATTTCATCCTGCTTATTTGAGCAATCTGTTAGTTTTTGCTGATTAGGTTGGTCACATCGTCTAGCTCTGCAAAGCACAGAGTTCTCCTGCAGCCCAGAGCAGCGGCGAGCTGGATAGGGAGCCTCATCCTGCTTCCTCCCCAAGAGTAGAAAAGAAACTCTGGGGACTTCGCAGAGGGCTCTACCTGCTCTTGCTGGCTCACCTCACATTTCCTTAAGGAAACGGAGCTTTTCGAGCTGCCTCTCAGCTGTAAAGGTGGCTCTTTACGGGCGGCGGGGGTGGCGGTCCCAAAAGACCATCTAGCGACGACAGAAGCCAAACCGGAAGCCCAGTCATACTGAACTTCTGATGGATTCATGGTTATCTCTGTTCCTGTTCTTTTCTTGACCACAGCATAATCTTTGAAAAAAATTAACTAAAGCTAAAACATTTTATTAAAGTTTCTTTAATTTTCCAAATATTTTTCAATTATATATTTTAATTTTAAATGGAACCTAAAACCTAGGAAGTCTTAACAAGACCCAGTTCCATGCAGCTTTGGGAGGATCAGTTAAGCTTAGCATAATGTTTTACTGCAATCAAAAAGCCCAGCTCCATTCAGCTTTTTTAGAGTGATATGGAACTGGTTTGTTTTTCAATGAGGGCAGCTGGATTTGCTTAACAGCCATAGTGACTTCCTTAACAACCATGGCAAAAAGGTCATAAAATCAGATGTGACTTTTTTTTTTTTTTTGCTTTAATTTATATGCCGCCCTTCTCTGGAGACTCAGGGTGGCTTACAATGCGTTGAGCAATAGCCTTCATACTTTTGTATATTTATACAAAGTCATCTTATTGCCCCCACAATCTGGGTCCTCATTTTACCTACCTTTGAAAGGATGGAAGGCTGAGTCAACCTTGAGCCTGGTGAGATTTGAACTTGCAGTAATTGCAAGCAGCAGATGTTAATAACAATGCTTTAGTCCACTGTACAAGGCTCTTTGTTTAATGACTGCATTGCTTAGCAATGGAAATTTTGATCCCAATTGTACATACCGGGTTTCCCCAAAAATAAGACCTATCCCCAAAATAACCGTAGCATGATTTTTCATGCTGCTTGCAATATAAGCCCTACCCCCAAAATAACACCTAGTTCAGAGCCTCATCAACGAGGGGTAGGTGTAGCCAGCAAAGGAGGTGGAGAGCGCATGTGTGGGGGCTGATGGTGTCCAGAAGCAGCTGCAGCCCACACAGCACAGTCCTTCCAATCAGCAGGCAGAGACAGAAGCACAGAGGGGAGACACGTGATCCATCCCACTGTCTGTCTTTGCTTGCAGAGTGTGCAGCGGAGATGGAGGACAAGGTGGGATTGTGGGGGCTGAGAGCACAGGGCAGGAGCCATGGCATGGTTCCATCCCCACCCCACCACTTGCCTCACCTCACAGCGGTGGCACCAGCAGAGGCGCAGGTGGAGGCATATGATCCAGCCTGCCAGATGTGCTGTGTAGCCACCCACCCACTCTGTCCATCTTTGCCCGTGGCTGCGATGGGGCAGGCAGCCACACAGCATGTCCGTATTGCATGCCTCCCCCACTCCCATGTGCCTTTGCCTCCGCCTGTTGTTGGTGCCGCCACCGTGAGGCTAGGCAAAGCAGGCAGTGGGGAAGGGTCAGGGGCACACCATGGCCCCTTCATACTCAGCTCCCACTGTCCAGTCTGATCCTCCAGCTCTACCACACTCTCTGCAAAGACAGATGGTGGGATGGCTGCTGGGAATGATGGGGCTTTTCAACCTTCACCTCAGAAGCAAAGGGAAAGAGAAGGATGGAAAGCAGTGGTGAGTTGCCCCCGGTTCAGACTGGTTTGCAAGAACCAGTAGTAAAACCAGTGGGAGGCCCCGCCCACTGCCCCGGATGTTATCATCAGCTATCCCATTGTGAAGTAGTAGTAAAGGTAAGTAGAACCCACCCCTGATGGAAAGGGAGAATGGTCGCTAGAGGGCTGTCTCTAGGTCACTGCTCCTGGCTTGCTTGAGGGAACCTGGCATGGAAGGAAGGGTCTGTTTCTTGCAGGGTCTGTTTCTTGCAGATTGGTCTGGAGCCTCCCATCCCCTTTGAACCTGGCCTCCCTCCTCAGAGGGAGATGAAGGGCTAGGCTGGGTTGAAGCAGAGGAAAAAGAGGGGTTGAGAAGCCAAGCAACTAAGGATGAGGGGATCGCCCACATCTCCACAAGACCTCTCAGGAGATATGGTGTGCAAATGTAAAAGCCCCTCCTTCCAAGTCAGCAGCAGCAACTGAATCAAAAGAAAGCACCATGAGTTCGGGCGCCCTTCCCATTTGTTCCTCTTTTTCAGGAAATGTTTCAATATGGTAGCAGGTAAGTTTGGTATTATTCAGGTCACTTCCTGGGCAATACAGTAGCAGCTGCGCCTCCTCCCTTCCAAAACACGTTGGGATGTGATCTGAATTAGACCTGGCTTGACCTACTACTTGTATTGAAATGCATCCCAGCTCTTTCCCAAAATGTGTTTGCAGCACCTGCTGGACATAGAGTGGGTGGACCCATGCCTCTGCCTGCTGCTGGTGCAACCCAAGTGGTCCCAGTTGCTGCAAGAGAGCGCATCAAAAATGAAAAGTGGGACTTGCCCATTGCACTTTGCACAGCTGAAGGCGGCAAAATGTAGAGAAGAGCCACCATCCCTTTAGGAAAGAGCTGGCAGGTGTTTCAATAGCATGTCAAGCGAGGTCTAATTCAGATCACATCCCAGCATGTTTTGGAAGGGAGAAGGCACAACTGCTATTGCCCTTACTGGGGTTTGCACGGTGGTGGTGAGAGACTGCAGGATTTATTTTTATCTCCCTTCCAGAACATGACATCTGAATAAGACCCAGCTTGACCTGCTATTGAAATGCCTCCAGGCTCTTTCCCGAAGGGAGGGTGACTCTTCTCTATGTTTTCCAATCTTCTGCAATGCAAGGAATGGCAGATGAATCCCACTTTTTGCTTTTGATGTGCTTGCCACTTGCTTGCAGCAACTGGCACAAGTGACTGCCTGTGCTGCTCCTGGCCCCTTGGGGGCTCTTCACCCTCCTGGCAGTGCTGCTCTCGGCTGCCCTGCTGGGCTGCTCCTGCCTGGTGTGGGGTGAGTTGGCCCATATCTATGACCTCTGGAACACTCCCCAGCACTGCCAGCCTGCCAGGGCCCCTTCAACAGCAGCCACCGGTGGAGCCATGCCACCTCACTAGCCGCTGCCTTTGGGCTGCTGAGTGCAACCTGCACGTCTACTTGGTGCTGCAGGTGCTGGGCTACAGACTAAGCCTGGCGCTCTTTGAGCCCTGGCCTGGTGGGTGCTGCAGTTCTCGGGCCAGCTGTGCAAGGCAGCGCAGGCAGCACAGTTGCACTGGTGGCAGGGGGCACTCAGGTGGTCGTACTGTAGATGGACTGACTTGCCTTGCGCCAGGCAGGAGCAGGACAACAGGGCAGCTGGGAACAGCAGCCAAGAAGTGTCCCAGCAGCAGCAGACCCAGCAGGCAGGGTGAGTGGAGGCCAGGGCATGCCAAAAGCCTGGCCCATTGTGGCCATAGGCAAGCAGACAGTGGGACAGAGAAGGTGGGATCAGCAGTAGCAGTGCTCCCACTTCCGTCAGCCCTCATACTCTCCTCCTCTACATGAAAAAAAATAAGACACCCCCCCCCCAATAAGCCCTAATGCCTCTTTTGGAGGCAAAAATATATATGACCAGGTCTTATTTTTTGGGAAAACATGGGTACATGAGCTGTGGTGGCACAGAGGTTAGAGTGCAGTACTGTAGGCTACTTCTGCTGATCACTGGCTGCCAGCAGTTTGGCAGATCAAATCTCACCAGGCTCAAGGTTGACTCAGCCTTCCACCCTTCCGATGTGGGTAAAATGAGGACCCAGATTGTTGGGGGCAATATGCTGACTGCTCTCTAAATTGTTTAGAGAGGGCTATAAAGCACTGTGAAGTGGTATATAAATCTACGTGCTATTGCTATTGCTACATTGTACATTAAGGACTATCTGTAAGGAAAATAGAAACAATTTACAGGTCAATATCTGCAGCTATGGTACAACCGGTTGGTTTGTGCCTCTCCAGTGAGATAAATTCTGTGAGTTTCATGTCTTTTTGGAAGGAAACCTTTGTGCCACTGAAGATATTTGCAAGGCTTTTTTTTGGAGGGGGGGGTATTAAAAGCAAAATCAACCTCTGGCCCCAGACATTTATGACCATTGAAACCCTTCGGCTCAAAAGGGATAGTTTAATTTCTCCAAAATCCAAGGGAAAAATGGAAAGCCCAACTCTGCTTATGGGATGAGGGGTCCTCTTTCATTTTGCATCAGCATCTTGCTCTCTGTAGCTTTGGCATCTCTTAAAAAGTTAGATGCACTCTTTGGCTGGTCAACAACTCAAACATGAACAACTCTAGGATCAGCTTAGAAATGAGAGTCATCTGCTCTGTAGGGCATGTGCATAAATGATTTTTTTTTTTTTACACATTTATTTCTAGGTGGATGTACTGTGTTGGCTGTGACCGCTTTTGTGGCAGCTGTCAAATTGCATCGGCTTACAGAAAGAATCACCAATTTTCGAGAAAACAGCTTCCAGTTTCTCATCCTGGAAGAAGAGTACATGCCTTCTTTCTGGCTTTGTGTAGCAAGTGCAACAATCCATGGGCTGAATTTGATCATTGTTGCCCTCAGCACAATTCGCTTCCCAACTCTGAAAACGAAGACAGAAGAAGCAAATGTTACAGCAGAAGATATTATGTACTAAGTTCTTTGTTTGCCATTTGCCTCTTCTGAACTTCCATGATCCTTTGATCATCTGCATACTTTAAAGCCACTGACATCAAGTAGAGTTTCTGGGTCTTAAAGGGGGAAAATTAGTATTACAAACAGGTTGATTTCAGCAAATGCTGATGTCCATTGATTGCTGTGACCTTATTCTGAAAGAGGATTGTGTCTCCCTCACAGTGTTCAAAATTTTAGGAGCCCTCCACCTTTTCCTGCTGGTTATAAGGTGTCATCCATAGATCTTCCAAAAGAAAAGTTTACATTACCTTTGCCCCAACATTGTATATTGGAAAATGGATTCCTTTGCTTCATGAAAACTAATTCAGTATATCATTAGCCTTTGTTCAGTACCTCAGAAGCTAAAGAGGTCTGTATCACTGTTTCTTTAAAGGTGAGGAACTAAAGGAGAACTTTTCCTCCTGCCACATGATTATTTTTGAAGTGTATTAATTCATACTCCTGTTTTACTCTTGGCAAGATACCATAAGCCTTTGCTAAAGAATTAAAAGTACGTTGCCTTTTTTGAGGAGCAACAAAAAATTAGATGAAAACTAATTTCCTATTACAGTTTTTGACTCTCTCTTGGGTGACCTAAGGTATTTGCTTTCCCAGCCAAGCATCACAAAAACTTTGGCCTAACATGCATAGCTGAGATTACAAGAAGTACACTAGTGTTTTGTTGGAAAACTTGTCAGATGGCATTCCCTATCCTATTGTGCAAGGAAATGGAATCATGGAACTATTGAGAGCTGTCAAGTCATGGGACTCCATGGGAATTTGTGGATTGAAGGTCCAAATCTTCAAAATGGAAAGTGTGGCATTGTGGTCCAAGTCTTGCTTCCATCTTACAGATTTTGACCACCTCTCAAATGCTGCTGTTGAGTTATTTCAATGATGTCACCCATAAGGCACTAAACATTTCATCCTTCTCTTCAGAATGAAAGGAAAATGGTGCTGATGAGCCTGTGGCACAAATCACTTCCTCTATGTCTCCTTTATTTTTATTCATTTATTATTGTATCCAATTTTATTTTGCGTCACTAGCTCATTTTTACTATTTTTACTGAGCCTTGAAGATAATTACCCAGTCACAATATCCTTAGCATTTTGGAATTTAACTCAAACTTCTCAGATAAATGGAATGCCAGAAAGGAAAAACCATAATACAAAAAAGACTAAGTTTTTGGTCTGTGCCTATCAAAGCCACCTAAAACTGACAAATATACGCCAGATGAGATATGCATAAATAAAACTAGTGACAAAACAGAAGTGATTGCTATTTCTCTCCTGAATGATTTATTGTGGAAAGAACTATGGACTAGGACTATGTATGTCCAAAGGAAAAGCCTCAGTCTTCAGATTCTGCAAAATTCAATGGATGAGGCAGGGAAATACTTTAATTAAGGCACTGCCTTGAATAATTCTGAACTGGGAAATTAGATATTTGTAAGTAACATATTCAGATGGTGCAATTTGTCTGTACCTGCAGGTATCAGAATTGTGCAAGCCATAGTTTTCCCTGTCATCCAGCAGCAACTATGGATGTATCATAACTATGGATGTATGGATGTATTGAAAGATCTGAAAGACCAGGTTGCAGAAAGTCCAACCAGGTTAGAGAGTGTCCTGGAAAAGATCTATCTAAGTGGTCCCTAAGAGTTGACACCAATTTAATGGCACATAATCAAATAACAACATTCTCACTGAGGCATTCTGCTGCCCAAAGTGTGAGAATGACAAAGCTGCTGTTACCATTGATTGTACTGGGAGACTGTAGTTTTAAGGAAATGAAGAGAATCCAGGAGCCACAAGACTGAGATTGGCAGGTATTCCAGTCCCTCATCAAATTATTATTATTATTATTATTTTGCTTGGAAAGATGGTTTAATGACAGGACCACAAAAATGAGTCTGGCAACAGAAATTTGGAATTCTTTTTTAAAAAAAAAATATTTTTTTTTAATTACTAACATTACAAACAACATATACAATATTTCACCCTGTGCTATACATAAGAATGGAAGATTTGGTTCTTCGGATATATCCTCATGATCGCCAAAATCCACGTTCTCGGGGTACAGGTACCGAAGCATCTAATTTTCCCAGCGCATAGTCCACGAATGGTTTCCAAATTTTCCAGAAAATATCTTCTTTATAGTCACCATTTCTAATTTTAATATCACATGTCATTTTATCGTTTAAAGCTAATTTCCACATTTCACAATGCCATTCTTCTATTCTAAAATTCACATCTAATTTCCAATATCTGGCTATTATAATTCTACCCATTATAATCATAATTCTAATCAATTCTTTCTCATATTTTGTTGGTTCTATTTCCTTAATTATCAACAGTAATATAGTTTCTGGTCTCAATATTATTGCTTTCCCCATCATTTCAAATATCATTTCCTCCAATTGTTGCCAAAACTTTTTAACTTTATCACATTTGTACCACATATGTTCATAAGTCCCTAATTCCATATCACATCTCCAACATTGTTTACTAATTTTGTTATCCATCAATGACAATCTTAATGGAGTCAAATACCATTTCCAAACAACCTTATAATTATGCTCTTTAATCCTTACAGACAAAGTCTTCATAATTCTACTCTTCCAATTCACATTTTAACCAATCTATTATAGTTTGTATATTTTCATCTTCCATTACCCTATCATGACTTATATTAGTTTTAATCAGCCAATTTTCAATTGTCTTCCCTAAGAAAATTATATCTGGAATTAAAATTTTAACAAATTTATTCCAAATTTTACTCAGTCCCTTTAACCAATAGCTATTAATTACACATTTTGATTTTGCTTTATCTAAAAACCATGTTGAACCAAATCTCTTGATATCTTTTAATTCTAAATCTCTCCAATGACTATCTTCACCTTTAAATATTTTCCCTCATCAAATTATAACATTTAATTTAACATATAACAAATCACAAAACAAAGCTGTGCTGTAATGAAAAAAGAAGAGAAGACAATATAACATTCTGTCTTGAGAGAGGTTGAGAGGTTGATTGAATCTTGTACCCAAAGCATTTGTAATTCTACCAATCCAGACAGTCATTTGTAACTGTGGTTTGGGCTTTACTGGCTGTGATTAGGAACAACCCATCAAAGGGAAGCTCCTCATCTTTTTCAGAACAACATGTGTTAGTTTCTCCAGCTGTAGACCTCTCAAGCCTTCAAGGGGCAACTCTTGATATCTGCTAAAGATCGTGCAGCCATGAAATGTTGGCATCCCAATCAAATGAAATCTCTTTGTATATGAACATGAACAGGGATAGCTGGTCTTTTGAGACTTATTAATAGAATTGGAAATTTATATGTAATTTATTATAGGTTTGTTGTTTGGAACTCACTGGAATAAATTTCTGGAAGGAACACCAGATGTTTTGCAGTTCTAAGCAAAATCACCAATTGGGAAGGAAAATCACTTCTAAATGCTACTGTAGGAAGGCCCCTCTCCCCAGAATAAAATATTCTCTATTCTTAATTTTAAAAAGAGGCAGAATAGAATATTTCCCCTGAAGGAGAAGAGGAGAAATATCTTAAAAGGCAGAAAGCATCTCCAGTTTTCCCGCTATAGGAAAACAGCCTCAAGCAGAAACCTGAAAAGGCTAGTCTTTAGAAACAGATATTATGTATCCATTCAGAAAGCTTAGTCAATCTATTCATAAGCAAAGAGCAGCCAGAAACTCCAAATAAGCAACACTTTAGGCAAAGAATGGGATGTGATGGTTCAGTGGCTAAGACGCTGAGCTTGTCGATCGAAAGGTCGGCAGTTCAGCGGTTCGAATCCCCAGTGCCGCATAACGGGGTGAATTCCCATTACTTGTCCCAGCTTCTGCCAACCTAGCAATTCGAAAGTATGTAAAAAATGCAAGTAGAAAAATAGAGACCACCTTTGGTGGGAAGGTAACAGTGTTCTGTGTGCCTTTGGCGTTTAGTCATGCCGGCAACGTGACCCTGGAGACATCTTCGGACAGCGCTGGCTCTTCAGCTTTGAAACGGAGATAAGCACCACCCCCTAGTGTTGGGAATGACTAGCACGTATATGAGAGGGGAACCTTTACCTATAGGCAAAGAGCTGAAGCTGACAAGCTCGGACAAACAAAATACCTAGGACAGTGATGGTTAATCTTTTTGGCTTTTCAGCACCAAGTGCCGAAAAGCCAGAGCACCAGAACCTAGAAGAGAGCAGCTGGCCGGTGCACATGTGTGCTGCAGCCAACTGCTCTTCCGGGTTCCATTGTGTGCATGCGTGCCAGCCAACTGATCTTTTCTGGGTTCTGGTGTGTGCATGTGTGCCAGTTGGCCTGCCGCATGTGCATGACGGAACCTGGAAGAGCAGCTGGTGACAGTGCCCACAGAGAGGGCTCTGTTATGACCCTTTCATGACCCCATAGGAATCTGGCATTACCTATAGTCTCGGCTTTCCGCCGGCCCGTGCACACCAATAAACCCAGCCGCTCAGACGAGGTAACGAAATGATGTAGTTTAATGGGAGACAGTACTTCAGCTAAGAAGCCGGAATGCATGCATGCAAGGCAAAAACACGGCTAACATTAACTGCCGGCAGCGCCTCTTTATAGAGTGGTCTTAATGCCGACCAGCTGGGCGCGGTTTGAAAGTCCCGCTGCTGGGCGCGCGCGGATGACGTCATCACAGCCGGGCCCGTAGCTGCCCTCCATCGGCGGTGGTGCTGCAGGTTCGTTCGTTGTCGCTCCACACCGCATCGCTATCCGCGATCCCCGCTAATCCCCCCCATGCACCCTAACTCCTAGTCGCCCCTCGTATCTCACCACCATCACCCTGTGCCATCCACACCTCCCACGACCCCAATGCCTCCCACGCCTCTCCAAAAACCCCCTCCCCAGGCGGCTGCGGTCACGGGCATGGTGTTGAATGCTGTGTGATGCCCCGAGCGGCTGCGGTCACAGGCAGGGTGTCGAGTGCTGCATGACACTCGACAGGCGGCCCCCCCCCACCAGGTATCTGCCTAGAGAAAC
Organism: Arizona elegans; assembly: GCA_022577455.1. Taxonomy (NCBI): domain Eukaryota; kingdom Metazoa; phylum Chordata; class Lepidosauria; order Squamata; family Colubridae; genus Arizona; species Arizona elegans. The sequence goes on from JAKOOJ010000009.1 coordinate 52,782,042, forward strand.
AGAGAAACAACAACAGTTATTACCGATTACGTTTTGGTTTTGGTTGCGGTTTTTGGGGTTTTTTTATGTGGTATTTTCATAATAGTTTTGGAGCGTTTATATCGGTTAGTAGAACCCAGGACGCTTCCGATTCAGGATACCCTGTCCATCTGACTAGATACTGTAGCCGTCCTCTATGGTATCGGGAATCAATGATGTCATTGATCTTGTAATGCAATCCTTCTATTGGTCCGGGGAGATTTTGGGGACGACAGGGGCTGTTAGCTGGTTTCAATAAGATGGAATGAAACACTGGGTGGATTTTTCCTAGCGAAGGTGGTAGTCTTAGTTTGACTGTCACCGGATTTATGATTTGTACTATAGGGAAAGGACCTATATACTTGGGGCCTAGCTTTCGGCTTGGGAGTCGTAAACGTATGTATTTAGTGGAGAGGTACACCTGGTCTCCTATTGTGAAGGGTGGACAGGCAGCCCGGTGTTTATCTGCTTGTTGTTTATATTCTCGTGATGCCTTCTCCAGAGCTTCTTTCACCTGTGGCCATGCTTTCTGTACAGCCTGGGACCAGTTTTGGGGAGGTGTGTCTGTTGGAGTGTGGAATTCCAACTCTGGGATGGCAGTAAATTCTCGCCCCATCACAATCTGGAAAGGGGTATACCCCGTGCTGCGGTGTACCGAATTGTTATATGCTACCTCAGCAAAAGGTAACAAATCCACCCAGTCAGTCTGTCGATATGACACATAAGAGCGTAAATAGCGCTCCACCATAGCATTAGCCCTTTCGGCAGCTCCGTTGGTACTAGGATGGTAAGCAGAACTTAGCCCTTGAGTAGCCCCAATATCATGAAGGAACCCCTTCCAAAATTGAGCCGTGAATTGGACCCCCCTGTTGGATATAATCTGCTTGGGTACCCCATGTAAGCGGTAGATATGGTGCAGAAACAGTTTTACTAATTGTCGTGCCGATGGCAGACCTTTACAGGGGACGAAATGTGCTTGTTTTGAGAAGAGGTCTAGCACCGTCCAGATTACAGTATAGCCCCTACTGTTCGGGAGGTCTACGATGAAATCCATCGAGATCTCTTCCCAAGGCCGAGTGGGTTCTGCTACAGTCTGGAATAGTCCTAAGGGTTTTCCTGGTCTTGGTTTTGACCGAGCACAAATGTGACATTTCTGAACGTAACTCTCAATTTCTTTCCGCATTTGAGGCCACCAAAACTGTCGCCTGGCCAGGTGCAATGTTTTTAAGAACCCAAAATGCCCCGCGGGTTTCACATCATGGCATTGCTTAAGGACTTGGTATCTCAACGCAGCAGGTACATATAATCTATTCCCCCACCACGCTACTCCCATTCGATGAGTTAATATCGATCGGTTGTTGCGTAGCCAGACATCGACTGCTGATGCTTTTTGAAACATGGGGAGCCATCCATCATTGTCCCGACTCCCAACAGCGCATGTTTTCGTTTGTACCGTCGGTATTAAAGCCTGTAAAGGACTGGATTTATTATTGCCATACTGCGGCATCCGAGACAGAGCATCAGCTAGAAACATCTTCCCCGCTGGTTTATATTTTAATGAGAAACGAAACCGCTGGAAAAACTGTGCCCATCTCACCTGTTTCGGGGATAGTTTTCGTGGCACTTGGAGGGCTTCTAGATTTTTGTGGTCTGTCCAGACCTTGAACGGATGCTTACCACCTTCTAATAAATGCCGCCAGGTCTGCAACGCCCACTTGACGGCAAATGCTTCCTTCTCCCAAATAGCCCAGTTTTGCTCCGATGCCGTAAACTTTCGCGACGTATATGCACAGGGTCTCATATCACCCGATCTGTCTTTCTGTAAAAGGACTGCCCCGATGGCTATGTCGCTGGCATCTGCTTGCACAATAAAAGGCAGTAACAGGTCTGGATGTTTCAGGACAGGCTCCCTGGAAAACAGGCTCTTGAGGTTTTCAAATGCCTTTTGGCATGCGGAAGTCCAGGGCAATAGACGCCCCGGTTTTGGTTTAACTCCAGCCAGCAACACTCCTTTTATGCGTAAGAGGTTTGTTAACGGTAAAGCTATCCTAGCGAACGAAGGGATAAAACGCTGATAAAAGTTCGAAAACCCCAGGAAACTCTGTAATTGCTTCCGGGTACGTGGAGCTTGCCACTGCAACACTGCCTTCACCTTTTTTGGATCCATCTGTATGCCTGTGTTCGTAATCCTAAAACCAAGGTAGTCTATTTCCGTGCGGTGGAACTTGCACTTCGAGAGCTTTACAAACAACTAGGCTTCAAGCAACCTGGTAAGTACTTGTCTCACTAGTTGGATGTGTTCCTCTAGGGACTCTGAATAAATAAGGATGTCGTCCAAATAGACTAACACCCCGCGATATAAGTAATCATGCAATATCCCATTGATTAGTTGCATAAACACAGTTGGGGGGCCCTGTAATCCGAATGGCATTACCAGGAACTGATAGCTTCCTAGTGGACTGTTGAAAGTGGTTTTCCATTCGTCACTGGAGCGGATTCGTACTCGATAATACGCCTCACGAAGGTCTAATTTGGTAAAGACCTTCCCGGTAGACAACGTTGCTAACAGGTCGGTTATTAAAGGGAGCAGATATAACGGCTCGACACAAACAGCATGTAATCCCCGATAATCCACACACAAGCGTAGCCCCCCGTCCTTCTTTTCCCGAAAGAGCACCGGGGCAGCCAAACGCGAGCGACTGGGGCATATGAAACCTCATGCTAGATTCTTGTCGATGTACTTTCTTAATTCTTCTAACTCCCTTGATATCATCGAGTACATTCAAGGTTTCGGCAGTATCGCCCCGGGGATCAATTCAATGCCACAGTCCGTCTCACGATGTGGTGGCAGTGTATCGCATTCGTTCTCGCTAAACACTCGAGAAAGATCATCATACTCCCGGGGGTATAGTTGAGTATCCTCCAACCCCGATTGTGTTCTTGCACATGGGTCTACTGTTACTGGTAACCGCAATTTCTGAAAACCCCCTTCCCACCAAATGGTTGGCTCCCATTTATCCAACCATGCAAGTCCAAGGATTACAGGCTCCACCATATGTGGGACGACTATGAAATGGATGAGTTCGCAATGTTCCCCTACCCCCAGGATAACTGGTTCTGTTATATGGGCAGTTGGTTGTCCCCCAAGAATAGTCCCGTCCATCTGTTCGAAGCGAATGGGATTACGTAAAGTGACAATATGGAGACCTAACTCCTCCGCCACGACACGGCGGATTAGGCATCTGGTACACCCTGAATCAATTAGAGCCATCTGCTGACACTCTTTTTTAGTCTTTGGATGGCGTAGGATAACTGGTATTAGAAACGGACGCACCGGGTCACTTACCATGGGGTCTTGGACGTCTTCATCGTCCTCGCTTGTCACCGTGGTGTCAGGAACATGAGCCGTCCCAGGCGAAGTACTCACAGCTGACTGTAATGTCATTTCTGCCAGAGAAGCGTGGTCTGTCGCTCTGGACCGTCCCAGTGTACGTTCGGGCCTTTCCGTCGATGCGGTATGAAATCTTTGTGATCTCGGGGTGGACATCCGCGGTGGCGGTAGGAGACATTCAGCCGCTCGATGCCCCTCCTGGTTGCATCGGAAGCATCGGAACGGCCGCCTGTTTGTTTCACCAATCGCGGTTCCAGTGAACAGGGTTGGTCGGGCGAAGGATTTCTCATTGGGCCGCCCACTAGGACCCCGTTTTTGTTGCACCTGACTCACCCCCCTGGGCCTGAATTCCTGGAGGCCTACGTCCAGGGCAACAGCCGCTTTGTACCAGTCCGACAGGTGGGGCCCTAAGCCACGGTATACACATGCTTGGCGTATCTCCCGGTCCAACCCAGATTGGAACTGGTGGATAAGGAGGCATTGAATGAAGAAAACTTGGGGGGGGGGGGGAATAAAGGGTATGCAATTAATGAATAGTGTCTCTAGGTCCACATCACAAAATTTCTTTAGTGTAGTGACATTTTTACACCATCAGTTGTTAATATAAAAACTGATATCTCGTCCCTTCTTGTTTCTGCAATTCCATTTGCTCTTTGAATCTGAAATCCTGGGATTTGCAAGCAGATTACTCATTGATTCACTTAGCCAAGTTTCTATGAAGCAGAGGGCTGCTGAGTTGGAAAAGTCTGAGTTAATCCTATTTAAAAGGAGCAGTTCATCCATCTTATTTAAAAGTGAGCAAAGATTAGTTAAATGGAGCAAGGGAAGAGAATATTTTTTTACCCCATGCTTTCTGACCCTGTGGAGGATTCCAGCTCATTTGCCCCTCTTCCTCCTTCTCTTCTTTTTTCTTTCTTTGTCCTGTGGTGCTGAAAGCAGCTGCTCCCTCAATCAAAATTTCCTCTGCATTTATAAAGACAGGAGGAGCAACAATCCCAGAAATTGTCAAGCATTGTGACTGTCTTGCCCCTTATGTTGACTGAGTGATTGAACCTTCCAACTCTATTAATCTGTTAAACCTCCTTGCAGTGTTTCCTTGGGTCCCAAGATACTTTCCAAAAAAAGCAACATACTCCATGATAGGATGCACTTTGAAGCTGCCCTTTGACAGTGTTGGAATAAGAGATAAAACCAGTGTCTCTGTCTCTATCTCTCTCTCTCTCTCTCTCTCACTCTCGGTGTGTGTCGCAGGGCAGGGTTAATATTATTTTCATTATTAGATAGGACAGCTAGGGGTTACCTTCTGTCTGACTTTACAGACAAGCTAAAGTTTCATTGTCAATGTAGGAGCAGACTAAGTTGGTTTGTTTGCTGTAGGCCACTGATTTCCATATTTGGCAACTTTAAGATGTGTGGACCTGAGTAGGACATAAGGTTCAACAGGGCACAGCTTTAAATGGAAGCCAAACATAAGAAGAGTGAAAATAAGATCAAAGTAGAAGATTAGGAGAATTAGAGAAGGAGAATCAAGGCACGGAGCTTTAGGAATTGTCAATCGCAAATATACGCATTAAAGAACAAGAGACACTCTGAAAGTGAGATGGGTGATTTCTAAATTTGATTAAACAAACAAGCAAGCAAGCAAGCAGAGTTCAGGAGAAGAAAAGAGAAACTCAACTTTTCGATGAAAAGAAATCTTCATTTTCCCATTCAAAAGGAAGTATGTGGCTCCGTGTCTCTGAGTAGTGAGACTACCTACTACAAGCTACAAATCGGGAAAGAAAATCTCAGGCTGGAAAGGTTGCATGTCAAATGAAAGAGAGGTTGTTAAGTGCTTTAACTGAGGGGTGGAATGCCTTTGCTCTTATTAATAGAAGTCAGTCCTGTCCAAGTCAAAGAAGGTCATGACTATCCTGTTCTGCATTAACTAAGCCTGTGATGACGAACCTATGACATGCGTGCCCGAGCTGGCACACAGAGCCATCTTTCCAGGCATGCGAGCTGTCACTCAACTCACCTGCAGCTGTGCATGCGCGCACCCCTCAGCTGGTGTTTGGGCCTCTGATGCACATGCGCGCAATTTCGGGGACCCAGCTGGTCTTTGGAGTTATCCTGTGCATTCGTGTTCGCGCATGTGCATTGTGTAGATAGTGCAATTGCACGCACAACGCATGGGGGAGCTGCGCAAAAACCATGTGCAAGTACAGATGGTGCGGTTGTGCAAACAGCGCACAGGGGAGATGAACAAAAGCCGTGTGCATGTAGTGATGCTGTGGTTGCGTGTGTAGTGCCTGGGGGAGGAGCCACGCGTAAGTGAAGGGCATACCTGTTTGGCACTCTGTGAGTAAAAGGTTCGCCACCACTGAACTAAGCCATATTAAGTCCAGGCCTGTGTTAGGAGTCACATACTGGAGGGGGATGTACAAGAAGCCAGAAGAGGGAAGGTCATGGCAAACAGGCTGGACTGGAGTCCCAAGAAGCAGGTCAGCCTGTTTGTCCCAGAGAAATTGAGGGGAGATTTGATGTCAAACTTGTAATAACAGCAAGGCTATTGCTTGACAAGAGAAGGGAGGGGCTGTAAATGCAGAGAAGCAGAGTCTAGCTGGACTTTTATATGTCGGTCTGCTTTTGACAGGTAATTTCGCAGACAAGGCTCTGCAGTTTTCTTGCTGCGTTTTACAAAAAAAGGTGACCCTTGACTGCTGCTTCTTCTTGGGCTGAGAAAGGGGTCTTGTCTAAAGTTGCCCTGCTGGTTTAGTGCCTAGGATAGGACTAGAACTCAGGCTCTCCTGGTTGGTAGAGAACTTCCCCAACTTGGCTCTGGACTGGAATTGGTTTTGGAGAAGAAACCAAATAACTTCCCATTCACACTGGACAGAATTTGCCTCCAGGGTCGGGGTATCCAGGTCTCTTTCCATTCCACGAGGGCCGGAATCTTAAATCCAGCAGGCTGGACTTCCTGGTGGACTCGCGTGCAAGAGGCGAGGGGGAGGATCGTCCGCCTGGGGACCTCCTCACTCAACCAGGGAGAGAAGCGGAAGCTTTGCTCAGGGACCTGATTATCTGCCCAGCCACCTGCGATTATTACTTTGTTCATGCATTGGTCAGCAAGCGTAGACCCTTCTAAGCAGCGAAGAGAAAGCGAGGTTGTTGCATAAAAGACATCTCTTCCCACGATGGCTCCCCCCCCCACTCATATGGAGCCTCGCCTCCCGCTCTCCCCCGCCCCGTTCCCGTCGTCCTCCTGGTCGTGGGCGGCGAGCATGCTTCTGCGGCTGCTGTTGGCGAGAGTTCGGTGCCCGCTGGTCGCCCATCCCCCGCGCGCCCTCCTCTTCCTCGCCGCCTCCATGACAGCCGGCACGCGCGCCGCCGCTCGACAGGTAGGGCTCGAGCGCGCCTCCCGGGCTCTGAGAATCGGAGCGGAAGGGAGAGGCAGGTGTCAAGCCCTCGCGACGCTCGGCGGTAGATGCTCCGGGGCGCTGCGTCGCGGACAGCCTGTCCCTGTCCTTTCCAGGTTCCTCTGATCCTCGCAGTTGAGCTAAGGCAGAGGTGGGCAACTATGGCCCTTTTATGACTTGTGGACTTCAATTCCCAGAATTCCTGAGCTAACATGGCTGGCTCAGGAATTCTGGGAGTTGAAGTCCATAAGTCATAAAAGGGCCATAGTTGCCCACCCCTGAGCTAGGGGCTCGGCAGCCCCAGCGGTTGGAGTGCTGGCTGGCCGGCTGCGGAACTAGCGAGGGAAGATGGCCGGGGTGGTTCGCGTTTGCCGGTGATACTGTCCCAAGATCAAGCCTTCTGGGTGACATTGTCCCAAGACCGCGACCCTCTGCTGCATTAGTGACCTGAATCTGATTTTGTTTTTGTGGGAAAAAAGACGCCTCTAAGTGGAGCTTGGTTGCCCACGATCATGACACAGGTTGGTGTGTTCCAGGGGCTCAGAAGCACTTTTCGGATCCCTTCAGGTGCTTAGTAATTTCCTACTTCCAAGTTTTTTTGTGGAAATAGAACAGCGCAGTAAGAATGTTTTATTTGTAATGTTATATTTCTATTTGTAACGCCGTGAAAATCTGTTCCCCTTGGAAGGAATGGCTTAAAGCCCCCGCAGTTTCAGCTTTCAATATTTCTCACACTTAACACCACCAAAACTAAAGAATTTATAATTGACTTCAGGAGGAAGACCGATGTACATTTACCATTGTACATAAATAGTGAGTAGGTGGAGATGGTGGGTAGTTTTAAATTTCTGGGCATTTTTATCTCGGAGGACTTCTCATGGACTATGAATGCTAACATGCTTGTGAAGAAGGCACAGAGGAGGCTGTACTTCCTGAGAATGCTCAGGAAGATAAATCTAACTCAGCATCTACTTCTGTCCTACTATCGCAGCACCATTGAGAGTGTCCTGACATATGGCATTCTTGCATGGTATGGGAGCAGCTCTGTAGGAGACAAAAAAGCTCTACAGAATATCATCAGACTCCAGCTATCAGCCCTGGATGACATCTTCGAATCTCACTGTTTGAGAAAGTTGCATAACATTCTCAGAGACTCTTCCCATCCTGCTTACAATCTTTTTGGACTGTTGCCTTCTGGCAGAAGATACAGAACAATTAAAACTCGGATCACACGTTTTCTGAATAGTTTTTATCCCAGAGCTATAATTGCACTCAACAATGAACCATCAGTGAGCTGTTGGACAGTATTACTTGGTCTGTTGTGTGGATGTTTGGGTGGTTTAGGGGTGGAGAATTGTGGTGGGTGGGAGTGTGTTTGGGGATTGTTATATGTGTTGGGCCTGGTCTTTGGGTGTTAAGTGAATTTTGTTGTATGGGTATATTGTGTATACATGTACAATGACAATAAAGTTATTTATTTATTTATTATTTATATTTCTGAACTGGAGTCACTATAACATGAATCGAGAATCCACTGAACTTATTTAAAACCTGCCTTATTTATTTTATTTATTTATTTATTTATATTTCTATACCGCCTTTCTCCCGTAGGACTCAAGGCGGTGTACAGTCAAGAAACATATAGACACACAAACATCATAAAATTGCTAATTAAAATTATTACTTAGTTTGGTCAATTAAATAAAACCCAGAATTAGATAACATTTAAAAAATCATTGACATGTTCGTATGTTTAGCCCCACCTGTTGGAACATCAGGGTCTTGAGGGCACGGCGGAAAGCACGGAGATCAGGGATATTCCGTATCTCTGGGGGCAGTTCATTCCAAAGGATTGGAGCCCCCACAGAGAAGGCCCTCCCCCTGGGAGTCGCCAGTCGACATAATTTGACTGACGGTACCCTGAGTAGTCCCTCCCTGTGAGAACGAACTGGTCGGTGGGAGGCTATTGGTGGCAAAAGACGGTCTCGTAGGTACCCAGGTCCTAAACCATGGAGCGCTTTAAAGGTGATAACTAACACCTTGAATCGCACCTGGAAGACCACCGGGAGCCAGTGCAGCTCGTGTAGGAGAGGTGTTACATGGGCGTAACGAGCTGCACCCATAATCACCCGGGCGGTTACATTCTGGACCAGTTGGAGCCTCCGAGTGCTTTTCAAGGGGAGCCCCATGTAGAGAGCATTACAGTAGTCCATACGGGAGGTAACTAGGGCATGAGTGACCGTGCGCAAGGCATCCCAATCCAGAAAGAAAGCCTTGCTATGTTGATAGAACATAGGATAACAGAGTAGGAAAGGGACCTTGGAGGTCATCTAATCCAACTCCCTGCCCAAGCAGGAGACACATACCATTTCAAACAAGTGGCTATCCAGCCTCTCCTAAGAAAGCCTCCAGGGATGGGACACCCACAACTTCTGAAGGTATTCCACTGATTAATTGTTCTCACCTAGGAAATTTCTCCTTAGTTCTAGGTTGCTTCTCTCCTTGATTAGTTTCCCTCCATTGTTTCTTGCCTTGCCTTCTGACTTTGGAAAATAAATTGACCTCCTCCTCTTTGTAGCAGCTTCTCAAATACTGGAATACTGCTATCATGTCTCCCCAAGTCCTTTTCACTGGACATACCCAATTCCTGTAACCGATCTTCATATGTTTTAGCCTCCAGCCCCCTAATCATCCTTGTCACTCTTCTCTGTACTCTTTCCAGGGTCGCAACATGTTTTTTTATATTGCGGTGGCCAAAATTGGATGCAGTATTCCAAGTGTGGTCTTATTAAGGCTTTGTAAAGTGGTACTAATATTTCACATGATCTTGATTTTATTTCTGTATTATTGCAGCCTAGAATTGCATTGGGTGTTTTTGCTGCAGCCACACACTGCTGGCTCATATTTAACTGGTTGTCCACTAGGATTCCATGATCCCTCTCACAGTTTCACCCAGTCTGTACTTATACTTTTTGTTTTTCTTTCTCAGTATAAAATCTTACTTTTATCCATACTGAATTTTATTTTGTTGTATAGGGCCTTTGTTATATTCTTGTCTGTCAATATTCTTCTGGATCTTGAGCCTATCTTCTGGGATGTTGGCCATTCCTGCTAGCTTAGTGTCATCTGCAAATATGATGAGTTCCCCTTCTATTCCCTCATCTAGATCATTTATGAAAATATTGAAGAGTACTGGGCCTAAAACGGAACCCTGGGTACCTCACTGTCCACTCTCTCCATGTGGATTTAGTCTCATTAAGGACTACACATTGAATACGGTTTGTCAGCCAGTTACAAATCCATCTGATGGTGATGCTGTCTATCCCACATTTTTTTACTTTATCAAGAAGTAGGTTGTGGTCTACTTCGTTCAAGTTTGTCAAGATCCATCTGGATGATGAGCTATGTACTGGAGTGTTGGCTATTCCTGACAGCTTGATATCATCTGCAAATTTGATGAGTTCCCCTTCTATTCCGTCATCTAAATTGTTTATGAAGATATTGAAGAGTACTGGGCCTAAGACAGAACCGTGGGTACCCAACGCTTTGTTTTCCTCCATGTAGATGTAGTTACATTCAAGACTACATATGAATTGCAGTTTGGCAGCCAATTTTGAATCCATCTGGTGGTAGTGTTGTCTATCCCACATTTTTCTAGCTTTCCAACAAGTAGGCTGTGGTCTATTTTGTCAAATGCCTTGGTGTAATCTAAGTATATTATCTCCACATCATTTTGCTGATCTAAAGGGTAGGGTAGGGTAGGGTGGGATAGGATTCTTTATTGGCCAAATGTGATTGGACATACAAGGAATTTGTCTTTGGTGCATAAGCTCTCAGTATATATACAGAAAACAAAGTGAAATATAGTCAAATATCATAAATCATAAAATACAATCCTAAACCATAAGATACAAACAACAAGTGATAAGAAGTACAAATGACAGACTCAATAATTCCTCTGTAGAACTGTATAAGCAGCTCCATGGGCAGTCTGCGCTAGTAGAATAGTAGAGCTTCTCCTAAAATCTACTATCATCTCTATAGTTTTAAGGGTGTTCAGCTGTATGCAGACTCATCATCATCTCGAATGAGACCAATGATTGTTGTCATCTGCAAACTTCAGTATTTTAACAGAGGGGTCCTTCAAGATGCAGTCACTAGTATAGAGAGAAGAGAGTAATAGAGAGAGTACACAGCTCATGGAAGGCTCCTGTGCTAATTGAACAGGTATTCAATATGATTTTACCCAGCTTCATTTGCTGCTTCCTATCTGTTAGAAAACTTATAATCTATCTGCAAGTATTTTTTGGAGTATAAGACGTCCCGGACAATAAGACGCACCTACCTTTTTTGGGAAGGAAAACAGGATATATGCTAGTGCATGGATATGGGAAATAATATGAAATTTTACCAGTTTGGAACTGTTTTTAAGTTTTTTTCTTTGCATAGATTGGTATTGTAATCAGAACCAGTAAGTTATTCACCATGCAATCTATTAGATTTAAAGCTCCCCCCCTCTTTATTTTCCTTCAGGTAACATTTTAATTAAGTTAGTGAAATGCTTTTAAAATTCCAGCTAATTGTTGATTCTAGACAGAAATTTTATAACAAAAGGACACAAAGAAAAAAATAAGACCATAAAACACCCACAATAACTCTGCCTCTGCCTCCCAGTTTGCCTCATTGCAGCAAACAGCCTTGCTTTTCATTTTCAGCACAAGAAAAAAAAAACTGCCTCCCAGCAATTTGCCTGCTTGCGGCAAGCAGCGGAGGCCCGTGTGGCAATAGGCAATGGCAATCCCTGCAACCTGAAATAGTTGAGAGTCGGGAGGCTCATCCAACTGACAATCAACTGCTTGTGCTAATCAGGCTGTGCTGAAGCTGAAATGGGCTGTTTTGCTGTTTGTTGCTTGCTGCAAGGAGGTAAATTGTTGGGAGGCAGAGGCCAAAGGGTGGGGGCCAGTGGGTGGGCGGGGCTATATTCAGAGTATAAGACACACCCAAATTTTCACCCTCTTTTAGGGGGGGGAAAGTGCATCTTATACTCTGAAAAATACGGTAGGTCAGACATAGCTACCTGAATCAGAGAAGGATTTCTGGAATGATGGTATTCAATGCCAAGCTGAAGTCTACAGAAAGAACCTGTGCATACCTTACAAGATGTTGTAGATGTGGTGCAGTGCCATATTGACAGCATCATCTGCCAATCTATTTGCATGGTAAGCAACCTGCAAGCAGCAGATCCATGATGATTTTCAGGTAGGCTAACACTAACCTGTCAAAGATTTTCATTAAAGATGTCAAAGCAACTGGTCTGTAGTCATTCAGCTCCTTAATGGAGGGTTTCATGGGCACCGGGATGATAGTAGAGTGTTTGAAGCAAGAAGAAACATAGCATATCTCCAGTGATTTATTAAAGAAAATGGGGGCCAGTTGATCAGCACAGACTTCAAGCAGGAAGTTAGCCTGCCTGGGTCTGGTGCTTTTCCAGACTTTTGTCTGTGGAATAGACCCTGCATCTCTTTTTGTAGGCTCACCAGAAGGGCGGGACAGAGAGACAGAGTGAGGTGTAGGAGAGTTGGCTATTGTTGGTGTATCTGAGATGGAGAGGGTAGCAATAGTTGACTGTGATATCCTCTCAAATCTACAGTAGAACACATTCAGCTCATCAACCCTTCAGCAAGAGAGGTAGGTGTGCTATAGCCAGTGATATTTTTCAGGCTTTTCCACACATTTGCTGGTTCATTTGTTGAGAGCTGATTCTTTAGATTTTCAGAGTAACTTCTCTTTGCTGCCCTGACCTCTCTTGCTAATACATTCCTGGCCTGATTGTAGAGCATTTTATCTCCTTTCCTGTAGACTTCTTCTTTGGCATGATGTAGTTGTTTAAACTTAGCTGTGAACCAAGGTTTATTATTACTGTAGATGCATAAGGTTTTGGTCAGCATCAGTGGTGGATTGTTCCCAGTTCTGTCTGGTTCTTGCGAACCGGTAGTAAAAACGGCAGGAAGCTCCGCCCACCCACCCGGACATCATAATGGATGATCTGCACATGCAGATATAATTAATAATTATATTATTATAATTCAAACGACTGTATAATATAATAGTGAACCATAGAAATAGAACCTATGAAAATATGAATGTTATGGATGATATCGATACCGATATGGAAATGCTGTAATGAGTGAAAAATTGTGTTTTGTTTTTTAATGTTGAAAATGTCTAATAAAAATTTATTTAAAAAAACAACTTATGTATGATGTCACAGTGTGAGTTCATCCAAATCCTCTCAGGCAGCTTCAAAAATGCTCCAGTCTGCAGTTGAGGCAAGCCTGTAAGTTTAACTTTGCCTCTTCAGTCCAAGATTTCACTGTTTTAACTATCGGTTTTATGATGTTAGTTTTTGTCTATAAACAGGTACCAGGTGAATCATACAGTGATCAAAGTGTCCCACAGCCATTCTTGTTAGAGAACAATAGGAATTTTCTTAGTGTTGACTAGCAGTGGTCTAAAATATTCTTGCTTTTAGTGAGACAACTGACATGCTGAGTGTATCTTGGCAGCTCCTGGCTTAGATTAGAACAGTTAAAATCTCCTAACACAATGATTAGGGAGTCTGGATATCTCTGTTCAGCCCACAGGATTTGGTTTGCTAAGGTTTGCAATGCCTTATTTATGCAAGCTTAGGATGTATGAAGACCGCAACTACTGTAAATCAGGGGTGTCAAACTCAATTTCTTTGAGGACCACATCAGGGTTGTGTTCGACCGTGGGGGTGGGGGTGGGCATGTGGGTATGACACGGGACTTGTGTTGGGGGGGCACCTGTGGTGGCCAAGTGCTAAGGCAGGACTTCCCTGAGACCCTCACTCACTCATTATAATCTCCTTCCTTCCTTTCTTCCTTGCTTTTTTCTTCTTTTTCCTTCCCTCTTCATTCTCCTTTCTTCTTCCTTCCCCTTTCCTTATTTTTCCTTCCTTGCTCTCTTCCCATCTTCCCATCTTTTTCTTTGTCTTTCCTCTTTCCCTTTCTCCTTTCGTGCCCCTTCTTGCATGCTCAAATGCAAAAGGGGAAACATTTCTCCTTTTATTTTGATTTAATTTTGATAGCCCTCTGCCAGTCAAAACAGGAGATGGAGATGCCTTTTTGGCCTGGGTGGCATCCTGTGGCACTCTGGCAGCAAAAACAGGGCACGAGCAGGCAGTGTGTGGCCCCCTGTGCCCTGTTTTCGCTAGCAGAGCCACTGCCTTTGCTATTTCCAGGCTGGCCCCACAGGCCAGATTGAACCCCCTACAGGCCAGATCTGGGCTGCGGGCCTTGAGTTTGACACCCCTGGTATAAATGAACAAAACTCATGGCAGTCATAGAAGGGTATTCAATTAATGAATAGTGTCTGTAAATCCATATGACAGAATTTCTTTAGTGTAATGACATTTTTATACCATCGGTTAATATAAAAACAGATTTAACTAATTTAGTCACTTGGTACTCCAAGAACTTTAAGATATGGATCAGTGGTTCAGAGGTCATGTCTGACAGTTCTCTCAGAATTCTGGGATGTAATGCATCAGGATCCAGTGATTTGAATTTGTCTAGAGTTGAGACTCTTGAGAGGTATTCTCTTAGCTTATTTTTGCTTATTTTAATTTGCATTCCTATTCCATCTTTTACAGTTCTGTTTTTGGTAAGTTGGGTTGTATTATCTTTGTGCGTGAAGGTTTTCTCTCTTCTGGTCATTACTTCCTTGCCATCATCTCCAATTAGTGGATTGCTGAAAGTCTTACTTTGTTCTGAGCCTTAGCTTTCCTAACTTTGTCTTTGCAGGTTCGAGCTATTTGTTGGTATTCTGCCTTAGTTACGTGTCCCTCTTTTCATTTTTTGTATTTATCCTTTTTTTCTTTCAGTTTGTCTAAGAGCTCTTTGTGCAACCATAGTGATTTCTTCTTGGATTTCTTCTTTTTCTTTTTCAGTGGTATTGAGCTGAACTAGGCTTTTATTATCATTTTTCAGAATTTCCCAAGCTTCTTGAGTTGGCTTCCCCTTTAAGATTTTCATCCATGAGATCCTTCCCAAGCTTTTTCTGAGTTTGTCAAAATTAGCTCTTTTAAAGTTCTAAGACATTGGTTTAAATACTGGTTCTGTTACTTGTGTCTGTATTGTATTCTGTTTTATAGTATTGTATCGTGTTTTATAGTATTGTAATTCAATACAATTTTATATTGTGTCTGAATTATAATCTGTATTATATCGGGTTGTTTTTTTTTTTTTTTAATTTGATTTATATGCCGCCCTTCTCCGGAGACTCAGGGCGGCTTACAATGCGTTAAGCAATAGCCTTCATTCTTTTGTATATTTTATACAAAGTCAGCTTATTGCCCCCACAAACTGGGTCCTCATTTCACCTACCTTAGAAAGGATGGATGGCTGAGTCAACCTTGAGCCTTGGAGAGTTTCGAACCAGCAGAAATTGCAGGCAGCTGTGTTAATAACAGGGTGCATTAAACCACTGTACTATCAAGGCTCTTGCCTTGGATAGCCAAATTATTTAATGTTTTTAAATTGCTTTTAAATTTTATATGTTATGTTTTACCATGGCTGTTCACCGCCCAGAGTCCTGTTGGAGAAGGGCGGTATACAAATTAAATAAAATAAATAAATAAATAAAATAAAATATCTGATAACTAGCGTGTTTTGAGATCCATCTCTCATTATCCTCAACAATGTGGCCAGTGACCCGAGGGGATAGGAGTTGTAATCCAGTACATCAGGAGGCCAGGAGATTGCTCACATTGAGATGGGCCATCCTTTCCTGCCATGCCCTTGTTCCCAATGGTTGGGATCTAACTGAGGCCATTCCAGCTTTGCCTGTAACTAGGTTGAATCAGAAACATGTGGTCTTGATCCAATTTGTTCTTCTGTGGATCAACTGAGTGATTAAATTGTATTGATTTTGCATATGATCTCAGAGGACTAAATCATATCTAGATTGATATTGTCCTCAGTGACTGGCAGCAGCAGTTTTTCCAGCCTTAACTGCAGCTTTGGTTTTAGTCTGCCTACATTCAAAACATGGTTTAATTCAGAACAGCTTTGCTCTAAGTCTTAAGAGATCAGGTTTCTTAATCTTTAAATTATGGGGAACTGTCTTTTCAGCCATTTTTAGGGCAATAATAATAAAAAAATCTTTTGTATAGAGAAAGACAAGAAAAAAACTGGGAATATGTGACAAAATATAGTACAGTAGACTAGATAGGTCTACTGTTGCCAGTCTCCCCAAAATTGAGAATACTCCCCCTCCCCCCCCAAAAAAATCCTTTAAACTGTCTGAAGGGACAAGTGCCTTGATTTAGCAACTGGAAGCTTTTAAAGTGAGTAGACCAGAGTTTTCTAACATTGGTAACTTTAAGATATGTGGACTATGCTGGCTGGGAAATTCTGGGAGTTGAAGTCCATACATCTTAAAGTTGTTAAGGTTGAGAAACACTGGAGTAGACCATGAGTATTACATATGATCTTGGCACAGGTCAGGCGCTTTCTGAACCTGCTGAATCCTGCTTCTAGCTTGTTCCTTAGATTTTCCCCCAAGGCAAATTGAGATAAACAAAATTAAATCTCCTGGGAAGGCAGCACTGAGCACCTTGAGGGCTTGCAGTGGCTCACGCCCTGCTGTTCCTTCCGTTTTCACACTGGGCAGAGTTAATTAAGCCTTGGAGGCGGGACCAAGATATCGTCCCTGCTATAAAATCTGCCCCGGTAGTGAGCTGAAAGTGCCAGAAGCAGCAGTTCTGCAGACAATGCCTCATCAACAAAGTGATAGTCCTCATGCTGGAAAGGTAGGTGAGTTCGGATCTTGGGGCAAGAAGAAGCCATCAAGGGCTGAGAGTAGGAATTTGCAGCAGTTACATGGTCTAAATAGGGATTTTGCCTTTTTCCCAATTTGTGTAGGATCTTTCACGGCATAGCTTTTTCTTTCAAAAGACTGGCCTGTCATAAGTATGTTTAAGAAGATGATAAGATTAGGTGAAATTAACCTATTAATTAAAAGTTAATATATCTCAGAGCGACCCTGATTTCAGTAGAAGAGAATGTTGCTCCATCAAAATGATACAATATAAAACCTATGAGTTCGTGATGGAAATCTTTTGCCCTCCAATCTTGATCCTGTGGAAAGAATCTGCCATTGTTTTATGGATGTTACCTAATTTAACCCTCACTTTCTGTAGGGTCTCATTCTTGGAGCCTTTGCCAGCGACCGTGATGATGAACCTTCTCAATTGTCTGATGCAGGAGAGGCTTTTGACAAACAAGTCAATGGGAAGCTGAAGGAGTTACTGGCCCTGTAAGCAACTGGTTGCATTTTCTTCTCTTTATTAAACTGTTGCAAAATGACAGGAAAAACATTTGGCCTTAAGGATGTTTTGCAAGTAGCTGCAGAAGTTGTTGCAAGTTTGTTTCCTCCTTTCTCCTTTCTCCATTCCCACATTCATCTTTTTCCTTTTTGCCATTCAAATGATGTTGATTCCATCGCTCTCTTTCCAAGCAACCCCCCTTCCTTTTTTGGACTTCTCCAAAAGTCCATTTTGTCAGGTGTTCTCAATTTCAAGTAAGGAGCAGGTGACTAGAAAAGTGAGATGGCCTAACAGTCATAATCAAAAGGGTTCTGCAACACTTAATATTATTCCCAAAAGATTTGCATACAGGTTCCTGTATGAACCTGAATGTAACATTCATATAAATCAAGCAGCTCTTTTTTCAGGAGAATGTATGTGCTTTTGTAGCTGCCATGAAGTCCCAGGAAAAGACATGGCTGTTTTAAAACACTGCTGTTTTATATGCATGGCCTTCTGAAGCACCTTTTGGAACAGAGTCCAAAGTATGCATAGTTTTAATGGTTCACTAACTAGAACCAAGTGATTAGCAATTTACTAAATGATACTAATGTCTTGGTCATGTTGGACGTTGGTTTTTATAAAGTCAAGGGGCCGCATCTGTGTGAGTGAGGATTTTAAAACTAGAATTTAGATAGGCTAAGTTAGAAAGGCATTATTGATGCAAATGCATTGGTGGAGATATTGATAGGACTGATTAGTTCAAACCTCTTGTAAGCCTGAGAAAAACCACTTGATTTAAAGCAGTACTTCTCAATCTTGTCAACTTTAAGATGTGTGGACTTCAATTCCCAGAATTCCCCAGCCAATTGGGGAATTCTGCGAGTTGAAGTCCACACATCTTGCCAAGGTTGAGACACTGATCTAAAGGCTATCTCATCATCTGCTGTTCTAAAGAGAGAAGAGCATAAAACAAGAATCCAGCCTTTCATAGGTTGATTTATTTAGTATATTTACCTACCACTATAATCAAAACCTGAGTACATGGATAGAAAGTACCTTTAGGTATTAAAACCAGACAGAAGCCTGTTCTGGGAAAGGCTAATTTTCTTTCTTTTTTTGGGGGGGGGGGGGGGGGGGATTTTTTTATTTTTAAACAAAACTTCAAACATAAAAAAAATTACCATCCATTACAATTACAGAAAGTGTATTGATCGGTTACGTATCTTTTGTGCTTAATCCTCTATCCAACATTTTCTTATTTAACAGTTTATTACATTATTATTCTCATTTACCAATTATTTAACAGTAAATTGTCCTCTATAAGGGGGAAAAAAACTTTTATATGTTTTATTATCTTATCCATTTCATATTTCATATTTCATTTCCATTCTTTCTTGTCTAACCATTGATAAAATAAATCCCATATAAATAATATTGTTTATCTTCTTGTTCCCTGATTTCAAATGTCAATTTATTCATTTCAGCACACTCCAAAATTTTCCTGATAATGTCGTCATCCGTGGGTATCTTCTCACCTTTCCAGTTTCTAGCAAATACAATTCTAGCTGCAGTTAAAACATTCACAATTAAATATCTAATTTCTCTATTGTATATTTCTGGTAAAATCCCCAATAAAAATATCTCTGGTTTAAAGTCAATACGTTTCTTTGTCATTTTTTCCAACCATTTGTGGATTTTAGTCCAATATCTTTTAGCTTCTGCACATGTCCACCACATATGATAATATGAGCCCGGAGTCTGATGACACTTCCAACATTTCTCGGATTTATTCTTGTACATTCTGGCTATTCTCGCCGGGGGTAAATGCCACCTGTAAAACATCTTATACAAATTTTCCTTATATGCTGTTGACATTGTCATTTTATAATTCTGCAACCATAATTTTTCCCACTTCTCTAAGTCAATCCCATGACCCACATTTTTCCCCCATGCAATCATTGTTTCTTTAACTTGTTCTTCTGCCAATTTTACTTCTAATAAATGACTGTACAATTTTTTAATTACATGGTCATCAGAACCTGTTAAGATTTTATCTAAGTTTGTCAAGTTACTATAAAAACCCTCCTTTTTAGAATCTTCATCATATCTAAACTGTATTTGCATATATGAAAACCAATCCATTTCAAGCTCTTGTTCTTCTAATTCTTGCTTCGACTTAAGTTCACCCCTTTCATTTAATAATTCACCATATCTAACAATTTGTTCCTTCCTAAATGTTATTGCCTGTGAGACTGCTTCAATAGGTGATAACCAGACTGGAATTTTTAAATAGTAACATTGTTTGATCTTCTCCCAGTTTAATAACAAAGACTCTCGTATCATATGTCTTCTGAAATAACCCTGTACTTTTGTACTTTTATACCACTTAAAAGCGTGCCAATACAACAGTAAATTATGTCCTTCTAAGGTCAACAATCTATTTATTTATTTTATTTTTATTTTATTTTATTTTCAATTTATATACCGCCCTTCTCCCTGAGGACTCAGGGCGGTGCACAGCCAGAATTAAAAACATGAAATACAAATATTAAAAACAATTAAAATTTATATAAATTTGGCCCAAAAATTTAAAAAACCACAAACCAATTAAACATTTAAAAAATTTAAAAAATTTCTTCCTAAGCCAGCCCGGCTTGCTGGAAAAAGTGGGTTTTAAGGGCACGGCGGAAGGCACTGAGGTCTAATATTCCTTAGCGTTATCCACATCAAGTTATAAGATTGATAATACAATTCCCAATCCGGCAAACCAAAACCTCCTCTTGATCTAACATCTTGCATCAATTTTAATTTTATCCTTGCCTTTTTGCCCTGCCATATATATTTTAACACCATTTTATTTAAATCTTCAAAATATTTTTTCCCCAACTTAATTGGAATTGTCTGAAACAAGTATAAAAGTCTGGGCAGTATATTCATTTTAATAGTTGATATTCTCCCTATCAATGATAGCTGCAAATTCTCCCATTTTGTTAGATCTGTCGCTATCTGTTGTTTAAGCTTATCATAATTATTCTCCTTAAGAGTACCACATCTTGCTGTCAACTATATTCCCAGATATTTAATCTTATTCGTGACCTGCATCCTTGATACTTCCGCCAATTCTTCTTTCTGTTTTTTAACATATTTTTTGTCAACATCTTCGTTTTATCTTTATTTATTTTCAAACCAGCCACTTTCCCAAAATCTCCTATTTTGTCTATCAATTTGTTTACAGATTGAAGTGGTTCTTCCAAGATAAACACCAGATCATCAGCAAATGCTTGCAATTTATATTCTTATATTTTGAATTTTCATTCCTTTCATTCCTTTTTCTTCTCTGATATTTCTGTTTAGTACTTCTAACGTTAACACAAACAACAATGGTGACAATGGACATCCTTGTCTCGTTCCTTTTTGTATTTCAATAGATTCTGTCATCTCTCCATTCATCATTATTTTTGCTGTTTGTTTATAATATATAGCTTCTATAGCTTGGACAAATTTCTCTCCAAAGCCCATCTGTTTCAATTGTAGTATCATAAATCGCCAGTTCACATTGTCAAAGGCTTTCTGTGCATCTAAAAACATCAAAGCCATTTGCTTTTTTGGGTGCGCATCATAATATTCCAATGTATCCAAAATTATCCTCAAATTATCTCTAATCTGCCTTTTTGGCAGAAAGCCATGTTGGTCCGGGTGTATAAAATTGTTTAAATATCTTTTAAGTCTTTCTGCTAGTATTCTAGCGAAGATTTTATAGTCTGAGTTTAGCAAGGATATTGGCCTATAGTTTTTGACTTGTTGTAGGTCGGTATCTTCTTTTGGAATAAGTGTAATATATGCTTCTAACCATGAGTTGGGTATTTCCTTCTGTAACATTACTTCATTCATAATTTCTAGTAATGGGAGACTCAGTGATTCCTGCAAGGTCTTATAATATTCCGCCGGTAATCCATCTGGACCTGGTGCTTTCCCATTTTTTTGTTTTTTAATTGCTTCTGTCAACTCCATCATTGTTATATTCTAATTTTCTGATTCAGTTGCTGATAGTGAGTGGGCAACATCTGTTTTGTTGTGGACTACTGAACATCTTTGTCTCCTATTATAGTTCTGGACCACCTCTGAAGAAAGGGAAGACCCGCATCTTTCATGGTTTGCATCAGGTAGGGGGTAAATATTTAACTAATTTAACCTTGTGCCTCTTAATTTTTAAAGGGTTTTGTTTTGGTTTTTTTGCTGGAAGAATGTGGTGGAGCTTTGAGGATTTCCTGCTGAATTTTGAGGAAGAGAATTAGCCAATTACAATATTACATAAATATGACAGTGAACTGAAAATTCCCATAGTACTTTTTTATTTCTCTCTGATAAAAACAGATTCTTCAGAACTGTCTTTCTCATTGGCAGAATTTATAGAACAGCACTGGAATAAAAATGTGTACATCCCATAGTTTTTCCAGTGTGGAGCTTGGCTTCTTTTCACAGCTTGCTCTAACCTCATAAGAAGACAGCAGATTCAGGATTGAAGCAATGACTGAGAATCAAGTGATTATGGTAGTTAATGTTGAGAAGGTCATCTAGTGGTAGGAGATAAGATGGAAATTCCAAAGGTGCTTTTTCAAGAGGCAACTGGACTTTCTTGTTTTCTTTGAAGTTATTTCGCTTCTGATCCAAGAAGCTTCTTCAGCTCTGACTGGATAGTGGGGAATGGAAGGATTTATATTCCTTGCACACAGTTGGAATAGAGAGTTTTAGAGAGTTGTTGAGGCCACCTGGAGGTTCATCTGTGTCATCAGGTCACCTGAGTAGTACAAATGGGTGTGGAGCTTTCTTGGAACTGCTGAAAAGACTGTGCCAGTTTCAGCAGTTCCAAGAAAGCTCCACACCCATTTGCACTATTCAGGTGACCCAGTGGTGGAATTCAAATAATTTAACAACCGGTTCTCTGCCCTAATGACCAGCTGAGTAGGCATGGCTGGGTGGTCATGTGCCTGGGTGGACGTGGCCAACTCGACATCACTCACATTGAGGGTTACTTCGCCTCGCCTGGCCTCTCATGACTGTGGGGATGCTGCAACAGTTGTAAGTGTGAAAAGCAGTCATAAGTCACTTTTTTCAATGCCATTGTAACTTTGAATGGTCACTAAATGAACTGTTGTAAGTCAAGGATTATCTGTACAGAAATACAAAAAATTTCTTTGCTTGCAAAAAAGCTGCCCTAAATATCAATCATTAGATTAGAAATGGGGGAATACACACTGAAGATCAATAACAGTCACAGCCATCATGAAACCTAAACCATTCTTCCAAATACTTTCCTTTTTATCAGCAATAACTGCAACCCAGAGTTACAAATCAGGCAGGGTGTCAGAGCACCTTGAGGAATTAAAATAGTTAAAATGCAGTGATAACTGTCAGCAGCCAACTTTTGCTCATAAAGTGAAACCCTTTAGCAGAACCTGATTTAGACTACATGATTTACTTAACACCTTCAATGCTTCACTTAACTGTGGAAAATAGTCATGAAATTAGACATGACTTAAACTTAACCACCACCTTGCTTAGAAATGGAAATTCTGGTCCCAGTTGTGGTAAGTTAAGGACTACCTGTATAGCGGCCTGTCTTAAAACCAGCTCTGGTTTGCTTACAACCAAGTTTCTTAGCCAGTGAGGAACCTGACCTTTTAGAAGGGAATTTCACTGTCTATTGGGACAGTGTTGGTACAGCTTTGGGTCATTCACTTGGCAGCACTCTGAATGCTGAGTTCCAGAGTACATTGAATGCAGCCCTAGGTTCCAGGGCTTCTTTTTTTTAAAAAAAAGTTTTATTGGATTTCTATTTTCAAATATACATCAAGATCAATACATGAACAATGTGGCCTCTGGGTATAATTCATTTTGATACAAACAGCAATAACAACAACAACAACAACAACAACAATAGTTGTTACATTAATCAAACTTCTATAATCCTAGTATTGATATACATGTTTGTGTTAGAGTAGTTATTCAATATTTCAATGTTCCATTTTAATGCCAATTATATTATTAAGCGTTCATAGTAATACCATCTTTCAACCTCCACTCTTTCCATCTAACTATTGCTTTATATAAAGGTGTATATTCTTATTTCTACCTCTATTCTATTTTTTAGTCAGGCAATCATTATATTAGAAAAAAAGGGGAAAAAATAAATAGTTCCTTTCTATCCATCATCTCTTGCTCGTTTTAATACTTCAATTCTTATTCGTTTTTTAGCTTGCCTCCCATACTTCTCTCTTGGATCTTTGTCTCTATCAGCATCTGTGTCTTTACTATACAGTCTGAATATTTCTTCCATCTGTATCCTCCTAAGATGCCAGGTCTCCAGAGTGTCCACCCAAACCCTTATCTTCCTTTCAAAAGTATCTTCCAAGTTATCCAATTTCATTTTTAAATCTCTTAAAGCAGCAGTCACCAACTAGTGGTCCGTGGGAAAATTTTGGTGGTCCACAGTGCACCCGGGTGGAGGAGCTGCTCTGGGATGACCAATGGTCAGTCCTGTGACTAGAACTTTGAAATATGGGACCAGCCAGGCAGTTTGTGGTGGGGCTGGAAATCTCTGCCGTAGAGGGAGGTACGTGCAACTTGCAACTTTGCAATCAGTGCAACGTGCAAGGAGTAGCGCAGCCCTCGCCGGCCGGAACAAGGTAATGGTGCAACGGGGGTGGGGGTGGCACAGTCGGGCCGAAGCAACAGGTGTCGGCAACCCTCAGCTCTTTCTTCCCCCTGCTGTGGCTTCCTGTCAGCTGAACCCACCAGTGGCTGGCCCACCCCTTGACCTCCCCTCCCCGTCACTCTTCGCCTGGCCTGAGAAGGGAAGGGCAGGGGATGGAGATTCTAGAGCTGGAGTGAAGCTTCATCTCTTGCTGGGTGTCACGGGTGTTTCTCCTGGCCCTTGTTGGTGCTCCGCACACCTTGGTCTCTTGGGAAGACGCACAACTTCCTCTCAGCTCCAAAACACTGGCCTGACCCGGCCATTTCTCTCTGCCACTGCTGTTGGTGCCTCCATGGCCTGCCTGCTGCTCTTGCAGCACAGTTAAATTTAGCGTGCTTCACAATGGAGGAGGCGGCGTCTCCTCCTGGAGTTCATTACAATGTGGAGCATCGGCTGCAGCTGGGTCAGGTGAGTGTCTCGGGGCGGAGAGCAGATCGGGTATTTTGAGCACTGAGGTGTGTCCAGTATCAACAAAGGCCGAAGAAGCGCCTGTGAGACCCAAAGAGCGCCAGAGAATCAGAATGAGAGAGAGAGAGATGAGAAAGAGAGAGATGAGAGAGACAAAGAGGATGAGAGAGAGAGGAGAGAGAGAGGAGAGAGAGATATATGAGATATATATATGAGAGAGAGAGAGAGAGAGAGATGAGAGATATATGAGAGAGAAAGAGATGAGAGAGAGAGAAAGAGATGAGAGAGAGAAAGAAAGGGGGAGAGAGAGAAAGATGAGGGAGACAAAGGGGAGAGAGATGAGAGAGAGAGAAAGATGAGAGAGAGAGAAAGACAGATGAGAGAGAGATGAGAGAGACACAAAGGGGGGAGAGAGAAAGAGATGAGAGAGACAGACAGAGGGGGAGAGAGAGAAAGAAAGGTGAGAGAGAGAGAAAGAGATGAGAGAGACAGACAGACAGACAAAGAGAGGGGGAGAGAGAGGAGAAAGAGAGATTTTTCTCTTTCTTAGGTCAAACTAAGTGCCTGAAGAACCCCATCCTGTCACTGGGAGTCCAGGCGCTTCAGCGAGTGGCGTGCTGGATTCATATTAGTGGTCCCCAGGATTTAAAATTATGAATTTAGTGGTCCCTGAGGTCCAAAAGATTAGTGACCCCTGTCTTAAAGTACTTTTTCCTTGGTTTATTTCATCAGTCATTATTATATTTATTGTCTTCTCCTCATCTTCTTGCTTTATTTTCTGGTTTGTCTGTTCTCTCTTTTCCTCCATTCTTTCTGCTGTCTCCTCTCTTTTCTGGACTCTTTGATCTTCATTCATTATCAGTTGTAGGATATTTTCTATTTTCCCATGTATGCCTTGCAAAAGGTTCTTTATCTCTCTGTGATTCTTTGTCATAGTATCCCTAATACTTTGAAACATCAACGCCATTTCTTATGAAATCTCACTCATTTCCCCCTGATGGAGCATCTTGTCTTAGTTTAGTAAGCTCTTAGTCAATAGTCCAAAAACAATGTATTCAAGTCGAATGTTGCTCCTTAAAAGGTTCAATAATCATAGCTCTTTACATCTCAGGATTATTAATCAGTTCCATTTAAGTAGTCCAGGCAGCTTCCACAAATCAAAAGACACTTTACTTTACTTAAGAGTCTTCCTTATTCTCACAATAGAGTCTCCAGTAATCATAAAGTAGATAGTTATAGTGTCACCACAGTCCTCCAGATGAACATTGTTTATTTCTCTTATCAGGAATTTTCCTAGGCTTGTAGAGGTATGGTATATTTTCCATTCACCAGTAGATGGTACCCTCAGCTTAGGTTTCAGTGTTGTTTTAAGTCTGATAAATTGATTAATCCAATTTTAATTCAATTTAATTTATGAAAGCAAAATTGGCTATTCGATAGTCCCAGCATTTTATAATGCCTTTCCAAAACAACGCCTATCCAGTTTAAAAATCAAATTTTCTATGTTTTAAAAAGTCTTTAGCTTTTCTCCCCTTAGTTCCTTTCTTTCGGGTCTAGGATTTTTCTTTCTATGGTTGTTCACCACTTTAAGAAATAGTTCTAAGAGCCTTTTTTCCTGGATTTTCCTCTTTTTTTTTAATAAAAAAGGAATCTTCTCAACCAGCTCCAGTCACTGTTCATCTACACCACTCCTGCCCATTTCTTTGTTGCTGCGGCTGTCCAAGCTTCATGGCAGCCATGTTGGCTGCCTCTTCTCATTGTGGATGAGAGGGAAGAAGCCCTGGGTCAAGCAGGAGAGTTGCTACTCTACATGACCTGCAGGGCACCCCTCTTTTCTTCACCACCCCTACAGCATGACTTTAGCTCCTTTTGGAACCCTCCAACGGGAGAACTCAGCATGGGAGCGCGGAGACCTGCTCCTCAAATCTGATCTCACTTCTAAAATTGACTTCCAGTCCTTCAAATCTTGACTGTGAAACTCGATCTCTTAAATGACACTTGGGACCTTAGCTACGGGAATGTGGCAAACTGTTTTTGGGCATGAAAGCTCTGATGAAAGCCATGGGGCAGGTCCAAGGAAGCAATGTGGTGACTCAGTGTTCCAAAAAGAAAAGCATTGCAAAAATTGCAAACCTTTGACTAAAACTAAAACAGTTGAAATAGTTGAAACTAAAATAGTTGAAAATGGCATCACAGTTTTATTTGTTGAAAGCAGGCTAATTCATCTTACTGTCAGGAGTTCGATCCTCACCAGCTCAAGGTTGACTCAACCTTCCATCCTTCCAAGGTTGGTAAAGTGAGGACCCAGATTGTTGGGAGCAATATGCGACTCTGTAAACTGCTTAGCCTTAGAGAAAGGTGTAAAGCACTATGAAGTGATATATAAGTCTAAGTGTATTGCTATCCTTCTTCAAAGCAATGAACCATCCCAACATCTGAGGTTGCAATTATGTGTTTAAAAGATCTGATAGCATGTACTGAATTAAATGTTTTAAAAAAAATAGCCTTTTAGGGCTTTCTTGCAATTATACACCATCCTGTTGCTTATCCTTTTTGCATTAATGCATCAGGTTAGTTACTGGATATTACAAAAAACATTTCCATTTCTTGGAATATTTTTTGGAGAGCATTTACTACATAATGCTAGTTTAGTCTCCCTCCATTTTAATATTTTAAAATGTGAAGAAAGTAAATACTAGATTTGCTCCAATCTTGAAAGACATTCTTTGAAATTCCAGTTGGTTGACTTTTTTTAAAAAAAGGAAAAATTAATTGTTTATCTCTTCTGTTTTGTTGCAGGCCTTTCCAAATGTAGTAGTTGTTGGTCTGGGAAAGAAAGCAATGGGAATGAACATAGATGAAAACTGGAATGAAGACAAGGAAAACATACGGGCAGCTGTGGCAGGTTAGCAAAATTAAAACACTACTTTTGTGTTAATGTATAATCTCTAATACTACTTCCATAATGAGTGCAATCTATATTTTAGAAGGTTGTTTCCATTTGTCAAGCTTAGTATCTTAGATGGCTGTTGCTGGTCCCTCTTGCATTACATTCTGCTGAACTTAGTGAATATTAAGCATTCTGTTGTAAGCAGGATGAATAAAAGTCCATGGTTTTTTTAATTTACAAGAGATCAGACCTCTGCAACCATAAGATACACACTTAAGGGAATTTCAATAGGGCAGCTTGAATGGCAACTGATGGAACTGCCTGTTCCACACAAATGTGATGGGTATGTAAGGCCCTTGTCCTTGGCACCATGAGGGAAGCATGGCAGCAGAATCCAGCCCAAATGCAAAATGTCAAATCTCATATTTTCAACAACACCACTTTTTGCAGCCTTTAGAACCAACGCTGGCACAGCAATTGGTTTGTGATAGCTTTCCATAAAAGAAAGTATGATCAAAGAGAGTCCAACCTAGAATTAAGGAGAAATTTCCTGACAGTGAGAATAATTAACAAATGGAACGACTTGCCGTTAGAGGTTGTAGGTGCTCCTTCACTGGAAGTTTTCAAGAAGAGAGCCTTTTGTCTGGAATGGTATAGGATTTCCTGCTTGAGAAGGGGATTGTATTAAAAAATATCCAAGGTCACTTCCAACTCTGTAATTCTGTAATTTTATTTTACTGTTACTCAATGGGCTGATAAAGTGGCCTTTGGCAGAATTGAGTTTTGAACATGGCTAAATAAAGGCACATATTGCAAAAATTGTTTTTTTAATGTATTGTGTACTTTGGCCAATTGAGGTTGCTCAGTCATCATTTTCTAACATGAGAAAGTTGGGTGCGGCACTTTCTCATTCTTGAATTACTTGTAGGGAGTGGCTTCTAGATAACTTGTCTAATTGTCCTATAATTAATCATTTTCACTTCAGAAAGCTTTGATTGCAGAAATGATTGTCTTGGCTGATTTTTACTCCTTATGGCAGGAGGTGTATTTGCTAGAAAACACCTCCTTGCTTCTGTCTTGGTCATAATTTTTCCAATGTGTATTTTATTGTTTAGCTGGATGCAGGCAGCTGCAGGACCTAGAACTCCCTTGTGTTGAAGTGGACCCTTGTGGAGATGCTCAGGCTGCAGCTGAAGGGGCTGCCCTCAGCATCTTTGAATATGAGGAGCTGAAGCAAAAAAAGAAACCCACTCTTCAAATTCAGTTACATGGCAGGTAACCGAGACATCACCTTGGTATGGTGCTTCTGTTGCAGAAATAATTTATTTGCTATGAAGTGTTGAGAAATAAAAGGCTGTTGAATGAAGTCTTTACTGAAAGTCACCCTAAAACCTTGCACTTAAATAAACAAATCATTTCCATATGCAAACATGGTTTATACTCCAGCAGTGATCAACCAATGAATCAAGAGCATTGGCAGAGTGGTTTGGTTTGTGCAGTCTTGTTAGTTTTGCTACCCCAAGGAGTCAAACTTGAGTAATTTGCCCTAGTAAAGAATAGCAGAGAATTGAATAATTGGGGACCAAGATAGATAAAGTTGCTGGAATATCAACTTGTTAGAAGAGAGGAGCAAATGAATAGTGCTTCCCTTAGTTGCGTGATGGAGGGGACCCAGTTTTAAGTCAGGGAAATATTATCCATTTTTAAAACTAATTTGTTAGCAAATTTACAAGTACAACAATAACTAATACAAAATAAAAAAATTGAAAAAATAAAAAGGAAAAATAGGTACAGAAAAAATAGAAAGAGAAATAGAAAAAAACAAGGAAGAATCTAGCAAGGAAGAATCTAGCAAGGAAGAAAAGTTACTCCCTTTCATCAACACTTTTAGCAACATTGCATTCTCTGACTCTATATGTAAATAAAACAAATGATATCTTCTTTCTATATCCCATCTCTTATCTATAATCAAATCCTTAAAGCATCATCATTTCAGTTCTGATGTCAAGAAAAGTCCATTAAGATTTACTAGAAATAGCATATCTGTTTTAACCTTGACCAATTCCTTCCTTTTACTTCTAACAATATTGATCGTTAGTCCCTTCAAATAATAGTGACAGTGACAGAGTTAGAAGGGATCTTGAAGGTCATTTAGTCCAACCCCCTCCTCATACAGAAACCTATACTATTTCTGGCTGTCCAGTCTCTTTTTAAAACCCTGCAATGATGGGGCATCCAGAACTTCTGAAGGCAATTTGTTCCTCTGATTGATTGTTCTCACTGTTAGGAATTTTCTCCTTAGTCCTAAATGGCTTCTCTCCTTTATTATTTTCCATCCATTGTTTCTTGTCTTGGCTTCAGGTTCTTCGGTAAAGAAGTTGGCTTCCTCTTCCTTGTGGTAGCCCTTCAAGTATTGGAAGACTATTATGTCACCCCCAGTCCTTTTCACTAGACTAGGCATACCCAATTCCTGCAACCCATTTCTTTGTATGGTATAGCTTCCAGGCCCTTAATCATCTTTGTTGCTCTTCTTTGTACTCTTTCTAAAATCCCAACATCTTTTTATATTGGGGTGACCAAAACTGGATGCAGTATTCTAGGTGTGGCCTTATTGGGTTTTAAAGCAGTACTAATGTTTCATGTGATCTTGATTCTGCTAATGGAACCTAGTATTGTATTAGCTGTTTTGCCTGCTGCTGCACACTGTTGGCTCATGTTTAGATGGTTGCCCACTAGAACTCCAAGATCCCTCTCGCACTTACTACTATTGAGCTGTGTTTCACCTGGTCTGTATCTGTATTTGGGTTTTTTTACTAAGATTTTTGCCTAAGATCTTGCTTTTCTCTATGTTAAATTTCATTTTGTTGGATAGGGCCCAGTGTTCAAGTCTATTGAGATCATCTGGATCTTGAGTCTATCTTCTGGGGTATTGGCTATTCCTGCCACCTTGGTGTCATCTGCAAATTTGATGAGTTCCCCTTTTATTTCTTCATCTTAGTTGTTTATGAAGACCTTGAAGAGTCCTGGGCTTAATACAGAACTTTGGGAACCCCATTGCTTACTTCCCTTCATGTAGATGTAGTTCCATTAAGGACTACATGTTGAGTGTGGTTTGTCAGCCAGTAACAAATCTATCTGGTGGTGATGCAATCTCTTCCACATTTTTCTAGCTTAACAAGAAATAAGTTGTGATCAACTTTGTCAAATGCCTTACTGAAGTTCAAGTATACTATGTTCACTGCATTTTGCTGGTCCACTAATTTAGTCATTTTGTCAAAGAATAAAATAAGATTTGTTTGACAAGCCCATATTGACTACTAGTTATAACTGCTTGCTTTATGTTGTTTACAGATGTGTTGCTTGATTAGCTTTTCTAGGGTCTTCCCAGGTATTGATGTCAGACTGATTGGTCTATAGTTTCCGGGATATGTTTTCCCCCTTTTTTTGAAGATAGAGACCACATCAGGTCTTTTCCAATCTTCTGGTAGTTCTCCAATTCTCCAGCATCTTTGAAAGATATTTAATGGTTCTGGTATCTCGTCTGCTAGCTCCTTCAGTACTTTAGGGTGTACTGTATTTTTTGCACTATAAGACACATTCCCCCCCCCAAAAAAAAGAGTGGGTGGAAATGTCTGTGTGTCTTATGGAGTGAATGTTGCCAAAGCCCTGCACACCCACCAGTCCCCACCATTCAGCCATTTTTGGCCTCTGCACGTCCCATTTTTGGCCTCCACGTGCCCCGCTTTTGGCCTCTGTGCATCCCATTTTTGGCCCGTTCTAGGCGGTGGCAATTGCCGCTGCAGCCAATTGTCACTGCTGATCACCACCGCCTATCACTGCCACCGCCAATCTCTGCCGCCAATCTCTGCCAGCAATCGGTGCCGATAGGCAGCAGTGATCCCCACCACCTGTAATGGGCCAAAAACAGGTCACACGGAGGACAAAAATGGGGTGCACGGAGGCCAAAAATGGGATGCATGGAGGTGGCGATAGGCGGTGATCCCCTGCAACCTAGAACAGCTGATTGGTGGTATTCCGGGAGGCCGATCCAATTGCCAATCAGGTGCTCATGCTAAATCAGGTTGCGATAAGATGCTGAAGCTGACCAGGCTATTTGCTGTTTGTTTCTTGCTGCAAGGACGCTAGCCAGATGAATACCAATGGATGCTGGGAGGCAGAGGCAGATTTTTTTTTCATGTTTTCCTCCCCAAAAGCTAGGTGTGCCTTATGGTCCAGAGCATTTTATAGATCAAAAAATATGATAATCCATCAAGTCCTGGTGATATGAACTCATTTACAGCAGTCAGGTGTTCTTTTACTATTTCCTTGCCTATTTTAATTTGCATTACTAGACTGTCTTTTGCATGTTATTGGCACATTGACCTATATTTTCTTTTTGTGTAAAGACAGATGCAAAGAATGGATTGAGAAGTTCTGCTTTCTCTCTATTACCTGTTACTTTCTTACCATTTTCTAAAATCGGCGAGGCGATTATCTCCTTGACTTTTTGTTACTATTAATATGTTGAAAGAAACTTTTTTACTATTATTTTTGATACAGTCAGGTCCAGAAATATTGGGACATCGACACAATTCTAACATCTTTGGCTCTATACACCACCACAATGGAGTTGGAATGAAACAAACACAACGTGCGTTAACTGCAGACTGTCAGCTTTAATTTGAGGGTATGTACATCCAACTCAGGTGAACGGTGTAGGACTTACAGCAGTTTGTATATGTGCCTCCCACTTGTTAAGGGACCAAAAGTAATGGGACAATTGGCTTCTCAGCTGTTCCATGGCCAGGTGTGTGATATTCCCTCATTACCCCAATTACAATGTGCAGATAAAAGGCCCAGAGTTCATTTCAAGTATGCTATTTGCATTTGGAATCTGTTGCTGTCAACTCTCAAGATGAGATCCAAAGAGCTGTCACTATCAGTGAAGCAAGCCATCATTAGGCTGAAGAAACAAAACAAACCCATCAGAGAGATAGCAAGAACATTAGGCGTGGCCAAAACAACTGTTTGAAACATTCTCAAAAAGAAGGAATCCACCGGTGAGCTCAGCAACACCAAAAGACCTGGGAGACCACGGAAAACAAGTGTGGTGGATGACTGAAGAATTCTTTCCCTGGTGAAGAAAACACCCTTCACAACAGTTGGCCAGATCAAGAATACTCTCCAGGAGGTAGGTGTATGTGTGTCGAAGTCAACAATCAAGAGAAGACTTCACCAGAGTGAATACAGAGGGTTCACCACAAGATGTAAACCATTGATGAGCCTCAAAAACAGGAAAGCCAGATTAGAGTTTGCCAAACAACATCTAACAAAGCCTTCACAGTTCTGGAACAAGATCCTATGGACAGATGAGACCAAGATCAACTTGTACCAGAGTGATGGGAAGAGAAGAGTACGGAGAAGGAAAGGAATTACTCATGATCCTAAGCATACCACCTCATCAGTGAAGCATGGTGGTGATAGTGTCATGGCGTGGGCATGTATGGCTGCCAATGGAACTGGTTCTCTTGTATTTATTAATGATGTGACTGCTGACAAAAGCAGCAGGATGAATTCTGAAGTGTTTCGGGCAATATTATCTGCTCACATTCAGCCAAATGCTGCAGAACTCATTGGACGGCGCTTCACAGTGCAGATGGACAATGACCCAAAGCATACTGCAAAAGCAACCAAAGAGTTTTTGAAGGGACAGAAGTGGAATGTTATGCAATGGCCAAGTCAATCCTATTGAACATGCATTTCATTTGCTGAAGACAAAACTGAAGGGAAAATGCCCCAAGAACAAGCAGGAACTGAAGACAGTTGCAGTAGAGGCCTGGCAGAGCATCACCAGGGATGAAACCCAGTGTCTGGTGATGTCTATGCATTCCAGACTTCAGCCTGTGATTGACTGCAAAGGATTTGCAACCAAGTATTAAGAAGGGAAAGTTTGATTTATGATTATTATTCTGTCCCATTACTTTTGGTCCCTTAACAAGTGGGAGGTACATATGCAAACTGCTGTAAGTCTTACACCGTTCACCTGAGTTGGATGTACATACCCTCAAATTAAAGCTGACAGTCTGCAGTTAACGCACATTGTGTTTGTTTCATTCCAACTTCATTGTGGTGGTGTATAGAGCCAAAGATGTTAGAATTGTGTCGATGTCCCAATATTTCTGGACCTGACTGTATTTATTGCAAATCTTATTTCATTCTGAGCCTTAGCTTTCCTGATTTCATCTTTGCCACTTCTTGTTATTTGTTGGTATTCTGTCTTAGTTATGAGTCCTTCTTTCCATTTTCTGTATTGATCCCTTTTGTCTTTTAGTTTGTTAGAGAGATCTTTGTGCATATTTGTGATCTTTGGATTTCCTGTTTTTCTTTTTCAGTGGTATTGTGTTAGGCTAGGCTTCTTTGATTTTTCAGAATTTCCCAAGCATCTTAGGTTGTTTTCCCCTTTAAGAAATCCTTCCCACATTCTCTCTTTGTTAAAATCAGCTCTTTTAAAGTCTAGGACACTGGTTTGATTATTCTCTGTTGCTTGAGTATGTTTTATGCTGAATTCCAATATGGTATGGTCACTCTCACCCAAAGTTCCAGTAACAACTTCTTCCTCTATCACATCTTCTCTGTTAATGGCCTAAAACTTTATTTCTTTTCATTTCATTTCTCTTTCTCCTTCTCAAAACATTCTTCAAAGCTTTAACAAGCCTTGTAAATCAAGGAAAAGAAAATTATCCTAGTCAATCTCTTGGGTATTTTTTAATTTGTATATCCCTTTTAATTATTAAGACATCAGCCAGTTTCTCTTCTATGTCTAGTCCAGTGGTTCCCAAAGTGGGTGGTACCACCTCCTGGGGGGCAGTGGGATGCCTTAGGGGGGTGGCAGGGGGCGCTAGAGGCAAAAGGGGATGGCAGGGGGGCGCTAAGTGGCAAGGAGGGTGGCCCCCACCCTTTGGCCTGTGCCTCGCAGCTGTTACCTCCTTGCAAGCAAACAGCAAGAAAAAACAACTCCTTTCAGCTTCAGCATAGGCTAATTAGCCCGTTGATTAGATCAGCCTCCCGACTCTCAGCTGATTTGCTCTCAGCTGTTTTGTGCAGGGCTCTGCTGCTTGCTGCAAAGAGCTAAATTGCTGGAGCAGATTTTTTTTTCTCCTTGTGCTAATCAAGCTGAAAATGAAACTGAAAGTAAAGCAGGCTGTTGGGTGTTGGCTGTTTCTGCAAGGTTGGAAAATTAGGCAGAGGCAGATTTCTTTTTCTTCTTTTTCCTCACCAAAAAAGGTAGGTGCAAACAATGGGAAATTTAGGGCAAAAGAGGAGAGTTCAAGATTTTAAAACACAAAAGAAAAAAAGGAGAAAGAAAAAAGGCAAAAATGGGAAGGGAGAAAAAGAAAAAGAAATGAAAGTGAAAGATGTTATACATATTTAGAATTGAAATATGAATAGTAGTAAGAAATAAATGGGAAATCATGATTGTAAAAATGAAATGAATAATAATTGGAATATTTGTCTTTGTATTTTTGAAATCTAGACAATGATAAGTTTTTATTTTTTTTATTTTTTTTAGAAATATGAATAAGTATAAACTGTAACAATTGAATTACCTTTAATGGTATAGGGTGGTGAAAGTAAAAAGGATTAAGTTGTAGCTTGGATAACAGCTAGAATATTTTTAAATTTAATTAGGGAAATTGTAACGATTGAAATATTTTTAATTATATATTGTGATGAAAGTAGAAATGATTAAGTTGTGATTTGGAGGATTATATGGGCAAAACTATTTGGGTTATTGGGAGAATTTAAGATGTAAAAATGAGTAACAAGGGGAAAACTCTATTTAATTTGGGAATTGTAATAATTGAGATACTATTAATTATATATTGTGTTGAAAGCAGAGATGGTTAAGTTGTGGTTTGGAGGAATACATGGGGAAAATTATTTGGTTTATTATTGGTAAATATAATTAATTGATTTGTAAGAAATTGGATTGCATGGAAATAATTGGAATATTCATGTTCATATTGATTAATATACAAAAAAGATAATTATGTAACTAATTGATTTATATTAAAATGTTGAATTTGTATTAAACAACTGTAATATCACATAATTAACCAATATGAGGATGGATATAAAAATAGATGACAGTGGAAAGGGGTGTAATATAGAATAGAAGGGAAATATTTGATTAAGATTAGAGATGAGGATGAAGGGTAATATTGGTTTTTTAAAAAAAAAATAGATGAGGAATAGATGAGGAAATATAGAAATTGTAAATTTAATTGAAATAATTAAACACTGTTTAAATTTGTGAACCGGCCAAATACTGTGTTCAAAGAAAATACATTGTATGTTTGTATGTGTGTTTCTAATTATTGCTATTTATTCATATTTGTTCTCTTTTATTCTTTAAAGTTTAACAATTCATTCTTTATCTTAATATCTTTATATTTGTTTGGGGTTGCCTTTCTTCCCTTTCATCTTTTTTATTGTACAGCAATCTTTCTCCTCAAACCTACCACCTCTCTCTTTTCTTTCCTTCTTACTTTCTCTTCCCCCCTTCAGAAGGGGCCCTTCTCCTCCTCCCTACTTCCCCTTCCTTTCTCCTTCTCCTCCTTTCTTCCTCCCTCTCTTACCCTCACTCCTACTCTAATTTCCCTTCCCTTCCTTCCTCCCTTCTCTTTCTTCCCTCTCTCCTTCCTTCTTCCATCTCTCTTCTCCTTCCTTCATCCCTCTCTATTGCTGTATTCATTTTCAATTTTATATTTTCCACTGTGGAGTTCAGGCAACCCCAGTCTTTCTTTCATTTATCAAGTATATTTCTCAAAATTTCCCCTCATCTTTTTAATTATTAGCAGTATATTTCATCTTATTCCATTTTTTCTTTTAAATCTTTACTCAAACAATCTTCCAATCCTTAGACTTTTGACTTTTAACAATATATTTTTACTTTACTTCTTATAAGTATATCATTTGAATCATTTTTTGCGTTTCAATTTCATTCAGTTTTACATTTGATTTCCATATTCCATCTTATTCAATTAATTCTTATATTATAATTTATTCTCTCCTTTTAGTGCTTCTTCCAATATCATTCTTTCTTTCACATTACATTGTTCTATTTTTCATTTAACAGCATTTTCACATATAATTTCTACAACTAGCATCCTTCTCTTTATTAACAAATTAACGTGTTCACTGACTCTTAACCATTTTCTCTTAGTCTCTCCACAGTTCTCTTTCTTGATGTTTTCCTCCCTTTCTCCCATTTCTTTACCTTCTTCTTTTTCCTGTTCTTATATCTCTCCTTCAGCCTTTTTCCTTTAATTTTAACTCTATTACTTTTCATTCTCAATCTTACCCCATTTATTTCTCTTTTCCTCATATTTGAGATGTATTTTCCCATATCCATTTTTATTCTATCACTATTGAACCCAATGTAATCATCTTTATCTTTTTTTCAGTTATTTCCTTTTCAATATTATCTCCTTGTTTCTCTTGCTTCTCATTCATCTTTTCTCTTTCTCTTTTTTTTGCAAGCTAACCAATTCTCTGCTTCTTTATTTCTCTTAATTCCTGGACATTCAGGCATATAGAGAAACTGGTGTTCTATATTTCTTCCATCTAGGGAACATTTCAGGGGTTTCAGCATGGGGCGACGGTTTATGAAGCCATTAACCCCTTGGATATTTACTACATCATTAGAAAAGGGAGCCAGCAGCTTTGTAATTACAGATCTACATGCCCCTGTGTCTATTAAGAAGGTTACATTATTGCCCCCTATTTTCATTCAGACCAAGGGTTCAGGGGTGGCTTGACTGAACCCTGGTCCCCTTCAGTCTTCAGGCCTCTCATCTACTGTGGCCAGGCCTATGGCTTCCTTTCTTTACAGAATGACTTTGCAACTTTTCTTCAAATTCAGATTGATCTCACTAGGCTGAGAAAGCAACTTGTATCATGCAATTTCAACTTTCACGGAGGCCATGTGGCTCTGCTTACTTTGTGCTAAAACAAGGCCTTTCTCGTTTTACTGCCAAGGTAAACTTCTAAAACAGCGGTTCTCAACTGGGGGTCGCGACCCCTTTGGGGGTCGAACGGCCATTTCACAGGGGTCGCCAAAGCCCTCTCTCGCCCCCCCGCCTTCACTCACCCTTTCCCTCTGCCTCTGTTGGATCGCCGTCCGCCATTCGCTTACTCCGCCCACCCCCAATCTATTGCTGCCTCCTGAATCCCAGCTGATGGCTAGAGGGAAACAAACCATTTAAATTCTTGCCGCGGGGCTTCAAAGGGCCGCCCTACAGCTGATCAGTATTAAAAGAAAACAAATGAGAAGACCGGTGCCTGCAAAAATAGAAAAAAACAGCCCCTTTCAGCTTCAGCATAGGTTAATTACCAAAAGTTGATTTGATCAGCCTCCGGACTCTCAGCTGATTTGCTCTCAGCTGTTTTGCAGAGGGCTCTGTTGCTAGCTGCAAAGAGAGGAGCAGATTTTTTTTCCCCTAGCTATGCTGAAAAAACAAAACTGAAAGTAAAGCAGGGTCTTTGCTGCAACGTGACAAAATGAGGCAGAGAGAGATTTCTTTTTCTTTTTCTTTTTCCTCACCAAAAAAGGTAGGTGCAAAACTGCAAACAATGGGAAATTTAGGGCAAAAGAGGAGGTTCAAGATTTTAAAACACAAAAGAAAAAAAGCTCTATTTAACTAGGGAATTGTAATAATTGAGATACTATTAATTGTATATTGTGTTGAAAGCAGAAATGGTTAAGTTGTGATTTGGAGGAATATGGGGAAACTATTTGGTTTATTATTATTGGTAAATATAATTAATTGATTTGTAAGAAATTGGATTGCGTGGAAATAATTGGAACATTCATGTTCATATTAATTGATATACAAAAAAGATAGTTATATAACTAATTGATTTATATTAAAATGTTGAATTTGTATTAAACAACTGTATTACATAATGATGTAATTAACCAATGTGAGGATGGATATAAAAATAGATGACAATGGGAAGGGGTATAATATAGAATAGAAGGGGAAAATTGAATTTGATTAAGATTAGAGATGAGGATGAAGGGTAATATTGGTTTTTTTAAAAAAATAGGTGAGGAATAAATATGGCAAAAAGAAAATATAGAAATTGTAAATTTAATTGAAATGACTAAACACTGGTTAAATTTGTGGCCAAATACTCTGTTCAAAGAAAATACATTGTATGTTTGTATGTGTGTTTCTAATTATTGCTATTGATTCATATTTGTTCTCTTTTATTCTTTAAAGTTTAACAATTCATTCTTTATCTTAATATCTTTATACTTGTTTGGGGTTGGTTTTCTTCCCTTTCATCTTTTTTATTGTACACCAATCTTTCTCCTCAAACCTACCACCTCTCTCTTTTCTTTCCTTCTTACTTTCTCTTCCCCCCGCTCTTCTTCTCCTCCTCCTCCTCTCTTCCTCCCTCCCTTACCCTCACTCCTACTCTAATTTCCCTTCCCTTCCTTCATCCCTCTCTATTGCTGTATCCTTTTATGCATATGGACTATTCAGAGGGCTGAAAAAGTTATTTTTGACTGGTCCTCGCACTTTTGACCAGTCCTCGAACTTACGACTGTCCTCACATTTTACTTTTTTTGCCCTATCTTATCACCATGGTGAAGAGAAGCAGTTGTGAAATGAGTGACATGGTTGTTAAGAATGCTGCACAGGCATAAATGTGAGGATGGTCATAAGTGTGAGGACCAGTCAAAAGTGTGAGGATCTGTCAGAAATGACTTTTTTCAGCCCTCTGAGTACTCCCTATACACATAGCCATGGCCACCCGGTCACATGACCAGCTAGCCATGCCCACCCAGTCACATGACCTCCAAGCCATGCCCACAAAATAAGCCACGCCCACAGAACCGATAGTAAAAAAATTTAGAACCCACCCCTGGTTGGGGGTCACCAGAACATGAGGAACTGTATTAATGGGTCGCGGCATTAGGAAGGTTGAGAACCACTGTTCTAAAACAACATACGCACAACTTTGCAAGGGTGATTCAAACATGCAGCCCTGGGCCCCTTTATTGCAGGGCAATCTTCTTAGCTAACACAAGAACTGTCTTTCCTCTTTCTGTCCTTTTACTGCTGAGCAGAATACTTTACTCAGTTAAATCCAGTGGCTCTGCGAAACACTGACGGAGCTCCTTTTAGGAGCTCCAGCCCCGTGACTCCGTATAGCCGCTAGAACAGCGAAAATCAGCTGTCTAACGGCTTTAAAACTCTCCCCCAGGATAAAGGGGGAGAGAAGAGCAGAAGGGTCTGGGTAGAGCTCCCCTAGACCCCCAGGCTTTTTTTTTTAAGCTTGGGGTTTGCAGGGTGGGAGCTCCCTTTCTGAAAGCCCTTCAAATCTCCGGAGCCGGGATGAGTCTGCTTAAAGCAGACCGAAGCGTCGCAACCACACCAGCAAGCAATTAAAAGGATTATAAAGAAATTGAATTTTGGATTTTGGATGCTGGCAGAGTTAATCCAGGAGACTAAAAATGTAAGTATTGTACATTAACTCCGTTTAAAAAAAGATGGCGCCTTAGGGTGTGAAAATGAAACTTATAAGTGAAAGTCCTTGTTAACATCAGTAACATTGTTAAAGCTATCGGGTTATTCAAGAAAAAGATTTAAAGTGGAACTGGAATGGAAAAGATTTGATTTTAACTAACTTATATCTCTAATTTGCTTGGAAATAATTGGAGTTATGACCTGATAGCTGAATTAATACAAAAATAAAGAGACAATTGAAAAATGGCTGAAATTAAAGATGAATTATATGAGTCAGCAAATTTACAAGCAGTGACGAAGGACTTAAAAGACTTTTTAAAATCTTTTACTGCTGAGATAAGACAGATAATTAAAAACTATTCAAGATTTTAAATTGGGGAATAATAATGACTTGCTGGCTGGAGAAGAGGAAGAAATTAATCAGGACAATGGGCCTTTGGTGGATAGAAGAGACATTGCTGGGGCTAAAATGGAGGTTATTATATTGAAAACCTAGGTTCTGGAAGAGGCTTCCATTCAATTAACTGAGAAACAGCAAGAAGACTCTTTACTGCAGGTTGATAAATATTTTGACAAGTGTTGGCTCTACAGACAGACTCAATATATAATGAATGAACTGATGGATTACAAATGCAGGAAGAGTCGAAATGGGGGCTTCAAATTAAAGGAAACAATCCCAAGAAGAGAACGAATTCCCAAGACATACCAACTACAATTTCAAACCCAAAATTTTTTGAAAATAAAAGCAGGGGGAGGAGCAATGCTGAAGAAGAAAGTATTATTGAAGAAGGACTTGAAAAAATATAGAAAGAAAAAAAGATTGGTCATATTTTGGAGATTGTCTCATGATGTTAAAAGATTTAATTAAAGTTGGATAACTTTTGAATTTTACGGTAGTTTTAAAGTATTGAAGTTTAAAGGTGGATAGCTTAAAATTTAATGGATAACTTTTTGAAAGTCTTGAAACTTATATTTTGGAGAATGTTCTGCTAATGTATTAAGAGATTTTAAAATGTTTAAAATAAGATTATGGTTTTTTTTTTACAAATGTGAAATGTGATAAGACAATTTATAAAAGGAAGGTTGAAGTATAATTTTTAAAAGGGGAGTTAACAAGTGTGAGAGAGTTTTGAATTCTGTAATAGTTAGCATATTTTAGCTTATGTTTGTTAAATGCTATATCCTGTTTTTGCTCTGGGAAGTCCGAGGGGGAATTGGGGGGGGGGTTGGGGGGGATAAAATGATGTATGATAATTGATTGTGTAATGTTTGGTTGTTTGAATATAAAAAATAAAAAACTTTTGTTTCAAAAAAATAATCCAAATGGAATTTGGGATGCAAAGAGAAGGAAAGCAAGTTTTGTCACTTTTGTGGCTAAGCAAAGGTCTCAATTAGATGCAAACAAAGTCTTTTTATAAGTTGTGCGCAGAGAAGAGATGCATTTTCACTCAAACAGAATATCCATCAATGCTCCAAGAGAAAGAAAGGGAAGAAGCGACTTTGCCTTCTGCCTTGGAAACCACGGGGACGCACTCCTCTCTGAAAATCATAGATCTTGACCTCCCGAGTCAATTGACCACAGCCTTTTCCTCTGGAGTTTCCACTTTATCTCTGCGGCACTCTCGGATATGAAGGCCAGGGCTAACATGTGGGCATTCTTGGGATCCAGGGGATTGATTGGAGTGTATGTCTTATAAGTCTCAACAAGCCTTTTGAGAAAGTCTCAGGGCTTTCCTCAGTCTTTTGTATTACCAAGGAAGGCTTGGACATGTTTACTGGAGGTTTATCAGCCTGCTCTAAACCTTGAAGGAGCGATGCTTGATAAGCTTGAAGGTTGACCATGTCATTATAGGGATCCCACTATGGGTCCCGTCTTGGAAACCGTTGGTCTAATATAGCCTGGAGGTTTCCCCCGTCCGTGGGTTTTAAGCTCTTACTAATGGCATTACTTAATCTCTCTCTCTCTTCACCATTAAGGAGAGTGGTCATCAGCTGTTCCAAGTCCTGCCAGGTAGGATTGTGGGTCTTTATAATGGCTTGCTGGAAGGAAAAAAGAAGCTTTTCCCTTTAAGGATTGTTGGAAGGCAGAGCTTCCTTTTTTCTTGAATTCAAAACTCCCGGCTGGGAGATTACTTCGAAATGATTGGAGGTCAGCTACTTGAGAGCAGAATTAGTTTATTGGTTTATAGGAAGGCAGGCAAGAAACAAATACAAGCACAGTGTTCCAAGGCTAGCCTATTTGAGCTGTAAGAAAAACCCTTTTTATATCCTAAAAGGTCTTTTGATTTTTCTA
Organism: Arizona elegans; assembly: GCA_022577455.1. Classification (NCBI taxonomy): domain Eukaryota; kingdom Metazoa; phylum Chordata; class Lepidosauria; order Squamata; family Colubridae; genus Arizona; species Arizona elegans. The sequence goes on from JAKOOJ010000009.1 coordinate 52,824,069, forward strand.
TGTGACTCTTTAAAGTCTTTTGATTTGGCGTGTGAATCCTTTGATTTGTGTGTGTGATTGTTTTATGGTGTTTAAATCCTGCTTTTTTTTTGTGATTGGGTTCTTCCGTCCTGGATCTGGCAAATAAGTAATTGTTTTCTAGTCCAGTCTCTGTTTTTCCTAGCCCTTTCCAACTTAGGTGTCTCCCTCTGGCTATTTCACCTTGCCCCTTCTGATGTCCCTTGCAATGCATCATCGCTTCTGTCTTTGGTATCTTGACAGTGACTATGAGTCTCTCGATTAGAAAGGGATGTTTAATTTCTTTTTGTTTGATGTCTTGTACGAGTTTTTCATTTTCAGCTATTAATTTGTCTAAGAACTTCTATCTCTTCCTTGAGGTTATTTACCCAGAAGCATCATTTCTTCGGAGATAGTAATTACTGTAGGTAAATCTTTTAGTCTTGCTATTTCTAATGTAAGTTGATTCTGATTTTTTTTTTTTATTAAGCTGTCATTTTCGAATTGCTTAGCTTCTATTTTTTTTTCATTTTGCAAATCATCTAATTGCTGTTTAGCTTGCATAGTCATATTATCTTTAAGATTTTCAATATTTATTTTGTGTCCTATTTGTAAATCATCTTTCACTTTTGATAATTCTTCATGACTGAATAAAAGCTGAGTCCTCAATCTCTATAGTTCTGCTTCCACAGATCTGAGTCATCCTTGCAGGGCTAAAAGACATGAGAATGAGGTCCCCTCCCCACTTTCCGGGTGAGGAAAGGCATTGCAGGATTAGAAAAAAAGAAAAGGGGGGGGGGATAGATAGTTTACAGGCAAAGTTTGAAAGAACACAACCCATCAGTATTGTAGTTAAGTGAACTTAAAACGTTTCCTCATAAACTTGAGCTTATCTTAAAAGCACAAAGGAGTAGGAAAAGTTTAACTCTGTTCTTCACCCCATCTAGATGGCCAGACCAAACTGGGTGAGTCATTTTCCTTCCTCTTGGCGCCTTCAACTCTTTTTTTTTTTTAACAATTTAAAATTCATATCTCTAGAGATCAGGCATTTAACAAATGCAGTTACCTTGAAGGTACACAACGACTTAGACATACACACTAGGCATTATAGATGCACATCAACAAAATAATTTTTAACAGAAATCACATCATATTAATTAATTCAAATTATCTGAGTCTTCCCATTTAGACAGGCTTTACCTGCTAAACCCCGGGTGGGAAGAACAATTAAACAATTTTCTTCTCTATTCTTAGTTCTTTCAGAGTTCTCTGGCTCTTTTTAAGAATGGTAAATTATCAGAATCTTTATAACACTGCAGTATTTCTTTTTTCCTACTCTGAGTTCCTCCTACCACACATAACAGCATAAACTAACCATATCTTCTTTGGTCAGTCCCAACGTCTGAATCATTTTACTGTATGGTGGGCTTCCCAACTTCTAAATATTTTTCCTTTAAGGACTAGTCAGGTCTATTACAGTTTGGGATTCTTTCTAATTGTTTTAGTGAACTTCTCACTTTTTACTCAAAGTTACCTCCGTTGTTCAATCTTCTCAAGCACTGGATTGTCTCTGCCCTGGGGATGTTCTGTCTAGCTCTTTCTATTTTAGATCTCCTAGCAGGCGCTGGCCTATTTTTAAAGATCCAAAATGTATACAGATTTTTGTTCACACATCATTTGCACTTAGCCAGGGCTCTCATGAGCAAGTTTGAACTCCACTTTTCTTTTAAGGACCTTTATTTACCCAAACTGGTTTTCCTCTGTCATCCCTCAGCAAGGCCCATTTACTACATCTGTTTTCCTCTCTCTTCTTCAGGCTGGCCAGGACAGGCATCTGCCTCTCGTCCCATGCCTCAGACAAGTTTCCTTACCACCCTCTACAGGTATCTACCACCCTCGGGCTGCAACTTCCCATGTTTCCCCTTTCGATGTGGGGTTTTACACTTTGGTTCAGCCGGGCTACACAACATCAGCTCTGCCACTGATTTTCAGACCCCTCTTATAACGGAAATCTGGGAGGACCTGGTGCCCCCAACACAGACTATGGACACCACCTACACTTCACAGCTTCACAATTTCCTAAAAATCCTGGGCTTTGCTTTTGGGATTTTCACAGGATTTCTTTAAGTCACCTGAATTGGCCTTGGGGTCTTCATAATCCCCACTAAAACCTTTCTTAAAATTCTTCAACATACATTGAAGAGTTGTTCAGGGAACATTCCCTTTTCCAGCCATTTTCTAAGACACTGCCACTGACCTATGGTGCCGGATGTTCCAATGGTCACCAATAGGAACTGCAATGGCTTAACCACCCACACAATTCTAGAGTCTCATTAGGACACGCCGGTTCCATTAGGAAGGGACGTTTCCCAGACCCAGGGAGGTGATCAGGCTCCCTCTTCCACTCTCAAGGAGTGGGCCTACAATTCCCACAATACTGCAGACTCCTGCAGGAGTCTTCTTTTTTCTCAGCCGGCGTTATTTGTTAGCTTCTCTTGATTTCGTCTAGTTCTTGGATCGGTGGAAGCCATCGAGTGTCCAGAGGGGCCATCTGCTTCCTTCCAGAGAAAAACTCTCAGTGACACCTGAAGTCTCACCTGGGCACTGACTGCTCCGTTCCATCCCTTAGCAAAATCTTGCTTCATCTCCTGGCTGGCTCATCAAAAAATGTTGCAGAAAAATAAAAGAGATGAATTTTGAAATCAAGAGAAACGTTGTTTTTGGCCAAAAATGGTTCAGACAGATTAATTAATCTGTTATATTCTGAACAATGTTTTGATTCAGATTTGCATTCTTATAGTCTTTCAATAGTAGCAAAACAGGAAGTATGTGAAATAAACTTCCTACGTGCTAGGCTCACCCCCTTCTCTTATTGATTGGCAAGAGAAATTAGCTAACTCTGTGGTTTGACTTTTTGAACCCAGCAACTGTCTCTTTGCCTGCGGTTTGACTTCTTGAACTCTGCAACTGTCTCAAGTCAAAGGGGCCCTTCAGAGATCATCCAGGCTGACCCCATATTATTTCACTCTTATATTCAAATTTTACTTTACGTCCTACTTTAAGAGAGACATTTGTTCATGACATTTGTTCATGCTTATTGACGAGGAGGGCGCGGACCTAGCCTGCATCACTGAGACCTGATTGGGCCTGGAGGCAGGGGTTCCTCTCTCTGATCTATGCCCGCTGGGTTTCCATGCGCTGCACCAGCCGCAACTCTGGGGAAGGGGTGGGGAGGTGGTGGTTATTATTAGAGAAAGTTTTAGTCCCAGGGAGGTCACTGTCCCTCAGATAGGCGGGTGTGAATCTCTACTATTGAAATGGAGCCCTGGAGGACAGTCAGGTCTGTTGATTATGTACCTGTCTCCCAACTGCGTGTCTTCAGCCCTGCCCGCACTGCTTGAAGTCTTAGCTGAACTGACGGTTGAGCTACCCAACCTGATGGTAGTGGAAGATTTTAATCTCCCGTCAGCCGGTAAGACATCTGAGCTGGTTCGGGAGTTCATGGCCTCCATGATGGCCATGGACCTGACTCAGGTTGTACAGGGCCCAACTCACAGTGGCGGACACACACTTGAACTGATTTTTGTCTCTGGGCAGTGGATAAATGTTCAGGGTAGGGGGGGATTATCTATTCAACCCCTGTCATGGACTGACCATTATCCCTTAGGCTGGACTTTCTATCCGCTAACCCCCATGCTGGGAGGCGGGACCAGTACATTGGTTCCGCCCCAGGCGCCTGATGGATCCTGAAAGATTCCTGACAGAGCTTGGGACATTTCCCACATCCCTATCCCGCGATTCGCCAGAGGCCCTGGTGGATGCCTGGGAACAGGCTGCTGCTGGGGCATTGAATCGAATTGCCCCCTTGCGGCCTCCTTTGACAGGGATCCCGTGCAGCTCCATGGTTTACCGCGGAGCTCAGGGAGATGAAGCATCAGAAGAGACGCCTAGAAGGCTGTTGGAAGTCTTCCCATTCCGAGTCTGATCAAATAAAGTTAAGAACCTATATTAGGTCTTATCTTGTGGCGATGGAAGCAGCGAAGCATGATTACTTTGCCGCTCTCATTGCATCTGCAGAGAATCGCCCAGCAGCCTTGTTTCAAGTCACCCGCTCCCTTCTTAATCAGGGAGCAAGGGAGGACTCCTTACAGGGCAGTGCTGAGGATTTTGCTCAATTCCTGCAAGACAAAATCGCTCAGATCCGGACGGGTTTAGACTCTGACTGGACGGGGTCTGACGAGGAGACGGGAGCAAGTCTTGAAGGTGACATCTGGGTTGACTTTGACCCTGTATCCATAGATGAAGTGGACAGGATTATGGGTAGATTGGGGGCCTCCACATATTTGTTGGACCCATGTCCCTCCTGGCTTGTTGCGGCAACCAGAGAGGTGACTAGAGACTGGATCCAGGCGATTGTCAATGCTTCGTTGAGGGATGGGGTCTTCCCTGCCACCCTTAAGGAGGTTGTGGTTCGATCCCTTCTCAAGAAGCCTGCCCTCGATCTGGCCTCCTTGAACAACTTTCGTCTTGTCTCCAACCTTTGCTTTATAGCGAAGGTTGTTGAGTCCGTGGTGGCGTACCAACTTCCACAATTCCTGGAGGAAACGGATTATCTAGACCCATACCAATCGGGTTTCAGGCGTGGACACAGCATGGAAACGGCATTGGTCGCTCTGGTGAATTATCTCTGGTGGGCCCGGGATGGGGGTTATTCCTCCATCCTGGTCCTACTTGACCTCTCAACGGCTATTGATACCATCGACCATAGTATCCTACTGCGACGACTCGGGGGGTTGTGGGTGGGGGCACTGTTTTGCAGTGGTTCTCCTCCTACCTGTGGGTCGTACGCAGTTTGTCTGGGCGGGGGGTCAGAGATCGTCTCTGAAACCCCTTACGTGTGGGGTGCCTCAGGGGTCGGTTCTCTCCCCCTTGCTCTTTAACATCTAAATGAAGCTGCTGGGTGAGATCATTCGCAGTTTTGGGGTGAGGTATCATCAATATGCTGATGATACCCAGCTTTACATCTCCACCCCGGACCAACCTAGAGATGCCTTTCTGTAATGTCTAATTGCCTGGAGGCGGTGCGGGTCTGGATGGGTAGGAACAGGCTCAGAATCAACCCTTCCAAAACGGAGTGGCTGTGGTTGCCGGCATCTCATGATCTAGTGGCCCCACCTCTTTTGATGGGAGGGGAATTGCTTACTCCCTCTGAAAGGGCGCGTAACTTAGGCATCCTCCTGGATTCGTGGCTGTCTTTAGTGAACCATCTGACGGCCATGACCAGGGGGGCTTTTGCACAGGTCCGCCTGGTGCGCCAGTCACGTCTTTTCCTAGACAGGGATGCACTCCGCACAGTCACCCAAGCTCTCGTCCTCTCTCGTTTGGACTACTGTAATGCCCTCTACATGGGGCTGCCCTTGGGGTGTACCCGGAGGCTCCAGCTGGTCCAGAATGTGGCCACACAACTTGTTATGGGAGCTTCCCACTACTCCCGTGCAACAACTCTCCTGCGCGAGCTGCACTGGTTACCGGTGGTGCTTCGGATTTGCTTCAAGGTACTGGTACTTATCTATAAAGCCCTACATGGCACGGGCACGGGGTATTTACAGGACCACCTTCTGCCTGCCTCCCACCGCCCTGTGCGCTCACATAGGACTGCCCTCCTCCGGGTGCCATCGACCAGACAATGTTGGCTGGTGGCACCAAGGATGTGGGCGTTCTCTGTGGCCGCACTGACCCTCTGGAATGGGTTACCCACGGAGCTCCGGACGGCCCCTGACCTCCGCTCTTTCCGCTGACAGCTGAAGACATGGCTTTCCGAACAAATTTGCTGATCTGATGGGTGGTTTTAATTGAATGGATTTTAAATTGATTGTCTCTGTAGTTAGTTTTACTGTTTTATCGTTTTTATTGTCTTAATTTCTGTAAGTCGCCCTGAGTCCTTCGGGAGAAGGGCGGCATAAGTATAATTAATTAATTAATTAATTAATTAGATAAATAAATAAATAAATAAATAAATAAATAAATAAATAAATAATGTCATGGGAGGGGGAAGGGGACAGGAGCCAGATTAGGCCAGTACAGAGGCCTTTGATTGACTGTGCTCCCTCACACAGTGGGCCTTTAAGGCCTAGGCCTCCCTCACACAGTAGGCCTATGTAGGGAGCCTGATTAGGCCAGTACAGAGGCCTTTGATTGACCATGCTCCCTCACACAGTGGGCCTTTAAGGCCTAGGCCTCCCACGCTCAGTAGGCCTATGAAGCAAAGGGAGCCTGATTAGGCCAGTACAGAGGACTTTGATTGAGTGCTCCACGGCCTAACCGGATTGTCCGCCCCCACCTCACAGCTTCGGCCCATTTTCCCAGGATCGTCCTTCACTCATTGCACAAAGGACAGGACTACACCAACCGAGGTGAAACAGGTATGGAGGCCACAGTGGAGACCCAGCCTATTTCAGCAGGGGTAGAGGAGGTGCAGCATGGCCCATACCATCTATATACCAAATTTTATAGTATTCTGTGTCCTCTTTTTCTTTGAGTTCTTTTGTCAATTTATCCATCTCTGCGCATTCCAATTTTTTTTTATTAACTCCTCTTCTGTTGGTGTGCTTTCTTTTTTCCAATTTTGGGCATAAGCTATGCGGGCAGCTGTTAGAATATGTAATATTAAATATTTTATTTCCTTTGTGTAATTTTCTGTAAAGATCCCTAGCAAAAATGTCTCTGGTTCTCCCTTTATTGATTGTTGCGTTATTTTCTGTAGCCATTTTTTGACTTTGGCCCAAAACTTCTTTGCTGCTGGACAAGTCCACCAGAGATGATAATATGTTCCATAATTGTTTTTGCATTTCCAGCATACTGGGGATGTGCTCGGAAACATCTTGGCTATTCTGTCTGGTGGTAAATGAAATCTATGGAATATCTTCAACTGGTTTTCCTTGTATGCCGTAGACAATGTTAATTTCATATTTATTCGCCACATCTTTTCCCACTTCTCTAATTCTACTGTATGATTAAAGTTCCTTGCCCACTTGATCATGGTTTCTTTAACTGTTTCCTCTTCCATTTTATACCATAATAAGAATTTGTATATTTTGCTAATTAATTTCTGTTCCGTCCCATATATAATTTTATCCAATTCATTTTGCTCCAATTGTACCTCATTCGTCTTTGTATCTTCTTTATATTTTGACCAAATTTGTGAATATGTCCACCATTCAATTTCCTTATTCAAATCCTGTTCCAATTCTTGCTTTGTTTTTAGTTTTCCCAAATCATTTAAAATATCCCTATATCTGATTATCTTGGTCCAATCTATTAAATTTGGGTGTGTTAGTGTTTCAGTAGGAGAGATCTAGGTCGGTATCTTCGTATAATGTTGTTTTTTAATTTTAATCCAAATTGATAGCAGTGCATTCCTGAGATTGTGCCTTCTGAAGTATACATGTGTTTTACATTTCTCATCCCACAGAAATGCATGCCATCCTACCTGTAGATCATGCCCTTCGATTATTAATATTCTTTTACTTCTCAGCTCCATCCATTCTTTCAACCATGTTAGGCATGCTGCATGATAGTATATCTCCCATTCCGGGAGTGCTACTCCTCCTCTTTTGCTGGTATCTTGCAGAACTTTTAATCTAATTCTGGGCTTTTTCCCTTGCCATATAAATTTTGAAATCAATTTATTTAATGAATCAAAAAATATTTTGTCTAATTTTATCGGTATAACCTGGAAGAGGAATAAAATTTTAGGCAAGATACTCATTTTAATTGCTGCGACTCTTCCCATGAATGAAATTTGTAAGTTCTTCCAATTATCCAAATCTTTATTAATTTGCTGTATTAATTTATCATAATTATCTTTTTTACTTGAGGAACCTCTTGCAGTGAGCCAGATTGCTAGATATTTTATTCTTTTAGTTGTTTGGATCTTCATATTTTCTTCTAGTTCTTCCTCTTATTTTTTTGTGAGATTTTTAGTTAATAAATTTAATAATTTAATTCGTCTTATTTATAGGGTCATGGGTAAGGCGTTTTAAATTGGGGAGCCATTTTGGATTTAATTCTGTTTTAAACGTATTTTAATGTTAATATTGTATGTTTTTTAATTTTGGCTGTTCACCGCCCCGAGTCCTTCGGGAGAGGGGGCGGTATAAAAATCAAATAAATAAATAAATAAATAAATAAATAAATAAATAAATAAATAAATAAATTAGATTTTCTTTTATTTATTTTTAGTCCAGCCACTGCACCAAATTCTTCTATTTTTTAAATTAATTTTGGACCTGATTTTAAGGGTTCCTCCATAATGAAGCCCAAATCATCGGTCATATCTTGGTTCATAATTACTCTTGCAGTTTGTTTTGTATATATTTTCTCAATCATTTTTTCAAATTTAGTCCTGAATTCCATACTTTGCAATTGTTGTACTAAAGTAGGAAAAGTAGGTCCAGCTAGATGATCACTGAAGGGCCCTCTTTGTTCATAGTATTGTAGAAGAGAAATTGTGCTTGCAAATGTATCCAGTTGAAATAAAAGGCAGACACATTCCTTCTTTGATGAAGAACAGTGAGGAGAGGCCCCTCAGTTGTCAAAGATACAAGCATTTTGGGTGATTTACAACTTAAAAGTCAGAGAGACAAGGATGACCATATTGTTGTATCAACAAGAGATAATTTGAATCTATGCTTCAGTAATCTACATGAAGAATTATGAATGTTGGCAGAGAATAAAATGAAACAGAAATTAGGAAGTGTCAATTAAAAATGACAAATGTATATGACCATATGAATTGCTGAGTTAACATAATCCTTTGTTTGAAAATGTATAAAGACTGAGGTCTCCATTTTATATTTTGCTCAGACTCTTTAGGTAGCAATACCTGTTTGAGCCTTATTGCAATAATAAAGCTGACTCTGTCTGCCCAAAGGGATGTCTCTTAATTCCTTCCTTCCATAACAGTACCATAAATTTCCAATTCAAATTATCAAAAGCTTTTTGGGCATCAAGGAAAACCAGTGAGGCTTGTTTTTCCGGGTGCGCCTTGTAAAACTCTAATATATTTATTATCATCCGTGTATTATTTTTGATTTGTCGGCCTGGTAGGAAACTATTTTGATCTGGCTGTATATGTTTATTTAAAACTCTTTTTGTCCTCTCAGCTATAATTGACATGAATATTTTGTAATCAGTGTTTAACAAAGAAATTGGCCTGTAATTCTGTATTAATTGATGGTCTGAATCTTCCTTAAGTATGAGCGTAATTAAAGCTTCTGTCCAGGTTTTTGGTATATTTGTTTGTTCTAAAGCTTCGTTGAATATTTCCAGCATTAATCCTCCTGTCTGTTCTTGTATAATCCTATACAGCTCCACTGGTATTCCATCTGGGCCTGGCGTTTTGTTATTTTTTTGTCTTTTCATTGCAATTCCAGATTCTGTTTCTGATATTGGTCGATTTAATATTTCCTGTTGTTCATCTGTAAGTTTACATATATTTATTTCCTCTAAATAATTTTTAATCTTTGCTTCTGGTATTTCTTCCTGTGTATATAATTTAGAAAAGAACGTATATATAATTTGCTTCTTATCTTCTCTTTCATGTTGGATTGTTCCTTTATCATCTTTCAATTGATATATCATTCATTTGTCTCTCTCCTTTTTTAATTTGTAAGCTAACCATCTGCTCACTTTATTTGTGTGTTCGAAATAATTTTGCTTTGACATCTTTATTTTCAATGCTACTTCTTTTTGGGTTATTAGATTTAATTTATGTTTAATTCTTCTCCATTCCTCTTTTATTTTTTTATTTTGGGGGTCTTTCTGTAAGTTTTCTTCTAATTTTTTAAGTTCTTCCTGAAATTTTCCTTGTTGGGACTTTTTTTCTTTCTTTTTTCTTGCCATATAGGTTATTGTCACTCCTCTAATATATGCCTTTAACGTGTCCCAGAGATTTTGAATTGACGTATCTTCTTTTTTATTTATGCTTAAAAAAGTCTTCAACTCATTTTCCAGCAATTGCTTATACTCTTTCTCCTTACATATGTTTTGATTTACAGTCCATCTTTTATATTTTTTTTGTCCTTTCCAATATATGATTATTGGGTTGTGGGCCGCCCATTCATTTATTCCTATTTCTATTTTTTCTAAACCTAGTTGTAGTTGTACTATCATCCAGGCCATGTTGATCCTAGACCATGATTGATGTGGGTGGGAATAAAACGTATATTGTTTCTCTTCTTTATTTATTTCTCTCCATGTATCTCTTAACTTTAATTCTGTTAACATATTGAAGAATTCTTTAGGTAATATTTCCTTCTTTTTTTTATTCTTTTTGTTGCTAATATAATGTTTTTGACTATCTATTATGGCATTATAATCACCTACTATGCATATATTGTCATGGCCTAGTTCTAATATTTTGTTATGTAGTTTCTTAAAATATTCCTGTTGGTTTTTATTTGGGGCATATATTACTACTAATAGGATTTGTTTCTGTTCTGTGTCTAATTCTATCATCAAAGTTCTACCTTCTTCATCTGCGTAAACTAATTTTGAGTTTATTCTCTCTTTTATATATACCGCAATTTCTCTTCCTTTCTGTTGTGTTAGTGATGCATATAATCTTCCTAGTGTCGCGTTTTCTTATAATTTCTGGAATCTTTTTTTTATATGTACCTCTTGCAGGCAGGTCACATCTACCTCTAATTTTTTTAATTTCATAAAAGTTTGTGTTCTCTTTTTCAGTGAATTTAGGCCGTTAATATTCACTGAGAAGAGATTTAATGTCTCTTCCATTTCTTACAACAGTTGTTTCTTGGTGTTTCTTGTCTCTCTTTTTACTCTTCCTCTTGCTCCTTCTTTTTCTTCTCGCTCTTTTTCTTGGATTTTTCTTATTTCTCTCTCTTTTTCTATTTCCTCTTGTTGGTCGTCTTTCTGTCTTTTACTCTCTGATTCATCTTTACTTTCTTGTTCTTCTTGTAGGAGATAACTTTTATAAAATTCCTGTGCCTTTTCTATCAAATCCACCTTATATTTCCTATCTTGCCAAGTGATAAGAATGCTCTCTGGAATAATCCATCTGAACATCACTTTGTGCTTAATGAGTTGAGATGTAAGGAACTGGTACTGTTGTCTTTGGGTCTGAATTCTTCGTGGAATTTGTTTTAAGATTATGATTTCTTTACCTTTATATGTTATGGTTTCTTCCCTTGATTTCATGTAAATTTCGTCTCTTACTGGTTTTTTTGTGAATCTTTTATGCATTTCCCTTACCAATCGGTGTCTTCCTATGTAATTATTGTGTACACGGTAGATTTCATCTATGGTGTCTTTTATCTCCATCTTATTTCTTTGTGTTAACTCTGCCAATATTTCGACCATTCCCCCCCCCCGCCCCCCCGATCTTCCTCTTTCTCCTCCACAACATTCTGGAAGCAAAAAAAATACAAGGCTTTCTCCTTTTCCAGGAATATGATTGAATCTGACAGTTCCTTATTTGATTGTAATGCTTTCTGTTCCACCATTTCTAATTTAAGGTCTATTTGATCTACTTTTGTTTCCATATTTTTAATTTTTTGCTCATTCTCCAAAATTGTTTGCTGTATAGTTTTCATCTTTTCCTTCATATTTTTAAAGTCTTCCTTTACTTCTCCCATCTCATTTTTAATCTCTTTGTGATGTTCTCTCGCCTCTTCATGGTTATTGGCCATTTTTTCTTGTGACTTCATTAGGGTTTCTTGTATCATTTGGAGCCTGCTATGCATATTATTCATTGTCAGCTCTGTTTTATCTTTTTCTTTCCTCAACATGTTTTCTATTGACCGTTGGTTTGACAGGGAGGCCATAAGTGAGGGGTTAGTAATAGATTTTTTCCCCCATTTTGACTACTGTTGCTGTGGATGACATTGTTAAACTTCTAGTAAAATTCTTCCACAGTATCATAAAAATAAAGTGTTCCGTTTGGTTTTAATCGTTCTTCTATGTTTCTTAATTGCTATCTCCACCTTCTTCTTTTTTTTCTTTTTTTGAAATTTTTATTTATTTATTTTAAAACATAAAACATAAAACAACATCTTTTTGGAGCTTGGCCCGGTATAACATAAGTATAAATTCCCAATTTCATCGATTAACATCTTAAGACAAACAAAAAATAACAAAAAAAAAAAACCAAAAAAACACCCCAAATCTAAACCCAATTTTTATCATCCAATCTAACATCTTATTCTAACATTTAAGTTTTTATTATGTAGTCACCCTAACTCTTAAACTTAAAATCCAAACAGCACTTTATAGTATTCATTTATCATTTTAAACAATCAGTATTTCATGTATTTTCTGTACTTCAAAGACCCAAATCAAATCAATGTTTCTTTTAGAACATATCTAATAACCAATATAAAATATTTCATTCCTCTCTGAAAAACATTTTAAAGTCAATATCCATTCTTCAGAAGTATTTGCTTCATTCCTCCTAGGTTTATTTTTAGCTGGATTGTAGCTTAATTAGCTGGTTTCCAAGGATGCTTTCCTCCATTCCTAACCTTATTTATTGGCTGGATCACAGTTAGTTTTAACTGCTTCCAACATTTTCTCCTTCACTCCTCCTAGTTTTATTTTTAGCTGGATAACAGTTTTTCAGCTGTTTTCCAGGGATGCTTCACTCCACTCCTAACCTATATTTCGCTGGCTCACAGTTTAGCTTTAACTGCTCCCCAGTACGTCTCCTCCTCTCCTCCTAGGTTTATTTTTACTGGATCACAGCATAATAAGCTGTTTTCCAGGGATGCTTTCCTCCACTCCTTACCTTATATTTAACTGGTTCACAGTTTAGCTTTAATTGGTCCCCAGCGTTGCCTCCTCCACACCTCCTAGGTTTATTTTTGGCTGGTTCACAGCTTAATTAGCTGTTTTCCAGGATGCTTACCTCTACTCCTTACCTTATATTAACTGGTTCGCAGTTTGGCTCTAACTGCTCTCCAGCATTGCCTCCTCCACTCCTCCTAGGTTTATTTTTACTGGATCACAGCCTAGTCAGCTGCTCTCCAGGGATGCTTTCCTCCAGTCCTAATCTTATATTTAACAAATTCACAATTTAATTTTAATCATCTAATTCCTAAAATCATACTTCTTTAGCAATTTAAGATAATAATACGTTTTGAAATATATCTTCTCTTCTACTCTCTCTAGGCCAGTGGTGGGGTTCAAATAATTTAACAACAGGTTCTGTGGGCATGGCTAAGTGGGCGTGGCTAAGTGACCATGTGACTGGGTAGGTGTGGCTAAGTGACCATGTGACTGGGTGGGTGTGGCTAAGTGACCACGTGACTGGGTGGGCGTGGCTAAGTGACCATGTGACTGGGTGGGCGTGGCTGGTGGTTATGTGACTGGGTAGGTGTGGCTAGGTGGCCATGTGACTGGGTGGGCGTGGCCAACTTGACATTTCTTTTCCCCAATTACTGTTTTAAATATAAAAAAGATATACCAAACGGTTGTTTATTTATAAGTATTTAATACTTAAGAATAAGAGGTATACAGAACTAGATTTTGTTACAAGTTTTACAATATGAATGAAAAACTATACAAAACCATACAAGTTTTACAATATGAATAAAAACTATTTATTCAAAACCATTCAAGTTTTACAATATGAATAAAAACTATACATAGCTACACAAGTTTTATAAAATAAATTAATTAATTAAAAATTAAAAATTAAAAAAGGGGGCACCTGGCTGTGTTTACCTTTTCTGCTGCTGGAGCAGTTGGAGGCAGTCCGAGATGGGCCTTTGGGCCGGCTGCAGGGCAAGGTGATATAACCAGGGTAGGTAGGCTGTTGCTGCCCAGGTGGGAGGTGGGCACAGGCCTACAGGGCTGGCTGCAAGGTGAAGCAATGGGGTGGGGTAGGTCAGGGGTCTGCAACTTTAAACACTCAACCTAGAGGGAAAATTGGCCCAAATAGTATCTATTCTAGTCACAAGTTTGAACATAGTTGTCATTGCAACAGGAATGGCTCAAAGGGCAGGGTGTGGAGCATAAATGTTGTCCCTGGCAGATAAGGCCTTGTTCCACCAAGCCGCTACTTACTCAGCAACAGCAGAATAGTAATGGAAAACTGTTTAACAGGAAATGTAGCTATTGTCAGCTCTGTGACTTTTACATTAGATTTTCTGATATTTTAGCAGTAAGCTAATTCCTACTCCAAAAAATCCAGTTTTTATCTCCAATTTTCCATATTTTCCCCCAAGGCCAATGGAAAATTATCTTTTTATTACAGTCCATTTTTGAAGATCTAAAGGGTTTTTTCACAAAATGAAATCTGGATAATTATGATGTCCACATTAGGCAGATACATTTTTACATGGCTGCCCCATGCAGTTTTCTTATGCACCTTATTCAAGTACTCAACTTATGACCATTCATTTAATGACCATTTAAAGTTATAATGGCATTGAAGAATGTGAATTCACTTACAACCTTCCCAGGAGACCTCTGGCAAGCAAAGTCAATAGGAGAAGCCAGATTTCCTTAATGACCATGGTGATTTATTTAACAACTTCTGCAAAAAAAAGTCATAAAATCAGGTACAACAAACTTAACAACCACAATGCTTAGTCATAGACATTATGGTCCCAATGCTGGTTGTAAATCAAGGATTGCCTGTATATTCACCTTTCCTTGCTTACTTTTATGATGTATTCTGTATTGAAAGAAAATAAGCTCTTGTGTTGTTTGTGCCTGAAGCACCATCTCTATAGAGTATCTGTGAGGATTTGCAAAATGCTTCAAGTTCTCATGTGAGTAAAGTTAAAAACAATTTGTAAATAGTGTCCCCTTATTGTTCAAAATGTCCTTTTTAACAGTAGACAAAACTCAGGAGTCATCTGGTAGCCCCTTTTCAGAGTAACAAAAAACTCATCCCGCCTTTTAACTTAAACCATACAGTATATCTGCCCTATTCAGCTGTTCCAATGGAACAGCTCTGCAACCAGAGGTTCTGGAATGCATTGAAGCTGTTCTACAGTGCAGCTCTTATGATGACAGTAAATTTGGTTTAAATAAACTGCAGAAAAAAAGGGGTAGATCCACCATTTTTTAGAATACTGCCACATACTCTAAAATTAGAATAATTTAAAGCAATGGAAATCAACCACAATTCATCGCAAGCTCAGTCTTACTTTTAAAAGCATATTGTCTGTGGAATGTATTCCTACCAAGTTTATCCTTGAAAAATATTTGTTCAGAAAAATAGGTAACATGGTAACCTTGCTTTTACAGAAAACTCTGGAGCTTACAAATAGCTTTTTTAGAACATATCTGGCAATATTTTAGGTAACAAAATGGGCAACAGGTAGAAAACGCCTTTTAGTTTTCTAACAAAACAGGGAATAGTGTTATGTCTTTTTTTCTTCAATCTAGCTATGACCAGTTCTCAATATACAACTATATAATGCCAACATTACCATAACAGTGTTAAGAGCGTGCAACAAGTTGCCACCACCGCCCCTTCCGCCTTGCCGAGTCTCTGCTTCTGCCGATGACCCTTCCTTTCCCGAGGGCGTCCGGGAGTTTGGTGCTTGGCACTGGCACCACCCGTGACAGGGGAGCAACCTCCCCACGACCACAGCAAGACACGCACCTGCACAACTTCACTTTGACCCACACCCGGAGCTTAGACTCAACGTCACATGCCGTCCAATCAGGACCGGCCAGTAAGTTTTTTTGGGAGCTGCTCTCGGCGGCATTAGAATTTGCTGAGAAGACCCAGGAGAAGTGTTCGATCGGCCCGTCCGCGACTGGATGGGGTAGGGTAGCCGGTGGCCGCGTGGCCAACGAGGCTTGGGTGGAGGAAGTCGGCGAGGCACTTGGGTGGAGGAAGCCTCCAACCAAGAGCCTCGCAGGCTTCCTCCACTGTCCATCCAAGTGCCTCGCCGGTTTCCTCCACCCAAGCGCCTCGCCGGCTACCCCCAGTATCCACCCAAGCGCCTCACCGGCTACCCCCGCCATCCACCCAAGTGCCTCGCCGGCTTCCTCCACCCAAGCGCCTCGCCAGCTACCCCCACCCAAGTGCCTCACCAGCTTCCTCCACCCAAGCGCCTCACCGGCTACCCCCACCCAAGCGCCTCGCTGGCTACCCCCACCCAAGCGCCTCGCTGGCTTGGGTGGACGTAACCAGCGAGGCGCTTGGGTGGAGGTAAACAGCAAGGCGCTTGGGTGGGGGTAGCCGGCGAGGCACTTGGGTGGAGGTAAACGGCGAGGCACTTGGGTGGAGGTAAACGGCGAGGCACTTGGGTGGACGTAGCCGGCGAGGCACTTGGGTGGAGGTAAACGGTGAGGCGCTTGAGTGGGGGTAGCCGGCAAGGCATTTGCTTGGAGGTAAACGGCGAGGCGCTTGGGTGGGGTAGCCGGCGACGCGCTTGGGTGGAGGTAAACGGCAAGGCACTTGGGTGGGGGTAGCCGGCGACGCGCTTGCTTGGAGGTAAACGGCGAGGCGCTTGGGTGGGGGTAGCCGGCGAGGCGCTTGGGTGGACGGTGAGGGCAGCCGGCGTGGCCAATGAGGCTTGGGTGGGGCTACCTCCACCCAAGCGCTTCGCTGGTTATCCCCATCATGGAAATCACAAATAAAAAAAAAAGCCAAAATATAATTTTATTATCCTGTCCACCAAGATTCTGCTCCTACATTTTTAAAAAGGGTAGGCCGCGGCCGGTAGCCGGGCGGCCGCAGGTCGACCACCTTTCCCAGTCCCGCTTCCCCGAGGGCAGCATTCGGCTGTACTTGCCTATTCTGCTGCTGGAGTGGTCGGGGCAGTCCGAGGTGGGCGTTCGGGAACAGAGCGAGAGGCCGCCGTGGGCAAAGGTAGGAAAGCAGGCTGGGCCACGTGGTTGAGAGGAGCCAAAGATGAAAAGAAGCTATGCCTCGGTGTGTCACAAAGGCAAGCTTTGCAACACAGCGAGGGAGGCTAATAAATAGTGGTGGGGCAGGGTGAGGGGCGGGCGCCAGGTGGGCCAGCAGTTTAACAAACGGTTTGGTGTGCTGCCTGGCCAATAAATAGTGGTGGGGCGGGGTGAGGGGTGGGTGAGCCAGCAATTTAAAAAACGGTCCGGTGTGCTGTGGGGCCAATAAATTGCAAAAAAACACCGAACCGTTTGTTAAATTGCTGGCTCGCTCGCCCCATTTATTGGCAATAAATAGTAGTGCGGAGGGGCGGGGCAAGGGGCGGGGCGAGCCAGCAATTTAACAAGGGTTTGGCCGAACCCCCTAGAACCAGCAGAATCCCACCACTGCTCTAGGCCAATTCACCATAGTCATAGAATCTATAAACAAATCTTATTTATTCCCATTCTCTTGTTTGCTATAGAAAAACAACATTTTAAAACAACTTTCAAATCCATTTTCTATAACCATTAAAACATTTATTAATATCTTTTAGAGAATTCTTTCAAAGTATTCACATTTTTTCTATCAATCACATTTCTCGCTTTAAAAATGAGCATGTATAAATAGTTCTTAACAGTATTCAAAGCTTCATTCACATTTTCTTATTTTCTATAAAGCACAATATTTTTAACCATTTTAAAGAAACAATTTTCTGTAATTGTTAAATCTATCAGTAATTCTTATTGGTAATCAAAGATTCATTCATAATCTTCATATTTCTTATAGTTTACAGCATTTTAAACCACGCTTATTAATTTAAAAAAAATTAAAGAAATTTCTTTCAAAGTATCCACATTTTTTCTATAATAATCCTCGCTTTAGAAATCATCATCTATAAATAGTTCTTAGCAATATTCAGATATCCACATTTCCTTACTTTTTTTATAGAAAGTTTTTTTAAACAAAAGAACAGTTTTCTGTAATTATTAAATCTATCAGCAATTCTTATTAATACTCAGAAAGTCATTCATAATCTTCATATTCCTTGTAATTTTTTTCTATATTCCCATTTCCCCCCTTTTTTAAAAAAAGATTCTTTTAATAATAATAAAGAAGGGTAAACTTAAAAAAGAGAAAGGGAGAGGAAAAAAGAAATAGAAGTATGACAAAAAATATCAAAGGAAAAGATTCGAAAGAAAAAAGAAGGGAAAAAGGAAAAGCAAAAAGATAGGAATGAGGTAGAAAAATAATACAGAGCAAAAAAGAAAAAGGTAAAAAGAAGAGAGAGAGGAAAGAGAAACTCTTCCTTACATTGTTTAGGAGTCAAATTACATAAAAAACATTTACATCCATTTTAATCAAACTATGGTGTTTTTCTCATTCTGTCCAAACTCTTTCTTCTTCTTTTTTCTTCTTCTCCTTTTTCCAGTTCCAATATCCATAAAGTTATAAAGACTAACAGATTTAGTTCTTTTGTATTCCATATATGGTATCATCATGTCCTCTTCTAGGGATACACTTTTCTTCTTCATTACAACACCATTAATCAGCAGTTTTAACTGTTCCAAATAGCTTCTTCTTCCCCACTGTCCATAAGTAGTTCAAAAACAATTTGAATATATCCAAAATCAGACCTCCTTAGTTTTTCCTCACTATACTCCAGTTCGAGAAATAAGAGACAAAGTTTCTTCTTCAAACAGGAAGGAATACACAATTTGCAGTTTCCATTTTCACTTCTGTTAACAAGCGTCCATCTTAAACTTCCTCTGCTTATTATCCTCGCAGCTTTTAAAAAGACATTCCATTTCCTCTTCTCCTTCTTTCTCTTTACAGCTAATCCATTCTCTTTAATAACCAAAAATCCATCTAAAAAAACATTTAATTCCAAAAGCAGATAGTAGATATTATCGTCCTTTAAAGGGTCTTCTCTTCTCCTTGTTAATTATTTTAAATCTTTCGCCCCAATAATTCTTAGCCGCTGTTAGGGCCAGGGCATTGTTAGTCCCAAATATTTGAAAGCTGTTCCTGCCTGGGCTGGTCTTACTCACCCAGCATTCAAACAGCTTGCTCCAGCGTCTCCTCCTGCACTTCGCTTGTCCCGGCTGCCGCAGTTTTGGGGCAGCCGCCATTGCTGCCTCTCCCGCCGCCACCAGCGTAGAGAGTTATCCTCTGGCCTCAAGGAACCTGCTCATTCCTCTTGGCCGTCTGAGGAGGTCCCTCTTTGTCCCCCTGTCCCTACAGGACAGGGAAGGTCTGCAGACCTACCGGCGGGGGCTTGGCGGACGGGATTTTCGCGGGGCTCCGAAGAGCCCCGCTATTTCCACATCCGAATCGCCGCAGCGCCAACTGGAAGTGCTATCTCCACCTTCTGTCACCTTCTAATTTAATTATCTAATTTCTTACACGCTTACTTAATATCACTCTTATTTACTTTTTAAGTACTTATGATATTCAATGTGTGTGTGTGTGTGTGTGTGTGTATTCCCCCCTTTTTTTCCCTTTCTTAGACTCTAAGAGCAATTGCCTTAATCAATGTTTTATATTTGCCTTTTACCAATAACACATATATATCAATATATATCAATCACTTTAGTTCATTCACCACAGCTCCAATCAATTCTTTTACAATTCGTTAATTCTTTAACAATCGTTCCTTTTTTTTCTCCACTTCCAAATCCAGTCAATACATTAATTAAATGTTTTTCTTTTATTATTATTATTATTATTATTATTATTATTATTATTATTATTATTTGATATGCTGCCCTTCTCCGGAGACTGCCCTTTTCCGGAGACTCAGGGTGGCTTACAATGCGTTAAGCAATAGCCTTCATACTTTTGTATATTTATACAAAGTCAGCTTATTGCCCCCACAGTCTGGGTCCTTTTCAGATAGATTCTCTATAATTATTGTGAAGTACCAAGTAATACAAATATACCAATCCCTTTAGTTCATTCAGCACAAATCCAATCAATTCTTTTACACTTCATTAATTTTTAACAACCTTTCCTATTCCCCCCCCTTTCAAAACCAATCAACAAATTAATTTCTTTCAGTTTACACTTTCTATTATTGTTTTAAATTCCAACCAAATTTTCTCTTTTTTTAAATTTCTTTTCTATTATTTTCTCTCAAGTCCTTATTGCATCAGGCTCCTTCTATCACACAGTACAAGCTTAGTCACCTTCTATTCCACAGTACTATCTCTAAGTCCTTCAAGTTCTTCTCTTTGTATTCTATTTTCTTCTGTGTTTCTTCTTTTTTTTCCCTCTTCCCACTGCAATTTCACAATCTTCTTAATATATCTCAAGTTTATAAATCCATAATTGTCCACAGAAATAACCGTTAAGTTTATTTATACTTTCTGAGTTTACTTCCTCCTTAGTCCACCAGTCTATAGTCTCTAATCTCTTCATTTATTTATTTAGTCCAAAGTTTATGTATGTATCCCTTCCTTTCCGTGCCATTTTCACTTTCCTTTTCAAGTTAAGCCCTTAGCTTGAGTCCAAGTATCTCTCTTTGTTATTTTGTATCCCCTTTATGGGATCCTTCCTCCCATCGCACTAAGCTCTCCACTCAATCATCTCTCCGTTTTGCGCTTTTCTTTTCAATCGCCGCTTTCCTTCCTCTCCGTGTCTCACTCCTCTTGTGTCTCTACTCGATAGAATTTCGTCTTTTCTTCTTTTAGATCCTCCTCGACCACCAATGCTGGTTCCACTTTTTGCTTCCTCACTGTGCGGCCGCCATCGCTCTTGGTCCATCTTGAAGACGGACTTTTTCCCTGCAGGATTTAAGCGGTTTGGTCTTGTCATCCAGGATGATAGCGCATCGTCTGAAGTCTTCCAACTTTCCCCTTTAGTTTTCTGATCCCTCCGGGATCAGAAATGCCCTTAAAGGGCTCCTTATCAGGAATTAATTAGGATTTCGGGAGCTATAAATCACACCCTCACCCACTCTGCTCTGATGTCACCGCCGGAAGTCTCAATCTTTTTTCTGATCTTTCTAGCTCTTTAGTCCATTTATAACTTTCTAAAAAGTTCTAATCATTGCTGTTTATTCCAAAATAAAAATTTAAAGTTCTGAAACTTGTATTTAAAACTTATTTCACTAAGAATTGAAGGAAATTCACCCAGTGCTGTAAAATATGTTTATCTGACGGTTCCTAACAGCTGAAAAATAATTAACAAGCAATTTCCAAAAGTAATTAGAAAAGGAAACGTGAATCCAGTGTCCTTAAAGGTGCTGACCATGGTTTAAACAAGATGGTTATTCCTTCTTCTCCCAGAGAAATAAAGCTACTAGAGGCTATTGTCTTGTGATCTCCTCACAAAGACTGTCTGGAACATTTATGGGCAATCCCAAATCCTCTCCTTGTCTGGAGAGGAATTATTGAAGAGCCTGCATCTGTCAGCTCTTTGTTCCACCACAGTCATAAGTCTTATCTGCCATTTCTTCTCTGGAAGTCCAGGCCAATATTATTTTGTGTGAGCTGTCCAGCTTGAAAAAATCAGCTGTCTTCCTTAGAGCCCCTTGTCATTCAGAGCTCTTCCTTAGAAAGAAATAATCCTGGCAGAAGCTGCAATCCTTTGGATATGATCCTGCTCCCCACCCTGTCCTCTAGGCATCTGTTGTCTTTGAAGATTCTCTAGCCCACTCACATTGTTCCCAGACTGGGTTTTTGAGCTTGATCTTCTCTTTCATGAATGTAAAGTTCTACAGTTCTGTTTTGTTTAAGAAAACTTCAGAGTAGTACTTTATAGCTAAACATTCTGTGTCTCTACTTAGTGATGGAATTGATGCCTGGCAGAAAGGGATTCGCTATGCAGAAGGCCAGAACCTGGCCAGATATCTTATGGAAGGCCCTGCAAACCATATCACACCAACCAAATTTGCTACCATCATTGAGGACAAATTGAAAAGCTTCAGCAGCAATGTGACTGTTCATAAAAGGTAAGTTCCGTTTAAGAGGTTGTTAGTTGGTAGCATATTTCTGAGAATGATTAAATAGAGCTGGACCTCAGTCACATTCATGTGACCCGTGCTAGCTTAGCATTTGAGGTACCAGTGTTGCATGGGCTTAACATTATCTCCAGTATTATGCTATGCATCAAATACCTTACACCAGTACTTCTTGTCTTTGACAACTTTAAGAAATGTGGACTTCAACTCCCAGAATTTTCCAGCCAGCGTTGGCTTTAAGAAGTCCACACTTCTTCTTTTTTTATTTTTTATTTTTTTTTCAAACATAAACATAAAATATATCTTTTAAGAACGAAGTCTTGATCCAGTCATAAATAGGTACAATCGCTTACATTTTTTAACAAACTCCATTCAAAATTTCCTCATTGCATCTTTTAAAATTACAAATCAAATCAAAATTTTTAACATAAATTCCAACATCTTAATTTAGGCCATATTATTATATCACCACAAATCTTAATTCCCAAATAAACTCCACTCATTTTTATATCCAAATATAAATCAAAGTTCATTCTCTTTCCTAAATTTTCTCCACTACTTCTTTTAACATCAATATCAAAACACAAATTTAAGAAATATTATAACCTCTTGATCTAAGTATTTACCTTACTATTTTATCACCACAGATCTTAATTTCCAATATATACAACTCTTATTTTTATTTCAATTTATAAATCAAAATTCTATCTGTATTTCTTAATGTCTGGACCCATTTCATCCAATCTTTAGATCTTAAACTTTGTCAATTTACACTTAATTTTCTTGAGTTTATCATCTATTACGCATTTCATTTTACACAGAATAATCTCAAAATTGTTTCACTTCATTTTAATTGTCTTCCAACATATTCTTTTTCACCCCATATTAATTTGATTATTTTCCAATATATTCTCCTCTATATCTATTCTCCTCTATTGTTTGGCTGATTTACAGTAATTTTTATTTTAGCTGAATTTCAACATATTCTCCTCCATAACTCCAACTGTTGTTTGGCTGGTTTCCAGCATTTTGGGGGGGGGGGGGGGCTGATTTCCAGCATATTTTATTTTGGCTGATTTCCAGTCACATTACCACCACCACCAAGCCACGCTCACAGAACCGGTAGTAACAAATTTTACATTTCACCACTGGTACAGACCTAACAAATTGGCTGTTTGATTGGTCTGAGAATAATGTTTTGTTGGTCTACAGCTTTCCATGAGTTCCTTCAAAGAGGAAGGACAGGACGGTGTCACTTGTTGCCAAAGGCATTCATGAAAATGTCCATGCTTTACTGTAAAAGAATTAAAAAAGGATACTGTAAAAGCAACTGTTGCAAAGGAGTTTTTCCACATAATAGTTGTAAAAGGGAAACCTGGTTAACATATATATATATATGTATATGTATATGTATATGTATATGTATATGTATATCTTTTTTATGTGTTTGCTTTTTTGTCATCTTAAAATTTGAGAAAAGGGGTATTATTTTGTCGATCAGCTGACATTCAGGAATGCAATGTATGTCCTCTTTCAGTAACTGGGAAAGAAATAATGGAAATTGTTCCCTGCCATTACAGAGATAAATCTTGGATACAGGAGCAAGCAATGGGCTCATTTTGGAGTGTGGCAAAAGGCTCGGATGAACCCCCAGTCTTTTTGGAAGTCCACTACCAAGGCAGCAGCAACCCCAAAGAAGCTCCATTGGTATTTGTTGGAAAGGGGATAACTTTTGATAGGTGAGATCTTCTTCAGAGCATTTTTGGAGCAGAATTTAATTTCTCCCATTCCCAGGATATGTGCTTTGAAAGTGCAAATGAATGCAATGCAAACTCTGTTGAAAGGAATTGTAGGAAAGATGGTTTCAGCTCATTCATCTTCCCAAGGTCGTGTGGTCTCTAGGGAAAGAAGCTTTCCAGTTCTGGTCTCATGTCTTAAAGGGAGAAAGCTGTGCAGCTTCAGATATGGATCATGGAAGGACCATTCAGGATTCATGGAATAATTGGAAAGTTTTTCTTTCCACCTGTATATAAAGATATAAACGAATAAATCTCCTAAATGAAGAATCCATTGCAGAGATTATTCTCTATCTTATCAATAAGAGAAATACAAGGAGACAGGGCTATATTTTTTGAATGCTGAAGCTGTCTAAGAGTGAGGCTTTCATGGCCTGGGAGCAGGATAGGAGAAAATTCCTGAAATTGTGCTGGAAAAATGGGCTTCTGATAATGGGATTCATTTTCAGAAAGAAGGTGCATAGTGAGTCTAGACAAAGGAACTTTACAGCAGTGGTGAAATCTGAACCGGTTTACTACTGGTTCGTTGGCTGAGCATGTGCAGTGCGCAGTGCGCACCAAATGCAAGGTGCACGTGCATAGTGCACACCAAAAGGAGCTATGTGGTAAGTAGAACAGTGCACAAGGGGGGGGTGATCAGCTGTGGCGCACAATCTTTTTTTTTACTTTTAAAAGTAACCAGTTTTAAAAGTAAAAAAAAAAACCTCTGACGATCGCGCTGCTCAGCTTGATTGTCAGAGGCTTTTTTTTACATTTTAAAAGCATTTGTTTTACAACCTAAGAGGTTGTAGAAAAAATGCTTTTAAAAGGTTCTGATGTCAGAGGCTTTTTTTTTTCTTTTAAAAGCTTTATGCCTCTGACGATCAGGCAACTCAGCTGGGATCGTCAGAGCCTTTTAAAAGCATTTTTTTTACAACCTCTTCAGAGGTTGTAGAAAAAATGTTTTTAAAAGTAAAAAAAAAAGTCTCTGATGATGGCGTTGCTCAGCTGGACATGGGCGAGGAGGGCAGGTATTTTTGCTACCAGTTTTCTGAACCACCCGCCACCATCACTACCAGATTGGACGATCTGGTCCGAACTGGGAGCATTTCACCCCTGCTTTACAGGCACCTATTAGGGAATCATGGTGCTAAAGTATTTTTTACCATCAGATGGATTGTAATTGTTCTGCTTACCTACAATTTCAGCCTGTGGACTTCATTTATTTCTTCTCCAGTATTATTCCAGAAGATCTGAATTGAATGTTCCTCTATGTTGTAGAACCTTCCTGTCAGATAATAGTGCCATATTTTCCATGCTTTTTCAATTATTATAACAAAAAAATTGTGGCTTGGCATCTGAGCAGAGTTTTCTCTTGATATTGAAAGTTTTGTGGGGTCGGGTGGGCAAAGAGACCAATCTTTGTGGTATCTCTTATATTTTTTCCCAGCGGTGGCATTTCCATCAAGCCTTCAGCCAATATGGATGCCATGAGAGCAGATATGGGAGGAGCAGCCACCATTTTTTCTGCTATTGTTACAGCTGCAGAGTTCAAGTTACCCATTAATCTAATTGGTAAGTAGATTGTAGAAGAATAAATTCACAAAAGTTATTTGAATTGGAAAGAGATGTAAACAGACCTTCAGTCAGCCCATCTTGATTCTCCAAGGTCTGTGGTACAGAAGTTATCCCATGATTTGCTTCCTGAGCTGGATATAGAACCTACTAAACCTAAGAACTCAAACAAACTGAATTAGCTGCTGAAATTGAAGGCTGGATTGCCTTGTCCCTCTGGCTTCTTCTCCAAAACAAAATCCGGTAATGTTGACTGGTTAGATTCCATCATCAAGAGTCTTCCAGTTCAGACATTCCAGTAGATGTTCCAGTTTTGGGGTTTGTCACTTTGCAAGGATTCCCAGTTGCTCTACCTATTCCCTTCTCCCATGGTGTTTTAGATTAGAAGATATCCTTTGCCTAATTACCAGTGGTCCTGCTTAATAACCACTCATTCAACAACCATTCAAACTTGTGATAACACTGAATGAGAGATATTTACTATTAGTCCTCCTAGTTCCAACCACTGCAATGTTTCCATGATTGTGATTCGCTTGTAATTATGACATTGCAGTATCCTGCATTTGTGACCTTCTTTGTTGGCTTCCTACAAGCAAAGCCAATGGGGAAGCTGGCAGGCAGTCACAAATGGTGGCCATGTGATGTCCTCATTTTGTGACCCATGGCGATTCACTTAATGATGCCTTTGCTAAGAAGTACCATCATATGATATCGCACTTTATGACCGCATTGCTTAGCAGTGGAAATTCCAGGCCAACTTGGAATCTTTACCTGTATTTTATTTATTTATTTGTATGAAGATTACCTGTATTTTATTTTATTTTCAAATATTTTTCTTTATTTTAGAAGAATGTAAAAAATAAAGAGCACCAAACTGAACAATAATAACAATTAAAACTAAATAAATCCAACAACCATTTTAAGACTAATATAATTTAACAAGGGTTAAAATTAACAGTATTGTACTAAAATGTAATTCTAATGTTTATGATTAACTTATAGTCTCTGCTTTATAAAAAATACCGCATAGTACTGTCTATTATAATTAAATGCAAACATAAAATGAAATTACCCAATGATATCACAGTGTTATTGTAAAGTATCATAAAATCTGTACTAAAGAAGAACATAACTGCTTCATTTGTTGATTTGTTGAAAACACTGCCATTTGCAGAACAGAAAAATTACCCATTTCCAAAATCAAAATATCTATAATAAAATGACTTTTTCCATTTTTCCCTACCCAGGGTTTTGCCATATATGTCAGAACTGTCCAAATCTGATCCCTTAGGAAAGAAAAGCCTTTGACTCCATTTGATTAAAGCAAATGGTTCTTTTACTAAGTGTTGGTTGCAGTAATGTCAAGCAAGCTCTGAAAGTTTTGTGCTCACTGGATGCAAAAATATGGTATAGGTTTGCCCCAGCCCAGCCCATCCCTCCCCCCTTCCCCTATGACCAGTCCATTTCCAGCCAACCGAAGCTCCCCAAGATGTTTGAAGGACTCTGAGATGTTTGGGGGTAATCCACATATTTCTCAGGGTGCCTGGCTATGGGATGCTGATACAAACAGGATCTGACTACTCTGGTCCTTCTCACCTGTCATCCCTCATCCTAATTTTCTATCATGTACATACAAAACTTCATTGCCCTTTTATCTTTCCCCCTTTCATCCTCCCCCCTTCTCCCTTTCATCCTTCCCTCTCCCCTTCTTCTGTTTATGGCAGGATGCCTGTGAGATCCCCCAAGCCAAGCCAGGCAGATCTGACATTCAGCCCCCTTGACAGAGATGTTAGTCCTGCAAAAGGAAAAAAAAAAAAGAGGGGAGAGAGAAATAGACAAAATTTCTCAATTAGCAATCAGTTAAATGTGGCTTATCTGGATATCGGTCATGGAATTTTTAAAGCAGTTTGGGGGCTTTAATATGTTGGAAGTTGACCCATTCAGTTTCTGAGGGGGGGAAATCTTTTCAGACTACCAAATACTGAGTTTTTCCCTGATGTATGTGAGAATCCAAAATGTCTTTGACCTCAAAGTGCTGCTCTCCCTCGATCATAATGGGGTCGGGAGGTGGTTGCGATTCGGGATGCAAGGAAGATGTGATTTCTGGTTTCAGTAAGCTACAGTGAAATACCTGGTGTACATGTCTGATCATTTTTGACAGCTCAAGTTCTACAGTTAGTGGATTAATAATCCTCTTGATGGGGAAAGGTCCAATGTATTTCAGCCCCAATGTTTTTGATGGTTATCTAGATTGTAGGAATTTGGTAGGAAGATAGACCATGTCTCCCACCTTAAAGTCCTTTGGCTTGATGCACTTTATATCAGCCTGTTTTTTGTATGCTTCCATAGCTTCATCCAAAGTGGTGAACACCACCAGCCAGGTGTTCTGTAACTGAGCAACCCAATCTTTCAGTGATGCAGTCAATGGGATGGCCTAAGGTAATTCAGGGATAGATACAGTTTTGTCCTGTGGCCACTTTAAATGGAGGGAACCCAGTGCTACTGTGCATTGAATTATTGTAGGTGACCTCTGCAAAAGGGAGAAGGTCCATCCAATTATCCTGTTGGTAATTAATATAGCATCTGAGTTACTGTTCCAGGATGCCATTGTTCCATTCATACCCTCCATTAGTAGCCAGATGATGTGAGGAGTTGAGGCCCTGAGTTGAGGCCCCAAACGTTTTAACAACTCCTACCAAAGCCGCAAAGTGAATTGCATTCCGTGATCTGAGATTATTCTTTCTGGAGCACCATGCAGCTGATAGATGTGCCGCACAGTTTAGCCAAAGTGTTTGCTGAAGGGATTTTTTGACAGGGTATAAAATCCACTTGCTTGGAGAACAGATCAGTTACCACCCAGATCAGGTATTCCCCGAGCTTTCAGGCAGTTCTACAATAAAGTCCATTGATATCTCTTTCCATGGGGCTTTGGGCTCTGCTAATGGCTGGAGAAGCCCAGGTATTTTCCCTTGTTGCCTGTTGGCAGAGGCACAAATGGGGCAGCTAGCCACATAGCTCTTTATATTCTTTTTCAGTGACAGCCACCAAAATTGCCACTTGATTAGGTGCAGGGTTTTTATGAAGCCAAAGTGCCCCACCACTTTTGAATCATGGCTTTTTTGTAGAACCATTAATTGTTAGCTTTGTGGAACATATAGTTTAGCTACCACCCAAGCTAGACCATCTTGCATTGTACATTCTCCCTTGTGCATTTTGGAATTACTCATCCTCCTCCAAAGCTGCCTTTAGGGTGCCCTTTAAAACATCAGCTAGTTGGGTTTTCATTTTGGCTTGTGCCCGGGTGGTGACTAGGGCCGCCAGTTGCTTGGAGGGGATAACTGGTTTAATCACATCTGGCTTTGAAATATTGTATTGCGGCAGCCTGGATAAAGCATCTGCTAGAAAGTTCATCCCCTCCCTGGGAGGTACCTTAATGTGAAGTTGAATTGGTTAAAGTACTGGACCCAGCAAGCCTGTTTGCGTGATAGTCTCTAGGCTTTTTTTAAAGGCTTCTAAATTTTTATGGTCAGTCCATAGTTCAAATGAGGTTTTCCCTCCTTCTAGAACAGAGGTTCTCAACCTGGGAGTCGCGACCACTTTGGGGGTCGACCGGCCATTTCACAGGGGTCCCCAAAGCCCTCTCTCACCGCCCCACCCCCATGCCTTCACTTACCCTCACCCTCTGCCTCTGTTGGATCGCTGGTCGCCGTTTGCTTACCCCGCCCACTCCCAATCTATTGCTGCCTTCAGAGGGAATTGTTTCCCTCCAATACCGGAGGGAAACAAACTGTTTAAATTCTTGCCGCGGGGCTTCAAAGGGCTGCCCTACAGTTGATCAGTGTTAAAACAAATGAGAAGACCGGTCCCTGCAAAAATAGAAAAAAACAGACCCTTTCAGCTTCAGCATAAGTTAATTACCATAAATTGATTTGATCAGCCTCCGGACTCTCAGCTGTTTTGTGAGGGTTCTGTTGCTAGCTGCAAAGAGAGGAGCAGATTTTTTTTCCCCAGCTATGCTGAAAAACGAAACTGAAAATAAAGCAGCAACGTGACAAAATGAGGCAGAGAGAGATTTCTTTTTTTTTCTTTTTCCTCAATAAAAAAGGTAGGTGCAAAACTGCAAACAATGGGAAATTTAGGGCAAAAGAGGAGGTTCAAGATTTTAAAACACAAAAGAAATAAAGCTCTATTTAACTAGGGAATTGTAATAATTGAGATACTATTAATTGTATATTGTGTTGAAAGCAGAAATGGTTAAGTTGTGGTTTGAAGGAATATATGGGGGAAATTATTTGGTTTATTATTATTGGTAAATATAATTAATTGATTTGTAAGAAATTGGATTGCATGGAAATAATTGGAATATTCATGTTCATATTGATTGATATACAAAAAAGATAGTTATATAACTAATTGATTTATATTAAAATGTTAAATTTGTATTAAACAACTGTATTACATAATTACATAATTAACCAATGTGAGGATGAATATAAAAATAGATGATAATGGGAAGGGGTATAATATAGAATAGAAGGGAAAAATTGAATTTGATTAAGATTAGAAATGAGGATGAAGGGTAATATTGGTTTTTTTAAAAAATAGATGAGGAATAAATATTTATTTATTTATTTATTTATTTATTTATTTATTTGTTCCTATTTCTATACCGCCCTTCTCCAAATAGGACTCAGGGCGGTGAACAGCCAAAGTAAAAAACAGTACATACAAAATTTAAAAGCAGTTTGAAATAATTAAATATTTTGGCCGTAAATTAAAACAACCCAATTTAAAATCAATTTAAAATTTAACTCAAGCCAACCCCAGCTAGTTGAAATAAATGGGTTTTCAGGGCCCGACGAAAAATCCGGAGGTCTGTTATTGTACGTATCTCTGGGGGGAGGTTGTTCCAGAGGGTGGGTGCCGCCACAGAGAAGGCTCTCCCCCTGGGAGTCGTCAGCCGACATTGTCTGGCGGACGGCACCCTGAGGAGGCCCACTCTGTGCGAGCGTACTGGCCGGTGGGAGGCTATTGGTGGCAGAAGGCGGTCTCGTAAGTACCCCGGCCCTAAGCCATGGAGCACTTTAAAGGTGGTCACCAACACCTTGAAGCGCACCCAGAAGACCACCGGGAGCCAGTGCAGCTCGCGCAGGAGAGGTGTTACATGGGAGCGCCTCATCGCCCCCATAATCCCCTGTACGGCCGCGTTCTGTACCAGCTGGAGCCTCCGGGTGCACCCCAGGAGGAGCCCCATGTAGAGAGCGTTGCAGTAGTCCAGGCGGGAAGTGACGAGTGCCTGAGTGACTGTGCGTAGGGAGTCCCGATCTAGAAAGGGGTGTAACTGACGTATCAGGCGGACCTGATAAAAAGCCCCCCTGGCCATGGCCATCAAATGATCTTCTAAAGACAGCCATGCGTCCAGGAGGATGCCCAAGTTACGAGCCCTCTCCGTGGGGACGAGTGATTCGCCCCCAATAGCTAGCGATCGTGTCAGCTGGCTATATCGGGACGCCGGAAGCCACAGCCACTTGGTCTTGGAGGGGTTGAGTCGGAGCCTGTTTCTCCCCATCCAGGCCCGCACGGCCTCCAGGCACTGGGACATCACTTCAAGGGCATTGTTGGGGTGGCCTGGGGTGGAGATGTACAGCTGGGTGTCATCAGCGTACTGATGGAACTCCACCCCAAAGCCACGGATGATCTCACCCAGCGGCTTTAGCCCCTCATTTGTGATCTTGTTCAGGAGGGGGGAGCGGACCTGGCAGGTATTACGGAAGCCTGATTGGGCCAAGAGGGGGGGGGTCCCTCTTGTTGAAATGTGCCCACCAGGTTTCCGCGCATTCCATCAGCCGAGGTTGCAAGGTAGGGGCGGGGGGGGGTAGCGGTTATTATTAACAAAGGTCTGAGACCGAGGGAGGCCACTGTTCCTCAGATGGCCGGCTGTGAATCCCTCCTTGTGAAATGGGGTCACGGGGTTCAGATGGGTTTGCTGATCATGTACCTGGCTCCCTGCCATGTGGCAGCAGCCCTGCCCGAGCTACTCAGCGTCATCGCCACGGTGGCGGTTGAGACCCCTAGGCTTATGGTCATGGGGGATTTCAACTTGCCGTCCGTTGGTGAGGCATCTGAGGTGGCTCGGGAGTTCATGGCTTCCATGACGGCCATGGACCTGACCCAGTTAATTCATGGCCCTACCCACACGGGGGGAAACACGCTGGATCTGGTTTTTGTCTCTGGACAGTGGTTGAGTGATCTCGAGATAGGGGATATAGTCACCGAGCCCTTGTCATGGTCTGATCACTCTCTCCTTCGTCTCGACCTTCGAACCGCTACACCCCGCCGCAGGGAGGCGGAGCCAGTAAGATGGTTCCGCCCCAGGCACCTGATGGAACCTGATAGGTTCCAGATGGAGCTTGGGCCATTCCCTGAGGCTCTGGCACACGCCTCGACTGGAGACCTTGTGGCCGCCTGGGATAGGGCGGCCGCTGGAGCTCTGTATCGGGTCATGCCTTTGCGGCCTCTGACCCGGCGCCGATCTCATTTAGCTCCTTGGTTCACTGAGGAGCTGAGGGAGTTGAAGCGCCGGAAAAGACGCCTAGAGAGTAGTTGGAGGGCCAGTCTTTCTGAAACTGACCGGACACTGGTAAGATCTCATATTAGGAATTACCTAGTGGCGATAAAAGCAGCGAAATGTAGCTATTTTGCTGCTCTTATTGCGTCATCAGATAATCGCCCGGCCGCCCTGTTTAGGGTGACCCGCTCCCTGCTCCACCAGGAAGCGCAGGAGGACCCCTTGGAGGGTAGAGCCGAGGATTTTGTTCAATATCTGTATGACAAAATCGCTCAGATTCGGGAAGATCTGGACTCCGACTGGGTAGTCTCAGGGGGAGGGACTGGGGCAGGTCTTGAGAATGTTATCTGGGATGAGTTTGATCCTGTGACCCCTGAGGACGTGGACAGGATTCTGGGTAGACTGAACGCGACCACTTGTTTATTGGACCCGTGTCCCTCCTGGTTAGTGCTGGCTTCTCGGGAGGTGACACGAGGCTGGTTCCAGGGGATTATAAATGCTTCGCTGGGTGAGGGTGTCTTTCCTGCCGCCTTGAAAGAGGGGGTGGTGAGGCCTCTCCTCAAGAAGCCTTCCCTGGACCCGGCAATGTTGGTAAATTATCGTCCGGTCTCCAACCTTCGTTTTGTGGCGAAGGTTGTTGAGAGTGTGGTTGCGCAACAGCTCTCCCAGCACCTGGATGAAACGACGTATCTGGATCCGTTCCAGTCGGGCTTCAGGCCTGGGTACAGCACGGAAACGGCATTGGTCGCGTTGGTTGATGATCTCTGGAGGGCTCGGGACAGAGGGTGCTCCTCTGTCCTGGTCCTGTTAGATCTCTCAGCGGCTTTTGATACCATCGACCATGGTATCATGCTGCACCGGTTGGGGGAGTTAGGGGTGGGAGGCACTGTGTTGCGGTGGTTCTCCTCATTTCTCTCTGACCGGTTGCAGTCTGTATTGGCAGGGGGACAGAGGTCGACCCCGAGGCCCCTCATATGTGGGGTGCCGCAAGGGTCGGTCCTCTCGCCTCTCCTGTTCAACATTTATGTGAAGCCGCTGGGCGAGATCATCCGTGGTTTCGGGATGGAGTACCATCAGTACGCTGATGACACTCAGCTGTACATCTCCACCCCGGATCACCCCAACGATGCCCTTGAAGTGATGTCCCGGTGCCTGGAGGCCGTACGGATCTGGATGGGGAGGAACAGGCTCAGGCTCAACCCATCCAAGACCGAGTGGCTGTGGTTTCCGACATCCCGATATAGTCAGTTGACGCCATCACTGACTATTGGGGGCGAATCATTGGCCCCCACGGAGAGGGCTCGCAACTTGGGCATCCTCCTGGACCCACGGCTGTCTTTAGAAGAGCATTTGACGGCCGTGACCGGGAGGATTTTTTATCAGGTTCGCCTGATTCGCCAGTTGCATCCCTTTCTGGATCGGGACTCGTTACGCACGGTCACTCATGCCCTCGTCACCTCCCGCCTGGACTATTGTAATGCTCTCTACATGGGGCTCCCCTTGAGGAGACCCGGAGGCTCCAACTGGCGCAGAGTGCGGCTGCGCGGGTGGTAATGGGAGCGACATGGCGCTCCCATGTAACACCTCTCCTGCGCGAGCTGCACTGGCTCCCGGTGGTCTTCCGGGTGCACTTCAAGGTTTTGGTTACCACCTTTAAAGCGCTCCATGGCTTAGGACCTGGTTATCTACGGGACCGCCTACTACCACCAATAGCCTCCCACCGGCCAGTATGCTCTCATAGAGAGGGACTCCTCCGGGTGCCGTCAGCCAAACAGTGTCGACTGGCGGCCCCTAGGGGGAGGGCCTTCTCTGTGGGGGCACCTACTATCTGGAATGAGCTCCCCCCGGAGATACGGAGGATCCCGGATCTGCGCTCCTTCCGCCGTGCTGTGAAGACCTTTTTATTCCATCAAGCGGGCTTGGCCTAATCTCTTTCCTTTTTAAATATTTAAATTTTAATCTGTTTTTAAATTATCGGGGTGTTTTAATTTGTCTGGGCCAAATAATTTAATTTGGTTTTATTGGGTTTTTAAATTTTGTGTATCTATGTATTTTATTGTTGGCTGTTCACCGCCCTGAGTCCTTCGGGAGTAGGGCGGTATACAAATCAAATAAAACTAAAAAAAACTAAAAAACTAAAAAACTTTACATAAATGTTGAACAGAAGGGGCGAGAGGACCGACCCTTGTGGCACCCCGCAAGCAAGGTGCCTCGGGGTCGACCGCTGCCCCCCTGTCAACACAGATTGCGACCGGTCGGAGAGGTAGGAGAACCACCGCAGAACGGTGCCCCCCACCCCCAACCCCGCCAACCGGTGCAACATGATACCATGGTCGATGGTATCAAAAGCCGCTGAAAGGTCTAACAGGACCAGGATAGAGGAGCAACCCCTATCCCGAGCCCTCCAGAGATCATCCACCAACGCGACCAATGCCGTTTCCGTGCTGTGCCCAGGCCGGAAGCCGGACTGGAGCGGGTCTAGATAGACAGCTTCATCCAGGTACCGGGGAAGCTGTTGCGCCACCACACTCTCAACAACCTTCGCAACAAAGCGAAGGTTGGAGACTGGACGAAGGTTAGCCAAAACAGCCGGATCCAGAGAGGGCTTCTTGAGGAGGGGCCTCACAACCGCTTCTTTCAAAGCGGCCGGCAGGACCCCCTCACTCAAAGAAGCGTTAACAATCTTCTGGAGCCAGCCTCGTGTCACCTCCCGGGAAGCCAGTACCAACCAGGAGGGGCACGGGTCCAATAAACATGTGGTTGCGTTCAGCCGTCCCAGGACCCTGTCCATGTCCTCGGGAGCCACAGGATCGAACTCCCCCCAGATAACACTCTCAAGACCTGCCTCAGTCATCCCATCTGGATTTACCCAGTCAGAGGCCAGCCCTTCCCGAATCTGAGCGATTTTGTCATACAGATACTGCACAAAGTCCTCAGCTCGGCCCTGCAAGGGGTCATCCTGCACTTCCAGGTGGAGGAGGGAGCGGGTCACCCTAAACAGGGTGGCCGGGCGATTATCTGATGACGCGATAAGAGCGGCAAAATAGCTAGATTTCGCCGCTTTTATCGCCACTAGGTAGGTCTTAATATGAGACCTCACCAGTGTTCGGTCGGATTCGGAGCGGCTGGTCCTCCAACTACTCTCCAGGCATCTTTTCCGGCGCTTCATCTCCCTAAGCTCCTCGGAGAACCAAGGAGCTAGGTGAGTTCGGTGCCGGGTCAGAGGCCACAAAGTCACGACACGGTCCAAGGCCCCGGCAGCCACACTATCCCAGGCGGCCACCAGGTCTTCAGCCGAGTCATGAGCCAGAGTCTCAGGAAATGGCCCAAGCTCCATCTGGAACCTATCAGGGTCCATCAGGCGCCTGGGGCGGAACCACCTGGTCGGTCCCGCCTTCCTGCGGCGGGGTGCAGCGGTTAGAAAGTCCAGTCGAAGGAGCGAGTGGTCAGACCATGACAAGGGTTCGATGGCTATATCCCCTATATCAAGGCCACTCAACCACTGACCAGAGACAAAAACTAAGTCCAGAGTGTGTCCCCCTGTGTGAGTGGGGTCATGAATTAACTGAGTAAGGTCCATGGCCGTCATGGAAGCCACGAACTCTCGAGCCACCTCAGACGTTTCACCGATAGATGGCAGGTTGAAATCCCCCATGATAACAAGTCTGGGGGTGTCCACCGCCACCTCGGCTATAACGTTAAGCAGCTCGGGCAGGGCCGTTGCCACGTGGCAGGGAGCCAGGTACGTGACCAACAAGCCCATCTGTACTCCACGACCCCACTTCACAAACAGGGACTCACATCCGGCTATCTGTGGAACAGTGGTCTCCCTTGGATCCAGACCTTCCTTTATAATAACCGCCACCCCCCCCGCCCCTACCCTGAGCCCTCGGCAAATATGGCAAAAAGAAAATATAGAAATTGTAAATTTAATTGAAATGACTAAACACTGGTTAAATTTGTGAACCGGCCAAATACTCTGTTCAAAGAAAATACATTGTATGTTTGTATGTATGTTTCTAATTATTGCTATTTATTCATATTTGTTCTCTTTTATTCTTTAAAGTTTAACAATTCATTCTATATCTTAATATCTTTATATTTGTTTGGGGTCGGTTTTCTTCCCTTTCATCTTTTTTATTGTACAGCAATCTTTCTCCTCAAACCTACCACCTCTCTCTTTTCTTTCCTTCTTACTTTCTCTTCCCCCCCGCTTCTTCTCCTTCCTACTTCCTCTTCCTTTCTCCTTCTCCTCCTCTCTTCCTCCCTCTCTTACCCTCACTCCTACTCTAATTTCGCTTCCCTTCCTTCATCCCTCTCTATTGCTGTATCCTTTTATGCATATGGACTACTCAGAGGGCTGAAAAAGTTATTTTTGACTGGTCCTCGCACTTTTGACCAGTCCTCAAACTTACGACTGTCCTCATATTTTACGTTTTTGCCCTATCTTGTCACCATGGTGAAGAGAAGCAGTTGTGAAATGAGTGACACGGTTGTTAAGAATGCTACAATGGGCATGATGACTAGTCATAAGTGCGAAGACCAGTCAAAAGTGTGAGGACCTATCAGAAATCACTTTTTTCAGCCCTCTGGGTAGTCCTTTTGTGCACATGGACTACTCAGAGGGCTGAAAAAGTTATTTTTGACTTGTCCTCGCACTTTTGACCAGTCCTCGAATTTACGACTGTTCTCACATTTTATGTTTTTTGCCCTATCTTATCACCATGGTGAAGAGAAGCAGTTGTGAAATGAGTGACATTGTTGTTAAGAATGCTGCACGGGCATAAATGTGAAGATGATCATAAGTGTGAGGACCAGTCAAAAGTGCAAGGATCTGTCAGAAATGACTTTTTTCAGCCCTCTGAGTAGTTCCTATACACATAGCCATGGCCACCCAGTCACATGACCAGCTAGCCACGCCCACCCAGTCACATGACCTCCAAGCCACGCCCACAAAATAAGCCATGCCCACAGAACCGATAGTAAAAAAATTTAGAACCCACCCCTGGTTGGGGGTCACCACAACATGAGGAACTGTATTAATGGGTCGCGGCATTAGGAAGGTTGAGAACCACTGTTCTAGAATATGCCTCCAAGTTAGGAGCACCCAGTGCACCACATAGGCTTCCTTCTCCCAGGCTCACCACCTCTGCTCCATCTCATTTAGCTTTTTAAAAACATAGGCATAGGGCTGCAGGACCCCTTGCTCATTTTCCTGTAAAAGCACTGTGCCCACTGCGACATCACTGGCATCAGCCTGAATGACTAAGGGGATGTTGGGGTCTGGGTGTTTTAGCACCGGTTCTGCTGCAAACAAGCTCTTAAGCTTTTCAAATGCAGCCTGGCATTCCATAGTTCATTTAAGCAGCTGGATGGATTTGGGTTTCACTTCTCTTTTTGTCTTTATCAAGTTGGTGATGGGGAGGGCTATCTAGGCAAATGAAGGGATGAACTGGCGGTAAAAGTTCATAAATCCCAGGAAACTTCGTAGTTGCTTTTGGGTGTGGGGATGAGCCCATTCTAGAATTGCCCGTACCTTTTTGGGGTCATCTCTATCTCCTTGTGGGGGATGTGGTAGCCCAGATAGTTGATTTTACCCTGGTGGAATTCACATTTGGACAGTTTGGCATATAGTTCGGCTGCTCAAAGCTTCTTGAGTACAGCTCTAACTAGTTTTATGTGTTCTGCCATGGTCTTAATATACATTAAAATGTCATTCAGGTAAACTAACATTCCCTTATACAGGTGTTCATGTAGCACTTCATTTATTAGCTGCATAACACAGCAGGGGCCTCTTGTAGTCCAAAAGGGAGAACCTGGAACTGGAAGCATCCCAGGGGGCAATTGAAAGCTGATTTCCATTCATCCTCTGCTTTGATCCTGACTCGGTAGTATGCCTCCTGCAAATCCAAGACCTTTCCCTTGGCCAAATGGGCCAGCATGTCCTTCATGAGGGGAGTGAGTAAATGTTTTACACACACAACATTAAGTCCATTATAGTCAACACATAAACAAAGGGACCCATCCTTCTTCTCCCTAAATAGTACTGGGGCAGCCACCCTCGGTCTGGTGGGTTGGATGAATCCAGGTTTTTGTCTATAAAAGCCTCCAATTCCTCCAATTCCCTAGGGATCATGTAATATAGTTTAGGTTTGGGTAGTTTGGCCCCCAGTAGGATTTCTATGGCACAGTCAGTTAGTTGGCTGGTGGGGTCTGACCCCTGTTCACTGAAGACATCCAGTAATTCCCAATACTCCTTGGGGATCCAAGAGTCACCAGGGGATTAATCTTTGGTGGCTACTCCAATCTCCCTTTTCAGTTTTGCCTGCTGCAGCTTCAAAGTAGGTTTTTGATGCCCCTTTCCCCTCCCCCTTCATAGCTGGCAAGCCAGATTTTTAGCAGCCCCGTCCTCCAGTTCACACAGGGTTTCCATTTCTGGAGCCAAGACAAGGTTCCTTTCCATTCCAGGGGCTACGATGAAGCTCATGGTCTCTGTGTGCGCGCCTATCCTCATCTCTATTGGTTCGGTAACAAATGTTGCTGCCCCTCTGCTACTGAGCCATCCAGCTGGCAAAAAACTATGGGCACTTTAAGCTGTTTGAGTCTCACATCCAGTTTCTTGACCAGGGCAGGGTTGATCAGGCATCTGGTGCACCCCAAGTCCAGTAAGGCTACTAGACTCCCTTTTCGCTCCGAGGATTGAACCACCAGTTCTATCGAGATGGTCACTGGGTTGACAAGGCAATTTACCAAGGGATCATCATTGTAGTTTAACTCAACCGGGCTGCCCACTGGGTTAGTCAGAGTTCTCTCACCCTCTTTGGTGGACTCTACAACTTCCATTCTCTTCAGGACAGTTTCATGGGCTCACTGTTGTGGTTTCGTTGGTTTTTGGGCAGGATCCTGAGTTGCCTTCTGGGCTGGGCATGCAGATCAGCAGTCAGCAGCTCGGTGCCCCTCCTTCCCACACCAGAAACAGCTAATGGATCAGCGGCAAGGACTACTCATGCGCATGTGTTCTTTCTTTTCAAAGGGGGGGGGGGGAATCTTCACCATCCATGGCTTGGCCAGTATCTGGATCAATCCAGGTGGATTTCCACTTCCTCTGCTAGGACATACCAGCCATGGAGGTTGGGTGGGGCACCTCTGGAAATGCAGGTGTTGTAGAATGCATCACATCTGATTAAGATGTCTTCTGGCCAGTCAGTCAGTTGGCAGGCAGATCCTGAAACTCCTGGATGCACCCGGCCATCCCCCTGTGCCCTTGGCTGATGGTTGCAATCTCTGGCTTTGCAATTATTGCTGAGCACATTGTAAGCCGCCCTGAGTCTTCGGAGAAGGGCGGCATATAAATCAAATTTAAAAAAAAAAAAAGCTAAAGGACCTTTCAAGCACTTCCAAAGTACAGCTATGAAGCAGTCAAAGTTTCTCAGCTCCAGGGCATCATTGTTGTGGAGTTTGACCATCCATTCAGCTGTGGCCCCCTCTAACGCCATGATCACACATCGTACCTTAGCCTCTTTGGTAGCTATTTCTAGACCATATTCTTGCATGTATGTCCAAATTTGTGCTAGAAAGAACCCCAAATGCTTGGGGTCTCCATTGAACTTTACTTTCAGGGCTGGTGTCTTGCATCCTCTTCGCCTTGCTGGCACTGCTCCTGCAGCCAGTTCAGGCTAGGCTGTGGGGCTAGGCACTGGGATGGTTGCGGTTGCCAAGGAGCTCACTGCTGCTGCCCTTGCAGTGGCAGAGATACTTGCTCTCTCACTTGCTGTGGCTGGAGTTGGCTGGTCAGTGGGATATGCCACCCAGGCTAGGGCTTCTCGAGCTTTGAGATTACCAAAAGCCCCCCCTCAGGAACGTTATGGCTTCCTCCAGCATTCAGTCCTCTTGCTCTGGCTCATCTGTGCTTGATTCTTCCTCCAGCTCCACTCAGGTCTCTCGCGGGCGGCTGCCTCAGCCCCCACAGGTGAATGTCACTCCCATGGGTTTCTCTTCCCATTCTTCCTTTTTCCCAACCCTGAGGGACCATTGGGGTCTTTGTAGGTCATCCTCTCCCAGCCATCCGGATAGATCTAGCTCTCCAGGAGGGGGTTTCGAGGATGCTTCCCCCGAGGCTTTGATCTCTTCCTGGTCACTTCCTTGAGCTGACATTATTCGCATGGTCCCCATGATAGAGGGGGTTTCCTCTCTGGGTTGACCACAACTGCAGAGCTGGCTTAATGTCAGACCTGCCCCAATCCAATCCCTTAGGAAAGAAAAGCCTTTGATTCCATTAAACCAAAGTGTTCTTTTACTAAGAGTGTTGGTTGCAGTAAATTCAAGCCACCTCTGAAATCACCATGCTCGCTGGATGCAAAATAAGGTGTAGGTTTGCCCTCCTCCCCCTCCCCGAACACTCCGTTTCCAGCCAACCAGAGCTCGCCATGATGTTTTGAGTACTCTTGAGATGTTTGGGAGTAATCCTCATATTTCTCAGGGTACCTGGCCGTAGGATGCTGGTACAAACAGGATCTGGCTGCTTTGGTCCTTGTCACCTGTTATCCGCTCCCCCCCCCCCCCCTTTCCTATCATGTACACACAAAACTTTATTGCCCTTTCATCTTTCTCCCTCTCATCCTTCCGCCCCTCTCCTTTTTTTCTTTTGATGGCAGGATGCCTATGAGGCTCCCCAAGCTGAGTCAGGCATATCTGACAATATAATTTAGCATCACTTTAATATCTTAATGTTTATGTACATTGAAATACTATTCTAGAAGTCTATCAGACATTCACAAGACCATATCATATGGATCAGTGGACCCTCAAACTTTTTACAATCTCTGACCCAATCTTTAGTTGGTTTAATTCCTCTAGGGAAAAAAAATTGGGTGAGGGTATACCTTTTTCCTTCAAAACATTGACAAACACCAAACAGGACACAGGATGGAGAGAAATTTTCAAGGATATCTATTTTGTAAGGAATAAACCCTCTCAGCTGGCATTTGTACAAATTTGCTTATTGAGTGGTGAACAAAGGAATTGTGTCTTGGTATCAGGTAACTAAATACCAATTAAACAATACCACTGTTGAGGAATTTTTGATTCAAGTTTTGAGAATACCCAATAATGTTATTCTATGCATAAATTCAGTTGGAATTCTTTATATCTAAGGTCTGGCCCCCCTTTGTGAAAACTTGCCCAGTGGGACGGCAAATAAACCCGGAGATGTTGTGACAGCCATGAATGGAAAAACGATTCAGGTATGTTTTAAAATGCTTGCTCAGCACAGGTTTTAATAAAATAACATGAGGTTGGGTTGGACCTGAAGTTTCATCTAGTAACATAATTTCTAGCTAAACAAATAAACTTTGAATCAACAGTTGCTTGCAAAAGCCCCATGCAAAGGCCTAGAGGCCAACCTTGCTAACATTTCTAATCCTCGTTGAAGGTCATCAGAGTTGAGGGAATGTTAGCAATCTCATATTTAACAGAACAATTACATACTCCTAATGTGGTCCTGTGCTGGCTGGGAAATTCTGGGAGTTGTATCCACATATCTTAAAGCTGCCTAGATTGAAAAACATTGGTTTAGACTATTTATATTAATCATTAGTCTTTCAGGATTGCAATACCATTACACTAATAAAAGAATTGCAGTCTTCCATATTTGGCAGTCTGGATAGGGGATTCCTCCTGATTACCCTACAAAATGTGGGGCAGGAGGTAGCTGCTACAGAGAGGAAATGGTGGAAAGGCATGTCTTAGTGGCAAATAAAAATATTTTCACAAATATTATCTTCTTTTGAACTTTGTTTGATTCTATTGTATCCATTATTTGATAGTAGTAATTTTATTTACTTCGGATTTAGAGTTATAATACATTAAATTTTACAGTTTTAAACTGTAGTATTGCCCCCCCCCCCAAATTAGCTATTGATGATATAGGCAAGCTTTTTAACCCATGCTGTTATGTAATTTTCTCTTGCTGATTTTCTGATTGCTTCATAAAAGATTGACAATACAGATGCAGAGGGAAGATTGGTGTTGGCTGATGCTCTTCACTATGCACACCGTTTTAATCCAAGGGCAATTTTAGATGCTGCAACATTAACAGGTAGCCCTTTTTTATTTGTCTGAAGCTTCTATATTCCATATTCCCAGAATATTAGGAATACTATGAAAAGTGCCCCTTCCTATGCCGAATATTTTAATAATGTGATGTCTTGCAGACCCTCCAAATTGCATGGAGAGGATTTGTATTGTCTTAAAGCATAATGGGTTTTTTTCTTTTTTACTACTTAGAGCCCCCACTCCCCCCCGAAGAATAGGTTACATATTCAGATACAAAAGTATAAGCTTTGATGTTTAAAATAATGTTGACCTTAGCACTATTCTGATTACTGGGAGAGGATTATTTTAAATAAAGATTCAGCTTTTCATCAAGGTTGTGCACTTAAACAGCTCATTGTGAGTAATTGAAGCAATTAAAAGCAAAGCAAAACAAAAACAGGTGCCGATATTGCAGATAATAAAAAGGTTGAAACATCAAAAGTAAATGGAAAACCATCTGAATAAAATTATCTTTGCTTGGCAATAGACACTAAAAAAAAGTTGGATGGATCAAACAAACTTTTCATAGGACACTTCCAACAAGTGGGGTGGAACTGCATAACAATATCTCTTGTGTACCTGATAGTAATGCTGGTGTGCAGGAAAATGATCCACTTTCTTAGAACATAGAACAAATGTATTGAATTTTAAACATTTTCTATATATTATAACCTTGCAAATAAAAGAACAAAGATATTTTTAGTAATGTGAATATAAATTGTTAGCTGATGAGCAATTTGCTAGTCGACATGGAAAAATGGCTGGATAATCTGTATTTTACAAACTTTATAGGTGCCATGGATGTAGCATTAGGATCAGCAGCTACTGGAGTTTTTACAAATTCACAGAAGCTGTGGCATCATCTGTATGAGGTAAGTGATGCTACTAATAATTGATTTCAAGATATGTTTTGATTTAGAGCATGGGTATCAAACTTGATCTCATCATGTGATGTATCGCGATGTATCGTGACTTTTTTACCTTTGGAGAGCCAGGGTAGGCATGGCCTGTGTGTGACACATCTGGCCTGCAGGCCACCAGTTTGACACCCCTGAATTAGAGGGTTTTTAAGAAAAGATTCAACCCTTTTTATTGAGAATCCAAGTCATGACTATTGGCTACGAAAGCTACAGTAGTGGCCAAAATTGTGGAAATCTTTTGGGAAAAGTGTACTTTTGAGGTTTGATGGCTAATAACACCACTGTTTTGAGTTTCAAGATAATCATATTCCACTGCTGGAATGCCCTGGGAATAACCCAGACTTTAACCCAATTGAAAATCTATGGAGCTGACTAAAGAAACTTGTTAGTCAGAAGCAACCCAGCAATAAAACCCAGTTAATAGAAGCAATCATTCAATCTTGGTTTCACATTATACAGCTGCAGAACTAAAAGACTTGGTTCACTCCATGGGAAGACATTGTAAGGCCATAATTCATGCTAAAGGTTACCCAACTAAGTATTAACTGATGTGATAATTTTTGTATATCTCGTTTTTTCTATGGTGATAATTTTTGTATATCTCATTTTTTCTGTTTCACTTTTGTTCTTTATACTGTAACTGCTATTCTAATAGCAAATCCTTCATAAAAGTTATTGCATTACATTCTTGACTAAAGTATCTTTCCATTGATATATAATTTTATGGTACTACTCCAAAAAAAGGTGGTGTTATTAGCTAGTTTTAGAAAATACACTTTTCCCAAAAGGTTTCCACAATTTTGGCCACTACTGTAAACACAAAACCTTGGCTTTGGAATTGATAATACTTTTGTGAACTAGTGATAATCTTCTCACCTTGTTTTCAACATTCCTAGAGGCTTCTGTCTATTCTGCTACCTAAAGTAAGCCCCCTGGAGACAAACAAACAACACAGCAATGCAACTGAATATATTTGATCCTGCCTCTAATATTTATCAGACAGAAAAAAGAAGAGAACTAAGTTAATAAACTAAGTTTATTAATTGTTAACTGTGAAAATGGAAAACAGTATTTTTGATGTTCCTAATTATTTCAACAATTTATGTTATAAATTTCTAAAATACTGTCAGACTGATCTTGTCAATACAGCACCTATGTAGCCAGGATACATATTTTCTGTAGGTGGCAGATGAAATAGGCAACCAAGTTCTTTAGCCAAGTGAAAGTTTCAAGAGTCATACCCTTTGATCAGGCATGGATGTCGGACATGATCTGAAAGCAGGC
The DNA here is from genome assembly GCA_022577455.1 of Arizona elegans. Taxonomy (NCBI): domain Eukaryota; kingdom Metazoa; phylum Chordata; class Lepidosauria; order Squamata; family Colubridae; genus Arizona; species Arizona elegans. Next base: position 52,868,116 of record JAKOOJ010000009.1, read on the forward strand.
ATGAGAAGTGGCTTAGTTTGCAATGAGAACAAATGATTTAGTTGGATAAAGCAAAGATTAAAGAATATCAAGATAATGTCTCAAAGAGAAGAAATGAGCATTGGAAGGGTAAAAGTGTTCAGTTTAAGCAACTATAAAATGATGCACAAAATCCTCAACTTCATCTATAAATTTAATAAATAATAACTTCATAGATACACTGGCAGGCCTGAGCTTGTAGGGATCTTGATGCAGATAGTTTGGTAATAATATTGCCCAAATCTGGGATTGCTATGAAAAAGGCAGGTTGGTTGTGAAAGTCATTAGGAAGAAAATTGAAAGTGTCAGTCCCACCCTTCCATGCCAATTCCTGAGATCAGTTCTGTTTTATTATTCTGAAGCAATATATATATATATATATATATATATATATATATATATATATTTAAAAAGGGATTTTGGTAGAAGAGTGAAGCTTAGAACTTAATATCTGTATTTCATAGTCTCTACTTCAGCTTAAGTCTAGCTATTGGGCTCAACCATTATAAGCAAACTAAAGACGGTAGAGAAATGTATGGAAATTTGATATCTGAATAGATTCTTTTCTCTACACTGACAGGCTAGCATTCTGACGGGGGATCGAGTTTGGAGAATGCCTCTCTTCGAACATTACACAAAGCAAATGACAGACTGCCACCTAGCAGATATCAATAACATTGGAAAATATAGGTAACATTGCTAAGCTGAAATGAAATGCTGCTGCTATGCTTTATGTTCATATTACTTTTTCCAGTGCCTACAGAGAACTTGAGCAAATAGGAGTTAAAGGAGGGACCTACCTGAAAATATTTCAGATCTCAGATCTTGTTTATTTGGGCAAAGATCCAATAGAGCAACAAGCTATGGCCAAGTTCATGAGGGTATGACTAGGCAGAGGAAGCATAATTGGACCTTCCACTTTGCTGAGGACAACAGACACTCGTTTCTTCACTAATTTGCTTCAGCTTTTTCAGCTTTTTGTTGTGATGCAGAAATGGATTGTTGTTTTTCTGAATCCAACCAATGGAGAATTTTGTTGAAGAACAAAATTATAAAGAAATAGTAGTGCAACTATGCTACGCCTTCTGTAACTGTTATTTTTCTAAGTAAGTGTGACTCCACATGAGTCCAGGAAAATGTGCCAAAGACAAGTAGAGAGACAGTGCTTGTACCAGATTAAACACTGCACATTTCTTTTGGCTTTTGTTTGTATCAAGTTGAAATCATAGCTTAGAGTCTGATTTCTGGTTATGTGAATTAAGATTTGGTGTAGTATCAAATCATGTTTTCGTTTTCATAGCCTCCCCCTGGAAGAAAATATACAGACACTCAAAAGAACATTCATCAATAGTTTCTAAAAAAAGAGGCACAACCCAGCATTCCTTCAACAGGAAGAAATGTATTGCAGACTTCCCTAGGGGGAAAAAAAGGTTAATATTGATAATAGGAGATTCAATTCTTAGGGGAATAGAAACTATAGTCTGCAGACCAAGCACTCAATCTAGGGAGGTATATGGTCTCCTTGGAGCAAAGATGTAACTGAGTACCTTACTAAAGTAATCAACCCACGGATTATTACCCCTTTCTTCTCCTACTTGTGGGGACCAATGACACAACAATGAATCTGAAAAAAATAACAAGAGATTACAAACAGCTAGGGAAGAAAGTTAAAGAATTAGGAGCACACGTGGTGTTTTCCTCTATACTTCCAACAAAAGGCCAACATCCAATGAGGGAGCAAAAGATTTTAGAAACAAACTGGCTTAAAAATCTGGTGTCAACAGAACTTTGGCTTCTTAGAGCATGGTCTGCATTACCTAGATCAGGGTCAGCAACCTGTGGCTCCAGAGCCGCATGCGGCTCTTTGGGCCTTCTGCTATGGCTCTCTGTCAGGTGATCCCACCACTGGCTGCCCCCCCCACCCTCCCATCCCCCCAGTCACTCCTCGCCTGGCCTGAGAAGGTAAGGGCGACAGTGTGGGATAGAGAAGCGGCCAGGGCAGCGACAGGGAGATACAGAGAGAGGCGGAGAGAGAGAGACATAAAGCGATACAGAGAGAGGGGGAGAGGGGGAGAGAGAGAGGGAGGGGAGAGAGAGATGTCAAAAGGATTTTGTGGTTCCAGTGTTTTTTAACAACTGGTTCTCTGCCCTAATGACTGGCTGGGTAGGCATGGCTGGGGGGGGGGTCATGTGACTGGTGGAAGTGAATGACATCGAGTTGGCCACACCCACCCAGGTTTTGTGGCTCCCGGTATTTTCTTTTCTGTGGGAAATGGGTCCAAATGGCTCTTTGAGTATTTAAGGTTGCAGACCCCTAACCTAGATCAAGGGCTACTTGCAAGGGATGGACTGGACCTCATAAGAACTGGAAACAATATATTCAGAAAATGACTGGCTCATCTTATCTAAAGGGCTTTAAACTAAAATTGAGGTGGAAGGGGGGACAATTTTCATGACCTATAGAAGCTAATTCTAAGGAAAAGCCACTAGATAATCAATCACAAAGAGCAGAAGGAAGTAAAGAGAAAAAAGAAATAAAAAAGAAAAACATAATGAAGTAGAGTGTGATGGAAAGGATGGAAATCCCAGCTACAGAGTAGGAGATATAAGAAACATACCCAAGACCACTAAAGGATTCAAATGCTTACACACTGATGCTCAAAGTTTAGGGAACAAACAGGGTGAACTTGAAATATTAGTACATGAAGGCAGATATGATACAGTTGCCATTAATGAAACTTGGTGGGATGAAACAGATGACTGGAATGTACTGATAGAAGGATACAAACTGTAAGAGAATACCTATCTGACTTTGATGAATATAAATCACCAGGACCTGAGAGATTACATCCCAGAGTTCTGAAGGAGCTGACAGATGTTATCTCAGAACCATTGTATCATATCTTTAAAAAATCTTGGAGCACTGGGAAACTACCAGAGTTTTGGAAAAGAACTGATGTGGTTCCCACCTTCAAAAAAAAGAAGAAAAACAAAACTACAGACCTATCAGCCTAATACTAATACCTGGGAAGATACTGGGGAAAAATAAATTTAAAAACTAGATCTGTGAACATATAGAAACAAAAAAAGTTATAACTAATAGCCAGCACAGGTTTGTTAAAAACAGATCATGCCAAACCAATCTTATTTCATTCTTTAACAAAGTGACTAAATTTTATCTTTCTCCCATCAGGTCTGGTGGTGCGTGCACAGCTGCTGCATTCCTGAAAGAATTTGTGACTGCTCCTCACTGGGCTCATTTAGATATTGCTGGTGTAATGGAAAATAAAGATGAGGTTCCATATCTGCGAAAAGGCATGGCGGGAAGGCCAACACGTACCCTGGTTGAGTTTATTACTCGACTGGCCCTAGACAAGCAAAGCTTCTAGAAAGCAGCTTTGTGAGGATCACCACTGGCTTTAAAAATGGTTAATTTGAACTTGGAATCAGCCAGTGTACAGATAAAATTCGAAAGGGCCATCCATCTTTTACTTTAATTTTGGGAGGCTACTTTGAAATGATCCAAGTGATGGACTATAAATTCATTCCATAGAATTCTACTAAATCACATTCACTTGTTATAATCTTCATTCCAGGAGCCTGTCCTGTATTTGGTATTCAAAGAGTGATCAGTCTAAACCAACAGGAGTTATAATATGGATTGAATAATAGATACACAGCTATTACATATAATAAATATATCATCTGACACTTCTGGCTGTTGAGGTTTTTGTCTTTTGCAGAATATGCCTTCCAAAAGGATTTGTTTCATAGATGGTTGGGCAGAATATTAAAAAGAGGTGAAGCCTTATGCCAGCATGAATAAGGCTTCCATTTCTGCATGCCAGCTGGTGAAATTTGATTTTTATAGAGGATGCTATATAAGTGTTGGAAGAAATCTCCTTCTAGGTTCTGCTCCAAGTGGGGAAAAAGACACTGAAAACATGGAGACTGCTTGGAAAGATGGTTTAATGGTGGACAGGATCACATGGCTTGAGTTCCTGAACAGAAAAGGGCGGAATACAGCGAGTCCACGGGTTTTTATGCTCTTTCTGGCTTTGCATTTCGTGGGGCCCCGAAAGAGTATCCTGATTGGTTGTCAGACTCCCAGGGGGTGGGGGTCTTAGCTAGCCTTGCTGGCTGATGGTCACATGTGCTTCCCAGGTCACATGCTTCCCAGGTCACATGTGGTGAGTTTCTGCTGCTATTGTGTAGAGGGCTAATCCTATCTTTGTTGGATCTCTGGCAATTCCTACTATGGCTCTGCCTGAAGGAGGTAGATCTTTGTTATGTAGAATAGACTGGCCCAAGCCTTAATGGCCCATTGACAAAGGGTGGGGGCAGGAAGATGGGAGCTGCTTCAAAACATGCTTATCCATTTCTCATCCAAGGAAATATAATATTCTGCCTTTTTCATATTTCCTAAAATATTTCACTCTTCCAGGAAAGGGATGGATGCTAACTTCCTACATAAGGATATGACTTGTCCTACAATGGGGTTTTGGTGAAAAATGAGCTTTGTGGAAAACAGCCCTGTGCTTCTAATGGGTGCTGGAAGGACTTGGCAGTCCATCATTCCTAGCAGGAGAGTGTGTACTGGGGGTCAGCAACATGCGGCTTTAGAGCCACATGCGGCTCTTTGGACCCTCTCCTGCACCTCCCTGTCAGATGATCCCACCACTGGGTGGCCCCTCCCCTCCCCGTCACTTCTTGCCTGCCCTGAGAAGAGAAGGGTGACTCTGACGGATTGAGACTTGCTCCATATTCCAGAGTGGGAGCAAAGCGCCCCTCTACTTGCTTCTTTTTCCGGCCCTTGTTGGTGCTGTATGCATCTTAGCCGCTGGGAGAGATGCGCCGAGACACTGGCTGGGCCGCCTGGTTGCAGATGCTCCATATCATAATGGGCTCCAGGAGGAGGAGGAGGGGATGCCATCTCCCCCATTGTGCAACGCACTAAGTTTAAGTGCAAGCGCAGCAAGGAGTCATGGAAGGCGAGAGGAATATGGGGAGTCATTTCTCCGCCCCGAGACAACAGTTTCCCCATATTCCTCTCGCTGCCTCCATGGCTGCTTGCTGCTCTTGCACTTAAACGTAGCACGCTGCACAATGGGGGAGATGGCATCCCGTCCTCCTCCTCCTCCTCCTGGAGCCCATTATGATGTGGAGCATTGGCTGCAGCCGGGCAGCCCAGCCAGTGTCTCGACGCGGAGAAAAGTCGCTGTCTCCCAACAAGGGCTGGAAAAAGAGGCAAGGAGAGGGGTGCTTCGCTTCCGCTCTGGAATACGGAGCGAGACTCCATCTGCTACCGTCGCCCTTCTCTTCTCAGGACAGGTGGGGGGGGCAGCCAGCTGACAGGGAGCCACAGCAGGGGGACGAAAGAGCTTCATTTATCTGGGAACCTGAAATGACTCTTGATTTAAATCATATGGTAAAAAGCACCCAAAGAAGAAAGAACAACATCAACAAAAATACAACAACAACCCTTGCCTGTTTTTGGAAATGGTTCAAGAGGGAACCCACACGCGCGCACACACACACACGCACACACGAGAGAGAGAAAGGGGGAAAAAGAAGGAGAAAGAGAAAGATGACGGGGAGAGAGAGATGAGAGACAGAGAGGGCTGCCTGCCATTTCCTGCTGCAGTCGGGCAGCGAGAGAGAGATTCTCCCAGCAGCAGAGTCTGCTCCCCTCGAGGCAACCTCGTGGCGCTGTGCTGTAACAGCCTTAGAGTCACTCGTTTTCCAATGCAATGTTTATCTTTGTATCTTTCCAGAGACAGAAAGAACATGGCCGAATTTCCTTACAGTTATTCCCTGGGTGGGGAATTGGGGGAGAGAGAGGGAGGGGGGAGAGAGAGAGAGAGAGAGAATGAGAATCTATTCCCCCTAAAATCCTTGATTTGTTTTATCTAATCTACTGAGCTGCAGAACAAGAAGATGCACAAGGAAGACAAAAAACCTGATGGATTTATAAAATCTGTAACACAACAATCCATGTCTTGCTATTTATTCTTCATTTGGCATTTTACGTTAGAATAGTTTCTCCCAAACTCCATGATTCTCTCTGTAAAGGATAAAATACAGCTCCTATGATTTTTAATGACTATGACTGGAGATGATAGTTACTACATGAGGAATGAGTGACTTTGAGATGAGAGAGAGAGAAAGAGAGAGATGAGGAAGGAAGGGGGGAGGGAGAAAGATGGGAGCGGGAGAGGTAGAGGGTGAAAGAGAGATTTCTGTGGGAAACTGGTCCAAATGGCTCTTTGAGTTTTTAAGGTTGCAGACTCCTGGTGTGTGCAGTAGAAGGGGCAAAGGGGCTTGTGGCATTATACTTCCTACAGGGCTGGCTGAGCAATTCCAGGTGACAGACTGCCCTTGAAGCAGCATCTGTGGGTGCTTTTCGGACAGAGAGGCTGGTTTGCATCAGAAATAAAGATTATTTTCTTAGGAAATGGCTCATTTTAACAACTTTCCTGTCTCTGAACTGGCTAAAATCAGGATGCCCTTAGGAAGAATTGTCTTCCTCCCTTTTTGGTAGTTTGGAAGCACATTGGTTTAATATTGTAAGGTCCCAAAATATACTTGAGTCACCAGAATGCCAAAAAGAGACTCAAGACGAGGCTTGCAAAAAGCAGATTTTATTTATGACCAAAACCAAAATACTGGGTGGGATTATATCCAGAACATACAGATACAATGCATGTGAGGAGACAGCCACACCTTGGGGAAGATTTGGCATCCTTTTTATACCCTCAGAGGCATCAGTTTAGTACCCAATTCTGGCCTCCTAGTTTAGGTTTGTATATTCCTTGTTGCCCTGTTATGGTGGAACAGGTAACAAATAAAAATAAAATAATAAATACAGTAAACACGGGTCCAGCTAGATAGTCACTGAAGGGCCCTCTTTGTTCTTAATACTGTAAGAGAGAAATTACTTGCAATTATATTCAGAACACAGGCAGGGACATTCCTTTCCAGTAGGATGCTTACTTCAAGGCCTCTCAGTTGTCACAGATAAGAACAGCTACGTGATTTACACCTTGAAGGTCAGAGTAACAGAGATGTCCACTTTGTTGTTTCAACAAGAGATAATTTGAAAAATATGCTTCAGTAACTTTTTAGAAGAATTATTATAACTGTTCTGCAAACTCTGTAATTAGGAAATGTCAATTAAAAATGATAAATGTATATGACCATATGAATTGCTGAGTTAACAGAATCCTTTGTCTAGAAGGGTATAAAACCATTGTACCTAATTTCTGTCTTTGTTCAACGCTTCATGTACAGAGCCTTGAACCTATTGCGCAATATATAAATTTGTCTCTGATTAACCCAAAGGTTGTGTTTGTCTTATTAAATCCACAACATTTATGGCACCCTGCAGATGGGACTACAAGGCAGAGAACTTTTGTTCTACCAGACAGCCTGCCTCAGCGGGAATCGACGCCTCTCCAAGGAAAATCCACTGGCCGGCCATTAGGACTCCTTTGAAGTCCATGGAGATTCAGTGAGGAGGTGCCGTAAACCCGCTGACGAAGACAGGCCAGTCAAGAATCCTTGAAGGTTAATCAGACACAGAGACTCAACATAAATACATAAGAAAGAAAGAAAGAAAGAAAGAAAGAAAGAGGAAAAGAAAACAGGTTAGTATAAATCAGAGAGTTAAAGTCTCTCTGTTTAGAGGTGCCTACTCTTTAAAGGGGTGGAAGAGTGGGGTTTGATCAACCCCCTGGGGGACAAGGTGGCATCCTGAAGTCTCTGGAATTAAGTATTTAAGTATTGGAATTAAGGAACTAAGTATTGTGTGTAATCTTATGTGTGGTAAGAGAAGAACTAATTGCAGTGTTATAACATTTCTGATAAACTGACATTCTTAAACAGCCAGAGAACTGTTGTTTACTGTTCTTTCCTCCCGGGGTTTAGCAGGCAGTTAAAAAGGTGAAGCCTGTCTAAATGGGAAAACAGATATGACTTGATCAATTTGGTGTGATTTCTGTTAAATATATGTGTATATATATAATGATAGTGTGTAAATTTGAATGGAATTGAATTGATTGTGATATGTGTGGCTGCCAGCAAAGTGAGACGATTTGTGCTTGAGGCTGTGGGAGATATTTGAGATAATTGTAATGGTGGGATTTTTTTGTATGTGAAATTGGTTTAAACAAGTCTGATTGCAGTACAAATATGAAAAGTCTGTGTGTTGATAAAGTGAGAAATTAGAGAAATACTAATGTTAGTATAGTAATAATACTGTGTTGCTTTGTTGTAAGAATGCTGAATGGAAGAGGGAAGCGAGGCGTGCTTCCTTGCGTGCTGTACAACATTTTTTCCCTCTTCCCCCCTCCTTTTCCTTTGTACGAGAGAAACAGTTCCTTTTAACTTTTTTTTCTCTCCTTTCTCTCACACACCCCATCCCTCCTCCTCTTTCTGCAAAGCCTCTTTCATTAACATATGAAAGCTATGCAGATACATAGATCCTTTCTGCTCTGAATATTTTATTTTTATTTTTTTCTTTTCTGGAAATTTTTGAAGGTTTAAAAACGCTTCATTAAACCTGTACTCAGAATCCTGTTGTTTCGCCAGGCTGGGTTAGCAACATAATTTTAAATCGGATGTTTTAAATTTCTGGGGTTTTAAATTGAGCCGAATCCATTTAATATTTTTAATTATTTTAAATTGGTGTTTGTCTTGTTTTTTTAAACAAAATAGGCTGTACACTGCTTTGAGTCCTTCAGGAGAAGGGTGGTATAGAAATAAACTTATTTTTATTCTTATTTTTATTCTATCTCAAAGAAATGATTTTGAAAGATTTTTTTAATCTGACTTGCATTTTACTAAAGGCAGAGAATTGAGGCTAAAGTTTGATCCAAATATATTTCAGAGCATTGATCCAAAATACCTCATTTAGATTGTTTGTTCTTAATGTTTTTATGTCTGCGTGCATTCTGCATACTTAACAGATGGCACGTTTGTTCGTTTGTATGTTTGTTTGTTGTTTGTTTGTTTGTCAGCAGCATAAGCTGCTGCCTTTTTGGGAATTGTCACAGAGATGAGTTGGAAATTGCGATGTGTGGTGGGAGAGATTCAGTGGTATTTTTGTCTAGGGTGTTGGATTCTGCCTCGAGAGTATGCTTGTTTTTGTTCACTTCAGTTTGCGGGGAGATTAGATGATTGGTGCTGAGGAGCTAATTTGTTTATAGAAGGATATATGGTAGTTGAAGGAAGAGAGGAAGTTTTAAGGGAAGTCAGAAAGTTGCCTTTAAGTTGGTCTACACAGACTTGTGCTGACAGCGGTAGGAGAATTGTATAAGAAGGAGTTAGAGAAAGTAGAATTGATGGAAAGGAGAAGGTATGTGATTTGTTTTTGGAAGGTTATGGATGTTTGGGACAGGGAAGGAAGAAAGGAATGTGAGAGTGGAACCAAGTGATAATGGGAAGAAGTGGTGATATGGGCAGGGAAGACAGCGTTAAAGATTGCCCGATCCAAAGAAGAGAAGTGGTGTTTTTCGTTGACAGAGATCAGATTAAGTGAACAAAGCATTTGAATACACTTAATCAGTGAAGGGAGTGTTGGAAGATTTGAGAAGCTCAATATTAAAAGCACAAGAAAATTCCCCTAAAGAAAATAAGCAGAAACTCAGGCAGAGTTCAGCCCCCACCTTTACCAATGGGCCATTAAGAAACTGAGACGCGGCCTTATTTTCCACAACAAAAGAAGAATAAAAGATGTGTTTGTTTCTTGCTTGCCTTACTAGGAACAATAAACTGATTCCAGGAGTTTTGAATTCAGGAAGGGAAAGCTCTGCCTTTCAGCAATCTTTAAAGGGAAAGACTCCCCCCCCACACACACAGGAGGAAAAAAAAATCACTCCTGATAGAAAGGAGGGGTGGCATCTCCGCCTCCATCTATAAACAAGCAAGAATTAAGACAATTCTATGCAAAATTAATTGAATCTGGACCTTGGAGTTTGAAATGGGAGGGACATGAAAGAGGAAGCCTTGAAAATTTGAAACAGGCTTTAACCAGGGCTCCTGTATTGGGTTTGCCAAATTTGGAAAAGCCATTTGGTCTCTTTGTAGACACACACACACACACACAGAGAGAGAGAGAGATTGAATTGCACGAGGGGTGTTGGCTCAGAAAGTAGGAAATTGACCTTTGGGGAGCCCTCATTGTAAGCACCCCACATCAAGTCAGAACTATCCTTCAGTGGTGGTTATCTGATTCAAAATTCTAAACAAAAATGAAACAATTTTAATGCAGCAGACAGATTTGATTTTAAACTACAGATCACAATTTGAATCAAGCACAGTTCTTAATCAACACCAGATCAATGGATCACCTTGGATGAGAACATTATGGTGTTGAAATAATTGGTTTCCATACAAAAATGAGACCTGATTTGGAGGGACACCCCCTGGAGACAAATTGCCTCGAAATTGGTCTGCTCAAACCTTTGAATTGTATTCATTAAATTAAGCTCTATGGACAGGGAGCCTGGATAGCTCAGTGGATAAATGTATTGTAATTTAACACCAGCTGTCTGCAATTACTGTAAATTCGAATCTCACCAGGCTCAAGGTTGACTCAGCCTTCCATCCTTTCTAAGGTAGGTGAATTGAGGACCCAGTTTGTGGGGGGCAATAAGCTGACTTTATGATGGCTATTGCTTAATGCATTGTAACCCTTAGTCTCTGGACATCATTTGGCAAAATATGGGTGGAGTCATTGGGGACTTCAAGCTATTGTACATGAACTTTTAAACTAAGCTATGGTGGTATTGGGATATATCCTTTAGTAACATCAATTATAAACAAATGTTTGGTTTGTAAAAAGGTGAATGAACATGCTGTCAGAAAACAACAGATGGGTAAGAGGTACCACCAGCTTTAAGACCATTTCAATGTATTCATGTGGATTTTACAGAATTACCAAAAGTGGGGAGTGTAAAATATTTATTAGTCATAGTGAACCACCTCATAGGGTGGGTTGCAGCTTTTATCTGCAGTAATGCTACAGCAACAGTGGTGTCAAAAGTTTTACCCAACCTAGACAGATTATCATCATATGAACTGTTGTTTGGAGTAGTTTTCACTACAGGAAGCATATGCATTACTTCCTTGGAAACCAGAGACAAAGTATTGAAACAATATGTGTATAACCTGTCCAGATATTTTGAAGTTTTTAGGAAACAAGGACTATTAGCCCAAACACTACCTTTGAAGTTTCCAGTCCACAAATTCCACCACGATGATTAATCCAAACTGGACGGAAGTTAGATCCCAAGTGAACGGGCCCAATCTCATCAAGAAGGTCCAGTGAAGTTGATGATCCAAAGGATCCAGCCACCAGTGGGAATAGCATTCTTCATCATCTGGACTATTTTTGTATTTTTTCTTTCTTAGGATTCAGTGGTTGCCTATGCTGTTTCCCAACTGAAAAGGACTACAACTGCTCAGATTCCTTTGCGCACTCACCCAGATGTATTGGTTTTGTAATTGTGTTTTTAAGATCTTAGGAGGACGATCCTGGATCCACTGGATCCAGGTAACAAAAAACTGACAGGCCATTGGTGCGGAAGTTTAAGAAGAATACACCCTGCTGAGTCCTACCGGCAACGGGCTCTCTACGCACGGTGGTGATCATCAGCCTTGCTGAATCACTCCGGAAGCTGATTCTCAACGCACGGCGGAAGATTTGTAAAGAGGACAACTGCCTTCACATTGTACATATACATATTATTAGCTGTAATATAACACTTTCTTACACATGCTAATGTTATTAGAAGTTTGGGAGTACGTTTTGTGGCTTCTTGTTTTTCTAATCTTGCTAGTAATTTTGTTTTACATATATAAGGAACGGTTTTGTGGTAGACCTAGGATTTTTATTGCTACTCCTGTTTCCCAAACCACACACACCATTAACTCACCCTGACGTAGTGAGCTTCACACCATAGTTGATTATGATTTGTTTATGGCTTTGGACATTATTCGCACTAGAACTCTCAAGTGAACATAAGATGAACATTGATTCCCCAAGTAGAAACACTTTAGGTCAAGTTCGCTCCCGCCAAAAATGCATTCTCTATGCACGGGGTTCTTACTTTAGACCTAAGTCAACTCCACCACCTAAGGTTGCACTATTGACATTCCCAGCTGAGGGGGGAATAGATAAGGAAAATGAGCCTCTACAACAATTGCATAGAGGAGACTATATATCACGGATTTTGGAATAAAGTCAAGATCTTGTTAAACAGTATGACCCTACCCTAGGTCAGAAATGCTGCTTATGTTTATCTACTAGCCCTGCATCTTATCATGCTGTTCCTGTCAAACCACAACTCTGGGTTAGAACAAAGGCTACCAGAAATAAACTTTAAGAAAGGAAAGTGGGGTGGATGGAATCTGTCCAAGACCATTTCAACCTTCAGAATTTCCCCTCTGATTCAACTTAAAGTCTAAATCAGGTTTGTGTATCCTTTTTCCACCTGGAAATACTACCTCTCGATATGTTTTTTGAAGGACCAATTCTCAGAGATAAACAGAAGGACCCCTCACTGGAAGTCCCATTGCAACCACTGGCAGGAATGTTTGTGGCAGGGGCTTAGGGGACTGGACTAATGCAAGGAACTACTGAGTGCATGCCTTTTCCATAAATCTTATGTGGAAAGGATGCATATTTGTGTTTACCAACAAACTGGACAGGAACATGTAACGAATCAGGTGTGGTCAGAGAAATTGCCAAGGAATTGCAGGATAGGGCTTCCAAGATAGGTCAGAGGTTATAAACAACTGACATGTGGTTTTCTTGGTTGCCTGGATCCGGGTGGATTAATATGGCTGTGGCAGGCCTAGCTTTTATTCCTTGTGCAATCCCTATGCTGAAACATCTATCAATAAGAGCAGTAAAGGAGATTCAAGTTGAAAAGGAACTAGCTTTGACAGAACATTTTCTTAATCAACTTGGTTCCTACCCTATGGAAGGACCTACAGATCCTGCTGCAGATCCATATGTGGAAATGGGACCAGTGGAAAGATGGAGAGAATCTTCCTAAGACTTAGAAGAATAGAAACAATCATATATAATCTTTTATATGCCTTTAATTCTTATATTTTGTTAGCATTTTTATATCATAGAGTTGTTTATTGGAACTTTTTATACTCAGTAGTTATACTTATAAGTAAGTTGTGAGAGTTTATGCATAAGACAAACTCTCAGAGGGGGGAGTATGGTGGAACAGGTAACAAATAAAAATAAAATAATAAATACAGTAAACACGGGTCCAGCTAGATAGTCACTGAAGGGCCCTCTTTGTTCTTAATACTGTAAGAGAGAAATTACTTGCAATTATATTCAGAACACAGGCAGGGACATTCCTTTCCAGTAGGATGCTTACTTCAAGGCCTCTCAGTTGTCACAGATAAGAACAGTCTACATGATTTACACCTTGAAGGTCAGAGTAACAGAGATGTCCACTTTGTTGTTTCAACAAGAGATAATTTGAAAAATATGCTTCAGTAACTTTTTAGAAGAATTATTATAACTGTTCTGCAAACTCTGTAATTAGGAAATGTCAATTAAAAATGATAAATGTAGGACTTCCGGTTTGCTTGCCTCCGGTGAAGATGGTCTCTTCTTAAGGACCGCCAGCCCCGCCGCCTGTAAGAGCCGCTTCGATACTGAGAAGCGGCTTGAAAACTCCGAAATCCTTAGGATTACAGGAGGAGAGTAGGCAAGGTACAGGTTGAGCCCCTGTGAGCCCCCAGAGGATCGCTACTGGGGAGGAAACAGGAGCGGCTCCCTTTCAACTTGCTGAGACTCCGGACGGCGTGGGACGACTCTGCTTCCTGCAGAGCAAGCCAGCTGCAGCAAACATTTAAACTGATTGAAACCAACCTTAACAAATAGCGGAGATATCAACTTGAACCCTCAAACCTGGAAATCGCAAGTATTATTGCTTTGGTGACTTTTTGACTTAAGAGAAAGTACGAACGAGTGAAAGTGGTTTGAAAAAAAAATGGCGCCCAGCAGCAGAGTTAATGAGCTAGTGAGAGTGGATTTGTGAAGTTACTTTGATCTGTTACAAAGTTGCACTGCCTGCAATAAGGAGCAACAGGAGAAGAGGAAAAAATTCTTTTTTAAAATCTGAGCTTGCTTCAGTCTAATTTCTATCCCCAATTTGATTAAACCTGGGGGATTTTTTCAGAGGACTTTGTGGTGGTGGAAAAGGAAAAAGGATCTCCTTTTTCAGAAAATCTAACCTACGTGGCAGGATGGCCTCTAAGAAGCAGGAAGGAAAGGCAGCAGGGGGGGATCCCCCACACACAAACATGAACAGCAGCTTCCTCCTGCTCAATTGACTCAGAAAAAAGATTTTGATTTTGAAAGTTTAAAAAAATTTATTACTCAGGCTTTGGATGATAAATTTCAAAAATCTCAACAGGAAATAGATGATAAATTTCAAAAATCTCAACAGGAAATTATGCAGGAAATTAATGAAATTAAAAATGTGGTGAAGCAGGATTATGGCAAGGTGACTAAAAAAATATCGAATGTGGTGTCTGGCCTGTCAGAAATTATTGTTAAAGTGGATTCCAAATTGGAAGAATTTAAATCAGAAGTCAATGTTAAAATTAAGGATACTGACTATAAAATTTCTGATGTGGATGACAAAATGCAGAGAGTTGAAAACGAAATTACGATGATGCAATTCAGGGCCATGGAATTCGCTATAAGGCTTAGAGGTATTAGAGAGAATGATAGAGAGGATTTGAGACAGATCTGTGCTGATGCTTTGGCTGTGTTATTAAAAATTAATCCTGAAGAGGTTTTTTATAAAATAGACAAAATTTACAGAGTGAATTCCTGGGTGGCCAAACAAAGACAATTGCCTAGAGATGTGGTGATATACTTCACAGACAGAACAATAAGAAATGATATTTTGCAAAACTCTTTTCTTTCCTCCGTGCAAGTGGAGGGAGCTCAAATAGGAGTTTATAAAGAACTCCCACCTAAAATGTTAAAAGATAGAAAAGATTTTGGTTTCTTAGTGAATGAACTGAAAAAACAACAAGTACCATACCGGTGGGACGCCCCAACTGCATAATTCTGAAATACAATGGAGAAAGATATCGGTTGAACACTGTTGAGAAGGCGGAACATTTCTATTCTACTGTTCTTAAAGAGAGATCACCATCTCCACGTACATCTACAGTGTTGGAGATTAAGGAGAGTGATAAGAAGCAACCTCAGCAAGAGATAGAAGAACAGTCTAAGCAGGCGGAGCCAGTGGAAATGCAGGGTGCTACAGGAGGTTTTCTGGAGGAGCACCTGTTAGAATCTTCCCCAATTCTGGACCCGGCTCGGATGGTTGAAGTTAAAGACCAGCGTATAACTCGTGCAAAATCTAAGCAACTTAAAGAAAAGCAACAACAGGAAAGACAATACAAAAAGGGAGCTAAGAGTACTACACAAGAAACTGAAGCCATGGGGGGAGCAAAACTGAAGATTTCAGAAGATCTTCGGCTATTGTGCTCGTCGCTTCAAAAAGATGAAGATGACAATTAAGTGTTTATCTTGGAATGTGAATGGGTTGAATTCACCACAGAAAAGGAAGAGGTTATTTACATACTTGAAACAATTTAATAATGATATAATTTGTTTACAAGAAACCCATATTAGGACTCAAGATCAAAAATATTTGATAAATTCAAAATTAGGAATACATTTTATAGCCTCAACTTTGCAAAAAAAGAATGGTGTGGTCATTTATGTAAATAAAAGACTGACAGCTAAAATTATAGAAGCAGATGAAGATGGTAGGTTTATAGCAATTGAATTGCATACAGTAAACGGCCAAATTCTTTTGATTGGAATTTATGGCTCCTAACCAACAACAGGATCATTTTTATAAAACTTTACACACTAAAATACTGCAATGGGATTATAGATCTATTTTAATTATGGGAGATTGGAATGGAGTAATTGACTTCAAATTGGATAAAAAGAGTTTGGCGAAATCAAGGATTAGACTACCACAGACTTTTTTTGATATGAAAGAAGATTTGGAATTAAAAGATATCTGGAGAATACATAACCCAAAAGAACTGGACTATACTTTTTTTTCTGATAGACATAGATCCTTCTCTAGGATTGATTTTATTTTGTTATCAGATGATCTACTTGTTAAGACAAAAAGAACAAAGATTTTCCCAAGAACTTTGACCGACCATAGCCCAGTATGGATAGAAATTGAGATGGGTAAGATTGAGAGACGATCATGGAGATTAAATGAAAACTTGTTCAGATATGAAAAAAAATAACAGAATTTAAAAAGCAGCTGAAAGAATTTTTTGAAATAAACTTGAATAAGGGTACCCCAATTGAAATTGTGTGGGATGCGAGTAAAGCTTATATGAGAGGGGTACTCATTCATATGAATTCCAAACATAAACTGAATCAGCAAAAGAAAAGATCTGAACTGGAAGCAGAAATAAAGAATAAAGAACAGTTACTTATAAAAAATCCAACAGATGAAAGAATACGTGGTGCTATAAAACTTTTGAAAGATCAATTCCAAATGTTTATGGCGGAACAAGTTGCAACAAATTTACAATATGCGAAGCACAACACATTTTGTAACACCAATAAACCGGGCAGATGGTTGGCCTATACATTAAGGAAGAAGCAGAGCATACGGACTATTGATAGTATTGATATCAGAGGGAAAGAAATTTTTCAACAAAAACTAATTAAAGAAGCTTTTGTAGATTACTATACCAAATTATATGCCAAAGATGATATGCAGAATGGACTTATAGAAAAATATCTAGATAATAAAAGAGTCACAAAAATTACTAATCAACAAAAGGAAAGAATGAATTATCCTATAACAGAGGAGGAGATAATAGTAGCAATCAAACAATTAAAAACAGCTAAAGCTCCTGGAACGGATGGTTTGACTGCAGTGTATTATAAAACTTTGCAAGCAAAAATGGTGGAACAACTTAGAGACTTATTTTGTAATATTCAACAAGGGGGTAAAATACCCCCATCCTGGACAACAGCGTATATTTCTTTGATACCAAAAGAGCAAGTAGGTCCTAAAAAACCAGAGAATTATAGACCAATATCTCTTTTGAATAATGCTTATAAAATTTATGCAAAAGTACTCGCCAACAGGTTGATGCCAGTAATCCAAGAGGTGATTCATAATGATCAAGCGGGATTTATTGAGGGCAGATATATGAAGGACAATGTAAGGCAAGTAATAGATTTATTGGAATATCTTGAGAAGAATAAACAGATCCCTGCAGTGCTGGTCTTTTTGGATGCGGAAAAAGCCTTTGATAGAGTGGACTGGAATTTTCTATTAAAGACTTTAAAAAAGATGGACTTTGGGGACCAATTTATACAGGCGGTTTCAGCAATTTATTAAGAGCAAAAGGCACAGATTATTATTAATGGAAGTCTGACAACAGATTTTAAAATTGAAAAAGGAACAAGACAAGGATGTCCGTTATCCCCATTGCTATTTATTTTAACACTAGAAGTCTTGTTGAATACAATACGGGACTCTAATATCCTGAAAGGCATAGTGATAAGGCAAGAGGATTACAGAATAAAGGTATTTGCAGATGATCTGGTTGTTACCCTAACACAACCGATGGAATCAATAATCCAGATGAAAGACATTATAGAACAATATGGTATGGTATCAGGATTTAGATTGAATCAGAGAAAAACGAAGATGATAGTTAAAAATATGACACAAGATCGCAAACACGAACTTGAAAGGAGGGCAGGTTTTGAGATTGTACCAAAGGTTAAATATCTAGGAGTTCAGGTTGCAGAATCAAATATGAAACTGTTTCAAAATAATTATGAGGTGTTGTGGCGAGATGTGCAGAAAGATATGGAGACTTGCAAAAAACTGCAGCTGTTTCTACTTGGAAGAATAGCAGTAGTTAAGATGAATATTTTGCCAAGATTTCTTATTTGTTTCAAATGATTCCGGTGCTTAAAAGCGATAAACAATTGAAAGAGTGGCAAAGTGGTGTGAATAAGTTTGTCTGGAACGAGAAAAAACCGAGAGTGAAATTGAAAATTATGCAAGATGTTCCAGAACGGGGAGGTCTTAAACTTCCAAACCTACAGTTATATTATGAAGCAGCAGCTTTATCTCAAACAAGTGATTGGTTTGGAAGGAAAAAGACTGGAATACTGAATATAGAAAGTTTTGATCTTGAATTTGGATGGCATGCTTATTTATTTTATGAAAATAAAGTGGACAAAGTATTTAAAAGCCACATACTTAGAGACTCTTTGATGAGAGTTTGGAAGAAGCACCGACTCAAATGGGATTATAAAATACCGTTATGGCTGGATCTTGGTCATATTATTTGGAATACAAATATAATGTCACTCGGGGGGTTTTTATACAAAGAGGTTCTTTTTACAGATGCGGGCAGATGGCAGTTGAAGACATTAGAGACTCTGTTGGACGAAGGGATTAATTTAACTTGGTTACAGTACAATCAACTCCAACTAAGATGGAAAGAGGACCAAAAAACTGGTATTATGTTGCATGAGGAAGAATTGGTTAGATATATAAAAGAGAAAGGTCCAATGCATATTAAAAGGCTTTACAATGTTTTGTTAGAAAGGGATTCAGAAACTGAATTGGTTAAAGATTGTATGATTAAGTGGGCACAAAATTTTGCAGAACCAGTGATGTTGGAAACATGGGAAAAAATTTGGGTTCAGAACGTTAAATTTACAGTCACAGAACCTGAGGGAAAATTTCTATAAAATGTTTTATAGATGGCATTTAGATCCTAAGAAATTGTCATGCATGTACCCTAATGTTCAGCCAAAATGTTGGAGATGTGATTGTTTAGATGCTACATATTATCATATATGGTGGACTTGTAAGGAAGTTAAGGCTTTTTGGATAAAAATTTGGTGGGTTATGCAGAATGTTTTGAAGAAAAAAATTCAATTTTCTCCTCAATTGTTTTTACTGGGTATAGTTAAGGGTTTTACATTGGGTGAAACAAAGTTGATATTGCATATGATAACAGCAGCGAGATTACTGATAGGTAAATATTGGAAAAATGAAGTTTTGCCCACTATCGAGGAATGGACATTGAAGATGGCCAGTTTTGCAGAGATGGCGAAGATTTCAGCATACTTAAAAGACTGTTCACAAGAGACTTATGAATGGGAATGGAAAAAGTGGATAGATTATGTGCAGAACAAATACCAAACCAGGAAGTATCAAATAGCTTTTAATTGAAAATGTTATGTTACGATAGAAATATTTTAACTTAGTGAAGATGAAAAATTATATGGGGGATAGAAGGGTTCAAGTTTTATATAAAGGTGTTTTTTTTTTTTTTTGATGTGGTATATTCTGTGGAAGTCCGGGGGGAGGGGAGGGTTAGGGAGGGTTAGGGAGGATGAGGTTGGGGAGTTTGGGGTGGGTTGAGTGAGGGGGGAAATGGGGTGAAAATGTAACTGTAAAACTTTTGCAATAAAAAAAAATGATAAATGTATATGACCATATGAATTGCTGAGTTAACAGAATCCTTTGTCTAGAAGGGTATAAAACCATTGTACCTAATTTCTGTCTTTGTTCAACGCTTCATGTACAGAGCCTTGAACCTATTGCGCAATATATAAATTTGTCTCTGATTAACCCAAAGGTTGTGTTTGTCTTATTAAATCCGCAACACTGTAAAAGTTTTATTTACTTTTCACTCACTTTTGACCTTTATTTTGGTCATTTTAATTTAAATCAATACAAATTGTACCAATCATTTTCATTCAGGTGTAAAATATGGAAATTGGTCTTTTAAAAATAATGTTGCAAATACTGTTTGATTTTAGTTACTTTTATAGACTGCATTTTTGTACACTTTTTCTTGGTTTTGCTCTTGAATTTTCTATTGTTAAACAAAGTTATAATTTATTTTATCCTTATGAATCTCTTGCAGATTTGTCTTTTTCATATTTGTCCTTTATTTTTTCAAATAAAATATCGTCACCTCACTTAGAAATCAAACTCCTAGCAGAAATGGGTGTGTAAGCGGGAAAAATGGGAGGGATTATCATGAAAATAAGCTGAAAATAATAATAATAATAATAATAATAATAATAATAATAATAATAATAATAATAATAATAATAATAATAATAATAATAATATAATGAGGAGGAGGAGGAGCTTGGTCGCTGCACTGAAGGGTACGGGATAACGCTCCAAAAACTTGCTCCTGCTCATTACTGATAAGTTTTGCACTTTTTAAATGTCTGCATACATGCATGTATGGTATGTATTTCCATGGAAGCCCAAAGAAAATGCCTTTTCCGCCTTCGAGACCCCACCCGAGTCTTCGTCTCGCGATGTCATGACATACCAGCGCGGTTTCGTTTCCTCTTGCGCCTGCGCAATCGCTCCTTCAACTTTCTCTCAGTTACTATGGCCACAGGATTGAGTGGCATGTTTGGGAACCAGGGCCCGGTGCCCCCCCCGCCCCCGCCGCCCCCTCCGGTGGCCCCCGGAGGTCAGGGACTCGCGGGACTCCTTCCGCCGAACCCCACGGGTCCGCGAAACCCCATCGGTACCCTTGTGGATGATTTGGAGGCTTCTTTTGAGGTAGGCTCTGCAGTGCGAGCGGCCTCTCCTACCATAGAGATGACGGAAAGATCGACACTTGAAGTGGGGGAAACGCAGAACTATTGCCATCCTCTTTGGCAATCTCTACAGAGATGAAGTAGCTTGGCCGAGAAGTTCCTTCATCTTGATTTCCGTTTCTGTGTTTAAATGGCCGCCTGCTTGAATAGCGACGCCCGTTAATCCCATATTAACAAAATATTTTTTCTGATCAGAATAAGGAAACATTTCATTCTATAATAAGCCAGCGTGGGTTGATAATGGCCTGGATCTCCCTTGGCTTGTGGAATTTTGTGGATTACCTTGGGTCCATCATTTTCAGCCTAGTGTACCTCGCTGGGCGGTGGTTATGGGGATAAAAAGATCCTCCTGGATATTCTGAACTCATTATCGCAAGAAAGGGAGAAAAATATTAATTTATTTGCTAAATTGAATCATACTTATTTTCCAGAAACATATTGCAGCCAGAATAAACCATGTTTTAGGGGCAATACTTTTGTTTAAGAGGCATTCCTTTCTCTTTGTAGAATAAAAATAATGCTTTATAAAATGGCATGTGAAATGTCTATTTTTTGTAAGGATTTGAATTTTTGTAAAAAAAAAAATCTTTAAAAATAGCTTGTTAGTTAAAAATTAATGAGCTTGTAACTCTTGTAAGAAAATAGTTTATTGACATTGCAAATTGTATTGAACAAGACACTGTAAAGAGTTAATTTTGCAGACCTTCTAATTTTATCTCCAGCGTCATCTATTTATTCCATCCAGTCAAATGAGTTCTTTTGTTTGGAACCTACTAAATATTGTATGCCATTTTTAATAGAGCAAAGAATTGGAAATAAATATTGTAGAAATATATTTTTCAAGAAAATAAAAAATATACTTTAGTATAGCTTTATGTGTGCCAAAATATAAACTTCTTAATATTAACTGCTTTTGTAATAAATAGTTTTTGTAATTATCTAGGCTTGCTTTGCATCCCTTGTAAGCCAAGATTATGTAAATGGTACAGATCAAGAAGAAATTAGAACTGGTAAGTTTGGGTGTCTATCTTCAATTTAATTTAGAATACTTATATGCAGAATGCTCATCTCTTTTTCTCTTTCTCTGTTTTGATCATGCTGGAGTTGAATTACCCATCTATGAAATTGTGCTGATAAATATTAGTGAAGGCTTAACAGCCAATAGTGACAAATTGAACCAGCAGTGTGCAGCAGCAGCCCAAAAAGCTAATACAATCCTTAGTTCTATAAACAGAGTAATAGAATCAAAATTATGTGAAGTATTAGTTCCACTTTATAAAGCCTTAGTAAGGCCACACCTGGAATACTGCATCCCGTTTCGGTCACCACATTACAAAAAAGATGTTGAGACTTTGGAAAAAGTGCAAAGAGCAACTAAGATGATGAATGGCCTGCAACCAAAAACAAATGAAGAACAGTTGCAAGAGCTGTGGTGGCACAATGGTTAGATTGCAGTATTGCAGACTAATTCTGCTGACTGCCAGCAGTTTGGCAGTCTGATTCTCACCGGCTCAAGGTTGACAGCCTTCCATCCTTCTGAGGTCAGTAAAATAAGATTGTTGGGACAATATGCTGACTGTAAATCACTTATAAGCCTTTGTTAATTAGAGAAAGACCAATTAGAAAACGAGTGTGTGGACAGCAGAAGCTAGGGAAGCTCTAAAGATTGCTTCAAGTCCGCAAAATATTTAAAGAGGCTACATCGAATGGACAACATACTGATGTGAACGAATATGACAACATACTGATGTGAATGAATATGCTTCTACTGTTTCTGCTTATATTCAAAAGTGTATGGACAATGTTCTTAGAAATATTGTCATGACAGCAAATGAGAAACCTTGGATGTCATAGAAGGTTCATGCAACGTTGAAGGTGAGAAACACCGCTTTCAAATCAGGTGATGTGGCAGCACTTAGAATAGCAAGAGCTGATTTGAGACATGCTATAAAAACAGCAAAGTGGGCCTATAGTCAGAAAGTACAGAATTTCTTTCAAGATCCTGTGGACTCGAGACGCATGTGACAAGGTATTCGGGTCATTACTGACTGTAAGGCAGCTTCCCAGACATGTAAGGGTGACATGGATTCTCTAAACAAGCTAAATATGCTTTTGCGACAGTTTGAGGCCACGGTATTCCAGCAAGGAAGGCTGTTTCCCTCCCAGATGAGCAGGTGCTCAGGTTTGATACAACTGCTGTTTGGAAGGTCCTTACATGTCTTAATGATTACCGTCCAGTTGCACTTGCTTCCATTATAATGAAGTGTTCTGAGAGACTGGTAAAGGACTATATGGTTTCATGCCTTCCCCCTACAATTGACTCATTACATTTTGCCTATCAGAAGAACTGCTCTATAGATGATGCACTTTCCTTTCCTGCTTCATCTTAGCTTAGTGCACCTGGAGGAGAAGAATACTCCTGTGCAAAGGCTGTTTATTGATTTTAGTTTGGTGTTCAACACAATCATTCCTCAGCATTTGGTGAACAAACTGGGCCTATTAGGTTTTAATACTCCTGGCAGCTAGCCTGCTGCTTGCTGCCATGGAAAAGTGGGGAAGGTTCAGTAGAGAATTTTTCATTGCAACTTTACAATTAGGATCTGGGCTTTGCTTATCTCTCCAAGGTCATTTCTTCTAACTTTGATATGCAGCAGCCCTCTGGTTGCCTAGCTACAAGGGGGTGGGCTCTACAGTTTGTTTCAAGTTGCTGTTTCACATACTTTGCCTCAGATCTTACCTGAAACTTGTTGCTTTCAGTTGGTTCCTAGTAAAAGTCCTTTTCTCTGTATATATAGAGCCAAGGGTTTTTCTTTCCTAGGAAATGGACAGAGGCAGCCCTGACATTAGGCAAGATCTGCTTTAATTGTCAACCCGAGACAGCAGTCTACTGTGGGGACCGAGCATCCAATGTCCAACCACGGGAGTGAGTTGGAGGAAACTGGAGTTACAGCCAGCTCCCCACTAGACCACACTCTACTCGAGACGAGGCGGAATGGCAAGAGGAGCTGGACTTCAATGAGAAGCCCATCAGGCTCAGATCAGCATGGGGTAGAGGGAAGACCCCGCTCCCTGGAAGGAAGCCCAGAGGAAGTCATACTGAAACAGCCCCTGTTCCTGATACAACAAGTTACGGGGAGTCAAAGAGCCCAAGAAACTCTTGCACATATGGCTACCTGAGGTTCCTGGGTCACCCCAGGCAAAGCCATGGATAGAGCTACTACGGTGGGGGTTACACCCACTTTACCTAAATTGGCGCCAGCGCAAGTGATGCTACCGCAGGCAGTGGCTGCTGCACAAGCCACTCAGCCTGTGGGGACCGTCCTCAAAGGCAGCGGGCCCCAAAGGTCCCAGCCTTGGGGTTAAAGTATGGGGGAGACCCTGAGCAAATAGGGTTCTTCCTGGTGCAAGCCTGGAACTACATGCAGGAGTATGGAGCCAAACTGGAGATGGGAGAAGCCTGAATAAGACAGGTAACCATTGCTCTGGAGAATGCAGCAGCTGAGTGGATGGTCTCCCTCCACAATAACTATGCCCCCCCCCCAAGTGCAGAACTATGACCACTTTATGGCAGCCCTTCGCCAATAGTTCGAAGACCCACTGGCAGAGCGCAAGCCTCTGACCCAGATGGCAACGGTCAGCTGCATACACCCAGGCGTTCCGAGAATTGGCTTGCCAGTTAGCCACATGGCACAAAGACATCCTCATTGACTGCTTCAAAGATGGCCTCAACAATGACATGTACCACACCTGCATCTCATGCGGGGGCCCATGCACCCTACAATGCTGGTATGTGTTAATGGACAAAGTGGAGATCGACCTTGCCCATGACTGATGCTAGTGGATGGGGCAAGTCCTTCCCTCCCACACGTAAAAAATACTTCAGGACCACAAAAGGCGATGCCAAACCTAGACTGAAGTCCACGATATGCTTCAGATATGGGAAGGAGGGGTACTGAGCTGCAGCATGCCGATCCAGCAAGTCCAACCTCAGTGCCACAACAACTCCATCGAAGAAAGCAACAAAGCCAGCTCCAAATATCCGGGAGACAGCACTCAAAGTCATGGAGATCATAGAATTTTCCCCTCCTGGATCTGAGGGGTTGGGAGCTCCGACCAGCTCAGGGGAGGCTGAAAGTGACAACGACACCCTGGTAAGTTGACATTTAACCATCCCTGTGGAACTAAGGGGGCCCTCCTCAGGGACCAAGGGGAGAATATTGGCTTTATTGGACTTGGGCTGCACTAGGTGTGTGGTTACCCCTGAAGTCATTGAAAAGCTGGGACTGAGATTCAAATGGCTCAGGGTGCCTGTAGCGTTTTGCCAGCTAGATGGGACCGTGGCTGGAGGGAGCCCAGCTCATTTTATAACTGAACCAGTGAAGATGAGAATGGGAAAGCATAAAGAGACTCTGAGTTTCATAGTGGCGCCAGGGATGGAGAGGCCCCTCCTACTTGGACTGCCTTGGCTGCAGAAATGGAACTCTTATGCAAATTGGAGGAGAGAGCTTTTAAAGATTTGGCAAAAAGTGGTCAAGAAAGAGGAAAAGATCCCAGAGACCGGGGGTAGAAGAAACAAAAAGCAGAGGGCGCTGGGGGCAGTGGCTTGGGAACACCCAATCAGTGAATCCCGAATCCCGAAGGAGTATTGGGATTTATGAGATATGTTTAGTGAGAAAGGCTCCAATGCGCTCCTGCCTCATTGCCCCACAGACTGCAGTATTGAAATCCTTCCTGCGGCTAAGCTCCCAAAGCCTAAACTTTACTTGATGATTCCACATGAGCTAGGACAACTTCATACCTTCATAGACAAAACATGGATTTATTCAACCAGCAAGGCCACGAGTGGCAGCCCCAGTTTTGTTCCCTGAGAACAAAATGCATTGACTATAGAGGACTAAATGCGGTGTGCATAGAAAATATCTACCCCCTGCCTTGATGGACATGCTGGCGTGTTTAGCCAAAAGAAAAATCTTCACTAAATTAGACTTGTGGGAAGCTTACTACCAGGTACGAATCAAGGAGAGCGACAAATGGAAAACTGTGTTTAATTGCTCTCTAGGATGTTTCCAATTCTGGGTGCTCCCTTTGGGTCTATAGGAGGCCCCTGCGGTATTCAAGCAACTGATCAATGAGGTGCCTTACGTAATTGGATACTGGATTTTCTTATTAGGCCCCAGTTTCTGTGAGTTGGAAGAAAAGTTTCCAATTCCGTTTCCTTGAGTACAAGTTCCCCACAGGGCTATGTCTTGAGTCCGCTACTGTTCACCTTGATGACCCATGACTGCTGTGCCAAATCTGCTACGAATCATATTGTGAAGTATGTGGATGACACTGTTCTGACTTAGGCTTCCTGAGTCAGCAAAACATATGAGTAGTCCCCAAAACCTCTTTTATTGCAACAGCTGTGAATTCTGTTCATTCACAGATGAGTCCCAAATAGTTGCAAAGAGTCCTTTGGGATAAGGCTGATAATCACCCACCTTTATCTCTCTTGACACGCTGCCAAAGACCTAATTGACAAAGCCACACGGAGTCCAGAATCAAACACAGCTTCAGACTTTAAACTGAACAGAATTAACAACTTTGCTTCCTACAAAGGCCCATGTGCCTTTGCTCCTCTTTTAAGTCTTATGGGAGGGGCCAGTCATCTTCAAGCCCTACTCCTGAGTCATCCTTTTTGTTTTAACTGTTCTTGCCTTCTGGAAGCTCTGCACATACGCGCACTGGGAAAAGGCTCCCCCTGTTCCTCTGCCTTGCTCAGGTCCAACTCTGGAGACAGCACATACCTTCCAGATGGCCCTTTCTCTGCCTCCGACGCAGAGCCCTCGTCTGAGCCTTCCCCAGACTCCAGCACTGGCCCATATTCCTCCCCAACCTCTTCACTGTCCGACTCTGCTGCCAGCTCTGCAGGCTGCCAGTGAACCACAACAGACACGGCAGTGGTGGGTCTTATCTGGGATGACAATGAAGATGCTTATAGGGAAGAGGTGAAGGCTCTGGTGGACTGGTGCATAAAAGTAACCTGATTCTAAATGTTAATAAAACAAAGGTCATTGTAGATTTTAGAAAGAGCTAGGATAGTCATACTCCACTGATTGAGAGTTTTTTAATAAACTGCATCACTATTTGGTTTGGTGGCAGCAGTGCCTCTGATAGAAAGTCCATACAGAGAGTGGTAAGGACAGTCAAGAAGATTATAGGAAGCTCACTTCTTGTTATGGTTAGAGTGCAGTATTGCAGGCTATTTCTGCTGGCTGCCTGCAATCTGGCAGATCGAATCTTGCCAGATTCAAGGTTGACTCAGCCTTCCATCCTTCCGAGGTGGGTAAAATGAGGACCCAGATTGTTGGGGGCAATGTGCTGACTCTGTAAACCGCTTAGAGAGGGCTGTAAAAAGCACTGTGAAATGATATATAAGTCTAAGTGCTATTGCTATTTCTAGCAGGTCTATCAGATTCTGTAACAGCTTTGTTCCCTATGCCATCCATCTAGTAAACTCACAAGATTAGTTTTTAACACCATGAACAGGTATACATCTGAACGACTGTTGTTTCTCTGTGTCATATTTGTGGGTATATACATAATTTTGTATTTATTTATTTTGTCATGTTTATGTAATGTATATCGGGATGGTGACCCTTTGAGAGATGTATGCAACGAAATTTCATTTTAATGTTTGCCACTTAGTGTACTTTCAAAGTTGACAATAAAGTTATTATTTTATTCTCTATTCTACTCTATTCTCTATTCTACTCTATTCTCTCTTCTCTGACACCGGCTGGCAGTCATATGCCATGATCACAAATCCTTAATCTCTATGTATACCAACACCAAACAGCATCTGTTCAATTGGAACAACACAATAATCATCGCCCCTGCTACCATCCGCCACTCGAGAATTCATCGAAGCCTGGCACTCCACAAGCAATTCCATCAATAGACACTTTAATCTACAACCAGCCTACGAACCCTTCAGAATGCAAACCAACTGCACAGCCAACCAGAGACCGCACCAACCCTCAACGAATCCATGTAAGCCCTCCCCATCAGCAGTTCACCTCCCAATGACCCTTGTTTGATGTAACCTCCCTATCACAAGACCCATCACAAGACTCTGATGACTCACAGCTGACCCATCACAAGACCCTTACTTGACATACCCACATCTGAAACCCTTATAAACAGAAGAACAGTGACATTGACATCTCCTAAACTCTGTTGAAGGTGTTAGCTAGCCTGGTAATGAAATGTTTGGAAACCAACCCATTCGGAGAATGAACCTTTACCCTTATTGACCCTTGAGAGATGGGTAAAATTAGAGGGATTTTTAAATATATGTTGTTAGATATCTATGGAGATTCTCAGTTATCCCGGTCATGGTTGTCCCAAAGGTGATTTTTCAAGAAGCAACTGGGACTTTCTTGTTTTTCTTTGAAGAAGTTTCACTTCTCATCCTTTAGGACATCCATGATCTGGATCACTGAGAATCTCCATAGGAATTTAGCTATGCACTTTGGGATGAACACCCTTAGAATGATGTGGAATGTGAACAGATTTCCAGAAAAATTGCAGACTACAGGAACCATTTCTACTTCAGTTCGAGATGAAGACAACTCAGACTCATCCCCAACAGCCTGTGCCTGTGCTCAATAGTGAAGGAACACAGGGCAGAAAACATCCTGCAGAAAGCACAGTTCCACAACACAATCCTTTCAGCAGTTCCAAAAGGCTTCACAACCATTTGCACTACTCAGGTGATGTAAGGCAAATGACCAGCTGTCTGCAAGGAATATAAATCCTATTCCCCACCATTTAGTCAGAGCTGAAGAAGCTTCTTGGATGAGAAGCGAAATGTCTGCAAAGAAAAACAACAGTCCTGTTACCTCTTGAAAAGCACGAGGTTCTCGCTTAAAGACTGCAACTGGGACTAGTGGAACAGCAGTTGCAAAGTGTGCTCATGTACTGTTTCATCTAATGACTGCATGACCACATTATTTTGTGACAAATTCTAGTCCTAATTAGAATAATTAAGCAAGGACTACCTGGTTATAATTTCAGGTTTTAAATTGGGGCTGGGGGGGGGGAGGGAGAGGAAATGCTGTGTAGTCCTGAGCTTTTATGTTTGATTGGGATGGTATAAGGTCTCCTGCCTTCAGCAAGGGGTTGGACTAGAAGCTCTGATTCTGTGTTCTACGTTTGTGACACTGAAACATCCCACTCTCTTAAACTGCCTAAAGTATGTATTTTACCTCTTAAACTCACATAAAATGAACTACAAAATTTCAGTTTTACCCACTCCAGTGATGGTATAGTTCTACTACCCATAACTTGAACAACAGATCCCAAATATACTTTCTGCCCTGCCACTCTCCTCTCCATTTCAACTCACCTTGCCCATCTCCGCTGTTTTGCTCCCCTGCCTTCTACCACCCCTGCTGACCTTTGCCATCTTCTACTGCTGATGGGACAGCTGGTGGCCTTTTGTTTTACATCATTTTACACATGTAGATCCAAGTATTTTACATTTCTCTTAACTAGGTTTGTTAAAGTTACATAGTATTTATCTTTTCTTTAATTTTTTAATAGTGTTAAACTTGTTGCTCATTTCCTAGGTGTTGATCAATGTATCCAGAAATTTTTAGATGTTGCACGACAAACAGAATGCTTTTTTCTACAGAAAAGGTTACAATTATCTGTCCAGAAACCAGACCAAGTAATTAAGGAGGTAAGGATATGGTTTTCTTTAGACTTGAGCATGATATCTGATTCTATGCTAAATTACAACACAGTAATTGGAATACAGTAATTGGAATATTGCTATGAGGCATAAGTGGGATTAAAACCATTTATTGCATAAATTAAGGCTGAATCTTCCCCATCAGAGTATTTTAATGTACTTGGTGAAGAAGTGATTGATCATTGTACTAGGATGAAGGTTTGCTATCTCTAATCTCTTAAATTTATTTGCCGCCTATCTTGCCATGTGGCTACTCTAGGTGGTTTACAATAATACAAGGGAAGAAAATGAAAGGAGCGTAAATGGAAATAGTAAGATAATAGAACAATAAAATAAACAATGAAAACAATACAATGAGAATAGTACATCGATATAATTAAAAGGATGGGTGGAGAGCAGTACAGAGCAAAAGGGGGGAGGGGGGAGAAATGTGTAGTTGGCCATCAATCCAGCACTCATCCAGCCTCCCACTTGGTCCCCAGGCTAATCAGCAGAACCAGGTCTTTAGGCTATTGTGGAAAAATAGGAAGTATTTTTATTTTATCTGTTAAATTTATGTTAAACGAGGTTTTGAAGAAAACCAGTAGTTTTTGGAATATTTTCCCCTCTGCCCACCCACCTTGTGTTCTTTTTTCTACTAAAATTCAGCCATTGGTGCTCTGACTAGTATTGTTTGTATCATCTACACAGCAATGGAATTATTTTACTGTATAATAATATAAATTTTAATTTGGGCAAATGTCCACTGAATTCATGATGATCTAGGTAAAATCGTAAAAGTTCATAGGCACATCCATAAACTTGAAGCTTAAACTTTATTATGGCCAAAGATTAGCCTGGTGATACCCATAACCATAATTCATCATGTTCTTGATGAAAAATGAAGAAAAAAAATCACTTTATTTTTGTGCAACACATAAGAACTAGTGTGAGACTATTGTAATTAAAAATGAGATAGAAATTCATCACAAGGAGTTAATTGTTTAAGGAAAGGAAGCAGCTGTTAGTGTAATTCAGATAATTTATTGGAACACATCATACTTATTTTTCTAAGGTTTTGTAGTTGTTTTTGTTCAAATGCAAATGTTTTTCCAAGGAGAGATTCTTCGTTTCTTTCATGTATGCTTCTTTTTCATGTAGGATGTTTCAGAACTGAGAAATGAATTGCAGCGGAAAGAAACACTAATTCAGAAACACTTGGGAAAACTTCGTCATTGGCAACAAGTTTTAGACGATATTAATATCCAGCAGAAGAAACCTACTGAGATGCCTCAGGGACCTCTAGCTTATCTAGAACAAGCTTCAGCCAATATTCCTGCACCTCTCAAGCAAACGTGAAAAGAAGCATCATTGAAATGCTGGAATAACTTTTGCTAGACCTTCATAAATAACATTGTACATTTTGTATTGAAAATATGTTGTTTTTGAAAAACTGGACAGCAAGGAGCCTAACATAAATGAGGCTACAGCTGTCATTGTATGGATCAGAAAGTGTGATTCTTTTATTCTATCTCCTGCAAATTGAACACTGTCTCCCTGGCTATGGAGATATTCTAAGAAGCAAGAACAGTCTATCCCATGAGCTTCCAACATAATTTTACTTCTGTAAATCAAATGATTGCCGTTAACATTATCTTTTGTAATCATGGTACTTTTAATATCCTTGGGACAGTTGCTTCTGGTTCTGTGCTTAAACATTCTTGTGACATTATAAAAAAATGCCTATGAGAAATATGTCACAATCTGAATTGTTTTAATACAAACCAAAATTACTTTCTGAATCTACTTTTTGAGTTGGGCAGCTGTATGCTTTAAGTAAATTAAAAAAATGCACAAATGGACAAATGGACAAATTAATGTTTATCTTTAATGATGTTACAAATGAATATCTGGTGAAAGTAATTTTTATTTTTGTGTGATAAATTAACTTTATATATACAAACATAGGTGTTACATTTTTACAAACCACTTATGAGAATTCTATTTTCCTAAGAAGGTTCTATTACATATTGCATAGTGATAATAAAAGTTGGCATTTTAAAAATTGTTCTTAGTTTTCTTCCTCTTAAAAATACTTTAATACTCTAATAGTTGGCACTTACTGGTAATTATGTCACAATTCAACATAGAAATCGTCACTAAATCTGAGCTGAACTGTGGTAATGATGTCAAGGCTATTGCAAGTGCAGAGAATGCAAATATACTATTATTTTGTTTAAACAGATGTTATAAAAACATTTCAGATAATGTAGATATGTACTAAGATTTTTTCTGAAATCTCTAAAAAGTAAACCTGAATTCAAGTGGAATTGGAGTGGAATGCTCCAGCCATTTTGATACTGGTGTGCTATCATTTTGAGATTACACATACATATATATTTGATGCATGAATCCCAATTGGTGTATTCTTTCACTGAAATTTTTCCACTAGTAATACTGGGAAAAATTTTTTTCTTCTTTGCTGACTCTCACACATTCTGAAAATGTGTTTTGGCAGTTGGGGCAGGCAAGGAGAATGTCCAATAGGTAAAATGGCAAAATACATGACTTTGCCCAGGATGAATTTAAATGCTCAGTGCTAATTTAAATACATAACATTCAAATATATTGAACACAGCACTTAAAATCTTTGTTTATTTTTAGAAATAAAAAAATCTGGGCACATCACAGGTGCATGCAGATTCATCGTTGACTAGAACCATTTTTTCCACTGCACTATGTGCCTATGTTTTAGACCAAGGTTAAGAGCATAGCTGTGACTGAGCATAAAAACATTCCACTTCTAAATACAATATGCATTTAAAGTATATATTATAGCAAACTATATAGCAAATTAATTATCTTTGAGTTGTCAAAGTCTTATTTACTAATAACTGGGAAAAGTAGCCAATTAACTTTCAATGTTTCAAAGTGTATATGTTGCTATTAGTATTTCAAAGTGTCAAAACGGTTTAAGATTGGGAAACATTTAAGCACAACCTCTTCATGTCTTATCTGTCTGGCTTTATTTTTCTATTTTGTTGGTTTTTTATAAATAAATGCCCAGAACCAGCATTTCTTACATGTATGTAAATAAATGAAATATGTTTACTTCTGTAGTGAGATGTTCCTTGTAGATTTTACTTGCATCGGATTACATATAATGGGGCCTTTACAGTGACAAATTCCTAGCTCTAAAATATTCTTCTAAGGTTACTAGTTTAAGATTGATGTCTTTTTAGTAAGTTATATTTATGTTTCCTAGACCGCTAAAACAGCCAGTTTTGTTCTGCATAAGTATCTTTGTAAGTTGCATGGCTTAAATACACTAGTCTTGATGTTATTGCTGATATAGTGTTAAAATGATTAAGTCCAGTAAGATATTTGTACTAAGAATCCAAAAGATGCTTTTTCAAGAGGAAACTGGACTTTCTGGTTTTTCTTTGAAGACATTTCACTTCTCATCCAAGAAGCTTCTTCAGCTCTGACTGGATGGTGGGGAATGGAAGGATTTATACTCCTTGAAGACAGCTGGTCATTTGCATTCTTTTAGTGAGTCCTTAAGGCCACTTGGAGGTTTAACTGTGTCATCAGGTTCACCTGAGTGGTGCAAATGGGCCACGCATGTGCGCCACGCACCAAATGCATGTTGCACGCATGCGCAGTGTGCACCAAAAGGAGGCTTGGGAAGGTAAGTAAAAC
This sequence comes from Arizona elegans, assembly GCA_022577455.1. Taxonomy (NCBI): domain Eukaryota; kingdom Metazoa; phylum Chordata; class Lepidosauria; order Squamata; family Colubridae; genus Arizona; species Arizona elegans. Next base: position 52,901,256 of record JAKOOJ010000009.1, read on the forward strand.
AGCGCAGGGGGTGGGGTGATCAGCTGTGGTGCGCAATAGTTGGAACCTTTTTAAAAACTTTTTAAAAGCATTTTTTACTACCTATTCGCCCAAACTGATAGTAAAAAAACGCTTTCAAAAGGTAAAAAAACTGATGATCATGGGGCACACCTATGATCGTCAGAGCCTTTTTAAAAAACTTTTTAAAAGCATTTTTTACTACCTTGTCAGCATTCCAGAAAAAAACCCAGCTCCAAGTAAAGACTCTGAAGCAAGCATTTTCAAAGTTCTATTTACTAGAATAGGTAAACTGGCACATCTGGGAAAACCCGAATCTGAGAGGTAAATTTTACCCTCAGTAAATCAAAACCTCCAAAACCATCCCCTCAGTCCTCAGTCGATCACATGTTCCAATCAACCACCATCCCATCTTGAGACATCACTCCGACCACTCCTTCTCCAGATGCAGGATTGTCCTGACCTTGACCAACAGGAAGAATGCTATTATGTCCACAGGCAACCCCTCTACTAAATCCCTCCTACTTTCCCACACATGAGAAGGTGGCAGCATGGAAGCTTCTGGCCTAATATGGCTTCCAAACTGACAGGCATGCCCTCCTGCAGAAAAAAACACACCCTGAAAAATAAAACAGATAAAACACAAAAGAAGGGGTTAACACCTTGTACAGGACCCCTTAACCCCCTCTCCCCCCTCCAGGCGGACCTTTTGGTTACTCATGGAAATTATCATGAAATTGCTTTACTAGAGTATCAGCATTCACATCCCAACTTTTCACCCAAGTAGCTTCAGACAATGGGTACCCTTTCCAGGGTACCAAATATTGTAACCAACCCCTGTATAGTCTAATATGCGAGGGAGGCTAAATTGGACAGTCACTGGGTTAATTGCTTTCACTATAGGAAAGGGACCTATGAATTTGGGTCCAAACTTCTTACTAGGTAACCTCAATCTTAGGTATTTGGTTGACAAATACATCTTATCTCTATTCGGAAAGGTGGTTGGAGAGACCGGTGTTTGTCAGCCTGGGCCTTATATTTTTCTGCTGATTCAGCTAAAGCTTTCTTAGTATTCTCCCAACACTTTTTTAATGAGGTCATCCATTTTGTTAGGGACATGGAAGTGGGCGGCTCTCTAGGCAACTCAGGCATTGGCACAAAATCCATGCCCGTAGTTATCTGAAAAGGAGTCAACCCAGTGCTGTTGTGTACTGCATTATTATAAGCCACTTCCGCGAACGGTAATAAGTCTGTCCAGTTTTCCTGTTGATAATTTACACAACATCTAATGTATTATTCCACTATTGAGTTCAATTTTTCAGCTGATCCATTAATCAAAGGGTGGAAAGCTGAGCTAAGCCCCTGGGACGATCCAATGGACCACAGGAACTCCTTCCAGAACTTAGCAGTAAACTGGATCCCACGATCTGATATTATTCTCCTTGGAACCTCATGTAGTCTGCAGATATGCTTCACGAAAAGCTTTGCCAGCTTCTTGGCTGAGGGTAGTCCGTTGCAGGCAGTGAAGTGTGCTTGTTCGGAGAATAAATCAATGACAGTCCAAATCACCTTGTTCCCCCCGCTGTCAGGGAGTTTGACTATGAAGTCCATTGCAATCTCTTCCCAGGGTTTGGTGGGTTCGGCCACAGTCTGGAGAAGCCCAGGCGGCTTCCCTGGTCTGGACTTCCTGGTGGCGCAGCTTTTCACATAGTCTTCTACATCAGCTTTCATTCTTGGCCACCAGAATTGTCTCCTAGTCAAATGGAGGGTTTTTTAAAAATCCAAAGTGGCCCCCTAGTTGAGAATCATGACCCCTCCTTAGCACCAGGAGTCGCATGCTGCTGGGCACATAAATCTTACTCCCCTTCCTAGTCAATCCCTCTCTTAGGGTTAGGTCCGTCTGGTTTTCCTTGAACCAGGAATCAGTTGAGAGCACTGCTTTTAACTCTGCTGTCAACTTGTCTTCAGGAAGGTTGGAACCATGGCATGGCTTGCACCAGGCTTGGGCTGCTGGCTGAGTTTCAGAGATCATGGCATGAACTATCTCTTCTCGTTGGCTGTCAAACTGGGGCTTATGGGAGAGAGCATCGGCTAATAGGTTCCCCCCCCCCCAGAATGTATTTCAGGTTAAAGTTAAAGCGTTTGAAATACTGAGCCCAGCAAACCTGCTTGGGGGAAAGCTTGGGGTCTTCAGCACCTTGAGATTTTTGTGGTCAGTCCACACTTCAAAAGGCTCATTAATCCCCTCTAGGAAGTGTCTCCAGGATAGGAGAGCCCATCGCATACCACCCATCTCCACTCAGTGTCCGTTAACATTCTCGATATGTAAGCACACAGCATTAGTTCGTTTTGGGCATTCCTTTGCAATAGAATAGCAGCCACCGCCACATCACTCACGTCAGCCTGGACCACAAAGGATTTATTTGGGTCAGGGTGCTGGAGGACCGGCTCCACTGCGAATAGGCATTTTAAGTGTTCAAAGGATTTTTGACAGTCCATTGTCCAAGCTAGGGGTTGGCTAGGTTTTGGCTTGGTGGGAGACGGACCAATTTTTAGTAATTCTGACAAGGGGAGAGCAACCTCAGTGAAGGAAGGGATGAATTGTCTGTAAAAATTTGCAAATCCTAGGAAGCTTTGAAGTTACTTACAGATTCATGGGGGTTGCCAGTCCAGCACTGCCTTCAACTTCCCCAGGTCCATTTCGATTCCTTTATTTGACACCCTGGATCCCAGATAGTCCAAGAATTCCTTATGGAACTCGCATTTTGACAGCTTTTCATTTTGACAGCTAGTTTGGCCGCTAGGAGTTTTTTCAGCACTTGCCTGACTAATTTGACATGTTCTTTCATATTTTCGCTGAATATAAGAATGTCATCCAGATAAACAAGGACCCCCTTATACAGGAGCTCATGTAGAACTTCATTGATCAGTTGCATGAAGACTGCAGGGGCCCCTTGTAGTCCAAAAGGCATGACCCAGAATTGGAAGCTCCCCAGGGGGCAGTTAAAAGCAGTCTTCCATTTGTCTCCCTCCTTTATGCGAACCCGGTATTAGGCTTCCCTTACATCTAACTTGGTGAAAATCTTGCCTTTTGACAAATGGTTCAGCAAGTCTTTCATTACTAATAGGGGGTAGATATTCTGTATGCAAATGCAATTTACCCCCTAAAGTCGACACACAATCTCAGCCCCCCATCTTTCTTTTCTTTAAACAATACGGGAGTAGCCACCCTGGATTTTGCAGGCTCGATGAACCCTCTGGTTAGCTGGTGTCAATGTACTTCCTCAACTCAGTCATTTCAGCAGGTGTCATGGAGTACATCCTGGGTTTTGGCACCTTGGCTCCCGGTTCTAATTCGATGGCACAATCCGTGGGCCGATGAGTGGGGAGGAGGTTACTTTCCTTCTTGCTGATCACTTCAGCTAAGTCTGCATAAACCTTAGGAATTTGGGGTTCGCCTGGAGGCCTGTCTGAACAAGCCACTGCTGTTTCTGGCAGTTGGCCCTTATGGGTGGGCTGTTCCTGGGGAGGAGGGGCAGGGGGTAATAGGCCGACCCCCATTATGATTTTCCGGTATCCATCTTCCCATTTGATGGTGGGGGCCCATTTGTCCAGCCAAGCCAGGCCCAGTATGACAGATTCTGACATCTTTGGGGTTACTATAAATCATATAAATTCATGATGTCTTCCGATTTCTAATCTAACCAGTTCTGTAATTTGGGTGGTGGGGACCCCTCCAATTAACGTCCCATCCACCTGGTGAAATTTAATTGGGCGCTTTAAGGCTGTTGTTTTGATCCCCAATTGTTCAACAATTGGAAGTCCAATTAAACATCTGGTGCAGCCAGTATCTATTATTGCTGGCAGTTCTCCTTGCTTCCCTGTCTCTGGTACCACCAGTTTCACTTTAATTGAAAAGGGGGGGATGGGTGAACTCACCATCGGGTCTTCATCTCTGCTAGCCTCACTGGGAGCGGTTTCTTTGGCCGGAGGTTCCTCGCTCTCTTCAGTGGGGAGGGAAACCTCTACGTCTTGTCTGGTGAATCGACTGGTGTCTGGGCCTTCCTTGGAGCCCTTCCGCCTTGTGCAGCTGTGGCAGCACATTACTGTGGAACTGGGTCAGGGGTCTGGCACTCAGAAGCTCAATGTCCTGGTTGTCCACACTGATAGCATTTAATCACCCCTGCTGGTTGAGGGGAGGTGAATTCAGCAGGCTTTGAAAGGGGCCGTCTAGCTAAAGCTCTCCAAGGATGCTTCTCTGCTGGGATTTTGTGGTAGGGGTGGATTTCTCTGTCTAGAGCTATGGACATGGTATACCAGTCGTGCAGTCGCTCAGGCACCACCCAGACGCCATAGGCTGTTCTGACTTCTTGGTCAATGGCCTCTTTAAAATAGTATAGGAGTATGCAGTCTGGCCAATGCCCCAGGTTCCCTGCTACTTGTCTAAAGTCCCATACAAAGTCTTTTATGGGTCGATTACCTTGCTTCATCACCTTTAGTCATTTTCATTTATTTGATATGGGTCTTCAAATCTGGCCCGGAGCAGTGCAACAAACCCATCAGCATCATTTAGTTCCACAGCGCCCTCATTGTGCAGTTGGGCTATCCATTCAGAACCCTCTCCCTCATTCATCCCATCAGAAATCACCAATACCAAGTCCCGGTCTGACTCGTATTGGTCTCCATATTGATCTACATGAGCCCAGACCCTGCTGAAGAAGTAAGCCAGTTTGGCAGGCATACCATCAAAGATTGCTCTGAAGCGGGGTGGCATTGGCCTCATGGGTTGAGGGGGCCTGGCAATGGGTGGCTGAGCTGGAACATGTGGCGGAGCTGCTGCTGGTTGCCGGACTCCAGCCGGCTGCTGGGGGAGGGGGCCCAGCTGCTGAGCTGCTTGCTGGGCTGCAGAGAGTGGGGAGGACTCCACTCAGCTGCTGGATTAGCCCCCCCCCCCCTATGGTGCCGGGATCATTGGGCCATATTGAAGCCATGGGGATCCCTGGAAACTTGGAGCAGACGGTGCTGGATACCACTGGCACTGGACCCACCCCTGGTTGGGATAAAATCCCCAGCCTGGGGGTATGCATTCAGCAGAGGTAGCACAAAGGCAGGCTTTTTTGAGATTTGATGAAGGCCCACTTGGGATAGCCACACATTCTGAAGGCTTCTTTGATGTGTTTTAGTTCTTTTTCTTTCCCTCTTCCATTCGGTGATGTAGGGTTCTGATGACTCCCATTTTGTGCTCCAGTGGGTGGCGAGAATCAAAATGTAAACATTGATCTGTATGTGTGAGTTTTCTGTAAACTTGAACGTTAAGGCTTCTGTCTTCCTTAATGTCTACTGCACAGTCCAGGAAGACTAGACTATTTTTCTTAACATGTTCCTGTGTGATCTTAAGGAAAATAGTCTAGCTTTCCTGGACTATGCAGTACGCCTTAAGGAAGCCTCAACATTAGGGAAACAAAATGACTACTTCATAAACGCATGGCACAATATAGGAGAACAAACCCATCAGGGCAAGATTCAACAATCCATCTGCATTTAAAAGACAAAAGCCACTCTTTTGAAGCCAGCAAAGTACACATTTTTGGACCACTGGTTTGAAAGGGGTCAAAGAGGTCATTATGTCAAAATTGAGCAGCCTTCTCTCAACAGAGAGGGAGGGATACAACATCATCTATCTCCAGTCCAATCTCCATTTGCACCACTCAGGTGACACTGATGAAACAGATAAACCTCCAGGTAGCCTTAACAACTTGGTAAAAGAATGCAAATGATCAGCTGCTGCAAGGAGTATAAATCCTTCCATTCCCTACTATAGCAACAGCAATAGCACTTATATAATGCTTTACAGCCCTCTCTAAGCCGTTTACAGAGTCAGCATATTGCCCACCATAATTTTGGTCCTCATTTTACCCTCAGAAGGATGGAAGGCTGAGTCAACCTTGAGGCTGGTGAGATTTGAGCTGCTAATTTGCAGACAGCAGGCAGTCAGCAGAAGTAGCCCTCAATACTGCACCCTAACCACTGCACCACAGTGGCTTATTCTGCACCATCCAGTCAGAGCTGAAGAAGCTTCTTGGATGAGAAGCAAAATATCTTCAAAGAAAAACCAGAAGCTCCAGTTGCCTCTTGAAAAAGCATATATTTGGGACAACCATATCCTGGATGACTGACAATCTCCATAGACATGTATTAAGAATCCATTTTACCTGGAATTTGCTGAATACCAGATTAGTTATAAATTAATCATTTAAAAATATTTTTTTTTTATGGCAATGTTTACAGTTACTATTGAATCTCTTATTTTAGCTGCTTGTTACCTATGATTCTTTCCTTGTTATTCTGTAGGATATCACTTAAACATATTGTTTAATAACAATATGTTTAATAATGGCAATGTTGATTATTGTAGAAACAGTTTCCATCAGAAAGAAAAATATTTTGTAAACCATTCTTGATGCCATGAGTCTGGTTTCTGAGTGTCTTTGAGTTTTGATGTTTCATTATTTTGCAGACTGAAAAAAGTTGAAAAAAATATTCAATGCAGTGATACTTGTCTGACTCACTGTTTTCTAAGATTTTGTTTTGGAAGGAGTGAGATTAGTCTTGAAACATGTTTGCTGCAAACACCTCATTAGCTGAATCAATCAATCGAGGAACTGGAAATCTAAGTGAAAACCTAACAAATACTGGGGCAAGCATAAACAATAAGGGAAATTGGCTGCTTGTCGCCGCCAGACGATCCCTCGGGATCGCCAGCCCCACTGCCTGTAAAGAGCCGCCTTTACAACGGAATGGCGGCTCGAAAAAACTCCGTTTCCATGAGGAAATGGAGATAGAGCCGGCTGGGGTGGGTACAGCTCTCTGCATAGTCCCAAAAGTTTTTTTTTTACTTTTGGGACGGAGCAGATGAGACTCCCCATATCCCTAGCCGCTGCTCTGGGCTTTGGGAGACCTCTGCTTATGCAGAGCTAGGCGACAAGAACAAGCCTACAAATTTAACAGATTAATTAAAGAGGACGTGAGCTGGACCTGTGATCCTGAATTGCAAGTATCTCATTTATTTTACAAAAGTTATTCAAGAAAGAAAGAAGGGGGGGAAAAAAGATTTTTTAAAATGGCGACTGCCGCGGCTTGAGAAGGGGCTGAAAGGGAAAGTCCTTCCGTTTTCTATTACTACAAAGTAGCGGAATAAATACTCTTGGCTACAACTGAAGATAAAACTTCACTTTTGTGTTGTTGTTTTTTTTTCCTCCTGGAGATTTGATATTGATCTTGGTTGGAAAGAAGTTTTTTTTCCTCTGCGTTTCTTCTCTTTTCTAAAAAAGTTTGTCTGGACGGAAACATGGCATTGAGACTTATAAAGTCAGACAAACAAGCAGTGGGGGGGGGATTCCCCCATTAATAAATTACATGAACAAGTTCTAAGTCTCCAGTCTCAGAAACCTGATTTTAACATAATAGAATTTCTCTTAGAGGAGATTGTAAAAAGGGATGAGATTGTGAATCAACACTTTGAAAAATTTAAGCAGGAAATTAAAGAATTGGTGCAATCAAAGTTTGATTTTCTGGAACGAAAGATTATAAAAATGGCTAATGGTTTTTCAGAATTTATGATCCAGTTGGATGCAAATACTAAGTTATTAGAGTCTAAAATGGAAGAAACTGAGAACAATTTGGACAATAGAATACAAAAAATTGAAAATGATTTGATAAATACTCAAGATAATAGCTCAGAAGAAAAACCTAAAATGGAGGCTGATCAAAAGACTTGTAACGCAGAAAGCTTGCAATAAAGGATTGAAAGAGAAGTTTTAATGATACAATATAATCTCACTGAATATGCGATTAGATTGAGAGGACTGCAGGAAAACAACAGAGATGGTTTAAGGAAAATATCTTCTGAAATTCTGGCTGGGATTTTAAAGGTTCAACCTGAGGAAGTATTTTGTAGGATTGATAGAGTTTATAGAATAAATTCCTGGACTGCAAAGCAAAGGCAACTGCCTAGAGATGTGGTGATTTATTTTACAGATAAGGAGATACGAAATAATATTGTGCAAAATTCCTACAATTCTACTTTGCAATGGTTTGGAAGAAAGATTTGGATATACAAAGAGCTCCCGCCCAAGATGTTATTGAAAGAAAGAAATTTGGTTTTCTGGTGACTGAACTTAAAAAAAGAAATATTCTATTCAGGTGGGACGCTCCAGTTGGTATTATATTGAGATATCAAGGAGAAAGATATCAATTAAATACTGTTGAAAAACCGGAAGAATTTTATCAAAAAATTTTGAAAATGAATTTAACATCTTTATGCACAATACAGGATAAGCAGAAGGAATTGGAAATTAAGGGAAAACATCGAATTATAGAGGCTTCTGTAGATAAATTGCCTTTGGATTCTCTAGATACCCCAGCTGGATTATTTATAAATAAAAGAGAAGTGGCATCGGATTCTAATGTGATTATGATTCATCAAGTCACAGACAAGCATGGAAATCAATTAGCTGATATACAGTTGTCAGAAAAGAAATATGAGTTAAAGCAAAACCAACAAGATCAAGTCATAAAGCAGAATGAAAATCGCCCAGTTGATATACAACTTGCAGAAAGGAAACCAGGATGGAGAACAAACCCACAAAAGAAAAAGAGAAAAAGAAATAGGTCTCACAAAAACAAAAATTTCTAAATTAAGCAACAGTGACGCCAGTATTTTTTTTTAAAAAAATGAACGAATATATGAAAAGACAGTTGAGGCGAAGTATTGGTTAACAATATCCTGAGGAGATTGTCAGACCTCTGCAATGCCGTAACTCTGGGACGTGAAAAGAGCCTTAAACTGGTTGGATTGGAATTATCTATTTTGGAGTTCTCTTTATTGATAAATGTATTATCTTTATGTCGAGCTATAAGGCAAGAGAAATACGCCGGGGCATGCAGAAGATCTGGTTGTTACCCATTATGATGATGGGAATTAATATCCTGAAGAAAACCACAATTACAGATATTGTATGGAATATAATTATAATGTCACTCGGGTGGTTGTTTTCTTTTTTTATATATATATAGGAGGAGATTTATTACTGATGGGGGCAGAAGACAACTGAGGATTTGGAACAATCTGTTGCAACTAGGATGCTATGTTACCCTAATATGGATGATGTACTCAACAATCTAGTGGACAGACAATAAAGAAGATATTATATGGATTATAAATTTAAAGTTATTGATTTGGAATATTTTTTTTTTCCTTTTAGTAGGGTGGGTAGTAGATTAAAGATATTAAGAATTTGTAGGAAAGTGGGTGGAGATAGGTTAGTTTACAGATTGTTTAGTTTAAGAAAAGGGATGTTTAAGTGATATACCTATGGGAGTGGAGTAAATGGATGGAGCTGAATAAATGTTAAATTAGGATTTATGGGGAATGCTGCTTTGAAATGTTATATTAATATATATAAAAGATTAAATGTTAAAGCAGGATTTATTACATAGTTTTAAAAGGGAAGGTTGTTTTGAAATGTTGTATTAACATACAGATATAAGCATGGGGAGGAGAAATAGGGCAGATTATTGTTAAATTGGGAGTTATAATAATATTATTATGTTAAATTAGAAGTTATTATGCGATGCTATAGTAAAATGATATTTGAAATGTATGGTAAAAGGGGGAAGTAATAATAGTAATATTATTAATAATATTATTAGTAAATAAGGGTCAGTATTTAGAGGATGGAGTAAGGGGATGGTAAAGTAAAATATTACATAATCTGTTATGAATTAGGTTTTTGTTGTGAGGAAGTCATGGGGGGGATGGGTGGTGAGGGGGGGTTAGGGAAGGGGGGGGAGAAAATTGTGGGGAAAAAATTTTGTATTTGAAAACTTTTTCAATAAAAAAAAAACAATAAGGGAAATGTTTGCTGCCTCTTAAAATGCATCACATTTTGAAGAAATTACAGGCTGCCAGAGTCAGTTGTAAACAAACTATAGTTTGGCCTTCCAGAAATAAAGCTGGCACATCACAGTTAAAAGCAGGGGTGAAATTCTCCCAGTTCGGACTGGATCGCCCGATCCGGTAAAGATGGCGGTGGGTGGTTCAGAGAACTGGTAGCAAACATCCCTCCCCCCCCATGCCCAGCTGAGCCGCGGGATCATCAGAGGCTTTTTTAATTATTATTTTTAAAAGCATTTTTTCTATAACCTCTTCGGCCGAAAAAAATGCTTTTAAAAGTAAAAAAAAAAAGCCTCTGATGATCCCGCGGCTCAGCTGGGATTGTCAGAGGCTTTTAAAATGTTGCTAGTTTGATTATTCTGGTCAGGCCCAATATAATAGACTGAAGACTTTCTTGTATCAACAGTATTTATTTCTTATCTTCTTCAGGAACACTTTTGGACAGCTAGAAATCTGACAGGAGCAAAGGCTTATATACAGAGGAGGCGGGGCAAATGGTAAGTAGTAACCAATGGCAAGGGACACAATGACATCACATAATGACATATATACAAATACACATATTTACAGAGAGCAAGTTAGGTATTTTCAATTGTAACAAATCCCCCTCTAAAATACCTAACCAATAATGGGTTATTAACATTATATATGTACATTAAGTTTAGAAGTCAAATATACATATTGTTTGGTTGCTAATGGCTTAGTGAGAATGTCAGCAATTTGTTCATTAGTATCACAATGAACAGCCTTAATGAATCCTATACTTGATAATTGCCTTACATGTTTGTATTTGATATCGATATGTCGAGATTGTTGGCCTATTGCTTCGGAAGCTGATATATCTATTGCTGCTTTATTATCTTCATTGATGATAATTGAATAAATAGGTTCATCCCATATATTAGATAACAAATCATCAAACCAGGTTAGATTATTGACTGCTTTGGATAGGCAAATGTACTCGGCTTCTGCTGTAGAGGTGGCAATTAAGTTTTGTTTGCCAGTGTACCAGTGCACCGTACAACCATTTATAAGAAAAACATATCCAGAGGTGCTTTTTCTGCTTTTTGAATCAGCAGCCCAGTCTGCATCAGCGTAGCAGGTCAACGTTGGCTTTTCAGAAATGAATGGTTCTAAGTATAGACATACATTAATGCTAGATTTCAGGTATCTCAAAATTCTCTTGATTCCTTCCCAATGGTATAAGTTAGGATTGCTTACATGTCTTGACAACAAATTAACGGCAAGGGTGATATCAGGCCTAGTCCAATTAGATATGTATAATAAGGACCCAATAATTGATCGATATAAAGTGTTATCTTTGAATGGCTCGTGTTCATTGTGCACATTTCTATAAAAATCGGTTGACATGGGAGTTTCACAAATTTTTGAGTTAACCATATTACACTTCTGTATGAGTTCTATAATTTTATCTTTCTGAGACAATTTGAAACCCTTATCCGTTTTATCAATTTGGACTCCTAAATATTTGTTTACTTTTCCTAATATTTTTAAGTTGAAATGTTTGCCCAATTGTTCAGCAAAATCATCACATTTAAACTTGTCACATCCAAAATATAAATCAACATCAACATAAATCAAAACATATTCAATAGAATCATTATTTCTTTTTGTGAAAAAACAAAAATCAGATGAAGTAGCTATAAACCCCATATCATTAAGTATCTTTGATAAACATTTATACCACCGTTTGCCAGACTGTTTTAGTCCATAAAGACTCTTATTCAATAGCCAAATTTCTCCCTTTTTTGTATCCTTCCCTGGGGGCGCTTTTACATAAATTTCTTTATCAAGATCAGCATGTAGATAAGCAGTCTGTACATCAAATTGATATACTTCTAGATTTAAGTTGGAAGCTAATACCAATGCTGTCTTCACACTTTCTGATCTAATGGTTGGAGAGTATGTGTCTGGAAATCTTTGGGCAAAGCCTTGAGCCACTAACCTGGCTTTATATAGGAATTTACCATCCTCTAGCTCTTTGATTTTATAGATCCATTTAGTGCCAATGGGGGACTTCTCTGTGGGTAGATCTGTTGGTGAGTATACATTTGGTTCTTTCAAACTGTCCATCTCTTTTTTCATTGCTTCCTCCCACTTACTTTTTTCTTCTAGAGGTAACTTGAGTATGTCATCATATGTATTGGGAGTCAGGTGTTTAGCTTGGATAGACAGTACATAATCATCTAATCTTTTAGGGATTGTGCCTCTATTAGATCTAATGGGTCTATTCTGGGGTTGTTCATCGCTATGCATATATTTAGTTTCTTTTTCAGTCAATTGATCTACCTTCAAAGTGGGATGTCCTTTCTTCCATTCATCATTAATTATTTTTGGGTATTTGATTTTGTTCGTTGTTATAATTTTGGGGTTGGTATCTGATGGATAATGTTCTGTGTGTGTGTGTGTAGTGCTTTTTGATTCTGGATATATCTCGTTGAGATGTATTTTTGACCAGTTCGTGTGTTCATGAGACACGGCAGATCTGGATACAATGAAATGGTTATTTTTATCAATTAAGCGATATCCCTTGGTTCCTGATTCGTACCCCATAAATATTGGTCTTTTGGATACTTTCTCTCCTTTGCGCCTCAATTGTGTGGGGACATATACATCAGCAGTTACACCAAACACGTGTAAATGTCCAATTTTTGGTTTTCTTCCATACATGAGTTCATATGGAGTTTTGTTGAGTGTACTTGACCATAAGCGGTTTAGAGTGTAATTGGAATAAGTAAGGGCTTCAGCCCAAAATGATTGGCTCAAACCAGCATCGTCTAACACACATTTAACCATGGTTTGTAGGAAACCGTTCTTCCTTTCAGATACTCCATTTTGAAAAGGGGACAAGGGACAAGATTTAAAGTGCAATATTCCTTGTGATTTTAGCCAATTTGAAAATTCGTTGGATAGGAATTCCGACCCCCTGTCGGTCATTATTTGTTTAATTTTAATATTGTGTTGGGTTTCTACCATTTTAAAGAACTCCTTAAATTTTTTGAAAACTTCACTTTTGTGATTAAGGGTGTATACAAAACCGAATCTACTGTAGTCATCGACTATGGTTAGAAAGTATCCTTTTCTATATTTAATTGAAGGTTTCATTGGGCCTACTACATCCATATGAACTAGTTGAAAAATTGAGTGTGTGGTGTGAGTGGCTTTTTTGGGTTTGGGTTTATTTTTAAGTTTGGATGAATTGCACACGGAGCATTCCAAATAATTTTTACAGTTTTTTATTTTTAAATCTTCGGGACATTCTAACATCTTTCGTATGACAGGAAAACTTGCGTGTCCTAGCTTTCTGTGGAGTAAATGGCTACAATTGTCATGTATAGGTTTTCCATTGTGTAAATTTTCAGACATATTAGTATCAGTAGTTGGTGCATTATTATTATTACCCTCATTATGACTATCTGGCTTTGCCTCTTTGTTTTTTAATTGATAGTTTGCGTAGATTAATTCGTTACTTTGTGGTAGTAGATATGTTAGTCCGTCATTTGTGAATAGTTTACCAATGTTTCTGTTGTTTTTAGTCATAAATACCTTTCCATCTTTGAAAGTGGTCTCTACTTCATTCTCTATGCTTAATTTTAGAGTTGCCAATATGTTACTTGGAATTTCGGGTACAAATAGTACCCCCTCTATTTTTCCTATACCCTTTATATGCGTGTCTCCTATTCCTCTTACTAAGACTTCATTTTGGTTTGCTACTTTAATGTAATATTCCTTTTCAGTGAAGTTGCTTAATATTTTTCTATTGTGAGTTGTGTGACATGTGGCCCCAGAATCGATGAGCCAAGTGTGGAGTAGATCTGATGTTAATGTATCACTGTTTCTTATTCCATATAGTGATCCTTTCTTATTTTCCCTAGGGTTATTTCTGTACATTTGTCTTTCTCTAGAATGTGGTGACTCCCTGCGTTTATATCTGTAGTCAGGGGAAGTTCTGTCTAAGAAATGTATTCTCCTATCTTTGTGGTGATATGTGTCACTGTATCCTGTGTTCTTGGGGCAGTCTCTTTTTTGATGTCTTTCAGATCCACATATTGAACATTCATGTGGGTATCTGTCTCTGACTCTAAAATCTGTCCTTTTTTTATTTCTACCTTCCCTTTGTTGTGCATATCGCTCCTTTCTAAGTCTATCTTCAGTAATAAGTTTATTGGTAAGGTTTTCTAAGGTAATTTGTTCTATGCTTAAGTTATCGATTAAGGTAATATAGTTATCCCAGCTGTGGTCTAATGAATTTATTATAATGCTTTTCATAGTGTTATCAGAAATAATTTCCCCCCTTTGGATAAGATCTGCCCTGATTGCGTTCAGATTCAAGATATGTTCACTTATAGATGTATCATGTTTTAGTCTGGCAGAATAGAAATCTCTAGAAATTTTAGTAGTGGTGGCTACACTTTTGCTATAGAACAAATTGAATAATTTTTGGTATGTTTCAGATATGGTTAGATTATGTTCAATACTGGGAAGTATACTTGGGGAAATAGAAGCAATTAATATATAATATTCTTTATGATGGAGGCAGTCTATTTCATAAGTCCAAGGTTTGTCTGGTGGATTATCAATAAAAAATAAAACATTTTCTTTCAAATATGTAATTTGTAAACACTGGCTCCATTCCATTAAGTTGCTCCCATCTAATTTTAACTTTATAAAGTCTGAAGATAGTGTCCCTGAGTGTTGTGAAGTGTTATTTATGTTCAGGAGCTGTCCATGGTTTAAGACCTTAGCATACTCGCAGTAAGGCTTGGGTATGGTAGATGCATGTCTGTATTTACTTATCTCTATGTTCTGGCTGGATCTGCGCTGACTTGTATTTATGTCTTCTTCTTTTTTCTCTGCAGGTTCGTTCTGCGCATGCTCAGTCCTCATTCTTCTCCAGCAGTCGACGAGGGAGGATCCTGTGTTTGCAGCTCCCGGGGTGAAGTCCCAGTCGGCTTTCTGTTCTTCGGCTTTGTTTCCGGAGGGCCTCTGGTGACTGAAGAGTGCCCGGGATGCTGTCCTTCTCATCGGGGAGTCTCCGAAGTTGCGACAATCGAAGAAGAAGCCACCGGAGGCTTGTCGGCCATTTTCTTCAAAGCGGTCAGGAAGCGGAGTTTGAGGCGGGCCGCCATTGGTGATGCAGCCGGGTTACTCAGCAAGTTGTTCTTCGGTGGGTAAGTATGATTGCCAGTGCATCTTTTCTCGGGTGGCTAGGTCTTCCTTTAGACAGTTCATTTCTTTTTTTTTCTTTTTTCTTTCTTTTTTTTTAATTTGATTTATATGCCGCCCTTCTCCGAAGACTCAGGGCGGCTTACAATGTGCTCAGCAATAGCCTTCATCCTTTTGTATATTTATACAAAGTCAGCTTATTGCCCCCACAACTGGGTCCTCATTTCACCTACCTTAGAAAGGATGGAAGGCTGAGTCAACCTTGAGCCTTGGCGAGATTAGAACCCTGCAGTAATTGCAGGCAGCTGGTCTTAATAACCAGCTTAATAACAGGGTGCCTTAAACCCCTGTACTACCAAGGCTCTTTTTGACTTTTGGTAGGTGATAGTTTAGAATTTTCTTTTTCATTTTCTGATTGTTTGTTTGGTATTTTTAGTTTAGTCCCGAATGCTGCAGTCAGCACCTGTATAGCGTTATCTATTTCTAGTTCAGTAGGTTGAGCGTTGTATTGTTTAAATAGTTGTTTTTTATTTGTTTCTGAACTCGGGTAGTCATCTTCTTGGTAGGTTTTGTTTCCTGCTTTGCAGTGTGAGGTTTGGGATTCTTTTAGTGATTGGTTGGCCATCTTGGGAGTATTAGGTGGGTAAGATGGCTGCCATGAAAAAGGCGGGAAGCTATCGCCATCTTCAGTGTCATTTTTAAAGTCAGGGGTTGAGTTTCTTACCTTGTATTTTTCTTGTTTGTTATTTTCGTTATCTGCTGCTGTTCCGTGGTCGTTTATCATGCTGCGGATTTTCACAAGCAGATTTGATTCAACTGTGGTTGTTTCTATTAATTCTAGTATTTTTCTTTTTACTTCACCTTCTTTGTTTGAGGTTGAGAAAGGTTCTTCTGCTCCAGCTAGTGGTTGTTTGTATTGTGTTAGCAGTTCATTTTCTTGTAATTGCGTTTGTTTCTTCATGTTTTCAATTGGTGTATTTTTGTCAGGAATCAGCTGAGCTGCCATTCTTTTTGTTATGTATCTGGTGGCAGGTCTTCTTTTGTCTTTTTGTGAGTCTTGCATCTTTATGTTTGGTTGGGCCTACCAAACCATCCTCTTGCTACCAATTTGTTGCTAGTTTGATTATTCTGGTCAGGCCCAATATAATAGACTGAAGACTTTCTTGTATCAACAGTATTTATTTCTTATCTTCTTCAGGAACACTTTTGGACAGCTAGAAATCTGACAGGAGCAAAGGCTTATATACAGAGGAGGCAGGGCAAATGGTAAGTAGTAACCAATGGCAAGGGACACAATGACATCACATAATGACATATATACAAATACACATATTTACAGAGAGCAAGTAAGGTATTTTCAATTGTAACATAAAAGCATTTTTTTTACAACCTCTTCAGCCGAAGAGGGCCACACCCACCCAGTCACATTACCCCCCTCACCAAGCCACGCCCACAGAACCTGTAGTAACAAATTCTACATTTCACCACTGGTTAAAAGCTATTTATTCATTTTTCCCTACACCCTGCAATTAATGACTGTTGATTCTCTGTTTCAAGAGTTATGAACTGCAGGGTCATAAGGCAAAACTGGAATTTTAGGAAGAAAACCCAATCATCATCAAGATTACAGCAAATCCACCACAAGCTTAATGTAGCACAGGGGTCTGCAACCTTAAACACTCAAAGAGCCATTTGGCCCCATTTCCCAGAGAAAAGAAAACACAGGGAGCCAATAATTTAACAACCAGTGTGACTGGGTGGGTGTGGCTAACTTGACATCAGTCACTACCACCCAGTCACATGACTCACCCCAGCCACGTCTATCCAGCTGGTCATTAGGGCAGAGAACCAGTTGTTAAATTATTTGCCACGCCCAGACCCGCCTCATCCCTCCCCTCCCAGCCACCTTTTGCCACACCTGGCCTCAGATGTGTTGTTCATCATTTTCTCTCTGTCTCTCCCCACACCCTATCATTCTCTCTGTGTTTCTCTGTCTCTGTCTCTGTTTCTGTCTTTTTCTCTCTATCTCTCTGTGTCTGTCTCTCTCTGTCTCTGTGTTTCTCTCTGTCTCTCTGTGTGTGTCTCTCTGATGCTGCTGCTGTTGCCAGGGGCAAGTGGGACAGGGTCACATTATGGCTCCGCATTGTAATGGGCTCCAGGAGGAGGAGGGGACCCCATCCCCCCTATTGTGAAACACGCTAAATTTCACTGGGCTGCGCAAAGTGTTGCAAGAGCAGCAGGCAGGCCATGGAGGTGGCAACAGCTCTGAGCCTGAAGCAGCTTACATTGCTGAGCCCAAAGTGGCAGGAAGCAAGGGCTGCCTTGAGCGCAAATGTACCGCGACAAAGGTAGAATGCTGTTGCTGCGCAAAGGCAAATAAAGAGGTGCTTCACTCCTGCTCTGGAATATGGAGTGAGTCGCCATCCACTGCCATCGCCTTTACCTTCTCAGGCTAGGTGAGGAGTGACTGGAAGGGGAGGGGTGGGGCTAGCCAGGGGTGGGATCAGCCAACGGAGCCACAGCTGAGGGCCGAAAAAAGCCACATGCAGCTCCAGAGCATGGGTTGTAGACCCCTGGCATAGCATATGGATACGTATTCTATGTTTGTAACCTGGTGTTTTCTTCATGTTTTTTTAAATTACCGTAATCAGTTGCAAGCTACCTTGACGGATGAATGAATAAGGAGGTG
Source organism: Arizona elegans (assembly GCA_022577455.1). NCBI lineage: Eukaryota > Metazoa > Chordata > Lepidosauria > Squamata > Colubridae > Arizona > Arizona elegans. The sequence goes on from JAKOOJ010000009.1 coordinate 52,919,084, forward strand.
CAAAACTCTCCCAAATAAAATCAGTGATTACAACTGTGGTTTTTCATGGCAATAACCTACCCCACTTACTATATGGTGCTATCTTTTTTTTAAAAAAAATTTTTTTTATTAAGTTTTTACTTAAAGACAAAACACAAAACACAAAAGCATACCCAGTGTATAATACAAAATAGGGAGAAGCGGAGGGATTTTTTCTTCATCTTCAGGTCTTCCAAAATTCTCTTTGCATTGGCACTGGCATTATTTCTTCCAAGTCCCCGATTGCATAATCCACAAATGGTTGCCATATCCTCCAAAATATATTTTCTTTCAATAGTCCTTTTTTGAATTTTATATCACACGTTAACTTATCATTAAAAGCAATTTTCCAGACTTCTCTGAACCATTCATTTATTTTGTATTCAATATTCAATTTCCAGTATCTTGCAATCACAATTCGTCCCATAATGACCAATATCCTTACAAGCTCTCTTTCATCAATTGTTAACACCTTGTCATTCAACTTTAATATGAGGATGGTATCTACTCCCAACTTTACCTTCTTTTTAATTATTTACTAGATTCTTCTTCTATTCGTAACCAAAAATTCTTCACTTTACGACATCCATACCACATGTGTTCATATGTCCCATTCTCCACTTTACATCTCCAACATAAGTTGCTAGCACTTTCATTCATTTTATATAATCTTATTGGGAACAGGTACCATTTCCAGATAACTTTATAACTATGCTCCTTTATTCTTATTAATAAGGTCCTCATTATTCTACTATTCCAATTCAAAATCCATTCCTGTTCTGTAATATCTGTTTCTAAATCTTTTACCCAATTATCTTTCCTCACCATTTGTAAATTACTGTCCAAATTATAATTTTATATACCTTACTAACCAATCCCTTAATTCCAATTTCTTCCATTCCTAATTGGGATACTATTTCTTCAAATTCCGTTTTTAACCTTTCTACCCTCGTTCTATCCTTATATTTCTTATTCCAATTATTAACCTGCATCTTCTCCCACCAATTCAATTTCCACTTTTCATATATTTCCTCTTTTTTAAAATCATCTCTTACCAAGTTTATCCATTCTTTTATTCCTTCCAGGTTTTCCTCTTTTAATACCTGTTTCCTCTCCCTATTTAAATTTATGGGAAAATCCCCATCTTCCAAATTCCCCAATTGTAATCTGTCTTGAATCAATTTTCTGTCAAATTTACTCCAAGTTTTCAACAACTATTTCTAACTTTAATTTTTTCCGCTATATTCTCCATAAAATATATTCTTCCCCATTTTTCAATTTTTCCCAATTCCAATTTTCCCCATAATTCGTTTCAACCAACAATTATTTTAACTACAGTCCTCACTTGAAAGGATCTATAATAATTAATCTATTTAGGTATCCCAAGACCTCTTTCCTTTTGATTTTGATATCATAATTTTTTAACTATCCTAGACCTTTTATCACCATTACAAAATTTGTCAATTTTCTTTTGATATAATTCCATATCCTTTTCAGAGATATATATTGGGAGCATTTCAAAAAGGAAATTGAATTTCGATAATAACATCATTTTACTTAATGCCACTCTCCCAAACCAAGAGAAATTTAATTTCTTATACTTCCCGATTTTCTCATCAATTTCTCTTATCAGTCTGTCATAATTCAACTTTTTCATTTCATTTATCTTTGTTGATAATATTATTCCTAAATATCTTATATTTTCTTTAACTTTTATTCTGAATTGATTTTTAAATTTCTCTCTTCCTTTTTTTATATCCCAATTTAATAACATTTCTGATTTAGCCCAATTTATAGATAATCCAGTAAACTCTTCAAATTCCTCTAAATGCATCTTAATCTTTTCAATATCTTTTTCTGGATTTTTCATTACAATCAGGGTGTCATCGGCATACAAATTAATTTTAACACCTTTATATCCAATAATATCTTCGTCTTCTTCTATTTTTATTGCTAAGATCTCCATAGCTAGTAAAAACAATACTGGGGATAGAGGACACCCTTGTCTTGTACCCGCTTCCAGAATTATCTCTTTTGTTAAAATCCCATTCACTTTTACTCTGGCAACCCCCTTTTGATATAATTTTGAAATAACTTGAGTAAATTTATCTCCAAATCCATAAGCCTTAATCAATTCTATAATCGTTTCCCATTGAATTGAATCAAATGCTTTAAATATATCCAACGCTAATATTCCTATTCTATCCTTATTATATTCTGCAATATTTATAATATTCAAAACTCTCCTAACTATGTCTGACATATATCTACCTTTCACAAAACCTACTTGATTACCATTTATATATTTGTCTATAAAGTTATTTAATCTATTCGCTAAAATAGCTGTAAATATTTTTGCATCCTGATTTATTAGGGAAATAGGTCTATAAGATTCTACCAATTCTAAATCTTTTCCTGGTTTGGGAATCAAAGAAATCAGTGATCTATTCCAAGACGCTGGAATATCCGCACCATGCAAAATTTTGTTATACAATTTTTCCAATTTTGGCACTATTATGTCTTTAAATTCCTTATAAAATTCTGCTGGCAACCCATCCTCACCTGGTGCCTTCTCCAATTTTAATTTTTGGATCGTTTCTATAATTTCTTGCTGGGTTATACTTCCCTCCATTTTTTCCTTATATTCCATTTCTATTTTTCTATGTTCATATTTTTTCAAAAAGTCCTTCAATTTCTTATTATCTATTTTCTTTTTAGAGTAAAGTTTTTGAAAAAAATTTCTAACAATCTCACATTTATCTTTTTTCTTATTACATCTCTTACCTTTTTCATCTATTAATATTCCAATTTCTCTTCTACATTTCTTATCTTTAGCCATCTTTGCCAATAATTTAGAGTTCTTATTACCAAATTCAAAAAATTATCTTTTCAAATACATTAAATTCTTTTTAACAACTTCAATATCTTCAATTACCTGCTTATCTTTTAATTGTCTCGATTCTTCCCCAATTTTTTTATTTTTAGTTCTTGAAAATTCATTTTCTAATTCTTGTATTCTTTTCCCTTCCATTTCCATTTTTTTTATAATCTTTATATTTTTTACATGACAATTTTATACTTTCACCCCAAAAAATCACCTTCATTGTATCCCATACCACATTATAATTCACTTCATCATTATCATTCCATTTCCAATTTTCCTCCCAAATTTCAATCATTCTTTTTTTGTCTTCTTCATTTTTATACAATTTAGCATCATACCTCCAATTATTTTCTTTTTTCTCAGTATATATATTCAACTCCATAATTACATTTGCATGATCTGATTCTTTAAATATCCCTACATCAACTTTTCCAACTCTATTAAGTAAATCTCTTGACACCATAATATAATCAATCCTTGAATATGTATTATATACCTTAGAATAGAAAGTATAAACCCTTTCTTGACCTTTAATTTCCTGCCATGTATCAAATATTCCGTTTTCTATCATCCAATTATCTAATATACTCATTTGAACATTATCACCATACCGGGCTACATTAGTAGTATCATATTTACTTCAAATAAGATTGAAGTCACCCGCCACAATCAGTCTGCCCTTACTTTCTTTCCGCAGTATTTTTGATATTCTCATCAGGAATTCATTTTGTTTTTCATTAGGTGCATAAATATTAACCAATGTTATAGTTTCTTCGTTAATATTACCAACAATTATCAAATATCTACCTTCGGAGTCCACTACACTTTTTAATTTTTCAAACTGAACTCTACTTGAAATTAAAGTTATGACCCCTCTCGATTTCGAGGTTCCAAATGCTTTCTCATAGAACTGTATTCCTTTTATATACAACTTATTTGAGTCCTCGGACTTTTGATGAGTCTCTTGCAAGAAGATTATATCAGGTGACTCCTTCCCATTTTTAATTCTAAGCGTTTTCTTTTAATTTGATTCCCAGTGCCTTTAACATTCCATGATATAATTTTAATCACACCCATCATTATATTCAATATTTTCCTCCTCCTCCCTACTGTGAATCTTTCCCCAACCCACCACCAATAACAAATTAAAAAAAAAAACAATTTTTCTTCTTCCCCCATTGCCTTCATTCAATTCCAGCCGCCTTGTCTTCCAAGAATGGGGGAGAGGGAATGTGTATATCAATCCAGCCATCTCTAGCTCCAGGCATTGTTCTTATGCTTCTTTTCTTTCTATTGCTCTATTACTTCTTTTCCGCACTCAGATCCATCACTTGAGTCGGGCCCAGAACCGAGTTGATCTTCCATCTCACTTTCTTCACCAACATTTTCTCCTCCATTTTCTCTACTTTTTTTTTGAAAATCCAACCGCTCTTTTGTTGGTTTTTTTTTACGTTGTGGTTTAGCTTTAAATTCTGGGCCCTCTCCAGCTGCAGCTCCTTGTTCCTTATCCAGATTTAATTCCTTCCTCACTCCATATCCACCCATCTGAAGCAATTCAGCTTTCATACTAATAACATCATCTTCTTTCTCAATCAGCCCAAGTTTATGCAAATAACCACCGGATCAATTTTAGTATCAATTGTATGCATTCTTCTATTATAATTTTTTTTTAATTGTTGTGGGAATCTCCAATTATATTTAATGCCTTTATTTCTCAATAATTTTGTAATTGACTTTAAAGTGTGCCTCCATATACGTTCCTCCCGAGAAATATCCTGGTAAACCTCTATCTTGTCCTCTTCTATTTGAAGAATCTTATCTCCATCCTCTCAATTTTTGACATCACTTTCAATTTATCGTTTATACTTGCAAATTTAACCAGAACGTTTCTCTTCTTTCCTTTATTATGTCTCATTCCAATTCTGAAGACACTTATTAAATCCTCCACCATCATCATTTTGTCCATTCCAATTGAGTTTAGCCAGTCCAGTACTCTCTTTCGTATATTATCCACAGTTTGTTCAGAAATTCCTTGTATGACCAGATTGGCTTTCCTTACTCCTTACTCCAATAGGCATAATCTCTTATCTTGTTGACAATATTTATAAACGAGATCCCCGATTTTTCCATCCATTTTTTTAGTATGTATTTGCAATTGATTAATGTCATCTTTTATCATAGCTGTCTCTGCTGCATATTTTGCAAAGTTATCATTAATTTCACCCATTCATGGGGGATTTCAACCTGTCGTCTGTGGGTGAGATGTCTGAGGTGGCTCGGGAGTTCATGGCTTGCATGACAGCTATGGACCTGACCCAGTTAATTCATGGCCCTACCCACACGGGGGGAAACACGCTGGATCTGGTTTTTGTCTCTGGACAGTGGTTGAGGGATCTTTAGATAGGGGATATAGTTACCGAACCCTTGTCATGGTCAGATCACTCTCTCCTTCGTCTCAACCTTCGAACCGCTGCACCCCGCCGCAGGGAGGTGGACCGGTAAGATGGTTCCGCCCCAGGCGCCTGATGGAACCTGACAGATTCCAGATGGAGCTTGGGCCATTTCCTGAGACTCTGGCACACGCCTCGACTGGAGACCTAGTGGCCACCTGGGATAGGGCGGCCGCTGGAGCTCTGGATCAGGTCGTGCCTTTGCGGCCTCTGACCCAGCGCCGATCTCAATTGGCTCCTTGGTTTACCGAGGAGATGAGGGAGTGGAAGCACCAGAAAAGACGCCTAGAGAGTAGTTGGAGGGCCAGTCTTTCTGAATCTGACCGGACACTAGTAAGATCCCATATTAGGAATTACCTGGTGGCAATAAAAGCAGCGAAATGTAGCTATTTTGCTGCTCTTATTGCGTCATCAGATAACCGCCTGGCTGCCCTCTTTAGGGTGACCCGCTCCCTGCTCCACCAGGAAGCGTGGGAGGACCCCTTGGAGGGTAGAGCCGAGGATTTTGTTCAGTATCCGTATGACAAAATCACTTAGATTCGGGAAGATTTGGACTCCAACTGGGTAGTCTCAGGGGGAGAGACTGGGGCATGTCTTGAGAATGTTATCTGGGATGAATTTGATCCTGTGACTCCTGAGGACGTGGACAGGATTCTGGGCAGACTGAACGCGACCACTTGTTTATTGGACCCGTGTCCTTCCTGGTTAGTGCTGGCTTCCCGGGAAGTGACACGAGGCTGGCTCCAGGGGATTATAAATGCTTCCTTGGGTGAGGGTGACTTTCCCGCCACCTTGAAAGAGGCGGTGGTGAGGCCTCTCCTCAAGAAGCCTTCCCTGGACCCGGCAATGTTGGTAAACTATCGTCCAGTCTCCAACCTTCGCTTTGTGGCGAAGGTTGTTGAGAGTTTGGTTGCGCAACAGCTCCCCCAGCACCTGGATGAAACGTCATATCTGGATCTGTTCCAGTCGGGCTTCAGGCCCGGGTACAGCACGGAAATGGCATTGGTCGTGTTGGTTGATGATCTCTGGAGGGCTCGGGACAGTGGTTGCTCCTCTGTCCTGGTCCTGTTAGATCTCTCAGCAGCTTTTGATACCATCGACCATGGTATCATGCTGCACCGGTTGGAAGAGTTAGGGGTGGGAGGCAATATGTTGCAGTGGTTCTCCTCCTTTCTCTCTGACCGGTCGCAGTCTGTGTTGACAGGGGGGCAGAGGTCGACCCCGAGGACCTCATATGCAGGGTGCCGCAAGGGTCGGTCCTCTCACCCCTCCTGTTCAACATTTATGTGAAGCCGCTGGGCGAGATCATCCATGGTTTCAGGGTGAAGTACCACCAGTACGCTGACGACACCCAGCTGTACATCTCCACCCCAGACCACCCCAACGATGCCCTTGAAGTGATGTCCCGGTGCCTGGAGGCCGTGCAGATCTGGATGGGGAGGAATAGGTTCAGGCTCAACCCATCCAAGACCGAGTGGCTGTGGTTTCCGACGTCCCGATATAGTCAGTTGGTGCCATCACTGACTATTGGGGGCGAATCATTGGGCCCCACAGAGAGGGCACGCAACTTGGGCGTCCTCCTGGATTCACTGTTGTCTTTAGAAGAGCACTTGACGGCCGTGACCGGGAGGATTTTTCATCAGGTTCGCCTGATCCGCCAGTTGCATCCCTTTCTGGATCGGGACTCCTTACGCACAGTCACTCATGCCCTCGTCACCTCCCGCCTGGACTATTGTAACGCTCTCTACATGGGGCTCCCCTTGAGGAGCACCCAGAGGCTCCAACTGGCGCAGAGTGCGGCCGCGCGGATCGTAATGGGAGCGACATGGCGTTCCCATGCAACACCCCTCCTGCGTGAGCTACACTGGCTCCCGGTGGTCTTCCGGGTGCGCTTCAAGGTTTTGGTTACCACCTTTAAAGCGCTCCATGGCTCAGGACCTGGGTACTTGCAGGACTGCCTACTACCACCAATAGCCTCCCACCAGCCGGTACGCTCCCATTGTTTGCCGTCGGCCAAACAATGCTGACTGGCAGCCCCCAGGGGGAGAGCCTTCTCTGTGGGGGCACCTACTATCTGGAACGAGCTCCCCCCAGAGATACGGAGGATCCCGGATCTGCGCACTTTCCACCGCGCTTTAAAGACCTATTTATTTCACCAAGCGGGCCTGGCCTAATTTTCTCCCTCTTTTATAAAAGATTTTTAATTTTTAATATTTTTTAGTATTTTATATATTCAAATTTTAAAATTGGTTTTAAATTGATTGGGGTTTTAATTTGTCTGGGCCAAAACTATTTAATTTGATTTTAATTCCACTTTTAAATTTTGTATGTATGTATTTTATTGTTTGGCTGTGCACCGCCCTGAGTCCTTCGGGAGTAGGGCGGTATAGAAATCAAATCAAATCAAATAAATAAATAAAATAAATTTTTTATATGTTTCTACATTTTGAGCTTTAATCTGTTCCAATTGTTCAGCTCTTTCTTTCTTTTCCTCCTCCATTCTTTTATTTAATCCTTCATCCATTGTATTTATTTATATTTATTTATTTATTTATTTATTAAATTTATATACCGCCCTATTCCTAAGGGACTCAGGGTGGTGAACAGTGAATGAAAAAAATACATTTAATATATCCCAGTTTAAAATAAAATAAAAAAAAAAGCAATATAAAGGGAAAGTTAGGCCAGGCCGGCCTGCTGAAACAGGAATGTTTTGAGGGCACGGCAGAAAGTGCGCAGGTCCGGAATCTTCTGTATCTCTGGGGGGAGCTCGTTCCAAAGGGCAGGTGCCCCCACAGAAAAGGCTCTCCCCCTGGGGGCCGCCAGTCGACACTGTTTGGCTGACGGCACCCTGAGAAGCCACTCTCTATGGGAGCGTACTGGGCAGTGAGAGGCTATTGGTGGCAGAAGGCGGTCTCGTAAGTACCCCGGTCCTAAGCCATGGAGCGCTCTAAAGGTGGTAACTAAGACCTTGAAGCGCACCCGGAAGAGCACAGGGAGCCAGTGCAGCTCGCGCAGGAGGGGAGCCACTTGGGAGCGACATGCTGCTCTCATAACTACCCGTGCGGCCGCATTCTGGACTAGCTGGAGCCTCCGGGTGCTCCTCAAGGGGAGCCCCATGTAGAGAGCATTACAGTAGTCCAGGCGTGAAGTGACGAGGGCATGAGTGACCGTATTTAACGAGTCCCGATCCAGAAAGGGACGCAACTGGCGTGAGTCCAAGAGGACGCCTAAGTTGTGAACCCTCTCCGTGGGGGGCAATGACTCATCCCCAATAGTCAGTGATGGCACCAATTGACTATATCAGAACGTCGGAAACCACAGCCACTTGGTCTTGGATGGGTTGAGCCTGAGTCTGTTCCTCCCCATCCAGATCCGTACAGCCTCCAGGCACTGGGACATCACTTTAAGGGCATCATTGGGGTGGTCCGGGGTGGAGATGTATAGCTGAGTATCATCAGCATACTGATGATACTTCACCCCAAAACCACGGATGATCTCACCCAGCGGCTTCACATAAATGTTGAACAGAAGGGGTGAGAGAACTGACCCCTGTGGCACCCCACATACAAGGGGCCTCGGGGTCGACCTCTGCCCCCCTGTCAACACAGACTGCGACCGATCAGAGAGAAAGGAGGAGAACCACCGCAACACGGTGCCCCCCACCCCTAACTCTTCCAACCGGTGCAGCATGATACCATGGTCGATGGTATCAAAAGCTGCTGAGAGATCTAATAGGACCAGGATAGAGGAGCAACCCCTGTCCCGAGCCCTCCAGAGATCATCTACCAATGCGACCAATGCCGTTCCCGTGCTGTATCCAGGCCTGAAGCCCGACTGGAACGGATCTAGATAAGCCGATTCATCCAAGTACTGAGGAAGCTGTTGCGCTACCACACTCTCAACAACCTTTGCAACGAAGCGAAGGTTGGAGACTGGACGGTAATTAGCCAACACTGCTGGGTCCAGGGAAGGCTTCTTGAGGAGAGGCCTCACCACCGCCTCCTTCAAGGCGGCAGGGAAGACACCCTCTCTCAAGGAAGCATTTATAATCCCCTGGAGCCAGCCTCGTGTAACCTCCCGAGAGGCCAGCACCAGCCAGGAGGGACACGGGTCCAATAAACATGTGGCCGCGCTCAGTCTGCCCAGTATCTTGTCCATGTTTTCCAGAGTCACAGAATCAAACTCTTCCCAGGTAATATTCTCAAGACTTGTCTCCATCCTCCCTCCCGAACCTACCCAGTCAGAATCCAAATTTTCCCGAATCTGAGCGATTTTGTCATACAGATATTGTACAAAGTCCTCGGCTCTACCCTCCAAGGGGTCCTCCCGCGCTTCCTGGTGGAGCAGGGAGCGGGTCACCCTAAACAGGGCGGCCGGGCGATTATCTGATGACGCAATAAGAGCGGAAAAATAGTTACACTTTGCCGCTTTTATTGCCACTAGGTAGGTCTTAATATGAGACCTTACCAGTGTTCGGTCAGATTCAGAACGGCTGGCCCTCCAACTGCTCTCCAGGCGTCTTTTCCGGCGTTTCATCTCCCTCAGCTCCTCGGTGAACCAGGGAGCCAGGTGAGATCGACGCCGGGTCAGAGGCCGCAAAGGCACGACCCGGTCCAAAGCTCCAGTGGCCGCCCTATCCCAGGCAGCCACTAGATCTTCAGTCGAGCCGTGTGCCAGAGCCTCAGGAAACGGCCCAAGCTCCGTCTGGAACCTATCCGGGTCCATCAGGCACCTGGGGCGGAACCACCTCATTGGTTCCGCCTCCCTGCGGCGGGGTGTGGCGGTTCGAAGGTCAAAGCGAAGGAGGGAGTGATCTGACCATGACAAGGGCTCGATCGCTATATCCCCTATCTTGAGACCACTCAGCCACTGACCAGAGATAAAAACCAGGTCTAGCGTGTTTCCCCCCGTGTGAGTAGGGCCATGAACTAATTGGGTCAGGTCCATGGCCGTCATGGAAGCCATGAACTCCTGAGCCACCTCAGACGCCTCACCGACGGATGGCAGGTTGAAGTCCCCCATGACCATAAGTCTAGGGGATATCAATCGCCACCGCGGCTATAATGTTGAGTAGCTCAGGCAAGGCCGCTGCCACGTTGCAGGGAGCCAGGTACGTAACCAGCAGGCCCATCTGCACCACATGACCCCACTTCACAAGGAGGGACTCACATCCGGCCGTCTGAGGAACAGTGGCCTCCCTCGGACTAAGACCCTCTTTAATGATAACTGCCACCCCCCCGCCCCTTCCCTGTGACCTTGGCTGATGAAATGCCCGGAAACCGGGTGGGCACATCTCTACGAGAGGGACACCCGCCTCCTGGCCCAACCAGGTCTCCGTAATACCCACCAGGTCCGCTCCCCCCTCCTGAACAAGATCACAAATGAGGGGGGCTTTATTTACCACGGACCTGGCATTGCATAGCATCAGCCGAAGGCCCAGGGCCTGAGGGTCTGTGCCACCTGGGGAACGAGAAGAGCATTGGGGGCCGGAGCGTGCCACCGCTTGAAGACAGCGAGCGCGCACTCCCGCAACTTGATGTGGCCCCCTACTCCCGCCATATCTGCCCCTCCCACCTACAGTACTGATGTAATGTCTATCAACAGCACAAGCTCTAACCCTCTCCTTGGCCCCAGATTCTGCATCTCCTCCGCCATGCTCTTCAGATGGACTAGACCCCGTCCCTCGCGGGTTAATCCCTGAACCCATACAACCCACCCCCCTCCCGGGAGGCCCCCCAGCCTCAGTATTTAATCTTTCAGTAATTTTATTGAGAGCCAATACTATTTGTGCCATATCAGTTGTCATCTGGGCTAAAGATTTTATACTCATATGATCAATAATCAATAGTCAATAATCAAATTTTATTTGCTTAGAGGGTCTAACAAGGGACCATGTGCTGCTTTCCAATTTCATATAAAAAGTCTGAGACAGCTTAAAATATTGGAAAAAGAAAATCTGAGATTCCAAATCACTTTCATCCACTTTTACCATAATATTTACAAAAAAAGAAATTTTTATCTTATTTTTAATTCCCCAGTCGTGTAATATTTCTGTTCAACCATCCGATGGAAGCATCCACTAAAAAACAGAATCCATTCTCTCCTATTACTTCCTTCTGTATCCAATCACAATAAGCTTATTACAACATGCTATCATCCGCCTTCACTTTTAACTTTATCGCCATTTTTACTTGCAAGTCATTGTATAAATAATAAATTTCAACAATTTATCTTCCCTTCTTCCACCTAATCCTTCATTTCTACTTTTTTCCAGTCAGAGGAATTTTATTTACTGAGCAAAGTTTCAAAAGTTCCTCATTTAAGTCTTCGTCCTTTCTCCCCACCCCCCGCCCGAGGTTTTAACAACCACAATTGGAGTGCTTGATGTAATTCCAAACTTTACTTACTCCTCAAGCGTTACAAACTCCGCAACTCCGCAGGACTGATCCCCTTGGCTTAAAACTATTGTTATCGCCTCTTTAATGTCTTCAGACTGCCGGTTATGCGTTTATCTCAATCCCCTTCCCCCACTCCCCTCCAGACGGTTGAGCCCCCTGGAGAGTTTGCAGGGTTTCCGGGAACCGAGACACAATCCAAACCAATCCTTAAAATCAGAACGCTCTCTGCTCACTTTTAAACTTCTTCTCAGCTTTTCTTTTACCGTGCTATTTCAAGTTCTTCATCGCTTTCACTTTACTATGCCGGAGTGAGACATTGGAGATGTTACTACGCTGGCATCAGGCCACATCCCCTATATGGTGCTATCTTAAATTTTTTTACAACACGATAGTTTGGAACCAAACTGCAATTGCTTCTATATTCTGGAAGCAGGAAGCACAAAATTCATGGATGTCAACAGGGGGTCAAGTGATATCATAGGCTTCATAAAATCACACAATTCATACAAATAACTCAATTGCTTCTATGGACTAACTATGGATGAGATTGGCAGGAGAAAGCCAAACCATGCAGGCATAAATAAATTAATGTTGGCAGTCTAGGAAGAAACTGTCCAGGATCAGGAAGTCAAATGGTTTTATTGACTGCCCATGATTGCAAAAATGAGACGCAGGACTCCTGGCAAAGTGGCATTCTGTTTGATAAAGATTCATGGTAAAAAATATTATAGTAAAAGATACACTCAAATACTTCTAATAGAAAATCATGAGTATCTCTGAGCTTATAATACCAACTGTTTTAAGTAAATGGAAGTCACTGAAAAAAAAGCCAGCTTTGATATTGTTTCTTCTGTAAGAAGCCATTACTGAAACTAGAAAGCTTTGGTTACAATCACAGTTGGTAAATAATACACCAATTATTGGGATACACAGAAAGTATTCTTACTAGTTTTGAAAAATAGAATACATCTCATAATGATTCTTAACAAACTGGGCTTTTTTAGCAACTTTAAACCCAGTGGGGATCATTATGGTTAAAAATAAACAATTTACAATACATTCTCTGGCTTCATGTTACTCATAACTTTCTAACTAGGAATACCTTCAATGTTCTATGAAAGAAAGGAAAAGAAACTTATGACTAGATGCTTGTGAATATTACATAGGTATTTGGTTGTTTTTAGCTGAAACAAAAATAAAATCCGATTTGACCATAAGCGTTGCAGCAAGACAGTCAGGGAATAGCAGGCTCTGATGAGCCTTGTGAAATCCTGGGCTGAAAAGCCACTGTCGAGGAGTCTTCGGACCAGATCTGTCCTGTAGGGACGGAGAAGAAGGAAAGGCACCTTGGACGACCAAGAGGAATAGGCAAATTCCTCTGGGGTCAGAGGAAACTCTTTGACTCGGCAGTGGGGGCAGCAGCCATTGCGGATGTCATTAAGCTGAAGCAACCAGACCAAGTTTTGAGCAGGAGTGGTGAATTGAATGGAGTACTTATGCTGGGTGAGTGACTGCCAGCTCATAGGGAAAGAAAGAAAGAAAGAAAGAAAGAAAGAAAGAAAGAAAGAAAGAAAGAGAGAAAGAAAGATCTTTAAATCGATCCCTAGTGAAACAACAGTGGCTAATAGTCGTGGAGAAAATAAAAGAAGAGTAAAGTGGAAGTTTAAAGTGGCAAAGCCTGAAAAGAAAATTGATTTTTGAACTAAAATGCGTGGATATAACTAAAAAATTAGAAGAAACCAAATCCCGTAATAGGTGTGAAGAGGACTGGAAAGAACTTAAAAAGATCTTTGGTGATTGTTATAGAAAGAACAAAGAGAATTTAAAATTAAAGCCCTGTAATAAAAGATTTCAAAAAAAAGAGTACTTTGAAACTTGGTTTTGGATTTTAAATTGACTTGGGGAAATACAAAATAAAAAAGAAGAGAAAAATTGGTAAAGATTGGGTAACGTGGATTTTAAACAAAAGGGATACTTTTTTAAGCTGTTGATTGGAACTGTGGATTGGAGAGAGACATCTAGAGGTGGAAAAAGAATATTACAATATTGAACTTTTGTAGTGATAAGACCAGTGAGAACTTTTAAGGAGGCTTTGTTTATTTGCAAGTTACATAACCTTGATAATCAAAGAAAGTGGATTACAACGGAACTTAAAATCAGAATAACAACAACCCAGAAATAAATAAAATGGCGCAGCAACTTATTGAAATTATTAAAATGATACATATATCATTGAAAACAGAATTAAATGAAATGGCTATAATGCTGCATGGAAAACTTAAAGCTGAAAAACCAGAAATCACGTTAGAACATATTCAAATGGATAAAGAAACTACAAATGAGAAGCAAGGCAGTGAAACTGAAGATAAAGACAAAGGAAAAGATATTGACCATGAAATTTAAATGATCACGTGGGTAGTAATAATGAAAAGGAGAAGAGAATCGGGAGAAAAGAGAAAACTTTAGTAGTAATAATAATAATAATAATAATAATAATAATAATAATAATAATAATAATTTTATTTCTATACCGCCTTTCTCCCGAAGGACTCAGGGCGGTGTATAGCCTATTTAAAAACAGAATCAACATCAATTTAAAATAATTTAAAAATATTAAATAAATTTGGCTTAATTTAAAACCCCAAAAATTTAAAACATCCAATTTAAAATTATGTTGCTAACCCAGCCTGGAGGAACAACAGGGTCTTGAGTGCGCAGCGAAATACCCGGAGGTCAGAAATCTTACGAATTTCCGGGGGCAGTTCATTCCACAGGGCTGGGGCTCCCACAGAGAAGGCCCTCCCCCTGGGTGTCACCAACCGACATGACTTGGCCGATGGCACCCTGAGGAGACCCTCTCTGTGGGAGCGGACTGGTTGGTGGGAGGCTATCGGTGGCAGAAGACGGTCTCGAAGGTACCCGGGTCCTGTGCCATGGAGCGCTTTAAAGGTGGTGACCAACACCTTGAATTGCACCCGGAAGACCACTGGGAGCCAGTGCAGCTCGCGCAGGAGGGGTGTCACATGGGCGCAACGGGTTGCACCCATAACCACCCGCGCGGCCACATTCTGGACCAGTTGGAGCCTCCGAGTGCTCTTCAAGGGGAGCCCCATGTACAGAGCATTACAATAGTCCAACCGGGAGGTAACAAGGGCATGAGTGACTGTGTGCAGGGCGTCCCAGTCCAGAAAGGGCTGCAACTGGCGAATCAGGCAAACCTGATAAAAGGCCCCCCTGGCCACGGCTGTCATATGCTCACAATAGAAGTGAACCTTTAAGATTACATTGGGATTAACAATGATAAAAATAGAGAGGGTGGAAAGAGACAAGGAAAGAAAAAAGGAGGGAATGGGAAAAACAAAAACTCAAATGATTATACTGGGATTAACAGTGGGAAGAAAAAGGGATGGAGAATAATGGGGAATACAGGGCAAAACAGAAGGGTTCAGGATTTTAAAATGGAGAAAAAAGGATGGGGAAAAAGAAGAAAAGAAAAAAAGAAAATGGGAGAAAGGGAGAAATACATTTAGAATCAAAAGTGAATTGAAGTAAGATTTATAGATCTAATGAATTTTAGAAAATGCAACAGTTGAGATTGCAATACTTGGAATGTATCTAATTATAAATTTGTTTAAATTAAGTATAAAGCAATGATAATTATTTTGACTTATAAATGAATTGGAATAAGATTTAGAGACAAAAAAGTTTATTATATGAGATTGTAATATTTGGAATATCTTTAATTGTAACTACGGAAAATGCAACAATTGGAACATTTTGAATTGTAATCTTGGAACTTAACTAAAAAAATTGGAAATTATATTGTATTATGAATTAATTAGATTTACTGTTTAATTAGAAGTGATTAAGATATTGTTTGAAGTGGTACAAATACATACACACACACACACACACACACACACACACACACACACATATATATATATATATATATATATATATATATATATATATATATATATATTTGAAAAAGTAATTGAAATTTGGATTTAAGATTTAAGATGTACTGTGTAAAATAACTTGGTTTATTGTTTAATAAGAAGGATCACATATAAATTTAAAAAAGCAATGGAAAGGAAATGAATGATTGCAGAGTTCTATATTTAACGGATTTTTAGTATGATATTGGATTGTAATATCTGGAAAAGTTGACAAAGGAAAATATTTAGGTTGTGAGATTTTGAATTTAGGGGTTTTAATTTGGGGAAGGAAAAAAGGGGAGAAATTGAATTTGATTAAGATTAGAGATTAGGGTGAAGGGTAACATTGGTTAATAAAAATTAAAGAATTATTATGACAAACAATGAAATATATAAATTGTGTTAGAGACAATTTTTACTGTGTTTTTTACTACCGGTTCTGTGGGCGTGGCTTATTTTGTGAGTGTGTCTTGGTCATGTGATGGTGGGAGTGGCTTCATGGTCATGTGACTGGGTGAGTGTGGCCAACTCAATGTCACTCACATCAAGAGGTCCCTCGCCTGGCCCCTCCCCTCCCAGCCATTCCTTGTCACACACAGCCTCAACGTATCTATAATTCTGAAAAAATGTTGTTCACCTTTTTTCAACTTTATCATCTACATACTATAGATGTACTTTCATGGACCACTGAAAGGAGGAAATGGCTCACATGCTTTGCCCAAGAGTGTAATAGGCAACAGGTTTTTAAGGGGCTGCCAGAAAGAATGTATAGGCAATGTATTTTCCAAAGCACCAGAAGGCAAAACAAGAAGAATGGATGGAAACTGAACAAAGAGAGAAGTTAATTTTTCTCCTAAAACTAAGGAGAAACTTCCTGACAGTGAGAACCAATATAGGTGCAGAAATATTTCAGTCACAATTTCACATATAAAATAGCCATTCGTGCATATTGTTCAAAACAGTAATTAGTATTATGGCTGATGTTTGACAGCAAGTGTAAAAGTCAAAGATCACAAGAGTGCTTCTTTCTCTGTATGTATACAAAACATCACATACCAGGAATAGCATATTAAGATGGATTTATGCAACCTGATTGTTGTAGCGCGGGAATAACGAGAGGCACAAGCAAGCTAGTGACAACAGCTCTTTAATTCAGGGTGAGACTTCAGCAAAGCAACACAGGCAACAGTCCTCTTTATATACTTTTCAGAGGCAACCATGAGCCAATCAGAATTCACTGAACATTTGAATTTCCCGCACAAAATAGATACATGCATAACACCCCTCCACTCCCAGAAGGCACTTAACCTATCTATTTACATGTTTACATACAAAATCACGCAGGTGACCAGGGCGTGTCTTAGTCCTGGTTGACCTGCGCAGTTCAGTTGTTGGCCGGTCGGAGGGACCTCCCGTCTCTCCCGTCTCTGCCAATGGAACCTCTTGGATTTCTCCGGAGGTGTGGCTATCCCCGGCTGGGAGTGTCGACTCTCTGGGGCGGTGCTGGAACTCTGGTTTGCCAGATAAGTATTCCGGCTTACTCGGGCTTGAGGTAGCTGTGTCAGGAAGACTTTGATAGTTAGGATTTACAGTAATTGGATTTTTGTTTTGTAATCGTTTACGCAATTGATCTATATGTCTCCTCCAAATTTTACCATGCCCTATATCCACTGTGTATGACTTTGGACCTGTAATTCCTATGATGGTTCCCTCTACCCACAAGAGCCCGTTGGTGCAGTTTCTGGCAAATACTGGTGTTCCCACTTGGAATTGCCTTAGTCCTCCCCCTTCCCCCTTGAAGTTATCGGGGGAGTAATTGGGATGCAATCGATCGAGAATGCACCTTAGCTTTCGGCCCATTAAGAGCTCGGTTGGGCTGCGGCCTGAGGTTGGGCACGGGGTGGCGTGCTGTACAGCTAAGAACTCATCTATTCTAGCCTGCCAGTCCCCTGCATCGAGCCGGGACAGAGCTTCTTTGGCCGTTCTCACAAATCTCTCTACCAGGCCATTCGAAGCCGGATGAAAAGCAGTGGTTAATGCATGTCTTATGCCTAACTTGGCTAGATAGCCCTCAAATTGAGTTGCCGTGAATTGGGGCCCAATGTCAGAAACCAGGGTGTCCGGTAACCCGTGTGTTACAAACAGTTTTCTGAGTACTTTGATTACGGCCTCAAAAGTGATAGATGGCATTAGGGAAATCTCAAGCCACTTAGAATATGCATCTACAATGATTAAGATGTTCTGGCCATGGAACAGGCCAGCAAAATCGATGTGAATCCTCCCCCATGGTCCCTTTGGTTTTTCCCATTCCCGAACGGGAGCTATAGGAGGATCTGGGCGGGATTCCTGGCAGGGCCTGCACTTCCCCACCCACTCAGTGATGTCTTGGTCGAGATATGGCCACCACACATAGCTACGAACTAGGCCTTTCATGCAAACAATACCAGGGTGTTCCCCATGCAGCATTTCTAGGACCCTGTGCCTTAACTGCAATGGAATGACCACCCTGTCTCCCCACAATAAGCAACCCCCCAACATTGACAGTTCATTTTTCTTGTTAAAATACAATTGAAAATCACCCTGCATCACCCAGCCCATTACAGTGCGCAAGACAGAGTCCCTGGCAGAAACTTTAGCCACCTTGCTTGAAGAAATGGGCCCCGGAGATACAACGTCTATGAGTAGCACTGGGGCTTCCGGAGTTGGGTTGTCCAATAGTTCGGGCAAGGGGCATCGGCTGAGAGCGTCAGCATGTCCCAAAGTCTTGCCCGGCCGGTGTAACAGTTTGTAGGAATAGGCGGCTAAGAATATGGACCATCTGGTCATCCGGGGAGAAAGTGCAGCCGGGGTCGGTTTATCTCCAGCCAAAAGTCCCAAGAGAGGCTGGTGGTCCGTAATGAGTTCAAAAGTACGGCCAAACAAGTACTCGTGAAATTTTTTGACCCCCAACTACAGCCGCTAAAGCCTCCCTGTCCAGCTGGCTATAGTTCCTTTCAGCACTGGACAAAGTGCGAGAGCAATAGGCGATGGGCGCCTCTAACCCGTTCGGCAGTCTATGGCTTAAAACCGCACCTACGCCAAAAGGGGAAGCATCACACACCAACACTAGAGGTAGTTCAGAATTGTATTGGATGAGGAAACTGTCCTCAGACAAAAGTCTCTTTACTGCGCTGAATGCAGCCGCTTCTCTTTTGCCCCACACCCAGGGAACGTTTTTTCCAAGGAGCCTGTGCAGTGGCTCCGCAACGGTGGCCTTGTGCTTCAAAAACATAGTGTAGAAATTAAGCAGCCCCAAGAAGGCCTGTAGTTCGGGCTTCGATTTAGGGGTGGGCGCGTTCTGGATGGCCCTGACTTTGCTTTCTGTGGGGTGAATGCCCGTGCCATCGATTCGGTAGCCTAAGAATTCCACTGATGGAATCGTTATCTTGCATTTTGCTCGTTTAAGTTTGAATCCCACTTCTCGGAATCTGGTTAGGACTTGTCTAACCCTATGTCCTAACTGAGTCTCGTCTTGGCCACTAATTAGAACGTCATCAAAATACGGGACGATTCCTGGGAGGCCTTGTAGAAGGCACTCCATGGTACTCTGGAAGAGTCCAGGGGTGATGCTAACCCCAAACTGTAGCCTAGTGCATTTAAAGGCACCACTGTGAGTTATTATGGTCTGTGAGTCTGCCGTAGCGTCATCTGCTGGCAGCTGCTGGTATGCCTGCGCAAGGTCTAGTTTTGCGAATAGCTTGCCAGGCCCCAGGGAGTGTAGTAGATGGTGGACGATCGGAACGGGATAGGCGCTCTGCTGCAACACCTTATTGATCGAACACTTATAGTCAGCGCAAATTCTAATTAATCCGTCTGATTTAACTGGCGTGACTATTGGGGTTTCCCACTTGGCATGATCTACGGGAACTAACACCCCTTGAGCTTGTCGAGCTCTGCATCAATTTTGGGCTTTAAAGCAAATGGAACCCGTCTTGCTTTTAGCCTGATTGGCGCTACGTTGGGGTCTAAATTAAAAGAGATAGGGGTCCCCACGTACTTGCCTAGAGTCTCTTCAAAAACGTCCCAAAATTTGTGAAGAAGGGTTTCTTTGAGGGATGGCCCACCGATGCTGTGAACGCCCGTGAAGCCCATGCCGAGGGCTCGGAACCACGCCATGCCCAGGAGACTCGATAGCAGCTTGCTTACGATGGTCAGGGGCAGCTCCTTCTGGAACTCACCGTAGGTGACCCGGAACGTGCCCATGCCTTCTACGGGAACTTGGTTTCCCTGGTAGTCGAGGAGGCGAACTTTCTGTTGGGACAGCTGGGTTTTCTGGAATTTAGGCAGGAGTACTTTGAATGTTGTCCAGGACATTATTGATAGTGTAGACCCGGTGTCAATTTCCATTTCGCATGGTCTGCCATCGATTTCTACTTTCGTGTAGACTTTCTCATTGTCGGTTGTGCTGGCTTGGCCGATTCTCGTGCTGTAGGTCTCTCGCTTTTGAGATTCGCGCCGTTTTCTCGCACCATCATCTTTGATTGGCTGTTTTGAACGAGCCGGTTCTGGTTGGTCACGGTAGTCACGTGGCTTGCGACTATGCGGTAATTGAGCTCTGCAAACTCGTGCTAGGTGGCCTTTTCTCTCACAGCACCTGCAAATGGCGTCTCTGTATTTACACGATTGTCTCTCGTGATCTCCGCCACTGCTAGAACAGTTCTCGTGGCGGCAGCTTTGCTCGCTCTTTTTCTTTTCTGTATGGAAGACATCCTCGTCCGACTCTTCCTCTGTGCTGGTTCGTGACTCTTCCCTGCGAACGGGGGCTGTTTTCGGCCCGTCTTTGCTTGATAGTGGTCGCTGCAGCACTTCAGAAGCCTTCGTTGATGCTTCGTGTGCTCGGGCTTCGTCCAACGTGCCGGCTAGTGTTAGGTCTGGCTTGGCCAGGAGACGCCTCTGTAAATGCGTGTCTTTAATGCCGCAAATCAATTGCTCGAGTAGCGCGTCGTCCAAGTCTCTGTAGTCACAATGCGTTGCGGCTTTTCGAAGTGCGGCCACATATGTGCTGACCGGTTCTCCTTCTTTTTGTGCACGCTGTCAGAGCTCATAGCGCTGTACGAATTTCGAAGGCACTGGAGCGTAGTGGGCTCTCAGGTTTGCTTGAAGGACGTCTCAGTGTCACTGCGTTTTTTATTTCCCAGCTGAGCTTCATTATTTTTGGACTAATAGACTTACTGTAGTTTGCCAAGTTCCTTATCAGTATTTTACTACGCATGTCTGCATTCCTTCACTTGCTTCACACTCTCTTTCCTTTGTTCTCTTGCCAGCAAGGTCCGGCTGAGAAATAGCCGGCAAGAATTATTTTCAAAAATGTAGCAATTACTTTTCTTAGTTAGTGAGGTGTTTTATTTTCTTTATAACAAATAAATGAGTTTTATTAGAGAACTTTTCTTCGCGTTTTCTTTTCAGAATATTGCAACTTGGAATAAGCCTCGATCCATCCTCTAATTAAACCAGGGTGATTTTTCCCAGAGCCAAACATGGGATTAATCAACGCCCTGACACTCAGGGAACCGTCTGGACTGGGGTTGGCTCGCAGAGGGACTGGGCCATCTCAAAGACGACTGGCCCACAGTGGTTTAAGAACAGGGCCCGTTTTCGGTTTGCTGATAGCCCTTGCATCTCGCTAGCTTCCAGGGAGCACTCGAACCTGGTCAGATACGATCCCCACTTTTCTCGGGTCGGGTCGAAAGGTTTAGGCGGAACGTAGGCAGACATGCCGTGTCTCCGTGTTCGCTAGTCACCCTGGCTGAAACTCCGAGCTCTTTTGGTTTGCTTCTTGTGGCCTCTATCCCACCTTCGTCGCCAATGTTGTAGTGCGGGAATAACGAGAGGCACAAGCAAGCTAGTGACAACAGCTCTTTAATTCAGGGTGAGACTTCAGCAAAGCAACACAGGCAACAGTCCTCTTTATATATTTTTCAGAGGCAACCATGAGCCAATCAGAATTCACTGAACATTTGAATTTCCCGCACAAAATAGATACATACATAACACTGATGTACAAAATAAACACACACATACAGTATTTATGCTCTGGACTATGGACATTGAATGCATGTAAATCCCTGAAAAATATGTGGTAGCCCTGGGCAAAAGAAAAGCAGTAAAATCATTCTAGGTGTAGGGACAATGTAAAATATTAACACATGATAAATAATGGAACAATTAAATATCTCTCTCTCCCTTCCTTCCTTTTTCTTTCTCTCTTTCTCTGTCTTTTTGGGGGGAGGGTGTTTGTGGCTATGACAACTACTTTCAAAATTGTTACTGGATATTTCCTATTACATGAAACTGCTAAAAGGCTTTTGCAGTCATATAATGCAACAAAACATTTTTTAATGGTAAAAGTAAACTGACATATGAAGCTACTTCTAACTATGTAAGAGAGGAATAAATCTTTTTCTGAAAATTACTGGCACAAATACATAAAATTAGAGCTGTAATGTGTGGTAATATTATTTATAATAGAATTTTGGCGGAGGAAATAGAGTAGCAAGGAGATTGACACATTTGAGGTAAAAATGAGGTAATTAGTAGCAAATAAGGTGAATAAAAGAAATAATCATTCCAAGTCAGATAACATAAAGTCAGATCAAATATATGAACTTTGAATAACCTTCTCTATTGAACTTTGAGAGAACCTCTCTATTCACATGAGTATACGTGCTGGTTAGAGGCAGCTGAACTCCATTATTGATAAATATATCTTCTGATGAGGCCCAGCTGTCATCCATCCGGTCATGGATTTCCCCCTAATTACTTGACCTATGGCACGGGGTCAAACACACAGATTCTATACATCTTCTTAATAGAATCAGAAACTAGGGAAATTTGGATATATGGGAACATCTGAAAGGATACAGAAGGTTACTTATTGTTTAAAGTATAGCCATAATTTCTGCATTTAAACATTACAGCACTTAAAGGACAGTTGTAAACTATAAAGTGATGGGTTAGTAAAAGTTGTAATAGTTTAATAATTAGTAATTGATGGAGTAGTGAAAATGTGTAGCCACAATAATTTTATTAACTAGTATGTAATGGTTTGGTAATTAGTAAAGTGTAATGTAAGTATAATGTATTTTTAATGTAACCATATATGGAAGCCGGAAGGGCTCATGGAACTCTTTGTCTTGAAAACATATTTAAATCATGAAATCATAATTCGTCTTTGTTCAGATTTGCTAGAACCAAACACTGCACTGAACCTTTGCGCAAATAAATGAATCTGTCTGACCCAGAAATGTGTTTCAGCCTTTCATTTTCCACAACACATTGAGAACTACATGAAAGGAACACAAAAGTGATAAAGTCACTGTATATGAGTTGGGTAGCTATATAAATTTGTTTAATAAATACAATGGGAAAGGTCTTTGGGGATTCCAGAATTTACATGGCACTAATTGGATTTTTGATCTCCCTTTTATTTTGTGACATAATAGACTAGTTTTACACTATAACTAAATTACACAAGAGAATGTAGTATATATACCAAAAATAATTCAATAACAATTTAATCTGATACATTGGGTTAAGTGATGTAGGGCTTGATCTAATTTCAGGCAAGTTCAAGCCTCTATTAAGAGATACCTCAATTCTCTCTCTCGCTCCCTTCTTTTTTCTTTTCCTTTTCCTTTTCCTTTTCCTTTCTTTCTTTGTCTCTTTCTTTCTTCTTCTCTCTCTCTTTCTTTCTTCCTTTCTCCCTCCCTTTCTCCTTTCTCCCTTTCTGTGAAGAACCCCAGAAGGTCTTTGGTAGTAGGAAGAAAAGCCAGGCGTTTTGAAACTCAGAACATGCCCATTGATCATCTGGCATTCTTAAAGCTCCACTATTGATTAGCTTAGCCTGAGCAAGGATAGCTAGCAGCCAATTACAATAAGCTCTCAACTCAAGCTCAGTGAACGTGGGGATCCCCAAACAGTGAGGATGAAGTGTGAGTAAAAGGATTTACCCTTCCCTCCCTCCCTCCCTCCCCACCCTCTCTATTTCTTTCTTCCTCCCTTTCTCCTTTCTCCCTTCCTGTGAAGAACCCCAGAAGGTCTTTGGTAGGAGGAAGAAAAGCCAGAAGTTTTGAAACTCAGAACATGCCCATTGATCATCTGGCATTCTTAGAGCTCCACTATTGATTAGCTTAGCCTGAGCAAAGATAGCTAGTGCAGGACTTACAATATTTATTTTTATTTATTTTATTTTATTTTGAATTTGTATACCGCCCTTCTCCCTGAGGACTCAGGGCAGTGAACAGCCAAGTAAAAACATCAAATACAAATATTAAAATACAGTTAAATATATATATATAAATTTGACTTCCGGTTTGGTCTTCGCCGCCGCCAGACGGTCTTTTTTTAGACCGCCAGCCCCGCTGTTCGTAAAGAGCCACTTCGAGAAAGGAGAAGCGGCTCGAAAAACTCCAAATCCGAAAGGAATTGTGTGCAGAGCCGGCGGCATTTGGTTGAGCCCCTGTGAAGCCCCCAGACTACTTTCTTTGCTTCTGGGGGTAGAAACAGGCGCGGCTCCCTCTCCAGCCCACTGAAGCTCCGGACCTTGGGGACGCTTCTACCTGGTAGAACAAGATGGCATGACCATCCAAACAAGTGAAAGCAAAGTGAATCTCCAAATTGAACAGGGAGAAATCGGGACTTGAACCTCAAAACCGCAAGTATTTGCTGTGCTGTGCTAGCCCTGTGATTAAGTTTAAGTGGGAGAGTGAAAGTTTCCTGAAAATGGTGCCTGGCTTCAGCGCAGAGGAATGCTGAAAGTGAAAGTGGATTTGCCTAGTTACTTTAATACGTTACAAAGTCTCACTGCTTGTAACAACTGTAGAGAAGAGAAAAGACTAAAAGATTATAATAAGCAAGCTTGATTTTGACCTAACTTTATTTTTAATTTGATCAAATCTGGGGGAATTTTTTAGAGGACTTTGTGGAGGAAGAAGGGAAAGAAGAACCTCCCTTTTTGAAAAAGTTAGGCTACGTGGCAGAATGGCTTCTAAACAGACAAAGCAAGACAAGAAGGAGGCGGGGGGGGGGGTTTCTCCCACCCATAAGCCACAACAACAGCCTTCTAGCCAGCAGAGCCAGAGAAAAGAGATTCATCTTGAAAGTTTGAAAGAGTTTATTGCTCAGGCTTTGATGAAACAAGATGAAAATTTGGATGAGAAGTTTAAAAAGTCACAACAGGAAATTAAGCAGGAGATTAAAGAAATTAAAGAGGTGGTGCAAGAAAAATATGAAAAGGTGACTAAAAAATTAATGACAGTTGTGACTGAATTGTCAGATGCAATTATTAAAACTGATAAAAAAGTGGAGGAACTCAGATCAGAAATGGATGTTAAAAAGAAGGAGACTGATTGTAAAATTTTTGATGCTGACAATAAAATGCAGAGACTTGAAAATGAGATTACAATGATGCAGTTCAGGTCCATGGAATTTGCCATAAGGCTGAGAGGCTTAAAAGAGAATGATAGGTAAGACCTGAGACAGGTTTGTGCTGATGCATTAGCTGTGATGTTAAAAATTAGCTCTGAAGAGATTTTTTGTAAAATGGACAAAGTGTACAGAGTGAATTCTTGGGTGGCCAGACAAAGACAATTGCCCAGAGATGTGGTGATATATTTTACAGACAGAAAAATGCAAAATGATATTCTGCAAAAGTCCTTTGTCTCTGCTATGCAAGTGGATGGAAAGGAGATTGGAGTCTATAAAGAGCTACCACCTAAGATGTTAAAAGATAGAAAGGACTTTGGATTTTTAGTGAATGAATTAAAAAAAACAACAAATTCCATTTAGATGGGATGCTCCAACTGGTATAATTTTGTGATATAAAGGAGAAAGATACCGATTAAATACTGTTGAGAAGGCGGAAGAATTTTATTCAAATTTTTTTAAAGCAAGTTCACCATCTCCACGTACATCTTCTGTGTTGGAGACAAAGGAGTGTGATAAGGAGAAGAAATCTCAGCAAGAGATGGAAGAGCAGTCTAAGCAGCTGGAACTGGAGGCAATGGAAATGCAGGGAGCTACAGGAGGATTTCTGGATGCGCCCCTGCTAGACTTTCCTTTGGAAATTGTAAATTTACCACCCAAGACTACAAGAGGAGTGGCTTTGGATCTACCTCGGATGTGTGAAGCTAAAGATCAGCGCATAACTCGAGCAGTTTCTAAGCAAATCAAAGAAAAACAACAACAGGAAAGGCCCAAATCACAGCAATATAAGAAAGGAGTTAAGGGCAATATACAAGAATCTGGGCTTCCGGTCTGGCTTCCGTCGCCGCCAGATGGTCCTCTGAGACCGCCAGCCCCGTTGCCTGTAAAGAGCCTCCTTTACATCTGAAAGGCGGCTCAAAAAACTCCATTTCCTGAAGGAAATGTGAGACAGAGCAGGCGAGGGCAGGTAGAGCCCTCTGCGAAGTCCCCAGAGTTTTTTTTTTACTCTTGGGGACAAGCAGGTTGTGGCTCCCTATTTCCGCTCGCCGCTGCTCCGGGCTTCGGGAGAACTCTGCCTTTTTGCAGAGCTAGGCGCTGGAACTGGACCAATCAATGAAATTAACAGATGGATTAATTAAAAAGGACGAGATTTGGACTTAGGACCCTAAATCGCAAGTATTTTTAATGATTTTGCAAGCGTTTCAGAATGAAGGGAAAAAAAAGTTTAAAATGGCGACTGCTGAGGCTTGAGAAGAAGAAGAAAGCCGAAAGTGAAAGTCCTTCCATAACAAGTTACAAAGTAGCGAAATAAACAGTGCTGGCTAGAATCTGGAAGAAAAATATCTATTTTAAGTTTCTCTTTTTTCTTGGAGATTTGTACTTGATCTTGCTTGGGGAAAAGTTTTCCTTCTTTAAAGAGTTTTTGTGGCAGGATGGCGTTAAAACTAATAAAGCCTGACAAACAAGCAGCGGGGGGGGTGTTCCCCCATTTACAATTATGTGAACAAGTTCACATAAGTTCACATCAGCAGAATGGCTTTAATTTAAAAGAATTTGTCCAGGAGGAAATGGCAAGATACCACGAGACTGTGAACCAGAAACTTGAAAAATTTAGGCAAGAAATTAAAGAAATGATACAACTAAAGTATGATAATTTGCAACGAAAGATTGTAACAGTGACTAACACTTTTTCAGAAATTGTTATAAAGATGGATACAAATATCAAGTTATTAGAGTCTAAAATGTAGGAAGTTGATGATAAGATTTATAATTTGGACAATAAAATACAAATAATTGAAAATGATTTGATAAATATTCAAGACAATAGTTTAGAAGTAAAGTCTAAAAAGGAAGCTGCTCACGAGATTTACAATGCAGAAGATATAAAGCAAGAGATTGAAAAAGAAATTACAATGATGCAATACAGGCTCACGGAATTTGCGATTAGAAGGAGAGGGTTACAGGAAAATAATAGAGATGATTTAAGAAAAATATCTGCTCAAGTTCTGGCCAGGATTTTAAAGATTCATCCTGAGGAGTATCTTGTAAGATTGATAAGGCTTATAGAGTAAATTCTTGGATTGCAAAGCAAAGGCAATTGCCTAGAGATGTGGTGATTTACTTTACAGACAAAGAAATAAGAAATGATATTGTGCAAAAATCCTTTAATTCTACTCTACAATTGTATGGAAGAAAGATCTGGATATATAAAGAGTTGCCGCCTAAGATTCTAAAAGATAGAAAGAAATTTGGATTTTTGGTGACTGAGCTAAAGAAATAAAATATACCATTCAGGTGGGATGTTCCAGTTGGTATAATATTGAGATATCAAGGAGAAAGATATCAGCTAAATACTGTTGAAAAAGCGGAAGAATTTTACTACAAGGTTCTCCAAAAGCAAAATCAACAAGAGATAGAAATTCAAGATAAGCAAAAGGAGGTGGAAGTAATGGAAAAACAACAAGTTACAGAGGTCCTTGTAGATGAACCACTTCTGGATTCTCCTTCAGAGGTCTCAGCTGGACTATTTATAAATACAAGAGAGGTGGCTCTGGATTCTAAAGTGATGACTTATCAAGTTACAGACCAGTATGGAAATCAATCAGTTGATATAAAACTCATAGAACCAGAATGGAGATTTAAGCCACAAAAGCAAAACCAACAAGATCAAGTTATAGATCAGCATGAAAACCAAACAGTTGATATACAATTTACAGAAAGGAAATCAGGATGGAGATCTAACCCACAAAAAGTCAAGAAAAGAAGAAGCAGGTCACACAAAAACAAAAACTTTTAAACCAAACAACAGTGTAATGCCAGTTATTTAAGAGATGATTGAATATATGAAAAGATAGTTGAGGCAAAGTATTGGTTTATATTATCCTGAGGAGAGTGACAGACTTCTGCAGTGCTGTACTTTTGGAATGTGAAAAGGGCCTTAAACTGAAATGATTGGAACTATCTTTTTTTTTTTTTTTTTTGGACTCTTTGATAAATATACTACGTTTATGCTGAGCTACAAGGCGAGAGAGCTATGGAATTGGGGCACGCAGATGATCTGGCTGTTACCCTATTACGGTGGTTGGAATTAATAATTTGGATAAAAGACACCTCTATAGACACTATATGGAATACAAATATAAAGTCACTCGGGTGGTTGTTGTTGTTTTTTTATGAAGATATTTGCTATTGATGGGGGCAGATGGTAATTGAAGATACCGAACATACTGTTGGAATTAGGATGTGATGTTACCCTAACATGGGTGATGGAGTTAACAATCCATTGAAAGACATTACAGAAGATATATGGATTACAAGCTTAAAGTCTTTTTTTAAGAGGATTTTATTTACATAAGGGAATATTTTTTAGTGGTGTGGGCAGAAGAATAAAGTTATTATGAATTATTAAGTATGGTAGTCATGTAGGAAAGTGGGTGGAGACAGGTTAGTTTATTGATTGTTTAGTTTAAGAAAAGGGATATTATGTTTAGATATGAATATATGTAAAAGATTTGAGTTAAGGGATATAACGATGGGGGTGAAGAAAATGGGTAGACTATGAATCGAATAATTGTTAAATTAGGATTTATTATATAGTTTTATAGCAGAAGGTTGCTTTGAAATGTTATATTAATATACATAAAAGATTTGATTTAAGAGATATATGTATAGGGGAGGAGGAAAAGGGTAAATTATGAGTAGAAATTGTTAAACTGGGGGATATAATAATATTATTATGCTAAATTAGGAGTTATTATATAATGTTACAGTTGAATGTTATTTTGAAATGTATAGTATAAGGGGGATATAATAATATTAATAGAAAGTAAGGGTCAGCGTATGGGGGGTGGAGCAAAGGGATGGTAAAGTATTATATAATCTGTTATGAATTTGGGTTTTATTATAAAGAAGCCACAGGGGGAGGGGAGGGGGTAAGGGAGGCGGGGGGAAAAGGGGGGGATTTGTATTTGAAAAACTTTTTCAATAAAAAAAAAAGAATCTGGAGCCATGGGAGGAGCAAAGCCGAAGACCACCGACTCAGAAAATCTTCAGCATGAGCTCTTGTCGCTTCAAGAAAGTGTACATGACGATTAAATTTTTATCTTGGAATGTGAATGGATTAAACTCACTACAGAAAAGGAAGAAAATAGTTAATTACCTGAGACAATGTAATAATGATATAATTTGTTTACAAGAAACTCATATTAGAAAACAAGATCAAAAATACTTGATAAACTCAAGATTAGGAACACATTTTATAACTTCGAATCTGGAAAAAAAGAATGGTGTAGTGATTTATATAAATAAAAGACTGACAGCTAAAATTATAGAAGCAGATGACTGTGGTAGGTTTATAGCAATTGAACTCTACACAGCAAATGGTCCAATTCTGGTGATTGGAATTTATGCTCCTAATCAACAACAAGAAAATTTTTATAAAATTTTGCATTCTAAAATATTGCAATGGGACTATAGATCTATTCTAATTATGGGAGATTGGAATGGAGTAATTGATTCTAAAATACATAAAAAGAGCTTGGCAAAGTCAAGGATTAGATTACCACAGACTTTTTTTGATATGAAAGAAGATTTGGAATTAAAAGATATTTGGAGAATACATAACCCAAAAGATTTGGACTTTACCTTCTTTTCAGACAGACATAGATCCTTCTCTAGGATTGATTTTATTTTATTATCATCTGCTTGTAAAAACGAAAAGAACAAAGATTTTTCCAAGGACTTTAACTGACCATAGCCCAGTATGGATAGAAATTGAGATGGGAAAGAGTGAGAGAAGATCATGGAGAGTAAATGAAAATTTGTTTAGATATGAAAAGAATATAATAGAACTTAAAAAGCAGATGAAAGAATTTTTCGAAATGAACTTGAATAAGGGTACCCCTATTGAAATTGTGTGGGGTGCGAGTAAGGCATATATGAGAGGGGTACTTATTCATATGAACTCTAAACATAAATTAAACCGACAAAAGAAAAGATCTGAAATGGAAGCAGAAATAAAGAACAAAGAACAGTTACTTATAAAAAATCCAGCAGATGAAAGAATACGAGGAGCTATAAAACTTTTGAAAGACCAATTTCAAATGCTTATGGCGGAACAAACAGCAACAAATTTACAATTTGCGAAACATAATACATTTTGCAACACTAACAAACCGGGCAGATGGTTGGCTTATACACTAAGGAAGAAGCAGAGTGCACGGGTTATCGATAGTGTTGACAGTGGAGGGAAGGAAGTTTCTCAACAAAAATTAATTAAGGAAATTTTTTTAGACTATTACACTAAATTATATGCCAAAGATAATATACAGAATGGACTTATAGAGAAATATTTAGAAAAAAGAAGAGTTACAAAAATTTCTAGTCAACAAAAGGAGAGAATGGACTATCCTATAACAGTTGAGGAGATTAGTGCCGCAATTAAACAATTGAAAATAGCTAAAGCACCAGGGACGGATGGTTTAACTGCGGTGTATTATAAAACTTTACAAGCAGAAATGATTTAATATCTTAAAGATTTATTTTGTAGTACACAACAAGGGGGTAAAATACCCCCTTCATGGAAAACAGCTTATATTTCACTGATACCGAAAGAGCAAGTAGGTCCTAAAAAACCTGAGAATTTTAGACCAATATCTCTTCTGAACAATGATTATAAAATTTTTTGCAAAAGTATTAGCCAACAGGTTGATGCCAGTTATTCAAGAGGTGATTCATTGTGATCAAGCGGGATTTATAGAAGGCAGATATATGAAGGATAATGTAAGGCAAATTATAGATTTATTGGAATATCTTGAGAAGAATAAACAGATCCCTGCAGTGCTGGTTTTTCTGGATGCAGAGAAGGCCTTTGATAGAGTGGATTGAAACTTTCTACTAAAGACTTTAAGAAAGATGGATTTTGGGGATCAATTTCTACAGGCGGTTTCAGCAATTTATCAAAAACAAATGGCACAAATTATTATTAATGGAAGTTTGACAACAAATTTTAGTATTGAAAAGGGAACAAAACAAGGTTGTCCACTATCCCCATTGCTATTTATTTTAACATTAGAAGTCTTGTTGAACACAATACGGGACTCGAGTACCTTGAAGGGAATAGTGATAAGGCAAGAGGATTACAGAATAAGGGCATTTGCAGATGATCTGGTTGTTACCCTAACACAACCGATGGAATCAATAATCCAGATGAAAGACATTATAGAACAATATGGTATGGTATCAGGATTTAAATTGAATCAGAGAAAAACGAAGATGATAGTTAAAAATATGACACAAGATCGAAAACAAGAACTTGAAAGCAAGGCAGGTTTTGAGATAGTATCAAAGGTTAAATATCTAGGAGTTCAGGTTGCAGAATCAAACATGAAATTGTTTCAAAATAATTATGAGGTGTTGTGGCGAGATGTGCAGAAAGATATGGAGACTTGGAAAAAACTACAGCTGTCTCTACTTGGAAGAATAGCAGCAGTTAAGATGAAGGTTTTGCCAAGATTTCTTTTTTTGTTTCAAATGATTCCGGTGCTTAAAAGTGACAAACAACTAAAAGAATGGCAAAGTGGAGTTAATAGGTTTGTATGGAATGAGAAAAAACCGAGAGTTAAGCTGAAAATTATGCAAGATGTTCCAGAAAGGGGAGGCCTTAAACTTCCAAACTTACAATTATACTATGAAGCAGCAGCTTTGACACAAGCAAGTGATTGGTTTGGAAGAAAAAAGACTGGAATACTGAATATAGAAAGTTATGATCTTGAATTTGGTTGGCATGCATACTTATTTTATGAGAACACAGTGAACAAATTATTTAAAAGCCACATACTCAGAAATTCTTTGATGAGAGTCTGGAAGAAGCACCGATTCAAATGGGATTATAAAATACCGCTATGGCTGGATCTTGGTCATATCTTGTGAAATACAAATATAATGTCACTCGGGGGGGGGGGTTATATAAAGAAGTTCTTTTTACAGATGCAGGCAGATGGCAACTGAAGACATTAGAAACGCTGTTGGAAGAAGGGATTAATTTAACTTGGTTACAGTATAACCAACTTCAACTGAGATGGAAAGAGGACCAAAAAACTGGTATAATGATGCATGAAGAAGAATTGGTTAGACACATAAAAGAGAAAGGTCCAATGCATATTAAAAGGGTTTATAATGTTTTGTTAGAAAGGGATTAAGAAACTGAACTGGTTAAAGATTGTATGATAAAGTGGGCACAAAATTTTGCAGAACCAGTGATGTTGGAAACATGGGAAAAAATATGGGTTCAGAATGTTAAATTTACACAATTGCAGAATTTGAGGGAAAATTTTTATAAAATGTTTTATAGGTGGCATTTAGATCCTAAGAAGTTATCATGTATGTACCCTAATGTTCAACCAAAATGCTGGAGATGTGATTGTCTAGATGCCACATATTATCATATGTGGTGGACTTGTAAGAAAGTGAAGGCTTTTTGGATAAAAATTTGGTGGGTCATGCAAAATGTTTTAAAGAAAAAAATTCAGTTCTCTCCACAATTGTTTCTATTGGGTATAGTTAAGGGTTTTACATTGGGTGAAGTAAAGCTGATATTGTATATGATTACAGCAGCAAGACTACTAATAGGTCAATATTGGAAAAATGATGCTATGCCCATTATTGAAGAATGGACTTTGAAGATGGCTAGTTTTGCAGAGATGGCGAAGATCTCAGTATATCTAAAAGATTGGACACAAGAGACTTATGTATGGGAGTGGAAAAAGTGGATAGATTATGTGCAGAATAAATATCAAACTAGGAAATACCAGATAGCTTTTAATTGAAGGTATTATATAGTGATAGAATAATTGAATTGTGAAAATGTGAAAAATATACAGGGGGTGGAGGGGTTCAAGTTTTATAAAATATGTTTTTGATTTGGATTATATTCTGTGGAAGTCTGGGGGGGAGGGGAGGGTTGGGGGGGGTTAGGGAGGGCTAGGGGGGTTAGGGAGGGTTAGGGGGGTTAGGGAGAGTTAGGGGGGGAAATATGTAGCCAAGGTTTTTTGTAGCTCCAGCTCAGTAGAATCACATCTACTCGGTTCTGGGCTTTTTTCCTTTCTAACACCTAGCAAGCTCTAACTGCTAGGTGGGAGACCTAAATAGATCCATTTCTAGCTCGTTAGCTGTCATCAGTAGGCCACACCCATATCTTATGTATCCTCCCTGTAAAGGTACAGTATCAATTTCCTTACACACACACACACATATATATATGTCTGTGTGTGTGTGTGTGTGTGTGTGTGTGTGTGTGTGTGTAGATCTTTGGTTATTCAGGTCTTCTCCCACGTAAAATTTGACGTGGGAGAAGACCCGAATAACCAAAGATCTACATACAAACACCCGTGAAAACCTGAGAAAACATATGTAGGTATGTATGTATGTATGTATGTATGTGTGTGTGTATATATATATATATATATATATATATATATATATATATATATATATATATATATTTGTTTATGTAAGTTTTCACGGGTATGTATGTGTAGAAGCTTCTACCCTTTTAGGGATATATCCACAATTACACGGGAAGAAACCCGAAATATTAACTATACACACACACACACACACACACACACACACACACACACACACACACACATATATATATGGCCCCATTAATTAAAAACGATAAACAAAACAATTAAAAACACTTAAAAAATTAGGCCAGCCCGGCTTGCTGGAAAAAGAAGGTTTTAAGGGCACGGCGGAAGGTACTGAGGTCATGGATTCTCCTTATCTCTGGGGGCAACTGATTCCAGAGGGTAGGTGCCCCACAGAGAAGGCCCTCCCCCTGGGGGTCACCAGCCTGCACTGTTTGGCTGATGGCACCCCGAGGAGGCCCTCTCTGTGGGAGCGCACGGGTCGATGGGA
Source organism: Arizona elegans (assembly GCA_022577455.1). Taxonomy (NCBI): domain Eukaryota; kingdom Metazoa; phylum Chordata; class Lepidosauria; order Squamata; family Colubridae; genus Arizona; species Arizona elegans. The sequence goes on from JAKOOJ010000009.1 coordinate 52,953,162, forward strand.
GGTCGTCGGTGGCAGCAGGCGGTCTCGAAGATAGCTAGGCCCTATGCCATGGAGCACTTTAAAGGTGATAACCAACACCTTGAAGTGAACCCGGAAGACCACCGGGAGCCAGTGCAGCTCATGCAGGAGTGGTGTTACGTGGGAGCGCCATGCTGATCCTGTCACTACTCGCACTGCTGTGTTCTGGACCAGTTGGAGCCTCTGGGTGCTCTTCAAGGGCAGCCCCATGTAGAGAGCGTTGCAGTAGTCAAGGCGAGAGGTTACGAGGGCATGAGTGACTGTGCACAGGGAATCCCGATCAAGAAAGGGCCGCAACTGGCGAATCAGGCAAACCTGACAAAAGGTCCCCCCGGTTACAGCCATCAGATGTTCCTCCAAGGACAGCTATGTATCCAGGAGGACTCCCAGATTGCGAGCCCTCTCTGTGGGGGCCAAAGACTCACCCCCAATAGTCAGTGATGGAGTCAACTGACTATAACGGGATGCCGGGAACCACAGCCACTCAGTCTTGGAAGGGTTGAGCTTGAGCCTGTTCCTCCCCATCCAGATCCGTACAGCCTCCAGGCACTGGGACATCACTTCAAGGGCATCGTTGGGGTGGCCTGGGGTGGAGATGTACAGCTGAGTGTCATCAGCGTACTGGTGGTATCTCACCCCAAAGCCACGGATGATCTCGCCCAGCGGCTTCACATAAATGTTGAACAGGAGGGGCGAGAAGACCGACCCCTGAGGCACTCCACATATAAGAGGCCTCAAGGTCGACCTCTGCCCCCCTGCCAACACGAACTGCGACCGGTCGGAGAGAAAGGAGAAGCATCGTAACACAGTGCCCCCCATCCCCAACTCTTCCAACCGGTGCAGCATGATACCATGGTTGATGGTATCAAAAGCCGCTGAGAGATCTAACAGGACCAGAACAGAGGAGCAACCCCTGTCCCGAGCCCTCCAGAGATCATCAACCAACGCGACCAATGCCGTTTCCATGCTGTGCCCATGTCTGAAACCCGACTGGAACGGATCCAGATAGGATGTTTCCTCCAGAAATTGCGGAAACTGTCGCGCGACCACACTCTCAACAATCCTCGCCATGAAGCGAAGGTTGGAGACAGGACGGTAGTTGGCCAATATTGCCGGATCCAGGGATGGCTTCTTGAGGAGAGGCCTCACCACCGCCTCTTTCAAGGCTGTGGGGAAGTGACCCTCACTCAACAAAGCGTTGATAATACCCTGGAGCCAGCCTCGTGTAACCTCCCGGGATGCCAGTACCAACCAGGAGGGACACGGGTCCAGTAAACATATGGCCACACTAAATCTCCCCAAAATCCTGTCCACATCATCGGGAGTCACAGCATCAAACTCCTCCCAGATAACATTCTCAAGACTATTCCTCGTCACCGTGCCCTGATCTACCCAATCAGAGTCCAAGTCCCCCCAGATCTGAGCGATTTTGTCATACAGGTATTGTCCGAAATCCTCTGCCCTGCCTTCCAAGGGATCCTCCCGCGCTCCCGGATGGAGCAGGGAGCGGGTTACCCTGAACAGGGCAGCCGGACGATTCCCTGATGACGCAATAGAGGTGGAAAAGTAATTAAACTTTGCCGTCTTTATCGCCACTAGGTAGGTCTTAATATATGACCTTACTAGTGTTCAGTCAGATTCAGCGCGACTGGCCCTCCAACCGCTCTCTAGGCATCTTTTCTGGCATTTCATCTCCCTCAGCTCCTCGGTAAACCAAGGAGCTGCGAGGGATCGACACCGGGTCAGAGGCCGCAAAGGCACGACTCGATCCAAGGCCCTACCAGCCGCCCGATCCCAGGCAGCAACCAGGTTCTCAGCCGAGTCATGTGCCAGATCATCAGGAATTGGCCCAAGCTCCGTCTGGAACCTATCAGGATCCATCAAGCGCCTGGGGCGGACCCATCTAATTGGGTCCGCCTCCCTGCGGCGGGGTGTAGCGGTTCGAAGGTCCAGACGAAGGAGTCAGTGATCTGACCATGACAAGGGTTCCATGTCTATATCCCCTATAACAAGATCACTCAACCACTGGCCAGAAACAAAAATCAAGTCCAGAGTGTGTCCCCCCCCCCCCCGTGAGTGGGGCCATGAACTAACTGGGTCAGGTCCATGGCCGTCATGGAAGCCATGAACTCCTGAGCCATCCCAGACGTTTCACCAATGGATGGCAAGTTGAAATCACCCATGACCATAAGCCTGGGTGTGTCAACTGCCACCGTGGCTATCAGGCAGGGCTGCTGCCACGCAGCAGGGAGCCAGGTACGCAAGCAGCAAGCCCATCTGAACCCCATGACCCCATCTCACAAAGAGGGACTCACATCTGGCAATCTGAGGCACAGTGGTCTCCCTCGGATCAAAACCTTCTTTAATAATAACCGCCACCCCCCCCGCCCCTCCCCTGGGCTCTCGGTTGATGGTATGGTCTGAAACCTGGTGGGCACATCTCGACCAGAGGGACTCCTCCCTCCGGTCCCAACCAGGTCTCCGTGATACCTGCCAGGTCTGCTCCCCTCTCCTGAATAAGATCGTGAATAAGGGGGGCCTTATTTACCACAGACCTGGCGTTGCACAGCATCAGCCGCAGGCCCAGGTCCTGAGTATCTAAGCCACCTAGTATCCGAGAGGAGCCTTGGGGGCCAGGGCACGCAATTGCTCTCAAACAGCGAGTGCGCGTCCCCAACACATGATGTGGCCCCCTGCTCCCGCCATATCTGCCCCTCCCAACCACCGTGCTGATGGTATTTCCCCTCATTGAGATAGCCCTCCACCCCCTCCCCATTCCCTCGTCCTGTAACCTCCAAACCGTTACCCTGTGCCAGGCTTGGCTCTGACCTTGGTGGATTACCCCCCCCCCCATCCACTTTGGTCGTCTTCCCGGTTCCCCTTAAAAAATTATTAAAAACCCTAATTAAAAAACCCCTTAATCCCCGCTTTGAAACATGCCACTTCTCTGGGCTCCAAAGCCCGTCCTTAAGGTAGGCCTTTGATAACGTGGAAGGCCATCGCCGCGAGAGGGGGGCATCTCCCAGCGCAAGCAGGTCTGCTGAGGTATAAGCCATACATAGATGAGAGGTAGAAAGTCTGGTCAGGAGTTTGATAAATAGTCTAAAGGTATTGGAGCAAGATGGATCTCAGAGCCAGTAAGCTGGACTCCACTGCCCTCTCACTGCAGTGGGAGGAGTCCCGTGTCATTTCATCAAAATCGGAGGTAAGAATCCAAGCCACCCTCTCACGGTGGCTAGCCCAGATGGAAAGGGCTTAGGAAAGTCAGATGGTCTATTCCTCCGTTGGTGAAAGGCAGCAACTCCCTCAGCTCCTGCCTGACAATTTCCCAGACACCCTCCAGTTGGGGCTCAGATGAGAAAGGAAGCCAAACCATAGAGGCATGATGATATTAAACCTGAGGGAGAGAAGATTTTCAAAAGGGAGGGATAACATGCAGCTGGACACAATCTGGAGGCGGGAAGCCAAAGACCAAGTCATAGGCATGGGGGGGGGGGGCGGGGAGAGACCAATCGAGGCGACCAGATGACCAGTTTTTTGGCCGCACTCCAGCCTCTCCAACCCCCAGAACTTCATAAATCCCCCTGATCGTATCTCTTGCCTCCAGACTCCAGCCCCCAGGTCAGATGGTCTATTCCAGGTATAGATGGTAAGGCCAGAAGCAAGGCGGCCATATCTCCCCCCCTCCTTTGCTGCTAAGCACCAGGCCGCCACCGCCATCATCTCGCCATCGAGCCACAGCCGCCATTGCCGCCTCAGCTGCCACCGTCGACACCGTCCGGAACCCGGCCCCTCAGCATATCCCAGGACCACCGGGACAATATCCAGGGCCTGGGAGGGGAGGGCCTGCTCCATGCTGCCGCCGCTGCGCCCACAGCCGCTGCCACTCCGGCCTCCACAGCCTCTGGCGCAGAAGAAGGCTGCCGCACCCAGGCCTCCGTCACCATCCTCCCGCGGTGCCTCTCGCGTCGGCTCTGCCCAGCCGTAACGTTCCGGGCGGCGAAAAAGCCCTCAACAGGCTGGGTAGAGGCTCCCACAACTGGGGTTGGGGCCGCAGATGATCAAGTCAGCTCCCCAGACCCCCAAATGACCAGAAACCGTCCCATCATCGGGCGTATCTCACACGGACAGCGCCATCTTGGGGCATGTGCAAAGAATAAGCTCTCAACTCAAGCTGAGTGCACCTGGGGATCTCCCTAAACAGTGAGGATTTCTTTGTTTCTTTCTCCCTTGAAGTCCCCCCCCCCGGCAGCCCATTTTTGCTTCCAGGGGCTGCAGGGAGTCTAGTTAGGCACCCCCCCATGCCCCATTCTGGCCTTAGCAAGCCTCCCTGCAGCCCCTGGGAGCCAAAATGGGGCACGGGGGGGGCACCACACACACACACACACACACACACACACACAAACACACACACACCATTTTGGCCTTAGCAAGCCTCCCTGCAGTCCCTGGGAGCCAAAACGGGGAGCGGGGGGGTTTCCTGTAAGGGGTGGGGAAGGTAAGGTCATGAGCCCGGTGGCGGTAGCGCAGCATGCTCTGGGGGAGGTAGCGCGACTTACCTATAGGCAGGAGGCGGCAGTTCAGTTGGGGCACAGGGCAGGCACCACGTGGGAAGGCAGCTTAGGCAGGCAAGCTGCCCGGGTGGCAAGGAAGAAAAGGAAGTGACTGGGTGGGGTGGGGACCGGTTTGGGGGCATGGCCAGCCCTCAATTAATACCGGTTCTGTGACCCTCGCCAATTTATCGGTACCAGTCCTCCCGTACAGGTGCGAACCAATAGCAACCCACCACTGAATCCCTCCCTTCAAAAGAAAATAACTAGAAATATAATGGAAATGTAGTTGACTTTTACTTGCTTAAACTTGAAACAATATGAAAGTTGCATAGTTTGAACTTATACAAAAAGTTGTCTGAATTTCCCCTTTTCTAGCTCAAACCCTCACTGCAGACTTTAGTAGGTCCCAAGCCAGCAAAGGAAAAAGCCATGCTTTTTAACAGTGATATACAGGCAGTCCTCAACTTACACCTATTTCATATGATGACTGTTCAAAGTTGCAACAATGCTGAAAAAAGTGACTTATGACTATTCCTTGCTTTTATGACTGAAGCAGCATCCCTATGATCACATGATCAAACATTGGAAGTTTAGCTCTCCCCAGGAAGCTTTTTTAGAAAAGAAATGGTGGTGAAGCCATACTGGTGAACTTATGGTAAAATAATATCTTTCAATTCTAGTGACCCTACCCTAAAGTCAAGGGAAGAGCTTGAATTAGAAGGTTATGTTTGCCATTGATTTACATATCAACAACTGAAAGAAAGATTTAAACTAGATAAAAAGAATCATGGGTTTGATTTTGTTAAAAATGAATCGGAAATCTTACTGTGTGGTAGTGACGAACATATTATTACTAAGGTTTATAAAATGTTACTGAAACTGAATTTGGAAAGTGAACTGAATTTTGGAAAATAAAAACATTGTATGATTCAGTGGGCAAGGAACTTTGGATATAATGTGATGCTTGAAAATATGTGGACAAAAAGTTTAAAATTCACACTAAACTACAATTTAAAAGAAAAATTTAATTAGATGATGTATTGCTGGTATTTAACATCGGATAAGTTATCTAGAATGTACAAAGGTATTTCAAATGAATGTTGGCAATGTAAAAGTAAAGAATGGATCTTTCATCATTTATGGTGGACATGTGATAAAGCAAAGAAATTTTGGAGTAAGATTCATATTTTAATACAGAAAATTCTTAAAATGAAGATAAAGATAAAAGCAGAAACTTTTCTGGATTTAATGGAAAAAGACTCCCTAGGAGTCTCTAGGAGCCTCTCTAGGAGTCTCTAGGAGCCTCTCTAGGAGTCTCTGGAGGCTGGGGACCAGAAAAAATGTCACTTCCTGTCCCACCGGGAGTCGGGAAATGGGCCCTTTCAGCCTCCGTAGGGCCTCCAAGGGAGTGGGAAAGGCTGTTTTCGCCCTTCCCAGATACACAGAGAGGATCTGGAGCCAGGTAAGAAAGAAAAACAGGCCTTCCCCACCCCGCCCCCAGGCCCTTTAGAGGCAGGAAACAGCCTGTTTCCCTACTTCTGGTGGGCCCAGAAAACCCGAAAATCAGCTGGCCGGCGCACGCATGCACCCCAGAGCTGAGCTGGCATGCCCACTAATATGGCTCCGCATGCCACCTGTGGCACGTGTGCCATAGGTTCACCATTACAGGTATAGAGTAAGGGACTCAACATGCAACCCTGTGGTGTACCAGTGTTAAGAATAAGGGCTGAAGAGATATGATTGCCTAATCTGACCCTCTCAGAGTGGCCAGACAGGAAATCCATAATCCAAAGGCAGATTGAATAAGAAATCCCAAGATCCATAAGTTTAGACATTAGTATATACGGAATTATTGTGTTAAATGCAGAGCTAAAATCTACAAAAAGCATCCTCACATAGCACCCACCCCCCACCCTGTTCCAAATGAGTCAGAGCAGTGTGAAGAGTTATGGCTATAGCATCCTCTGTAAACCTATTTCTTCTGTATGCAAACTGGTGTTTATCAAATGTATGCGGAAGACCAGAGATGATGTGCTGGCAGACCAATTTCTCAAAGCACTTCATGATGATAGGAGTGAGTGCCACTGGTTTGTAATCATTGAAGTTATTGATAGGAATAGGTTATTTCTGTTTTCCTCTTAAGTTTTTTTTTTTTTTTTTTTTTTAAATTTGATTTATATGCCGCCCTTCTCCGAAGACTCAGGGTGGCTTACAATGTGCTCAGCAAAAGTTTTCTTACTGCTTTTTTAAAATTGTTTTAATTATTTTAACCTGTAAAAATGAAGTGTTTTAATATTGTATGTGACCAGCCATACACTAAATAAATAAAATAAATAAATTGATAGGAAACTTCTTTGGCAGTGGCACAATGGAAGCCTTCAAACAAGATGGAATAGTGGAGTGGGATAAAGACCAACTGAAGATTTTGGTAAAGACTCCAGCCAACTGATCAGCACAGTCTTTAAGCACTCGGCCAGAGATACCATCAGGACCAGCAGCCTTTCTAGGGTCCACAGCCCTCAGAATGCTCCTCACCTCCTCTTCCTCCACAATGAGGTGGGGGCTACAATGGGCTGGTGGCTGTATTTTAGCTGTCTCTCATGTCCCCACTTCAAAGCGAGCAAAGAAATGATTCAGTTTGTCTGCCAATGAAGCATCCCCCCCCCCCCCCCAAGCAGGGATGACATTGGTTGGTTGATGGTTGGTCATTTGTTGAATCCCTTGCCACACCTGACTCACATTATTACTATAAAAATTATCCTCAATCTTCCTCTTATAATCAGTCTTGGCCTTCCGAATACTTTTCTTCAGACTAGCGCTGGCAACACGCTATATTGCCCCATCACCAGATCTAAAGGCCTTGGTCCTGTCATGCAAGAGACACTGGACTTCCTTGGTCATTCAGGGCTTCTGATTGGGATAGATCCTAACACGTTTATCCATAGTGATAGTATCTGTGCAGTGTTTGATATAGCAGTGTGCTCCTCTAGACCAGGGTGGTAAAAGATGTTCCAATTTGTGTTCTCAAAACAATCCTGAATTTGTTGGGAAGTATCTTCTGGCCAAGATTTCACTGTCTTTATTATAGGCAGAGCCAGTCTCCTAAGAGGGATGTATGCTGGTGCTAAAAGGAGTGATATATGGTCTGATTGTTCCAAATGTGGTAATTTATAACCTTATAGCCATGTTTAATGTTGGTGTCAGGTTCCGAGTCAGGATGTAGAAGAAAAACACCAGACCACAAGAAGGAGTGTGTAGTAAAGGTTTATCTTCCTAGATTCGGCATGTTCCAACAATCGCCCAGCATTTCTGTGAAATATTGTCAGCTCTAACCCTAGTGTGCTCCCAACCCTGTTTTTATCCTCTGTGCACCGCACCCCTCTACTCCACCCTCTAACTCCACCCCATAGTCCAGCGTTGATTGGTGTGTTCCGGCTGCCCTCCCCCACCCCCATCCAGGCATGGATCGCAATCCCTTCAGACCCCACGTCAACTGTCGCCCAAACAGGTCAGATGGGCTATGTACTTCCAACAGTTTAATTTTAATCTGAAATACATCCCTGTAGGGAGGAACTTCTTGGCGGATGCCTTGTCCCGTAAGCCTCAATATTTCAGTGAATGGGAACAGATAGTACAGGCCATCATCCCGAAGACATCACCAAAGGGCTTCTAGATTCTTGTGGTCAGTCCAGGCCTCAAAGGGTAACCCCCACTTCTAACAGATGTCGCCATGTCAACAAGGCATGAACCACAAATGCCTCTTTCTCCCAGATGGCCCATCTGCAGTCAGTATCACTTAATTTTCAGGGCGTATAAGCACATGGTTGTAACATACCCCTAAACCAATGAATGAGTCACAGTGGGGTTGGCTGAACTAAAATTAAGAAAGCCCTCCCCTCCAGGTTTCATTGAGTGTTCTCCATTGTGGGTGGAGACAGCAGCCAGGATGGATGGGTTTCACTCATCTGTTCAGATTGGAGGACTGAGTCTGTCAAAGTTTTTAAGACCCGCCCCTGTTGCTAGGGGCTCCAGCTTTTGACTCAGTCCTCAGTCTGGACAGGCATGTGGGACTGTTTCTCTGCTTAGTGACCTTCTTCTTTTACCTATTTTTGGACTGTGTTTTTTGATCCTGATCGTGAGTGCAGGTTTGCCTGCTTTCTGTGGTTTGTGGATTGCTTTATCCTCCTTCAGCAGTTGATCTGTCTGGGTAATTTCCAGGTTCCTATACTGTTACGCATATAGCCCTCTGTTGATCAGGCAGGAGTTCCAGAGTGGCATGGAGCTTCGCGCTCCCTGTGTGGAGGCTGTGATTTCTACCTTGCGTGGAGCTTTGCGCTCCCAAGAGCCGGTGACAGTGTGGAGCTTCGGACTCCCTGAAGGCTGTTTGGGCAGCTGTGGAGGATCTGGCTACATCGACTGATGAGTGGAGCTTTGCGCTCCCCCTCCCTCTACCTGTCATTTGCCACCCGACTTTTTTCTCAGGCATCTGGAGCTTCGTGCTCCTCGTAATCACCTTCCTGCTTTGTTCAGTGTTTGGACCACTGGTGATTTATTCCCGGCTCAGCGGCTGCGGATTTAGGAGCCTTGTGCTCCCCTTGGGATTTAGCGGCGGCCTTTAAGTGAAGCTTTGTGCTCTGGATAACAATTTCTTGCCGTTCGCCATTTTGTTTGCCGCCAAAAACTCCTCAGAGTGAGGAAGCACGCTAATTGAATAGCCTCCAGGTCCAGACCTATGCTTTGCTGATGGGAGTCGCTTGTGCTGCATTGCTGACCTCCCGGTTTTGGCCCTCATCCCAGACTTAGTCTCCTGGGACTCTTGACTTGGCGATTGCGGCTGCATTGCCTCCAAAGTTGGTCAGTCTGGTGGCCATTTTGTTGACTGCGATTTCCCCGCTGCCACCATTTTGTGACTAAGAGCAGCTTGTCAGATGTGGATCCCCACAATCCTTGCTGACTTGTCTCCCTTCTGCAGTTTCTTCACATCAGTGACTATGTGACTATGTCAACTTGCAAAGCTTTCAAGTTGCCTGATTATGCCCAAGGTCATGTCTAAATCCCAACATGGCCGGAAGGCTGGGACTAGTGATCAGTTGGGCCACAGTTCAGGGGATTCTGTTCCCACAAATTCTCAGGGCTCTGGTCCTTTGAGTAAGGACACTGCTGGCAAGGTGTCTCGCCCTGGCCACAAGTCAGGCAAACATTCCTCAGCTTCCTTAAGGGATGAGAGGAGATGGGACAAAACCTTAAAGAGGTTATCTGATAAGGCCTCTGGCCATCTGACACTGTCAGCGGCTCCTGTGGCAGGGGTTTGTCCTGTGTCTGCTGAGACATATAGACTTGGGTATACAGATCTGGCACTGGATCAGATGTCTCTCCAAGATTGCCCTGTCACCATTCAACCTTCTGCCTTGTGGGGGGCTACCATACCTCCCATTCCTTCGGTGGCGCCAGATGCAGGTCTTGTACCCAATGTACCTCCGGGACCTTCTTCCTCTTCTGTGGTCCAAGATTCAACTCATCACCATATTGCCACTATGTTGTCTACAGAGGACATTCGTCAGATGATTGACAATGCGGTTCAACACTCTCTATCAGCCAGATTCCTACCCGCTAACAGGGAACCTTCCGTGTGCTCCTATGCACCGTCATCTCCTGAAAGGGATGGGCAGGAGGACATCTTGTATTCTGTACACCCACCGTCCCTGACCTCTTCTCATGTCAGCCGTCCATCGTATCTGGATGAGGTTGAGACCCACAATCCAGATCTCTCTGAGGATGAGGGTCTCCCCCCAGAACAACTGGCTTTCACTGGCCTGTTCCCTCAGGCGCTTTTCAAATCCTTGTTGTTCAAGGCAGTTAATGCAGCTCAATTTGGCCCCAGCCCTTCTGAGGTGGTTCCTTCTTCTTCTCAGGGGAGTCTGAACTCTATGTTTGCAGAACCTGCCAGGCCATTGGACGCCATTCCATCTCCGCCTTTCTTCCTTGATGTGGTTCGGAAACTGTGGTCTTCTCCAGGGTCAAACCCAATTCCAACCTCCACCAACCGCAAAATTTCAATGTGGCACGTGAGCTGGCGGCACTTCTCCAGGTGCCTACTGTGGACCCCCCTGTTGCCGCTCTACTGCCTAATGCTGTGATTCCTGGGGATCCGGATGAAGGGCTGCACCCAGAGGAGCATTGGGCGGACCAGGTTCTTCAACGTGCTCATCAAGGGGCTGCTTGGGCGATACAATCGGCTACCATGGCCTCATTTTTCAATAGAATGATTCTATTGTGGTTACATCACCTGCAAGATAAATTGTCTCCTGAAGATGCCAGACTGCATCAGGATTTAAACAAAATCATTGTGGTGGTCCAGTTTTCAGCCGACACCACCCTCAATGCCTCCCATTTTGCAGCTAAGTCTTTGGCCTGCTCAGTGGCAGCTCGTCGTTTGGTCTCGCTTCATCATTGGCAGGCAGACACTATACACAAGAGGCGCCTGGTGTCTGTCCCCTTTACGGGATCCAAATTATTTGGGGAGTCATTAGAACCTTTCCTTATTGAGACCAAGGACAAGCGAAAGGTCTTACCCTCTGCACACCATAGGGGAGAGTCCCGTTTTATTCCATATTCCCAGCGTTCCTGGTTTCGAGGACCCGAAGGGGGTATGGGTTCTTCTCATTTTACAGGGGTGTTTACGGCCAGACAACGGGGATTCCAGGACAGGTCCTCACTGGGCAAACCCCTTTTGAGTAAATAGCCCTTTCAAGGGGGAGGAGGTCGTTCGCTCCGATGCCGTCGCTAGCTGCATTTCTCAGCCTCTCATTGGTGGCAGATTGGCCCTTTTCGCCAACCTTTGGAAGAGAACTACATCTGATCAGTGGGTCCTGGCCACAGTAAGATCGGGATTCGCCATAGAATTCCTTTCTTCCCCTCCGATGTTTTTTGTGTGCTGTCCTCTCTCTGGTAGCAGTGAGAAATGAGTCCTTATGGATTTGGCGATACAACACCTTTTGTCAATCAGGGCTATCCAACGGGTGCCTGAGATTCAAGTGGGGCAAGGGTTTTATTCTCGTGTATTCCTTGTCCCAAAGACATTGGAGGGTGGGGGTGGAAACCTATTCTGGACCTTAAATGTTTGAACCATTAAGTAGTATATCGCCGGTTCAAAATGCAGTCTTTGCGTTCCATTTTAGATGGCATCAGGAAGGGCAATCTCCTCTCCTCTATTGACCTCACTGAGGCATATGTACATATTCCTATCCTCCCCTCTCATAAACAGTTTCTTAGGTTCTGTTATGCGGGAACCCATTATCAATATAGGGCTTTGCCCTTTGGGCTTTCTTCCGCTCCCCGATGTTTCACCAAGGTGTTAGCAGCCTTGGGGGCCTCTCTCAGAGTTAAGTCAGTTCATCTCCAGTATTATCTGGACGACATTCTAATTTTGTCTACTTCTACTCAACAGGCCCACAGGGACCTCCAGTTAGACCTTCAGACCCTGGCTGCCCATGGATTCTCCATTAATGTGGAGAAGAACCATCTCACTCCAGCAATCCAACTCCTCCATTTGGGAGCAGTGATTGACTTAGTTTTTTGTCCAAGGAGCGTCAGGATAGCTTGGTGGCCCTTGTGTCCAGGGTGGAGGGGTGCAAGAAAGTGTCCCCTTTCGTACTATCACAGCTCCTGGGCAAAATGATTTCAGCTATTTCCCTCATGCCCTGGGCCTGATTGCAATCTAGAGACCTCCAATGGTTCCTTTTACCATTTCAGAGGACGGGCAGAGGCACATCATCAGTCAAGGTTCCTGTTCCCAAGGAGGTACTCAGATCCCTCAGATGGTGGCGGTCTCCAGCCATTGCCAAAGGTTGTCAGTTCTGCGAATCTCAGAAACTGGTGGTAACAACAAATGCCAGTCTCTTCAGCTGGGGGGCCCATTGTCAATCTCAGGTGGCGCAGGGCAGGTGGTCTCCCAGCAAGAGCCGTCGGAACATCAATTGGCTGGAATTGAGGTGTTTCTGGTGCTCCGTGCTTTTCAGAGTCTGCTTGCAGGCACTCATGTCCTGGTGCTAACGGATAATGTTGTGATGAAGGCGCACACCAATCAACAAGGTGGCACCAGGTCCAGGTCTCTCATGTTGGAGGCCAAGAGATTGGGGCTTTGGGTGGAACTCCATCTTCACTCTTTGAAGGCGGAACACATCTCTGGGGCGGTCAATGTGCAGGCAGACTGGTTAAGTCGACAGGATATCGATCCTGCAGAGTGGCACTTGCACCTGACGATTTTCAAGGACCTAACGGCCCGGTTCGGCACCCAGGAGGTTGACTTGTTCGCAACCCACCGGAACCCACAGCTCCAGCGGTTTTTCTCATGTTTTCCGACACCACAAGCGGAAGCTGTCAATGCTTTTTGTTCCGGTGGCCGCCAGGCCTTCTCTATGCCTTTCTGCCCATTCTTCTCATCCCCAGGGTGATTTCCAAACTTCTGCAGGAACAAGCGGAGCTCATTCTTCTGGCTCCACACTGGCCATGGAGGCCTTGGTTGGTGGACCTCATCTCTTTGTCCGTGGCTCCTCCCTGGAAGATTCCACAGGGCATGGCCATTCTCAGCCAGGGTGCAGTGGTCCACCTGGACCTTCAATGGCTCCAACTGATCGCCTGGCAATTGAGCGGTGTGCCCTGAGTAGAGACAACATTCCGCGCAAGGTGATCTGTACCATTCAGGTGTCACGGCAACCATCCACAGATCACATTTATTTGGCTACTTGGTGGGCCTTTTGTAATTGGTGTGACCGTGAAGGGGTTTCGGCCCTTCAGGCCTCGATTGTCAACGTCCTAGATTTTCTCCAGGATGGCCTCAACAATGGCCTCTCACCCAATACATTTCAAAGACAGGTGGCGGCGCTCTCAACGGTACTGACTTATGGGTCCCTTTCCTCTTTGTCCCAACACCCTCTTATACACAGATTTCTGTGAGGGGCTACGAACTTATGCCCCCCTGTGGTGCACAGGTATCCCACCTGGGACCTGTCTATTGTTCTGAATTCCCTTATGGGTCCTCTGTATGAGCCCTTACGGACAGCTAGCCTCCGTCTTTTATCGTGTAAAGTCGCCTTTCTGGTGGCTATCACCTCTGCTAGACAAATCTCGGAACTGGCTGCTCTATCGGTCCGCAGTGACCTCTGTGTGTTCTATGCTGTTTGAGTGGTCCTTCATCTTGACCCTACCTTTGTCCCTAAGGTCAATACCCCTTTTCACTGTGGGCAGTAACTCATCTTACCTGACTTCTGCCCTTGTCCTACTCACCACTTGGAATGGTGGTGGCATATGTTAGATGTCCGGAGGGCTTTCCAGGTACCTTAGGAGAACTGCTGACTTCCACAGGACAGAGTCTTTGTTTGTGTCATTTCTCCCAGTATCTTTAGGTGGCAGGGTGATTTCTTCAATCATCGGACATTGGATCCGGCAGATGATTGCTAAGGCATATGAAATGTGTTCCTTGCCCAGGCCTGCTAACCTGACGGCACATTCTACCCGCAGTGTGGCAACATCGGCGGCTTGGGCCGTGCAAGCGTCTTTGCTGGAGAACTGCAGGGCGGCAACCTGGACTTCCCCTTCCCCCTTTATCCAGCACTACAAGTTGGACAAGTTTGCCTCTGCTGAGGCTGTGTTTGGACATAGGGTGCTGCAAAGGGTTCTTCCTGGGGGGGGGGGAGTCTTCGGACCAGTCTGGTCCCATCCGTACCTAGGGACAGTGAACTTTGGTATGTCCCATCTTGGCTGCTGTCTCCACCCACACTGGAGAAGGGGCATTGGTCCTACCTGAGACGCACCTTCTCTTTGGGTGGAGACAGCAGCCAAGATGCAACCCAACCCTCGTTGGGTGGAGACAGCAGCCAAGATGCAACCCTTATTCAGGCTGGCCTTCTCTGCTAAATTTTTGTCTTTGCTCCTACACGCCGAGTCTGTTTCTTTGTCTTTGCCAAAAGCTGGAGCCCCTAGCAACAGGGGTGCATCTTAAAGACTTTGACAGACTCAGTCATCTAATCTAAACAGACAAGTGAAACCCATCCATCCTGGCTGCTGTCTCCACCCAACAAGAAGGTGCATCTCAGGTAGGACCAACACCCCTTTCCTGTGAAATCTAGCTCCCAATTGGTCCGCTGCAACGTTGTGGTGTGGAACCCAGGAGGCTTCCACTACTGAATACCCCTTCCAGAGTACAAGATACTGAAGGTGGCCTCTACGGCGCCCAGCATCTAATATGTCTTCCACTTTGTAATGTTGTTCTCCGCCTACATCCACAGGTGGAGGCGGAGGAGGTGGGGTTCCCCGTAACCTAAATGTCTCCACTGGATGTAGGAGGCTACTGTGGAAAACTGGGTGGGTTTTCCCCAAGAGAGGGGGTACCCATAATTGTACAGTAACAGGGTTGATAATTCTGACTATCGGAAATGGGCCAATATATTTGGGGCCAAATTTCTTGCATGGTACTTTGATGTTTAGATACTTCGTGGTAAGGTAGACCTTCTGGCCTAGATGGAAAGGTGGTTGTGGGCGTCTCTTCATGTCCACCTGGGTTTTGTATTTCTCTGCTGCCTTTCGCAGAGCATCTTTGATATGTCCCCACACTCCTGTCAATTGTGTCACCCATTCCTGTAACCCTAACTCTTTGGGCTCCTGGCGGGGCACTCGGGTATTCAACTCCTGAAGTAACATAGAATGGGGTATATCCAGTAATACTATGTACAGTGTTATTGTAGGCTACAACATAAGCCATAGGGCTGATCTAGTGTAGAAAGGATCCAAAATTTATGTCCTGTGCAGTGTAAGACTTGAAGTGTTGCGACGGTGTCATGATATACATACAGCCATTTCAGATTCCTTAAAACATTGCACCTCACAAATCATCAGTTCTGGTGCCCCCAGCTTAAAAAGGATGTTGAGTTTGTACGCAGTTGCGTGACATGTACTATGATGAAAAAACAACCTGGCAAACCTCCAGGCCTCTTACAGTGTAAGCTGGGGTGAGCTACTTTGACCATTTTATCAATTATTTCCTTAATGACCTTGCCACTTTCATTGGTCTCAATACAGCAATTAAACAAATTAAATTTACCACACACCCCTCCTTCCTTGGCTAGGAGGTAATCTAAGACTAAGTGGTTTTGCATGATATACGTTCGAGACTTCACGCTCTCAGCAGCTAATTTGGTGAGGCCTTTCACAGTTTCATTAGTAATTATTACTACAACAGCCTGTAGCCTAATCAAGCGGTTTAACAGGTAGGTGGGGATCCGATACCTGTAGGTGCCATCATCTGCCCAAGTGGCTGGTCCATACACCTCAATGATTCTCTCCGGTGGCCATTCATCATCCTTCCAATGACCTATTTTAACCTTTTCAATCAAGGAAGTGTCAATGCCTGCCCTCTTGGACCGGATGTTTCCAACTTCATCATACACTGGTACCCTGGCCGAATTCCGAGGACAGAGGTTTACAGGGATCCAAGGAGTATGTAGGAGGTGACACCTTATAGTGGAATTATATGCCAGTCTCGAATCCCTTCATGCTCACAGGGGCGAGATTATTGGAAGAGCAGCTAGGGAGTTTGGTACTGCTATAAACAAAATGCCTACCCGAGGGTAAGTCCACAAAGCATTCAGTACACAGAGGTATCTTGGAGCTCACCACTATACCACATGTTATGGATCCCCCCTTGCGTACTTGAAGGGGTGTCTGGGCTCCAATATTCCTTATGCATTACCTCTGGGTAATTTACAGTGGGAGTAGTGGCAAGCACTCTTTCCATATTCTGACTATCGAGTGTAGCTTGACACCAGTCTAGGGGTTACTCCCTCATTCCCCCCTACTCCTGAGTCTCTGCCCTCTCCTACAAGGCCTACAATACATATAGCTACACAGATTCTGTCAAGTTGTTCAGTTGTGGGATCACAATGTCCAGGATAAGTTCCTTTCATCGCCCGTGCGTTGGGTGTTAGCCTCTGGAGTAACACCTGCAGACTAGAGGGAACCTCTCCCCTTCTGGTGACACCACAGGAGCTGTCCCTCTATAAACGGGAGAGGTGCAGGGGTTTTCTTCACCTCTCCCGTTTATAGAGGGACAGCTCCTGTGGTGTCACCAGAAGGGGAGAGGTTCCCTCTAGTCCTTTGAAGAGTTAGTTTCCACATAAACTTGGGCTTTTTCTTAAAAGCACAGACAGGAAAGAAAAGTTGACTCCTTTCTTCACTCTGTCTAGATGGCCATACTAGACTGGGTAAGTAATTTTCCTTCCTCTCAGTAGTGTCAATTCATTTCTAACAATTTAAAATTCGTATCTCTAAAGATAAGGCATTTAACATTTGCAATTACCTTTGAAGGTACACACAGACTTAGATATATATACTAGTCATTATAGAGGCACAGCAACAAATAATTTTTAACAGAAATCATATCAAATTAGTCAATTCAAATTATCTGTGTCTTCCCATTTAGATAGGCTTTATCTTTTTATTACCTGCCAAACCCCGGGTGGGAGGAACAATAAATGATTTTCTTCTCTATTCTTAGGTCTTTCAGAGTTCTCTGGGTCTTTTAAGAATGGTAAATTATCAGAATCTTCATAACACTGCAGTATTTCTTTTCTCCTATTCTCCTACCACACATAACAGTATACACTAACCATACCTTCCTTGGTCAGCCCCAACTTCTGAATCATTTTCCTGTATGGTGGGGCTTCTCAACTTCTAAATATTTTTCCTTTCAGGACTAGTCAGGTCTATTTGCAGTTTGGGATTCTTTCTAATTGTTTTAGTAAACTTCTCACTTTTTACTCAAGGTTTCATCCATTGTTCCATCTCCTCAAGCACTGGATTGTCTCTGCCCTGGAGATGTTCTGTCTAGCTCTTTCTTGCTTGGATCTCCCAGCCGACGCTGGCCTATTTTTAAAGATCTGAACACTTCTCCATCCATTTTAGATCTCCCAGCAGGCGCTGGCCTATTTTTAAAGATCCAAAATGTATAAAGACTTTGGTCCACACATCATTTGCACCTTGCCAGGGCTCTCATGAGCAAGTTTGAACTCCACTTTTTCTTTTTAAGGACCTTTATTTAGCCAAATTGGTTTTCCTGTGTCATCCCTACTAAAACCTTTCTTGGTCCTTGTTGGTATGCACTCAGGCCATCCAGTATATGTGCAAATAAGAACTAACATTGCACGATGTGGACCTGACCTTGGCATATCTGTAAAATCAATTATCAGGGTATCAAAAGGATCACTTCCTGTGGGTTGATGTCCTTGAGGCGGTTGGGGCCCTTGTCTGGGATTATTGGCTGCACAGATTTCACATCTCATACAGACATTGGCAGCAATGCTGTGTATCTTATTGATGTATACTTCTCGTAGCAGGGCCTTGGCTAATGCAGTCTTTCCCAAATGTAATTGCTTATGGACTTGTCACACAGCATCCCATGCCATGTGTCCCAGGACCAAAATGCGCTGGTCGGGAAGAATCCACCATCCATCTTTCTTTTTTTATATATATATATATATATATTAAAAAAGTTTTACAAATACAAATTTTCCCATCCCCCCCTTTCCCTCCCTAACCCTCCCTAACCCTCCCCTCCTCCCATGACTTCCCCAAGGTGAAATCCAAATCCAAATCATATTATATCATACTTTACTGCCCGTCTATTCTGCCCCCTGTGTACTATATACCACCATCCATCTTTCAACGTTGCCTCAAGTTCCTTAGCTTGTTGCAATTCCTCCTTAGAATAATTAGATTTAATTTGTTCATCAGGAACCCATAGAGTTAAACAGTTAGCCTGTAAAGTTAAAGGGTTCAGCGTGGCTCGACGAGCTTCCTGGTGGCCTTATTATTGCCTTGCTGTGTCTCTGGTTTCCTCTACAGTGCATAACAGCTACTTCCTGGGGGGGGGGGCAGACACTGTCCAACCGGCGTAGGATCTGAGGTCCGTTCTTAATGTCTTTTCCCCCTGCCATTATAAGGCTCCTCTCCTTGCATATGGCCCCATGCACTTGCACTGTCAAGAAGGCATATTTAGAGTCTGTATAAATGTTGACACATTTGCCTTTCCCAAGTTCCAAAGCTCGAGTCAAAGCATGCAATTCTGCCAGCTGAGCACTTCTTCCGGGAGGGAAGAGCTCAGCTTCCCATACATGTTCAAGAGTTACAACAGCATACCCAGCTTTCCGTATTTCCTCCTGCACAAAACTGGTGCCATCTGTGTATGGAGTAAAGTCAGGGTTGGAAAGCGGAACATCAGTCATATCTGGACGGCTGACATAGGTTTCCTCAATAGTCTAAATACAATCGTGAGTAGCTTTTAAATCTGGTTCAGGCAGCAATGTGGCTGGATTCAATGTAGTAAATTGTATTAACTTGATCATGGGGTTGTGCATAATTAAACCTTGGTATTTCAGCATGCGGGGGTTGGTCAACCACAAATGTCCTTTGGTTTCTAAGATGGCTTTGAGGGCATGGCGGGGGGGTGTAGATATCCAATTCCTGGCCAAAAGTTAATTTACTAGCTTCTTGTGTTAACAACGCCATGCCTGTCAGGGCTATCAGATAGCCAGACCACCCTCTTGCTACAATATTCAGCTGCTTCAACAGATAAGCCACGGGGCAATGCCAAGTTCCCATTTTCTGGGTGAGAACCCCCACTGCTACGTTCTGTTTAGTGTCGACAAACAGCTGAAACGGCTTATCTAAGTCGGGTAGTCCTAAACTGGAAGCTTGCATTAAAGCGTCTTTTAAAGTTGTGAAACTTTTCTCTTCCTCTTTTTCCCATCGCAGAGGTTCCTTATTACTTCCTCTTATAACTTCATAGAGAGGTTTTGCAATTAAACTGAAATTGGGGATCCAGATGCAACAGAAGCCTGCAGCACCCAAAAATCCCAAGTCTTTTCTATTTCTGGGTATGGGGAGTTGACAAATAGCTTCCTTTCTCTTGTGTCCCAGAGTCCTCTTTCCAGGCTCAATGTCGTATCCCAAATATCTGACCTTTGTAAAACTAGTTATGCCTTTTTCCTGAATGCCTTGTAGCCCAGCTCTCACAAGAGATGGAGTGGGTTGTGGGTCTTTCACCAACAGTCGTTTTCCATCTGGCCTGTAACTAACAAATCATCTATGTATTGCAACATGACATCTGGGTAGGGGATTTCCAGGGCTGTCAAATCTTTTCCCAGTGTAGCCCCGAAAAGAGTTGGGGAGTTCTTGAATCCTTGGGGTAACTGTGTCCAGGCATACTGTTCTTTTCTTCCCCATCACTCCTTGGATATTGGTGGAATAGGGGGAGGCTTGGCTCAGAGACTGGGTTAGGACTGAACAAGTGACCCCAGTATCCACAAGGAAGGAGATAGGTTTGCCTCCTATTTTAAACTGACCACAGGTTCCAGGAGGCGGGCTGAACCTGGTCGGTCTCAGTCCCATTCCTCCACTTCTGCCAGGCCTATGGGGGGGGCTTTTGAAAATCCTTCTCTTAGTCCTCTCCCTCCCTGACTTCTCCCTAGGCCACCTCTGTAGTTCTTCACAAACCTGCCTCTTCTTCCTTCTTGTCCTTCCTCCTTATCCTTTTCCAGGCACTCACCCTTCCAGTGCCCTTCTTTCTTACATATGGTGCACTGATTACGTCCTAGACCCATTCCATACCCTTTACCTCTGCCACCTCCCCTTCCTCTTGGTTCCCCCATCATAGCAGTGGCCAGCAATTCAGCTTTCCGTTGCATTTTTATTTTATTTTTTTTCCTGCTTCCTTTCCTCCACCTTGTCACAATTGACAAAAGTCTTCCATCAACTCACTCATAGGCTTTCCCAGGGCTCCCTCCAGTTTTTGTAACTTTTTACGTATATCTGGGGCACTTTGTTATATAAAGGTCATGGCAAGCATTCAAGCATTTTCAGGCACTGTTGGATCAATAGGAATATACATTTGGTATACCTCCAGCAACCGAGTATAAAAAGCTTCCAGACTCTCAGTGGCTTCTTGCATCACCAGGGAAGGCTTGGACAGGTTAACGGCTGGTTTTCCTGCTGCATGGACTGCCTGCACCACCAAATGTTGATAGTCCTGAATTGTCCATAATTGGCCATTTGGACTCCATAAGGGATCCTTCGTAGGGAAGCATTCCTCGACATATGCTTCAAGAGTTTGACCTTGGGGTAGATCAGGCTTCACTATCTTTGATACTGCAATCCTAATCTTTTCCCTCTCAGGGTGGCAAGGTGCGTGAGACTAGGAATCTACATTGTTCAATGTTGCATTTCTGGATCCAAGGCGGAGGTCTTTGAAATAAGCTGAGCCACACATTAATGCAGGGGGCTTGGTCTGGGTGTCCTAATGTGGGGTGGAACACTAACTGGAGTACCTTTAAAGCAATAGAGGGATGTAATGTTCCTTTATCAGGCCAGCCTAACTCACAGAAGACCCTCAACCTCTGTTTGCTCCACTTAATGCTGTAGTCTCGACTGACATAAGCAATTTTGAAATGCTGCAACATGCAGTCTAATGGAATGAGGGACACACTTCCTCCCCCTCCCATGTTCCTCCCGTGGCACCAGACAAGACAAATGAGGAAAAGGGATGAGAGGAAGGTAAGGGGTCCTTCCTCTCGGGATAACACAGAGGGAGTTACTTCACACACTCATGTTCGACCCAGGGAGACAGAAAATCACGGTCTCCGATGGGAACTGCGAACGCCAATTACTTCCTACTGGCCCAAGGCGCTGGACACTCAACAGTCACCATTGGGAACCGCAATAGACACTCACATCAAGCGCACTTGACAACCTTCCCCCCCTTTTACCTCATAAGAGAGGGTACCTTTACTTCTTAAGAGAGGGTGATCAGTCCTCCCCTCCGTCCCTGCTTTACAGGGAGGGATTATTCTATTCCTCAATACTTGCCTGCAGGCTTGTTCTCCTATCCTCTGGCCGGCTGTAACTTGGCCTGGTCTCCGTTTCCTTTCCAGGTGGTTCTTGGAGGCGTCAATTGCCACTGCAGGGGTCCTGCGTCACCGGGAAGTCCCTCGGAACAAAGTGTCCGATGGCGCCTGGGAAGTTCCCTTTAACTAAACAAGGCCCCTGGCAGAGGGGTGACCCTCCAGAGAATCCCAATGACTCGTTGTGTCCCATCTGGGGTGCCAGAAATGAAGCGGGAAAACCAACTTTCCCAAATGCAGGAGACAAGACCACAAAAGTTGGAGAACACAGGTTTATTTGCTAGCAAAGGTTCGGAGCATTCACATGTCAGATTCCGAACCCCGGGTTATGCCCGAGGTGTGCCTTTTATACATTTTGCAATTCTAACCACGCCAGAAGCGTTACACTTCTGACTCTATTTCCATATATGGATACTATCTTACACAGTCTGTTACTTTCCATGAACACTTCTGCTAATATGTTTCTTAATATAAGTTCATTACAGGGATGATATAGAACATAGGTCATTAAACTCATCGGTACATTTAACAAGTTCCTTATTTCTGTTCCTTGTACTTTCCTGAAGTTTGCAACATAACTTCTGCTCCAACGTCAGTACCTCAGAAAACAATATAATACTGTGCATGATACAATACTTAGATTAATATGATTTATAGTATAAGATCCTTCTGTTTCACTATAAGGCCCTGGGAGGAGATAGCCATGGATTTCATCATGGACTTACCTGAAAGCCGGGGTAACACAGTAATATGGATAGTAATCAACCTTTTTTCAAAGCAAACTCATTTTGTGGTGTGCCCAGGCTTACCTTCTGCCAGGAAGTTAGCTAAACTGTTCCTAACCAACATATACTGCCTCCATGGAGTACCCCGACGGATTATCTCCGACCGTGGGGTACAATTCACTGCGAAATTCTGGCAGCAGTTTTTAGCAATGATAGGATCGTCACAGGGACTTAGCTCTGCCTTCCATCCATCCACTAACGCAGCTCCCAAGAGGGCTAACGCAATGATACAACAGTATGTCATGTGCTATGTAGAACATCAACAGGGCGGTTGGGCAGACCTACTACCTTTCACTGAAGTAGCGTACAATAACACCATATATAGTAGTACCAGATATACCCAGTTCTATGTTACTTTAGGAGTTGAGTTCGTACCAATACCCGAGTGCCCCTGCCTGGAGCCCAAAGAGTTAGGGTTACAGGAATGGGTGACACAATTGACAGGAGTGTGGGGACATATCAAAGATGCTCTGCCAAAGGCAGCAGAGAAATACAAAACACAAGCAGACAGGAAGAGACACCCATAACCGCCTTTCCATCTAGGCCAGAAGAACTACCTTTCCATGAAGTATCTAAACATCAAAGTACCGTGCAAGAAATTCAGCCCCCAATATATTGGCCCATTTCCGATAATCAGAATTATCAACCTTGTTACTGTACAATTACGGTTACCCCCTCTCTTGGGGAAAACCCACCCAATTTTCCACAGTAGCCTTCTACGTCCGGTGGAGACCTCTAGGTTACGGGGAACCCCACCTCCTCTGCCTTCACCCGTGGATGTAGGCAGAGAACAACATTACAAAATGTAATGTAAAAATGTAAAAAAGTTGTCCGACAGTGCTGGAGGACATAGAACACCCCAGAAACGGTGGGGAGCATCTGGTTTGAGATGCAGTCATTGGTGTATTTAAAGAAGTAGAGAAAGCACATCTTTGGGGGGGGGGCTGTGGTAATTGTACAGGCATCTGATGTGATTTTGCTTAGTTTCATCTGCCACTTCCTGTCTGTTAGGAAGCTTGTGATCCACTTACAAGTGTGTTCAGGTACCACTAACTGATTTAGTTTAGTTAGAAGAATGTCCGGTATGATGGTATTAAATGCTGAACTAAATCTACAAATAGGACCCTTGTGTAGGTCTTTGGAGATTCAGGATGTTGTAGGATGTAGTGCAGAGCCATATTAACAGCATCATCTGTTGATCAATTTGCTCAGTATGCAAATTGCAGGGGGTCTAACAGCGAATGGTGATGGTTTTCAGATGGGACATCACTAGCCTTTCAAAGGTTTTCATAACTACAGATGTTAGAGCAACTGATCTGTAGTCATTCAGTTCCTTGATGGAGGGCTTCTTCAGTGTTTGAAGCAAGAAGGAACATGGCATATCTCTAGTGATTCAGGTGAAGATGGGGGCCAATTGGTCAGCACAGACTTTTAAGCAAGGAGGAGTTATCTTGTCTGGGCCTGGTGATTTTTCCTGGCTTTTGTCTGTGAAATGGATCTTGCACTTCCTTTTCTGTGATCCCAGGGGTTGTGAACCCAATGGGATGGGGTCAGTTCAGTGGTGGGTTCCTCCCAGTTCCTCCCAGTTCCACCGAGCCAGTAGCAGTGGCGATATGACGTCACCGAACCGGTTCTGCCCCCACCCCCACCCCCCACCCCTCCCGCGTTATTCTTACCTTTTATTTGGCCCCACCCCCAATCTATTGCTGCCTCCTGAGTCCCAGCTGATTGGCTAGAAGGAAAAAAACTGTTTAAACGCTTGCTGCGGGGCTTCAAAGGGCCGCCCTACAGCTGATCAGTGTTAAAAGGCAGTATGGTGGTAGACCGGTGCCTCCAAAAACAAATGAGTAGACTGGTGCCTGCAAAAATAAATGGGTAGACCAGTGCCTCCAAAAACAAATGAGTAGACTGGTGCCTCCAAAGATAAATGGGTAGACCAGTGCCTTCAAAACAAATGAGTAGACCGATGCCTGCAAAAATAAATGGGTAGACCAGTGCCTCCAAAAACAAATGGGTAGACCGGTACATCTCTGCAAGTAGTTAAAAGCCTGGTAGACCAGTACCTCTGTTAAATCCTAAAGAATTGTCACATGACCATCAAGCCACACCCACAAAATAAGCCAAGCCCACAGAACCGGTAGTAAAGAATTTTAGAACCCACCCCTGGGTCAGTTGTAGGAGATTTGGCTGTTATTGGTGTGTTTGAGATGGGGTCAGTTGCAGGAGGCCTGGCTGTTGTTGGTGTGTCTGGGATGGGGGTTGTGGAGATAGGTAGCTGTAGTTTCCCTTCAAACCTGCAGTAAAACATGTTCAGGTCATCTGCCAGTTGTTGATTTCCTTCAGCCTGGGAAGGAGGTTTGCCCTAACCAGTGATACTTTTAAGAGTTTTCCACATGTATTCTGATTCATTTGTTGAGAACTGATTTCTTAGCTTTTCAGAGTTGCTATTCTAATCTCTCTTATTAATACGTTTCTGGACTGATTGTACAGCATTCTATCAGCTTTTCTGTAGGCTTCCTCGTTGGTACGACGTAACTGCTTTAAGTTTAGCTGTGAACCAAGGTTTATTATTACAGTAAATTCGCAAGTTCCTGGTCGGTACACATAGGTCTTCACAGAATCTGACATATAATGTTACAGTATCTGTGAGTTCATCTAAGTCTAAGAATCTAAGAATCATGCAATGATTAGTGTCCCACAGCTGCTCTCGGTAAGGACCGATAAGCATCTTTTAGTGTTGTGTAGCAATGGTCTAAAGCAGTGGTTCCCAAAGTGGGCAGTACTGCCCCCTGCGGGACGGTGCGATGCCTTAGGGGGGAGGCAAAGGGGGCGGCAGGGGGGCGCTAGAGGCAAAAGGGGATGGCAGGGGGGCGCTAAGTGGCAAGGAGGGTGGCCCCCACCCTTTGGCCTGTGCCTCGCAGCAGTTACTTCTTGCAAGCAAACAGCAAGAAAAAACAACTCCTTTCAGCTTCAGAATATGCTAATTAGCCCATTGATTAGATGGCCTCCTGACTCTCAGCTGTTTTGCTCTCAGCTGTTTTGCACAGGGCTCTGCTGCTTGCTGCAAAGAGCTAAATTGCTGGAGCAGATTTTTTTTTCTCCTTGTGCTAATCAAACTGAAAACGAAACTGAAAGTAAAGCAGGCTGTTGGCTGTTTGCTGTTTCTACAACGTTGGAAAATTAGACAGAGGCAGATTTCTTTTTCTTCTTTTTCCTCACCAAAAAAGGTAGGTGCAAACAATGGGAAATTTAGGGCAAAAGAGGAGAGTTCAAGATTTTAAAACACAAAAGAAAAAAAGGAGAAAGAAAAAAGCAAAAATGGGAAGGGAGAAAAAGAAAAAGAAATGAAAGAGAAAGATGTTATACATATTTAGAATTGAAATATGAATAGTAGTAAGAAATAAATGGGAAATCATGATTGTAAAAATGAAATGAATAATAATTGGAATATTTGTCTTTGTATTTTTGAAATCTAGACAATGATAAGTTTTTATTTTTTTATTTTTTTTAGAAATATGAATAAGTATAAACTGTTACAATTGAAATACCTTTAATGGTATATGGTGGTGAAAGTAAAAAGGATTAAGTTGTAGCTTGGATAACAGTTAGAACATTTTTAAATTTAATTAGGGAAATTGTAACGATTGAAATATTTTTAATTATATATTGTGATGAAAGTAGAAATGATTAAGTTGTGATTTGGAGGATTATATGGGCAAAACTATTTGGGTTATTGGGAGAGTTTAAGTAATGAGTAACATAAGGGGAACGCTCTATTTAACTTAGGAATTGTAATAATTGAGATACTATTATGTATATTGTGTTGAAAGCAGAAATGGTTAAGTTGTGGTTTGGAGGAATATATGGGAGAAATTATTTGGTTTATTATTATTGGTAAATATAATTAATTGATTTGTAAGAAATTGGATTGCATGGAAATAATTGGAATATTCATGTTCATATTGATTAATATACAAAAAGATAGTTATATAACTAATTGAATTATATTAAAATGTTGAATTTAATTAACCAATGTGAGGATGGATATAAAAATAGATGACAATGGGAAGGGGTATAATATAGAATAGAAAGGAAAAATTGAATTTGATTAAGATTAGAGATGAGGATGAAGGGTAATATTGGTTTTTTAAAAAAATAGATGAGGAATAAATATGGCAAAAAGGAAATATAGAAATTGTAAATTTAATTGAAATGACTAAACACTGTTTAAATTTGTGAACCGGCCAAATACTCTGTTCAAAGAAAATACATTCTATGTTTGTATGTGTGTTTCTAATTATTGCTATTTATTCATATTTGTTCTCTTTTATTCTTTAAAGTTTAACAATTCATTCTTTATCTTAATATCTTTATATTTATTTGGGGTTGGCTTTCTTCCCTTTCATCTTTTTTATTGTACAGCAATCTTTCTCCTCAAATCTACCACCTCTCTCTTTTCTTTCCTTTCCCCCCTCTTCTTCTCCTCCCTACTTCCCCTTCCTTTCTCCTCCTCCTTTCTTCCTCCCTCTCTTACCCTCACTCCTACTCTAATTTCCCTTCCTTCCTTCCTCCCTTCTCTTTCTTCCCTCTCTCTCCTTCCTTCTTCCATCTCTCTTCTCCTTCCTTCATCCCTCTCTATTGCTGTATTCATTTTCAATTTTATATTTTCCACTGTGGAGTTCAGGCAACCCCGGTCTTTCTTTCATTTATCAAGTATATTTCTCAAAATTTCCCCTCATCTTTTTAATTATTAGCAGTATATTTCATCTTATTCCATTTTTTCTTTTAAATCTTTACTCAAACAATCTTCCAATCCTTAGACTTTTGACTTTTAACAATATATTTTTACTTTACTTCTTACAAGTATATCATTTGAATCATTTTTTGCGTTTCAATTTCATTCAGTTTTACATTTGATTTCCATATTCCATCTTATTCAATTAATTCTTATATTATAATTTATTCTCTCCTTCTAGTGCTTCTTCCAATATCATTCTTTCTTTCACATTACATTGTTATATTTTTCATTTAACAGCATTTTCACATTTTCACATTTCTACAACTAGCATCCTTCTCTTTATTAACAAGTTAACGTTTTCACTGACTCTTAACCATTTTCTCTTAGTCTCTCCATAGTTCTTTCTTGATGTTTTCCTCCCTTTCTCCCATTTCTTTACCTTCTTCTTTTTCCTGTTCTTATATCTCTCCTTCAGCCTTTTTCCTTTAATTTTAACTCTATTACTTTTCATTCTCAATCTTACCCCATTTATTTCTCTTTTCTTCATATTTGAGATGTATTTTCCCATATCCATTTTTATTCTATCACTATTGAACCCAGTGTAATCATCTTTATCTTTTTTCAATTATTTCCTTTTCAATATTATCTCCTTGTTTCTCTTGCTTCTCATTCATCTTTTCTCTTTCTTTTTTTTTTTGCAAGCTAACCATTATTTCCCTTAAATGCCTCCCTTACTTTTTAAAATATCTCCCTTAGTGTCTCATATTCATCCTCCCAATTCTCCATATTTTCAATTTTAAAAGGATTTTTAAGCTTATTCTTTTCATTTACATATGTGAGGGGGGGATGCTTTTCAAGGAGCCACAAGGGGGGCTGAGAGCAGAGTCATTCTGACAGTGTCTTTTAAAATTGCTGGGAAGACCCATTTTTTCTCTAACAATAATGGTTTATATACTTTGGAATAAAACATATACCTGGAAAAAGTATTTGCAAAACTTGGACAGAAGGAAAAGAAAGGCAGGACTGGACTCATTATCAGTAGCTAGTAATTCATTGTTATCAGTGACTCCCACTGATTCTAAACTCATTTTAAGACTGGGATTGGTAACTACTGAAATTTAAGTATTCAACATTGGTCTCAGAAATCTTTGATTTGAACTATCAAATCTCTGATTTGAACTATCAAATCTTTGATTTGAACTTTGATTTGAACTATCAAATCTTTGATTTGAACTTTGATTTGAACTATGGCAAGAAAAATCGTAAAATGGGGCAAAAATGGGGCCTGGGGGCTCAGCAGACTAAAAGCATTGTGATTAACACCAGCTGTCTGCAATTACTGTAAGTTCGAAGGTTGACTCAGCCTTCCATCCTTTCTAAGGTAGGTAAAATGAGGACCTAGTTTGTGGGGGCAATAATCTGACTTTGTATAAATATACAAAAGTATGAAGGTTATTGCTTAACGCATTGTAAGCCGCCCTGAGTCTCCGAAGAAGGGCAGCATATAAATCAAATTAAAAAAAAAACACCTCACTTAACCATAATAATTTCTAGATATTTTAAGTGTAGAGAATTCAAGTGTTAAGAATGACCCATTATTTCATCTCTTTTTCTGCACTAGGTACCACTTTGATTTCTTTTCATTTTATTCAAATAACAACAGAAAACCCAATATAGTTCAGTATGAATTGGCTTTCTAGTCCTTCCTTGATGCCCCTTTTCACATTGGTTATCTGGTTTAAATGCCAAAGAAAAATCAATGATATGTTTTTCAGACCTTTGGAGGATCACACTGTCAATTGTTCACACTGCTCAAGCAAAACTAACAGGTGTGAATTAAGTTTTACCTAAAAAATGGAGCTTTAATTCCAGAAGTCCATTCTTTAAACTTAGACTTAAAACTAGGAATTAAAAGGCTCTGGATTAAATGGTACTCCATACAAAAGATGGAGAAGAGTATCTTGCTTTTAGACATGATAATAGCTGTCTAGAAAGGTGAGTTATGAGCTATTTTTACATCATCAGAAATTTAATGTATTACCTGTTAAAAATGCAAAGACAAGGAGTACAAGGAGCAAATAAAAGACCTTCATGTTGGGGTTGGTTCTGGACCAAATCTTACTTGTGGGACAGAAACCAGCTCTCAGCCCTCCTTGTGACTTCTTGAAAAGCATCCTCCCCCTACACGCTCCACTGCCTGAGGAGGCAGGGGAGGGCTGCAGGTTGATCCCAAGGTGGTCTGGGAATGGGTGTGAATTCATCCCACAGCCCTCTCCATCCCCTCCTCTGTGAAATTGCTTTCTCCCACTCGCTGGTGGTCAGCAAGTTCAAAAGGAAGCCCCAGCTGAGAATCACTGCTCTAGATTGGTTGATTCAGGGATTTCTTTAGTGTTAACTAATAGTGTTAGTTATTTTTGTTACAGGGATAGATTTGTATTGGAGCAGCCTGCAGGCCTCCCAAAGGCTCTGCGCACCCTGTTTTTGCGAAAAGCGGCCCCGTTTTTCACAAAAACGGGACATGCGGGGCAAGGCTTCAGGAGGCCAAAAATGGCTGTATTCCATGTATTTTACTGTTACTATCTTCCTTAGTGGGTTGTGCAAACCGCTATTCCGAACAATGTTATTTATAGGGGGTGGGGGTGGGGGCAGTGGTGGGTTGCCCCGGTTCTCACCGGTTCTATAGAACCAGTAGTAGAACCGGAGGCCTCGCCCACTGACCCCAACATCACCAAAACACTTCTGTGCATGTGCAGAAGAGTGTGTCCATGCGCAAGCAAAGTGAGTGTGTGTGTGCAGCCCCGCTGCAAACCGGTAGTAAAGGTAAGTAGAACCCACCCCTGGGTGGGAGGCACTGAGGATGAGTTTGTAGTACCAAGGGGGCGGTGGACTGAAAAAGTTTGGGAACCACTGTACTATACCATAGAATTCAATATGGTTATTGCCCTGGGATAGAAACTGTTTTTCAGCCTATTTGCAAATGGATGAGAACTTGGTAAAACAAATCAGAGACCAGAGTCAAATTCATATAAAAAGCTTGTATAATACATTGATAGAAATAGATTCAGAAACGGAGTTAGTTAAAGATTGTATGATAAAATGGGCACAAAATATTGAGGAACCAATAATTATGGAAACATGGGAAAAAATATGGGTTAGAAATGTAAAATTTACGCAAGCTCAAAATATGAGAGAAAATTTTTATAAAATGTTTTATAGATGGCACTTAGATCCTAAAAAGTTAGTTTGTATGTATCCAAGTTTACAATCTAAGTGTTGGAGATGTGAGTGTGATGAAGCCACGTATTATCATATATGGTGGACATGTAAAAAAATCAAAGCATTCTGGATAAAAATATGGTGGATTATGCAAAACATTCTTTAAAAAAAGATAAAGTTTACTCCACAGCTGTTTTTGCCGGGTATAATTACAGATTGTACGGTTATAGAGACTAATTTGATTTTAAACTTAATAACCGCAGCAAGACTTTTGGTGGCGCAGTATTGGAAGAAGGAAGATTTGCCTACTATTGAAGAATGGACACTAAAAGTAATGAATTTAACAGAGATGACCAAAATTTCAGCGTATTTGAAGGACCATTCAAATGAAAGATATATTTTGGAATGGAGAAAATGGATTGACTATATTCAAAACAAATATCGGATTAAAAAGTTTCAAATATTTTATGAATGAATAAAGAGTCTTTAGAAAGTATTTAAATTTAGTCATGTAAAAGGAGAGTTAAAAGTACAAGAGGGAGATAGGAGTCTATAGATAGTTAGCAAATGTTAGTATATGATTGTTAAATGCTATACCCTGTATTTTGCTCTGGGAAGTTGGGGGGGGGAGGGTTGGGGAGGGAGGGGGAGGGGGATGGGAAAACATTTGTAAAAAATTTTAAAACTTTTTAATAATAATAAAAAAAGATTCAGTGGTGGGTTGCTCCCGGTTCGGGCTTGTTCGGGCGAGCCAGTAGTGGTGATGATGTGACATCACCGAACCGATTCTCTTTGACTGGGAGCTGGACCCTTCCGCCCGCGTTAAACTTACCTTTATTTCTCATTTTTTAGCCCAGCTGATAGGCACAGCAGAGTTGATTGTCGCACCTCAGCTGGGCAGAAACCTAATGCGCTTGCATGGAGTGCAAGTTTGGCACGCATGTGAGTGAAGTGAGCATGCACGTGGCAATCACGTGCAAAGCGCATGCGCAAAGAGAACCGGTGGTAACACCGGTTGGAACCCACCACTGGTCAGATTCTGTGAAGACCTATGTGTGCCGACCAGGAACTTGCAAAAATGCAGTAACAATAAACCTTGGTTCACAGCTAAACTTAAGCAGCTATGTCGTACCAAAGAGGAAGCCTACAGAAAAGATGATAAAATGATGTACAATCAGGCCAGAAATGTATTAACAAGGGAGATAAGAGCAGCAAAAAGAAGCTGCTCTGAAAAGCTAAAGAATCATTTCTCAACAAATGAACCAGCAAGCATGTGGAAAACTCTTAAAAAGAGTTATGGCAAACATCCTTCCCAGGCTGAAGGAAATCAACAACTGGAAGATGACCTGAACATGTTTTACTGCAGGTTTGAAAGGAAACTACAGCCACCTATCTCCACAAGCCCCATCTCAGACACACCAATAACAGCCAAGCCTCCTACAACTGACCCCATACCAATGGGCTCACAACCCCTAGTGATCACAGAAAAGGAAATATAAGACCTATTTCACAGACAAAAGCCAGGAAAAGCTCCAGGCCCAGACAAGATAACTCCTTGTTGCTTAAAAGTCTGCGCTGACCAATTGGCCCCCATCTTCACCCATATCTTCAATAAATTGCCAGAGATGTGCTATGTTCCTTCTTGCTTCAAACACTCTACTATCATCCCAGTGCCGAAGAAGCCCACCATCAAGGAACTGAACAACTACAAACCAGTTGCTCTAACATCTGTAGTCAGGAAAACCTTTGAAAGGCTAGTGCTGTCCCACTTGAAAACCATCACGGATCCGCTGTTAGACCCCTTGTAATTTGCATACCGAGCAAATAGATCGACAGATGATGCTGTTAATATGGCTCTGCACTACATCCTACAACATCTTGAATCTCCAAATCTCCTACACAAGGGTCCTCTTTGTAGACTTTAGTTCAGCATTCAATACCATCATTCCAGACATTCTTCTAACTAAGCTAAACCAGCTACAAGTACCTGAACACACTTGTAAGTGGATCATAAGCTTCCTAACAGACCGGAAGGAGCAGGTGAAGCTAAGCAGAATCACATCAGATACCTGTACAGTTAGCACAGGGGCCCCACAAGGCTGCATGCTCTATCCACATCTCTTCTCTCTGTATACCAATGACCGCATCTCAAATGATCCATCTGTTAAACTACTGAAGTTCGCAGATGACACAACAGTGATCGGTCTCATTCAAGACAATGATGAATCCACATACAGATGGGAGGTTGAACAACTAGCCTCCTAGTACGACCAGAACAATCTGGAACTGAACACACTCAAAACCGTAGAAATGGTGGTGGACTTTAGGAGAAACTCTCCCATACCACCACCTCTTACAATACTAGACAACACAGTATCAACAGTAGAGACCTTCAAATTTCTAGGTTCTATCATATCTCAATGTCAAAGCATGAATCAGCTTCGTTTCCCCCCCTGGGGAAACTGTAATTAATTAGAGGTGACTGGATCTTGTCTTCCATAGTGCATACTCTCAAAGAAATAAAACCCGAAGTATATATTCTAAGAAACATTTTATTATAAATAAGTAAAAACAATTTTACTAGCTATTAATTACATCTTGGCAAATTTCCCTGCCTTGCCAGCAGAAGTTCTGGCAGACGAACAAAAGAAAGAAAAGAATGTGGACATGCACAGTAGCTGAGAGATAAGGTGCTCAGCATCTACCGTAAGTCTTAGAATTCAAGCACAGCTGGCAAACACAAAAAAACACAGTGACACTCAAGACCTAAAATGGACACCTAACATCAAAAACGTCATCAAAAAAGCACAACAAAGAATGTTCTTTCTGTGCCAATTCAGAAAGCTCAAACTGCCCAAGGAGCTGCTGATACAATTCTACAGAGGAATTATTGAGTCTGTCATCTGCACCTCTATAACTGTCAGGTTTGGTTCTGCAACCCAACAAGACAGACACAGACTCCAGAGGATAATTGGAACTGTAGAAAAAACAATTACTACCAACCTGCCTTTCTTTGAGGACCTGTATACTGCATGAGTCAAACAGAGGGCTGTGAAAATATTTACAGACCCCTCGCATCCTGGACATAAACTGTTTCAACTCCTACCCTCAAAACAACACTATAGAGCACTGCACACCAGAACAACTAGACACAAGAACAGTTTTTTCCCGAACGCCATCACTCTGCTAAACAAATAATTCCCTTAACACTGTCAAACTAGTTATTAAGTCTGCAATCTTCTCATCGTTCCAATCACCCATCTCCTACCACTTATGACTGTATGACTGTAACCTTGTTGCTGGTATCCTTACGATTTATATTGACTGTTTCCTAATATGATTTGATTGCTTATTTGTTCCCTATGACTATCATTAAGTATTGTACCTTATGATTCTTGACAAATGTGTCTTTTCTTTTATGTACACTGAAAGCGTACGCATCAAGACAAATTCCCTTTTTTTAAAGACAAACAAACATTTAATACATCAGTCATCCCTTCCCTGTGACATCTCGGTGTTATCTTCCAAAATTCTTCTTCTTCTTCCATAAGTTTCTTCTACCTTGATCTTCAGCCAAACCATTATAAGAATTCATTGCTAAAACAATATTCTAGTCATCGAGTTTTTATACATAATTATAAAATTAATCATTTATATCTCTTTTCCAACCAACAATAAAAGTAATTCCATATCTTAAAATATTCTAACTCTTCCCTATCCTTAATCATCAAAGTTAATCTATTCATTTCTGCACAATCTAAAAAATTTTTATTACTTCTTCTTCCAAATGTATTTTCTCTGCTTTCCAATTTTGAGCATAAACTATTTTTGCAGCTGTTATTACATGTATAATCAGGTAAATATTTTCCTTACTAATTTTTTCAGGAAGGATACCCAATAGGAACAACTCTGGTTTAAATTCAATACATAACTGTACCATTTCTCCCAACCAAGTTTTAATTTTATTCCAATAATTTTTTGCTTCAGGGCATGTCCATCACATATGGTAATAAGATCCTGGTAATTGGTGACATTTCCAACATTTAGCTGATTTATCTTTAAATATTTTTGCTAATTTCTCTGGTGGCATATGCCATCTATAAAACATTTTATATTGATTTTCCTTATATGCAGTGGACATCATTAATTTATAGTTCCTTTGCCATTTTTCAAAATCAGTTGAATATCCAAAATTTCTTCCCCAAGCTATCATTGTTTCTTTTACTTGCGTCTCCTCCAATTCAATGGTACAGCAAGAAAAAAATGGTACAGTAAAAATTTTTTTATTAAATTTTCCTCTGTTCCTGTGAGTATCCTATCCAACTCAGTCTTTTCCAAATAAAAACCATATAATTTAGCATCTTTTTCATATCTTGTTCGTATCTGCATATGCATATACCAATCTGTCTCAATCTCCTTTTCTTCCAGTTCTCGTTTCTCTTTCTTTCTTTCTTTTTTTATATTTTTTTTATTGGTTTAGAAGTACAAACAGACATACAAACAATAGTAAAACATACAAAACAAATAAACATAAATCAAGTCTTTGTGACTTCTTTTTAAACTTGTCGCATCGATAGTCTATATTTATATTTATACTTATATATCTATATGCTTATATATAAAATAAAATATATCTATTTATATTTTTTCTAACATATCTTTTGTATCTCCATTCCTAGTACATCGTCTTTTCGTATTTTCTTAATCTACGTATTTAATTTACTATGTTCCTTAATTGGTACTTAATTTTTATCTATAATTTTTGTCCTCTCATTTGTATCCCTATTCTTGTTTTCCTTTCTTCTTCTCCAACCAGTTATACCATTTCTGCCATACTAAATAATAGTCCATTTCTTCCTTTTCCTGTATTTCCCTTGTAAATTTGTCCATTTCTGCACATTCCATAATTTTACTGATTATTTTATCTTCTATTGATATATCTTCATGCTTCCAATTCTGGACAAAGACTATCCGTGCTGCCGTTAGTATATGGATAATTAAGGTATTTTATTTCTTTTTTGTAGTGTCCTGTGATTATTCCTAATAAAAAGGTTTCAGGCCTCATTTCTATTTTCTGGTGTATGATTTCCTCTATTTGTGTCCTGATTACCTGCCAAAATTGTTTTGCTTTCTGGCAAGACCATCACATATGGTAGTAGGTTCCTTTTTGCAGTTTGCATTTCCAGCATATTGGGGAGGTGTTCGGGAACATTCTTGCCAATTGGGCAGGAGGGAGGTGCTACCTATAGAACATTTTGTACATGTTCTCTTTGTAGGGTACAGACATTGTTAGCTTATAATTTACATTCCATCGTTTTTCCCATTTTTCCAATTCAATATTATATCCGAAATTCTTCACCCAAATTATCATATTTTCTTTAACCACTTCTTCTAATTTATATCTTAAATAATTATAGATTTTGGTTATCAATTTATCATCTGTCCCTTGTAAAATTTTATCTAATTCATATGGCTCTTTTTGGAATCCAAATTGCACCAAATCTGTCTTATACCTAGATTTTATTTGTAAATATGGTCACCAGTCAATGTCTGTACCCTGTTCTTTCAGTTCTTGTCTTGATCTTAGTTCCCCTTTGCTTTTTAACAAATCTTTATAGGTTTTCATTTTATCATTTAGCATTGGGGTAGATCTGTGCCTCCATGGTCGATAGCCACTCTGGAATTTTGTTATAAGTGTTGAGGGTAAAACTGCCCTCTGCAAAGTGGTGCAACGGACCAGACAGCGAATAAATAGGTTGCTTAGCAAAACACAGATACTCACAGACTCTGAACGTTGATAGAAAAATAAACAGTCTTTACTTGTAGTAAAAAAACAAACTTGGCTTCTCAAAACAAAGATAACACTTCTTCAAATAATCACGGTTCAACACAAAAAACATAGTTTGCTTACAATTCCAGTTCTCTTCAGTAACACAGACACAGTTCCTTTCAGCAGTTCAACCTTCTAATAGCAGGAGCAGAAGTGAATGAACTTCCTGCCTTCTTTTATGTCTGCTTAGCACAGCCAATTAGTCATCTTGTAGCAGTTAAAGTTACAGAACATAGTTTTCTATATATTATCTACCCAACCATAGGATAAGCATCCAACAATAATATATTCTTTTAATCTCTTGTCAAGTTTGGAACAATGCTTCTCTAATAATATGCTGTTGGAAATATCCGTGTTGTTTGTCTTTTCCCTCCCACAAAAATGCATGCCAGCCTCTTTGTAAATCAAAACCTTCTAATGTCAATATTCTTTTATTTTTGAGTTCGTATTTTTTAAGCACTGTTAACAAATTGTCTCTTACTTGTTGCTTATCTTTATTTTTCTTCACCATGTATGCAATTGTCAAACCTCTTATATAGGCTTTGCCATATCCCATAAGTTTTGGAGTGAGGTTTGCTCTTTTGTATTTATCTTAAAGAATATATTCATTTCTTTCTCAATCATTTGTGAATAGTCTTTATCTTTTAGTATTTCCTTGTTCATCATCCATCTTCTCTTTCTTCGATATCCTTTCCATGTTACTGTTACTGGACTATGGTCCACCCAAGTATTTGTCAATATTTCAATTTCCTGCACGTCTTTTCTGAGTTCTGTCGTCATCCAAACCATATCTATTCTAGACCACGATTGATGTGGGCTAGAATAGAATGTATATTGTTGTTTTTTTCTTTTTTCACCTCCCTCCATACGTCTTGCAGCTGTAATTCCTGTGTTATGTCTTTAAATGTATCTGGAAGTGTCTTCTTCTTAGTTTTGTTCTTCTTATTACTCTGGTAATCTTTTTCCATGTCGGTAATCGCATTAAAGTCCCCTATAATACAAATATTCTCATAGTCCAAATCTTTTACTATATCATGTATTCTTTTGAAAAATTCGTTTTGCTTTCCATTTGGTGCAGATATCAAAATCAATAATATTGTTTTTGATTCTGTTTGTATCTCAATCATCAAGACTCTTCCGTCTTCATCTGTGTATATTTGTTTTGTTTTCAGGTGTTTCTTAATATAAACTGTGATTCCTCTCTTTTTTTGTTCTGCTAGTGAAGTGTATAGCTTTCTTAATCTTTGGTTCTCTAATATTTTTTGATGTTGTTTCTTGATATGGACTTCCTGTAAATTTATAATATCCATCTCCAATTTTTGTAATTTTTTGAATATTTGGGTTCTCTTGGCTGGTGCATTTAGTCCATTTATATTGATTGAGATCATTTTTATTTCCCGTTCCATTTTTATTCTTATCTATTCATTGTCCTTAGTCTTCTTGTGTTTCTTGTTATTATTTGTGTTTTTTCCCTTGCTCCCTCGATTCCATCCTTTCTCTTTCCAGTCTTCTCTTTTCCTCTTGCTCTCCTTCTGTTTCTTCTGTGGAGTGTTCCTCTTGGCTTTTATTCTCTGGTTCTTCTCTACTTTCCTGATCTTCCTCTAGCACAAAATGATGATCAAAAAACTCCTGGGCTTTTTCCAAACTATCAATCCTATATTTCTTCTCTTGCCAGGAAATTAAGATGCCTTCCAGCGGAAGATGCCAGCAGAACATCAGTTTGTATTTGTTTAGTTGTGATGTTAGGAAATTATAGTTTTTCCTCTGGTCCCTTACTCTTCTTGGGATCTGCTTGAGTGTTATTATCTCCTTTCCCTTATATAAGATTGCCTTGTCTCTCATCTTCTTATAAATATCCTCTTTTATAATTTTTTTAGTGAATCTAATGTGCACCTCTTTTGGCAATTTGTGCCTGCGGGCATAATTTGTGTGCACTCTATAGACCTCATCATTGTCCCTTCGGATATCTTCCTTGTCTCTCTGTGTTGCTTCTGCTAAGATTCCTGCCATTATCTCTCCCAGGTCTTCATCTTTGCTTTCCACTATGTTCTGGAATCTAACATGGAAAGACGCCTTCTCCATCTCCAGATACATAATCGACTCTTCCAGTTCTCTTTGATTGACACCTGGTTTTGTTCCAACGTTTCCATCCTCTTATCCGTTTGTTCCATTTTTACCTCCACCTTTTGAATCCTTTGTTCATTTTTTGCAATATTCTGTTGTATTTTTTTCTATTTTGTCATCCATTCTCTTGATGTTGTCCTTTATTTCTCCCACATCTAACTTCAGGTCCTCATGGTTTCTTCTTGTTTCTTCATGGTTGTTTGCGATAGATTCTTGTGTTTTATTCATTACTTCCTGGATGATTGCTAGCACTGATTGGATGTTTTGTATACTAAAAGTGGAGGTTGTCTTTTCTTTCTCTGTCCCTAACATGGTGTCAATTTGTCTTTGTTGTGCAGGGGATGCTGTAAGCAATGTCTGGTTTGAGGTTATTTTCTTGTTTATCTTAGTTATAGTTGTTGTGCCTGTGCTTGTCATTTTTATTCTTTGTTTTACATTTTCCCAAAATTTCATACACTAGCTTACTTTTAATGTCTATGTTGATACTTAACTTATATAGTATACAAGTCCAAAAATAACAATCAATATTTATAATATTGTGAATTTATCTGTACTAATACTTTTGTCCCCCTAGTACATAAATTCCTTTAGTGCGTAATTTAACCACTCTATCACACAATATATACTTCTATATATCTTTCTGTATAGTTATTCAAGGTTTTGTAGGCTTAAACTTTTCAATATCCTTATTTAAGGGGACAGGAAAATAAAGGGAGGGAAATGAGGGAAAAATTTAGGATTTCAGCAATTCATTGATTTGTTCTTGATATAATTAACACAATCTGTATAATCAATCTAAGGTAATAAATAGATAATACTAAACATTACTAATATTAATATAAATAGCTAAGCAAATAAATAGATCAATGAATAAATAGAAGACTAAGTAAATAATTAATATAGGTAACACTAAAACAAATTTATCTCAAGCTTTAGGTACTGATTAGCAATTGCACTCCAACAATCAATTGTTCTAAGTAGTTAATAAATAATTCTACTCCGATTAAACAATTGTATATATACTTCGTTATTCTTTTGCCTTGCAATCTTCTTTCACTCTTGCATCATTTCATCTTCTTTCCTCTGAACAGTTATTTTTAATGTCCCTGGTCTGAAGTATCCAAGTGTCCAAAAGTCAAAATATCCAAATATAACACTTTTAAGTCATTAGTTCAGTCTTTCCAGTTCGTTATTTTCCAAATCTGTTCTGTTTATCACTCCGTTACTATCACTACCTCTCCAATCGCCATTCTGGATCAGTCACTCAATCACTGTCCCCAACTTTAGAAGCTTCCGTCAGTCTCACCGTACTTGTTCTTGAAACACCGTCCTCTTTTACAGTCTGTTTCTTTTAAAGTCCAAATCTCTTTCAAATCGAATATAACTTTCCGTCTCGGCCACTCACTCGCCTTTCACGCTGTTACTGTCTGTCAGAGCCGCCTTCCGTCGCTCGCTATTTCTTCCACTCTCTAATTTCCCTCGTCATACCCACAGTTCTAATCCAAGACAGTGTTCTCTGCTTTTTCTGCTTATTTTATAATCCACACCTCTTTTACTGGTATAGCTTCTGGAGTTTCTCTATTTCCACCGCTTTTTCTTTTTTTGCGCTGTCACTGTCAGTCTGAAATGCTTTTTCCGCTCCTCTCACCTTTTTGTCGCCGCTTATCTGGCAGTCATTTTGCTGCTTGCTTGGAGTCTCGATCTCTCCGCTCTCTTCTCCCACTCTATAACTGTACCACACTCGATTCTCTCGTTCGTTCCTCTTACCGATGCGATCTCTTGTTTCGATTTTCGCTTCCTACTCTTCGGTTGTCAGCACTACAGGCCAGCCAAGATGGCTGTTTTTTTCCTAACTGGAATTAAAAGGTTTCTCCTGAACCTTCAAAGAGATTGCTTTTCTCTCCGAGGTCCTTGAAGACTCCTCTTTTTTCTATTGATCTCTCCGGGATCAATAGTGCCTGGATCGGCTTCCTGGTTAGAAATATTGGAACTTCAAGAATAGAGCTCCGTTCTCTCATTCCAGACACGTTGACATCACCGCTGGAAGTCCCAGTTCTCGTTTCTCTTTCAATTCCCACTTATCCGTTAATAAATCTTTATATGTAACAATATTTCCAAAGTTAAAAACATTTGGGTGTATTAGAGCTTCCATTGTTGATAATCCTGTTGGTATTTTCACATAATAGTTATCTCTAACCTTCTCCCATACCAATAACAATGCATTTCTTATATAATGTCTATGAAAATATGTATGTATCTTATTTCTACCATACCACAAAAAAGCATGCCATCCCAGTTGTAGATCATGCCCTTCCAATGTTAACAACCTTGTACTTCTTAATTCAATCAATTCCTTCAACCATGTCAATGTTGCTGCTTGAAAATATAGTTCCCAATTTGGTAAATCAAATCCCCCTCGTAATCTTGTGTCTTGCAACATTTTTATACTTATTCTTGTTTTTTTCCCTTGCCATATAAATTTCCTCATTATCTTATTAAGATATTGAAAATAAGTCTTTTCATGGAGGCAACTTTACCAAGGAATGATAATTGTAATTTAATCCAAAATTCTAAGTCTTTTTCTATTTGTTTGGCCAATTTATTGTAATTATCTTCCTTGAGAGTTGATATTCTATTAGTGAGCCAGATCCCTATGTATTTCACTTTCTTTGCTATTTGTATTCCTAGTATATTTTCCAATTCTTCTTATTGATTTTTGGTAAGGTTCTTAGTTAACATTTTCGTTTTTGTTTCTGGATTTTCAGGCCTGCTACCTCCCCATATTGTTCAATTTTTGTCAGTAATTTAGGTCCTGATTGCAGTGGTTTTTCTAGGATGAGTACTATGTCATCTGCAAATGCCTGCAGTTTGTATTCCTGGTTCTTTATCCTTAATCCCGTTATTTCTTTATCTTCCCTAATTTCTTTCAATAGTATTTCCAATTTTAGTATAAACAATATGGGGGATAGGGGGCATCCTTGCCTCACTCCTTTCTTCATATCAAATTGTTCCATTGTCTCTCCATTAATCAATATTTTGGCTGTTTGGGTATTGTATATCCTTTTAATCATATTTAGAAATCTTTCTCCGAATTTCATCATTTCTAATTGTGCTACTAAGAATGTCCAATTAAGATTATCGAACGCTTTTTGTGCGTCCAGGAAAATTAATGCTAATTGCTTATCTGGTCGTTGTTCATAATACTCAAGAGTGTCGATAATTGTCCTTGTATTATTTTTAATTTGTCGTCTGGGGATGAAGCCATTTTGATCTGGATGTATATAATGATTGATGAAATTTTTTAGTCTCTGTGTTATAATAGATGTAAATAATTTGTAGTTCACATTAAGAAGAGATATTGGTCTATAATTCTATAATGATATCTTTATCCATCATCCATCTTCTCCGCGTTCGATGACCTTTCCAAGTTATTACAATTGGATTATGATCTGCCCATATATTTGTTGCAATTTCTATTTGTTTGATATCTAATTTGAGCTCTGGTGTCATCCAGGCCATGTTGATTCTGGACCATGATTGATGCGGATTTGAATAAAATGTAAATTGTTTTTTATTTTGATTAATTTCTCTCCAAGCGTCTTGTAGTTGGAATTCTTGTACCATATTGTAAAATTTATTTATTTTTATTTTATTTTTTATTTTATTAAATTTCTATACCGCCCTTCTCCCGAAGGACTCAGGGCGGTGAACAGCCATGAGATAAAACACATAAATACAAAAAATTTAAAATGAATTAAAAATGAATTAAATAATTTGGCTGAATTTAAAATACCCCATAATTTAAAACAAATTAAAATTTACAGTTTAAAAATTTACATTTAAAAAGGGGAGAAGATTTAGGCCAGGCCAGCTTGATGGAATAGGAAAGTCTTAAGCGCACGACAGAAGGTGCGCAGATCCGGGATCCTCCGTATCTCCGGGGGGAGCTCATTCCAGATCGTAGGTGCCCCCACAGAGAAGGCTCTCCCCCTAGGGGCCGCCAGTCGACATTGTTTGGCCGACGGCACCCAGAGGAGCCCCTCTCTATGGGAGTGTACTGGCTGGTGGGAGGCTATTGGTGGTAGCAGGCGGTCCCATAGATAACCAGGTCCTAAGCCATGGAGTGCTTTAAAGGTGATAACCAGAACCTTGAAGCACACTTGGAAGACCACCGGGAGCCAGTGCACCTCACGCAGGAGAAGTGTTACATGGGAACTCCACGTTGCTCCCATAACCACCCGCGCGGCCATATTCTGCGCCAGTTGGAGCCTCCGAGTGCACCTCAAGGGGAGCCCCATGTAGAGAGCATTACAATAGTCCAGACGAGAGGTGACGAGGGCGTGAGTGACTGTGTGTAGAGAGTCCCGATCTAGAAAGGGACACAACTGGCGGATCAGGTGAACCTGATGAAAAATCCTCCCAGTCATGGCCGTCAAGTGCTCTTCTAAAGACAGCCGTGAATCCAGGAGGACGCCCAAGTTGCGAGCCCTTTCCATGGGGGCCAATGATTCGCCCCCAATAGTCAGCGATGGCACCAGCTGACTATATCGGGACGTCAGAAACCACAGCCACTCAGTCTTGGATGGGTTGAGCCTGAGCCTGGTTCTCCCCATCCAGATCCGTACAGCCTCCAGGCACCGGGACATCACTTCAAGGGCATCGTTGGGGTGGTCCGGGGTGGAGATGTACAGCTGGGTGTCATCAGCGTACTGATGGTACTTCACCCCGAAACCACGGATGATCTCGCCCAGCGGCTTTACATAAATGTTGAACAAAAGGGGCGAGAGGACTTACCCCTGCGGCACCCCATATATGAGGGGCCTCGGGGTCGACCTCTGCCCCCCTGTCAACACAGACTGCGACCGGTTGGAGAGAAAGGAGGAGAACCACCCTAGTACGGTGCCTCCCATCCCCAACTCTTCCAACCGGTGCAGCATGACCATGGTTGATGGTATCAAAAGCCAGGGATCTAACAGGACCAGGACAGAGGATCAACCCCTCTCCCGAGCCCTCCAGAGATCATCAACCAACGCAACCAATGCCGTTTCCGTGCTGTACCCAGGCCTGAAACCTGACTGGAATGGATCTAGATACGACGTTTCATCCAGGTACTGGGGAAGCTGTCGCACAACCACACTCTCAACAACCTTCGCAACAAAGCAAATGTATATTCAGTAGTGTTTTTTTCCTGGATTTATTTTTTTTACTACTTTGATAGTCTTTGTCTATATCTGCAATTGCAATGGAATCTCCAATGAGACATATATTTTCATAGTCCAATTCTTTGATTTTATTATGTATTTTTTGAAATAATCAGTTTGGCTTCCATTCGGCGCATAGAGTGACACTAATAGTATGGTTTTTGTTTCTGTTTTGATGTCAATCATCAGGGTCCTGCCCTCCTCATCTGCAAATATTTGTTTTGTTTTTATGTGATTTTTAATATATATTGCAATGCCTTTCTTTTTTTGTTCTGTTAATGCAGTGTAAAGTGTTCCCAGTCATTTATTTTCTAGTAGTTTTTGGTGTTGTTTTTTGATGTGGACTTCTTGTAATGTTATAATATCTGTCTTCAATTTCTGTAAGTTTTTAAATATCCGAGTTCTTTTAGATGGGATGTTTAAGCCATTTATATTAATTTATATTAATTTTAGTTTTTTTTCCATTCCAATTTTCTATTTCTTTGCTGTCCTGAGTTTTCTTGTGTTTTTTGCGATGATTTGTGTTTTTTCTCTTGCTTCCTCTCTTTCGATCCTCTCTTTCTCCATTCTTGTTCTTCCTTCCCGTCCTTCATCTGCTGGGCCCTCCTTGTTGATAAAGTCTTGTTGAACTTCGGTTTCTTGTTCTTCTTCTGATACAAAATGCCTGTCGAAAAATTGTTGTGCCTTTTCTAAGGTGTCGATTCTGTGTTTTTTATCTTGCCATGAAACAAGGATCCCCTCAGGTGTCAGCCACTGGAACATTATTCTGTGTTTATTCAATTCTGATGTTAAAAAGTTATAATTTCTCCTTGTTTCTCTTATTCTTCTCGGTATTTGTTTTAATGTTATTATTTCTTTATCTTTGTAAGTAA
Organism: Arizona elegans; assembly: GCA_022577455.1. Classification (NCBI taxonomy): domain Eukaryota; kingdom Metazoa; phylum Chordata; class Lepidosauria; order Squamata; family Colubridae; genus Arizona; species Arizona elegans. The sequence continues at coordinate 52,997,448 of JAKOOJ010000009.1, forward strand.
CTACTTCCTCTCTCATTATTTTATATATTTCTTCTTTCACCAATTTCCTTGCAAATCAAATATGAATCTCTTTAGGTAGTTTATTTCTCTGGGCATAATTTGTATATACTCTATAGACTTCATCTATTTCTTTGTTAATTTCCTCTTTATCTTTTTAGGTCACCTCTGTTAGAATCCCCGCCATCAAGTCTCTCAGATTCTCTTCTCTATTTTCAGCAATATTCTGAAATCTTAGATAGAAGAATGCCTTTTTCAGTTCTAAATATGAAATTGAGTCTTCCAATTCTTTATTCAATGCAATTTGATCACTTTCCATATTATCCAATTTTTTTTCTGCTTGATCCATTTTTGTTTCAATATTTTGGATCCATTGTTCATTTTTTGCAATGTTTTGTTGAATTTTTTCCATCTTATCATCCATTTTTTAAAAATTATCCTTTATCTCTCCTACATCTGACTTCAGTTCCTTGTGGTTCTTCCTGTTTTTCTCATGATAATTAGCTATTGATTCTTGTGTTTTGTTCATCCCCTCTTGTATCATTGCCAAGACCGAATGTATATTTTGAATATTAAATGTTGGTGGAGTTTTCTCTTTTTCTATAGTTAACATTGTATCTATCGTTTTCTGTTGTATTGATGATGCAGTGGATGATGTCTGATTGGAGATTGTCCTTTTAGTTGTTTTGGTTATCGCAGATGGGCCTGTGGATGTCATCTTGATTTTCTGTTTTAGCGCTTCCCAAATTTTCATACACAGTCCACGTTAAAAAATCAATTCGTGGGGGTTTCTTATTGATGAATTATTTGTTTGTGTTGATTGTAGGAACAGAATGTAGTTATTTAACTTACAAATCAATTGTCCTGGAGTTCACTTTCAATATCGTTATATAAGGATCTGAGAATCTTTAATGAGGGGCAAGGGAAAAATCAACTATTTCAGCAAATCATGTATCTATTCTATCCTAAGCACTCTTATCAAATTTTAGCTTATTTATTTACACCTACCAACATTAAATATCAATTCTTATCTTAACCAATAGTATATATATGATTATTACAAATTATATATATGATAGACACAGTTTATGTATTTTAGTAATTTACTCTATTTCAATTTATCAATATAATAGGATATCAATTATTTAAGTTTATAATAATTTATATCGGAAAGAAAGAGAAAATAAAAAAATAAGATATTGTTATAATACTATTATCTATTCAATTCCTAAAATATTATCAATCTATTACTATATTCAAATACTATTCTATCTTTCTTCCTTGTATATCTATAAATAAATATGTACTTATTTTATTATTCAATTCAATTTGCTTATACTATAGATTTAGGTTTGTAAATTGTAATACAATATAATAGAAGTATAGAAAATTAGAAGAAGTTAGAAAAGATTTGACTAATTAAATTGGTTAGTTAGATTATATCACTAAATCAACTTTAGTTGTATTTCAAATACAAATCTTAGTGGTTTAATTCAGCTTCCAAAATTGTGGTCGTTGTAAGCTCAGCTAGACTTGCATCATTCAAAGTTGGCTCCCAAAAGAATTGTTACAAGTGTCCTTTGATTTACTTCCCAGTAGTCTTAATATCGCAATATCACAATATCAAAACCCCAGTGTCGTTTATTTGTTTCAGGGTAAATACCCTAACGTAATTATTTAAGTCCACAGTTCATTCATTAATTCCAAGTGTAAAAATTAGGAAAATCCACTCTCGCTTTTGGTAATTATCTCTCCTCCGTCATCTCTGCTCCGTTTCCATTCGTAATGATTTCAATGTTTCCCTTTTCTATGTTGGCTCAATAAACCCAAAGTTTAGTTCAATGATCAATAATCTTATCTTAATTGCTGTTCTTATAGTCTCTTATGGTCTCTTGTTCCAGTCGCTTTAAAATATTCTTTAGTATTCCCGTTTTTCTTTTCGCAGTCCAAAAAAAAATCAATCCAATCAAACAGTCCCAATCAAGCCAAACTCAATATATTTTATAATCCACGACTCTCCAGTGTATATTCTTTAAATCCACGTTGGATCCGTCACCTGTCAGTTCCACTTAGTCACCCTCTGGTTGGTTTCTCCGCTCCGCTCCATTTACTTTCACTTCGCCACTTTCTTTCTGACTTCTTTTCGTCAATTAGTTTGGAGGCTCCCTCTTATTTATATTCTTTTTCCTCCGTTCTATGCTTGTACCTTTCAAAGTTTTGCTTTCTTCTTGTTTTTTGCTGATGTCTTCTTTGCTCGATTTTCGCTTCCTACTTATATAGCTGTCAACGCTCAGGCCAGCCACGAATGGCTGGGTTTTTTCCAATCAGAATTAAGGGGCTTTCCCTGAACCTTTGGGGCGATTGCTGTCGCCTCCGAGGTCCTCAGGACTTCCCCTTTAATCTATTGACCTCTTCGTGGTCAATAGTGCCAGAAATCGGCTTCCAGATCAAAAATTTTGCCTCCATTAAAATGAACATCCTCCCAAGGATGCTGTATCTATTTCAGGTGATACCAATAAATCCAGGAAAATCCTATTTCAATGATTTGGATAAGATGATATCAAAGTATATCTGGCAGGGGAAGAAGGCATGAGTTAAACTGAAACACATACAGGATAAACGAGAAAGAGGAGGAATGGGGCTCCCGGATTGGCAAACCTTCCACAAAGCATCATCATTAACATGGATCAAAGAGTGGATTGAACTCAAAAACAAACACCTATTAACATTAGAAGGCTTTGATTTGACAAAAGGATGGCACGCATATCTATGGGAAGAGAAACCTAAAAAACATGAATAATTCCGAAGGCATATTGTAAGAGACACATTACTAAAGATTTGGACTGGAATTAGGAAAAATCATTATGATAAAATCCCACGGTGGATTTCAACAATGGAAGCACAAATATATCCAAACACTATGGACACAAATAAAATGAAAACGTATCAAGAACTCTTAAACGATGAAGGGAAATTAAAAACCAGAGAAGAATTAAAAGAACAAGGTGTGGAAATTGACTGGTGGCCATACCTACAATTAAAATCCAGATACAAAATGGACATGGAGAAGTATGGGATTCAAAAAGAACCAAATCAATTGGATAAAATACTATTGGGTCCAAACGAGAAATTAATAAGTAAAATTTACAATTTTTTACTTGCATACAAATTAGAGGAAGAAATAGTAAAAGAGAATATGATTACATGGGCGAAGAACTTTGGGTACAGTATTGAATTAACCAAATGGGAAAAACTATGGAAAGTTAACAGCAAATTGACACTATCAGTATCATATAAAGAAAATGCCTACAAGGTGTTTTATAGATGGCATCTTCCCCCTGCCCAGATTTCAAAAATGTTTCCCAACACTTCTGCACTCTGCTGGAAATGTAAAAAACAAAAAGGAACATACTACCATATGTGGTGGTTATGCCCAAAAGCAAAACAATTTTGGAATAAAATCAAAACCCAATTGGAAGAAATAACAGCACAAAAAATACCATTAAGACCAGAAACATATTTATTAGATATATTCACAAACAACTATGAAAAAGAAACAATATATTTAATTACTCATATTTTGACTGCAGCGAGAATCATTTTTGCACAAAACTGGAAATCAGAAGAAATCCCAACTCAAGATAAAATAATATCGGAAGTAATGGAATGTGCCGAGATGGACAAACTCACTAAAGAAATTCAAGAAAAGGAAGAATCTGAATACTACCTGGTTTGGCATAACTGGTATCAATGGCTGGAGAAAAGGAAAACCAAATAAAAAATGATCCTAAAAAATTAGAACCAATTTGTGTACCAAATGAGACATATTAGAGTTACAACAGAACTTTAAAAAATATTGTTTTATAAGGTGAGATGTGGATATAGATATTGAGGAACGTAATATACCGATGTACCATCTTAAAAAATAAGTCATTACGTTTAAATGTTATATATGTTGTGTATTGTTTTATTTGTATTTTGTCTTTTTCTGTGTGTGTATGTTTTTAAAATTAATTAAAAAAAAAAGAAAATAAGTCTTTTCAATTGGCACAGTTTGGAATAGAAATAGCAATCTTGGTAATATGTTCATCTTTATCAATGCAATCCATCCCATAAGTGATAGTTGAAGATTCTTCCATTTTTCCAAGGCTTTTTCAATTTGTTGTTTTCATTTGTAATAGTTTTCTTCTTTTATTGCACATCTTGAGGTTAGATATACTCCCAGGTATTTAACTTTTTTCACCACTTGTATGTCAAAATTTTCTTTTATCTCTCTGTTTTGTTTTTCTGTTGTATTTTTCACCAAGATTTTTGTTTTATCTTTATTTATTTTCAAGGCAGAAACTTTTCCATATCCTTCTATCTGTTCTAGTAATTTAGGGCCTGTTGTTTGCAGTTCCTCTATAATGAATACCAAATCATCTGCAAACGCTTGCAATTTGTACTCCTCTTTTTTAATTTTCATCCCTTTTATCTCATCATTTCGTCTAATATTTCTATTTAAAACTTCTAAAGTCAGGATAAACAGCACTGGTGATAGAGAACATCCATGTCTAGTACCTTTCATTATATTAATATTTTCTGTCATTTCTCCATTCATCATTATCTTGGCAAATTGTCTGTCTGTTTGTTTTTATAGTATTTATAAATCTCTCCCCAAAATCCATTCTCTGTAATTGTTTTATCATAAACTGCCAGTTCATGTTATCAAAAGCTTTCTGTGCATCTAAAAACATCAGCACCATTTGTTTTTCTGGGTAAGTCTCATAATATTCCAAAGTGTTCAAAATCATCCTCATATTGTCTCTAATTCATCTTTTTGGTAAGAATCCACCTTGATCAGTATGAATATATTCATTTAGCGGGTTTTTCAATCTATTTGCCATTATTGAAGCAAAAATCTTATAGTCTACATTTAATAATGAAATCGGTCTATAGTTTTTAATCAATTGTAGATCTGTATCTTCTTTAGATATGAGTGTCACATATGCCTCTTTCTATGAATCTGGCAATTTGGCCTTCAATAATAAGTCATTAAATAAGACCAACATTACATTACTAATCGCTTCTTGTAGTGTTTTATACAGCTCAGCTGGTAAACAATCTGGTCCTGGTGCTTTTCCACTTTTTTTGTCTTTTTATTGCTTCTGTTAGTCCAATCATTGTTATTCTTTCTTCTAACATTCCTTTATATTGTTCTGATATTTTAATTAAATCTGATTTTTCCAGGTAACTTTGTATCTCCTCCTCGGAGATCTTCTCTTGAGAGTAACGTTTTTCATAATATTCTTGAATTACTTTCTTTTTTTCTTCAGTTCTGTATTGTAATTTCCCTTCTCCATCTTGTAAATATTTTATAGTTTTTTTCTCCTTCTCTTTTCTTAATTTATATGCTAGCCATCTTCCTGGTTTATTTGCATTTTCAAAGAAATTCTGCTTCGATGCTCTCTATTGGTTTGCTAATGATTCTTGTTCATTTAGAGTTATTTCATGCTTCTTCAATTCCATCAATTTCTTAATTTTTTTTAATTTTGAACATCTTTCTGGAACTCTTTTTCCAGGCTTTTATACTCTTCTTCCAATCTTGCTTGCTTCTGCCATTTCTTTTTGTTCTTTTTTACCAAGTATGTTATTGCCAGACCTCTGATATATGCTTTCATTGTATCCCATACATTCTGAAGTGATGTATCCTCCTTTTTGTTTATTTTAAAGACAATTTCCAATTCTTTTTCCACAAATTTCTGAAATTCTTTTTCATTTAATATTGTTGCATTCAAAGTCCATCTTGTCTTTTTTCTTTTGCCCTTTCCATATTATTGTCATTGGGCTATGATCTGTCCAGATATTTGAGCCAATATTTACTTCTTGCATCACTTCTATAAGTCCAGTTGACATCCATATCATATCTATCCTTGACCACGATTAATGTCTATTTGAATAAAAATTATATTGACTCTCTTTCAAGTGTTTTTGTCTCCAAATATCTTGAGTGCTTAGTTCTTCTATCATAAAGAAGGATTTTGGCTATAGCTGGATTACCTATAAATATAAGAGAGGCGATTTTGGATCTCGATTTGATGTTTTATCAAGTTACAGACCAGCATGTAACTCAATCAGCTGATATACAAGTCCTAGGAAGGCAACCAGGATGGAGATCTAAACCACAACAAGTTAAGAAAAGAAGAAGCAGGTCCTACAAAACTAAAAAATTTTAAACTAAACAAAATTTTTTTTTCTTTTTCTCTTTTTTAGCCAACAGATTAATGCCAGTTACTTAAGAGATGATTAAATATAATAAACGGGATTTATAGAAGGCTGATACATGAAAATATAACTGAGGCAAATTACAGACTTATACTATTTTGAGAAGAATAACAGATCTCTGCAGTGCTGGTGTTTTTGGGATGTGGAAGATGGCCTTTGATTGAGCGGATTAGAACTTTCTATTTTGGACTCTTTGAAAAATAGATTACGTATATGTTGAGTTATAAGGCCAGAGAACTATGGAATCGGGGCATGCAGAAGATCTGGTTGTTACCCAAACGTGGTGGTTGGAATTAATAATCTAGACAAAAGACACTACAGAAGATACTACATGGAATATAAATATAAAGTCACTCAGGTGGTTTTTTATATACAGAAACATTTATTATTGATGGGGGCAGATGGTAATTGAAGATACTGAATACACTGTTGGAAGCAGAACTCGATGTTATCCTAACATGGGCGATGGAATTAATAATCTAGTTGAAAGACATTACAGAAGATACTATATGGATTACAAATTTAAAGTCATTTGAGGATTTTATTTATATATGGAAATATCTTTTAGTGGTGCAGGCAGAAGAACAAAGATATTAAAAACATTATGTATGGTAGACCTGTAGGAAAGTGGGTGGAGATAGGCTAGGTTACTGATTGTTTAGTTTAGGAAAAGGGATGTTATGTTCAGATATTAATATACTTAAAAGATTTGAATTAAGAGATATATGTGTGGGGATGGAGGAAATGGGTAGATTATGAGTTGAATAAATGCTAAATTAGGATTTATTATATAGTTTTATAGCTGAATGTTGCTTTGAAATGTATAGTATAGGGGGGATATAATAATAATGTTAGAAAGAAATGGTTAGCATATAGGGGGTGGTGTAAAAGGGTGGTAAAGTATCATATATAATGTGATATCAATTTGAATTTTATCTTGGAGAAGCCATGGGGGGAGGGGAGGGGGAGGGGGGTTAGGGAGGGGGGGGAAAGGGGGGAAAAATCTGTATTTGAAAAACTTTTTCAATAAAAAAAAGAAGGATTTTGGCAGTGTTCTTCTAGATTTTTTATTTATCTTCACTGTTTTGTAATCCAAGTCTGCATCTGTTACAGCATTGAAATCACCCATTATACATACATTTTCATAATCCAATTCTATAATTTTCCTGTGTAATCACTGATAGAATTCTTCCTGTTTTTCATTTGGTGCATATAATGCTATCAAAAGTATTTGTTTAAAGTTCATTTTTATTTCCACCATCAAAATCCTGCCTTCCTCATCTTCAAAAATTAATTTAGGTTCTAATTTTTCTTTAATATACAATACCACACCTCTTTTACTTTGTTGTATCAATGATGTGAATCGAACTCCTAGTTTTGGGTATTTTAATAATTTTGGATGTTGTTTTCTAATGTGAACTTCTTGTAAACATATAATGTCCATCTTCAAGCTGTTTTTAGTTTTTAGCTACTGAGGTACGCTAATTATTTTTTGCAAAAATGCCGAGAAGAAGAAAAAGGGCAAAATGAAGGAAAAGGGCAAAATGAAGCCCAGAGCTTTATCCTCTTCGGATGAAGAGCAGGAGATAGAAAGACCCTCAAGATTTCAGCCCCTTGCTACAGCCACATGCCTGGAACTAGAAGCCGTGGGAGAAGTAACAGATGAAATGCTCTTAAAAAGGCATCAGGAGAGAGATAAGAGAGAAACTGCTTTTGAAGATAACGTGCTACAACTGAGGTCAGTAGCATCTCCTTCTGAATATGCATGCTCTCAAACAGTCCTCCCAGAGCCTTCTGATTTTGTAACGCTTGGTGCAAGGCCAAAACATTTACAAACAGCCGAGCATTTTCACTCCCACGCAGAGAGAGAAATAATTCATTATTCTCCTCGCACCCTTGAGCTCACCCTGGATGAGCTGGCTATGAAAGCCTATCGTGACCGTATAAAATTCTATGAACAGGAGCTATCCCAGGCAAAAATGGCTTATCTATGTTTGAGCAAGATAAGGGAGAATCTCGTGACTTCAAAATCTCTAAAAGCGCCATTTTGGCTTCTTCTTCAGAGCCAAAGACACTCCCCCTAGTGGATTTTGTGTCAGGCCAGTCAGAACAGAGAGCTGTGCACATGTCACATTTGTCACATGATGGTCACTCCTACTATTAAATTACAAGTGCCACATCTGCAGAAAGAGCTAAAGGTGCAGCACCATCTGCTGGCGAAAGTAATTTACTAGAGAAAGCTGCAATGCAACAAGTGTCTCCACAGGCCCAAACTCAAGCACACCCTGGTGGTGCTGGTGTCCTTTTAGATGGAACACAACAAAGCTTAATGCAGCAAAGGCAAATGACTGGGTCTCCAGCAGGCCATGTCAATATTGCAGCTCAAGCACAAATGGCAGCTGGAACACAGCAGATTCCAGTGCAAATGCCACAGCAACCACAAATGCATGGACAGGTGCCTCCAGCTGTACAACCAGGGCCAGCTCCTGGTCCACCTCCAGCGCAACAAGTGCCTTTACTTCCACAGCCAGCACCTCAAATGCACATTCCTCAACAGGCATCTTCTGTTGCTCCACTGGCTGGTGAGTCAAAATTAAAGATGTCAGGACAGAATTATAAGGCCTGGGTCAGTGAGATTGGATTGCTACTTCGCAGAGAAGGCACTCACTGTATGATTTTTAATCCGCCTGCTCAGCCTTGGTCTCCTGCAATAAGAGACTTAGAGACTAAAGCTTGCACAACATTATTGATGTCCATGGATACTGAACTGCAGGTTACCTTTTCGCCTGATGCAACAGCCTAACAAAATTGCTACTGGCCTGTTTCAATTGAATCTTCATGTTTGCTCATGTCTGAGTTCCATGGTTCGAGATTGAAACCTGGTGAACAAATTGGAGAACATTTGACCAAACTGAAAGGACTGAGAAGAGAATTAAGAGAAAGAGAAATATTGATGATATTCAAATGATCAGCATTATCATTAACTCTTTGAACTATGAATGGAAAGATGCCATTACAAAGATTAACCAAGTCCCTATTCCTCAACGCACAGTGGACAATGTATGCAGACTTTTAATTGAAGAAGAAGCACTCATGCTGGCTACTCCACACTTGAGAGGACCACCCGCATCAAGAGCTCCAGCTAGGCGCCCCTTCCAAGGAAGGACCTACGCTCCAAGGATGCCAAGATGCTACATCTGTGATCATGTGGGACATGCCACCCGGGATTGTCCCCAACGAGTTCCAGCTCCCGTCACATACCAGCCCAGAGGAACAGACTCCAGAGGCAGAGGCAGAGGCAGAAGACAAGGTCGTTGTGGTCCCCAGCATGATCCACAAACTCCACTCGCCACATTGGCTTTAACCAATGTATCCATAAATGGCATAGAAGATTGGGGCATGCCAGTTTCCGTGTTCTTAGGAAGATGCCGGAGTTCGCAAAAGGTTTGGATCTAAAGGGGTGTAAGGTGTTTTTGGATTGTGCTGTCTGCAAGAAGGCCAAATCTAAAGCAGCAGCCATTCCCAAATGCGCTACACGCCTGTCAACACGCATTTTTGATTTGGTTCACACTGACATAGTTGGTCCATTTCCGCCATCATTTGGTGGTAGAAAATATTTCCTAACAATTGTTGATAATTACTCTAGATATGGATATGTATATCCTATGAAAGAAAAATCTGAGACCTTTCAGATCTTTAAAGACTTTGCAGCCCTTGTTTCTACCCAATACCAAGTTCGCATCGCCAGAATCCAGAGTGATCATGGTGCTGAATTCATGTCTCAGCGTTTCCAGGACTGGATGCATAAGAATGGAATTCTTCATCAGACATCAGCTCCTTACACACCAGCTCACAACGGTGGGGTACTGCAAACCATGATGTGTTGTCTCCTAGAAGACGCCAACCTTGATATGATATACTGGGGTGAAGCTATAAAATATGCAAATTACATTGTCAACCGTACTTGGAGCAGTGTAATAAATGAGACTCCTTTCTTCATGTTGTATGGCTACAAGCCCGATCTTAAAAACATCCATATTTTTGGTTCATACGCTATGGTGAACATTCCCTTAGCTCAAAGAAGAAAAGGAAGTCCAGCAGCAAAGAGACTGAGATTTATGGGTATTGATGATAACTCAAAATGGAGCAAATTTATTGACTCTAAACATGTAATTGTGATTTCCCAATCTGCTAATTTTGAGGAAGATGTTGACTGGTCCAGGATTCATTCCAATGATCCTGGAGTTTATTTTCCTAGAGATGATATTGCTGATGCTACGCAGATTGATGATCAAGATTCCACTGGTTCTTCTCAACCCGATGTTCTGTCTTCACAAGCTGCGGATGCTGACGCTAGCGACGAATGTGAGGACGAGGACGAAGCAGAAGAAGACTGGACAGTTGTTCCGAGACGTTCCAAGAGGGCCACAAAAGGAATCCCTTCACAACGATATTCTTGGCAACTGACAAAAGCACCCTTGCCTTTGATTTGCAATGTTACACTTCCACCTGATAATTTCACACAAATCAAGCAGCTTCCTGATTCAGAGCAAGACAAATGGTATGAAGCAATGTAGGTTGAAATGGACAGTCTAAACAAACTTAAAGTGTTTACACCTGCAAAACCTCCAGCAAACAAAAAGGTCATTGGCACTCAGTGGGTCTACAGAATCAAAAAGAAGCCAAATGGTGAGTCATTGTATAAGGCCAGACTTGTAGCTCAGGGTTTCGCTCAACGTTATCCTGAGGACTACACAAATACCTACTCACTGACAGTTCGAACTGAGAGTGTAAAAATTGCTTTAGCAACTGCAACTATTCTTGGTTTAGAAGTTTTCCAGTTCGATGTTGACATGGCTTATCTACATGCAGACCTAGATGAAGAGATCTACGTGAGAAGCCCTCCAGGATTCCGACAGCAAGAAGGGGATACCTGGTTTCTAAACAAAAGTCTTTATGGTCTGAAACAATCTGGTTTAATGTGGCATTTATGTCTTACTGACAAACTAAATTCAATGGGCTTTATTAAGTCCGAAACTGATGAGTGCGTGTTCACAAAAAGATCTAACAATGCATATGAGATAGTTCTTGTTTATGTTGATGATATTGTTTATATTGGTCCAAATAAGCAAATGAGTGAAATTTTTGCCAAAGCTTTGCAGAGGTACTTCACATTGAAATCATTGGGTCATATTAGCACTTATTTAGGTGTTCAGATTGAAAAACACAGAAGAGGTTTAGTCTTTCACAAGAGGATAAAATTGAACAAATTTTGCATCATTGCAACATGAAAGATGCTAACACAACAAAGATACCCATGCAAACAGATTTTCACAACTTGACACAAGAAGCAAGTCCTGAGTTCGAGGATCAAACACTTTATCGTTCAGTTATTGGGTCACTGTTGTATATTAGTAGTTGGACCAGACCCGACATTGCACTTAGTGTTAATCTCTTATCTCGACACGTAGGTAAGGCAAAACAGTTTCATTGGACATGTATTAAGAAATTATTGAGATACCTAAAATACACTAAACATTTGAAGTTATTGTTAGAACCAACACATACTGATTATGCAGAATGATGTTGTTATGCAAATTCTGATTGGGCAAGTGATAAGAAATCACGTAAAAGTACTTCAGGTTATATGATGTTCTTAAATGGATGTCCTGTTTATTGGCAAGTACGTTAACAGAATTTTGTTTCTTGTTCATCTACAGAAGCTGAATATGCTTGTGTTTCAGATGCATGTAATTCTCTAACTTGGTTTGATGCTTTAGTCACAGATATCTGGACACACCCGATCCGACGGATCACAGTGATGGAAGACAATGAATCAGTGGTTTATATTTCTGAATCACATTTCACAGGTTCTAGGTCCAGACACATTGATATCCGTTATCAAAACATAAAACATTTAGTGAAAAAAGGTTTTGTTAAAATGCAGTATGTATCTACACATGATACACATGGCACAAACTTTTTTCAAAATGTAACAATTAATCTAATTAGATCAGTAAGATGTTTTATTTTCTTTATAACAAATAAATGAGTTTTCTTAGAATATATCTTCGGGTTTTGTTTTCTTAAAGTATACTTGAAAAGAAAGGTCTCGACCTCGTAATCAGGTGCAATTATCCCAAAAGCAGAATGGGATTAATCAACGCCCTGACAATTCTCTCCTCAAATCTCCTCTAGGTATTTGTCTTAAAACCAAATTCTTTGGTTCTTTATCTTTTGTTTCAGTGCTGTGATCATTGCTGCGTGTAAAATCTATTGTAATATACATGCACTTCTCTTGGTAATATATTCCTTATTGCATATCTAGTATATACTCTGAACGCTTCATCAATCTCACTTAAAATCTTTTCATTGGATTGTTCCAACGCTTCAGCCAAAATCTCTGCAATTACCTCTGGTAGATTTTCTCCTTTTTCTTCTTCTGTGTTTTGGAATCTTAAATAGAATTCAGAATGTTCCGTTTCCAACAGAATAATTGTTCTTTCTTGTGATTTGTCTGTTAGAACCAAGTTTTCTTCTAATTCCTCAACTTTCTTTTCTGTCATTTCTGCTTTTTCTTCTACTTTCTGGATTCTCTCCTCATTCTTCCCCATCATTTCTTTCATTTCTTTTAATTCCTGTTTATCATGAATTTCTTTTAATTCCTGTTTATCATCATGAAGCGATTGCATAAAATTTCATAGTTCCATTATCTCATAAGTTTTTTGCATTTCTGCCTTTGAGGGACTTGATGCTGGATGCAAATGAGCTGTAAATTTCTTCATTTCCACTTTTCCCAAATAATTTGTAATCCACTTGTGGTTTAGTTATGGTTCAAATATTTAATTCAACCAATAATTGAATTAGCAAAAATAGAATAAAATAGCATAAAGTAAAATAAAAAAGAATCTCAAACCATCCCCACCCTTCAAAATTGTAAAAAGTAATAAGTTAAAAGGGGGAAGAAAAAGAAAAAATATAATCCAACTGTCTCAGAAGGAGAAAAAATACAAAATAAAAATTTTAAAATAAAAATAAAAAATAAAAGACCAAGGGAAAATCAGTTTGGAAAAAAAAATGGAAAAGATTAAGAAAATTTCTTCTGACTCTTCAAATCTTAATCCAAAGGTTAAAAAACCAATTCCATTAAGTTCAATAAAAAGTCTCTAAATATAACCAAAGAGAGGGAAAAAATAAAAAGGCAAATCTAAAGGCTTTTTTTTTAAGTTCTCAAAACAAAACTAATCAGCCCAGAAAAGAAATAAAGTTACAATCCACAAGGCTAAAAGAGAAAAAAATTTCAAGCTAATCTTCACTCTCCACAGCTGTTCTATTATCTTCTAGTCAAGATGTCAAGGTCAGTTATTTGTTAAGTTTTCTCCAAAATATATGTCTTTCTTTTGCTTCTCCCTGTGCAGTGGTGGGTTCCTACCAGTTTGCACCGGTTCAGGAGAACCGGTAGTAAAAAAAATTAGTTGCTTGTAGAACCGGTAGCAATGGCTGGCTGGCCACGCCCCCGAACCGATCGCCCGGTCACCAATTCCTCGCCCCGGCCGCCATGTTCGCCGCCGCCATGTTCGTCATGCATGCGCATCCTGGAATGGATTGTTATAAATGCTGATTGCTTAAATGATACCTTATTTAAAGAAGTGAAAGTACTAGCTGAGATGAAAAGTTAACCTGCAGTGCCATCTAGTGGCAGAAGAAGAAGCAAAAGAAAGACATATTTTGGAGAAAACTTAACAAATAACTGACCTTGACATCTTGACTAGAAGATAATAGAACAGCTGTGGAGAGTGAAGACTTTTGGGAGCCCCCAAAGAGTCCTTCGTACTGCCGCAATGCTGGCCACGCCTCCAAGACAAATTCCTTGTGTGTCCAATCACACTTGGCCAATAAAGAATTCTATTCTATTCTATTCTATTCTATTCTATTCTATTCTATTCTATTCTATTCTATTCTATTTCTATTTCTATTTCTATTTCTATTTCTATTTCTATTTCTATTTCTATTTCTATTTCTATTTCTATTTCTATTCTATTCTGAGAAGTCTCGGTTAATATAATCTCTGCTGGGCCCTTTTGACCAGTGCTGCAATATGAGTGCCCCAGGTCAGGTCCTCTTTTATGATAACACCCATTATCATAAAACTGGCCACTTGCTCCACTCGGTCTCCATTAATAAGCAAGGGTTGGATGTCTGATCTATTCCTTCTATAGTCCATATAAGCTCCTTGGTCTTATTTGTGTTAAGGACCAAGATATTGTCTCATATTTAGAGTGTTGGCCTATATTTAGGTGATTGTCCACTAGGACTCCAATATCCCTCTCACAGTTACTGGTATTGAGCCAGATTTCATCTAGTCTGTACCTGTACAGTTGTTTTTCTTGTCTAAGTGTAAAACGTTTCTTTTATCTATATTAAATTTAATTTTGTTAGATAGGGTCCAATGTTCAAGTCCTTCTGGATCTTGAGCCTATCTTCTGTGGTGTTGGCTATTCCTGCCAGCTTGGTATCATCTGCAAATTTAATAAGTTCCCCTTCTATTCCCTTATTGAATCATTTATGAAGATATTGAAGAGTACTGGGGCTAAAATGGAACATTGTGGTACCCCACTACTTATTTCCCTCCATGTGGGTGTAGTTCTGTTGAGTATGGTTTGCAGCCAGTTATCCACCTGGTATCCACCTGGTGGTGATACTATTTATTCCACCTTTTTTTTAAGCTTATGAAATAGTAATTTGATTTACATTTGGTTGCTTGACAACTGATTCACATTTATGAGGGTTGCATTTGTGGAAAAAGAATTGGCCTGGGGTCATGTGATCACCTTTTACAACCCTCTGAGAAGCAAGGTCAATGGGGAAACCAGATTCACTTAACAACCATTAACTCGTTGCGCCCATGTGACACCTCTCCTGCGCGAGCTGCACTGGCTCCCAGTGGTCTTCTGGGTGCAATTCAAGGTGTTGGTTACCACCTTTAAAGCACTCCATGGCTCAGGACCTGGATACCTTCGAGACCGACTTCTGCACCAGTAGCCTCCCACCGGCCAATTCACTCCCACAGAGAGGAACTCCTCAGGGTGCCATCGGCCAAGTTATGCCGGCTGGCAACACCCAGGGGAAGGGCCTTTTCTGTGGGAGCTCCTGCCCTGTGGAACGAACTGCCCCCGGAAATTTGCAAGATCTCTGACCTCGGTGTGTTTCATTGTGCCCTTAAGACCCTGCTGTTCCGCCAGGCAGGGTTATCTATGTAAATGCTTTTTAAATTGGTGTTTTAAATTTTGGGTTTTAAATTCTGCCCGAAATTGTTTAATACTTTTAACTATTTTAAAACTGTTGTTGTATTTTGTGTTTTTAATTGGCTGTACACCGCCCCGAGTCCTTCGGGAGGGGGGGGGGCGGTATATAAATTAAATTATAAATAAATAAATAAACCATTTACTAATTTAACAACTGCAGTGATTCACTTAACAAATGTGGCAAGAAGAGTCATAAAATGGAGCAAAACAAGTGTAACAAATTTCTCACTTAGCAACATAAATGTTGGGCTCAATTGCGGTCATAATTTGAGGACTACCTGTACATTCTTCTCAGTACTTGTGAGGTGCAGCCCATTCCTTGCCAGGATGCCTTTCATCTAGGTCAGTGATGGCTAACCTTTTTGTCATCGCGTGCCAGGAAGGGGGGAGGCGGCGGAGGTTCATGGGCACGTGTGCCCACACCCATAATTCTATGCACCCCGCCCCATGCATGCAACCCCCCTCCCCCCTACTCCTAGCACACGATGGCCCGTTAGGCCCATTTTTCTTTCTCACCTGGCTCCAGATCCTCTCTATGCATCTGGTGAGGACAAAAATGGCCTTCCCCACCCTCTCAGAGGCTCGAAATGGCCCGTTTCCCAACTTCTGGTTGGACAGGAAATGACATTTTTTGCTGTCCCCAGCCTCCAGAGACTCCGACACATGCGCACCGGAGTTGAGCTGGCATGCCAGGCGACATGGCTTTCCGTGCCACCTGTGACACGCGTGCCATAGGTTCGCCATCATGGATCTAGGTAATGCAGACCATGTTCTAGGAATCTGAAGTTCTGTTGACGACACCAATTTCTAAGCTATTGGTTAGTTTCTAAAATCCTTTGCTCCCTCATTGGATATTGGCCTTTTGTTGGAAGTATAAATGAAAACACCACTTGTGCTCCTAATTCCTTAATTTTTGTCACTATCTGTTCCTAATCTCGTTATTGTTTTCAGGTTCATTGTTGTGTTACTCATTCCCACATGTAGGAGAAAAAAGGGATAGTAATCTGTAGGGTTTATTATATCAGTCACATCTTTGATTTTTGCTCCAGGGAGACAACATACCTCCCTAGATTGAATCTGATCTGCAGATTAAAGATTCTGTTGCCCTGAGAATTGAGTCTCCTACCACCAATACTTGCCATTTTTACCCCCAGGGAAGTGTGAGATTTTTTTTTCCTGTCACAGGAACATTAGGAGATGCCTCTTTTCTATAAATGATGATGCCTCTTTTATTATTTATTTATTTATTTTATTAAATTTTTATACCACCCTTCTCCTTCTGGACTCAGCCAAGAATAAAAACATCACATACAAAATTTAAATTTTTTAAAAGAATTAAACAAATTTTGGCCCAATAAATTTAAAACACCCCAACTAAAATAAATTTACAGTTAAAAATATCTAAAAATATCTAAGGGGGGATTACACCAGCTCAGCTTGATGAAATAAAAGTGTTTTAAGGGCACAGCGAAAAGCACAGAGATCTGGTATCGTGCGTATCTCTGGGGGCAGGTCATTCCAGAGGGCAGGTGCTGCCACAGAGAAGGCCCTCCCCATGGGGGTCACCAGCCGACATGTCTGGCCGACGGCACCCTGAGGAGACCCTCTCTGTGGGAGCGTACTGGCCGGTGGGAGGCTATCAGTGGCAGAAGGCGGTCCTGTAAGTACCCAGGCTCCTGGAGCCTGAACGGAGTGGCGGAGTGGCAGATCTGCCTCCCAGAAGCTCCATTTTGGCCAGCAATGTGCAGGACAAATGTTGCAGAGCCTCTGCAGTTGTTCATAATGGTGAACAACTGCCGTGGTGCTGAAAGATTCATAGTTTCGGGACTTATTCGTAAACACTAGATGGCTCTTACCCAGGGTGAAATGCTACCTGTTCAGGCTGGTTCGCCTGAACCGGTAGTAAAAAATGTAATAAAAAAAAAGTTCCAACGATCAGGTGGGCAACCCGCGATCGTCGGAACTTTTTTTTTTTTTTACTTTTTTAGCATTTTTTTACTACCAGTTCTCCGGAACTGGTAGCAAAAAAATGCTTTTAAAAGGTTAAAAAAAGGTTCTGATGATCGCGCGGCACAGTTCTCATCTTTGGTACCTTTTTTACCTTTTAAAAGCATTTTTTACTACCTATTCGCCCGAGCTGATAGTAAATACGAGCAGCTCGCATTTGGTGCACACTGTGCGTGCGCATGCGCAACCATTGAACCGGTAGTAAATTGGTTCAGATTTCACCACTGCTCTTACCGTGTAACTTCGAATCTTCACTAAGGGAATGCTTGTAAATCGGGGATTACCTGTACTCTTTCTTCTAATAATTCATTTAATTTACATTTGGTACATATATAATTAGGGTCTGCTGTGGGCATATTTTGCAAGTCACGTCAGTCTCTTTTTCTATGGGCTTCTTTTTTTTCTAAAAATTAAAAATGTATTTTGTTTAAAAAAAGAAAAATTAAAAACTTTTAATTTAAAATTAAATTTAATTTTTTAAAAAGAAAATTAAAATTGTAGTTTTTAAAATTTTTAAAAATCCCATCTTTTAAATGTGCCTTGCTTTCATTCCAAATTATTTCACTAGAGAACAATGGTGCCTTCTGTAGAATGTTTGCACACAAATTGAAATATTTGCTTGGGAGACCAGAATTGAGAAAACTCTTGTTTTGAGGTGAAGTAAACTATTAATCCAGAAATTTCAGAAATACAGCAATTGAGAGATGTATGGGAAGCAAGCTGTTAAAGGAACAATTTTGTTATATGTTGGAAATGTTACAGAAGTGGTGTATAACTTTTTACTTTATTAGTTAAGCAGGACATGATATGATGACAAAAAAGAAACCTTGTTTTGTTAACGGTGTTCATTATTTATTTATTTATTTACTTTTTTGCAGCATCTTCGATAGCAAAGCCGCTGGACATAGATTGTCTCGTACTTTTTCAAATTTGAAGTGAATAAAACTAAGTTCAATCCATCCGACAATGGAGTCCTCCGTGCTGAATGCCGAAATATCCGCTTTGAGGCATTTTCTGCCATAAAATAATGCATAATAGCCGCCCAAGCCTTCCTTGACGAAGTTTTACCAACTTTGAAAATGTACGAATTAGGACACTTTAACTGGAATCACACTTCATGGCAACATAATTGGTTTGGCTCAATAGTTCAGTTCACAGCCCGGTCACCAGATTCCCGCCCACAGCCCCTGGCCTTTGCCATAACAGAGGAAGAATGATTTTAACCATGCAAAAATAACATTTTCAACCACGCATCTCTGCGCTCGTCCTTCCTCAACAACCGCGGCCGCGACACACGGGCGCGCTGTTGCAAAATCCAAAGGACCTCTGCCAACGGCAGCAGTTATTCCGCCCGGAACCTCCAGCCTCTCGCGAGACTCTCATCTACGGTTGGGAGCGCGCAAAATTTGAAGGCAGCCCGAGGGCGCGAGGAAGCTGGCGCGAGTGGCGGAAACAGAAATCCGTTGGCGCAGGTGAGACGGTTGGCTTTGCGGCGCTGTGCCTCCGCCGGGATCCAGCCTGCGCTGCGGTCTCTGGGCCTGAGGGTAGCAGGGGATCCTCTCCAGCCTTTCGTGGGAGCGCAGCAGGGTTCGGAGGGCGGGCGTATCCGCGGGCCGGCGAGGTTTTGGAAAGAGGCCAGAAGCGTCTCAGCAGTCACCCCCTCCTCCAAACTGTCCATTAGGGGCCTCTCAGTTTAAGTAAAGGAAATACATTTCGATGCCCCTTCCATTAGTTTGTTGATGTTTCTCTGCTGCCATATTAGGATCTGGACCATTTTTAGACCCAAAACTACTGCTTTGGGTTTGGTTTCATGAAGGTCCTTTAAATTAGCTGCAACTGTTCCTGGGATCATGTGACTATCATTGGAAAGCAGTTCTGCGGCTTTGGCAGAACATGCCTATAGCCATGCCTTCTAAAACACTACCTTGGAATTAAATTTAAAGTAGTTTATAGCCTATAACAGAATTAAATCCTTACTGAAGGTATTTTTCTGCCTGGGAGACTACAGATGGCCTTTGTTTTGATTTTAAGGAGTTTGACATAAGGTTAGACATGGACCTTCTGCGATGCTTTTCTGAAAACTAGTCTCCATTATGGATTAATTTTGCTACGACTAAGCTGTCAAGATGAACCATTGTTTATTAGATAAATCAGCCATAATGGGATGAGTTGTCTTCATGAAGGAAAGAATTGGAAGTAATGTCTTCCATATTTGTGTCACCTTTGGTCATTGTGTTTTCCAAATATTCACATCAAGGAAATGCACTGAACAAAGAAAACTTGCAAAAGGTGAAACACCACCAAGTCTGGGCACTGCAGAAGCAAGGAACTAGTTGATGAAATTGATACAATAAGTGTTCTTTGTTTTCCACATTTTTCCTTCTCGTTGCAGCTATGAAAGGGGAAAAGTTGTTTGATATTAGGAAGGCCTTTGAGGAAGCTCAAAAACTTCACCAAAATCAGGCCAAATTGGTGGCATCTTTAAAGCATACCTATAATGAGGTAAGTATTGTTTATCATTCCTTCTTGTGGGAGTTCCCACATTGGTTTGCAAAAGTCACTATACAATCATTCTGTTACTTATAATAAGACTTCAGATGTGAAAAACATGAAGCCTTTAAGAAAGCATGGAAAAACAAAGTGGCAAAAATGGGGAAAAATAACGAGGAAAATAGTATTTGAGAACAAGAAGGTCAAAATCCTATGGGATTTTCATTTAGCCCATAATAAGTCAGACATATTTGCAATTCCAAAGAAACAGTATGGCTATTTGACATTGGAGTAGCTAGAGAAAGATACCCATCAATAAGAAAGAACTAGAAAAAAATTATTGTTCAATCATGAAATTGTGTACAACTGTTTGCAATTCCATGGACGTAGTACACCAGACCCTCCTGCCCTCCACTCTGTCCCAGAGTTTGCTCAAATTCGTGTTCATTGCATCAATGACACTATCTAACCATCTCATCTGCAATCAAGATAGCAAATGTGGAAAAACGAAGTGCTGGAATGTCTCCTAAAATTGTAGGGTTATTTTGTGCTCCTCCAGTAATTGTGGAAGTAACTTCCCAGCATTCCTCATGCTGATCTATGCTTTCTGGGATTAGCAGAGTTATGTTGACATGTAGAAATGTCTGTTTAAAAGCCAGTTTAAGGAGAAATACTGTTGAGAAGAATATTTTGAATGGGATGTATCATTAAGAAGGTCTGCAAATATCTTGACTGAATTCTTTGGAGTTTGACATTTGTTTGATGTATCTAGCCTTTTCTCCAATAACTTATAACTTAATTCTTGCTCCTAGTTACAAGACAAGGACTATTTTCATGAAAAGTTTGTTCATTACCTGAAGTATGCCATGGTAATCAACAAACGAGAACCTGCAGTGGAACAAGTGATAAATTTTGTGGCCAAGTTTCTGGCTTCGTTGTATAATTCGGAGAAAGAGGATGCTGAAGAGGAAGAAATGGAAAATCCCTTTCTAAACTACCTGTTCACCTTTCTCCTTGAGGTACTATATCTGCAAAGTAATAAGAAATAATTGGTACTACATAGATAAAAACTTTCATTAAAATGTGTATCCAACACCATCTGAAACTTTGAAAATAATGGCCCAATACATCTATGTGTATTAATATGACATTGTGTGTGTAGGGGGGAGAGCTTTATCTTTTTCTGCCTTTGTTAAGGAAAGCAGTACAAAGCAATTGATTAGTTTTTCTTAAGTTAAGAGTTTCTGAAATTCATTTATACAGGAGAGTCATTTGTATTCAATGTCTCTGTTACGCTTAAATCTGTGGCTTCCACATATTTGTTCCACAAATGAAAATTGCTGTCTTTGCACAATAACCTTTGCTAAAATTGCTGTCTTTAATGAAAGGTTATTGTGCAGAGCATTTCTGGACAGGGGCAGATTTTCTGTGCTTAAGAAAGGGGACATAAATTAATATACATAAGGATCTGAGCATAAGGGTTGGATTTTTGTCACTGTAAACAAAATAGTACAATTTGTACCTCAGTTACTATTGTGTGACCATAGCTATATAAAAGCTGAAGCACAAATTTTAAAATCTATAATTGTGTATAATCACAGTAACACTGAATGCTTAAAAATATCTCTTTGTCTTTAAGTCCCACCCCGCTAACAGCAATGCAGTTAGATTTCGTGTGTGCCAACTTATTAATAAACTTTTGGGAAGTCTGCCAGAGAACGCCCAGATCGAAGATGAACTGTTTGATCAGATTAATACTGCTATGCAGCTCAGAGCAAGAGACAAAGTACCAAATGTGAGAATCCAAGCTGTGTTGGCTTTGTCTAGGCTTCAGGATCCCAAGGACGACCAGTGTCCAGTTGTTAATGGTACATTTCTTGCCAATTCGTGTGGTTTATTAAATTTATTTCTGCTGTTCTTTAAAAGAAAAAGCTGCAATATTTTAATTTTAGTATTTAATATGGCAGAAACTCATCAAAGATTGTTTTTGATTTTTATTATTTTATTATATTTTGAAATTATTAATCATAGTTAACTCGGGAGGAAGACTTGGTGGACTGGCAGTGTGAATTTATTTGTTAGATTTGTGTGCTGCCCATCTTATCTATATTCTATATGAATTAAGTGTTAAAATAGTTTCCTTAAATTTTGTTTTGTTCTCTTCATGTTGAAAGAGATGCCTAGTAGAACAAAATTGCTACAAAAAATCCTATGAATGTTGTGAATAAGTTTAAAAGGTTTTTAAAAATCTGGGGGTAAAATGTATGTTAAGATTCTCTTAACTTTTGTTATTATTTTTCTAGAAAAAGGACTTTTGTTTGTAAAGAAGGAGCTTAACTAGTAGCAAATCGGGCTCCAACAGTAGTTGGTAGTGAGCATTTCCTGTGGGAATCATCCAGCTTTACACAACGGTCAGAAGCTTTTGGCTGCAAAGAATTTATTAATAGCAATCCTATGAAGTGTGGAGCACAAGACTGTCCTCCTGAGTTAGTTAGATAGCTCCTGCTGAGCTTTAGCTAACCAAGCTTGTAAGGCTGAATGTTTTGGAGAATTTCTGCATTTCAGCTTCTCTGCACTCTGTTTTATTTATGTTGATATTCCTATCAGTAACAAACCTGTCATAATACTTTTTTCTTCTCAGTTTACAACAGTTTAATTGAGACTGACTCCAACTCAGAAGTAAGGCGTGCTGTGTTGTCCTGCATTAGTCCATCAGTTAAAACTCTACCCAAAATCATTGGTCGTACCATGGATGTAAAAGAGACAGTCAGGAAATTAGCATATCAGGTGAATAAATATCTGGTAATGTCACTTACTATTTATTCTCTGTGTTAAAATTATATAAACTGTTGGAGAATTTAGCTGGTAGAAGAATATGTCTTTATGTATGGATCGCACTCTGTAAGAAAATACTTTAAATTTAAGAGAAATGTTTGTTTTTATCTATCAGTATCTGCAGAAAGAACTGTTCAGATGAGCTCTGCTGAAGTGCTGAAAATCTCCTTTGGTTTTATTTGGAGATCTTTCTTTGAAATGGCCCCAAATAGATGGGGGCCAACCCCATTTTTGTACTGTTTTCTGTGGATGTAAACACATTGATATTATCATTGGCTATTAAGTTAATTTCATATTGCTGAGAACTTACGAGTTGAAGTTGAGTACTGGCTATGTCACATGCCATGCTTCATCCACTGTGATTTTATATGACATTCTGGATTCTAGGTTCATCAGAAACATAAATGTTTCTGAGTGTTATTTTATTACCTGTTTAATACGATTGCCAACCATCATACCATTCAGACAGTTATAGGTAGGAACTAGCAGAACACTCACATCAAAATATATGCCCAGTCTGTTCAAAAGAACAATCCTATGCCAAATCGGCTGAAGTGGTACAGCTAACAAATCTTCATTCCTGGACTTGGATTTATGCACTGGTTAAAAAGATTCTCTATTAATAGCAACTTTTGAGCATCAACTTTTGAAGATCTTAGGGGTTCACTTTGAGGGCACAAAGTCACCATAAGAATACATGATTTATTTTTAAATGGCAGGATACAATAAAACAGCTATGGTCTTAAGTTGCATTTTAGTCAGTGTATTGGGATGTAGTTGTTTTTTTTTTTTTTTTTTTTTTTTTAAAAGGCAGTTTTGCAGAATGTCTTATTCTACAGTTGTGTTAGCTTTGTGACTTGTCTGTTTACAGTTTCAGAGGCAATTGCCAGTTGTGTTGAGTATCCTTCAGTGTATTTGTCTTTATATGCTATTAATCCATATTATTCAAAGGAAAAATTATGTGAAAATATTTTTTTTAAGGTACTGGCAGAAAAAGTTCATGTCAAAGCTTTGACAATAGCCCAGAGAGTAAAACTTTTGCAGCAAGGACTTAATGATAGATCAGGTAAAATGTTTTCATTTTAATTTAAATGTTTTAAAGCAGTTTTCTTTTTTCCAATACATGCTTAATATAAGTCTAGATATTGATGGGAGACAGGATTCCAATTTAAAACAACTTGGGATGTTCGTACCATGTTTCCCTGAAAATAAGACCCTGTCTTATATTTCATTTGAACCCTGAAATAAGCGCTTGGCCTTATTGCCATGCGCTCAAAAGCCCGATTAGGCTTATTATCAGGGGATGTGTTATTTTGGGGGAAACAGGGTAGGATTAATAGTACTGTGTGTCCCTGAAAATAAGACCCGGTATTATATTTGCCACCAAAAAAGGCACCAGGTCTTATTTTGGGGGAATGTCTTCCACTGACTCACTTCATAGCGGTGGCACCGACAGCCCAGGCCAGCAGTAGCCTGCTGCCAGCTCACTTCTTCTGCTGCCGCTTGCCGCCGGTTGCAGAAGTTGCCCCCAACCCCCATTTTGCCTTCAGGAAAGGCCTCTGCACCTGAAGAACGGGCTCCGGATTGATGCGCTCGGGTTTGTTTCGCCATCAGAAGCCTTCAAGGAAAGGCCTCTGGAACAGATAAAAGAGTTCTGGATCAATCGGTTCACCTCTGACAGCGAAATGAGGCCGGGAGGACACTGCGTGTGTCAATCCGGAGCCTGTTTTGCCTGCAGAAACCTTTCCTTGAAGGCCTTTGATGGCAAAACAAGGACGGGGGGGGGGGCACCACATGTGTCAATCCGGAGCCCCTTTCTCAGCTGCAGAGGCCTTTCCTGAAAGCCTCTGATGGCAAAACGGAGGCTGGGGGCAACACACGCGAGCAGAAGAAGTGGGCCGGCAAGGCGAGGCAGGTGTTGGGGTATGCGAGGCCTGGCTGCAACTGTCTGAAGGTAAGCAGCTCAACCCTCCCCTCCCCATCCTTGCTTGATTTTTACTTGTGCACCTTGCCCCACCCCTTGCCCCACCCCCAACCAGGTGCAGGGGAGTGGGTGGGGTCTTAACTTTGGCTTATTTTGGGGGTATGACTTATATTGGGCGCACATGTAAAAATCAAGCTAGGGCTTATTTTTGAGATAAGCCTTATTTTCAGAGAAACACAGTAGTCAAATCAGAACTTACCATGTTTTCCCTGCAAATAAGACATCCTGAAAATAAACCCTAGCCTGATTTCTAAGTATGCCCCGATATAAGCCCTACCCCAAAAATAAGCCCTAGTGAAGATCGTCATCAGTTGGGTGTGTGTGTGTGTGTGTGTGTGTGTGTGTTGGGCATGGCCAGCACAAGAGATGGCGAGTGCGGGGGCTGACGGTGTCTGGCAGCAGCCATGGGCAAGCAGAGACAGTGGGAGGGAGTGGGCGGGCATGACAGATTATGAACCTCCCAAACACTTAGACCTACGGGCAGAAAATAAAACAATGGGAAAAAAAGTAAGTAATGGGAGGATGTTCTTGCTTCTGAGTATACCAATTCAGAAGCTCACATATATTGAACGCCTGAGTCAAAACTGTAAACCCCCATCGGCTGAGAAAGGGCAATGAAGCTAGAGGAGAAAACCTATCCTCCCCCCTTCCCCCCACGCCCTAAGGGCTGGGAACAGCCAACGACCACCTGTCCCCTCACAAACAAGGGCAGCGATCCATGAGGTGTTTAGCACGGCGGCTCCTTCCCTTTTCCGGTCACCTTATGGAGGCTTGGTCCCTTCCCTCCCCACCAATATGACTCCAGTGGCCAGATCTTGGTGCCTGTGCGTGAGAGGGTGCAGGATAGTGGCACTTAGTGGCAGTGTAGTGGCGGGATCAACAATGTGGGTAAAGTGCCACCCTGAGCTCAGCCTGGAGCTGACTCAGCCTCTTAATCACTGTCTTTTGTTCCATCTCTCTGGGTACCTGGAGGTGTTTCTGGCACACTCTCCCCAGTCCCAGCCCTCCTGTGGCACCAAGCAACCTCACCATCAAGGTCCCTCTCCCCAGCCCATCCTGGGCTGCCTGGTGGGCTGCTCCTGCTCTCAGCTGCCCTGTTGGGCTGCTCCTGCCTGGCGCGGGGCCAGTCACCCAGATCTATGGCCTCCAGAGTGCCTCCCCCTGCGCTGGCCTGCCAGGGTCCATTCACCAATGTTGGCCAGTGGAGCCATGCCACTTATTTATTTATTTATTTATTTATTTATTTATTTATTTATTTATTGGTTCGATTTATATGCCGCCCTTCTCCGGAGACTCAGGGTGGCTTACAATGCGTTAAGCAATAGCCTTCATACTTTTGTATATACGTGC
The DNA here is from genome assembly GCA_022577455.1 of Arizona elegans. NCBI lineage: Eukaryota > Metazoa > Chordata > Lepidosauria > Squamata > Colubridae > Arizona > Arizona elegans. Next base: position 53,023,680 of record JAKOOJ010000009.1, read on the forward strand.
TTAGTAGGGCTTTAGGCCCCCCTACGCGGTATTCTTTTTTATACAAAGTCAGCTTATTGCTCCCACAATCTGGGTCCTCATTTTACCTACCTCGAAAGGCTGAGTCAACCTTGAGCCTGGTGAGATTTGAACTTGCAGTAATTGCAGGCAGTGGTGCTACTTAAGAGCATGCTGCTTCGCCCACCATCACCTTCGGGCTGCGCCCTTCCGCTGCCCTGCATTGATTCGGTGGGTGTCTGGCAGATGGAGGGAGGCAATTCCACATACACACACCCAGCCTGGCCTCATCTTGTGGTGGCACTGCCCCACCAGCCAGGCTGGGCTGGGTGAAAGACAAGGCAGTGGCAGCAGAGCAGCTGCAGATGAGGTACAGGCTGAAGGGAGCCATGGGCAACCCTATGCACAACCAGCACAAGAGCAGGGCTGTGGGCTGGACAGAGACAGCCAAAGGGCTAGATAGTACCTATTTCTGGTGTAGATGAATATAGGAGCCTTTAAGGCAGGAGAAACATGAATTTAGCCTTGGAAGAGAAAAAGACATAAGACTCAAAAGGACCCCACCTTGATTCTGTTGGGTATAAAAGGGGACAAAACATATTCAGGCTTTAAAGATTCATTAACATCATCAAATGAACCACCATAGTCATTAAGAGATGGTTGTTAAGTTTATGTGAGCTCCCTCCCCATTAATTTTGTTGGAAGCTCTCTGGGAATGCTGCAAATCGTGATCATGTGACCACAGGACACTAACTGCTGTAAATTTGAGCCAGTTGCCAAGCACCCAAATTGCAATCATATTTATTATTTATTTATTTATTTATTTATTTATTTATTTATTTTTTGAACTTGTATACCGCCCTTCTCCCTGAGGACTCAGGGCGGTGAACAGGCAAATAAAAACATCAAATACAAATATTAAAATACAGTTAAAAATATATATAAATTTGGCCCCATTAATTAAAACAATAAACAAAAACAATTAAAAACACTTAAAAAGAGTTAGGCAAGCCCGGCTTGTTGGAAAAAGAAGGTTTTAAGGGCACGGCGGAAGGCACTAAGGTCATGGATTCTCCTTATCTCTGGGGGCAGCTGATTCCAGAGGGTAGGTGCCCCCACAGAGAAGGCCCTCCCCCTGGGGGTCACCAGCCTGCATTGTTTGGCTGATGGCACCCCGAGGAGGCCCTCTCTGTGGAAGCGCACGGGTCGATGGGAGGTCGTCGGTGGCAGCAGGCGGTCTCGAAGATAGCTAGGCCCTATGCCATGGAGCGCTTTAAAGGTGAGAACCAACACCTTGAAGCGCACCCGGAAGACCACCGGGAGCCAGTGCAGCTCGCGCAGGAGCGGTGTTACATGGGAGCACCGTAACACGGTGCCCCCCATCCCCAACTCTTCCAACCGGTGCAGCATGATACCATGGTCGATGGTATCAAAAGCCGCTGAGAGGTCTAACAGGACCAGAACAGAGGAGCAACCCCTGTCCCGAGCCCTCCAGAGATCATCAACCAACGCGACCAATGCCGTTTCCGTGCTGTGCCCAGGCCTGAAACCAGACTGGAACGGATCCAGATAGGATGTTTCCTCCAGGAATTGCGGAAACTGTCGCGCGACCACACTCTCAACAACTTCGCCAGAAAGCGAAGGTTGGAGACAGGACGATAGTTAGCCAATATTGCCGGATCCAGGGACTGCTTCTTGAGGAGAGGCCTCACCACCGCCTCTTTCAAGGCCGTGGGGAAGTGACCCTCGCTCAACAAAGCGTTGATAACACCCTGGAGCCAGCCTCGTGTAACCTCCCGGGAGGCCAGTACCAACCAGGAGGGACACGGGTCCAGTAAACATGTGGCCGCACTAAGTCTCCCCAAAATCCTGTCCACATCATCGGGAGTCACAGCATCAAACTCCTCCCAGATAACATTCTCAAGACTATTCCTCGTCACCCTGCCCTGATCTACCCAGTCAGAGTCCAAGTCCCCCCAGATCTGAGCGATTTTGTCATACAGGTATTGTCCGAAATCCTCCGCCCTGCCTTCCAAGGGATCCTCCCGCGCTCCCAGATGGAGCAGGGAGCGGGTTACCCTGAACAGGGCTGCCGGACGATTCCCTGATGACGCAATAGAGGCGGAAAAGTAATTAAACTTTGCCGTCTTTATCGCCACTAGATAGGTCTTAATATGCGACCTTACCAGTGTTCGGTCAGATTCAGCGCGACTGGCCCTCCAACCGCTCTCTAGGCGTCTTTTCCGGCGTTTCATCTCCCTCAGCTCCTCGGTAAACCAAGGAGCCGCGAGGGATCGACACCGGGTCAGAGGCCGCAAAGGCACGACTCAATCCAAGGCCCCACCAGCCGCCCGATCCCAGGCAGCTACCAGGTTCTCGGCCGAGTCGTGTGCCAGATCATCAGGAATTGGCCCAAGCTCCGTCTGGAACCTATCAGGATCCATCAGGCGCCTGGGGCGGACCCATCTAATTGGGTCCGCCTCCCTGCGGCGGAGTGTAGCGGTACGAAGGTCCAGACGAAGGAGTGAGTGATCTGACCATGACAAGGGTTCCATGTCTATATCCCCTATAACAAGATCACTCAACCACTGGCCAGAGACGAAAATCAAGTCTAGAGTGTGTCCCCCCCCCCGTGAGTGGGGCCATGAACTAACTGGGTCAGGTCCATGGCCGTCATGGAAGCCATGAACTCCTGAGCCATCCCAGACGTTTCACCAACGGATGGCAAGTTGAAATCACCCATGACCATAAGCCTGGGTGTATCAACTGCCACCGTGGCTATCACGTCGAGTAGCTCAGGCAGGGCTGCTGCCATGCGGCAGGGAGCCAGGTACGCAAGCAGCAAGCCCATTTGAACCCCCAAGACCCCATCTCACGAAGAGGGATTCACATCCAGCAATCTGAGGCACAGTGATCTCCCTCGAACCAAGACCTTCTTTAATAATAACCGCCACCCCCCCCGCCCCTCCCCTGGGCTCTCGGTTGATGGTATGCTCTGAAACCTGGTGGGCACATCTCGACCAGAGGGACTCCTCCCTCCGGTCCCAACCAGGTCTCCGTAATACCTGCCAGGTCCGCTCCCCCCCTCCTGGATAAGATCGTGGATGAGGGGGGCCTTATTTACCACAGACCTAGCGTTGCACAGCATCAGCCGCAGGCCCAGGTCCCGAGTATCTAAGCCACCTAGTATCCGAGGGGAGCTTTGGGGGCCGGGGCGCGCAATTGCTCTCAAACAGCAAGTGCGCGTCCCCAACACATGATGTGGCCCCCTGCTCCCGCCATATCTGCCCCTCCCAACCACCGTGCTGATGGTATTACCCTCATTGGGATAGCCCTCCGCCCCCTCCCCATTCCCTCGTCCAGTGTCCTCCAAACCGTTACCCCGTGCCGGGCTCGGCCCTGACCTTGGTGGATTTACCCCCCCCCCCCCATCCCCTTTGGTCATCCTCCCGGTTCCCCTTAAAAAATTATTAAAAACCCTAATTAAAAAACCCCTTAATCCCCGCTTTGAAACATGCCACCTCTCAGGGCTCCAAAGCCCGTCCTTAAGGTAGGCCTTTGATAACATGGAGGGCCATCGCCGCGAGAGGGGGGCATCTCGCAGCGCAAGCAGGTCTGCCGAGGTATAAGCCATACATAGATGAGAGGTAGAAAGTCTGGTCAGGAGTTTGATGAATAGTCTAAAGTATTGGAGCAAGATGGACCTAAAAGCCGGTAGGCTGGACTCCACTGCCCTCTCACTGCAGTGGGAGGAGTCCCGTGTCAGTTCATCGAAATTGGAGGTAAAAATCCAAGCCACCCTCTCACGGTGGCTAGCCCAGATGGAAAGGGCTTAGGAAAGTTAGATGGTCTATTCCTCCGTTGGTGAAAGGCAACAACTCCCTCAGCTCCTGCATGACAATTGCCCAAACACCCTCCAGCTTGGGGCACAAGATGAAAAAGGAGCCAAACCATAGAGGCATAATGATGTTAAGCCCGAGGAAGAGAAGATATTCAAAAGGGAGGGATAACATACAGCTGGATACAAACTGGAAGCGGGGAGCCGAAGACCAAGTCAAAGGCATGGGGGGTGGGGAGAGATCAATCGAGGCGACCAGTTTTTTTTTGGCCGCACTCCAAAAAAAGTGGGAGTGGTGTGACCTCGTAACCTCCAGGATGGTCTGTAAGTCACTTTTTAGCACCATCATAACTCTCTCTCTCTCCCTCCCTCCCTCTCTCTCTCTCTCATTTATGTATGTATGTGCATCTGATGTGGAATTCATTACTGCCTCTAATAGAAAGCGTGAAAGAAATGGTACAGAAACAACTTCTCCAAGCTTGGTTACATCTAGTTGAAGGAAATGTCTTAGAATTGCTCCATCATCTGGATGTGGAGAGTTGCCCTGAAGTGGGTGTTCTAGCCCTTAATGCTATGTTCCTGCTCTCTCCCCACCAGGATCTGATTAAAAATTTTTCTGAACTTGATGACAGGTAGGGATAATACCTTTTTACCTGGGTCAGAGTAATATATACTCTCTAGTAGGAACATAAGGTAGTCTTCTACTCTAAAATTGTATCCCATGATGCTTCAGTTGGATTTAGTAGCTGTTTGTTTTTAATGCACCCATAATTTCCTGCCCATATTCTTCATGAAATTTGTGCAACCATGTGTTTTGAGCATTCCTATGCCAAAGTTTCTGAACCTTAGCAACTGTAATATGTGTAGATTTCAACTCCCAGAATTCCTAGCCAGCAATGCTGATATTTGTCTTTTAAAAATGTATACAAAATTAATTCTCCCAACATGTTACCAAAATACTATTAGGTCTTCTTGTAGTGGTAGGTTCAGAACGCCCTCGAATAGTCAACCATAATTTAAGGTTTAAACATGTTGCATGAATCAACCAATTGTGATATGTTTATTTTTTTAAAAACGGTTAAGCTCATGAAACATGCATATAAAGGAAATGGACTGGGAAATGAGTTATAATTGGAGAATATGTTTCTAAATCTACACAGTGTCATATTTTACTTTTATTTGTTTTTATTAGTTCTTAGTTCAGCTCTTGTAGTGGGACTAAGTTTGTTTATTTATATAGCAATCAAACATAGGCTTATAGGCTCATTTTGTTGATTTTTTAATTTTGCTATATTATAGATTATATAAACCACCAAATCTTGCTAGATTATAATGGATATAAAAGAAACACAAAAATAAATAAACAGGCAAATATTAGAGAACAAAAACTTTTTTTCTTTAATTTTTCATCAACAGTATACTCACATGACATTATTTCTTAAAGATAAATATCAAAACGTAGTATGTTTCAGAAACGTATTTTAATGTAAATGTTTGGTTTTCATAGGTATATTAGCTTGCGGTAATTGCTTTCTGAAATTTCCTGGTTTATATAATTAACACAAGAAAAGAATTGGGGTTTTCTTTTTATGGAAACTTGATAGCGCTCAATGTGCTTCATTTGAAGGAAAACCATTCCAATAGAAAAACTGACTGCAGAGAGTGCCTTATATTGGAAAGCTCTTTGTGAGCACTTGAAATCCAAAGGAGAAGAATTCTTAGAAGAATTCTTGCCAGAGCCTGCTATCTATGCGGATTATCTGTTGAGGTAAATTAACATAATTAATTCAAAAATTGCAATGTCAGTTCAATATGCTTTAATCTTACAGTTATCATTCTTACTAGTATTGGTGTTAAGGTTCTCTGATGACATTTTAGAATAAGCATTTTGGAATAACTGATTTTTAGAAGATATGTTAATAATGAAGGTATCTGATGGACAGGAGATGCTGCAGAAATAATAAGGGAATTAAAGCAGATTGGTTGAGTTGTGTAATCAGATTCACAGTACCGTGCTGTGTAAAGGAGAAATTTTTTCAGATGACTTGCGATTTTGCGTTGTCCATCTAAAAATTTCTAAATATTCAGCCATTGACAAAATTCAGGAGAAAATCCAACACCACATTGCTGTCTGTGGGAAGTGTGTTGAGCTGTAGTTTGAAAGGGCTGTGAATTAATACAACAGTCTGGGATTGGCAAGGAGATAAATCTTAATCCCTTTTGACCAGTGGTGAAATCTAAAATTTGTTATTACTGGTTCTGTGGGCGTGGCTTGGTGGTGATGGGGTAATGTGACTGGGTGGGCATGGCCAATTTTTTTTTTCTTTTAAAACCATTTTTTCTCCAATCTCTTCGGCCAAAGAGGTTGTAGGAAAAAAAATGCCTTTAAAAGCCTCTGACAATCCCAGCTGAGTTGCCTGATCGGCAGAGGCTTTTCGGCAGAGGCTTTTATTCTTTTAAAAGCCTCTGCTGATTAGGCAACTCAGCTTGGATCGTCAGAGGCATTTAAAAGAAAAAAAACCTCTGCCGATCAGGCAACTCAGCTTGGATTGTCAGAGGTTTTTAAAAGGAAAAAAGCCTCTGCCGATCAGGCAACTCAGCTTGGATTGCCAGAGGTTTTTAAAAGAAAAAAAGCCTCTGCCGATCACGCAACTCAGCTTGGATGGTCAGAGGCTTTTAAAAAAAAAGCCTTTGCCGATCAGACAACTCAGCTGGGATCATCAGCTGACGATCCCTTTGATGATCCCAGCTGAGCTGCGCAATCATCAGAGGCTGCTTTTTTTACTTTTAAAAGCATTTTTTCGGCCGAAGAGGTTGTAGAAAAAATGCTTTTAAAAATTAAAAGAAAAAGCCTCTGATGATTGTGCGGCTCAGCTGGGCATGGGGGTGGGGCAGGGATTTTTGCTACCAGTTCTCCTAACCACCCACCTCCATCGCTACTGGATCAGGCAATCCGGTCTGAACCGGGAGCATTTCACCCCTGCTTTTGACAGAATAATCATTTTCTTATCCTTAAGCTACTTTCAAAGCATTCCAGTACTCAATCAGGAAGAAAAGGAAGATCTGGCCTGCATTGAGCAATTGATGACCAAGGAATTTATAGGTCAGCAGTTAATTCTAATAATCGGTTGCATGGATATTACCGAAGAAGGAGGCAGGTAAGACTGTAAAAAAACAACAACCCATGCAATTGTTTTATGCAATTGTGAGGGATAATTTTTTTTTTACAAGATATATTTTAAAATGCGTATAGAAAGGAACAGGTTGACTTGGAGGGATATAATCTGATGATATCCATTTGAGCAAACCAAGTTAACATATTGACATGAATTCAAGTGGTTTGTAAATTTTCCACTCATAGTTGTTTTGAGCCAAAGGGGTAGAGTACTTCTTGCAATCACATGATATAAATGTTTTATAGTAAAAAATAAAGTAATGGTTGCATTAATTTTAAAAATGGGGGAGAATCTGGGAGACAGCAGGAATGAGTAGCATCTGGTCTGAGATGTCTATAGGTCAGTGGTGGGTTGCTGCCGTTTCGCACCAGATTGGGCAAACCGGTAGCGGCTGTGGCGGGTGGCTCCGCACACCTGCCCAGACGCTTCTGTGCATGTGCAGAAGCACGTGCACGTGCACAAGCAAACTGGTAGCGATGGGATTTGGAATCTGCCCCTGCTATAGGTGGTCTAAAAACAAGTCTTCAGAACCTCAGTTGCATACCTCATCCACAGTGAAGAGGGTGATGTTGCTTTTTCCATGTAGAGAAAACATGCCTTAGGTCGTCAACAATACAATCTCCCAATACTTCTCTGCTTGTGTTCCTTGTCAGGACCCAGGGATTCATATAATGACATTAACAATTCATGCTTGACATTTTTTTTCATTGGGATTTATATTTTTGAGGCCCATTCCCTAGTGTTATCCAGTCCTTTGGAAGGACAACAGGGAAAATTGCTGTTCAATTTAGATCCTCCTCTCTCAGAGAATCATCAGATGTTGAGAGAAAGGATCACCCAGAAAAAATGGATTCAAAAATATAAATGGAGCAGAGAGTTGGAGAACATCAAGAGAAATAGTTGAGATTTAAGAATAACCAGTTGACCATCTAGTCTGGGCATTTGTAGTCCAGCCGCAGAATATTTTGACTCTAAAATGTTTCCCTTTTCCCAGAATTTCAGGGAGAGCTGGAATGTGTAGTAGAAGCAGATAGCACTGTAGCCAAATACTGTAAGCTTTCTTCTCTGTTTCAGTCTGAGCTTGTCTCTTAAGTCTTGCAGGGGAAGGGTTTTTCCATGTTTTACAATATTCCTAAGCAGAGAAGAAACCACAATTGTAACATTTGGGATTTGAAAGTTTGTTCATTAGTAGGAAATAGTGATTTCCATATATCAGGAATACACGCACCAACCCACCCCCAATAATGATTCCTTGGATTTTAAACTCAAAAAAAGTATATATTTTTTAAAGGAAGAAAATGCTGAGTGTCCTACAAAAAATTCTTTTGATTCCAACCACGTCAGCATCCCTTGTATCCCATCTTATGGAAAAGTTGCTCTGCCTTTTGAAGGATGATGAGCGAAGAATCCAGATGGTATGTTCTTGTGGTATATATGCAACCGTACAAAAGTTCTTTCGTATGGTATTCAACTTTGAAAGTTTAATCCTTTAACGAAGTCTTCAGAGCAATTGTGTTAACCGAAGTACCTGTTTTGAATCCATTTCTCCTTTGTAAATAGTTTGCTTTCTTTGGATGTTAAAAAAAGTCAGTTGAATAGAATTGTCCCTGACAAGTTTTGAATGTAAATATTCATACATTTAGAAAAATTACAGAATACAGAATAACAGAGTTGGAAGGGACCTTGGATGTCTTCTAGACCAGCGGTCACCAACTAGTGGTCCGTGGACCACTGGTGATCTGTGAGAAAATTTTGGTATTCCGCAGAAAAATTATTTGCATTTTTTTATATTGTAGTAAATCAGAGGTCCTCAAACTATGGCCCCTGGGACGGATATGTGCAATGAACGTTTGTGTTGCTGCAGAGAGCCTCCCCCTTTGGGGTCTTCTTGTGTGAGTCGGAGGGGGGCAGAAATTCCGACTTGGGGTCTGCTTCAGCCTCCTGATGAGGGTCTTTGGGTGAAGGCTGGAGGGAAGTGCTGCTGATGGCAAAGAACGGAGGGCCTTGTTCCAGTGGGACTGCATCATGGTCTGGAACTGGCTGACCATCTCAGCCTGCTGAGCCTCCAGGTGCTCAGCCTTGCATTCCTGCAGGTCTTCCCTCTGCTTGGAAAGCCTATGCTCCTAATCCTCAGTGAGGTGCTTCTGCTGAGCCTCCTTCTTGGTCAGATCCACTTTGAACTGAGCCAGCTGTTTTGCCAACTCTTTCCCGTGGTGGCTGCTTAGCTCCAAGAACTGTTTCCTGTTGGGGCCCTAAGGAGCCCAGGTAGGCAGGCAAGGCATGGCTTGGAGGGAAGGGGCGACTAGAGGCCGGCGAGGCGCCCCTTGACGTGAGTGACATCAAGTTGGCCACACCCATCCAGTCACATGACTACCTAGCACACCCACTCAGCCAGTCATTAGGCCGATCATATTAGTGGTCCGCAGGATTTAAAATTATGAATTTAGTGGTCCCTGAGGTCTGAAAGGTTGAGGACCCCTGTTCTAGACCAACCCCTTGTTCAAACAGGTGACTCTATACCCTCTATGGATTGGCCCTGGTCCACGGCTTGCTAGGAATTAGGCTGTGCAAGTAAGCAAAGTCCCATCTATGCACGCGTGGGACCTAGTCAACATATGAAACCCCCATCTCCACCCTAGTTCACAGAAAAACCGCCCTCCACAGAACCAGACCCTAGCACCCAAAAGGTTTGGAGCCACTGTCTTATACCATTCCGGACAAGTGGTTGTCTAATTTTTTGAAAACCTCCAACAATTGCTTAATGGATTGTAAGCCGTCCTGAGTCTCTGGAGAAGGGCGGCATATAAATCAAATTAAAAAAAAAAAGGAGCACCCATGACTTCCGGTGACAAGCTGTTCCATTGATTTATTGTTTCTCTTTATTTCTATTTTGGTTCTCTCTTTGATTAGTTTCCATCCATTGCTTCTTGTTCTGCCTTTAGGTACTTTGAAGAATAGGTTGATCCCTTCTTTTCTGTGACAACCCCTCAGATATTGGAAAATTGCTATCATGTCACCCCTTTTGAAAAGCTTGGCTAGTTTGCAAGTATGAGTGATTAACTAGATTTTTCTACACATAATCTCACCATATCATATTTGTTTGCCTCCTCAATAGATGAGAGACACTACTAGTTTTCCTCCCAGTACTAAAGGTTTATATTCCTGATTTGGAAATCAAACTAGATAGGCTCAAGACCACCATGCTTGTTCTTCCTCATTGAAAAGTCAAAATGGGAGAGAATTTGGGGCACAGAGGTCCAACATGGTTTTAGGATGCTCAAAATAAGTTTTACTAAACTTTTACTGATCCTTTTAAGGATCAAGGAATGCTATTTTCTTCAAAAGCACCAGCAATGAGAAGGCTTCACATGAACTTTTGTGGCTGTTTAAAAATTAGGGAGATTTCTTTTAATTATATAAGTTTCTCCCAAAGGACCTCCAGAAATGAGTATTGTTTGTTTAGCTTTATGACAGGAATAAAATAAGTTTGCCAGTCTTGTTTCAATTTCAGGTTGGTGCTTATTTACATTTTCAGGTTGCTGAAATAATTTCAGAGGCACGGGAAACCATTATGACAGTAGACAAGCAGCAAGATGCAAGTGAGATAAGAAAACAAGAGCTTAAGGTATGGAGAGATTCTTTAGTAATTTAATTTTTTTAAAAAAATGAAAGAACTATAACTGAATTATTGCATTTTTTTCCTGCAGCTTCTGAAAAATCTGAATGTTATTTCTCAGAAATGCAGAGAATTAAATTAATAGGATTGGAGAGGGCAAATTTTCAAATTCTTTTTTATAAATCTTGATAAAGATGGCAGTTGATTTTGATTTCCTGTGGTGTATGTAAGTACAAGTTGAAATAGAAGAAAATAAAATAGAAGGCTGGAGAGGGTGTTCAGGAGGCCTCCTTCGTTGAGGACACCTTCTAGCACATTGGGTTCATCTCCCAGCTGCAAGGAGAGCCTTGGCTATTGTTGTGTACATCCTGTTAACCTCAGTGTTAGTTTGAGTTCCCTTCACCAAGCCACCCTTGCACTTGCTTTGAAAAGGGCAGTTGATCCAGATCATGGTGACCAAGTTGTAGGGTGGGTCATCTGGCCATGGACATATTCCCTCCATTGAATCAATATTTGGCTGCTCATTAGCTGAGCCAAATTGAGATTTGCTTTTGCACAGGGAGTGCTCTAAAACTATATTAAATAAGATGTTACCGTTAGTTTTCTTAGTCTTTTCAAAATGGTAAGCTCAACTGTTGTATTGTCCACTGAAATGGTTACTCTCAGTGGTTTTTTTTTATTATTACTTGAAGACTTCTTCATCCAGGTGTTTGCTGAGAAACCGGTGAACAGTTTTTGTATCTACTTTAATTTCTTTTCCTCCCTTTTTTATATTGTTTTAAAACACCTTTATTGTATACTTTACTGTGTTTTATTTTATTTTTATGCTACTTTATATATGCTATTGTATGCTACTTTATATCTTACAAAGTATTTCAAAGGACTATTTTCACTGAGAGAAGCACGAAGTCATATGAAATGATGGTATTTTTAATATTCATGTTGCATAGATTTCATACCAGTAGAGGTTCCTGATTCAGATTCTGATGAGGTAACAGTATTTGTCCAATCTTAGTTGATTTCAGGAGCTGAGAAGCATCTAGTTCTTTTGATATGAGCATGGGAGACCAGAAAATTCCAAGCTTATGGACTAGATTGGAAAGACAAAAAATACTTTTTGCAAGTAGGCAGTGATAGAATTTATTTATTTATTTATTTTTCAATTTATATACCGCCCTTCTCCCTAAGGACTCAGGGCAGTGCACAGCCAGAATTAAGAACATGAACTACAAATATTAAGAACAATTAAAATATATATAAATTTGGCCCAAAAATTTAAAAATCACAAACCAATTAAAACATTTAAAAAATTTAAACATTTCTTCTTAAGCCAGCCCAGCTTGCTGGAAAAAGTAGGTTTTAAGGGCACGGCGGAAGGCACTGAGGTCTTGGATTCTCCTTATCTCTGGGGGCAACTGATTCCAGAGGGTAGGTGCCCCCACAGAGAAGGCTCTCCCCCTGGGGGTCACTAGCCTACATTGTTTGGCTGATGGCACCCTGAGGAGGCCCTTTCTGTGGGAGTGCACGGGTCGATGGGAGGTCATCGGTAGCAGCAGGCGGTCTCGAAGATAGCTAGGCCCTATGCCATGGAGCGCTTTAAAGGTGATAACCAACACCAATTCATTGCCACTGTCAAGAAAATGGGATGCATGCAGGAATCAGCAGTCAGGGTAATTGAGATGTCTGCTTTTTGTACAAGCCATAATATAATACCCAGTGTCTCCAGGGCATAATTTCTGTTTTCTTTCCAGCTGGCAGAAATAAAAGTGAAACTCATGGAAGCAAAGGATATGTTGGAGAAGTGCATAGCCATGCAAGACTTCAGCCATGCTTCTGTGTTAAAGGAGAAGATTATAGAGCTGGAAGGTATAAAGAGTGGCTTGTTGAAAGAGGCGGAAGAATCCAAAACTAAAGAGATATGCATGGAAAAGGTTCTGTATTTTACACTTCTAGTCTTTTCAGTGTTTTCACATTTACATGTTAAGAACTGTGTATGTGATGAAATGTCTTTTTTCAAACTGTGTTTGAAATGGCTTTTTAGAAGAGGAAGAGAATATTTGTAGTTTGGACTTGAACTGTGAAGTCCTTGATGTGGAGTACTTCAGCACTGAAGATATTACTTAGTTGGGTAATGAAGAAAACAATCAAGCTCAGAAAACAGCGAGGACTCCACAGGAAGAGGAACCTGAAAATCCTACTATGACCTCTGATGCTAATGGTCCCTATTAAAAAAGAAATGACCCAGCATATTTCTGTATCTACCTATGTATAATACCTAGTTTTTTACACATGGGTTATTTCTCATGTACAAGGGCTAGGAAACAAATCTAAACTCTGTATCATTGCAGAACAAAACTAGATGTGAAATATGGGAATTAGAGTAATTGTTGCTGGAAGGAGGCTCTTGCTTTGGAACAATCTGCAGCTAGAAAGGATCTTAAAATGGCCCATAGTTTGAGCAGACCATTTTCTTCAGTTGGAGTCAATGATAAATATAGGGTCAATTTTGCTTGATTTCCTGTAGAAACAAATTGTTAATTCTGTTGAATGCTGCTCACTTTTGTTCTTGGTTACTAGAAAGCATCATAGATATTTGGGCAGACCGAAATCCTGAACTAAACTATGATGCTTTTATTTTAAAAGAGTGATCCAGAAACACTTCTGAAGTGTTTGATGATGTGCAATCAACTTCTGAAGCAGATCTCACTTTCCAAAGGGTTAGGACCTACACTGGATGGAATAATTGAATCCCTGGTATGTGGCAACCTTATGATATATATCACAATATAGAAGATCTGTGCTGAGCAGGAACAGGTATATGTGGTCTCAAATACTTTTTTCTATCTCAGGTAGCTATTCTTGTTCTGCATTCTATTGTGCATGTATATCCACAAGAGACAGCTAAGGACCAAAAATGAATTAGCTTGAACTGGATAGAATTTCATCTTGCAGGCACTTCACACAGCTTTTCTACTTCATCCCTCCATTGGATTACACATGGAATCAGTTTTAGTTTCTGAGCAGTTCCAGCTTTTATATCAGTTAGAGATTCATTATTTTTCTATTTATGAAGTTAGATCGTGTCCTTTTCTTATATAGTTCTTTCAAACAAATCTGAGCAAACCATCTGTCTACTTGACCACCAGTGTGAGCGTTTGTTAAAATCAGTTCATGCTTTTTTGTTTTTGTTTTTATTTGCAAAAGCATCCTCAAGAGAAGGTTAAAGAAGTTTGCCCCTCTATCCTGGCTTTTTAAACATCCCCTGTGGTTATCCTGGTCTCTTCAGTTACCAATATATCTTAGCTAGCAAGCAGCTCAAGGTTCTCTTTTGATCAATATGTCTTACTATGTTTGTTCTTCTAGATAATCCCAGGAATTACTAATATCCATCCTGCTGTGCGAAACATGGCGGTGCTGTGCTTGGGCTGCTGTGGCCTGCACAGCAAGGAGTTTGCAAGTCAGCGCCTCACTTTGCTGTTGCAAGTAAGTAGGTTTCATTTCTCATGAAATGTCTGATAGACATTGGGAACCCTGAGGAAAAAGAGTTCCTGTTGCCACAGGTATTCTTGAGTCCAAAAGAGTAGTAAAATGTGTGAAGGGGGCCCAGAGAAACTCCACTTTGCTTTCAGTAGGCATAAATTGATTTGGTTGGCTTTCAAGTTCAGTGTCAGGTCCTGCAATGCTGGCGAACTAAGCAAAACATTAGTACCTTGGAAAGATCTTTGTTGCTAGGAGAGTCTGATGTACCAGACTCTTTAAAACCTATCAAGTAACACTCCAAATAACCTATTGTAATTAAAGGGAAGTTACTTAGACTCTCTTTCTCACACTTCTTCCCTCCTGGGATTGAGAGATCTGTCTCGTAAGTAGATGGGAGCCACTACGTTGGCATCCTGGAATTTTAAAGAAGGACCAGTGTTGCTTTATATAGAGGCAAGTGGATGGGTGGGCTGCAGAGGAATAGTCAGCTTGTAGAAAACATTTGCCATTTACAATTGGCCACAAGTTCTATGTAATGATCTTGCTGGGAATTATAACTGGGAAGTGGAACTTCTAACTAAAAAGAAGGCAAACCTGGACCACCAAAATGCTGCAAACAGCTGTGGTCTTCATTTCCTACCTTCTCCCTTTCACATTCTGTTTAAAATAAATCCTATGCAGGAAAACTCATACTTTTCAATTGTAGCATCAGCATCTATTCAAGGCCTGATGTTCTGAATGTTGGAATTGAAACATTGGAAACATTTCTTTCAATTGCCCTACATCAGGGGTCTCCAAATTTGGCAACTTTAAGACTTGTGGACTTCAACTCCCAGAATTGAATTTTGGGAGCTGAAGTCCACAAGTCTTAAAAGTTGTCAAGTTTGGAGATACCTGTCCTATATCCATGGTAGAACATATTCTGGAGGGTGTAATACAGGGTAGAGTAGTTTCCTAGGGTTGGGGCTGTGACTTGTTCCCTCAACCCAGGGATGGGCAAATGTGGCTCTTTTACAACCTGTGGTCTTCAACTCCCAGAATTCCTGAGCCAGCTTGGCTGTGTCAGGTTGAAGTCCACAGGTTGTAAAAGAGCCACATTTGCCCACCCCTGCCTCAACCAGTTTGAGGCTGCAGAGGCATTAGCAAAAGGGGTTGATTGGGAAACAACTGAAAAAGATTTGGGGGGGGAGGGGGGTGCTAAGGATGGGAATAGAAGAAAAAAGATAAAACTCCAATTTCTATTCTGAAATAACTTTCCAGATAGCCAAACTGCTGGCAACATTTCTTGGCAGTATGACCAAATGCTGACTGCCCAGTTCTAGGCTACTTTGAGGGTCTGTGGTTGGAGTATTGAAACACATGGAAGCTCCTTGTGTATTGGAAGTCCCCTGCTTCAGTTTCTATCTTCAATTTTTACATTTCACTAGAAATTGGCTATTTTGCTTCTGTCTTGATTGCATGCTTGAAGGAACATGCAGGTTTTGAGAAGGCCATTCGTCAACTTCAGATTTATAGCCTAATTTGGAACTGCTTTAAAGAGTCTGAGAAGCGGGTCAAAGTGGCTTTTTTTTATGGCTCAACCAATGAATTATAGTTTAAATTATATGAATTCATAGGTCCTGTTTGGTCTTTCTAATCCTATTCAGGTATTGCAAATTGATGAAATGAAGGTAAAATTGAGTGCTTTAAAGGCACTGTTTGACCAGGTAATGATATTTGGAATAGAACCATTCAAAGACAGAAAAGTTCAAACTGGAAATGAAGAAAATGAGAGTGAGAAAACTAAGGAAACAGAAGAAGAAACAGCTACCACTCACAACCTTCTTCAGCTTCTTTCTGGGTTTCTAGATAGTGAGGTATGATTGAAACCAGCAAATATGGATGTAAATTTTAATTTCATGTGTGGAAGAATATAAAGAGAAAATTTGAGCAAAATATTTTCCTGACTGGTACTAGCAACATAAAAAATGCATGAAAAAACTAAGAATGCTAACAATGTCAGTTATACATCACTTATCTGATGAGAGACATGTTGAAATAATCATGAGAGCTTTTTTAATTGCTTCAGATTAACAACTTCTAGTGACTGTTCAGAGGTATAACTGCACTGAAAAAAGTGGCTTATGACTGATTTTCATACTTAAATTGCAACATCCCCATGGTCACATGATGAGAATTCGAGCACTTGGCAATTGGCATGTATTTATGACCATTGCAATGCATGTGATTGCCATTTGTGACCTTCCCATCCAGCTTCCAACAAGCATTGTCAATGGGGAAAGCCAGATTTGCCTAATGACCACATGATTCACTTAACAACTGCAGTGATTTGCTTAATAACTGTGGCAAAAAAAGGTTGTAAAATGGAGCAAAACTCACTTAACAATTGCCTTGCTTAGCAGTGGAAATTTTGGGCTCAGTTGTGATTGTAAATTGAGGACTATCTTTAAATGCAGTCTTGCAGAATAAAACTTAGGGTAGGTGTTGCAGCTCCAATTTCCTGTGGAATAATTACTGGAATACACTTGTGTAAATCTCTTCTCCAGTTTTCAGAACTTAGAACTGAGGCTGCTGAGGGACTGGTGAAGCTCATATTTTCTGGCCGGCTAATCAGTGCTAAGCTTCTTTCTCGACTGGTTTTGTTGTGGTATAATCCAATGACAGAAGAGGATACACGTCTCCGACATGCCTTGGGAGTTTTTTTCCCTTTATTTGCATATTCAAATAGGTATAGTCTGTGTATTTGTATATATCTGTGTGTAGTTTCTTTTTTTATACAGGTAGTCCTCAGCTTACAACAGTTCATTTAGTGACTGTTCGAAGTTACCACGGCACTAAAAAAAATAACATGACCATTTTTCACACTTATGACCATTGCAGCATCCCCATAGTCATGTGATCAAAATTCAGACACTTGGTAACTGACTCATATTTATGACAGTTGCAGTGTCTTGGGGTCATGTGATCACCTTTTGCCACCTGACAAGCAAAGTCAATGGGAAAACCAGATTCACTTAACAATTGTGTTACTAACAACAACTGCAGTGATCTACTTAACTGTGGCAAGAAAGGTCGTAAAAGGAGCCTTGGTGGTGCAGTGGACTAAAGTGCTGTTAAGTAGCACTTAATTGCCAGCTGCCTGCAATTACTGAAAGTTCAAATCTCACCAGGCTCAAAGTTGACTCAGCCTTCCATCCTTCTGAGGTAGGTAAAATGAGGACCCGGATTGTGGGGGCAATAAGCTGACTTTGTATAAAAAAGAACACCGCTTGGGAGGGGCCAAAAGCCCTACTAAGCAGGTATATACAAAAGTATGACAGCTATTGCTTAATGCATTCTAAGCCTCCCTGAGTCTCCGGAGAAGGGCGGCATATAAATCGAACCAATAAATAAAATGGGCAAAATTCATTTAACTTGTCTGGCTTAGCAGCAAAAGTTTTGGGCTCAGTTGTGGTTGTAAGCAGAGGTGGTATTCAGCAGGTTCTGATGAGTTCTGTAGCAGAAATTTTGAGTAGTTCGGAGAACCAGTAAATACCACCTCTGACTGGCCCCGCCCCCATCTATTCTCTGCCTCCCGAGTCCCAACTGATCGGGAGGAAACGGGGATTTTGCAGTAACTTTCCCCTGGAGTGGGGAGTAAATGGAGATTTTACAGTATCCTTCCCCTTCCACGTCCACCAAGCCATGCCACGCCCACAGAACCGGTAGTAAAAAAATTTAAATCCCACCATTGGTTGTAAGGTGAGGACTACCTGTATTTTAAATAGCTCAAAGTGAATTTAATTGAAAAGAAAAAAATACAGTGAGGTTTTTTAATTTGAATAATAATAACTGCTTAACCATGTGATTTGCTATATGTTTTCTTAAAAACAATCTGTTGAATTTTTTACTGGGTGTACATCAATCCTATCGTCCAGATACTTCTAAATATTTTTTTACATGAGCAGCTTACTGTGGTTTAGTTTGTAAGGCTGTTGGGTATCTGTATACCATATGCTATATAAAAGCAGAAGGACCCACAGTAAGATTTATATTAATTACTGTTTTTAGAATATTAGACTATCTTTTTGCTGTTTGCTGTCATTTGCATCTGATGCCACTTTCACAAGAGACCTTATTCTTTCATCTGGACATAGAATTGGTTTCTCTTATGTTAGTTGGAAAATTGATGCAGTTGGGTGCATTTGATGTTGTGTTGTGTTGTGTTAAAGCCTTACCTGTTACATTTTAAAAATGCAGAACCAATCAGGAATGCTTTGAAGAAACTTTTCTTCCAACGTTGCAAATATTATTTAATGCTCCAGCTTCATCACCATTGTCAGAGGTTGATGTAGCTAACGTTGCTGAACTTCTGGTGGATCTAACAAGGCCTAGTGGATTGAATCAACACTTTCAGAACTGTCAGGTAGGGTAAATCGTATGTGAGGAGGCTGTTTTGTTTGATCTGAGATTAGAAAGCCGTCAAAATCTGGGTTAAAGCCTCCTACTCCTTGCAGTAATGCTTTTGTTGAAATTGTGGACAATTTATACTTGGACAATTACCATATTGTAATGGCTTTTTCAGGGTTTGACAGTTCATGATAATTTAGCGCTGAAAATATGCAATGAAATTTTGACGGATCCAAGTGCGCCAGATGTCCGGATATATGCAAAAGCTCTCTGTTCCTTAGAATTCAGTAAGGATTTCACAAATGACCTCATGGATTTATTTGAGGATATTCTTGTGGTAAGCCATAGCCTAATGATCCACAAACACAGATTTAGTGGGTTTCTTGTAAAATTTCTGAGGCATGTCTTAGAGTGAGTGTGTGAGAAGAAACAATATTTGCCCTCTAAAATTTAATGTCTCCATTCTCCAAAAACTTGAGTTTGCAAAAACTAAGAATTGATGACACGGGTCCAATAAACATGTGGCGGCACTAATCCTACCCAGAACCCTGTCCACATCCTCGGGAGCCACAGGATCAAACTCCTCCCAGATAATATTCTCAAGACCTGCCCCTGTCTCCTCCCCTGAACTCATCCAATCGGAGTCCAAGCCATCCCGAATCCGAGCGACTTTATCATGCAGGAATTGCACAAAATCCTCAGTGCGGCTGAGGATGATAAAATGGGAATGATAGGGGAAGAAAAAGTGCAGATTAATTTAGTCATTTTCTATAGGATGCATCCTCAATCTTTATGCAGCCTTAGGTAGACATTACCCTCTCCTTTTCCATGATTCTAAATGAAGAAATAGGGGCACTCACTCCAGTGTCAG
This sequence comes from Arizona elegans, assembly GCA_022577455.1. NCBI lineage: Eukaryota > Metazoa > Chordata > Lepidosauria > Squamata > Colubridae > Arizona > Arizona elegans. The sequence continues at coordinate 53,043,047 of JAKOOJ010000009.1, forward strand.
ATCTCAGATTCTTTTGGCCTGATTCTTAAGATATGGGTGTTTTGCAGCAGGGTCTACCTTGACTCTTTGAGCCCTTCCCCAATCCGTATGGACCCTGGTGTAGTCTTGTTAGCCTTCTATGTTGTTATCTTCTCATCCTCTTCCTCATCCTACTATCTCTTGGGGAATTTGTCAGAATGAGCGGAGGAGAACTTGAGTGAGCCTAAGTGCCAGGCACTCTGTTGAAAACTTCTCCTGTGCCTATCCTTTGGAGGCAATGGGGAGTGGTCCTTGGACTTAATAGTGTTGAGATCCCTGTCAAACTTTTGTGGGGCAAAGTTGAGAAAGAAACAAGTCATAGTTGCTGGATTCTTGACTCCATCTCTATGGGCCGAAGGGGTTGCTGTTGGCCAAGAGCTGCTTCAACCCATTCCATTCAAATTTGCTTGCAACGCTCCCCTCCACAGTGCCTACTCTCAGTTTGAGAAGGCCATAAGTCAGGGAATCACATGAAAAAGCTAAAAATCTTCATTGGGGAATCATATTTATTTCTTAACAGCCTCTGAGTGTATTTCACAGATTCAGTTTCCAAGTATTAATAAAATTATCCCATGTTATTTGCAGTAATATACTATTCATAGAGAGAGATTATTTGCGTTTCTATTTGTTAATGAACTTCTTAGCCCAACATTCAATTCCAGCACCAACACATGTATAGGATCAACAAATGCTCATTATGTACACTTCTAAATAAGCTTATCTTGACTTCTCTATTACAGACAGTAAAAGATAAAATGTCTTTAAAAATGGTTGAAAAAGTGAAGAACAACTTAAACAAAGGAAACCCTGTTGATGGACATCTTTCAAAAGAAAAGGGCACTGCAGAAGTAACTGAAAACAATTTGGACTGCAATAAATCATGTATGTCCACTCATCAAAATAAGGAAGGTAACACAAAGAACATACTGTACTGTATTTTTTGAATTCTTTAGAGGATAATCTCTAGATAGGGTGGGAAATGGGGTATGGGAGAATTGTGTGCTATGGTTGTATTACAGGGGTGGAGGAATTGCTCAATTTTTACATAATACCCTAATCATGTGAATTCATGGATGACTTTTATGTTGGCATTAATATGTTGCCCTGAATATTTGGACTGGAAGCCCTAGTCCAGGTATGTTTCACTTCTGTCTCTTCTTTAGTGGTTGTCCTGAAGCCCTGCCTTCCAGGATTGCTGAACACAGCACTGTTTATGCTCCTTTTAAGTGTGTGTGGGGAGGGGGAGGGGAGGAAAAATGAGTCTGTCAGATCCCTATCGTGATACTGCCATTCAAGTAGGGAGGGAACCTCGGATTCTTTTACTCACTTATTCCTGTAATTCCCTAGTTTATAACTTTTACCCTGTCACATATTCTGCCCTGTGCTTTGATTTACCTTGGGGGATGTACAAGGGGAGAGGACCATCTGTTTTCTCTCAATTTGGAAGCCTCAAGAAGAAACACATGGGAATCCACAATATCTTTGCAGCTGTGGATTAGCTCATTCAACATCAAACAGAGGAGGGGTTTCTAACCACTTTATCATAACAGAATTGCCTGGGGGGAACTCAGACCCTGCTTTGCATTGTCTTGCATTCATTTCCTTTCACAAAAAGTTTCTTTTGAAATGCTAAAGTTTTCAGAGTCAATGCTTTCTTGAACAGGAGGGAGAGGCAGGACCTTACAGAGTCATTGACTCATATGTTGGTTGGGAAATAGGTTGTTTAGATAGAATAGAATAGAATAGAATAGAATAGAATAGAATAGAATAGAATAGAATAGAATAGAATAGAATAGAAAATAGAACAGAACAGAACAGAACAGAATAGAATTTTTTATTGGACACGTACGGAATTTGTCTTGGTGCATATGCTCTCAGTGTACATAAAAGAAAAGATCAAGAATCATGGTACAACACTTAATGATAGTCATAGGGTACAAATTAGCAATTGGGAAACAATATCAATATAAATCGTAAGGATACAAGCAACAAAATTACAGTCATACAGTCATAAATGGAAGGAGATGGGTGGTGGGAACGATGAAAAGATTAATAGTAGTGCAGACTTAGTAAATAGTTTGACAGTGTTGAGGGAATTATTTGTTTAGCAGAGTGATGGCATTTGGGAAAAAACTGTTCTTGTGTCTAGTTGTTCTGGTGTGCAGTGCTCTATAGCGTCATTTTGAGAGTAAGAGTTGAAACAGTTTATGTCCAGGATGTGAGGGGTCTGTAAATATTTTCACAGCCCTCTTTTTGACTTGTGCAGTATACAGGTCCTCAATGGAAGGCAGGTTGGTAGCAATTGTTTTTTCTGCAGTTTTAATCCTCTGAAATCGGTGTCTGTCTTGTTGGATTGCAGAGCCAAACCAGACAGTTATAGAGGTGCAGATGACAGACTCAATAATTCCTCTGTAAAACTGTATCAGCAGCTCCTTGGGCAGTTTGAGCTTTCTGAGTTGGTGCAGAAAGAACATTCTTTTTTTTTTAAAGTTTTTTTTAATTTTTTAGACAAACACACATACAAACATACAATGTATTTTCTTTGAACAGAGTATTTGGCTAGTTCACAAATTTAGACAGCATTTAATCATTTCAATTAAATTTACCATTTCTATATTTCCTTTTTGTCATATTTATTCCTCATCTATTTTTTAAAAAAACCAATATTACCCTTCATCCTCATCTCTAATCTTAATCAAATTCAATGTTTCCCTTCTATTCTATATTATATCCCTGCCCATTGTCATCTATTTTTATATCCATCCTCACATTGGCTAATTTGTAATATTACAATTGTTTAATACAAATTCAACATTTTAATATAAATCAGTTAGTTATATAACTACCTTTTTTGTATATTAATCAATATGAACATGAATATTCCAATTATTTCCATGCAATCCAATTTCTTACAAATCAATTAACTATATTTACCAATAATAATAAATCAAATAATTTTCCCCATATTTTCCTCCAAACCACAACTTAATCATTTCTACTTTCATCACAATATACAATTAAAAATATTTCAATCGTTACTATTTCCCTAATTAAATTTAAAAATGTTCTAGCTGTTATCCAAGCTACAACTTAATCCTTTTTACTTTCACCATCATATACCATTAAAGGTATTTCAATTGTTACAGTTTATACTTATTCATATTTCTAAAAAAAATAAAAAACTTGTCTTTTGTCTAGATTTCAAAAATACAAAACAAATATTCCAATTATTATTCATTTCATTTTTACAATCATATAATTTCCCATTTATTTCTTACTACTATTCATTTTTTTTTCCCAGGTGGCACGCCCTGGGCCTTCGGCTGATGCTATGCAATGCCAGGTCCGTGGTAAATAAAGCCCCCCTCATTTGTGATCTTGTTCAGGAGGGGGGAGCGGACCTGGCGGGTATTACGGAGACCTGGTTGGGCCAGGAGGGGGGGTCCCTCTCGTAGAGATGTGCCCACCCGGTTTCTGGGCATTTCATCAGCCAAGGTCACAGGGGAGGGGGTGTGGCAGTTATCATTAAAGAGGGTCTTGGTCCGAGGGAGGCCACTGTTCCTCAGACGGCTGAATGTGAGTCCCTCCTTGTGAAGTGGGGTCATGGGGTGCAGATGGGCCTGCTGCTTACGTACCTGGCTCCCTGCCACGTGGCAGCGGCCTTGCCTGAACTACTCAACGTTATAGCCACAGTGGCGGTTGATACCCCTAGGCTTATGGTCATGGGGGATTTCAACCTGCCATCCGTCGGTGAGGCGTCTGAGGTGGCTCAGGAGTTCATGGCTTCCATGACGGCCATGGACCTGACCCAATTAGTTCATGGCCCTACTCACATGGGGGGAAACACGCTGGACCTGGTTTTTGTCTCTGGTCAGTGGCTGAGTGGTCTCGAGATAGGGGATATAGCGATCGAGCCCTTGTCATGGTCAGATCACTCCCTTCTTCGCTTTGAACTTCGAACTGCTGCACCCTGCCGCAGAGAGGCGGAACCGATGAGGTGGTTCCGCCCCAGGCACCTGATGGACCCGGATAGCTTCCAGACGGAGCTTGGGCCATTTCCTGAGGCTCTGGCACACGGCTCGACTGAAGACCTAGTGGCCGCCTGGGATAGGGCGGCCGCTGGAGCTTTAGACCAGGTCGTGCCTTTGCAGCCTCTAACCCGGCGTCGATCTCACCTGGCTCCCTGGTTCACCGAGGAGCTGAGGGAGATGAAACGCCGGAAAAGATGCCTGGAGAGCAGTTGGAGGGCCAGCCATTCTGAATCTGACCGAACACTGGTAAGGTCTCATATTAAGACCTACCTGGTGGCAATAAAAGCGGCAAAATGTAACTATTTTTCCGCTCTTATTGCGTCATCAGATAATCGCCCGGCCGCCCTGTTTACGGAGACCCGTTCCCTACTCCACCAGGAAGCGCGGGAGGACCCCTTGGAGGGTAGAGCCGAGGACTTTGTACAATATCTGTATGACAAAATCGCTCAGATTCGGGAAAATTTGGACTCTGACTGGGTAGATTCAGGAGGGAGGATGGAAGCAAGTCTTGAGAATATTACCTGGGAAGAGTTTGATTCTGTGACTCCGGAAAACGTGGACAAGATACTGGGCAGACTGAGGGCGGCCACATGTTTATTGGACCCGTGTCCCTCCTTGCTGGTGCTGGCCTCTTGGGAGGTTACACGAGGCTGGCTCCAGGGGATTATAAATGCTTCATCGGGTGAGGGTGCCTTCCCCGCCGCCTTGAAGGAGGCGGTGGTGAGGCCTCTCCTCAAGAAGCCCTCCCTGGACCCGGCAGTATTGGCTAATTATCGTCCAGTCTCCAACCTTCACTTTGTGGCGAAGGTTGTTGAGAGTGTGGTTGCGCAACAGCTTCCCCAGTACCTGGATGAAACGTCGTATCTGGATCCATTCCAGTCGGGTTTCAGGCCTGGGTACAGCACGGAAACGGCATTGGTCACATTGGTAGATGATCTCTGGAGGGCTCAGGACAGGGGTTGCTCCTCTGTCCTGGTCCTGTTAGATCTCTCAGCGGCTTTTGATACCATCGACCATGGTATCATGCTGCACCGGTTGGAAGAGCTAGGGGTGGGGGGCACCGTGTTGCAGTGGTTCTCCTCCTTTCTCTCCGACCGGTCGCAGTCTGTGTTGACGGGGGCAGAGGTCGACCCCGAGGCCCCTTGTATGTGGGGTGCCACAGGGATCGGTCCTCTCATCCCTTTTGTTCAACATTTATGTGAAGCCGCTGGGTGAGATCATCTGTGGTTTTGGGGTAAGTATCATCAGTATGCTGATGATACTTAACTGTACATCTCCACCCCAGACCACCCCAATGATGCCCTTGAAGTGATGTCCCGGTGCCTGGAGGCTGTACGGATCTGGATGGGGAGGAACAGACTCAGGCTCAACCCATCCAAGACCGAGTGGCTGTGGTTTCCGACGTCCCAATATAGTTAGTTGGTGCCATCACTGACTATTGGGGACGAGTCATTGCCCCCCACGGAGAGGGTTCGCAACTTAGGCGTCCTCTTGGACTCACGGCTGTCTTTAGAAGAGCACTTGACGGCTGTGGCCGGGAGATCTTTTTATCAGGTTCGCCTGATTCGCCAGTTGCGTCCCTTTCTGAATTGGGACTTGTTAAATACGGTCACTCATGCCCTCATCACTTCACGCCTGGACTACTGAAATGCTCTCTACATGGGGCTCCCCTTGAGGAGCACTCAGAGGCTCCAGCTGGTCCAGAATGCGGCCGCGCGGGTAGTTATGGGAGCAGCATGGCGCTCCCATGTGGCTGCCCTCCTGCGCGAGCTGCACTGGCTCCCGGTGGTCTTCCGGGTGCGCTTCAAGGTCTTGGTTACCACCTTTAGAGCGCTCCATGGCTTAGGACCGGGGTACTTACGAGACCGCCTTCTGCCACCAATAGCCTCTCACCGCCCAGTATGCTCCCATAGAGAGGGGCTTCTCAGGGTGCCGTCAGCCAAACAGTGTCGACTGGCGGCCCCCAGGGGGAGAGCCTTTTCTGTGAGGGCACCCACCATCTGGAACGAGCTCCCCCCAGAAATACAGAAGTTCCCAGATCTGCACACTTTCCGCCGTGCCCTCAAAACATTCCTGTTTCAGCAGGTCGGCCTGGCCTAACTTTCCCTTTATATTGCTTCTGATTTTGTTTTAAACTGGGATGTCTTGAATTATCTAGGACCAGAGTGTTTAGTATATTTTAATTGGTTTTTTAAACGTTTGTATTACATGTATTTTTATCTTTCGCTGTTCACCGCCCTGAGTCCCTCGGGAATAGGGCAGTATATAAATTTAATTAATTAATAAATGAATAAATAAATAAATAAATAATATTTCAATTCTAAATATATATAACATTTTTCTCTCTCTTTTCTTTTTCTGTCTTCCCATTTTTATTTTTGCCTTTTTCTTTCTCCTTTTTTTCTTTTGTGTTTTAAAATCTTGAACTCTCCTCTTTTGCCCTAAATTTCCCATTGTTTCCCATCTCTTTTCTCCTTTTCTTATCTCTCCACTATTTATCCCACTGTTTATCCCAGTGTAATCATTCTGTGTTTCACACATCTGGATTTTTCTATTTTGCCCTGCATTTCCTGTTTTTCATCCTTTACCTCTCTTTTTTTTTCTTTTCACTGTTAATCCCAGTGTAATCATTTGAATTTTTTGAGTTCTTTATATGCCACCCTTCTTTCCTTCTTTGTCTCTTTCCGCCCTTCCTGTTTTTCCCTTTGTTAATCCCAATGTAATCTCTAAAAACCTCCTTTTTATTATTACTATTTACATATTCAATTATTTTTTTAAAATTAATCTCATTGTCTTTGTCTTCTTTATTTTCAGTCTCTGTATCTTGCTTCTCCGTCTTTGTTTCCTTGTTAGCTTGAGCATGCTCTATCTCAATTTTTGAATCCTCAAGTTTCGATTCTCTATGTAACATTATAATTATTCCTCTTATTTCCTCTTTCCATGATGAGTACATCATTTCCATCATTTCTCTAATTTCCTGCACCATTTTGTTATTTCTGTGTTAATATTGTTCCAGTTTTAAAAGTTTCAGTTTTTTTTCCAAAGTCAAGCCGCTTACAGACAAAGCAATCCTCCCCAAAAGTTCTCACGACTATTATCACTGATGTAGTTCAAAATTTTCCAAGACAAAGATTTCAAATTGCAATGAACTTTTTTCTCCTGAAGATGTCTCTCTACAATCCACAGTTCTCTTAATTGTTTAACAGTATCCATTTGGTATCAATCCACGTTAACAATCTAGCTTCTTTTTTCTTCTTTTTAACTTTGAAAATCCCAAGTCAATTTTATAGTCCAGTCCAAATTAAACAATACTTTTCCCCTCTTTTTTCCCCCCTCTTTTATTTACCTTTAGGAATACAGCACTTCTGTTGCAGGGCTTAATATCCAATTGTCTTTTATTTTTTTTAGCATTCAAAAAGAAAGGATCTATTTATTTTCTTTCCAATCCTTTAGCTAATTTTGGAGTTACTTCTTCTAATTCTTAAAATTTTCCAGATAATTTTGTTCAAAAGTCAATTTTCTTTTCGGGTTTTTGTCCCTTTAAATTCCGCTTACTTCTTCTTTTCTTTCCCCGTGCCCGTTAGCCGCTATTTCTATGCTGGGGGTTTTAGGGTTAAAAATATTTTTATTGTTGTTGTTCCGCCTGTGGGTTGGCTGTCACTCACCCAGCTTCAAAAACTCTGTTACAATCATCACTCCTGCTCAATACTCAATACTGGTTGCCCCAGCTTCTTGACAGCCGCAATGGCTGCCACCCACACTGCGGAGTCGGAGAGAGATTCCTCTGACTTTTGAGGAACTTGCCTGTTCCTCTTGGTCTTCTGAGGTGCCTCTCCTTCTTCTCCGTCCCTATAGGATGGTTCCGGTCTGAAAACCCCTCGGCAACAGTTCGTCAGTCCAGGTTTTAGCGGGGCTCATCAGAGCCCGCTAATTCCCGACTATCTCACCACGATGCTTCCGGTCGAATCAGAAAGAACAGAAAGACTTTCTCCTAAAGTCCACCACCATTTCTACGGGTTTGAGTGTGTTCAGTTCCAGATTGTTCCGGTCACACCATGAGGCTAGTTGTTCAACCTCCAGTCTGTATGCGGATTCATCATTCTCGAATGAGATCCTATTGTGTCATCTGCGAACTTCAGTAGTTTAACAGATGGATCGTTAGAGATGCAGTCATTGGTATACAGAGAGAAGAGAAGTGGGGAGAGCACACAGCCTTGGGGAGCCCCTGTGCTAATTGTACAGGTATCTGATGCGATTCTGCTTAGCTTTACCTGCTGCTTCCTGTTTGTTAGGAAGCTTATGATCCACTTGCAAGTGTGTTCAGGTACCTGTAGCTGGTTTAGCTTAGTTAGAAGTGTGTCTGGAATGATGGTATTGAATGCTGAATTAAAGTCTACAAAGGACCCTTGCATAGGTCTTTGGAGATGCAAGATGTTGTAGGATGTAGTGCAGAGCCATATTAACAGCATCATCTGTCGATCTATTTGCTCGGTTATGAACCTGTTGTGGCCCGCCAGCGGCCTGCGTGGATTGTTGCTGATCCTGACGACGAGGCTGGTATGGTGCTGCGCCAGCAGCCTGTGCAGCCGGCACTCGAGTCAGACAGCGAGGAGGCTGAAGAGGATGTGGTGCCAGAGGCAGGGATTCAGTCAGGGCCTTCAGAACCTCCAGAGGCTCCTTTAAGTGAAGAGGATGAAGAGGAGGAGCCACTTCTCAATGCACAGCACGCAGAACTGCCAAAAGGCAGGAGTGGTTCCTCAGGAGGAGGTCTCCTCGAGAGTAAGGCTTGGGGCTAATTGGCCACTCCCTTAGCCTATTTAAGAAAGTACTCAGCTGGTAACAAGCTGCAGGAAATAACTTTCGTTCGCTAATCATCGTGTTGGGATGTCTCTGCAATCTTGCTTCTGGGCTTTCTGCTAACTCTAGTAAGACTGAATATCTTATTTTTTTAAAATTAAATTATTGGGGTGTTTTAATCTGTCTGGGCGAAAATGATTTAATTTGATTTTATTCTGGTTTTAAATTTTTTGTATCTATGTATTTTATTGTTGGCTGTTCACCACCCTGAGTCCTTCGGGAGTAGGGTGGTATACAAATCAAATAAACTAAACTAAAAATAAACTAAACTTATCTGGAATTCTGGCAGGCTGTTAAGAATGCTTTATTAACAGCCAGCATTTGCTAAAACTGAGTTATTTGAGTAAACTAAGTTTTGTTCAGAGTTTGTGTGTGCTGTGTTCTTTGAGATCCGTAGCTGGGGCAGAACAGAACCCAATGGGGTGGGATCAGTTGTAGTAGGCTTGGCTGTTGTTGGTGTGTCTGAGATGGGGGTTGTGGAGATAGGTGGCTGTGGTTTCCTTTCAAACCTGCAGTAAAACACATTCAGGTCATCTGTCAGTTGCTGATTTCCTTCAGCCTGGGAAGGAGGTTTTGCCATAGCCGGTGATATTTTTAAGAGTTTTCCACATGTTTGCTGGTTCATTTGTTGAGAACTGATTACTTAGCTTTTCAGAGTAGCTTCTTTTTGCTGGAGGTGGAACAAATTATGTCATTCATTCATATATTTGTGTGCCCCTCCACCAATCACCCTGGGTCAACACAAAGTGATGAACTCAGTGGGGTTGTTCTAAAGTTGCTGACTAGGAATATGGTTGCTATTCCTTTAATTAACAGAATTATTATTATTATTATTATTATTTATTGAATTTGTATACCGCCCTACTCCCGAAGGACTCGGGACGGTGAACAGCCATAGAATAAAACATGTAAATACAAAATTTAAGATAGATTAAAACAAATTAAATAATTTGGCTGAACAAATTTAAAACCCCCAATAATTGAAAACCAAATTTAAAATTTCCATTTAAAAGGGGAAAGACTTAGGTCAGGCCGGCTTGATGAAATAGGAAAGTCTTGAGCGCGCAATGGAAGGTACGCAGATCCGGGATCCTCCATATCTCTGGGGGGAGCTCGTTCCAGATAGTAGGTGCCCCCACAGAGAAGGCTCTCCCCCTGGGGGTGGCCAGTCAACATTGTTTGGCCGACGGCACCCGGAGGAGCCCCTCTCTATGGGAGCGTACTGGCCAGTGGGAGGCTATTGGTGGTAGCAGGTGGTCCTGTAGATAACCAGGTCCTAAGCCATGGAGCGCTTTAAAGGTGATAACCAAAACCTTGAGGCGCACTTGGAAGACCACCGGGAGGCAGTGCAGCTCACGCAGGAGAGGTGTGACATGGGAGCACCACGTCGCTCCCATCACTACCCGTGCGGCCGCACTCTGCACCAGTTGGAGCCTCCGAGTGCTCCTCAAGAGGAGCCCCATGTAGAGAGCGTTACAATAGTCCAGACGGGAGGTGACGAGGGCATGAGTGACCATGAGTAAGGAGTCCCAATCTAGAAAAGGACGCAACTGGCGAATCAGGCGAACCTGATGAAAAATCCTCCCGGTCACGGCCGTCAAGTGCTCTTCTAAAGATAGCCGTGAATCCAGGAGGACACCCAAGTTGCCAGCCCTTTCCGTGGGGGCCAATGATTCACCCCCAATAGTCAGCAATTGCACCAGCTAACTATATCGGGACGTCGGAAACCACAGCCACTCAGTCTTGGATGGGTTGAGCCTGAGCCTGTTTCTCCCCATCCAGATCCGTACGGCCTCCAGGCACCGGGACATTACTTCAAGGGCATCGTTGGGGTGGTCTGGGGTGGAGATGTACAGCTGGGTGTCGTCAGCATACTGATGGTACTCCACCCCGAAACCACGGATGATCTCGCCCAGCAGCTTTACATAAATGTTGAACAAAAGGGGTGAGAGGACCGATCCTTGTGGCACCCCACATATAAGGGGCCTCGGGGTTGACCTCTGCCCCCCCGTCAACACAGACTGCGACCAGTCGGAGAGAAAGGAGGAGAACCACCATAGTATGGTGCCTCCCACCCCCAGCTCTTCCAACCGGTGCAGCATGATACCATGGTTGATGGTATCAAAAGCCGCTGAGAGATCTAACGACCAGGACAGAGGAGCAACCCCTGTCCCGAGCCCTCCAGAGATCATCCACCAACGCGACCAATGCCGTTTCCGTGCTGTACCCAGGCCTGAAGCCTGACTGGAACGGATCTAGATACGTCGTTTCATCCAGGTACTGGGGAAGCTGTCGTGCAACCACACTCTCGACAACTTTCGCCACAAAGCGAAGGTTGGAGACTGGACGATAGTTAGCCAATACTGCCGGGGCCAGGGAAGGCTTCTTGAGGAGAGGTCTCACCACCGCTTCTTTTAAGGCGGCAGGAAAGACACCCTCGCCCAATGAAGCATTTATAATCCCCTGGAGCCAGCCTCGCGTCACCTCCCGCCTGCACTAACCAGGAAGGGCACGGGTCCAACAAACATGTGGTCGCATTCAGTCTACCCAGAATCCTGTCCACGTCCTCAGGGGTCACAGGATCAAACTCATCCCCGATAACATTCTCAGGACCTGCCTCCGTCATCCCCACAAGAATAACTTGTGCAGACTGCAAATGTTATGTTTTTCTTGATATTAGAAGAGGTACAGTACTCTGAATAACTTCAAATGACTCACTTAGCCTTGACTGGTACCCTTGTCTCAGAAGCTAGTGAAAGGGAGAAACTTCCTTGTATTTACATTCCCAAAATCAGGAGCTATGTTCTGCATTATAATTAGCATGAGATGCTCTGATTAGAATAGCAACATAGGCATTAACTTTGTCCAAGTTGTTTGATGATATGTTGTCCTAAATAGGTGATAAAGTAATCACTCCTACTGAAGACACAGAGAACACACCTCTAAAGCCAAGATCTACAAGAAACAGAACAAAAGGTAATAATCCTCTGAAACAAATATACTTTTGCTTTGTAAAGCTTTCTCACAAGTGTTTTTCAGGCTAAAGAAAGGGCATATGTGACTGTATGCATACGCTGAACTAAAAAAATGGACACTCAGTTTTGGAACTATTTTGACTTTACTGAAGTGACTTGTGTTATGTTGGCTTTCTCAAGTGCAATGCCTTGCATTTTGTTGCAATAAGGGCTCCTTGACCAAGAGTATCAACTTACAACAATAATTCCAGTACCAATTGTGTTCATAAATTGAGGACTACCTGCATTTTCAGGACATACATCCAATAACACTGGACACTTAGGAGATTCATTGGGGGTAGAGGGAACTGTAATCAGAATCAAGTTGGAAGGTACCTTGCAGGACTTCTAGTCCAACTCCCTGCTCAAGCAGGAGATCCTATACCATTTCAGACAAGTGACTGTCCAGTGTTTCCTTAAAACCTCCAGTGATGAAGCACCCACAACTTCTGACGGCAAGCTGTTCCACTGGTTAATTGTCCTCACTGTTAGCGCCCTTCTCCTTAATTCCAGGTTGCTTCTCTCCTTGATTAGTTTCCATCCATTGTTTCTTGTCCTGCTCACTGGTGCTTTGGAAAATAAATTGACCGCATCCTCTTTGTGGCAACCTCTCAAATACTGGAATACTATCATGTCTCCCCTAGTCCTTCTTTTCTCTAGACTAACCAAACTCAAATCCTGCAACCGTTCTTCATAATCTCCAGGCCTTTAACTATCTCCAGGCCTTTAACTATCTTAGTGCTCTTCTTTGCACTTTTTCCAAATTCTCAACATCTTTTTTGTAATGTGACCAAAACTGGATGCAGTATTCCAGCTTTGGCCTTACTAAGGCTTATAAAGTGGTAGTAATACTTTATGTGATTTTGATTCTATGCCTGGTTATACAACCAAGGATTGTATTAGCTTTTTTTTTTGCTGCTGCCGCACATTGCTGATTCATGTTTAAGTGATCGTTCACCAGGACTCCAAGGTCCCTCACAGTTACTGTTTTGGAGCCATGTTTCGCCTAATCTGTACTTGTAACTTTGGTTTTTTCCTGCCCAGGTGGAAAACCCTGCTTTTCTTCACATTAAATTCCATTTTGTTGGATAGGGCCCATTGTTCAAGTTTGTCAAGATCTTTTTGGATCCTGAGCTTGTCTTCTGAGGGGTTGGCTATTCCTATCAGCTTGGTGTCATCTGCAAAGTTAGTAAGTTCCCCTTCTATTCCCTTATCTAAATCATTTATGAAGATATTGAAGAATACCAGGCCTAAGATGGAGCCTTGTGGTACACCACTGCTTACTTCCATGTAGATATAGTAACATTAAGGACTATTTGTTGAGTATGGTTTGTCAGCCACTTACAAACTCATCAAGTGGTGATGCTGTCTAAGCAATGGGATACCACAAGGTTCCGTCTTAGGCCCTGAACTCTTCAATATCTTCATAAATGACTTAGATGAGGGAATAGAGGGGGAACTTACCAAATTTGTGGATGATACTAAGCTGGCAGGAATAGCTAACACCCTAGATCAGGGGTGAAATCCAGCAGGTTCTGACAGGTTCTGGAGAACCGGTAGAGGAAATTTTGAGTAGTTCAGAGAACTGGCAAATACCACCTCTGGCTGGCTCCAGAGTAGGGTGGGAATAGAGATTTTGCAGTATTTTTCCCCTGGAGTGGGGTGGGAATGGGGATTTTGCAAGGAGTGGGGAGGGAATGGGGTTTTGCAGTATCCTTCCCCTGCCATGCCCACCAAGCCACACCTACCATGCCACACCATGCCCACCAAGCCACACCTACCATGCCACACCATGCCCACCAAGCCACGCCCACAGAACTGATAGTAAAAAAATTTGGATTTCACCACTGCCCTAGATCAGTGATCGGCAAACCACGGCTCATGAGCCACATGCGGCTCTTTGGCCCTTTGAGTGTGGCTCTTCCACAAAATGCCGAAAAGTCCACAAAGTGCCGAAAAGTCCTTCAGCCGGTGAGAAGAAAGCTGCGCATGCACGAAGATAGCGGCAGTGACCAGAGGTCTTTTCGGTGCTGTGCACCAGTGGCTGGGTAGAAAAGAAGCCTCTCGGCTTCCAAGTTCAGCAGCAGGCTCAGTCCCTTCACACAGGGTCACTTTTCTCCGTGCCCGAGAAAGATCAAAAGGCGTGGAGCAGCCTTTAATTAGGTAAAAGAAAACAAACCACTGAGGGAAGGAGCCCACTGAAGCTGCCCACGGTGCAGTCGCCCCCCCCCTCCCCACAGCTTGGAGCTCCAAGCGGAAGTCCTCGGCTGTTGCAAAGAAGTGGCAGCTCTGGGTGAGCGATGCCTGCTTCTTTCTCTTTGAGAGTTGCTTTGCAAACAAGGTGCAAACAAGCAGCCGTGCGGGCATGGCACACCCAGAGTTGCTGCTTCTTTGCAACAGCCGAGGACAGAAGAATTTGCTCAGAAGCGATGCCAACAAGAAAGGCGGCTGGGTCGGAGGGAGGCGTAGCCCAAGCTCTCTGGGACGGGTAAACAAGTGTGGGGAGGTGAACGGGAGCGGACTTGGCCCTCCACGTGTTGCATCCCCTCCCCCTACTTTTTAATTGTAGTCAATTCAACATACATATTCAACATACCTATAGTTTAACTAAGACTTAAAACTTTGAGTAAAGTTTATTAAGTTAATTTTAGGGAATGTTGAGCGAAAGAAGATGTAATGTTGAGGATTGAGAAAGGTATGTTGAGATGGCTTGGACATATAGAGAGGATGAACGAAAGGAGATAAATGAAACAAGTATACAAGATGAGTGTGGATGGGAGAGTTGGAAGGGCCTCAGTGAACGTACCTCAATCAGATTGAGCAAAGGCCAGCGTAGGAGTACCCTAATTAAGTTAATAACAATGTACCTACCTATATAGTTTAAGTTTAAAAAAATTGGCTCTCAAAAGAAATTTCAATCGTTGTACTGTTGATATTTGGCTCTGTTGACTAATGAGTTTGCCGACCACTGCCCTAGATGATAGGCTCAAGATCCAGATGGATCTTGACAGACTTGAACACTGGGCCCTGGCTAATAAAATGAAATTCTATATAGAGAAAAATAAAGTCATTTTGCTGCTCTTATTGCGTCATCAGATAATCGCCCGGCCGCCCCGTTTAGGGTGACCCGCTCCCGGCTCCACCAGGAAGCGCGGGAGGACCCCTTGGAGGGAAGAGCCGAGGATTTTGTTCAGTATCTCCATGACAAAATCACTCATATTCTGGAAGGTTTGTACTCCGACTGGGTAGGTCCAGCGAAGGTGACGGAGGCAGGTCTTGAGAATGTTATCTGGGATGAATTTGATCCTGTGACCCCAGATGACGTGGACAGGATTCTGGGTAGGTTGAACGCGACCACATGTTTGTTGGACCCGTGTCCCTCCTGGTTACTGCTGGCTTCCCGGGAGGTGATGCCGAGGCTGGCTCCAGGGGATTATAAATGCTTCATTGGGTGAGGGTGCCTTCCCTGCCGCCTTGAAGGAGGCGGTGGTGAGGCCTCTCCTCAAGAAGCCTTCCCTGGACCTGGCAGTATTGGCTAATTATCGTCCAGTCTCCAACCTTCACTTTGTGGCGAAGGTTGTTGAGAGTGTGGTTGCGCGACAGCTTCCCCAGTACCTGGATGAAACGTCGTATATGGATCCGTTCCAGTCGGGTTTCAGGCCTGGGTACAGCACGGAAACGGCATTGGTCGCATTGGTAGATGATCTCTGGAGGGCTCAGGACAGGGGTTGCTCCTCTGTCCTGGTCCTGTTAGATCTCTCAGCGGCTTTTGATACCATCGACCATGGTATCATGCTGCACCAGTTGGAAGAGTTAGGGGTGGGAGGCACTGCATTACGGTGGTTCTCCTTTCTCTCCGACCGGTCGCAGTCTGTGTTGACGGGGGCAGAGGTCGACCCCGAGGCCCCTCATATGTGGGGTGCCACAGGGATCGGTCCTCTCACCCCTTTTGTTCAACATTTATGTGAAGCTGCTGAGCAAGATCATCCGTGGTTTCGGGGTGAAATACCATCAGTACGCTGACGACACTCAGCTGTACATCTCCACCCCAGACCACCCCAACAATGCCCTTGAAGTGATGTCCCGGTGCCTGGAGGCCGTACGGATCTGGATGGGGAGAAAAAGGCTCAGGCTCAACCCATCTAAAACCGAGTGGCTGTGGTTTCCGACGTCCCAATATAGTCAGCTGGTGCCATCACTGATTATTGGGGACGAATCATTGGCCCCCACGGAAAGGGCTCGCAACTTGGGCGTTCTCCTGAATTCACGGCTGTCTTTAGAAGAGCACTTGATGGCCGTGACCGGGAGGATTTTTCATCAGGTTCGCCTGATTCGCCAGTTGCGTCCCTTTCTAGATCGGGACTCTCTACACACAGTCACTCATGCCCTTGTCACCTTTCGTCTGGACTATTGTAACACTCTCTACATGGGGCTCCCCTTGAGGTGCACTCGGAGGCTCCAACTGGCACAGAGTGCGGCCGCACAGGTGCTTATGGGAGCGACGTGGAGTTCCCATGTCACACCTTTCCTGCGCGAGCTGCACTGTTTCCCAGTGGTCTTCCGAGTGCGCTTCAAGGTTTTGGTTACCACCTTTAAAGCGCTCCATGGCTTAGGACCTGGTTATCTACAGGACCACCTGCTACCACCAATACCCTCCCACTGGCCAGTACGCTCCCATAGAGAGGGGCTCCTCCGGGTGCCGTCGGCCAAACAATGTCGACTGGCAGCCCCTAGGGGGAGAGCCTTCTCTGTGGGGGCACCTACGATCTGGAACGAGCTCCCCCCAGAGATATGGAGGATCCCGGATCTGCGCACCTTCCGTCGCACGCTTAAGACTTTTTTATTTCATCAAGCTGGCGTGGCCTAAATCTTTCCCCCTTTTTAAATGTAAATTTTAATTTGTTTTTAAATTATGGGGTATTTTAAATTTGTTCAGCCAAATTATTTAATTAGTTTTTATTCTATTTTAAATTTTTTATTTATGTGTTTTATCCTGTGGCTGTTCACCGCCCTGAGTCCTTTGGGAGTAGGGCGGTATAGAAATTTATTAATAAAAAAAACGTCTTACTAGAGACACGGAGGCTCAGTTGCTAAGATGCTAAGGTTGTCGATAGAAAGGTCGGCAGTTCAACAGTTTGAATCCCTAGTGCCATGTAACAGGGTGAGCCCCGTTACTTGTCCCAGCTTTTGCCAACCTAGCAGTTCAAAAGCACATAAAAAATGCCAGTAGAGATCTTCCGGGTTGGCTCCGCAGCGCCATTGACGGTCTTTTTAGACGCCGCCCCCGCGATCCCGTTGAGCCGTTCTGACAGCGTTAGTCAGCTGTCAAACGGCTTGAAAATCTCCCCTTCGGGAAAAGAAGGGGAGGAGAGCAGGTGGGTGAGGGTAGAGCTCCCCGAAAACCCCTGGATTAATTCCAGGGGTTAGGAGGGCGAGAGCTCCCCGTTCAGCCCACTGAAGCTCCGGATCTGGGGGGACTCTGTTTTTTTTACAGAGCTAGGCGTTGCGTCCAATTTCTGCTGTCAAACAGAAGATTAAATGATTTCAAAAAAGCAGGCAGAACAGAAGCAGGAGGACAAGCTTTTTGCAAGTATAATACTTAACTCCGGGGATACAATGTTTCTAATTGGATTTTCTGAGCTGGAAGTAAAGATGGCGTTTCTTTGTTGCGATTTTAAAAGTGAAAGTTAGAAAGGAAAGTTTTTGCTAATAGACTCGTGCTCAGAGACTGGCTTTAAGTTGCTGGAATAGATTTTGAAGAGCTGTTTGGGAAAAGATTATTTCGTTTGGTGATTTATAAAGAAATTGCTGAAAGCTGCTCAAAAGGATGGCTCTGACTTTATGATTTTATGGTTGTGGGAAGAAAGAAAATCTTTTTAAAATAAAATGGCTTCTAAGAAAGGAGATCTTGAAAGTGCTGGAAGCTATTTGGAGGTGTCAGAAATGAAACAGTTGTCTGATTTACAGAGTTATAAGGATTTTGATGCAGAATTTACAGACTTTATAAAAGAAGCCATGAATAATCATACTGCAGCTATAAGTAACCAAATAGCAATTCTTAAAGGGATAACAACAGAAATGACTGAGGAGACAAAAACAAGTACGGAGCATGATGACAATTCAGGAGATATTCTGATTGCAGCAGAGAAGGTGGAAGAATCTTCTCAAGAATTTTCGAGCTTATTCTCTGCTCTTTTTGGAAAAATTGATAGAATCTTTCAAAATTATGACTTGGTTTGGAAAAAAGTAGTAAATGACCAGACTTTCGAAGTTCCAGAAGATGAAGGAGATTTGCTAGTGGCATTTATACATTTAATAGAAAAGAAACAACTGAACTTTTTTTCACAAACTCTTGACAAACTTTGGTCCTACAGGCGAAGGAATGAACTGATTTATATAAGCAAGAAGAGGCGATTTGGGGGCTCTAAGTCAGAGGAAATTTTCTCAAAAAGGGGACAATCTTCGCAGTTACATCAACCTCAAATTAAAATGAAAAACCTCCTCAAAATAGAAGTAGGAGGGATGCAGAAAGACTGGAAAAAATATAAAAAGAAAGCAAGAATGGAAGATTAACCTTTTCTTTTGGCTTTGCAGTTGTTCTACTTATGGTTAAAAATGATTATGTTTTAGGTGTTATAACTACTGAGGGGGAAAAAGTATAAAGTTAAATATTGATTTTTAAATATGATGCATTAATGGTTGAATGTAAGATTAATCTTTTTTGGTTTTCTAGTTTATGTATTAATGGTTAATTATGTTGATGATTATCTTTTAAAATTTTAAAAGTTGGAGGGAGGAATAATGAAGGGGGGAAATTTAGAAACTTAAAAAATGTAGAAATTTAATTAGTGAATACCTAAGGTTTATTTTTTGTTATGATATTTCAAAATATCTGAACTTTGAGAAAAGTAGGAGGGGGAAAAATGTTTTTGCAAATCAATTGAATACTTTACTGATATATAAAGAGAATTTTTAAGGTTTGAATGTTTAATATTTGTTAATGGTTTTAAAAATCTTAGAGTTATTGGATTATACGCTACTTTGAGTCTATAAAAAGGGAGGTTGATAAAACTGTAAAAGGGGAGTTAAGGGGTCTTGGGAGTTATTAAATCTTACAGTTAGCTAGTTTATTTTAGCGAATGTTTGGTGAAATCTATGCCCTGTTTTTGTTCTGGGAAGTCGGGGGTGGGGGGTGGTGAGGAGGGGTTGAAGATTGAGTTTACCAAGGATTGATTTTTTTTTCTTTTTCTTGATGATAGTTTGAATGATTGTTTATATTGTATACTTGTTTGATCAGAAAATAAAAACTTTTTATTAAAAAAAAAATGCCAGTAGAAAAATAAAGACCACCTTTGGTGGGAACGTAACAGTGTTCCATTCACCTTTGGCATTTAGTCATGCCGGCCACATGACCACGGAGACATCTTTGGACAGCGCTGGCTCTTCGGCTTTGAAATGGAAATGAGCACCGCCCCCTAGAATGACTAGCACATGTGTGCAAGGGGAACCTTTACCTTTAAAGACTTAGGCAAGAAAAATCAAAAGTACACATATAGACTGGGTGAAACCAGGCATAATAGCAGTAACTGTGAAAGGGATCTTGGAGTCTTAGTGGACAATCAATTAAATATGAGCCAACAGTGTGCAGCAGCAGCAGCCAAAAAAGCCAATGCAATCCTAAATTGCATTAAAAAGGGATACAATTAAGTCCAAGTGAGGTACTAATACCACTCTATAAAACCTTAGTAAGACCACACCTAGAATACTGCATTCAGTTTTGGTCGCCACACTAAGATAATAAGATGTTGAGACTCTAGAAAGAGTGCAGAGTGCAGAGAAGAGCAACCAAGATGATTAGGGGACTGGAGGCTAAAACATGATGAATGGTTGCAGGAACTGGGCGATGGCTAGTCTAGTGAAGAGAATGGACGTTGGTCTTACCTGATACGTCCGTTCTCTATGAGGAGGAAACGGCAGTCAGGCATGGCATGGGAATAGACTCCTCTGTGCAGCATAGGACCGAGTCTGCAGATTTGAATAGCTCCGCCCTCTGCAGGTGATTCCCAGTGTTTCGGCAAAGGCGCTGACGCAGACTTCTTTGCAGAATTAAAACACTACCCACCCCACCATGAAAAAACAGGGCCTTCTAGAGAGGGTGGAGCCGACTGCTGTTTCCTCCTCATAGAGAACGGACGTATCAGGTAAGACCAACATCATCGGAAGGAAACGGCAGTCAGGCATGGGATGTACCACAGCTGAATGTCCGTTGGGTGGGAAGAACCGAGGCCCTGTTGTGTCAGACTGCATGCACTGCCTGGAGAACCCGACGGCCAAAAACCGCCTCCACTGATGCAAATGTGTCCACCCGATAGTGCCGTATGAACGGAGAGATGCTCGTCCAGGTTGTGGCTCGGCATATTTCCTCCAATGAGGCTTGGGTTACCCACGCTGCGGAGATGGCAGCGCTCCTGGTTGAGTGCGCAGTGATGTGTTGCAGGATCGGTAATGATTGCCTCTGGTAAGCTGTGGAGATAGTAGCCTGGATCCATCTACCCAGCATAGGGGCTGTGGCCTTGGCGCCGATGGAAACAGATTGATACGAAACAAATAAGGCTTCTGTCTTCCGAAAGGAAGAAGTATGGGAGATGTAGATCTTAAGGGCACGGCGTACATCGAGGGTATGCCACGAGCGTTCTAAGCGGTGGTTCGGAGAGGGACAGAAATTGGGGAGGACCAGCTCCTGCGACCGGTGGAAAAGGGAGTTAACTTTTGGAACAAAGGCTGGATCTAAGCGGAGGACGACGCTATCCTGATGAAAAAGGCATAGGTCACGTGTGATCGACAGGGCAGCTAGTTCCGATATGCGTCAAGCCAATGTGATGGCAACTAAAAAGGCAACTTTGAATGATAGGAACCGAAGAGAGACAACACGGAGGGGCTCGAAAGGAGAGACCATCAGAGCGGAGAGGACTTTGTTGAGATCCCACGTGGGGAAGCGATGGACCGTCGGAGAACGCAGGTTAGTGGCCCCGCGCAAGAAATGGCGGATGACAGGATACCGTTGAAGAAGAACCACAGGTTAAAACCGACGAGATGGCTGCCACCTGGCGATGAAAGGTATTGGGGGCTAACCCCGCGTCGATCCCCTCCTGTAGGAATCGCAATACGTCGACAACTGATGCTGAGAGTGGTTGGACGTTGGACCACTGGCACCATGAGACGAAGGATGACCATGTAGCGTTGTAGATCCTATTGGTGGAAGCTCTACGGGATGCTAAGATGGTGGCAATGACTGGAGTGGGAACATTGGCCTCCGTCAGGAGGCGCTGCTCAACCTCCACACAGTCAAGTGGTACCACGTTGGGTCTGGGTGGCGTAGAACCCCCTCGGTGAGGGCAATCCGATCGTCGGGGATGCTCCAAGGTTGAGAGACAGATAGGGACACCAGGTCCGCAAACCAGTGCTTCCAGGGCCAGCGGGGGGCCAGAGGATGAGCTCTGCTCGTTCCTGTAGCACCTTCCTGAGAACCCTAGAGATCAGGGAAAGGGCGGAAAGGCATATAGGAAGCCCGAAGGCCAAGAGCTGCGGAGGGCATCAGTGGCCTCCACCCCGGTGTCCCGGTACCTGGAAAAATACCTCAGGACCTGATGATTGGCAGCCAAGGCAAACAGATCCACCAAGGGAAGGCCGAATCGAGCCGTGATTTCCCGGAAAAGAGGGGCTCCATTCTGCATGGTCCAGCTGTTGTCTGCTGAGGGTGTCCGCCTGAGAATTCGCCACCCCTGAGATGTGATCTGTGCGGATGGAACGGAGGTGAGTTTCGGCCCAGAGCCCAAGGAGTAGAGCCTCATCCATGAGAGCTCTGGAATGCGTGCCCCCCATTCTGTTGATATGAGCCTTCGCTGTCACGTTGTCAGTGAGGACGAGGATGTCCTGAGCCTCTATCTTGTCCTGGAAGTTGAGCAACGCTAGGCGGATGGCCCGCAATTCCAGGAGGTTGATATTAAGGCGTTGCTCTGAGGCCGACCACTGACCTTGTGCCAGATGATGGTCGAGGTGGGCTCCCCAGCCCAGGAGACTGGCATCCATGGTGACAATCAGGCATACTGGTTCCCAGAAGGAGCAAGCCCTGGATATAGCTGATGAGGTCCACCACCAGAGGGAGTTGATCAGTACTGGCGGGAGGGGCACTCTGAGAAGCGAAGTACTGGAGCGGGCCTTCTGATGAGGAAGCAGGAACCATTGCAACTCCCTGCTGTGGAGGCGAGACCAAGGCACAATGTCGTATGTGGAGATCATTTTGCCCAAGAGACAGGAGAGGCCAAGGACCGAAGAAGTCCGATCCGAGATGCATCATTGAGCCAGGGATCGCAGGCTGGATTGGCGGTCCCGGGAGAGGGAGACCGTGGAATCCACAGTATCAATGACCCCCCCTAAATATTGTAGACTGGTGGAAGGGAGTTAAGTGGCTTTTGGACCAATTTATGGAGAAGCCATGACTCTGGAGTATCTGGATGGTAGCGGCCAAGTCCTGATGGGCAGCCTTCAAGGATGAGGATTGGATTAAAATGTCATCCAAATAAAATTGGATTCTAATGGGGAGAGAACGAACGTGGGCGACAAGGACCGCCATAATTTTGGTAAAGACCCGGGGGGCAGAGGAAAGACCGAAGGGTAGGGCTGAATACTGGTAATGCCCCCCGCGGTAATTGAAACGGAGGTATTTACGGTAATCAGGGTGGATAGGGACGTGGAGGTAAGCCTCTGTCAAATCAATAGAAAATTCCCTGGTCTGAGAGTTTCGAGGATGGTATGGAGGGTATGCATCTTGAACCGGCGGTAAATTATGTACCGGTTCAGAGCCTTCAAGTCAAGAATGGTCCTCCACCACCCCCCCCGAGGACTTTTGTACTATGAATAACCGAGAATAGAACCCCTGACCCTGTTGATCAGGGGGCACATGCTGAATAGCCTTAATGGCAACCAAGTGTGCAATGGCCTCGAAAACTAAGGTTCGCTTAACCTGGTCCCTGGAAACGGGGCAAGAGAGAAAAATTGTCGGGGGAGGGGAACGGAATTCGAGTGACAGACCGGCCTGAATTGTACGGTTAACCCACGAATCTGATGTAGAAAACCCCCATTGGTCGGCAAATAGGGCTAAACGGCCTCCAATGCGGACATCGGGGATGGTATCACTTGGCCCGACGGAAAGATCTACCTCTGCCTCCTCGAAAGGAACGCCTTGGGGAGGGGCTATTGCCCTGCCGGACCTGGGAGTCTGGTTGAGAGCGGGTTTGGAAGGAATGCTGGAATCGTGGTTGATAGAAGCTGGAATCTGGTGGACGAAAGAACTGAGTCCGGCCATAAGGAGTGAATCGTGACTCGCTGCACCGGGAGACAGATGGCAGAACCTTGCGGCGGTCCCTGGTTTCCACCAAAAGAGGTTCCAAGGGACGGCCAAATAAGTAGGGTAATGAGGCAAGTTGCCACTTGCTCCTGGCATCAGCCTGCCAATGGCGGAGCCATAGAAGGCGGCAAGACGTGACAGTCAATCCGATGGTTTTGGCCATGAACCGGGCTGAATTCAGGGTGGCATCTGCTGAATACTCCAAGGCGGTAACAATCTTATATAAGTCATGAGTGCATGTATCAGAAGGGGGCAGCCTATCTTGCAGCTGTTTTAGCCAGAGGAGCGATGCCTGGTTGAAGAAGGATGCCAATGTGGCGGTTCGGATGGCCCAGGCCGCAGATTGATGAGCTTTGATGAGGGTCTTTTCGGCCCGCTTGTCTTCTGGGCGCAGATACTCCTCTGGTGAGCCCGTAACCCAAGAAGACGATGTCAAAGCTGCAATAGGGCCATCCCCCTCATTTGTGATCTTATTTCGGAGGGAGGTGCGGACCTGGCAGGTATTACGGAGACCTGGTTGGGCCAAGAGGGGGGGGGTCCCCTTCGTCGAAATGTGCCCACCAGGTTTCCGTACATTTCATCAGCCAAGGGCCCTGGGGAGGAGTGGGGGAGTGGCGGTGATTATTAGGGAAAGTCTTTGTCTGAGGGAGACCACTGTTCCTCAGATAGCCGGATGTGAGTCCCTTTGTGTGAAGTGGGGCCGTGGGGTGCAGATGGGTTTGCTGACCACGTACCTGGCTCCCTGCCACGTGGCAGTGACCCTGCCCGAGCTACTCGACGTCTTTGCCGGGGTGGCGGTTGATACCCCCGACTTATTGTCATGGAGGATTTCAACCTTCCATCTGTGGGTGAGGCGTCAGAGGTGGCTCGGGAGTTCATGGCTTCCATGATGGCCATGGACCTGACCCAGGTAGTTCAAGGCCCCACTCACATAGGGGGACACACTCTGAACTTGATTTTTATCTCTGGTCAGTGGTTGAATGATCTTGGTAGAGGGGACCTAGACATCAAACCCTTGTCATGGACAGATCATTCGCTCCTCCACTTGGACTTTCCTACCGCTTTCCCCCACCGCAGGGAGACGGAACCGACCAGATGGTTCCGTCCCAGGCGCCTGATGGACCCCGGAAGGTTCCTGACGGAGCTTGGGCCGTTTCCTGAGACTGACACATGACTCAACTGAAGAGCTGGTGGCCGCCTGGGAAAGGGCGGCCTCTGGAGCTTTGGACCGTGTCGTGCCTTTGCGGCCTCTGACCTGATGCCGATCTCAATTGGCTCCTTGGTTCCCTGAGGAGCTGAGAGAGATGAAGCGTCAGAAAAGACGCCTAGAGAGCATTTGGAGGACTAGTCAATCCGATTCCAACCGGACACAGGTGAGGTCTTATATCGAGACCTACCTAGTGGCGATAAAAGCGGCAAAATCTAACCATTTTTCCGCTCTTATCGCATCTGCAGAGAACCACCCAGCCGCCCTGTTAAGGGTGACCCACTCCCTTCTTCGGGGGGGAGTGCAGGAAGATCCCTTGCAGGGTCGTGCTGAGGATTTTGTGCAATTCCTGCACGATAAAGTCGCTTGGATTCGGGATGGCTTGGACTCCGATTGGATGAGTCCACGGGAGGAGACGAGGACAGGTCTTGAGAATGTTATCTGGGAAGAGTTTTATCCTGTGGCTCCCGAGGATGTGGACAGGGTTCTGGGTAAGATTAGTGCCGCCACGTGTTTATTGGACCCGTGTCCCTCCTGGTTGGTACTGGCCTCCCGGGAGGTTACACGAGGCTGGCTCCAGGGGATTAACTGCTTCTCTGAGCGAGGGTGCCTTTCCTGCCACCTTGAAAGAGGCGGTAGTGAGGCCCCTCCTCAAGAAGCCTTCCCTGGACCCGGCTGAATTAGCCAACTACCGTCCGGTCTCCAGCCTTCGTTTTGTGGCGAAGGTTGTTGAGAGCGTGGTGGCACGACAGCTTCCCTGACACCTGGATGAACCCATGCCAGTCAGGCTTCAGGCAGGGGTACAGCACAGAAACTGCATTGGTCGCGTTGGTGGATGATCTCTGGAGGGCTCGGGACAGGGGTTGCTCCTCTGTCGTAGTCCTATTAGATCTCTCAGCGGCTTTTGATACCATCGACCATGGTATCATGCTGCAGCGGTTGAGGGGTTTAGGAATGGGGGGCACCGTTCTGCGGTGGTTCTCCTCCTTCCTCTCCGACCGCTCGCAGTTTGTGTTGGCAGGGGGACAGAGGTCGACCTTGAGGCATCTCGCATGGGGAGTGCCGCAAGGGTCGGTCCTCTTGCCCCTCCTGTTCAACATTTATGTGAAGCCGCTGGGTGAGATCATCCGTGGTTTTGGGGTGAAGTGTCATTTGTACACTGACGACACTCAGCTGTATATCTCCACCCCAACGATGCCCTTGATGTGATTTCTCGCTGCCTGGAGGCCGTGCGGGTCTGGATGGGGAGGAACAGGCTCAGGCTCAACCCTTCCAAGAACAAGTGGTTGTGGCTTCCGGCGTCCTGATATAGTCAGCAGGTGCCATCGCTGACTATTGGGGGTGAATCTTTGTCCCCCACAGAGAGGGGTCGCAATCTGGGTGTCCTCCTGGACGCACGGCTGTCTTTAGAAGAGCATATGACAGCCGTGGCCAGGGGGGCCTTTTATCAGGTTCGCCTGATTCGCCAGTTGCAGCCCCTTCTGGACCGGGACGCCCTGCGGACAGTCACTCACGCCCTTGTTACCTCCCGGTTGGACTATTGTAATGCTCTCTACATTCTCTTCTGCGCATGCGCAAGATGGCGACTTCCCTGTGACTCTGGTGTCTCCGGGGGAGTGAACATGGCTTCGGGGGGGCCTCGGAGGGCTGAACTTCGATCGCTGCAGCCCTGGCCCAGCTGGAGGAGTGTCGGGGCTCTCTGCTGAGGGGTCTCCGGCTTCTTAGAACGTCCTGGAGGCCCGCGGAGGCTCGCAGAGGCTCGCGGCTTGAGGGGGCGGCGGCAGACCTCCCATGGTGAAGGCGGCAGGCCCAGGAAGACGGCGTCAGCGCCGCGACGATGGTGGCGGTGCGGCACCCTCGTCGGGATCCTCGCCAGCCCAATTCCGCCCTTTGGACATGTGTTAGGGCGGTGAGGGGGGCGAGGTGAGGACGGGGAGGCTGGCAGCGGCGGCGACGGTGTTGCTGGCAGCGTGGAAATGGCGGCCGCCAGCTTAAAGAAGGGGCCGCCGTGGTTCAGATCTCCTGGGCGATCGTAGGGCGTTGTTTGGCCCTTGACCGGCCCAGAGGCCTTCACGTGGATTTGTGAAGGCTGGGCGAGACGACCAGCATGACCAGCATGATTATAAGGAAGATCTGGAGGGACGGGGGAGAGCTGGACCATGACTGAGGGTTTTTCATCTCCCTCTGGCGTTTTTTGCCTCGGCTCTCCTCTTCCCCCCCCCCATCATCATCATCTCCTGGACTAGGTATCATCTTGACCTTCCTAGAGCTCTTGATTGTTATGATCTCCACCATGGAGCCGGCCCCGGACTATGTGGACTGACCTGATCCCATTCTTTCCTCCATTGAATGGAGGTTACATCTGGGGATTCAAGTCTTGGTGGAGCAGGTTCACAGCTACTGTCTCAACTCCGGCTCTTTGGATGATCGTGGTTGACCAGCCGCCGTGAGAGGGGGGCTGGGTCACCCTTTACCGGTTCGAAACAGTATTCTTACTCCTGCCATTGCCGTGAGAGGGCAATGAGGTCCAATGTGTCCCATTGAAACTCTGTTGAAGCCTGGCACTCACTCTCGACTGTGATAACATCAAATTGGCCCCTGGTTATTGGCCATGGACTATCTCCCCCCTTGATGTTCAGATGTACTCGGTGAATGACCTTCGTGCCCTGCGAGATTCCCCCCTCTCGCAGGTCTGG
Organism: Arizona elegans; assembly: GCA_022577455.1. NCBI lineage: Eukaryota > Metazoa > Chordata > Lepidosauria > Squamata > Colubridae > Arizona > Arizona elegans. The sequence continues at coordinate 53,070,277 of JAKOOJ010000009.1, forward strand.
CCCTCTTCACTATCGAGGGCCTATCTTGATGACGGGCGTTGGAGCCCCGAGAGATGGCATGCAGCAAAGAAGAGTTTGAGGGGTTTTTTAAGTGGGTTTTTTAGCGGGTTTTTAACAAAAATCTTAAGGGGTTCGGGGGGGATTAAGGTGGGTCCTGGGGGAAATCCACCGGGTTCAAGACCAGCCTTAGCGAAGGGCCACGACATTAGGGACATAGAACCAGAGGTCGGGGAGGGGGGTGGAGTTCGATTTGAGGAGGGCTGTTCCATCAGCATAGTGAGTGGGAGGGGCAGATATGGCGGAAGCTGGGGACCATATCATGTTCCGGGAATGCGCACTCGCTATCTTAGAGCGATTGCGCATTCCGGTCCCCAATGCTTTTCTTGTTCCCCAGGTTGTCCAGATTCTCAGGGCCAGAGCCTTCGACTGATGTTATGCAACGCCAGGTCCGTTGTTAATAAAGCCCCCCTCATTCATGATCTTATCCAGGAGGGGGAGGCAGACCTGGCGGGTATTACGGAGACCTGGTTGGGCCAGGAGGGGGGAGTCCCCCTCGTGGATATGTGCCCACCAGGTTTCCGCGCATTTCATCAGCCGAGGGCTCAGGGCAGGGGCGGGGGGGGTGGCGGTTATTATAAAGGAAGGTCTGGATCCAAGGGAGACCACTGTTCCACAGACAGCCGGATGTGAGTCCCTCTTTGTGAAGTGGGGTCGTAGAGTACAGATGGGCTTGTTGGTCACGTACCTGGCTCCCTGCCACGTGGCAACGACCCTGCCTGAGCTGCTTAACGTTATAGCCGAGGTGGCGGTGGACACCCCCAGACTTGTCATCATGGGGGATTTCAACCTCCCATCTATCGGTGAAACGTCTGAGGTGGCTCGGGAGTTCATGGCTTCCATGACGGCCATGGACCTTACTCAGTTAATTCATGACTCCACTCACACGGGGGGACACACTCTGGACTTAGTTTTTGTCTCTGGTCAGTGGTTGAGTGGTCTTGATATAGGGGATATAGCCATCGAACCCTTGTCATGGTCTGACCACTCGCTCCTTCGACTGGACTTTCTGACCGCTGCACCCCGCCGCAGGGAGGCGGGACCGACCAGGTGGTTCCGCCCCAGGCGCCTGATGAACCCGGATAGGTTCCAGATGGAGCTTGGGCCATTTCCTGAGACTCTGGCTCATGACTCGGCGGAAGACCTGGTGGCCGCCTGGGATAGTGCGGCTGCCGGGGCCTTGGACCGAGTCGTGCCTTTGCGGCCTCTGACCCGGCACCGAACTCACCTAGCTCCTTGGTTCTCCGAGGAGCTTAGGGAGATGAATCGCCGGAAAAGACGCCTGGAGAGTAGTTGGAGGACCAGCCGCTCCGAATCTGACCGAACACTGGTGAGGTCTCATATTAAGACCTACCTAGTGGCGATAAAAGCGGCGAAAACGAGTTATTTTGCCGCTCTTATCGCGTCATCAGATAATCGCCCAGCCGCCCTGTTTAGGGTGACCCGCTCCCTCCTTCATCTGGAGGTGCGGGATGATCCCTTGCAGGGTCGTGCTGAGGATTTTGTGCAGTATCTGTATGACAAAATCGCTCAGATTCGGGAAGGGCTGGCCTCTGACTGGGTATGTCCGGACGGGACGACTGAGGCAGGTCTTGAGAGTGTTACCTGGGGGGAGTTCGATCCTGTAGCTCCCGAGGACATGGACAGGGTCCTGGGACGGCTGAACGCGACCACATGTTTATTGGACCCGTGTCCCTCCTGGTTGGTACTGGCTTCCCGGGAGGTGACACGAGGCTGGCTCCAGAAGATTGTTAACGCTTCTTTGAGTGAGGGGATCCTGCCGACCGCTTTGAAAGAAGCGGTTGTGAGGCCCCTCCTCAAGAAGCCCTCTCTGGATCCGGCTGTTTTGGCTAACTATCGTCCAGTCTCCAACCTTCGCTTCATTGTGAAGGTTGTTGAGAGTGTGGTGGCGCAACAGCTTCCCCGGTACCTGGATGAAGCTGTCTATCTAGACCCGCTCCAGTCCGGCTTCCGGCCTGGGCACAGCACTGAAACGGCATTGGTCGCATTGGTGGATGATCTCTGGAGGGCCCGGGACAGGGGTTGTTCCTCTATCCTGGTCCTGTTAGACCTCTCAGCGGCTTTTGATACCATCGACCATGGTATCATGTTGCACCGGTTGGCGGGGTTGGGGGTGGGAGGCACCGTGCTGCGGTGGTTCTCCTCCTACCTCTCTGACCGGTCGCAATCTGTGTTGACAGGGGGGCAACGGTCGACCCCGAGGCACCTTGCTTGTGGGGTGCCACAAGGGTCGGTCCTCTCGCCCCTTCTGTTCAACATTTATGTAAAGCCGCTGGGTGAGATCATCCGTGGTTTTGGGGTGGAATTCCATCAGTACGCTGATGACACCCAGCTGTACATCTCCACCCCAGACCACCCCAATGATGCCCTTGAAGCGATGTCCCAGTGTCTGGAGGCCGTGCGGGCCTGGATGGGGAGAAACAGGCTCCGACTCAACCCCTCCAAGACCGAGTGGCTGTGGCTTCCGGCGTCCCGATATAGCCAGCTGATGCCATCGCTGGCTATTGGGGGTGAATCACTCGCCCCTACGGAGAGGGCTCGTAACTTGGGCGTCCTCCTGGATGCACGGCTGTCTTTGGAAGATCATTTGGCGGCCGTGGCCAGGGGGGCTTTTTATCAGGTTCGCCTGATACGCCAGTTACGCCCCTTTCTAGATCGGGACTCCCTACGCACAGTCACTCAAGCACTCGTCACTTCCCGCCTGGACTACTGTAACGCTCTCTACATGGGGCTCCCCCTGGGGTGCACCCGGAGACTTCAGCTGGTCCAGAACGCGGCCGCGCGGGGGATTATGGGGGCGACGAGGCGCTCCCATGTGACACCTCTCCTGCGCGAGCTGCACTGGCTTCTGGTGGTCTTCCAGGTGCGCTTCAAGGTGTTGGTGACCACCTTTAAAGCGCTCCATGGCTTAGGGCCGGGGTATCTACGAGACCGCCTTCTGCCACCAATAGCCTCCCACCGGCCAGTACGCTCGCACAGAGTGGGCCTCCTCAGGGTGCCGTCCGCCAGACAATGTCGGCTGGCGACCCCCAGGGGGAGAGCCTTCTCTGTGGTGGCGCCCACCCTTTGGAACAACCTCCCCCCAGAGTTACGTACAATAACAGACCTCCGGATTTTTCGTCGGGCCCTGAAAACCCATTTATTCCAACTAGCTGGGCTGGCTTGAGTCAAACTTTTAAACTATTTTAAATTGGAACTGTTTTTAATTATGGCCAAATTATTTAATTATTTTAATCAGTTTTTTAATCTTTCTATGTCTGGATTTTACTTTGGCTGTGCACCGCCCTGAGTCCTATATTGGAGAAGGGCGGTATAGAAATTAAAACAAACAAACAAATAAATAAATAAATGGGGCTCCCCTTGAAGAGCACTCGGAGGCTCCAACTGGTCCAGAATGCGGCTGCGCGGGTGGTTATGGGTGCAACCCGTTGCGCTCACGTGACACCCCTCCTGCACGAGCTGCACTGGCTCCCAGTGGTCTCCCGGGTGCAATTCAAGGTGTTGGTCACCACCTTTAAAGCACTCCATGGCACAGGACCCAGGTACCTTCGAGACCGTCTTCTGCCACCGATAGCCTCCCACCGACCAGTCCGCTCCCACAGAGAGGGTCTCCTCAGGGTGCCATCGGCCAAGTCATGTCGGCTGGCGACACCCAGGGGGAGGGCCTTCTCTGTGGGAGCCCCAGCCCTGTGGAATGAACTGCCCCCGGAAATTCATAAGATTTCTTGATTTCGTATTTCGCTGTGCACTCAAGACCCTGTTGTTCCGCCAGGCTGGGTTAGCAACATAATTTTAAATTGGATGTTTTAAATTTTTGGGGTTTTAAATTAAGCCAAATTTATTTAATATTTTTAAATTATTTTAAATTGATGTTGATTCTGTTTTTAAATAAGCTGTACGCTGCTCTGAGTCCTTCGGGAGAAGAGCGGTATAGAAATAAAATTATTATTATTATTATTATTATTATTATTATTATCCACTGGTAGCACCTGCAATAAGTTGGAAAGAGCCGGAGCCGTTTGGTAAATGCGCTTGTCCAAGCCATTGGGCGCCGGGCCAGATCCAGGCAGAGACCATTGTCGTTGAATGACATCGGTGAAAAGTCTTGGAGCCGGGATAAGATCAGGCTCAACCGCTGGCTCAACAAATAAGGATGTAGCCGGATCTGAACTCCCAGATGGACCCATCCCAGGTGGAGAGGGGCTCCCCATTCGCGTGACAGCTAGAGCCTTGTAAAGCAAAGACCTGAAAAGTTGGGGCTAAAATGTCCAATGAAGGCAGGTTTGTCTGGGGCCAGACCCTCGTCGTCTGAAAGGGTCAACTCCCTGGATTCTTCCTCTTCAGACATGGACCCCTGCTCGGAATGCTCTGGTGAATAGTGTTGTTCTTCAGACAGTTCCTCCTGAGCCTGATAATGCTGAGGATGGGCGACCTGAGGAATGGGTTGGAGAAAGCCCTGCTGCAAACCCTGTGCCAGACCTTGCTGGATGGCTCTGGCAATAATGGCCTCCAATGTGGCCTGAAGATCCTTGGCCTGTGGACCCCCTTGAGGGCGAGGAGGGATCTGGGGCTCAGGATCCGGACTTGCAGGATCAGGCCCATTGGGGTCCCTGGGATCTGGCATGGTTTGAAAAAGAGGCTCTGCACCAGGCAGGATGGTCAGGAGATAGCTCCCTCCTATGGTGAGGAGCAGTGACCTGAGGAGAATTGGAGGCTGACGACATAGTTAAAATGGCGACCAACTGTTGCTGGGCCTTGAGAACTGAAGTAGCCAAAATGGTGGCCAGCTGTTGTTGTTGGGCCTTAAGAACTGCCTTCTCTAGTGCCTTGTGGCCCCTGGGTTCCTCTCTGGAAGGCTTGGGGGGCTTAGAGGTGGTAGAGGCTGGAGCCTTAGCCAGTGCCCTGCCCTGGCGACATGGCCATCCTGAAGGACCCTCTCCCGGGTCGCTAGAATGCCTGTGGTGTGCGATGCTGAGGCAGCCGAGGTTGAGTGGTTGTGTCTCATGGCATCTGCATTTTAGAGAAACTGCCTCGGGCGTTAGGGACCAAAAGGGCAGGAAAATAGTAATTTGAAGCACTTAACTTGGAACGAATCAGCAAGGAATTCCTCTGTAGTCGTCTTGGAGTGTTCGAAGGCAAGTGCCAGCAACGAGGAGAAAACACTCCCACACGTGTTGTTAATGAAGCCGCTAGCCACCAGCAGTAAAAGCGGCAGGGAAGGCGCGTTTTGAAAAGGTGCATTCAGCACTGAGGAAGCTGCTGGGCAAATGCCTTAGAAACTCAGCAGATTGAGCTCTCCCGATGACAAGGGGAGGCTGAGGGGAGCCTGCGCTCTGACTCTGTAAGGGATCTGCCGGCTGGCAGTCCCACGCCGCTCCGCGGCCTTCGGCTGAAGTCTAAATATACTATGTGCACAGCATTTTGCTGGTCTACTAATTGAGTCACTTTGTCAAAGAATTAAATAAAATTGGTCTGGCATAATAATGCTAGGGTGCATCTTTCTGTGGAACACCTCTGAAGAATTTACAGGTTCATGGTTTTAAACGTTGACATCTGTGTTGTGTATCCTTTTAGGTCTGAGAAAAATAGAAATGCAAACTGAGCACCAAAGTGGGTGCTCTAGAACTAAAGGATCTGAAAGTGACAGGTAATTTCCTTGAGTTATCTGATAATTCCTGCTGTTCGGACTAGACATATGCTTTCAATTTTCTTCTTTCTTTGTGATTAAAAATTATGTTGGGTTATTCAGTGTAGATGATGAGACTGAACCCGAGGGTGGGTGTCAAACACATCATCAGCCTGAGTCCCTACAACCCCAAAAGAGAACCTGGTGTCTTGAAGACCTTGAAGTCCATTGACTCTTACCTGGCACCAATTTCTCATGTTCATTAGTAGATCAGATTTTTGTGTATAGGTTGCATGGAATAAACAGTGCTTTCTGAACTCTAAACTGGCTCCTGGTTTGTTGTGCCTGACATCAAGTACTATTCTGTAGTAAACTGGATGATCATTTGCACATTATACATATTTATATCTATACATTTTTTTTCTGTAGAATGATGGCAAAGTGCAATTGGCTAATTTATTGAAGAACATTAGATAGTGTCAAATAGGACTATTTAATTGGATATTGTTTCTTCCCCTCAGTATCATCTGGATGCAGGACTAAATTTGACTGCCTATGGCTGCTCCTTTGGCTGATCAGCCATGATAAAAATCTCGGGCAGGGGACAACATAAGACTTTAGTTCATCCATGGTAGAGGAGGCTTTTGGAAGAGACTCACTGTCAACATTGCCAGTTCATGGACTAATGTAGTCTTATTTCCATCCTTCCTATAGTAACATGGACTCCCTGGACACTAATGTCCAAAGCAGCTGAAGGAGAGGGGGCAGGAGTGGGAACTGTGTTGATGGGAAGAATGGGGGAGAAGGTGGTGGTGTTGGCAACTTCTCATGGAGGAAAAGTAAAAGAAAGTGTGCTCAGGTGAAAATTAAAATAAATAGTGGAAAGATCTGGAGATGGGTTCTTTCCACTTTATCTATTTTGATATTCCTTTTTTTTGGGGTGGGGGGGAAGGAACTAGCTCCCACAAAACCCAATCTGGTAACTATCAAGCACATTCTCTTATGGTTTTAAAGGTTTGTCAGAAAATGTCAATTTATTAATGAGACTTGACAGAAATGTAGTTATAAAAATGTATGTATAATTTTGAGTAAATTGGGGAAAAGAAAGTTTGAATGTTGCTTGAGCAAACTGGTTTATTTACCCGGTTGCACTTTAATCTTAAAACAAATTCTAAGAATTACATCCAGGCAGGTGATTATCAATATACTTAAACCGCCTTTAGATCTGTATGTACCTTCCCCAGCTACAGAATTTATGGAGTAAGCTGTATATCTGTCAAGTCACTTGAAAGCCAAGTTTCTTGCAGAAAGATGACACTGAATGTAACTAATTAGACTTCATGCATCCTCCTCTTGCAGCTCTAGATATGGGGTTCTCCTCAGAGTTATAGAGAGGATTGGCATTAAGTCTACCAAAATAAAGCTACTCTAATTAATTGGAACATGAGTAGTTCATTCTCAAAATGCAGAGATAACCACTTTGTAGGTTTCATAACTACATTTATGTCATCTTGCTGTAAGAAACCTAAGAGAAATCCAATATAAGCTGGTCCTTCATTAGAATTGGATACCAACATAATCAGAGTAACTGCTTTTAGATCTGGCCCCTAAGCAATCAATAAATTGCCAAAAGCATCTACAGCAAATTGTCTGTTATTATTTACTGCAAAAGCAATGAAAAGCATGTCCACCTAGACAGAATTTACTGCTATAAACCAATTTAGGACTTGATTTCCTGTGTACACACACACACACACAAATTAACTCAGGCACTGATGGAGGGTGGCTTCTAATTAAGAAAAATACTGCTTATGTCCTATTGAAACCATTACATCTCAAACATCTTTCTTTCCTGGCAGAAAAATTCAGCAACCTGTTTCCATAGCATATTCGAAATCATCCCGCAGAATCAAAACAACAGCTCTTGCAAAAACGAAAATGGATCTCTCCAAGCTTCTAGACAAAGAATAGGTTAACCAAATCTGATGGTCACTAAAATTTGCTTTATGTGCTGCATAATAAAGATAAACCCTTTTTAATGTGGTATATTTCATACAAAGATGTCTCTATTTTTTTATAGTGCCCATTAAGTATGCTTGAGAATTATACTTAATTACAACCAATTGCATATACAGTTCAAGCTAAAGTTCAAACTCTAAAAGCTGTCTTGGATGGTTAAATCAGTTTTGTTTTTCAAAATGTAAATGTATTTTGAAATTTGTCCTTTGAAATGTAATAAAATGATGTAGATTGTCCATGGTATTTATTAATATGGCAGTTAAATTATTTTTACTTCAACAAAAGAGTGACTGCTATACAAATTCCCTCCTCCAACTCCAATTAAAAGTTTGGAAGCTTTTAGCCTTAAGAATTTAAAAATGAAAATCATTCTAATGAGAACTGCATCAATAAAACAGCCATATGTATTATTATGAATTATCAGAAGTACATTGCAAAGTGCATGCTAACTTTTTGAACTATAAAAGTAAGCATTTTAGTGTCTTCCCACCAAAGACTAGTAGTATTAGTAATGCGAAGAGGGTTTGGAAGGATGCAGACTGCCCAAAGCTGAATGTATTTAATCATAAAAATATCGATTTTTTGCGCTGAGCAAATGAATATTCATTATAGCTCTTCAAACTTGATAGGGGTTTCTTCTCTTAATAGCACCTCAGAACCAAAACTATGGATACTAACATGTCTTGCAGTGCCAGTAGTTTTACAAGCATGCAGCATCCATGTATGAAAATGTAAAGGGTTGAATTAGACAACCTTCAAGGTCCCTTCAACTCTTATTCTATGTACTAAACTATCGTATTTTTTCTCCATAAGACGCATACCTGCTCCCAAAGTGGGTGGAAATGTCTGTGCGTCTTATGGAGCGAAAAATACGGGCCGTGGCGATGGGGTCCTTTTATAGTCCTGAACCCCGCCTCTTCTGTCTGTCATTGCCTGTTTTCGTCCTCTAAACCTAGGTGCATCTTATGGTCAGATGCATCTTATAGTGCGAAAAATATGGTACATTCATTGATAGAATATATCTACCTGCTATGAGATATTCTTGCGTATCTCTTGCATATGAGTCACATTCATATACAATGTGCACCAGGAGAAATTGTGTTACCCATTGCACTTGATTATAGTCACTAGCAGCATCCCACGGTCACATGACCAATTTCTGAGATTTATCTTTGATTTCCAGCAAAAAACACTATAATGCATTCGTTAAGGACCATGGTGTTTACTTAATAACCACTGCATTTGCTTAATGACTGTGGTGTTGAACCACCACCACAAAAATGATAAAATTGGTCATGGTCAAATCATGACTGCCTTAATGACTGCCATGACTAATTCTGGGCTTGATTACAGTTATAAGTCAAGGACTAACTATTCTGCATTAGCTGACTCATGAATCAAATACAATCCAAATTTTTCTTCAGTTGGAAATTTAATCTACCAAAAGTGATCAAAGCGGAACTTAAGTCACTACACAAGTTTCTTCCTAACAAGAAGTGCAAATTAGGATGAATCCAATTAGCGTTCAACTGAACTTTTTTCTCCATTGCCATTCTGATGTCTTTCAAAGCATTTTGATAAGTGATATATAGGATTAGATGCAGATCCTGGTTGGCTTATTTTTAAAGCAAGCTGGACAACTGGAATAGTAAACAAATTCAGAAAAGAAAAAGCAGGAGATAGGTTGCAACCATTTTAATCTGAGTGTAGTGTAACTTCCCACAAAATGTCACCCCACTTCCCAATATTTAATAAAATGTTGATAAAGTGAAGGCTGGTTATGACTCAAAGGGTCTCCTTTACAATCAGTGGCCTTTCAGCATTTTTTTAAAAAAAAGACATTTCATACAATAAATGAAAATTATGATTTAGAAAGCATAGCATACATTCTGATCATTATCATCTGAAAGATTTTACAAACCCTTTGCATTTTTATACAGCTCTGCACCAAGATAAAACTTCAATTTCTGAATAATTTTTACACATCACATTACATAAATATATTAACATCTGTGCGCAAAATTAAACTAGAGAATATATAATTAGCGGCAAAAAGATGGGGAAAAATACAACATACTGTTAAAAAGATAGCCTCTGCTTCATACAGGTCTTAGAATGAAGATATTTTTTGTATTTACATGCAAAGAATACAGCAAGTGATCAATATTCACGATTATGGAACTGGTATGTTATTTCATGATCAAAATCCTTATTTAGCAGGAAAAAAAATCCACATAATGTACAAAACAATAGTGCAAGAAGAGCTTCAAACAACTGTTCTCTTCGTTTTTGAGTTTTTGGTTAAAAACTATACATCTGACCAAAGATGCTGCTGTGAAACTTAGTTTTTACTCCACAGGTAGATTTAAGGCACATAATCATTTTCAAAGGTTGGTTCTTTATGTCAAATATGTTCCAGTTTTCACATTTTTAGGGCCAGGAATACTATTTTAATAAATTATTTTGTAAAGACATAGTAGATGCATCTTCTGACTGCTAGTGTACTGTTAATAAAAATGTCATTGGCTTATACAAATGTTAGCCTTGTTGGAACATAGTTCTATTGGAGTAAACCATATCTAGTACACAGATGCCATTTAATTATATTACAAATATTTTCTGATTGAAAAAAGTGTAGCCTCTTTCTATACCTATTTAAACAGCAGTCACGATTTTGCTTAAATTTTTAATTTTGAAGCAGAAAAAGCTAAAGCTTGATATGTCTATAGAAAATGTTACAGTCAATCCCTGATACAGGAATGCTCTTCATTAGCCAAAAGTTGATTCCTTTATTTTCAGTAAACTTAGATGCTCACCTCTAAAGTGACGTCTAAATTTTGGGATTCAAACGTTCCAATAGTTTTCATGTTACGCATTCTTGCATGATGGTATTCAGGCTGGGACATGCTGGATGCCCCCAAGTCTTTTAGTTTCAACAAGATGAATGCACCATGTACCTTCTAATCAAGGTTTTGGCCTTATGTATATATCCTGAATGTGAATTTCTTCACAAGTTCAGATTCTCAAACCTCTTTTAAGGTACAGAAGAAAAGGACAAGATTTATAGCAAGGGACAGGTTTGTATGTTTATACGGTATATCCTTGTCTCCCAGCAAACTGGACAATTCACTGGAGCTAGAGAATCACAAATGAGAGTGCTTGTGATAACTTTCCCAACCTCTCTTTCCCTGTTCTCCAAATGCTCCAAAATACACCAAGTGCACAGGGATGAAATAATAAGTTGGACAAAACCAGTCTTAAGATCTGCATTTTACTTCCTCAAGGGAGTCTTTCTAATACAGCTTTGTAGGTAAAGGGGAAATAAATTTGTCAACAATAGGAGCTAAGCAATCTGTTTTGTTAAGCATAAATACTAAATATATTTTGTTCTCAGTTAAATTTTAAATCTGACTAAATTGCTGTACAGATGACCAGGCGGAGCCCTTCATGCCTACAAGAGATCCAAGTCCAGCCCACCTTGGATTCCTGTGACTCCTAACCGCCAATTTGCATGGGCGTTAGTAATTCAGATTCTTGTTGAGATGTTTAGACTTGCAATAAATCTTTACACCCATTTGAACTGCCTAGATCTGATTTTACTGGTGCTTGACAATTGTTCAATTTGCAATTCTATTAATTATATCTCAAAAATAACTAGCCTCATATCTGAACTTTTGTAGGAGAGAACAAGTGAGCAGTAAGTTGGTTTTTGCTCATTTGTTTGGGTGCCTCATCTATAAATAAATCAACTATATATAGACAGTTATTCAAGTGCTAATTCAGGGCTATCAGATAGTATGCTATACAACTGTACAACTGAAGCCCATGATAGAACCTAAGAAATAGAAAATGTATTACATTGACTGCCATGGAATGAGTTTCCTTTTTATTAGAAAACATTAGACAAAGCCAGAATTTATTCAATAGAGCAAGGGTCCCCAACCTGTGAGCTGCAGCTCACTACCGAGCTGTGGCTTATTTGCAATTGGGCCGTGTGAGTGGTGGGCTGTGCGTGCAATTTGTGTGATTGACAGGCACTGGCACTTACAGTCCAACTTGCGAGAGCAGTGGACACTAGCACTCACAGCCACACTCACAGCCACACTCACGTGTTCATTTGCTCACACAAATGAAGTTGTGCGACTTCCGCCGGCACCGCCGACGTTGCTGGACGCTCTTTTTTGGAGCGCCAGCCCTGTGATCTTGTTAGCCGTTCTGACAGCGCAAATCAGCTGTCCGACAGCTGGAAAACCTTTCCCTCGGGAGAAGAAGGAAAGGAGAGCAATCGGATGGGGATAGAGCTCCCTGAAAGCTCCTGAAATAGCTCTGGGGGCTAGGAGAGTGAGAGCTCCCCAGGAAATCCAGTGAAACTCCGAGATCCAGGGTGCTTCTGCTTTAAGCAGAAAAAAATGTCGCAACCGTCTCTGCAATCTTTATTGAGATTTAAATTGTTTATCTATGCAGACGGAGTGAAGACAGGAGAGCAGACAATTGCAAGTAACAAGCCCTTAATTCCATGCTTAAATTGTTACTTTTGGAAGTTGATTGAAGGAAGGGAGAAAATGGTGCTTGTGCTTAATAGGGCATGAAACTGAAACTTAACTCTCGTTAAAGCTGTTAACATCCAGCATTCTTCAAGGTGGTTGGAGAAAAAGAAAAAGAGAAATGGCTGGCTTTATTGAAAGTCTTGAAGGTTCACTGTTACAAACATAATTAAGGACACAAATACTGATTGGGGATCTCTTTAAAGAAATATTAGAATCATTTACCTCTGTGATAGTGGAGAGAATTGAAGGACTTTTTAAAAAGGATTTTATTCAAGTTCGAAACAAAGAGTCAAGCGAAGATATTGTACCGGAATTTCAATTGCTAAATAACAGTGATTTGCTGAATGAAGAAATTCAGTCTAATGTGCCTCCAGGAAATGGAATGGATGTTTCTCAAATTAAGAAGCAAAGGCTGAGAGGCTTGAAGGAGCGTAATCAGGAAATACTGAGTGAGATTTCCCCAAAGGCTTTGTTACAGTCAATTGGAAAATTGTTAGGAGGTGTTGGGATTCTTAATATAAGAAAGAAGATTCGAAGTGGAACTTTACAATTTCTTTACAAAAATGGATTCTTAATTGCAGTTAAGGAGATGTGTTTACTGAGAGGAACTACTTTGCGAAGAGAACAAGATGAAGGTGGAGGAATAAGACTGAAAAAGAAAGTTCGCAAAAAAGTTAGGAAAAAATGGAGATGGAAAAATTACAATCTTTTTGTTGGGGGAGGATAGTAATAGTGAAAATGAATGATTATACCTGCATTTAGGGATATGATTTGTTTTGAAAAGTTATACTATAGTGAAAATGAATGATTTACTTATATTTAGGGATATGATTTGTCTAGAAAAGTTATATTAAATAATGTTATGTTTGTATTGATATGGATTACTGACCAAATTTTTATCATTGTTTTGAAGCATATTAATACTAAAGTTATATGTCAAGGAATGTTTTGTTGAAGAATCTATATAAGCTTATGGGTTAAAAATGGTGCAAGGGTTGAGGGAAGGTTTTTATAATATTTTTTATAGACTTTAAATAGTGAAGATGTTATTTGATTATACGTAATGGATTTGTAGAGAACAAGATGAATAAGTTTGTATAAAGTTATTAAGCAAGGAATGTTTCTAGGCAGAATCAATATAAGTTTGTGGGGTAAAAAGTAAAAATAAGGTTTTTTACAATATATTTTATTTGAGATTGGCTAAAATATTTTGCTAATGTGTTAATATATGTAAGGGTTGGAGATGTGATGGTTAATCGTAACTGGGTTCTGATTGTGTAATCCTGGAAGTTAAGGGTTTTTTTTTCTCTTTCTTTTTTTTAATATATGTTTGTTAGATGCTATATCCTGTATTTGCTCTGGGAAGTCCAGGGGGGGGGGAGAGTTGGGGTAGGAGGGGGGAGGGGTGAAGGGAAAATATGTGTAAAGAATCTGGAGAGGTTCTTGGAGTTTACGTAACTATTTCTTTTTAAAGAGGTTGTTAAATTGCAAATGTGATTGTACAATCCATATATGGAAAGATGGCAAAGGGTTTATGTTTTTCTTGTAAAAATGTTTTTTGCCTTGTAAAACTCTTTAATAAAAAAAAAAAAGTAGTTCAAGGGCTCACAGACAAATGAAGCTGTGCATGGGCACTTGTGCAAACCTGCCCCTCACAAACCCTTCCCCTCTTCACCCCCTCCCCATGCCAGGCTGCCAACCCGGAAAGGTTGGGGAACGCTGCAGTAGAATTCAAACCTTCTACAGATAATTGAACTCAATGATATTTGCACTTTAGATGATTGCATATAATCATCAGTTTGGAATTAGAACATAGAATTTAGGATAACAGTTGGAAGAGACCTTGAAGGTATTCTAGTCCAACTCCCTGTTCTAGCAGGAAAACCCATCCCATTCCAGACAAATGGCTGTCTAGTTTCTTCCTGAAAACATCCAGTGATGAAGTATCCACAACTTCTGGAGGTAAGCCACTTCACTGATTAACTGTTTCCATTGTTAGGAATTTTCTTAGTTCTAGGTTGGATTTCAATTTGATAAATTTCCATCTGTTGTTTCTTGTCCTGCTTTGGAGAATAGGTCAACCCACTTCTATGACAGCCCCTCAAATACTGGAAGACAGCTATCGTGTCACCACTAGTACTTCTCTTAGTTAGGCTAGTTACACCTAGTTCCCTCAATCATTCATCATATGATTTAGCCTCCAAACCCTCTTATCATCCAGGTTCTGCTGCTTAGCAGTGTGACCAGAAGAGATATATAGATACTATCAAAATGATATATAGTATTTACTATATGATAAAGGTTTTGAACCCTATAATAATTGGGCTCCATAGGTCTGATGATTCCCAAGGAGGATGAAAATGGTCATATATTGCTTCCTGGTGGTCAGTGTAACCTAATGAAGCACACAATGTAACCCATAGGATATGGACTGTGTAACCATGGAGAAATGCCTCCTCCCCGCCAAGAGACGGGTGTTGGAAATTAAAGGTAATCATTAACCTTCAACCACAATTGAGCCCAACATTTCTATTGCTAAGCAAGACAGTTGTTTTGCCTCATTTTATGACCTTTTTGGTCACAATTGTTAAGTGAATCACTGCAGTTGGTAAGTTAATAATATGGCTGTTAAGTGAATCTGGCTTTCCCATTGAATTTGCTTGTCAGAAGGTTGCAAAAGATGATCATATAACTCTGGGACACTGCAACAGTCATGAATACATGCCAGTTGTCAAGAGGGTGAATTTTGGTCACATGACCACAGAGCTGCTGCAATGGTTCTAATATATGTATTAGAACCATATATATATATATATATATATATATATATATATATATATATATATATATATATATATATATATATATATATATACACACACACACACACACACACACACACACACACATACACACACATATACATATATATATGCATATATTCTGATAGATACAGGTAGTCCTTGACATACAACAGTTCATTTAGTGACGATTTGAAATTACAACAGCATTGAAAAAAGTGACTTTACCGTTTTTCTTACTTATGTCTGTTGCAGCATCCCCTTGTTCACATGATCAAAATTTGGATGCTTGACAACTGATTATTTATGACAGTTGTAGTGTTTCAGGCTTGTGTGATCACTTTTTGTGACCTGAGAAGCAAAGTCTGGAACTGGAAGTGTCGCAGTGAGAGCGGCTGGAAAAATAGGGGCTCTGATGAGCTCCGCGAAAATCCAGCCGGACAAATCACTGTTGGGGGGTCTTTGGATCGGAAATGTCCTCTAGGGACAGTGAAGAAGGAGAGGCATCTCGGAAGACCAAGAGGAACAGGCAAGTTCCTCGAAAGGTCAGAGGCAGCTCTTCGGACCAGCAGCGGGGGTGGCGGCCATTGTAAAATGACTGCTCTGAAGCTGGGGCAACCAGATTAAGTTTTTGTGCAGGAGCAGTGTTTGAACCGAGTGCTGGTACTGGGTGAGTGATTGGCCAACTCACAAGTAAAAGATAATTTCGAATTGGATTAAAAGGTGTCCCGGAGCTGAAATGAGCGGCTAATTGGCACTTGGGAAATTCTATGGAGGGAGAAGAACAAAGAGGAGGCTCAAATACTAAAGCCCAAGAAAGTTTTTGTATCTATAATTGGATTTGGAGAAACTAAAAATAATAAAGGAACCCGAGGAAAAGTATTTTTTACATGGATTTAAATATTTTTGAGAGCTTTGACATTTAGTTGGTTTGAAAATATTGTGGATTTGAGAGAGACATCTGCTGGCTGAAAGAGAGTACTGCAATATTTACTGGAAGGAAGAAGGGAAAGTACAGCTGTGACCTAAAAATTAATTTGCAAACTCTGAGAACTTTTAAGGAGTATCTGTCTTTCTACATTGCTTGGTCTCGATTCTCAATGGCTATGGAAGATACAAATATTTAACTTGAAGTGAACTGGATAAATTCTTAAATTGGACATTATTTGAAAACAAAAAAAGACTATATGGATTTTAAATTTTAATTAAATGTGACATTTAAAAGTTTTAACACTTTCTTCAATTGGCAATATGAAGTCTTGGATGTATGAGGAATTAATTGAGATGTTTAAAAATATGCATGAATCATTAAAGGGTAATAAAAAGTCAGAAATTTTGCTGGAACACACAGAACAAGAAATAGGGGAGAAGGTGGCAGAAGAGAGCATAAGGGAGGAGCAAGAAAATAATATTGAAGAAAAGGAATTGAATGCAAAAAGCAGTTAGATGATTTCATTGGGATTTACAGTGGCAAAAAAAGAGTGGATAGGGGGGAACATCTCCCAAAAAAGAACCAATCAAAGGGTAAAGAGGGAAAGAGTGGAAAGAGATTAGGAGAAAACTTGGGGAGAACTATTCGAATAATATAACTAAAAGTGAGAAAAAGGAGTCAGAAGAAAAGATATAATAAATATAAAAGAAAAAAGAAAAAAGAAAAAGAAGAAGTTAAGAGAGTGGGAAAAAAGAAGAAAATTATTAAGAAGTGGAATTTTGGAGAGACCAAGAGAAAATGGTTAAAGAAGGGAAGATTAGTGGAAAGGAGAAAGGGAAATAAGATAAATACTAGTAGATTTAAGGAAACTGTATTAATATTATTAATTGTGGATGGTCAACTAAGTTAAAGGGTTTTAATGTAAGATTTGAATATGATGATGTATATTGTTTATAGTAAAACAGAATAACAAATGAAATGTGAAATGGTAATTTGGTTTAATTTTGAAGACAATTTTAATTAAGAGACAAAGTTGAAATGTTAAAAAGTGGGATGGGGATTTTGAGAAATATATTCTGTAATGGAGAAATAAGATAATTAATTGATGTTATTGTAAGAGATTAGGAATTAAGGGCGGATAGTGATACTGTTTATGTATTATGTATTAAGAGAAATTAAGATAAGACAAAGTAGTATGGAAAAAGAATATTATGGATGAAATTGGAAATATGTAAAATGGACTTGGGAAAAAAAAGAACAATGTGGTAGAAGTTGAAATAAGATATGGTGAAAAATGATTAATTCGTGATAAAGAACTATATGAAAGAGATGAATATGGGAAAAATGGGAAGATTGGAATAGATTATAAAGATTAATATATATAAAATATATAAGATGTGACCTGGTCAACACTCTATTCATAAAATATGTATGAAGAAAGAAAATTTTTAATAAAACTTGTTTACTAAAAAAAAAAAAGCAAAGTCAATGGGGAAGCCAAATTCACCTACTTCCTATTGATAGGAATCAATATTATAGTAATGTATTAATTATTATTCAATGGGAGAGGTAATATGTGTGCATGCATTGGTTTTTTTCTTTTATTTTTGATCTACTTTTTAATGTATTGATAGTTTTGTGTTTGCCTTTCTGTTTTGTCTCTTTTGCTTGTTTTGGAGTTTTGTGTTTTAGCTTTCTTTAGAATAAAATAAATAAAATTTAAAAAAGAAGTGAAAATAGTAGCTAGGAAACTTAACAACTGCAGTGTTTCACATGAAAATGGAGGAAACTCACTTAACGACTGTCTTGCTTAGCAACAGAAATTTTGGGCTCAATTGTGGTCGTCAGTCGAGGACAACTTGTAAAGCCAAGCAGTTCAAAACAGAATTAACAAATACATCCTTAGAATCATTCAGTGTCTTTCAAAGTCTATTTCTGCATTATGCAAACTAAAACTAATCTCTTCTTGCCTGAAAAGATGCACTACTAAAACAGAGCAGTGTTCCTCAACCTTTGCAACTTGAAGATGTGTGGACATCTTCAAGTTGCAAGTGAACTCCCAGAATTCCCCATCCAGCATAAATTGTCCTCCTCTTGCCAATTTTGGCCTGGCAGGGAAGAGTTGAACTTTTCTGATACACTCAAGTGCAACACTACCAAGGAATTGCTAGTTTAGACAGATAATATAATGGTCTTTTTTCACTGGAATGCACAGTAGGAATAACCTTGAGGACCAGGAAGAAGAGCCACAATCAAGGCAATAGTCAGATAAAAGAAATACGAGTCTAGAGTACACCTGTAATTTGAATAACAAAGCAACAGTGTTGGAAGGGACCTTGGAGGTCTTCTAGTCCAACCCCCTGCTCAAACAGGAAACCCTATACTATTTCAAACAAATGATTGTCCAATCTCTTCTTAAAAACTTCCAGTGTTGCAGCATCCACACCTTCTGGAGGCAAGTCATTCCACTGATTAATTGCTCTGTCAGGAAATTTCTCCTTAATTCTAGGTTGCTTCTCTTGTTTAGTTTCCATGCAATGCTTCTTGTCTTGCCTTCAGGTGCTTTGGAGAATAGGTTGGCTCATCTTCTTTGTGGCAGCCTCTTAGATATTAGAACACTGCTGTCATGTCACCCCAGTCCTTCTTTTTATTAAACTAGACATACCGAATTTCATTAAACTAGACATATCCAATTAAATTAGGTATACCGAAATACCACTGGTGAAATCCAATTTTTTTTTACGATCAGTTCTGTAGGCGTGGCTTGGTGGGCATGATAGAGGAAGGATACTGCAAAATCTCCATTCCCACCTCACTCCAGGGAAAGGATACTGCAAAATCCCCATTCCCCCCCCCACTCTTGGGGGAAGGATATTGCAAAATCTCCATTCCCATCCCACTCTGGGACCAGCCAGAGGTGTTATTTGCCGGTTCTCCGGCAAATTTCTGCTACCGGTTCTCTGAACTACTCAAAATTTCCGCTACCAGTTCTCCAGAACCTGCTGGATTTCACCTCTGCGAAATACCCAATTTGGTCTCAGACAAAACCTTTCTACTACTCAAAAAGATAGATGGAGGGAGAGGGAAAGTCCATTGAGATTTAAAAGATTCTGTTACTGCAACCTTCTAACAAAAATAGTATTAGTATTCATATAGGGGTGAAATCCAGCAGGTTCTGACAGGTTCTGGAGAACCAGTAGCAGAAATTTTGAGTAGTTCGGAGAACTGGCAAATACCACCTCTGGCTGGCCCCAGAGTGGGGTGGGAATGGAGGTTTTGCAGTATCCTTCCCCTGGAGTGGGGTGGGAATGGAGATTTTGCAGTATCCTTCCCCTGCTATGCCCACCAAGCCACACCACGCCCACAGAACCGTGTAGTAAAAAAATTTGGATTTCACCACTGTATTCATAACTCTGGTTTCCTAATCTGGTTTACCCTGAAGGGCTGATATTAGCATATTTTTATCTTATGGTACAAATATTTTATATCACTCCTGGAATACATATTGTAGAAACAAGTGCAATGAGATTGCTTGCCTTGCAGTTAAATTTTTGCTAAATGTAAATCTATACAATCCATCCGGTCCTCTTATATTGAATCTATTCAAAGTCTTAAAAGTCTGGCATTTAAAATGTTCTTTGAAAATGAACTTATAAACATGAAATAATTTGCCACCTATGGTTACATACTGTAAAATTGGCCATGAACTTAAAAAGTCAGTTTCTTAAGCAAAGTTAACACACAGTAGATTGCATTACTCCTATACTAAAGAAACACTATCCAAGAAATAGGTATGTGCATTAGCCCCTCTTGCTCTAGTCTTTCTGATGTGTCTGTGCAGATATCTCAGGAGAGAAGAATAAGACCTCTGCAAAGTACAACACCAATGAAGCTCTGTATAATTGACTGGCCATCTGATGACAGTCTGGCAGGCCCGTCTCTGGAGAGAGGACAAATAGGGTTAGCTTTCATCCTCCACAGTGGTGACACTCCTTTTTCCCTTGTGCCTAAACCATATTTTCCAAAGCTAAGTTCTTTTGAGATCTGTGCAACCCACCAAAGGATACCATTTAATCAAGAGAAAGTACAAAATATGACTAGGAATTGGATGTAGAGGCAGATTTCTTACTAGAAATATCATTGATAAACCCTACAAGTTTTAAGTGGTACACATCAGCCTCCATACACCTGGGACAAAATAATTTTAAAAACATCTAGCACCTTCCAATTGTATCTTATACTTTCTAGAACTCTGATGTAACAAGAGAAATCTGGAAATAGAAACAGGCTGCCACTGCCTGTTGCAGAAATAGGCTGCAACATACCAAGAGAAAGTTATCATAATGTTCATTTGAACTCATTGAATCTCTTGGCTTGAACTTTAGGCTGGAGAAACCTCATCCATAACTGTGCTAAATGTTTCTCTAGACTTTAGGTCTTATATTCTCTTCTTTTTTTTCCCAGAACACTAATGCCTGTCTTGCTCTTGGTAACTCATTATTCCTGTAAGCCTATTTCAGATAAAATACAGGGCCTCAAGGACAAATTATCACTTGTGCTGTCCACCGGAGGGGCAGTTTTTATGACACTCTGCAAATTAAAAGGCCATTTTAACACATAATGGAAAAATAAGGCAATGCCAAGGTTTCTGAATTTGCTTCGATATATTCTGCAAAGTGGATTCCCTTTTAGTCTTCTTTGTTGAATCTTAAGATGGATATCTTAACATGCATGCAACTTGTCACAAATAAAGAGAAAAGAAGTTCCATTGTACTATTACTCACTGGGGGCGGGGATAACATTTGGAAGTCAATATGCAACCATATGATTGGAATGGTTAGCATTCTTGAGATATTTTGATAGGCACATCCCAAGGAACCAGTCCTTAGATCCTTCACATCAACACGGACACCATCCTATATGCAAGCTTGTCACTAATTTGTGCATCAACAGAAATAACTCTTAGCCCATATTGCAACAATTTCAATTAAATGCAACCTCCAGAAAGGAGTTTGAGTGTTTAGCTCTTCAAAGCAGTTTTGTTTAGTTAGTACAGCAATGACTTCCTCAGTTTGACAATCATTCACAGTACTGCATGCTTCTCTGGGATGATGACAGATGAATTCATTTTAACAATTCATGGGATTTACTTGAGAGCTTCCATGGAGAGGCAATTGGAATGGGATCATGGAGAATTCAACAGCTCTGCTAGCAAGTCCACCCAGCAAAGGCAGCCCAACAGGTTTAAGAGGACCTAAAAGAAAGGAAGATGCCATGATAACCTAATTTGCAATCTCTTCACATTACAAATCTGGCAGGAAAAAGTTGAGATGATACAAATTGAGAATAATGTATTTATAACTTTAATTGAGAATAATGTTTAATTGAGAATAATGTATTTATAACTTCTGTTCAATGCAGGTTTTTTCTTAAAGAAATGTAGTTGCAATTTAGCACAGTTCCAACCTTTTCAAAGACAGAGATTTTAATCAGAAATTTAAGCATCCTTTTATTTCTCCTACTGACATCAATGGCAAAACCTGTCGAGATGGCCAAAACCCACTTTTTTCATAAAACTGTAAGATGATGCCAAGAGTAATTGTCACCTGTTTATTAACTAAGGTGCATGAATATATAGTACAACTCATCTTAAATCACAATGAATTTAAATAAAAAGTCTAAATAGTTTGCTCTGTTTTCTGAGTGAACAATGTTGTGTGGGGAGGAATGTAAAAAAAAAAAAAGTAAACTGTAGAGGGTACCTAATGAAAACGCCTAGAAGCAAGCAAAGTTATAACCAGAAGCCAATACAGGTTTGTCAAAAACAGATTATGTCAAACAAATCTTATTTCATTATTTGACTACATTAGTGGACCAGCGAAATGCAGTGGACATTACATACTTGGATTTCAGTAAGACATTTGACAAAGTAGACCACAAATTATTTGTTGGTAAACTAGAAAAATGTGGGATAAATAGCATCACCATCAGATGGATTTGTAACTGGCTGACAAACTTCACTCGACATGTATGCAGGTTGCAACTACATCTACATAGAGGGAAGTAAGCAGTGAGGTACCCCAAGATTCTGTTTTAGGCCCAGTACCCTTCAACATTTTCATAAATGATTTAGATGAGGGAATAGAAGGGGAGCTCATCAAATTTGCAGACAACATTAAAGTGGCAAGAATAGCCAATACCCCAGAAGATAGACTAAAGATAAATCCAGATGGATCTCGACAGACTTGAACACTGGGCCATATCTAACAAAATACCTACTTCTTGGTAAGCTAAAAAAAGTGGGATAGATAGCATTACCATCAGATGGATTTTATAACCGTACTCAACTAGTAGTCCTTAACTGCATTACATCTACATGGAGGGAAGCAAGCAGTGGGGTACCACAAGGTTCCGTCTTAGGTCCAATACTCTCAATATCTTCATAAATTATTTAGATGAGGGAATAGAGGGGGAACTTATCAAATTTGCAAATGATACTAGATTGGGAAAAACCAGGCTTAATAGTAGTAACTGTGAGAGGGATCTTGGAGTCTTAGTGGACAACCAATTAAATATGAGCCAACAATGTGCACCGGCAGCCAAAAAAGCTAATGCAATCCTAAATTGCATTAACAGAGGGATTCAATTAAGTTCAAGTGAGATGCTAATACCACTCTATAAAGCCTTAGTAAGACCACACCTAGAATACTGCATCCAGTTTTGGTCACCATACTATAAAAAAGATGTTGAGACTTTAGAAAGAGTGCAGAGAAGGGCAGCAAAGATGATTAGGGGACTGGAGGCTAAAACATATGAAGAACAGTTACAGGAACTGGGCATGGCTAGTCTAGCGAAGAGAAGGATCAAGGGAGACATGATAGCAGTGTTCCAGTATTTGAGGGGCTGTTACAGAGAGGAGGGGGTCAAACTATTTTTCAAAGCACCTGAAGGCCAGGCAAGGAATAATGGATGGAAACTGATCAAGGAGAGATTCAACCTAGAAATAAGGAGAAATTTTGTGTGAGAACAATCAATCAATGGAACAACTTGCCTTCAGAAGTTGTGGGAGCTTCATCACTGGAAGCTTTCAAGAAGAGGCTGGATTGCCATTCTGTCAGAAATGGTGTAGGGTCTCCTGCTTGGGCAGGGGATTAAACTAGACTAGATGACCTACAAGGTACCTTCCAACTCTATTCTTCTGTTAAAATGAAATTCAACGTAGAGAAAAGTAAGGTTTTACACTTAGGCAAGAAAAACCAAGTGTACAAGTGCAGATTAAGTGAAACTGGTTCAATAGCAGTAACTGTGAGAGGTATCTTGGAATCCTAGTGGACAATCACTTAAATATGAGCCAACAGGTCATATTTACCTAATCCTAGGTTTCATTAACAGAGAGATAGAATCAAAATCACATTAAATATTAGTACCACTTTATAAAGCCTTAGAATATTGCATCCAGTTTAGGTCACCATATTATATAAAAAAATGTTGAGACTGGAAAGAGTGGAAAGACAAGACAAGAAGAAATGGAAACTAATCAGCAGGTCAGTTTTCTTTGTATAAATGAAAAAAGTATCTTTGAAAAAGTAATTAGATGGGAAAGAGAACTCCATAGGCACCAATCAATTTACACTGCTTACACAGTGACATAACGGGTATTAATATCAGGTATCTTTTGAAAGTGTATCATGAGACATGATTTCTTTTTCAAAAAAGAAATTACATTAACAGAGAGAAAAGTGTTACAATAAGGGGGGCAGACATGCCCTGAGTAGTAAGAGATTATATACAATCAATGATAAACTGAATAGAATATGGGTCAAATTGACAGATGTCTCCAGTTTTTACTATTTAACCTCCTCCTGACTGCAATTATCAAATATGAATTGGGGTATACTGATCAGTAGAACATCTGAAACATCAAATAGATTACACTAATGTCCAGAAAATGAACATCTAGAACCCTCAAATGCTGAAAAGCTTCAATCCTAAATACAGTTTACGAATAAATCCTTCTGAATTCAGTAATATATATATTTATTTCGCATTTCTAAACCACCCTCTCCCTGGATTAAATTCAATACTGAAACAATTTCCTTAATATTTATGTAGTCAGTACAATTATATCTATGCCCACTTTATATAAAGTATAGATACTTGAAGCTGAGGCTGTTTTATTGTCATGGAATGCAGCATGAGCAGAAGAAAACAGGGAAAGAAAATGAGATGTATCCAACAGGGAGACTCATTTTTGGTGAAGGGAAGCAACACAAGGAGGAATGAGTGTCTTCAAATCTTTTTAACCAAACATAATAAGGAGCTATATGGATGGATCTCTTGCAGTAATCTTGGTACAATTACTGTCAAACAGAACCTTTATCTTGGTCTTATCTTTATCTGGTCGAGCTGAGGATTTTGTGCAGTATCTGTATGACAAGATCGCTCAGATTTGGGAAGGCCTGGCCTCTGACTGGGTAAGTCCGGACGGGATGACTGAGGCAGGTCTTGAGAGTGTTATCTGGGAGGAGTTTGATCCTGTGGCTCCCGAGGATGTGGACAGGATCCTGGGACGGCTGAACGCGACCACATGTTTATTGGACCTGTGTCCCTCCTGGTTGGTACTGGCTTCCCGGGAGGTTACATGAGGCTGGCTCCAGAGGATTGTTAATGCTTTTCTGAGTGAGAGGGTCCTGCTGGCCGCTTTGAAAGAAGCGGTGGTGAGGCCCCTCCTCAAGAAGCCCTCTCTGGATCCGGCTGTATTGGCTAACTATCGTCCAGTCTCCAACCTTCGCTTCGTTGCGAAGGTTGTTGAGAGTGTGGTGGCGCAGCAGCTTCCCCATGAAGCTGTTTATCTAGACCCACTCCAGTCCGGCTTCCGGCCTGGGCACAGCATGGAAACGGCATTAGTCGCGTTGGTGGATGATCTCTGGAGGGCTCGGGATAGGGGTTGTTCCTCTATCCTGGTCCTGTTAGATCTCTCAGCGGCTTTTGATACTATTGACCATGGTATCATGTTGCGCTGGTTGAAGGGGCTGGGAGTGGGGGGTCACCATTCTGTGGTGGTTCTCCTCCTACCTCTCTGACCGGTCGCAATCTGTGTTGACAGGGGGGCAGCGGTCGACCCCGAGGCGCCTTGCTTGTGGGGTGCCACAAGGGTCGGTCCTCTCGCCCCTTCTGTTCAACATTTATGTAAAGCCGCTGGGTGAGATCATCCGTGGCTTTGGGGTGGAGTTCCATCAGTACGCTGACGACACTCAGCTGTACATCTCCACCCCAGGCCACCCCAACAATGCCCTTGAAGTGATGTCCCAGTGCCTGGAGGCCGTGCGGGCCTGGATGGGGAGAAACAGGCTCCGACTCAACCCTTCCAAGACCGAGTGGCTGTGGCTTCCGGCGTCCCGATATAGCCAGCTGGTGCCATCGCTGGCTATTGGGGGCGAATCACTGGCCCCCACGGAGAGGGCTCGCAAATTAGGCGTCCCCCTGGATACACGGCTGTCTTTAGAAGAGCACATGATGGCTGTGGCCAGGGGGGCTTTTTATCAGGTTCGCCTGATACGCCAGTTGTGTCCCTTTCTGGATCAGGGCTCCCTACGCATGGTCACTCAAGCACTTGTCACTTCCCGCCTGGACTACTGCAATGCTCTCTACATGGGGCTCCCCTTGGGGTGCACCCAGAGGCTACAGCTAGTCCAGAATGCGGCCACGCGGGGGATTATGGGAACGATGGGGTGCTCACACATGACACCTCTCCTGCGCGAGCTGCACTGGCTTCCTGTGGTCTTCCGGGTGCACTTCAAGGTGTTGGTGACCACCTTTAAAGTGCTCCATGGTTTAGGGCCGGGGTATCTGCGAGACCGTCTTCTGCCGCCAATAGCCTCCCACCGACTGGTTCGCTCACACAGAGAGGGCCTCCTCAGGGTGCCGTCGGCCAGACAGTGCCAGCTGGAGACCCCCAGGGGGAAAGCCTTCTCTGTGGCAGCACCTGCCCTGTGGAATGACCTATCTCCTGACATACATACGATATCAGACCTAAAAACTTTTCTTCGGGCCCTGAAAACACACCTATTCCATCTAGCCGGGCTGGCTTGATCCCATCCTCTCAGTTTTAATTGAATTCGGTTTTAATTGGGTTGTTTTTAAATCTTGGGCCGAAATTATTTAATTGTTTTTTAAACTGTTTTTAAATTTTATATGCAATGTTTTATCTCGGCTGTACACCGCCCTGAGTCCCGCAGGAGAAGGGCGGTATAGAAATAAAATAAAATAAAATAAATAAATAAAACTACCTCCATACAAAAGGGTATTGACTTGACTCTATTACAAAAATGAGTATTGCCAGTCAAAATAAAGATTTGAGTTCATTTATAATCAATTCCATGTTAATCTGGATTAGAAGTTTTGAAAGCCAAACTAGAGCAAATGGATGCAACCAACTAAAAGAATCAAGATATTATATTTGCCTCTATGTGTCAGATCCCTAAAAGTGATACTGCCATTCAATTGGGAGAAGGGGGAGACTTGGATTCGATTTACTAGCATTGCCTGTGTCAACAGATATTTTACAACCTATATCCTGGTGCCAAAGAGCCCTGAGATCTCCTTAACGTGGAGGAATGTTTATGACAGCCATGTGGGCTGTTTCATTTTAAAGGATAATGATGTGAATACATATTTATTCGGGTTCTCAGGGCAGCTAGTAAAGAAAACATCTTCACACTTGTGTATTGGCTAAAATCTGCATTCTGGCTTAAGGGAGGGGTCACTACTGCTTTAATCCTACTTGTCTTGCCTAAGGGTATTCAGACTTTGCTTTGACTCCATTGCTGTCCCTTCTGCTTAATAAAAAGGTTCCTTTTGAAGTACTACGTTTCAAGAGTTTTTACTTTCTTAAGTTGGAAGGAGAGGCAATCCTTATAGAAAGAAAGCTCTGCAAAATGGTCAACCCAGAGAAGCATAAAATCACAGAAGGACTTGCTTTAATGCTGAGATGAACTTTCACCTAGTTCCTGGCTCTTCAGCAGATAGCGTTACTTGGGCAACAGAGGGAGGGGGGGGGGAATTCCTGTGAAAAGAAAGTGTATGAGACGAAGAGATGGATCTGGATAGTGGCCAATGAGACATTGGGGTTGAAGAACGGAAAGGGAGGGGTTGGAAGGAGGTGCCAATCTTGGCTGCAACAGAGTTCAGGCATGTCGTTTTTTTTCTATTCTTAAATAAAAGAGATTCATTAGAGACTTTGCGTTTGAGAATGAAGTTTATTTAAGATAGCAACGAAACCTGACAGACAGCCAAGATCGCTCCAAAGCCAGGCTGGGTGACTTTAATTCACCCCGTTCCCTCCCAGACGTGTGGTCAGACTGGAAATTGTCCCCTGACATTATGGCTGAAGCCAAGCTCTCGGAGGAAAGCCTGCTTCAAGCAACGAGTGGAGGAGAAGCAGTCGTGATCCCAGCCAGTTTGGAAAGTACGAAGGCTCAACTCTCCCCGCCTTCCCCCTCAGCAAAACTTCAAACAAAGAAGCCTGAGCCAGATAAGTACCCGGGGACTGTGCCAAAAGCCTCTGATGCTGAATTTCCCTTTCCAAACGTGAAAGACAAAGGGAAACTCCTAAGTGAATTGGGCAGGGCATCCTGGCTATGGGAATGGGAACAAGCCAGAAAACAAACTAAGCACCAAGAAATTCTAAGGAAGCCACTCGAAAGCCCCATAGATGAGTTGAAAGAGAAATTAGACCGTGCCACCTCAGGGGGAGGGGCCATCCTGCAGACCCAAAGAAAAGAGAGAACCAGTCTGGGCTGTTGATCCAAGAGGCTGTAGGCCAAGGCACAGCCCTTCCCTTCTCCACAGCAGGAGGAGGAGGAGCCCAACAATGCACCCATGGGTCCCCCGCTCCCAGCAAGCAGCGAAGCCTAGATGAGGAAGCACCTCCCTACCCCAGGATGAGAGACGAGGCAGAGGACTATCAACACCAAGGCCGGCCCTACAGAGCTGAGCACGGAGAGGAGAGGGTAGAGAGAGACGAACCACCCCAGTTCAGAGGGAAGTTCGATGGTGACCCAGACAACCTCGCCCAATTCCTCGATTCAGCTGAGATATACATAGAGCGTTTTGGACACCTCTATCCTTTCCCCAGAGCCCTAGTGAATGCTATCTCGGAAGGGCTGGAGGGAGAAGCAAAGAGGTGGTCAGCATCCCTCTACAAAAACAGGGCCCCCCAGCTGCAAGATGCGGATGGGTTCTTGCAACTATTGAGAGCCCGTTATGAGGAGGAAGAGGAGGACCCCTATGTGGAAGACGAGCTAAGAAACCTAATGCAGAAGGGGAAACCTATCAGAGAGCATATCCGTGAATTCAGGAGAGTTATTGGGACACTGCCTCCCCTACCAGAGCAATTGCTGGTGTACTTTTTTAGAACAAGCCTAGATAAGAGAATTTCCCAAGTGACTGCTTATCGGGACATCCCAAACCGACTCTCTGAATGGTTCCGGGTAGCGATAAAAGTCGACAGAGTGCTGTGGGCGAATGACACGTCGAACCCACCAGATGGAAAGGAGAGGGGACGGCTGGGCCAGGGGCCACTCAACAGATGAGAAACCCCAACATCACAGCCCACCCAGAGGCCATCTGCCCCACGGAGCCCACTGAAATGCTACAGATGTGGGGGAAGCGGCCACATAGCAGCAAGATGTGGAACCCCTAGGCCGGGACCAGCTCCACCGCCCAAAGCACGACCGGAACGAGGGCCCAAGCGCGCCACCCACATACCGCGGGAAGCTCCCCAAATCCCGGAGTTTTTCGCTCACCTGACCGAAACCAGAGGAATCCCAGATGATGGCGATCAGTCCCCCGAACCCTATGACATGGAGGACAAAGGCGAGGATGACCCGATGATGAGTGGACCCGTCCATCCTTTTCTTTTCCCCATACGCCTAACAGCCCCCAAAACAGGGGCCCAAGAGACTTTCCAAGCCCTAATAGACTCTGGTAGCACATGGTGCCTAATCAACCTACCCACAGTTCTAAAATTGGGAATCCGAGCTAAAAAGCTCAAACAACCAATTCGCTTTGAGCAAGTTGATGGGTCCCTAGTGGGGGGAGCGTACGCCACACACTTGACTGAGCCCGTGAGACAAGAACTAGCAGATCACTGGGAGACGATCCGCTTCATAATAGCCCCCAAGATGACAGACCCAGTCATATTGGGACTCTTGTGGCTGGACAAATGGGGCCCAATCATTTGGTGGCAGGAGGGGACCCGCAGGCTGAGAATAGCAAAGGGCCCCCAACCCCTGCCGCCCCGACCAGAAGAATTCCCTCCCACGCTGAGACCCCAAAGCAGCCCTCCACTGCAGAAGAAAACACCACCAACACAAGGGTCCCTCCCAGAAGGTACAGCAAAGCAATTGGCAGCTGCACCCACCACTGCTTATAATGCAGATCAGATCCCAGGGGAGTACCAAGACCTTGCAGAGGTATTCAGCGAGGCCGAGTGTGACATTCTGCCCCCCCACCGCGAGACCGATTGTGCCATCGAGATTATCCCGGGAGCGAAACTACCCAAACCTAAAATGTATGCCATGATGCCCCATGAAATGCAGGAAATGCAGGACTACATAGACAAGAATTTACAAAGGGGATTTATTGAGCCAGTAAAACCAAGGGTAGCGGTGCCAGTCCTGTTTAAAGAGAAAAAGGATGGCTCTATGAGACTGGTAGTCAATTTTCGAAGTATCAATGTCGTTTGCGTACACAACTTATACCCCCTCTCCCTCATGAAGGACATGTTAGCCCACCTAGCTAAAGGAAAAGTTTTCACCAAACTAGACCTTCGAGAAGCTTATTACCGAGTACGCATCAAGGCAGGAGATGAATGGAAAACAGCATTCAACTGCCCCCTGGGTAGTTTCCAGTTCAAGGTAATGCCCTTTGGATTGCAAGGCGCCCCAGGAGTGTTCATGCAGTTGATAAATGAAGTCCTACGTGAGCACCTATACAAAGGGGTCCTCATCTACCTGGACAATATTCTCATCTACACGGAGACCATAGATGAACACATACCCCTCGTCCGCCAAGTACTGAAAAAACTGCTGACGGCGAACCTATATGTCAAACTGTCAAAATGTGATTTCCATCAATCACGGCTAGACTACCTAGGCTACCGAGTATCAAACGAGGGGATAGAAATGGACCCAGCCAAGGTCCAATCAGTTCTACAATGGCAGCCCCCTCGCACCCGCAGACAACTGCAAAGCTTCCTAGGCTTCGCGAACTTTTACAGACAATTCATCCCCTCGTTCGCGAAAATTGCCAAACCTTTGATGGACCTCCTAAAGACAGGAAGCCCAGCGACGAAACCCCGCCCGGGACAACCTCTGCAGTGGGACCTGACCTGCCAACAGGCATTCGAGACGCTAAAGGGAATGTTTGCGAAAGAACCTGTCTTAAAACACCCTGATCCTGAACAACTTTTTGTCATCCAAGCAGACGCAAGTGATGTGGCAGTAGTATTATTCCAAAAGAACAGTAAAGGTGATCTACAACCCTGCGCCTACACCTCCCGCAAACTCACTGACACAGAGAGACGATGGGCAGCGTGGGAGAAGGAAGTGTTCGCAGTAAGATGGGCATTGTTGACCTGGCAACACCTACTAGAGGGAGGCCAGAAACCGTTTGAAGTCTGGACTGATCATAAAAACCTGGAGGCCCTAAAAACCCCACGGAAATTGTCGCCCAGGCAAGTCCGGTGGGCTCAATACTTCAATCGCTTCAATTTCGAGCTTAAGCACATCCCAAAAGGGAGGAATTTCCTGGCTGACGCCCTCTCCCGAATGCCCCAATACAACAGTGAGCAGGAGCAAGTAGTGAATGCCATCATCCCCTCCACCCAAGCAGCGGCTCAAGAGATCACCAGACGGCAACAACGTGACCAGCAGGGCCAACTTGCAATTGACTTAACTGCAAAATTAAAAAATGAAACACTGACAGACCCCTGGTTCCGAGACAATCAACATCTCTTGACAAAAAGAGACGACCTAGCATGGAAAGGGACAAAACTCTATGTCCCACAGACTTTACGCATCCTGATCCTCAAGAGGAGTCACGATGTTAAACCCGCAGGACACTTTGGGTTTCTAAAGACTCTGCACCTAGTATGAAGGCAGTTCTGGTGGCCTCACATGAGAAAGGATGTGGACAGTTATGTAAAAAGCTGCACCATTTGTGCCACAATGAAAACAAGACCAGGTTGCCCGCCTGGACTGTTGCAACCAGTAGCTGAGCCGACAAGACCATGGGAGGAGATTGCGATGGACTTCATAGTAGACCTACCGAGGAGCAGTGGGAATACAGTGATCTGGACTGTAATAGACGTATTCTCCAAACAGGCACACTTCATTCCTTGTATCAGACTGCCCTCAGCCCGCCAGTTATCCAAACTGTTCCTGAAACACATCTACCGCCTGCATGGAGTCCCCAGGAGAATCATCTCCGACCGAGGGATCCAATTCACAGCAAAGTTCTGGAGGGAGTTTCTACGATCCATAGGGTCATCCCAAGGGCTCAGCTCAGCATTTCACCCAAGCACCAATGGGGGGGTAGAAAGACTGAACGCTATGATAGAATAGTATTTAAGATGCTACGTTGACTACCAGCAGTCCAATTGGGCAGACCTCCTATCTTTTGCAGAGGTCGCATATAATAATGCTGTCCACAGCAGCACAGGGCTAACCCCGTTCAAAGTAGTGAGTGGCATGGACTTTGTCCCCATGCCAGAGTACCCGAAGGAGCCCCCTTCCTCAGTCAGCTTGACCGACTGGATGGCAATGTTGAAAGAAACTTGGGAGAATGTCAAGAGGCGGCTCAATCTTATAAGAATCAAGCAGACAAGCACCAAACTCCCCAAAGACCATTTCAGTTGGGAGGGAAAGTCTACCTTTCCACCAAGTACTTGAGACTTAGACTCCCGAGCAAGAAATTAGGCCCGAAATTTATAGGACCGTTCCATATAGTAAAAATAATCAACCCCGTTACAGTACAACTACAGTTGCCACGACTCTTGGGGAAAATTCACCCCATTTTTCACAGTAGCCTTCTGAAACCTGTAGTGGGGTCTACCTTAAGGCCGACACCATGCGCGCCCCCTGGGCCCCTGGTTGTTGGGGGCCAAACTCATTACGAAGTGCAGCGAATTCTTGACTCAAGATGGCACAGGGGGCGCCTCCAATACTTAAATAAATGGAAGGGCTACCCATTGTCAGAGGCTTCCTGGGTGAAGAGTTCAAACATCCAAGCTGACCGCCTTATAGCAAAATTCCATGCAGACCACCTGGGAAAGCCGGGAGGTGGGGGTTCACAGCAAAGAAGGGGATAATGATAATTATCTTGTTGTGGTTTTCCTATTGGGCAGGTTACGTCGGAGAAGTGAAGGGAGAGGGGCCGGATGTCAGCGTTCCAAATTATGATCTCTTTCAGTGTTGACATAAAATCACAGAAGGACTTGCTTTAATGCTGAGATGAACTTTCACCTAGTTCCTGGCTCTTCAGCAGATAGCGTTACTTGGGCAACGGGGGGGGGGGGGGAATTCCTGTGAAAAGAAAGTGTATGAGATGAAGAGATGGATCTGGATGGTGGCCAATGAAACATTGGGGTTGAAGAACGGAAAGGGAGGGGTTGGAAGGAGGTCCAATCTTGGCTGCAACAGCGTTCAGGCATGTCGTTTTTTTTCTATTCTTAAATAAAAGAGATTCATTAGAGACTTTGCATTTGAGAATGAAGTTTATTTAAGATAGCAACGAAACCTGACACTTCGCTCTACTGAGGGGACCTTGCAAACCATGTCTGAATGAAGCAGAGAACTGGGAAAAGCCAAATGGTGGGGGGAGACAGCAACCACCACCCAGTCAGATGCCTGTTTCATACACCTCATTGGAGAAGATGAGGTAACACTGGAGAATCCTGAAAAGCCCCACTGGTTAATTGGCATCGGAAAGAAAGATAGCTGGGATGAGAGAACCAGAGGAGTCACTCTCAGCTGTGACAACCGAAAACCAGGGTGGAAACTGGAACTAGAAGCCCTTGCTGACCAGGGGGAACTAACTGAAGCACCACTGAGGGAGGATTGTCTGAAGAGGCATATAACCCAATTGGTGATGGAAACTTTGGAAAATCTCAACATCTGAGGGGAGTCAGGACAACAACCAAAGAGCGTTGAAAGGGCTGATGCCAGGGGAGGCACCCCCCTTCTGGAGCCCGCCAATCAAGCAGATGACGCAGCAGCAGTGGGAGAAGACCCAGAAAACCCTCCCCTCCAGGCAGCAGGCACACCGGTGCCCATCCCCAACCAGCCCCGAGTCCCGCAACTGGAAAGAGAAACTCCCTCCCTTGGGGTAAGGTTTGATGGGAATCCACAGTAATTAGGATTCTTTGTGGCACACGTGCTCACCTATATGCAAGAATACAGGTGTGATTTCCAAACCCAAGGATCCCGAGTGCGAGTTGTAACCCTAACCCTAGAGGGTGCCGCTGCCAGATAGATGGTGAACCTGCATAATGCCAATGCACCAGAACTGCGGGATTTTGACTGTTTCATGATGGCCTTGCATTGATGGTTTGAGGACCCACTAGCAGATCACAAAGCATGCGACCGCATTAAGATGGTGAGGCAGGTGCGACGGCCAGTAGCAGAGTATACTGAAGAATTCCAGGACCTCACGTGTTGTGTGAACTGGCCAGAAGATATTTTAGTGAGTTGTTTCAAGGATGGGCTGAGTGATGATCTATACAATGCCTGTGTGGCCCGAGGTGCACCAAATCACATACATGAGTGGTAGTACATCACCGCCAAAGAAGTTGAGATCGATATGGCCAGAAACCAGTACCGAGCGGGGTGAGCATGGAAGAAATCCCCACCCCAATGGAAGCAAGAGCCCCTCAAACCACAAACTGCATTTTCTCCAAAATCCTCAGCCTGTTTCAAGTGTGGAAAAGAGGGGCAGTGAGCTGCAGAGTGTTGTTCACAAACACCCGCCTGGAACCGCCCACCCCCACCGGGGAGGAAACCTGCAAAACGTGGCCAGCATGGGAAGGAGACTGCCCTGAGGAGCAGGGAGATCGTAGAATTTCCATCCCCCCCCTCTTTGAGGAGGAAACCCTGGCATCTCAGCAGGAGGAATTACACTCATTTGAAAGCGACCCAGAAGATGAACCACTGGTAAGCAAACCAATTAAACTGCTTACCCTCCCCTTAAGACTATTTATCCCAAACCGGGACAGGGAGATAAATATCTCCGCTCTAGTGGACTCAGGGTGTATCTGTTGTTTGATCAGCCCAACCCTAGTAGGGAAGTTGGGGATTAACGTAAGAAAGCTGAAAAACCCCATCGCTTTCTGCCAACTAGATAGGTCAATAGCAGGGGGGAAGTCAGCTTCTTTTGCCACTGAGCCTCTACATATAGGCATCAGAAACAACGAGGAAATACTTACATTTATAGTGGTACCTGGCATGGAATGGTCGCTAGTTTTGGGCCTTGCATGGCTGAAAAAAATGGAACCCCAAAATCAGTTGGAAACAAGGCATCATAAAATTTCAGATGCACGTGACTTTTGCCGAGAATCCACATAAAGGAACTGAGGGGGCAGAGAACCAAGAAATAGCCATGCCTGGTCATGCCATGCCAACTGAGGGCATACCCGTAGAATACAAGGATTTGGCTGAAATTTTTAGCAAAAAAGCCTCAGATGAGCTCCCTCCCCACTGCGCCACCAACTGTGCAATAGAAATCTTACCCAGCGCTAAACTCCCTAAACCAAGATGTACAGCATGTCACCAAGGGAATTGGAGGAACTGAAAACATTTATTGAGAAAACCCAGCAAGGGGTTTCATTGAGCCAGCCCAACCAAAAATCGCAGTTCCAGTGTTATTTAGAGAAAAAAAAGATGGCTCAAAACGTCTCTGTATTGATTTTAGAAACTGAATACGATCTCCCCCTTATGAAATATATGCTAGCACACCTCGCTAAAGGGAAAATGTTTTCAAAGCTAGACTTAAGGGAGGCTTACTACAGTGTCAGAATTAAGGAGGGGGACGAGTGGAAAATGGCATTTAACACCCCCCTTGGGTGCTACCAATTCAAGATGCTTCCCTTTGGGTTACAAGGAACCCCTGCAGTGTTTATGCAGTTAATAAATGAAGTGCTGCATCAGCATTTATATAAGGGGGTCCTGGTTTATTTGGACGACATTTTAATTTATACCGAGACCAAAGCAGAACATGTAAAACTAGTCAGGGCGGTTTTAAACAAACTCCGCTCTGCCAAACTTTATGCTAAGCTTTCTAAATGTGAATTCCACCAAGAGATGATTGACTATTTGGGGTACCGCATTTCACACCAGGGCGTAGAAATGGACCCTCAAAAACTGCAGGCTGTATTTGATTGGAAACCTCCACGCATGTGTAAACAGTTACAAAGCTTCCTGGGTTTGCCAACTTTTACTGCCAGTTTATCCCCACTTTCGCTCAGATTCCCCTCCCCATTACCAAGCTCTTAAAAATGAAGGGGGAGGGCAACCTTAAACCGAAGCAGCCTTTGAACTGGACTATGGAATGCCAGGCAGCATTTGAAAAACTTAAACGGCTGTTCTCAACAGAAACAATTCTAAAACACCCGGACACGGAGAAACAATTTGTTATACAAGCAGATGCCAGCGATGTGGCAATAGGAGCAGTCCTACTTCAGAAAAATGAGCAAGACCAACTACAACCATGCACTTGCATATCCAAAAAGTTGAATGAGATTGAGCAAAGGTGGGCCACTTGGGAAGAAAAAGGCTTATGCAGTTCGTTGGGCACTCTTAACCTGTTTAACCGTGCCCTTTTGAAGTCTGGACTGATCATAAAAATTTAGAAGCCCTAAAGACCCCAAGGAAACTCTCCCCAAAGCAAGTACGATGGGCTCAGTACTTTAAACGGTTTGATTTTACTCTAAAATACCTCCGGGGGGGGGGGACTTTCTGGCAGGTGCATTATCCAGAAAACCGCAATACAATAGTGCGAAGTCAGACGTAATCAAACCCATAGTACAAAACAATCAACTAGCCGCTAAAGTAAGCACCAGATCCCAGGCAATACAAGAAACATTGACGGACAGTGATACCGCCCAAACTTTTAAACAAGCATTGGCTACTGATGAATGGTTTTTGAATAACAAATCCAGCTGTCTGATGAAAGAAGACTTGGCTTGGGTGGGAGGGAAGTTGTATGTTCCAGCCAGCCAAAGACTACGCTTAATGATAAAGTGCCACGACTCCAGATTAGCTGGACATTTTGGGTTTGTGAAAACTTTACACATAATTAAAAGACAATTTTGGTGGCCATTAGTAAAAAAGGACATAGAAAGCTATGTAGCTAGCTGTCCCATTTGTGCAGCAGCAAAAAGACGTCAGGGGAAAACCCCAGGTCTATTGCAGAAAATAGCTGACCTTCAGGGCCATGGAGAGAGATTACTATGGATTTCATTGTAGAATTGCCAAACAGCGAGGGAAATACTGTTATTTGGGTCGTGACAGACCTGTTTTCAAAATAGGCACATTTTATACCTTGCCAAAAGATCCCATCTGCTAAAAGTTTAGCCAAATTATTCCTAATACACATTTATCGACTTCATGGAGCTCCACAAAGGATCATCTCTGACAGAAGGATTCAATTCACCTCCAAATTTTGGAGGGCATTTTTGGACTTACTTGGTAGTGGCCGGGGTTGAGCTCCTCTCACCATGCGTGTACTAATGGTAATTCTGAATGTTTGAACTCGGTGCTAGAACAATATTTAAGATGTTTTATTAATTTTCAACAGAATAATTGGACCGAACTTTTACCGTTTGCTGAAGTTGTGTTTAATAATGCTGTATACTCTAGCACTGGTTTTACCCCTTTTAGAGTAGCGACAGGCCAGGATTTCAGTCCCGTGCCTGAACTACCCACAGAAGAACCCACCATCCCCTCACTTAAGGAGTGGATGGATAATTTGCAAAACACATGGCCAGTGGTTAGATTAGCCTTAAAGGAAGCTAGAGAGGCTTTAAAATTCAAGCTGACAAGAAAAGGATGGAACCTAAACCTTTTCATGTTGGAGACAGAGTATACTTATCTACAAAATTCCTGAAATCATTACAACCATCAAAGAAACTAGGGCCAAATTTCATTGGACCTTTCCCCATCACTAGAGTCATCAATCCCGTTGCAGTTGAACTACTCCTTCCAAAGACACTCAGGCAAGTCCACCCAGTATTCCACATTAGTTTCCTCAAGCGAGAAGTAATCTCATCCCTCAGACCACCTGCATCTACATCACCTGTTCCCATCATGACTGAAGGTGAACAACACTTTGAAATCAAGGAAATCCTTGACTCTAGGATCCACAGAGGGAAAATCCAATACTTAGTCGCTTGGAAACATTTACCATCAGCCCACAACGAATGGGTCGCTAAACACCATGTTAGGGCTCCTACCTTACTGAGAAAATTTAACTCCCAATACCCTTGTTAGTATACTATCATGAAATTTTGTTTATATTTGTTTTTTACAGGTGGACCCTTTTGTTTTCTAAGGAAGGTGGCATGTCAGATCCCTAAAAGTGATACTGCCATACAATTGGGAGAAGGGGGAGATTTGGATTTGATTTACTAGCATTGCCTGTGTCAACAGATATTTTACAACCTATATCCTGGTGCCAAAGAGCCGTGAGTTCCCCTTAACGTGGAGGAATGTTTATGACAGCCATGTGGGCTGTTTCACTTTAAAGGATAACAATGTGAATACATGTTTATTCGGGTTCTCAGGGCAGCTAGTAAAGAAAACATCTTCACACTTGTGTATTGGCTAAAATCTGCATTCTGGCTTAAGAGAAGGGTCACTACTGCTTTAATCCTACTTGTCTTGCTTAAGGGTATTCAGACCTTGCTTTGACTTCATTGCTGTCCCTTTTGTTTAATAAAAAGGTTCCTTTTGAAATACTACGTTTCAAGAGTTTTTACTTTCTTAAGTTGGAAGGAGAGGCAATCCTTACATTTACTACATTTACATTTACTAGGAACAATTATTTGGGCCAGGTTCACTGATCTGAATATGGCAGTGCCATTTTACAGAAATGAAGATATATTTTAGGCCAGTGGTTCTCAACCTGGGGATCGCGACCCCTTTGGGGGTCGAACGGCCATTTCACAGGGGTCGCCAAAGCCCTCTCTCGCCCCCCCCACGCCTTCACTCACCCTCACCCTCTGCCTCTGCTGGATCGCCCGGTCGCCGTTCGCTTACCCTGCCCACTCCCAATCTATTGCTGCCTCCAGAGTCCCAGCTGATGGCTAGAGGGAAAAAAAACTTTAAATTCTTGCCACGGGGCTTCAAAGAACCCCTACTCTCAGCTGTTTTGCGGAGGGCTCTGTTGCTAGCTAGCTGCAAAGAGGTAAATTCCTGGAGCAGATTTTTTTCCCCCTAGCTATGCTGAAAAAGCGAAATTGAAAGTAAGCAGGGTCTTGGCTGCAACGTGACAAAATGAGGCAGAGAGATTTCTTTTTCTTTTTCCTCACCAAAAAAGGTAGGTACAAAACTGCAAACAATGGGAAATTTAGGGCAAGAGGAGGTTCAAGATTTTAAAACACAGAAGAAAAAAAGCTCTATTTAACTAGGGAATTGTAATAATTGAGGTACTATTAATTCCATATTGTGTTGAAAGCAGAAATGGTTAAGTTGTGGTTTGGAGGAATATATGGGGGAAATTATTTGGTTTATTATTATTGGTAAATATAATTAATTGATTTGTAAGAAATTGGATTGCATGGAAATAATTGGAATATTCATGTTCATATTGATTAATATACAAAAAAGGTAGTTATATAACTAATTGATTTATATTAAAATGTTGAATTTGTATTAAACAACTGTATTACATAATTAACCAATGTGAGGATGGATATAAAAATAGATGACAATGGGAAGGGGTATAATATAGAAGGGAAAAATTGAATTTGATTAAGTTTAGAGATGAGGATGAAGGGTAATATTGGTTTTTTAAAAAATAGATGAGGAATAAATATGGTAAAAAGGAAATAAAGAAATTGTAAATTTAATTGAAATGACTAAATACTGTGTTGGAAGAAATATCCTTCTGGGTTCTGCTCCAAGTGGGGAAAAAGACACTGGAAACATGGAGACTGCTTGGAAAGATGGTTTAATGGAGGACAGGATCACATGGCTTGATGGGGCCCATTGTGTTAGTTTCTGTTGCTATTGTGTTGCAAATGTCCTTTGACAAAGGATTGACTTTCTGCCTCTGGCCCATTAACAAAGAGTGGGGGGCAGGAAGGTGGGAGCTGCTTTGTCTGTAAAATATGCTTCTCCATTTCTCATCCAGGGAAATATAATATTCTGCCTTTTTAATATTTCCCAAAATATTTCATTCTTCTAGGAAAGGGGTGGGCGCTAACCTCCTACAACTGTTTAAATTTGTGAACCAGCCAAATACTCTGTTCAAAGAAAATATGTTGTATTGTATGTGTGTTTCTAATTATTGCTATTTATTGCTATTTGTTCTCTTTTATTCTTTAAAGTTTAACAATTCATTCTTTATCTTAATATCTTAATATTTGTTTGGGGTTGGCTTTCTTCCCTTTCATCTTTTTTATTGTACAGCAATCTTTCTCCTCAAACCTACCACCTCTGTCTTTTCTTTCTTTCTTACTTTCTCTTCCCCCCCTCTTCTTCTACCTACTTCCTTTCTTTCTCTTTCTCCTCTCTTCCTCCCTCTCTTACCTTCACTCCTACTCTAATTTCCCTTCCCTTCCTTCATCCCTCTCTATTGCTGTATCCTTTTATGCATATGGACTACACAGAGGGCTGAAAAAGTTATTTTTGACTGGTCCTCGCACTTTTGACCAGTCCTCGAACTTACGACTGTCCTCACAATTTACGTTTTTGCCCTATCTTGTCACCATGGTGAAGAGAAGCCGTTGTGAAATGAGTGACACGGTTGTTAAGAATGGTACAATGGGCATAAATGATGACCATGATATGGGCATAAATGATGATAATTGCGAAGACCGGTCAAAAGTGCAAGGACCTGTCAAAAATCACATTTTTCAGCCCTCTGGGTAGTCCTTTTGTGCACAGGGACTACTCAGAGGGCTGAAAAAGTTATTTTTGACTGGTCCTCACACTTTTGACCAGTCCTCGAATTTACGACTGTCCTCACATTTTACGTTTTTTGCCCTATCTTATACCATGTTGAAGAGAAGCAGTTGTGAAATGAGTGACATGGTTGTTAAGAATGCTGCACAGGCATAAATGTGAGGATGGTCATAAGTGTGAGGACCAGTCAAAAGTGCGAGGACCTGTCAGAAATGACTTTTTTCAGCCCTCTGAGTAGTCCCTATACACATAACCATGGCCACCTGGTCACATGACCAGCTAGCCACGCCCACTCAGTCACATGACCTCCAAGCCACGCCCACAAAATAAGCCACGCCCACAGAACCAGTAGTAAAAAAATTTAGAACCCACCCCTGGTTGGGGTCACCACATGAGGAACTGTATTAAAGGGTCGTGGCATTAGGAAGGTTGTGAACCACTGTTTTAGACTGTCTCAGCCATGGCTAAATAAATGGGTATAAATTGCTAGTGTAGAAATGGGGAGATCCTCCCCAATGGAATCTTCATGTGAAGGTCAGAAAGAGCTCTAAAAAGAACTCTGGAATTTATTTATGCCATTAGGTCTTGGCAGGAAATCCAAAGAAATGATTTGCAATTTGTGTTTACTTTTTTCTTAAAAATATAGCCCTGCCTGGCAGAAAAAACCAGCAAACAACGGGTTCCTTGAATTGCACTTAAAGCAGCTCAATGACATAGAAGTAACCAGTTCCTTACTGCCAATTCAGTCATTAACAAATATGATCAATTTGCTGCTTACCTGGAAAATATCAGCTCTCATAAAGTTAGAGGAAATGGTTGCTCTCACAAAGGAAGCCTGTGAATAAAGCCTACTGTGGCAGATTAAAAAAAAACCTAAAACAACCTTGAACTAAAAGAATACATCAGTGCACAAAATCAACCTGCCTCTATACATAGTCAAGGAGAGGCAAGGAGCTGCTTGCAATGCACAAAACTCCCCCATTTACCTGTAAGGTCATATTTTATGATACCCAATGCAATCGTTAAATTTTTATCTCTGTGTTTGGAGATACCTGCAATCAACAGGAAGATGCACGAGTTGTCAAACAGACTGAGAGCTAGGACAAGGTTAGTTCCCATTACTTCAGTGTAGGAGAAAGATTAAAATGTATTTAATTAGAGGATGGAGTCTGCAGGATCAAGCCCAATACAGCCTATCACAACTCAGAAAATAATCTGAAAAGAAGGGCCATATGAAGACAGCTGTGTAGCACCTGATCACCCTTGCTGGAACTCCTCAGACTAAATTTAGATTATATTGGACACAAATATGGGAAATGGTGCCTGTAGATGCCCACTGGACCTCGCACACGTCCTAAAATATCATTGTTGATATTTGTTGACTTCAGTTCCACGGTTGAAGGTTGATTGCAGTACTGAAGCCAACTTTGTACTACCTTGTTTGTTAATGGAGTGATACAGTTTGGAAGTAACGTATGCCATCTTGAAAACCTCAAGGAGCTTGTATGTGTTGATATGACTGTTACAAGAACTATCCAGAATGGAAGGGCAGAGGACATTTTGCCCAATATGAAGGCATCAGTAGTCAGAACCTCCATAGGCAATGGTGTGTAAAGGACAAACCTTTTGGAAGTTTGTATAAATGAGAGCACTATAGTAGTGACCACTTGATCCTAGGATAGAGAGAAAGCTGGGGCCTTTCCAGACTTGAGTTCAGTTAGATATAGTGATATATAAGGTGCATCTGAAATTGAGTCTAACGTATGGCAGTGCTGGGTTTGATTGTGACGGTATGATTCTGCTGTTGATGTTCAGTGAGTGTCTGAGGATAGGGAGCTTGTGGTAAAGGCTTTGACTTGGCTGGCCTTGTTTTACTAGAGAAGATGGTGAGGATTTTTCAATGTTAATGTCAAGGGGGTAGATACATTCAATTGTTGACAAATGGACCAGGCAGATGAGGCCTGATCAAAATGGGTCAAGACTGATTTGAATACTGAAAAGCACTGAATGTTTGCCCTAGTGTAGCAAGTTAGATGGGCAGGGACACAACTGCCAAGATAGAGCAGCTTTCATACAACTGCATGAGCCTGCAGAAAGCTATGGCTGGTTTGAGAAGTTTTAAAAAAGTTTTTCATATATGCTGTTCCATTTTGAAGCATTTATTTTACTCAATTCAGACAACCAACTCTACTTCTGTTAGTAGGACATACTCTTGGCACTATATCCCAGTGATGTTTGAAAGGGTCCTTGTGAAGTAGCCAACAGGGGTTCTCTGGGAGTTTGGAACAGCAGCAAATGGAATGGGAAGATAAAAGCCATAGATATATGATCTAAACCAGGGGTCTCCAACCTTGGCAATTTTAAGCCTGGCAGACTTCAACTCCCAGAATTAAAGTCCTCCAGGCTTAAAGTTATCAAGGTTGGAGACCCCTGATCTAAACCACGGGTTCAAACTTGCGGCATCACGTTACCATCATATGACATTTTATTTTTATTTATTTTTATTTTATTTCAAATTTATATACCGCAC
Organism: Arizona elegans; assembly: GCA_022577455.1. NCBI lineage: Eukaryota > Metazoa > Chordata > Lepidosauria > Squamata > Colubridae > Arizona > Arizona elegans. The sequence goes on from JAKOOJ010000009.1 coordinate 53,112,991, forward strand.
CTTCTCCCGAGGGACTCAGGGCGGTGTACAGCCAAATAAAAACATACAATACAAACATTAAAAACAATTAAATATATATATATATATATATATATATATATATATATATATATATATATATATATATATATATATATATTAATTTGGCCCAGTTTAAAAAGACAAACCAATTAAAATATTTAAAAATATGTTAAGCCAGCCCAGCTTGCTGAAAAAAGAAAGTTTTAAGGGCATGGCGGAAGGCACCGAGGTCTTGGATTCTCCTTATCTCTGGGGGCAGCTGGTTCCATAGGGTAGGTGCCCCCACAGAGAAGGCCCTCCCCCTGGGGGTCACCAGCCTACATTGTTTGGCTGGTGGCACCCTGAGGAGGCCCTCTCTGTGGGAGCGCACGGGTCGATGGGAGGTTGTCGGTAGCAGCAGGCGGTCTCAAAGATAACTAGGCCCTATGCCATGGAGCGCTTTAAAGGTGGTAACCAACATCTTGAAGTGCACTTGGAAGACCACTGGGAGCCAGTGCAGCTCGCGAAGGAGCGGTGTTATGTGGGAGTGCCATGCAGCTCCCGTAATTACCCGCGCGGCCGCATTCTGGACCAGTTGGAGCCTCCGAGTGCTCTTCAAGGGGAACCCCATGTAGAGAGCATTGCAGTAATCCAGGCAAGAGGTGACGAGGGCGTGAGTGACTGTGCACATAGAATCCCGATTAAGAAAGGGTCGCAACTGGCGAATCAGGCGAACCTGACAAAAGGTCTCCCTGACTACAGCCGTCAGATGTTCCTCCAAGGACAGCTGCATATCCAGGAGGACTCCCAGATTGTGCGCCCTCTCCGAGGGGGCCAAAGACTTGCCCACAATAGTAAGCGATGGAGTCAGCTGACTATATCGGGATGCCGGGAACCACAGCCACTCAGTCTTGAAAGGGTTGAGCTTGAGTCTGTTCTTCCCCATCCAGATCCGCACAGCCTCCAGGCACTGAGACATCACTTCAAGGGCATCGTTGGGGTGGCCTAGGGTGGAGATGTACAGCTGGGTGTCATCAGCATACTGGTGGTACTTCACCCCAAAGCCACGGATGATCTCACCCAGCAGCTTCACATAAATGTTGAACAAAAAGGGTGAGAGGACCGACCCCTGAGGCACTCCACAAATGAGAGGCCTCGAGGTCAACCTCTGCCCCGCTGCCAACACAAACTGCGACCGGTGAGAGAGAAAGGAGGAGAACCACCGTAACACGGTGCCCCCATCCCCAACTCTTCCAACTGGTGCAGCATGATACCATGGTCGATGGTATCAAAAGACGCTGAGAGGTCTAACAGGACTAGAACAGAGGATCAACCCCTGTCCCGAGCCCTCCAGAGATCATCTACCAACGCAACCAATGCCATTTCCGTGCTGTGCCCAGGCCTGAAACCTGACTGGAACGGATCTAGATAAGACGTTTCCTCCAGGAATTGCGGAAACTGTCGCACGACCACACTCTCAACAACCTTCGCCACGAAGTGAAGGTTGGAGACAGGACAGTAGTTGGCCAATACTGCCAGGTCCAGGGAGGGCTTCTTGAGGAGAAGCCTCACCACCGCTTCTTTCAAGGCAGTGGGGAAATAACCCTCACTCAACGAAGCATTAATAATTCCCTGGAGCCAGCCTCATGTAACCTCCCGGGAAGCCAATACTAACCAGGAGGGACATGGGTCCAATAAACATGTGGCCGCACTGAGTCTCCCCAAGATCCTGTCCACGTCATCCGGAGTCACAGAGTCAAACTCTTCCCAGATAACATTCTCAAGACTGTTCCTCGTCACCCTGCCCGAAACTACCCAGTCAGAGTCCAAATCCTCCTGGATCTGAGCGATTTTGTCATACAGATATTGTCCGAAATCCTCAGCCCTGCCTTCCAATGCCTTTTGCAATGTTTTTTTCCTTTGCGGAGCTGGGAGTAGGCGTGGCCTGTGTGTGATGCATCTGGCCCATGGGCCGCCAGTTTGACACCCCTGAAAAGCATGCAATGTCTCAGAAGCTTTTAAGATTGCTTCCAAAATATGATGTTTAGGTTACCAGTTCTAGAAAGAATCCACCAAAAAAATGCAAATAAAGCTAAACTATGTCTGCTGAAAGGGAGACGTTTACGCCAGCGTGAAAGAAGGCTTCAAAACCATAAAGCCAAGGTTAAGCTAGAAACTCAGTAAGGTGACTCAATACTGCTTAAGAACTCATTACGTTGGACAATACCAAAAAACACAGCATTGGATGAAGAAAAATGGAGGGTATTGAGAGATATAATGCATATAGATCAATGCTCCCACCAAATCTCAAAGCCTTGGAACGTTCTGACTGGAACTCCATGTGAGGGCCAAACCTTTGATTCAGAAACTCTCAATGAAGAAACCTGGTCCAATTCCAATCTGTACTCAAAAAGGATTTCGCTGACCAACAGTTTAATGCTTCATTCATATTTTTCTTGGCATAAAAAAACAAGCTCACAACAAGTATAACTTACTATAGGTGTCTGGGGTAAAAAAAAAAGAAGTCAAAATGGGAAATCACATCCAATGATTAAAGGGCAAGACTTCAATTGCAGAGTTAGGACTCCTATTTTTATTTATTTTTTACTCCTTTTCGTGTTCCCCTAAATATCCTGATTTCATGTTGACTTCCAGCAGAACATAACTATTGTTTTACTTCTTAAAAAGCAATAATTTGTTGAGAAACAAAAGGTATTATATAGCTGTTTCCCCATGCATGTTTGCCTTTTATAAATTCTCATAGTTTTAAAATAATTTACATAACAAATTGTCAGTGAATATTACAATAATATTCTGCATTTCATTTCATATTCAGGAATATGTTTAGAACATTTTTTCATCTTCTCTTATAGTGGCAGAATATTAATCAGCATTTAATTTTAGATATCTGAAGGTTTTTGAAAAATCTTTCAATTCTACAAAATATCAAAATCTAACTATTTTAGATTTTGTCCAAGACCATCTGAAAATTCCTGCTCTCTCTTTTCAAATGATGAAACAGAATGAGACAGAAAGAAAATACCAACTAATATGAATGGTGTGCATTTGTGTACATATATGTGTAAGGGATGCTATGTTGCTGGTACAAGCAAAGAGGCAGATATTAGGCATATGCGTTTCCTAATGTAAGAGTATGCCTGAGTACACAAGGGTGTAAATTCTGCCACAGGTCTGTTCTCACAAAGAGGAATTGTTTTCAGTATTAAGTGAACTATATGCTAACTCTTTATTTTCATACTTGGTTAAGTTCTAGCCTTTTTCTTTCAAAGATTTACTACGGCACTGTGTTGTCTGGATAATCCATAATCTCAGGTTTTCAAAGAAACTTCACAATCACAAGAGAGGACAACTGCTGGGTAAAAGTAGCAAGAGGAAAGCAAAAGTGCAGTTGGATAGTTATTCATAATGGAGAGATTGAAGAAACAAAATTTTCTCAAGCTCTGCTTTTGGTTTTATGCTTTTTAAATGAATTTGGGATGTGTAATAAGTTTGTCACATTTGGACAGTAATCCAAAGTGATAAAATAAAAATGGATGAAGTATTCTAGAAAATCACTTCAAAGTGGATGAATAAGCAGTGAAATAGAAATAGTATATATTATGACCTTTCTTGCCTTCTCCTGAGATGTTTTTTTGGATTTCTCCTGGATTTTTCCCATACATTTTTCCCAAGAGCCAATCAAGTCAGCAAGCCATGGATTACTGATCACACATTATCTTTAGAATAAGCACTAATAGATATACAGATAGTCCTGAATTTATAACCAGTTACTTAGCAACCATTCTACAAAGGATCTATCTGGAGGCTACTTATGACCTGGATTTGAAGTTCCAACAGTCAGCCTCCTCCAGGGTCACATGACCAAACTCAACAACCAGGCTGCAGTTATGGCTGTTGCCTGCTAGTATGTGGCCTGGGTTTTATGAAAGCTGGCATTTACTTCCGTTTTTCTGGCAAAAACACACACAGCGTTCACTTAACTACAGTGATTTGTTTAACAAGCACCACAATAAAATTCATGATGGACAGGTTCCATTCCATTGTAAGTCAAGAACTACCTGTATTTCTAAATAACATTTACTGCAGAACAGAAGGGGGCTACTGCTCTCAAGCAGACATCTGGGCTGGAAAACTGGAGCAAGACAGTGGTGTAAATGGGTATAAAATAGCAGTGGACTTTTAAGTAAGCTCCCAAGGCAGTATAATAAATATTGACAGAAAAGCTTGATGTCAGATGACCTAATATAAACTCAGTAGGAGAAACTAGGTAAAAAGAAGTGATTATTGTACCTTATAGAACTATTTCATTGTATGTCCATAACCACAGGTCATTCTTTTTCAGAAACACAAAGGTTGCAATCAGTACTGTACATTGTGAATTCATTTCATTTATTTTCCAATGAAAACCCCATCCCAGAAGGAATAGTGGTGAATCATACCCTGATCATAGAGTTAAATTTTATACTTTTCCACTAAACACTGAGTAGAGAGCAGCAGCAAGCCCTCAAGACTGGGCAGCTGTAAGAACTTGGAAATACAAATAATGTCATAAATTGCTAAAATTGCTCATGAAGCTGAGAACTAGCGAGGGTGCTGGAAGACAGGAAATCTAAAGGGACTTGCCACCAGCAATTTAGGGCCACTTAAGTTACCATTTTTAATTTATAAGAAAATTTGGAAAAACAGTTTTGGAGGGGAGAAGACTATAAAACTCCTAGAAGATAAGCACTGCAGTGCCTCATGGAATGAAGAATTGGTTTGCAAAAGTCATGGGGACTTCTTAAAAAGAATGCTTTAGGAGCAAGGTCATTTTGTCCTTCATTGGAAGCTCTAACTACAACTATAGTGATGCTCTTCAAATTACAAGTTATAGAGATGTTTAGAGAGGGAAAGAGAGATGTAGAACCCGGGACTCAATGCTGAAAGTCAGCACTGATACACTTGGTTCAAGACTCACTTTCCTTCTGCAGGGCAGGAGAGGCTGTTCCCACTGACAGCATATACAAGTTGGCATCTCTCCTTTTGCATCTTTTATTTATTTATTTATTTATCAAATTTTTATACCACCCTTTTCCCAAAGGGACTCAGGGCAGTGTACAGCCAAGATAAAAACCAGTAATATAAAAGTTAAAAACAATTTAAAATTATTAGATAGTTTGGCCAATCATCTAAAACACAGTAACCCATTAAAATAATATTTTAGGCCAGCCCTGCTTGATGGAATAATAGAGTTTTAAGGGCACGGCGGGAGGTACGGAGGTCGGAAATCCGACGAATCTCCGGGGGCAGCTCGTTCCAGAGGGCAGGTGCTCCCACAGTGAAGGCTCTCCCCCTGGGGGTCGCCAGTCCACACTGTCTAACCGACGGCACCCTGAGGAGACCCTCTCTGTGGGAGCGTACTGGTTGGTGGGAAGCTATCGGAGGCAGAAGGCGGTCTCATAAATATCCAGGTCCTATGCCATGGAGCGCTTTAAAGGTGGCGCCCAACACCTTGAATTGCACCTGGAAGACCACTGGGAACCAGTGCAGCTCGCGCAGGAACAGTGTTACATTGGCGCACCGAGTCGCCCCCATAATCACCTGCGCGGCCACATTCTGGACCAGCTGGAGCCTCCGGGTGCTCTTCAAGGGGAGCCCCATGAAGAGAGCATTACAGTAGTCCAGACGGGAAGTGATGAGGGCGTGAGTAACCGTGCGCAAGGCGTCCCGGTCCAGAAAGGGGCGCAACTGGTGGATCAGGCGGACCTGATAAAAAGCCCCCCTGGCCACAACCGTCAGATAATCTTCTAAAGACAGCTAAGAGTCCAGGACACCCAAGTTGTGAACCCTCTCTGAGGGGGCCAAGGTCTTACCCCCTATAGTCAGTGATGGAACCAACTGACTATGACGGGACGCCAGAAACCACAGCCACTCAGTCTTGGAGGGGTTGAGCCTGAGCTTGTTTCTCCCCATCCAGATCCATACGGCCTCCAGGCACCAGGTTATCACTTCATTGGGTGGCCTGGGGTGGAAATGTACAGCTGAGTGTCATCAGCGTACTGATGGAAATCCACCCCGAAGCCACGGATGATCTCACCCAGTGGCTTCACATAAATGTTGAACAGGAGAGGTGAGAGGATCAACCCCTGTAGCACCCCACAAACTAGGCACCTCGGGGTCGACCTCTGCCCCCCTGTCAACACAGACTGCGTATGGTCAGAAACGAAGAACCACCATAACACAGTGCCCCCCACCCCTAACCTCTCCAACCGACACAGCAGGATACCATGGTCGATGGTATCAAAAGCCGCTGAGATCTAATAGGACCAGGACAGAGGAACAACCCCTGTCCCGAGCCCTCCAGAGATCATCAACCAATGTGACCAATGCCATTTCCGTGCTATACCCAGGCCTGAAGCCCGACTGGAACAGATCTAGATAGTCCGCTTCATCCAGGTACTGGGGAAGCTGTCGCGCCACCACACTCTCCACAACCCTCACCACGAAGCGAAGGTTGGAGGCTGGACGATAGTTTGATAAAACAGCCAGGTCTAGAGAAGGCTTCTTGAGGAGGGGCCTCACCACCGCCTCTTTCAAGGTGGCAGGAAAGAAACCCTCACTCAGAGAAGCGTTGACAATCCCCTGGAGCCAGCCTTGTGTAACCTCCCAGGAAGCCAGCACCAACCAGGAGGGGCATGGGTCCAATAAACATGTGACCGCATTCAACCTACCCAGAACCCTGTCCACGTCCTCAGGAGTCACAAGGTCAAACTCCTTCCAGCTAACATTCTCAAGACCCACCTCCATCATCCCATCCGGATCTACCCAGTCAGAGACTAGACCCTCCCGAATCTGAGCGATTTTGTCATGCAGATATTGCACAAAATCCTCAGCCCTGCTCTGCAAGGGGTCTTCCCGCGCTCCCAGGTGGAGGAGGGAGCGGGTCACCCTAAACAGGGCGGCCGGGCGATTATCTGATGACACAATAAGAGCGGAAAAATAATTACTGCTGCTTTTATTGCCACTAGGTAGGTCTTAATATAGGACCTTACCAGTGTTCGGTCGGATTCGGAACGGCTGGCCCTCCAACCGCTCTCTAGGCATCTTTTCCAGCACTTCATCTCTCTCAGTTCCTCAGAGAACCAAGGAGCCAATTGAGAACGGCGCCGGGTCAGAGGTCGCAAAGGCACAACGTGATCCAAAGCCCCAGCGGCTGCCCTCTCCCAGGCCGCCACTAGTTCTTCAGTCGAGTTGTGAGCCAGAGCCTCAGGGATTGGCCCAAGCTCCATCAGGAACCTATCCGGGTCCATCAGGCACCTGGGATGGAACCATCTAACTGGTTCCGTCTCCCTGTGGCGAGGGTTAGCAGTTTGAAAGTCCAGTTGGAGGAGTGAATGGTCAGACCATGACAAGTGCTCGGTGACTAAGTCCACTATTTCTAGATCATTCTGCCACTGACCAGAGATAAAAAATCAGATCCAGAGTGTGTCTCCCTGTGTGTGGGGGGCCATGAACTAACTGGGTCAGGTCCAAGGCCATCATGGAAGCCATGAACTCCCGAGCTGCCATAGATGTTTCACCGACCGATGGCAGGTTGAAATCCCCCATAACCATAAGCCTGGGGGTATCAACCACCACCCCGGCTATCATGTCAGGCAGCTTGGGTAGGGCCGCAGTTGCATAGCAGGGAGCCAGGTACACAATCAGCAGGCCCACCTGCACCCCCTGACCCCCTCTTCACAAGGAGGGACTCACATTGGCTATCTGAGGAACAGTGGCCTCCCTCAGACATAGACTTTCATTAATAATAACCGCCAACCCCCCCGCCCCTTCCCTGAGCCCTTGGCTGATGGAATGCCCGGAAACCTGGCGGGCACACTTCAACCAGGGGCACCCCCCCTTCCGAGCCCAGCCAGGACTCCGTAATACCCACCAGGTCTGCACCCCCCTCCTGAATAAGATCGTAAATGAGGGGGGCTTTATTTACCACGGACCTAGCGTTGTACAACATCAGCCAGAGGCTCGGGCCCTGAGGATCTGAACAACCTGGGGAACGAGAAAAGCATTGGGGACCGGAGTGCGCAATCGCTCAAAGATAGCGATTAAAAAACCCCTCAGTCTCTTCTTTGCCGCATGCCATTTCTCGGGGTTCTTTTCCCAGTATGCAATGTTCAAGGATGCTGGATACGAAGCCACTGAAATCCAGAGATTCCTTCTTATTATACATAGTTAACTGTTTTATTGAACTCAGTGGAACTTTCTTATGATCTGCCATGTACAAGGTCCATCTTATTTATTTAAGATGCAATGACATTCTAGGTTGCTAATAATAATAAAAAGGGCTTATGCCTGTGGTTGTTTTTTTTTTTTTTTTTTTAAATTTGATTTATATGCCGCCCTTCTCCGGAGACTCAGGGCGCCTTACAATGAGAGTTGTTAATCTCTGGAAGCAAAAATGTGTGAAAAACAGAAGTATTCCTGAGAAATAATCCACCAGTGCTTTGAAATACTACATGGAAGAATGAACTCTCTTGCTTGAAATACTGTACATATGGAAAATTTGGTAGGAGGATTCCATATGGTAATGTCTGAAGTATCTTATTTGGACCACATTCTTATGTGCTACATTCATGCAATTACTTACACTTGTGATTGAAGAATCCATTGTACAGACTGCCCTGAAGTGTGGACATTTCCTCGTGATTTGTTGGAAGAGGAAAATGAACTCTTAATAATGCAACTATAGCAGCTTTGAAAGAAAATGAATGCAGGGTTATCACGGTTTTGGAACTGTCCACTAAGTGTTGGTATATTTTCTGTAAATGCTTATGTACTGGAAACTTTGAACAACAGAGAAAATAACATAACAAAAAAATGAAATAAACAATGAAAAGCTATGAAAAAGTTATCAGGGTTGGTTTGTTTGAAAGATGCATGACTATTAGAGGTTTGTGCACTGCCTAGCACTCAGTCTCCCAAAGTTGCAAGATCTAAACCTCTGGGAGAGCAAATCTGAAGCACTGCCAGGCCGTATTGTCTTAAACTACCTTTTTATCTGTTTTTAAGAGGTGCTGTCTTTGTTTGACAGCTGTGAAGGCTAAATTGGCCAGGTCGTTCTTGTCTCTCCTTTCATTTTAGAGTATATAGGCAGCAGAGTAGCAGTTACATGGGTGTCTGCTGGTCTCTTGTCCCCCACACTTCCTTTTGCTGAAGTGGGGGAACGGGCTATACAATGGGGCCTAGATGCAGTTGGAATCCTGTTGAAATTTCAGGGATATCAATGAAAGAGGCACCATCTTTGGGTGGCAATCTAACAATCCTAGCCTTGAAAAAAGTAGACAGTCATGAGAGAGCTCTTTGTACACATTAGAAATAAATCCATGGGCATTCCATGTTCTGACAGGGGATCCTGAGTTGGATTTGAATTTAAGGTATTTGAAGGACAGAGTCCAAATTGAAATATCCCTTTCCTCTAATAACCCTGCATGCTTAAACAATACTGCTGCTCTTCCGAAAAGAAAAAGAAAAGGCAATCAACTCCATACAGCAGTGATTCCCAACCTTTGCAGCTTGATGGACCGGGGGTGGGGTGGTGAGAGGAGTACTGGGCCATGTAAATGACAGGCCGGTGTGTACCCAAACACATGCACTATTGCATGAGTGGCAGGCCGGCGTGCACAGCTCAACTTGTGCAAACAGCAGGCTGGTGTGCACATGCACGAGTGCCTGCTGCTTGTACAAGTTGAGCTATGCATGCGCACGCACACATGCGCTCCAGCCAGCCAGTCGCGGGGTCCTATTCCCAACAGGCCAAAGCCCGGTAGCGGGCCACAGCCCAGGGGTTGGGGACCCTTGCCATACAGCATTTCTTTTCTTCTATTTCTGGAGGGCAAAAGCAACCTGATGTTTTGCACTGCTGTTTTAAATTGTTTTATTTAACAGCATCATTAAGCGAAACACAGGACAGAACATTCTACTTTCTATTTAATCACTACTAGATGCAAATTTTATTGCAAAACAACTAGTCCTTTCCCCAGTTGGGCATAATGTAGTGTTTTTAAAGTTTGCTTTCCATATTTTTTTTAATGAACTTCCATCCCATCTACACATATCACCAAGTCAGTCAATGTGGCACTTAGCCTACTGAGCCTACTGTATTTCTTTCCCTCTTTTTAAATTATAGGCCAAAAATATAAGGAATATGCAATTCAATAAGAAATATGTTTCAGCCTTGTGATATAGTCTTTCCCTGATCAGCAGAATGGAGAACTTGGTAATACATTAACAATTATTATGAATTAAATAATAAAATATATAATTTTTGCATAATACTGGCTATTGGAATAATCAATTGTCTCACCCCACCCCCTCCAGACAATTGAGGCAGAAAGGAAGCCTACTCTACCCCCTCAAATAATCCTTTGGGGTGAATGACACCCATTGAGATGTATTAAAATTTTCTGGCATAACTTTTCTGGACTCTATTCAGAATACAGTATTCAGAAAAATGAACAGAAAATCTTTTGAAAACACTATTTAAGCTGTGTGATCAGCAATGGGAAGTTTTAGACTATTGCCCTGGTTTTGTTAAATTTATTTTCCTATATTTAGCTTTTTCTTGAATTATTTCATGCGCAAGTAAAGTTAGTAGAATTTTGTCAAGGGATGAGAGGGAGATGAAAGAAACTTACCCAGGTGGTATTTTGGGTAACAGTTTGATATTTGGTCAGTACTACATAACGGCTTCTTATTCCTTTTCTTTCTGTTCAGCTCAGTGAACTTGCATTGTGTCTTCTTCATTTTTTTAGGGGTCTCCATTGGGCTATCCTGAAAAGCGGCACGTTTGCTTGACTTCTTGACTTCAGTGAGCAAGCTGGAATGCCTGCTTCTGTTAGAAGCCCCTCTGTTCCTTTCACCATTATCAGCCATGCTCTGCTGAACAGAGGGGGACCTCAAAGGACAACCATTGTTTTCTGGGGAGTAGATGTTGCTGCTGCAATGTTCCATAGATTCTGAAGTACAGATGGCAAAGTTCTTATTAAACACATGCTGTTTATCCACTGGATTAATTTTCTTCAAAAATATTCGACAATCCTTAAAAGTTTGCTCTCTCCATGCACTTTCATTACATTCATTAGGGGCATATGCTTGTCCAATACTTTGCTGATTGCTGTACATGGATTTACTACTTGGCCTACAGTTTGAGACTGAGTCACACTTTGTGCTGAGGTCAGACAATTGTGCATCTTGTTGAATAAATGCATCTCTGATTTCATTTCCAGTTGCTGAAGTGATTCTGTAAGATTCCAACAAAGTTGTTGGTTGAGTTTCTACTGGGTCATTCTCAAGGCTTGTACATATTTTGTTAAGTTTCCTACTTGAATTAGTCAACCACTGACTTTGGCAGAAGAATCGCAAGTTTTTCTTTTTTGATTTCCAGTCAGATGTTCCATGATTATACAGTTTTTTCATTTGTCGCCATCGATCGTGTTGCAAGTTCTCAAATTTAGTTCTCAATTTAGCTAAGGTGAAGCTATGCTCCTTGCTTAAGACTTGAGATCTGACAATTTTATGTAGAAGCTGCAATTTTCCTGTTGATTTTGAAGGTGTGGACAGTGCAAATTTTTTAAAGTGCTTTCTCAAAGGACTAGTATTACAATCATATTGTCTTGTTCCCATTTTGAACTGCCTTGTACTAATTACTTCAAAAGGATCACGAGCATTTGCTTTTCTGACTAGTGATAGTGATTGTGTTTCTGTTGTTTGCATAAACCATGCACATAGATCATCTATACTGCATTTTTTCTGGAAAAGCATTCTTATAGGTGAATTTTCCAGTTCCAAAATGCAGGAGTCCAAAGGATTTGATACTTCAATGCTACTATCTTGTTCAATATGACATGTTCCATTATATGGCCATTTCTCATATTCTTCTCCATTCACATGCAACCAAGTCTTAGTTATCTGGTCATATCTACTGTTTAGTTCTTTTAACAAAGAATCATTAGAAATAGAAGGATCCCACCATCTAAGGGAATTGGATGAAATTATGGGATCCAAAGTCATTTCACCGACGGATCTGGATTTACTATTCTCAGAACTACTTTTTGCATTGTCTGCCCTTGTACTTATTGAGGTATGTTTGGGTGGCATTTTTGAATGCTTTACTTTGTGATCTTTACCATTTTTCAAGCAGGGTTTACACGGTTTATGCAAAAAGGCACGTTTACAAGAAAATGAGCTAGAAGATGCTAATGAATGTACAAAAGGCAATGATGGTCTTCTAAGAGAATGTCTCAAATGAGTTTCAGACCTTTTTGAAGCAATGATAATCTTGGGTGAAAAATTCCCTGCTTCATCATTGCGAAGGCTTTTAAAATCATATCTTTTATTGCATTGCTTAGCATCCTTCTTAGATGGTTCATTTCTTTCTGACACAGCTTCTTGCTCTAAGGGAGGCAGGCAGCTGTTGACACACACTTTTCTTTCCTGAGATGAAATCTGATTAACAGTCACTGATATGCCAGATATTTTTACTTTTGCTGGCCTACCAGGTTTTCTAATTATATTTAAAGGCTTTTGGTTTGGTCTGATATTGCTGCAATGAGATGGTAGAACAGGGCTGCTTTCTAGTGGTCTAACATCCTCATAGCCACATTTAGATGCCTTTTCTGTTGTAGAATATTGCATAATTTTAGATTTTGGCAAGTTGTTCCTGGCATCTGAGCTCAGGGTTATTTGATCAGGGTCACATACAACACTGCAGTAGCTGCGAGGTTCTGGTGCAGTTTTAACTATATTTAGGTTACCTTCTGAAACACACCTCTTAATCCTTCGAGACCTTCCAAAAACAACAGTCACTGTAATATTTTTGTAAATGTTCTCTTCCTCTAGGCATTCCATGTTACAGTTGGCATTTTTTGCAACACCAATGGAGTCCTTCCTATGACTACCATTATTACTCACATCAGCTTTTGGTTTGGGAGGTCGTCCAATCGGACGTTTAATTTGTTTTACAACCTGAGGTCCAATTTTTTTGGGTCTCCCAGGTTTTCTTTTCAGGGAGGATCCAGTGTTGCCTTGTTCCACAGGTTCTTCCTTAGGCTTAGGATTGGTTACAGTGGCAACTGTTGCAGGAAAACCAGTTCTTATTTTATTTTTATCTGTATTTTCGTTATAGGTGCATTTATCAACAGATGCTTTTTCATCAGAATCCTTTGCCTCCAACTGTTTTCCCAACAGCTTATTTGTTTTCTCCTGAAGGGAATAAAGATCTATGTTTAATTTGGATGAATCATTTACAGAGGTTAGTGTGTACTTGACTCCTTCACTGCTATTAATCTTGGAAAGGAACATAAGTTTTATAGGGCTAGTGTAATTCAACGTTGATGAATTATCCCCCAAATGAGAATTTCCTTGGGAAATTGAAGGTTTCAAAAGTCTTTCATATTCTTCTTCACAAGATACATTTTCTTTTTTGGGCACAAAATCATTTTTGTTGCTACTTCTACCTGTTAAATGACTCTGTGGTAACACATGTTGTCCCTTACTTCCAGTTTCACTCATGCTAATAAGGCCACTTTTAGATTTACTGTTGGCATCAATACTGTTGTCTTTCATTTTGCCCAATATTTTATAACCATTACACATGGGCTCTGTGGCCTTTTGAGCCATATTCATTGTATCTTCCAAACGCTTTACAACAACATGTAGATTGGTTTTCTGCATAATCTTATTTATATTTTCATTGCTACATGACTTAGCTTGAAAATCTTTGAGAATTTTATCCCCTTCTATGCTAGCATCAGATTTTGATTTTATGTTTTTCCTTAATAAAAAATTGTTTGCTACATACAAAGAGCACCATCTAGGAGAGAAAATGTTATGTCTCGTTCTTTCCAGGCCTCTATCATAATTTCCTTTCACACCAGCTGGATCCACATGTAGTTCAATTCCACATTGTGTTTTAGCCAAAACCGTTTGAGAGGTTGTAGAGCTGTTTGCTGCAAATGTTACAAAATCAGAATTAATTTCTGAGCTGATGAGAGGTAGTTCTATAGTTTCTTCTTGATCTAGTGGCAAAAGCTTTGACTTAGAAGAATATGTCCCATCTTTATTTTCGTAGCCTTGTAAATCAAGCTGTTTTAATGTATTGTATTTGTCATTTTTTGTATATTTTTTAACTTTTTTCTGTGAGATTGCCTTCTTTCTTAAGAAAGTTTCATCAAAGCTAGCCAACTCTCTTTTGATTTGCAAAGACTTTCGTCTAAATAGACATGAATTGGGAAAACTATGCATTGCAAACAAAGTTTCTTGTCGTTTACGAAATCTTGTTTGTATAATTTTATTTTCCACTTGCTTATCATGTTGATTCAGTAATTCTGTAAAATTATAATCATTGGCCTTAGCATCATGTAAGAGAGATGTAATGAAGTTCCGTAATTTAGAATCGGCTTCTATTCTCCCATCACTCTTAAGTAATTTTCCCAATATTTCTGTATCAGTAGTTTCTATTGATTTCAACTTCTCATTGATTCGATCCATTAAATCCTGAAACACATCAGCATTTTTAACCTTTTCAAGCTTATCAGAAATTGTAAGGCTATTTTCTTGATTCACACTTACAATGCCTTCCTGCAGGTTATTGGGCACTTCTGCAAGATATATTTGATCTTTCTCTAGTTCAGCGGGAAACAGTGAAGGAGGCTGGTTACAGGTTTTTTCAGGTCTATTATCTTCAGCTAATTCCTTCAGAGAATTGTACCCATCAGCTTCCACAGGAGACAATGGAGGTGGTGAAGGGCTGCGCCCTTGGCTACCCTTATTAATTTTTTGCCCTCTTGAAAAGAGGTATGTATACAAATCTGCCCGGGTAGAATAGATTTTACACAGTTGTAGCTGTTTGGGACAACACCCATGAGGATGGCAAAGCAAAGAATTTTCTTTGTTCATCACTGTGTTAACAAAGTCTGGGGTCATAGAGTGGCATGTCAAACAATCCTTATCTGGTCTTACATTTTGTGAACGGCACCTTTTCATCAGCACGTTGTCATCACAACTGAAGCCTGGAATATGGACCTCATCTTCCTCTCTCTCAGAATATTTAGGGTAAGGCAGTTGACTACTGCAATCTGAATAACATGATTCTTGGATGAAAAATTTCAACATGGCTAAAGTCTGATGCCAATGATATGAACATAAGGAAGCCAACACCTTGTTTAGAGTAGAGTTTCCTCTTTCCAATTTAGTTGTTTCCTCTGGTTTTGCACCAGCAGCTGTACTTGAACTGAAAACATAAAGCAGATCGAAACAAAAAGTAAATTACAATTAAATATGGAACATATGATAAAACCTAATGAAAATATGGTATCATTCAAAGCTTATAAAAATGTTCTATTTATAAAAATGTTACACTTCCACTCAATGCATTTTGTAAACACATTGTAAAAGAAAAGGGGGAAAAAACTTAACAAAAAGATTTAGCAAGATGTGTTTTTCCATGTAATGCATTCAGTAGCATCCTGTTTACTATTTTAAGAGCAATTAAAGAAATATTTTTTTTTATTCAACATTTAAATAAAGAAATTATGGTTGTGATCCTAACTATATTTTAATCATTCACAAATTATATTGAAATCAGCAAGGACTCAGATGTCTTCTGTATAAATTCCACTTTAAAATAAGAAGTCCCATGTATCTTAAAAATACATTTTGGACTACACATATACCCAGCACGGAGATGACATCATATGCGCAAGGCACAATTTTTGTACTTAAGTGTCATATTTATGGAGGAGACTGACAGTTTGTTAAGCAGCCCCTTATTTTTTAATAATGATATTTAGGATTACGGAGGAGTACATATACAAATTAAATGTCATTTTGAAGCTTTTCTATGAAAGGTCCAATGGAATAAAAACCAATTCCTTTTTATGAATTTATTTTACAGGGCAAGTATATAATTAAGCAAATTAGTATATTTAATTCTCTTATTACATTAATGAAAATAAAAATGTGCTTAACTTGATCTACCTACGTGCTTAACTTGATCAATTTCTTTTTAATTGAAAGTAAGCTATCTTCTCAGAGAATCATTTCTTTTTAAGTCTTTGCCACAAATTTATTTCCCTGTCTTTCTCTTGTGTATAATTAGAATTTAACCCAAGTGGACTTCCTAGGACCTTGAGGGACAAGGTTAACAAACTGCAATATATAATGGATACTTTTCTTGTAAACTAAACTATATACAGAGCTCTATTTTATTAATTATTATAGTGGCTTTCAGATGGCAGATATATATTTATCTGTATATATTTTAGTTTATAAAAAACTATATACACACAGTGATTACACACACACACACACACACACACACCCCACTATGTGTATAAATATGTGTCTTCCTCTAGAATTATTCAGTGAAGTAAGATATAACTAAGAATTCACCTACAACACCTACTGCTTGAAATATTCCACTACAAAATATTAAAAATTGTTACTACTTACCAAGTCATTAATTCAAACTGAACAGTTAATTGTTCACAATAAAAGTAAATAGTGATTTAAGGGGGGAAATTGCATAATGCAGCCTCAAATATTAATGTCTATCAATACTTTTAAATGTATTAATATACAATTCTGTTTCAGAAAAGTAATGTATTTCAAACAGATCACCAAACTCTGAACATGACACACTATCCCAGCAATAAAGTGAAATCTACTCCAAAATTACAACCATATGATAGTAATATATCAGGTTTCCTGTCTAACCAGTTTAAGAAATGACTGTTTTGATTCCTGCCTTTCTGAAGAAACCAATTAATATGATGCAACATCAATAACATGTCTTTGGAAATCTATGTAAAAGCATATTAAATATCCATTATCTCCAGCTAAATTATCTCAGGCTTCTACCCATTTGGTTGACAAGTCACTGGTAATCTGAGAATTAATAGGCATTAGATGGCTGAATGATGTGATCCTTCCAAGGGCAACTCCATCTACAAAGTATGGAAGTTTCTTTGCAATGGAAGTACTGACCCTAAAGAGTTCTGCAAAGCAGGGCTGATTAAAATATTTAGTAACTATACTGTAAGCAAAAATGATAAATCTTGCTCTTAACTCTGCATGTATAACTATATGTATGTTTAGCCCTGGTCACACAGTATGCAAGCATTTAGTATGGAAAGTGATATCTCTTCAGTAATCTGTCCCTTCACAATCTTTATTAAGGTTTACTTGCTGATCCTCAGTGCACACATTTAGTAGACATGCATATACTATGGTATATATGTACCCACAATTTAAACTTTGTAATCTTTTCCTCTCGTATATGATAATAGAAAAATTGTAACATGATTAAATAGAATGTGTTTATTAACATATTTTGTACCATAAAAGTCACACAATTCTGAAATCCTGGAAACTGAGGCTCAATTGAACTATGCAGTCTGCAAATGAAAATTTATGAACATAATTTAGCATTAATTATAGCATTAGCATTAGTTATAATGCTACAATTCAATTCCTTAAACTTAACAAACCAAGGGCACAATCATGAGGTCTTACTGCACAAAGAAATATGTGGCTGTGCAAAAAAGCAGCACTTTATCTATTAAGTATCTTTCCTGGTATCTAATGTGTCTTACTTTATGGTTCAGTCTGCACTGCCATTTTACCAATAAAATTAGGCTCATAGAGTAAATCAAGTAAGCCAACATGAAGAATTTTCCTTTTACTGAATGACAAATCAATCACACATTAGTGTTGTAAATTTATGTGCAAAAGCATTGAAGTGCTTTACTAAAAATTACAACATAGAAACACATTAACAAATTCATACAATCAGATCTGGAAATACAACAACACAAAGAGGAAACAGAATTACAGTACATGTACAACACCAGACAAATACATGGAATTCATTAGAAAATATTGTAATAAATAATTCATGAATTATAGTGCAATTGATTTATGCATAAATAGAACTAATTGCCTAGATATCAGTTATTAACAAAATCTGTCAAAAATCAAGGCAGCCACAGAGTTTTACTAAATTACTGCAACAATGAAAATACTGCAATTTAAAATAAAAACAAAACACAAATACAAATATTTGTACTGTAAACAACTAAAAAAATCAGTCTCACTAAAGTTATTATACAATTTAATTTAATATAAAATAGTCATTAGCTACCAGAAATGGTTTAATTTACTGAGCAGTAGTTCTAAAAACAGAGGCACTGTTTTTTTTCTTTTTAATATAAAATACTTGAGAAACATTCAAATAAGTAGAAAGCAAGGCCTGCTTTCATCTTCATTTAAAAGTCTACTGAAATATGAATTTTCAGAAACTTGTCAATTTCTAAGTAGTGACTGGTAACTGAATTTGAAAAGTAGTTTAAAATTATAATTTAAATAGCCTTTTGAATGGATATAATGGGGCGGATGAGGGGGGAGTTTATGTATTTCCCTGCCTTTCCTCAATTGTATAATCAAAGGTTCAGCCTATTCATTACAAATAATTAACATTTCTTTTTAAAACTTACAGGTTGAACATTATCTACAAACTATCAAAAAATATTTTAATATACTATTTCTGGCCAAAAATAAATACAAGTACGAAAACGCTGAAAATTAATTATAACATTACATACAAAACTACCACAGTTAAAGTCAATAGCAAAATGATCCCTGATTTTATGAATCCTGTTACTTTTTGGTCAGGCCACCATTTAAATGATATTAAAAGAGTACTGCAATTTGTCTTTGATATAGACATGAATTTAATATTGTCTAAAACATTTAAAAAACAGGCTGGGGACAAACAAGTCCCAGTCTTGAATGGGTGTATTCTTCTTCCTTCCCTGCTCATCCTATCCTTATCTCATAACCTTCAGGAATAAGCCGGGGGAAGTAAGGAGTTGTAACAGGAGGTTGGATGTAAAAGCTCTGTATCCCAAGTCCACACATCAAGCAATGAACCATAGGTCCTAGCAGTCCTCCAAATAAACCTGAAATCTTGTTTTCTATTGGGGAAATATATTATTAATGAATAATCTTAATCCTGATGAACATATGGCTTAGTTCTTTAAAATTACGGATGACTTTGACAAATGTTAATCTCATCTGTGGTATGACTTTTAATTTTTTAGCTTGTTTCCCATGCAGTTGAGCTGAAGAAAATTCAGCAAGATCATATAAATTCTCAATGAACTGACTACATGGTTGTGTTGTAAGTAACCCCAACTTATTAGGGGTCAAATCTCTTCCTAGTCTACTCTGAAATTACCAAATTGAATGACATCTTCAAAAAGTATCAAATGTGAATATACTATAGACAGTACAATTCACAGAATTTAAATAATGAACTCTTATATTAAGTGTAAGTGAAACATATTCAGTCATCCATATATGGGAAAAAGAACAATTTTGGAAATATTAATTTTCCCCATAAAAATCTAGTTTTTTCAATGAAAAATTGATGTCTTCATTCATATGCAGAAATGGTAGGAAATTATAAAGTTATGTAATATATAAAATCAAATGAGTATGGTCCTTCTAGTAAGCAATTGCTTACCCACAGTGAAACTGCTGTAGAGCTCCAGAGAAATTTACTCCTCCCTTTGCTCCCTAACTAAAGATGCATTGAGGCGTATGATCAATCAATCAATCACTCACTCAATCAATTGATCAATCAGTAAGTAATTGCAAGTTTTTGAATTCCCACCCTGATAGATATTTGATAAAGATAACACAAATGCCAGAGCTTATATAACTTTAGTAAGTAGTGCAATTGCCTAGGAATACAAGAAAAGCATGCAAACTTTTTAATCCCCTTGAAGCTCAGAGGTCTGTTAGCACATTTGTAAGGTGAGCACATTTCTTTGTGAACCCTACTGGATTTTCTCTGTGAGAAGGATCATTTCCAATTATGAGTTATCTGAAGATCATTCAAAAACTGTAATATAAAGAACTGTCCTCTGAGGTATGTTATGTTATGTTATGTTATGTTATGTTATGTTATGTTGTGTTGTGTTGTGTTGTGTTGTGTTGTGTTGTGTTGTGTTGTGTTGTGTTGTGTTATGTTATGTTATGTATATATTCTCCTCAAAAGACAGTTCTTATATTATAAAATAAATAAAATGAAATGTCCAGCTTCCAAATAGTAAATATACAAAGAATTTCTAGTACTGAAAGTTCAAAACAGTTTTTACTGTTTTTTAAATCGGTAATTCTATCAAGACCCTGAACTGCAAGATTTGGTTATTAGCAAAATAATGATGCGTCGGCCCACCAAAATGAAAACCTGATATTCATTTTGATAAACTGAAAAAGGTTTGAAATGTCACAGCAGCGAAAACGTTACTGTTATTGTGAGGTTTTTCAATAGGAGTGTTAAACAATCCTTAAATAAATGTAAGTAGTCATAAAACCAACTAACTAACAGTACACTTAAATCAATATAACCATTTTCAAGCTCATTCTGTGCACATTATGAAACATGCTCTAATATGCATTCCAACTTTTTTCTTCAACCCTTATGTTAGCTTATTTTCCATACTAAAGGAAAACCATTTTATGTATGCCTGTAGTATTCCATCTCATTTCATAGTTATTCTATAGCTACAACTAAATTTGTCAGTTTTTACAAGCATATATTTTGTAAACACCAATTTCTTGCTAAACCAACAATAACATTTTAATAAACCAGTTTTGTTGCTAACACGCTTTTAAAAATGAAATATTTACTTTATATCCAATGTTACGCTCTAATGTACTTTCTTTTCCAATGTCTGGTTTTAACTAATACTTCATATCAGTTTCCACAGTAAGAAACTAGAACTGTCCTCTTCTCTTGATTTGCTTATTTTCAGTTGCGAGCAACTTCTGAAAATATTTTGAGAGGATAAATGCCCTAAAAGCACAAATCATGTATTTCCTTAATAGGATGGATTATTTAGCTAGGGTTAATCTTCACCAGTAAAAAGTAATATTTCACATGACAAATAGAAGTTCCCAACATTTTATGCTGACAACTAAATAAAACCTGAATCCTTTTCACTTATTTGTACAAGGATTATATTAAATACAAACTATCACAATTGTGATCAATTCTATCATATTGTCCTCAGTGAAAACCCTGAATAAAATTATTCTTCAAAAAGGCATGTATGTGGTTTATGAACTGCAAAATTTCATTTCTTCTAAGTGAACATGTTTCTCCCGCATATATGCTTACACCTGCACACGCGCACACACACATGTACACTCACACACACGTACACACATGTACACGCACACACACACACACACACACACACACACACACACACACACACAGTGTTTCTAACAAATTAACTACATAGGCTTGCTGCTGTTTTTGCAGGTGCCAGTCCCTGAATCAGTGATATTAAACATCCCAGTGTCTGGTAATCGGAGCTTCTTCTTCGGAGGTGTCTTCAGAGTTCCAGATCTCTCTTTAACTTTGTATTCTAAAGTGCTGTGAGGTACCCCATAGATCCCTTGTGCTTTGGAAACGCTCATTTTCCCGCTCATTACCATTGCAATAGCTTCCTCCATTATTTCATGATCATATTGCCGGTAGCGACCACGTTTTTTCCTTGGTTGTTTATTATCCTTACGGTCTAAGCCGTCTTCTGTGGATTCGGAGGTGCCATCAACAATGCCGTTCTTAGTATTAAGACACAAAGGAGAGAGGTCCCCATGCAGAAAATAGGTGTCCAGACTTGAAGGAGTTACAGATGCAGAACATTCCACTTTGCTCTGTTTGGGGAATATAGTTTTCAGTTTTTGAAGAGCTGATCCTTCTAAGACTGATGCGGTTTTGGAAACATGGTACATGACATCCAGAAGTCCAGCATTCTCATGCTGTTTGGGAACAGCACTCATCCTCAGCTGAGGAATTTTTAATTGCACAGCTGGAGCTGACATTTCATATTGTACACTTTCATTTTTTTCTTTAAACTGAGTGACCATTCTTTGCAAAGTTAATTGGTGGAGGTAATTGGAAGCTGTTGGGAATCTTAATTCTGAGGTTTCAAGTAGACTAAGTTTATTTTTTTCTGTGCACTCTGCTTGAGCTTTTGCCCACAAGGCTACTTTTTGCAGCACGGCACAGGGCTCTGGACTGTCCTTGTAAGAACAGATGTCCTTGAAATCTCGAGTTTTGTTTTTAAAGAGTGCAGGGTTTCCTGCTGGTAAGGCTTCTAAGTGGAGAAGTAAAGTTTTTTGAGGTATGCCATAAAGGATGCCTGCTTTATTAATGTCCAGTGCTCCAGACTGAACGTCTTTCAAGGCTTTTGAGAGCAAACCATCTGCAAACTCAGCACTTCTTTCCACAAAGTCCTCTCTGTTTCTGTGGAGTCTCCTGGATGGATGGAATGAAACGATGGTGAACTGATGCATGAGAGACTCTCACACAGCTATGGAAGGGAAGGGTCCACTCCTTTATTATACTCCTTGCTTAGGTAACATCACTGCTTCTGACACTTTTAAGGCTTTGAGTTGTGGTAGCTATTGATTACCATAGCAAATGTTAGAGTTCTGGTAGGACCATGTGAGAAAATGATAGCCCAGCTTCTAGAGCAGCCCTTCCAAGAACTTTAAATCCTAGCTCAGGATTTGGTAACTTTGTCATCTGTTTTCAATTCCCTTTTGACAAATGCTTGCAGAGTAACACTTAAAACTTCTTTTTTTCACAATCTAACATCCACTGAATGTCCCCATCCTAAAGGAATTTTGTTAGTAGAAACGTGACGTTACCGCTAAACAAGTAATAAAAGAGTCAACCCCTTATAGAGACGTTGTTTATAACTATTAAAAAGAACCTTAACATATCCAGTTTTTGTAAAAATGCAATTAAAAGTCCTAAAACTACTTCTAATTTCTAGTAAAGTTAGAAATGTGTGTGACTAGTAACGGGACAGGGAGATAGAAAGAAAGATATGTAATGCAAGCAGTTTTTCTGGGTTTTTTTTCCCCAAAGGAATAACTCTATTACACAAATGATAAGTGACTGTTATGACTGGAAAGATGTTAGAATTATAACATGTTACTTCAATGTAATTTCAGTAAATATTTATTACAGCAGCATATTAACCATTCATAAATGGTATCTTGGTAGCATGACATCACATACCATAGTAAAATAAAAATGCAAGAGCACTCTCTTTTTGGGGTACTAAAATTGTAGTTCCTTTAATTTTCTTCTAACATCCAAAATCTATTAAAATGTAAAATATTTTTCTTTTTCCAATGGTTTAAATTCATATCAGATAGATTTGATTCTATTACTTAGTTTCCTAATTGCATTATGTACATAAGCATTTTATTTTATTTTTAGGAACATGAACTAAAGTTTGGTGATTGTTCTGATAACTTTTCTTTAACAGAAAAAAGTGAAAAACACAAAATGAATTATATGAGTTATACACAAACATACAATTATGAGTGAAACCCTGGCATAAGCAAAGAAGAAGAGTCAAATGTATCAACATACATTTTATATAAGTCAATTCCAAAATAAATCTTCACGTTTGTCTTACTTCCACCTACTCCCTTTAAAATAAAGCAGAATAATGCTTATTATGCTTACCCAGACAATGAATTTTCAGAACATGACCCATCATACTGTGACTGTTCCAAGTTTGTTTTCTTCGTAGAGAGATCTAGCACTCCATCCCCTATTATAAAAATGAAGCATGAAAGAGTAAAAAACATATACTATTATCAACAACAAAATGAAAAAGGGCAACTACTAAGATACTCTCATACTATACATCAATTTCTGTTATTAATCTTTATGTCTTGTGCTGTGCAACTCAAGGATAATGGGAGTACTATTATTGCAAACACCCATTACTTTTTTTAAAAAAAATCAGTTGGTCTCTGAAACCTGCAGGTGCCTGCGAATGTTACCCTTTTGATTTTTTAAATACTTGCTAGTAGCAAGACAGCACTAAGTATATAAACCCTATCCAGCAGAATCACATTGTGGAGTCTGAATTAGATTAGAACAGTATTGTGCTATTTTTCAACAGTTCCCAATATTAAAAAACATCTGGACAGTAAAATCAATTCCAGGATTTAAAAATTAAAAAGATTTAAAAATTGTACTTGTGGGAATATTCCAACAGGGAAATATTTCAAAATGTAATGTTCATCTAATGTGGAACAACGTATCATAGAACAGAAGCACTGAGAAATATAACTGTAACTAGATATCTTTCACAATCACCAGCATTACACACTGGAAACTCAGATTGAACAACAGGCACAAAATAAAAATGTCTCTTTACTACCACAAGATCTATTATCCAATTGTGCAGAGATCCTTACAAAAAAATCCCATAGCTGAAAATTGTATATATTTCTTATTTTTCAAAGTGGCTCTTTGGTGAAGAAGATGATAACTTAATTTCAAGAAGATTTACTTAAGCAGAAAATTTAAAAAATCTCAGTAAAATGTCCGGTATTAATAATGAATTAGAATCTTGTATTAAGTCACAGTTTAATAAGTTTCCATCATTGTTAATTCCTGGTATTACCAAAAGAAAACTCAAGGAAAAAGTAATCCACACATTACGACAGTTCACTTAGCAACTGTTCGAAGTCACAACTTAGCCCCCCCCCCCTCCGCCATACTTACAAAC
Source organism: Arizona elegans (assembly GCA_022577455.1). NCBI lineage: Eukaryota > Metazoa > Chordata > Lepidosauria > Squamata > Colubridae > Arizona > Arizona elegans. The sequence goes on from JAKOOJ010000009.1 coordinate 53,137,665, forward strand.
CAGTTCCGAAATTATGAATGTTGCAGCACCATTTCCGTTGTTCACACTTAGGAACAACAGAGGCGCTGCAACATTCGCCCTGCCTATTCCACCCCACCAGGCCGGGTTTTCATAGGAACTCCTCCTCTTGAGACTCACTTACCTTGCAAAGATCTGTCATGGTTTCTTTGCCTGCTTCGTTGCTTCAGGCCTTCAGTGCATTCACAGAGAACAGAGGCCTAACGTACCACAAGATCAGGCAAGATCAGTAGCGCAAGATCTCATGCTATTGATCTTGTGTAATCTCACACTATTTTAAGCCTCTGTTCTCTGTGAATTGAGGCCTGAATGTTTGCAAATAGAGGGAAAACTTAGGTCCTTCAGGCCTTCCCTCGGTTTCCCGTTTCCTTGCCAAAGTCTACAGGGAAATTACATTCCTGTAAGCTTTGGCAACCCTTTGCAAAATGCCTTTATTGGCACCACCACCATCCCTCCGAAGGTCTGTTCCTACCAGCAAAGGCTTTTTACAAAGGGCTGCTGAAGCCTACAGGGATGCAATCTTCAAGCGCTTTGCCAAGAAAAACGAGGCACAGAGGAGGGGTGCGTGTATCTCTGAGCTTCCTTTCTCATCGCCGAAGGCTACCTGAAGTGTTGCCGAAGGCCTCCTCAAGCACTTTGGCAACAAGAAAGGCAGCCTGGAGAGGCATGCACATCCCTCCAGGCCTTTTTCGTCGATGAAGGCCTTCTCAGGTATCACCAAAGGCCTCCTCAAGTGCTTTGGCGGCAATAAAGAAGGCCTGGAGGAGGGTGTGCATCCCTCTGGGCCTCCTTTTTCATCACAAAAGGCCTCCTCAAGCGTCACCGAAGGCCGCCTCAAGTGCTTTATAAATGAGGAAGGAGGGAACAGGCAAAGAAACAGAGAGGCTGGAGAGGAGACAGATCTTCATAAGATAAGTGACCCAGCATGGCAGGATGGGGGGGAGCACTTGTGGGGACCCCAGGGGAAGGAGAATGCGGTATCTCAGTTGGTCAGGGGAGGTCTTGGTTGGTCTAAAGCAGGAGGCCTGTTCTATCGCTAGGCCCCCCCTTGGCCTTCCCCACCCTGAAATACCTCATGTGCAGTTAACAATCTGTGCATTCGATTAGCGAATGCATGGGCGAAAGGAGGGAGTGATTGTGGCCAGGTCACTCCTACGAATCCTTGGGTTATGAATGTAATTGACAGGCTGCATTACATTCGTTACTCAACGATTACTGTAATTTCTGCAATATAGCAGAAACAAAGATTTTTTCTGCAACAGATTTCATTTCTCCTTTGATGGAAATGAACATTGACTGAAGAGTACTTTGTTTCTATGTTTCCTATTTTTTTCAGACAATTAGAAAACAGAATGAAAATTTAACAGTGTGTTCATGTATGTATATGGTCCAAAACAATTTAAAATTATAATTATTTTTTTTAAAATTTGATTTATATGCTGCCCTTCTCCAGAGATTCAGGGTGGCTTACAAGGTGTTAAGCAATATGCCAAGAATTTAAATCATTCTTCGCATAATTTCAGTTAAATAAGATGTACAATATAAATAACTCCTAGTCTAATATATCCCATTAAATAACAATATTAATGCTAGCTGACAGTTTTTTACAACTTATTTTACATATGATTAGGCAGTAAAGTCTAATTTGATTATGAATTTTAACTTTGACCACAATTTTAAAAAAATAATTAAAATAGGATTCAAACTCAACTAACATAAAAGATGTACACTATGTAAGATGTTTGGATTCAAGGGCAGTTCTGGGTTGTACAATTTGCCTTCTTCCTCAGCTTTTTCCTTATATTACCTACTGAACATATTCATCCTTTTCAGCTATATTAAGATGTAAAGTTGCATATTTTTTCTGTATGCTTTTCTACACTAAGAGAATGCATGTATTTTTATTTATAATATGTATTTTTACCTTTTCTTTCAAATATACTGCAAAGAAAACTTAACAGAAAAAAATTCAAATGCAGCAGGAAACTGCAAATACAAACTGCTAAAAGCAGTAACATCTATAAAATGGTTATGATAAGTTTAGAATTTGGGCAGGCACAAATGGAAACAGTTGAATTAAAAGGTATTCTAGACTTAGGTATGAAATTTATTAAAAGGTTGGAACAGTACTAATTTGATCTCAAATACTATTAGTAGTCCAAAAACTCTGCATTAATAAAAAGTACAGGATTTTTTTAAAGGAAATGTATTAGGATTAGTAGACCTCAAAAATCTTGGCTATTTGATGATAACACCAATAGTAGCACTTACAGTAGTTCCAAAACAATAAAGGCATACATGCCTTTACTTTTCAGTAAAGGAAGAGGATGAGCAACAGCTTCTTTTGATGACCAGCAGATGAGAAGATGCAGTTTGCTGGAATGTTTGTTCTGCTGATCCTTATTTTAAAAAATTCTCAGTAAGATTACAAATAAGGTAAGGTGTTTATTGCTCAGGTAGGAAATCTTCTTTGCAACAATACAAATCTACTGACATCAGCAAGATGGAGTCGTTTCATTGAAGCACCCTTCTTAAAACAAAGCTGACTCATAAGACAAGGTGGAATGGTCACTTGGCTGATGGCCACAGTGCAATAAAAAAATCTGTAGTTTTATTCCAAAGTACATAAAAGAAAAAAAAAACCCAATCTAGTTAAAGCTAAATTAATTACATGAAGTTCTATCATAACATTTCATAATTTGAAAGAAAAACCATTAAAGAAAAAAAATCTATTTTAAATATTCTTTTTTGTATATCGAAAGGAAATGTATACATAAAGTGTTTTCTAGCTATCCCTGAGATGCAAGCTGCTTTAATAAACAAAGATAGTCTGCATCCTCTGACAATGTTTTCAAAATATACTTGAGGAACAAGTTGTAGTAACCTCTATCAAATGCACTCTGCTCATGTTCAATCTGTCAATATTTTCAGCTCACAAGAGACTTAGCTGGAATTAATGGCAGCTACAATATCATAAAAGTTTTATTTTAACAGACATTTGAATATCAAACAATGACTCCCAAAGGATTTGAAAGTACATGCTATCATGTTCCATATTTTATTCAAACATGAGCGATGTTGTCAGAAAATATAAGCATCCCGTATATTCTCAGTAAAACTTTTTTTAGCAACTGAAAGTCCTGTGGCCAAGGTCTTCATGTGTCATGAATTCAGAGGATGATGGACTGCAGTAAGCAAAGATATAGGTTGCTAATTCTTATAACACTCTATGACTACCATGTTTTCCCCAAAATACAACCTATTCAAAAAATAAGGCCTAGCCCGATTTTTGGGGATAGGCCTAATATAAAATAAGCCCTATTGAGGTGGGTGGACATGGCCAGGACAGGAGGCAGCCCTTCCCTTCCCTTCCCTAGTCACCTCAGGGCTGCTTGGCCCCTTAATCAGGGCCCACAGATCAGCTGAGCCGCCTCTAGCCACTGCCTCTAGTAAGCATGGCCACTTTTACTGCCAATTGCGACCGCAAAAGAAGCCGGAGGCCAAGTGACGCACCCCACACGCCTCGTGCCCTCTGTACGTAATGGTGACAGCCACAGCAGGCAATTCCTTCCACAGAACAGCTGCCTCGTGGGTGCCACTCCGGCCACTGCCTCCAGCAAGCGTGGCTGCTTTTGCCATCAATTGCGGCCTCAAAAGCAGGAGGCCAAGCACTGTGCCCCACACACCTTGCGCTGGCCTTCTGAAGGGTACTATAGCAGCAGTTATCCACAATTTTTTTACTGTTATTTTGTCCCGACCCACGTGGCTCAGTACGGTGTTAAAAGTTAACATTTCAGAAATGTTAACGTAGCTGCAGAGGTTGCCTTGTGCAATGCTCTGCCGCTGCAGCTTCGGAGCAAATCTCTGCCTTCCCTGCACAGAATTGCAAGACTGGAAGCTCCAAAGCCATGGAGGGAGCATTTTTGGATGTGCGTCTGTACAGGGCTCCTCTTTGAAAGAACGATCTGTAGGTGATGGCGGTGGTGGTGGTGAGGTTTTACTGCACATCGTCCTTTCCTGTGCAGCTAAGGTAACATTTATGAATGTTAACTTTTAACATCGTACTGGGCCATGTGGGTCGTGATGAAATAACAGTAAAAAAATTGTGGATAGCTGCTGCTACAGCACTTTTTGGAAGGCCAGTGCGAGAGGCAAAGGGCGCGTCTCCTGCTACAGAAGTGGCTGTGCCCGAGGAGCGCTTTTAGGAGAGTAGGCAAAGATCAGCTTCACCTTGCCCCTTGCCCTCAGCCCCCCTTCAGCTCTCCAAGGGTCTCTCCCAGAACCAAGCTCTGGCGGAGCTCAACCAAGGAAGTGGCCCGCAGGTGTTCAGGAACAAAGTTGAGGCTGAGAGGAGCCAGGGCAGGGGGAAAGTCCAGTGCCACCCTAGTGGTCTTCTTTCCTTGGAAATGGAGTCTTGGGAGGGGGAAATGGCAGCCCCAGGCAGGGTGAGTATGTCGGTATATGTATAAAAAGCACAAAGCGAGGGAGCCAGCAGCCGGGGGGTTGAAAGAAAATAAGACCCGGTCTTATTTTCGGGGAAACACGGTATAGCACCATGGCCGCATTTTCTTCCTTTTTCCTTCTCTGGATGTTTTATCATCTTGCCAAAGGAAGAGTTCCTGAAAAGGGGGATGCTTGCAACCATTTGATGAATCATAAATGGGCTTATGACAGCCCATTTAGCAGTAGCATTGTATCTCAGTCTTGTAATCAGCCGCTTGCCTCTAAAATTGTTGGCACTGTTCATGAGCAGACATCTAAATGATTCTAACTCCTTGCCAGAAGAGCATCTAGGAAGTCAAGAACCAAATCAAGACTGGTTGTACAATGTTTCCTTTTTATTGTAAAAGTAATTTGTCATTTTAGGCAGCAATTGCAGAGTCTGATACAATGGGCTATGAGACTTTGCTGAAGTTGTGTATCAAGGGAGTTAGCAACAGGGCAGGATCTAAGGCATTGTACAGAAACAAAAGCCTAAATATCAGCTCTTAGCATGAGACCCTCAGGTCAGAAAAAAGACCCATGCTAACAACCAGAAGTGCAGAAGAAACTTTCATTTCCCAGCAACTCTATTTAGCAAAATGCTGTCCTTGATACTGAAAGTAGCAAACAATCAAGCACCCCATTTCTGGTGCCAGGGGCAGGATATAAACTGTATGCACAATTATTAGGCAATAAAATGATGATGTGGTATTTTGACCACATCATCATTTTATGCATATTTTCCACCTTCAAATTGTATAAACCTGAATGCTTAGTGGATATAAGCATATCAGATGACATGTATTTGAGTATGGAGGGAGGATGTGGCCTAAGGAGATCAACAGCCTATATCAAGGTGTGCATAATTATTAGGCAGCTTCTTTTTCTCAGGCAAAATGGGCCAAAAAAGAGATTTAATTGCCTTTGAAAAGTCAAAAATTGTAAAAGGTCTTCCAGAGGGATGCAGCACTCTTGAAATTGCTATGATATTGGGGCATGCTCACAGAATCATCAAATGTTTTGCTGCAAATATTCAACAGGGTTACAAGAAAAATGTTGAGAAAAAAAAGATGCACATTAACTGCCAAAGATTTGAGAAGAATCAAACATTAATCTACCATTATCCTCCAGTGCTGTCATATTCCAGAACTACAACCTACCTGGAGTGCCCAGAAGTACAAGGTACTCAGTGTTGAGAGACAGGTAAGGAAGGCTGACACTCGACCACCACTGAACAAGACCGTATTTTTTGCTCCATAAGACACACTTTTTTGTCCCCCAAAAGTTGAAATGGCAAGACTGGCCAAGAGATATCTGAAGACAGTCCCAAAGGTGCTTTATTTTTCTTTTTCTTTCAAGAGGCAACTGGACTTTCTGGTTTTTCTTTGAAGACATTTTGCTTCTCATCCAAGAAGCTTCTTCAGCTCTGACTGGATGGTGGGGAATCCAGTCAGAGCTGAAGAAGCTTCTTGGATGAGAAGCGAAGCGTCTTCAAAGAAAAACCAGAAAGTGCCTCTTGAAAGGAAAAAAAACCACATTTAGGACAACCCCTGGATGACTGGTAATCTCCATAGATGTCTGAAGACAGATTTTTCAAAGGTTTTATGGACTGATGAGATGAGAGTGACTCTTGACGGACCAGATGGATGGGCCAATGGCTGGATCAGTAACGGGTACAGAGCTCCACTTTGACTAAGACACAAGGGGGGGTATTGGTATGGGCTGGTATTATGAAATATGAGCTAGTTGGACCTTTATGGGTTGAAGATGGACTCAAAATCAACTTCAAAACCTATTTCCAGTTTTTAGAAGATACCTTCTTCAAGCAGTGATACAGGAAAAAGTCTGCATCTTTCAAGAAGACTATAATTTTTATGCAGGACAATGTTCCATCACATCCATCAAAGTACTCCACTGCATGGCTAGCCAATAAAGGCCTTAAAGATCAAAGAATAATGACATGACCCCTTCCTCACCTGACTTAAATCCTATTGAGAACTTGTGGGTCCTTCTTAAACGGGAGCTTTACGGTGAAGGAATACACCTCTCTGAACAATGTTTGGGAGGCTGTGGTTGCTGCTGCAGTTGATCGTCAACAAATCAAGAAACTGTTAAGACTCCATGAATGGAAGGCTTATGACTGTTATTGAAAAGAAGGGTGGCTATATTGGTTACTTTTTTGGGGGAAATGTCAGAAATGTTTATTGATACACTTTGAATAGTTTGTTTATTATTCTCACTTTAACAGATGCAAATAAACAAGTGAGATGAGCAAATTTTCATTTTTCATTTAGTTGCATAATAATTCTGCACACCAATAGTTGCCCAATAATTGTGCAGATATTCTCCTAAGAAAGCCAAAAACCTCACTTTTACCTTAATATTCAGGTTTGAGGTTTATTAATATTTTGGATTGACTGAGAGCACTGTAGTTGATCAATAATAAAATTAATCCTCCAAAATACAATGTGTCTAATAATTGTGCACATAGCTAATGAAAGCACTGAAAACAGTAATCACCTCTGCAGGATCTAGTTCCAAAATGTTAGCAATTGTTTTTAACAGAGATTTCATTGCTTCAGCAATTATTTCAAAGTCACAGAAATAATTCACCCCATGGCTAAAATCATCAATCATTTCAACTGCAGATTCAGCGAGCAGAGTGAAAAAATGCTACACTAAATTCATATCCATACGTTCCTGGTTGGCACTAAGTGCAATCTATAGGTATTCAAAACAGATTTTCTAGTCTCAAGTCTAATCTAACAGCAATACCAAAATTTTCAACACTGCTTTCAGATACATTATACATTCATCTTCAACAATATCAAATGAACAACTCAAAAGGATTACCTTGCTGAGTATCCTGTGTTCGACTCACAGTGAGGTCTAGAGGGCTATCTTGTTCTTCCTGAAGTGGATTTTCGGTTTGGTTCATTTGGAAATCTTTACATATCAGACTCATTTCATATGACGAACCGTTTCGATTTTCTTGCAGTTTACTATTTTTTGAAATATATTCAATTGCAAATTGACGGATCATCTTTTTCATTAATTCCTGAGCAACTAGGGGAATGTTAGGATCACAGTTCTGAGGAAGATCTGTGGGAAGAAAAGAGTACCATTCACATACACATTAAAATATATTACAGCATACCTTTAACAACACAGAATAACAAAAGGGACCTTGGAGGTCTCCTGGTCCAACCCCGTGTTTAAATAGGAGACCCTATACTATTTCAGACAAAAGGCTGTCCAGTCTCTTTGTAAAAGCCTCCTGTAACGGAGCACCCACAACCTCTGAAGATAAGCCATTCCATTGGTTTATTGTTCTCACTGTCAGGAAATTTCTCCTTAGTTCAAGTTTGCGTCTCTCCTTGGTTAGTTTCATCCATTGCTTCTTGTCTTGCCCTCTGGTGATTTGGAAAATCAGGTGGACCCCCTTTTCTTTGTGGCAGCCCCTCAAATATTGGAACACTGCTATCATGTCACCCCTAGTCCTTCTTTTCACTATGAGACATACCTAATCCTGCAACTGTTCTTCATATGTTTTAGCAGGTCTAAGACAAATCAGCGCAGACATCTTGGCACAGCCATCTCGCCATCACCAAGTTGCCTCTGCCAATTTACTACTGTCAAGTTGTCGCAGGACAAATCAACACAGCCAATTCGCCATGGGGACAGCTCACCGAGGGCAGCTGGAGGGAGAGCCAGGCGAGCAGGCGAGCGCGCAGAGCGATGGCTAGGAGCTTCCCACAGAGGGAGAGCTGAGCAAGCAGGTGGGCATTGCAAAACGCAGCTGGGGACTGTCTATTTTCACACCCTCTGTCACTGCTGCCAAGGGCCATTTGGCAGCAACAGCAGTGATTGGATCATTCAGGGGCGGTGGGCAAGGGGGGCAGCAGGGGGGCAGTGGAGGCTGGACATATCTCATTTTCACACACCCTCATTGCACCAAGTTCAACCATTTGCTCGAGTTCAGTACAGTGGCAGCAGCGAACTGTGTCTCTGCCACCTCCCCTGGTAGCCCTCGTCTCTTAGCCCCAAATGTTTGCCCATTTCAGCTTGGTGATACACCAGCAATTATTTCATTGCGTCTGAATGATAATTTATTCCATATGAAAGAGCCAAATTAACATAGATGTAACTGTTTTACTGCATCAAATTCAGAAGAAGCTTCTTTGGATATTTTATTGTTTAATTTTTTTTTTACAACTGAAAGAACATAGATAGTTCTTTGTGCAAATCTCCATCAATGCATTCTGAATTATTCCTATAATTCCTTTTGTGCTTTTCAGGACCATTCACAAAAAGCAAAACAAAAATAACACAAGAGCTAATTTCATCAACAATTAAAGCACTGCATGCCAAAAAGAGCTTACTTTTCAGCCTATCAAGCAACTTGTATTATTGCAGAAAACCACAAGGAGTAGAGGAGTCCAATTAAATGTCTGTGGAGTCCAGCTGAAAAGTTCCTACTGTATTAGAAGTGGCTACTTTTTGGAGGGTTATTTTTTCTTGTAAATATACCATAGAGTACAGGTAATTCTTGTTTACCAACTGCCTTGTTTAGAGACCATTTGAAGTCACAATAGCATTAAATAAATAAATAAAACTAGTTTTGCAACCAATTTTCCCAATTTGTTGCTTCCCAACGAGTTTGTGACAATTAAGTTAATGGAGAACAGTTCTAGACATGAAAGTTGTCTGGGTGACCTTGGGCCAGACATTGTCTCTCAGCCCAACCCATTTTACAGGGTTGTTATTGTAGGGAAAATAGGAGGAGGAATGAATATTATCTATGTTCGCCCTTACTTACAAGGTAATAAAGGTAGGATAAAAATCTAACAAAATAAATGAATAAAGTGAAATTGTAAGTTGCAGTTACGCAAAGTTTTGCCTACAACTATAGTGACTCTCTTAATGATTAAATGGGAAGTAAGATTGCAAGTCTATCGTGATATTATTTTTTGTTTGCCAACTGCGAAATTTAGCTCTACAATTACTGGTCCCTCTTATGGTTGCTAAACAAGGACTACCTGTGTATCTTATATATATCATAAAACAGTGTCTCCCAACCATTTGGGCGCCAGGGACCAGTGGCTTTGCTTGTTTGCACGGACCAGTTTCTGGCACCCAGTCTACAGCCCAGGGGTTGGAGATCCCTGGCATAGAGTATAAAAATAAAACTTTGGAACTAAGAATTTGACTTCAGTTATGGCAAATAGGAATATTACCTGTTTGCCATAAAAAAATGTAGCTCAAAGTATTTCAACTCAGTTTTAAGTCTTGATATTTTTTCATGATAAAATTGCATTAATTTTATGCTTCTTTTATTTAAAATCATTTTCCATTTTTCTCCTACCAAAACATTTTGCAAACTATGAAGAAAACAAACCAACTGACATCATAACAGAATGTAAAAAAAATTCATAGAGTTGGTAAATTAACATAAATTAACCATATAACATGACATTTGAAATATAAAATTCCTGGGCAAATACATAGGGTTGTTTTCTGGTGCTAAAAAGAATATAATGTTACACCTCTGAACCTCCAAGGGCAGAAGGTATTAGCATTTGAGTTTGAGATGCTTCTTATGCAAAAATAAATATGGAAAATATTCTGTATAATCTATGAGTAAAAGCCCTATAAATGTTCTATGTCCTTTTCCTAATGATTTATACAGAGTTGGTTTTATTTTTTTGCCCCATGTTTTATGAAATTAATTCCAAAGGCATTTATATATAAAAAATAAAACCACAAAAAGAACCTAACCAGCCCACTCCTAATAGTGCATGCAGTATGCAATTAAATTTAAATACTCTTCTGAGTATTTGTGTTCATACATTACCTTTGGTTTTTTTAAAACATGCAAAGAAGGAACTGTTAAGAAGAAACTGTCAACTTTAAAATGTGGATTTTTAAGATTCAGTTAATTTAATGTTGCTTAACTTAACAACTCAAGCTCAATAAAGGACCCTGCATCTCAAAGTTAAAAGAGAAACAAGTTTATATACCAAACCAGGTTTGCGGACAGAATACTCATTTCATACCTCCTCAGCAGGGGTGAAATCTAAAATTTGTTATTACCGGTTATGTGGGCGTGACTTGGTGGGGGTGGGGGTAATGTGACTGGGTAGGCGTAGCCATTTTTTTTTAAAAAAACCATTTTTTTTCTACAACCTCTTCGGCTAAGAGATTGTAAAAAAATGTTTTCAAAAGGCTCTGAGGATCCAAGCTGAGTTCCCTGATCGGCAGAGGCTTTTTTAAAAAGCCTCTGCCGATCAGGGAACTCAGCTGGGATTCTCAGAGCATTTAAAAGAAAAAAACCCTTGTTTTCTTTTAAATACTCTGACAATCCAAGCTGATCAGGGAACTCAGCTTGGATCGTCAGAGTATTTAAAAGAAAAAAAGGGTTTTTTTTCTTTTAAATGCCTTTGATGAGCCGCACGATCATCAGGCTTTTTTTTTTTTTTTACTTTTAAAAGCATTTTTTCGGCCGAAGTTGTAGAAAAAATGCTTTTAAAAGTAAAAAAAAAAGCCTCTGATGATTGTGCGGCTCAGCTGGGCATGGGGGGGGGGGGGGGCGAGGATTTTTGCTACCCGTTCTCCGAACCACCTGCCTCCATCGCTACCAGATTGTGTGATCCGGTCCGAACCGGGAGCATTTCACCCCTGCTCCTCACCTTCAAACACTAATCATTACCCCCCAAAAATGAATCTTTTTCTTTGTGGGATAAACGACTGTCTCTAAAACTGGATGCATGCTTCCTGCAAGTATTCTGTGAGGTAGGGATACATATTTCTTGCAAATTTTCCTTCACTGCGTTCCAAAATATTATGTGCAGCACATGAGCATGGAAAGATGTAGAATATTATACTAAACTGGTGCTCAGTTTAAATTACTTGAAATGTTACAAGATTTTTAAAAATTGGAAAATTAATCAGTTTTTCTTTCTTTAAAAATTAATTTCCTCATAAACTAAATGCATACAAAGAGCTCAACTAGAGAAAAGCTATTTCAACTGCAAAATACCTTACAGAAATTAAACTAGAGCTAAAGAAGAAAGATTTTTTTAAAAAAAGAAAAAAAAGTTAAATTTTATGTAGAATTTCTGCTGAGCATTATATAGCACAATATGAAGTCAAGTCTTACCTTCCTTATGAAAGAGTGCATTTAGATAATTCTCTGCTTGGCACTCAATTTTATCAGTGTTGGACTGGCCCTGAGACGCCTCCTCTGTAGGCGTTGACTGCAAAGAACCAAGAACCACTGAGGGATCCTAAAATAAATAAAGAACTCTCAATTTTCTAAGTAAAAGCAAATCTTAATAGAGGTGAGCAAGAAAAAAGTACCATTATACTATATATTTATCAATGTTTTATATAGCATAATAGTTTAAATAACATTGGAAATTTGGACAAAATGTGTGTCAAGAGTTAAAAGATCATATACTCACGCTGACTATTTCTTTATGCAAATTACAAAAGGAACATTTTTCATCCATAGACCAGTCAGTCACTTCTTCTGGTTCACAGTCTGGAGAAGAGGAAGAGAGATTAAATATCATTCCAACACCTAAACTGTAACCACAACTTCAAATTTGCTTCCCTGCCAAAAATGAGCCAAGCAGGAGACGTTTTAGATCCTCTGACTAAGAAACTGGATGCTAGATCAGGATAAACATAGTTCTGCTCAAAATTTCAGATCATTCTTATTCAAATACAAGGCCAATTTATCTTTATAAGACAGTGAGCACCTACAAGTAGACTAGCTCATAAGATAAACTATAATAGACTAAAAGAACGTAAGAACTATCATTCCATGTGCTAACAGAAATGCAAGGTCTTACTGTTACAGTAAATTGATTTATTTCACTTTTCTATGCTTAGTAAATAATAGATTATTTTCCTTGTCATTAAGATCTTATTTCCTTCTCCAACTTTAGTAGGAAGGTTTTAGGACTTTTCAATTATCCTAGATTATGTTTTCTATAAATTTGCTTCTTGGTGGATTCTGCATATATTGCTTGAAAAATAATTGCCTTGACAGAAGCTATCTAGCTATTTGATTCCTGAGAAGGGGTAATGATCTGCTTCACTAACTTTGCCTAATGCTCTGGTCCTCCATCACAAATCTCTCCATATACTACCATGTTTCCCCAAGAATAAGACCCTGTTTTATATTTTTTTGAACCCTGAAATAAGCGCTTGGCCTTATTGCCATGCGCTCAAAAGCCCAATTGGGCTTATTATCAGGGATGTCTTTTTTGGGGGAAACAGGGTAATAACATACATGTTTAGGGCTTTTTTAAAACAACAACAACACTGTCAGAAATACAGCTCTAATTTCTGTGAAAAAAGTTCCTGGTGTCCCACATTAACTCTTTCTAGAAAATAAAGAACCTTTATTAAATTGAATTGAACTGAATTGCTGCCCATCATCAAATACATGATTCTGGATAACAAATCTTACAATTGTATCATACTATGGAGATAGCAACATCCTGAGAATGTTCTATACAAAGAGTCTCGCCATATCTAAAGGTATGTCACTGATTCCATTGGGTTTGGGTGTACAATTAAAGTGTACAGATTCACTTCTAAACTTATTTTTATGTACAGTGAATATATTACCATGGGATTACAAGTTTAAAAGTGTCTCCCATTCCAATAAAGTACTGTTGCATCTTGTAACTTAAATGATCTTTTCATTGACAATATTGGCTTAGGTTGCCTTTATTACTTTTTTATATTGCCATCTCCAACGATTCTTGGTAGTTAACAATGCTAACATCAAAAACTCAACTATACATTTGACTAATACTATTAGAATTATCCACCTCCTCCTTTAATCCAAATGTGTTAGTTCATAAAGGTGCTCCCCTTCCATTCAATTCAATCCTTTTAAACAGGGGTTTCCAACCCCCAGTCTGTGGACCGGTACCAGGCTGTAGCATGCCAGAAACCATCCCGTGCAAACAAGCAAAGCCCCATCTGCGGGATGCAGGCAGCATATGAAACCACATCCCCTCCGGTCCATGAAAAAACCTCTCTCCATGGAACCGGTCCCAGGTGCCCAAAAGTTTGGGGGCCGCTGCTTTAAAACATCTAAACTGAAGAATCATTACTTCACGCTAAACCATGGTTAATGTTATAGGAATACCCAGAATCTCAGATAGGTCAACTGGCATGGCCAAAGAATTCTCAGAATATAAGAGAACAACTGCAGGTTGAAGGAATATTTAAACATTAAACAGTAATTAATTTTAATTGTAATTTTTGAAACAAGAAGCTCCATTAATTATGACTTGAATTTTGGCTGATCATGTTCTGATGACAGAATAAACTGGGGATTTCTAACTCTTTCTCAGCTCAACCTATTTCACAAAGTTGCTATTATGAGAAAAACAGGTGGAAGAGTTTTATGTATCCTATCTGGAGCTCCTAAATGAAAGGTAGAATAGAACTGTAATAAAAAAATTAATAAAAACTGAAGTAGAAATTTCAAAACTCCTATTTGTTGAAATGAGGGAGCATATGGGCAAAAGGTTATACTGCAACACAAATATCTTTTAACTAACCCAATGGATTTAACTGGACTTCTGATTGCAGTAATTCTAAGGTACATACTAAAGCCAAAGGAATTCATTACAGTCTATTCCAACAACTATTTTTTTTTAAAAAAACCAAACGGATACAGTGGTTAAGAAATCTATGGTACAGTGTCACACTAGCAAATCTCACATGTCCATTAGTATGACCTTAATTATGAAAACATAAATGTCATTGTATTGTAATTAGTTCTGATGGAATATGTGTGATACACTTTGCTATTTTAAGTATTTATGATACTAAGCATTATGCCAAATTTTCAATTGATCATAATCCAGCTAAAATAAAAATCTCAAAACTCAAAATTAACAAGACATATTTATATCTTTCCAACATAAATCAACTGAAATGTGTACCTGTCTCATTTGGGATTCACACACATGCACATGCACACACACATACACGTTAAATAAATATCTGTGTACAGTTAAGCAAATTACATCTTTAGAGTTTCATTTTAAATTATGTCACTGCAGGTTAATGACAGATAAGTAGTAAACAAAATAGTAATTAAGAACTATTTTAAGCATTAATCAGACATAAAATGTTATAATGATGAACAGGTTTTGGTGGATATTTAAAAGTCAACACATTTAGTGCTAAATGTATTTTTATGCATAAAGCACTTTATAATCTTGAAGATTTTGTTGAAAAAGATCCTATAACAAATATAGCCTGCACACATATGAATACTGTCCTTTTTCCCCCCAAGGACCTTTTCTATTTTTTTCTTTTATATTCTTACAATGGAAGCAAACAAAAGGTTAAGATTTCCCAGGTACAGTGGGATTCAAGCTCTGATCTCTTAACACTTGACTCAAAAATAATCTGTATGTTATATCAGCTGTTCTTTGAACTCATCCAAACTGAAAATTTATTTTGCATATTGATTGATTGATTGATTGATTGATTGATTTATAAAATTTGTATGCAGCCCTATCTCAAGGACTCAGGGCAGCTCACAACAACAATCGACCAAGCAACTGTTAAAATTAACACATATACACAAAAATATGAAAAGCTTAAAAAAATTTAAAATATACTACTCCATCAGTCCAGGCTGGGGGACATAAATAGCCAGGTTTTCAATTCACGGCGGAAGGTGCGAAGGTCAGGGGCCAACCGGAGCCCCAAGGGAAGTTGATTCCAAAGGGTGGGGGCGCTCACAGAGAAAGCTCTACCCCTGGGGGTTGCCAGCCGACATTGTCTAGCCGACGGCATCCTGAGTAGGCCCTCTGTGAGAGAGCACCGGGCGATGGGAAGTTGACGCTGGTTGCAAGTGATCCGACAAATAGCCTGGGCCTAAGCCATGAAGGGCTTTATAGGTTAACACCAACACCTTGAATCTTACCCGGAGGGCAACCGGCAACCAATGCAAGCCACGCAGGAGAGGTGTAATATGGGAGTATCGGGTTCCTCCCGCAACAACCCGCGTGGCCGCATTCTGTACCAGCTGAAGCCTCCGGGTGGTCTTCACGGGCAGCCCTAGGTAGAGAGCATTGCAGTAGTCGATCCGGGAGGTGACTAGCGCATGAGTGACTGTGTGTAGGGCATCTCGGTCCAAGTATGGTCACAACTGGAGGACCAGGCGAACCTGGGCAAATGCCCCCCCCAGTCACGGCCGTGATATGACCCTCCAAACTCAGCCGTGAATCCAAGAGGATGCCCAAGTTGCACGCCCTGTCTATGGGGGGCAACACCTCGCCCCCAATAGAGAGCATTGGAACTTCTCGCTCGGCCCGAGATGCCAGTATCCACAGCCACTCGGTCTGTGGCTGTGGAAGTAAGTACAGGTAGTCCTCCAGTTATGACAGTCCACTTAGCAATGATTCAAATTTACAACACCACCCCCAAAAGTACTTATGACAGTCCCGAAGTTATGAATGATGCAGTACCATTGTAGCTGTTCACCCTTACAACCAATCACACAGATGCTGCAACAATCCCCCTGCCTATTTCCCCCTGCCCATCCCATCACTGATCGCTCACTTACATTTTGAAGATCTGAAGAGTCAGGGCCATGTGGCAGAAAAGTGGCTGTGTTCATACATACCCTTCTGTCCCCTTTGCAAAAGGCTTTTGGTGCAAAGAACCATGGGGGCACGATCTTGTGCTCCTTCAGGCCTCCGATCCATTTGCAAAAGCTTTTGGCATGGAAAACGGAGGCCTGAAGGTGCGCAAGATTGTACTCCTTCAGACTCACCGAGGCTGCCTGGTGCTCCAAAAGCGGATTGGGTGTCCTGCACAGGCAGCCTCAGTGAGTCAGCCAAGCTGAGCAGGGTTGGCTGGTCCCACTCTGTCACCGCTCCAATTTTGGAGCATCGGGAGTGGACAATTAAACCACAACAGAGTGTCTGAAGACGAGAAAGCTCACTTGATCATCCAGATCTCTGAAAGGTGAGTCTCCACAGGCCCAGTGCCTGTGGAGACCCAGTAGGGCAGGAGGGAGGGAGTGTGGTATGAGATATCTCAGTGGGTCAAAGGAGGCCTTGGGTAGTCAGAAGCACTAGCCCCCACCATGGTTATCCCCTGCCTGAGATAACTCATGTGCACTTAACAACCTATGCATTCGATTAATGAATGCATTGGGTAAAGCAGGGAAGAGTCACATTCATTTAATGTGATTCAATTAATGAATCCTCAGGTTACGAATGTAATTGACAGGCTGTATTACTTTCTAGGATTACCTGTATTCTGTGAGGGAGATGGGCAGTTTTAAAATTTGATGAATAAATAAGTAAATAAATAAAAAAATAACAGGATTGATTAGACATAGGGAAGATTACACAGGCCAAAATGAAACCCAAATTAAAAATGCTACTTATTAACATGTTTGCAAAAGATCCTATTTAAAAGAAACAATAAAGTTTGTGATTCAAATTACTCTCCCAAACTTCTAGAAAGTTTGACATCATTTTCTGACGTCGTCTATACAGCCCAGATTGCATAACTTCCATGAGTTTATGGCAAACATGAGATTTAAAAAATTGCATTTCTGGCTTTCTCTCTTAAGCAGAATTTTATATCCTAGTCCCATGATGGCGAACCTTTGGCACACGTGCTACAGGTGGCATGCAGAGCCATATCTGTGGGCACATGAGCTATTGCCCTAGCTCAGCTCCAGTGTGCATGCGCACCCTGGCCAGTTAATTTTTGGCTTCCGTCCCCTCCCAGGAGTCTCTATGTGGCCCGTTTTGGATGCTAGATAAGTACAGGGCTCACGCAGGCTCTGGGAGGGCATTTCCAGAGGGCCACCGAGGGGGTGGGGGAGGCCGTTTTTGCCCTTCCTAGGTTCCAGGGAAGCTTCTGGAGCCTGGGGAGGGCAAAAAATGGGCCTTCCGGGCCCACCGGAAGTCAGGAAATGGGCTGTTTCCAGCCTCCGGCGGGCCTCCCAGGGAGGCAGGAAAGGTTATTTTTGCCCTCCCCAGGCTCCGAGAAAGCCTCTGGAGCCTGTGGAAATTGAAAAACAGGCCTACCAGGAATCTGAAAACGGGCCATTTCCGGCCTCCAAAGGCTTCAGGAAGGCCTGCTAGGCCCAAAATGGGGCGCAGGGTAGTCATGTGCACATGGGCGGGTGAGTGGGTCGCGCACGCATTCATGGGGGGGCACACGACTCCCTCACTCCCCCCGCTTTTGGCATGCAATGGCAAAAAGGTTAGCCATCACTGTCCTAGTCTCCACCATTTCGTACTCCAAACTGGAGATCACATGTATAAAATGTTCCATATGAAGTATTCCTTTCTGTTTGACATTTTTCCTACTTTAATTTTTAGTGTGTTTCTGTTATCAATTCTGCTCAGTGACCATGATAAAAATTCTTTTTTTAAGGATAAATGTGTGTTTGTCCTTCCTTTAAGATCCTTCTTTTCTGAATTTATATGAAAATTAAATTACAAACTCATGCAAGAGCCTTTAATTTTAATTGACTATGTCAAACACTGAGTCTCTTTTCAATAGAGAGGCCTCTATTTAGTTATTTACTCATCAAATTTCTAGGCCTCCTGAAATCTCCTGACAATTCTGGACAGATTCACAACTAAAAATAGATAGAAAACAGTATCACAGAAGAACAGAACAGGAGTCAACCATAGGGAATAAATTAAAAAGAACATCTGCTCCATCCTCCAGTTGAGATAGGCCAACTATTCACTAACCCAAGGCCTGGGGGACGAGCCAAATTTAAAGGCCAAGAGTCTTGGTGGCACAGCAGACTAAAGTGCTGTTAACTAGCACCAGCTACTGGCAATTACTGCAAGTTCAAATCTCACCAGGCTCAAGGTTGACTCAGCCTTCCATCCTTTCGAGGTAGGTAAAATGAGGACCTGGATTGTGGGGGCAATAAGCTGACTTTGTATAAAAAAGAACACCGCTTGGGGGGGGGGGCAAAAGCCCTACTAAGCAGATATATACAAAAGTATGAAGGCTATTGCTTAACACATTGTAAGCCGCCCTGAGTCTCCGGAGAAGGGCGGCATATAAATCGAACCAATAATAATAATAATAATAATAATAATAATAATAATAATAATAATAATAATGTCAGGATTCAGACTGACAGGCACTTGGTCCACAACACACCTGACATAACAATAGTTGAAAAGAAAAAAGTATGGTTCATTGACATTGCAATACCTGGTGATGCACGGATTGAAGATAAGCAGCAAGAAAAAATCACAAAGTACCAGGATTTGCAAATTGAAGTTGAGCGACTGTGGAAAAAGAAATCGTGTGTTGTCCCGATTGTAATTGGAGCCCTTGGAGCAATACCCAAAGGGCTACCCCGCTATTTAGAAATTCTAAATTTGCCGGACTTGAACATTTTGACTCTACAAAAAACCACCTTACTCGGAACAGCTTACATCCTTCGACGATACCTTAACAGTTCCTAGGTCCTTGGTTAGGACTCGAGCTGCTGAGCTATTAACCAGCCTCAAAGGCTGTGAATCTCACTAAAGATTAACCAATAATAATAATAATAATAATAATAATAATAATAATAATAATAATACAAGTATCCAGGGAGACCCTGTTCCAGAAGGCAGGTGCAGCAACAGGGAAGGATTGCTTCCTGGGTCCTGGTTGTTTAGTTAATAGAACCCAAAACAAGCCAACTCTGTTGGATTGTATGGACTCTATGGGAGGCAGATGAGCATTTTGATAATTAGGTCTTCTGCCATATGTGGTTTTAAACGTAATACAAGAACCCTGAGTTTCACTTGGAAACTGATTAAAACAGTTAATGCAGCATAGGTATTACATGGGCAGATGTTTACACCACCTGTAGCCAGGGCCGGATTTAGATGAAAAGAGGCCCTAGGCTATTCCACTTATGAGGCCCTTTCACCAGTGGTGGGATTCAATTTTTTTAACAACAGGTTCTGTGGGCGTGGCTTAGTTGGGGGTGTGGTTTGGCAATCATGTGACTGGGTGGGCGTGGCTAGCTGGTCACGTGACTGTGTAGGCGTGGGTAGCTCGTCATGTGACCGGGTGGGCATGGCTATGTGCATAGACTTTTTTCAGAGGGCTGAAAAAAGTCATTTCTGACTGGGCCTCGCACTTTTGACCGGTCCTCACACTTATGGCCATCCTCACATTTATGCCCGTGCAGCTTTCTTAACAACCATGTCACTCATTTCACAACTGCTTCTCTTCACCATGGTGACAAGATAGGGCAAAAACATAAAATGTGAGGACAGTCGTAAGTTCGAGGACTGGTCAAAAGTGCAAGGACCAGTCAGAAATAACTTTTTCAGCCCTCTGAGTAGTCCATATGCATAAAAGGATATAGCAATAGAGAGGGATGAAGGAAGGGAAGGGAAATTAGAGTAGGAGGGAGGGCAAGAGAGGGAGGAAGAGAGGAGGAGAAGGAGAAAGGAAGAGGAAGTAGGGAGGAGAAGAAGAGGGGAAGAGAAAGTAAGAAGGAAAGAAAAGAGAGAGGTGGTAGGTTTGAGGAGAAAGTTTGCTGTACAATAAAAAAGATGAAAGGGAAGAAAGCCAACCCCAAAAAATATAAAGATATTAAGATAAAGAATGAATTGTTAAACTTTAAAGAATAAAAGAGAACAAATATGAATAAATAACAATAATTAGAAACACACATACAAACATACAATGTATTTTCTTTGAACAGAATATTTGCCCGGTTCACAAATTTAAACAGTGTTTAGTCATTTAAATTAAATTTACAATTTCTATATTTCCTTTTTGCCATATTTATTCCTCATCTATTTTTATAAAAAACCAATATTACCCTTCATCCTCATCTCTAATCTTAATCAAATTCAATTTTTCCCTTCTATTCTATATTATACCCCTTCCCATTGTCATCTATTTTTATATCCATCCTTACATTGGTTAATTATGTAATATTAGTTGTTTAATATAAATTCAACATTTTAATATAAATCTATTAGTTATATAACTACCTTTTTTGTATATTAGTCAATATGAACATGAATATTCCAATTATTTCCATGCAATCCAATTTCTTACAAATCAATTAATTATATTTACCAATAATAATAAACCAAATAATTTCCCCCATATATTCCTCCAAACCACAACTTAACCATTTCTGCTTTCAGAAATATACAATTAATAGTATCTCAATTATTACAATTCCCTAGTTAAATAGAGCTTTTTTTCTTTTGTGTTTTAAAATCTCCTCTTTTTCCCTAAATTTCCCGTTGTTTGCACCTACCTTTTTTGGTGAGGAAAAAGAAAAGAATTCTGCCTGCCTAATTTTCCAACCTTGCAGCAACAGCAAAGCAGTTTCAGTTTCGTTTCTCAGCATAGGTAGGGGGAAAAAAATCAGCACTCTTTGCAAGGAAGCAGAAGAGCCCTGAGCAAAACAGCTGAGACAAATCAGCTGAGAGCCGGAAGGCCAATTAGCCTATGCTGAAGCTCCGCGGGCCAATAAAATTACAAAAAAAACACCGAACCCTTTGTTAAATTGCTGGCTCCCCCGCCCCTCGCCCACCACTATTTATTGGCAATAAATAGTGGTGTGGAGGGGCGGGGCAAGCCAGCAATTTAACAAAGGGTTCGGCTGCACCACTGGCTCTAGGGCGGCCCTTTGAAGCCCCGCGGCAAGAATTTGAAGTTTTTTTTCCTCTAGCCATCGGAGGCAGCAATAGATTGGGAGTGGGCGGGGTAAGCGAACGGCCGGCGATCCAACAGAGCAGAGAGTGAGGGTGAGTGAAGGCGTGGAAGCTGCTTTCTCCATCCTGCTCTCTTGCGTCCGGAGCCGGTGGGGAACCACGTGGCAGCCCACGTGGATCCCAGGCAGCGGAACTCAGGCTAGGGAAGGGGTGGGCAATTGTGGCTCTTTTACAACCTGTGGCCTTCAACTTGGTTGCAAGCGGTGGCACGCTCTGGCCCTCAAAGCTCTTCTCGTTCCCCAGGTTGTACGGAACCTCGGGCCCCAGGCCTTCGACTGATGCTGTGCAACGCCAGGTCCGTTGTAAATAAAGCCCCCCTCATTTGTGATCTTGTTCAGGATGTGGGTGCGGACCTGGCGGGTATTACGGAGACCTGGTTGGGCCAGGAAGGGGGAGCCCCCCTTGTTGATATGTGCCCACCAGGTTTTCGTTCTTTCCATCAGCCAAGGTCTCAGGGGAGGGGCGGAGGGGTGGCGGTTGTTATTAACGAAGATCTTGGACCGAGGGAGGCCACTGTTCCTCAGACGGCTGGATGTGAGTCCCTCCTTGTGAAGTGGGGTCATAGGGTGCAGTTGGGCTTGCTAGTCATGTACCTGGCTCCCTGCCACGTGGCAGCAGCCCTGCCTGAGCTGCTTGATGTTATAGCCGCGGTGGCGGTTGACACCCCCAGGCTTATAGTCATGGGGGATTTTAACCTGTCATCTGTTGGCGAGACGTCTGAGGTAGCTTGGGAGTTCATGGCTTCCATGACGGCTATGGACCTGACCCAATTAATTTATGGCTCTACTCACATGGGGGGGACACACACTGGACCTGGTTTTTGTCTCTGGACAGTGGTTGAGTGATCTCGAGATAGGGGATATAGCGATTGAACCCTTGTCATGGTCAGATCACTCCCTCCTTCGCCTTGACCTCCGAACCGCCACACCCTGCCGCAGGGAGGCGGAACTGACCAGGTGGTTTCGCCCTAGGCGCCTGATGGATCCTGAGAGATTCCAGATGGAGCTTGGGCCATTTCCTGAGGTTCTGGCACACGACTCGGCTGAGGACTTAGTGGCCACCTGGGATAGAGTGGCGGCTGAGGCTTTAGACCGAGTCGTGCCTTTGCGGCCTCTGACCCGGCGCTGGTCTCACCTGGCTCCTTGGTATACTGAGGAGCTGAGGGAGATGAAGCGCCGGAAAAGACGCCTAGAGAGCAGTTGGAGGGCTGGTCGTTCTGAATCCGACCGGACACTGGTAAGATCTCATATTAAGAATTACCTAGTGGCGATAAGAGTAGAGAAGAGTAACTACTTTTCTGCTCTTATTGCGTCATCAGATAATCGCCCAGCCACCCTGTTTAGGGTGACCCGCTCCCTGCTCCATCAAGGGATGCGGGAAGATCCCTTGGAGGGTAGAGCTGAGGATTTTGTACAATATCTGTATGACAAAATCGCTCAGATTCGGGAACAGCTAGACTCTGACTGGATTGATCCAG
This sequence comes from Arizona elegans, assembly GCA_022577455.1. NCBI lineage: Eukaryota > Metazoa > Chordata > Lepidosauria > Squamata > Colubridae > Arizona > Arizona elegans. The sequence goes on from JAKOOJ010000009.1 coordinate 53,160,420, forward strand.
GGGAGATGACAAGGGCAGGTCCTGAGAATATTATTTGGGAAGAGTTTGATCCTGTGTCTCCCAAAAGCGTGGATAGGATACTGAACAGACTAAATGCGACCACATGTTTATTGGACCCGTGTCCCTCCTGGTTGGTACTGGCCTCCCGGGAAGTGACGCGAGGCTGGCTCCAGGAGATTATAAATGCTTCTTTGAGTGAGGGTGTCTTTCCCACCGTCTTGAAAGAGGCGGTGGTGAGGCCCCTCCTAAAGAAGCCCTCCCGGGACCCAGCTGTGTTAGCAAATTATCGTCCTGTCTTCAACCTTCGCTTTGTTGCGAAGGTTGTTGAGAGTGTGGTTGCACGACAACTGCCTCAGTACCTGGATGAATCGAATTATCTAGATCTGTTCCAGTCGGGCTTCAGGCCCGGATACAGCACAGAGACAGCATTGGTCGCATTGGTTGATGATCTCTGGAGGGCTCGGGACAGAGGTTGCTCCTCTGTCCTGGTCCTGTTAGATCTCTCAGCGGCTTTTGATACCATCGATCATGATATCATGCTGCACCAGTTAGAAGGGTTGGGGATGGGGGGCACTGTTTTATAGTGGTTCTCCTACTTTCTCTCTGACTGGTCGCAGTCTGTGTTGACAGGGGGGCAGAGGTCAACCCCGAGGCCCCTTATATGTGGGGTGCCGCAAGGATTGGTCCTCTCGCCCCTTCTATTCAACATTTATGTGAACCCGCTGGGTGAGATCATCCATGGTTTTGGGGTGAAGTACCATCAGTACGCTGATGACACCCAGCTGTACATCTCCACCCCAGACCACCCCAATGATGCCCTCGAGGTGATGTCCCGGTGCCTGGAGGCCGTACGGATCTGGATGGGGAGGAACAAACTCAGACTCAACCCATCCAAGACCGAGTGGCTGTGGTTTCCGTCGTCCCGATATAGTCAGTTGGCGCCATCTCTGACTATTGGGGGCGAGTCGTTGGCCCCCACAGATGGGGTTCGCAACTTGGGGCATCTTCCTGGACTCGCAGCTGTCTTTAGAAGAGCATATGACGGCCGTTGCCAGGAGGACTTTCTATCAGGTTCGCCTGATTCGGCAATTGCGTCCCTTTCTGGATCGGGACTCGTTACGCACGGTCACTCACGCCCTTGTCACCTCACGCCTGGATTATTGTAATACTCTCTACATGGGGCTCCCCTTGAGAAGCACCCGGAGGCTCCAACTGGTCCAGAATGCGGCCGCGTGGGTGGTGACGGGAGCAATGTGGCGCTCTCATGTGACCCCCTCCTGCGCGAGCTACACTGGCTCCCGGTAGTCTTCCGGGTGCGCTTCAAGGTTTTGGTTACTATCTTTAGAGCGCTCCATGGGTCAGGACCAGGGTACTTACGAGACCGCCTCCTGCCACCAATAGCCTCTCACCGACCAGTTTGCTCTCATAGAGAGGGGCTCCTCGGGGTGCCGTCGGCCAAACAATGTCGACTGGCGGCCCCCAGGGGGAGAGCCTTCTCTGTGGGGGCACCTGCCATCTGGAACGGGCTCCCCCCGGAGTTACGAAGGATCCAAGACTTACGCATCTTCCGCCGTGCCCTGAAAACGTTTCTATTCCAACAGGCTGGTCTGGCCTAACTCTCCCTTTTAAATTGGCCTTTAAATCGGGTTTTTAAATCTGGTTTTAGATCTCTTTTAGATAAATTTGGATGTTTTGGTTTTAATTTTTTGAGCCTAAATTATTTAATCTGTTTTTTAATAGTCTTTAATCTTTTATATGTCTTTGTATTTATTTATGACTGTTCACCGCCCTGAGTCCTTCGGGAGTAGGGCGGTATACAAATATGAAAAATAAATAATAAATAAAAAAACTCCCAGAATTCCTGAGACAGCCAAACTGTCTCAGGAATTCTGGAAGTTGAAGTCCACAGATTGTAAAAGAGCCACAATTGCCCACCCCTGGCTACGGTAGGCTGGCGCTGCGCGGGTGGGAGTCGAGGGGCGGCCGAGCCAGCAATTTAACAAAGGGTTCGGCCGAAACCCCTAGAACCCCCAGAATCCCACCACTGTGTAGGCCCCTCTTGATCTTGAGGCCCTAGGCTGAAGCCTAGTTAGCCTATAGGAAAATCCAGCCCTGCCTGTAGCGTCTGATTATCTCTTTAAGAATAAACCCATATACAATCTACTGTAACAGTATATCTGCAAGGTGGTGAAGAGTGACTGGAAGGAGGGATTCTCTGTTTAAGAATGGGCACGACTCCCAAATAGGCTGATCCTCTGCCACCTGCTCCTTGAGCTGGAAATGACAGTCACCCCAGATTACACTAGTTCTGATTGGGGCAATGCAACCCCATTCAGGACTAGAAGATTCATCGAACCAAACCAAGTGATTGAAGGAGAAGGTTGTCACAAGTACCTTGAGTGCTTTTAAGCAAGCTCACCAGAGTCCTTTCTCACAGGACCTATTTAGGGAAAATATAGCCAACGGCCAGTTGAAGACCATACCAAGAATCTACATTCTTTGACTGCTCCTATTCCAAGGCAGGCAATGGCAGATTTTCCTATCTGACTCTGTATTCCAAAGTTTTGATGGCTTGCCATGTTCAATAAATGTCACTGCCATTGGCAAATAACTTTTTCAAATCTTGCATAAATTATACTATTAAGACTCAGTCAGATCATTAATCTATTACCACTAAAGTACAGTAACTAAAAAAAACCAACCAAATAAAATATTTCTGCCTGATATAAAAATTTATTCTTCTGCAAATCCTGAGATTGTTCCAAGGCTGCTAAAATTTCTATTTTGAGAATACCAATGCTGTTTGATTAATTAAGAACTGATGCATAGACAATTAAAATCTGAGAGATCAGTCAAAATAGAAAGATCGCTTAATTTTTAATAACTAATACCCAAATGGATCAGAAAATTGATAATGTAGAACTGGACAATTTCCTTCAACTCTAAGTTTGACTGCCATGTGTTAGAATGGAACATAGCTAGATTCTGGTATTTGTAATAGTGGAAGTTGAAAGGCTTTTATAAAACATGAATGGAACTGCTCTTCCACTCCTATTTGCCTACTATAAGTAACAAGGAAAAGCAAAACTAAAGTATACAACTGATTAGTCTCATAACTCCAAATATTCTGCCCACATTTTCAGGTAATGCAAATCAGGGAACATTCAGCTTATGATATATTTCTCACAGATAATCCAAAATTATTATGACATTTCCAATTAACACCATTATGTATGTTTAACTGGTCACAGAAAACTATGAAGGATCTTTTATCTCTGTCTGAGGCTCATGATACAGACCCTTGTGATACCAACTATGCTGAAAAGCTACATGGCAAATAGTATACATACACAAAGGGAGAAAATTTGAAACATATCCTAGTTTCCTTCATTCAGAATCATCACAGGTTTTTGTCTAGCATCATTATTATTTACAGAACATCCAAGTCCCCTGAATTCAGGCTCCAATAAGACTCAGAGATTATCTTGTCAATACCCCAGCCATTTCCTCATTACAGACATCATTGAGAATTTAGTAACATCAGCATTTTCTAAATAAGGAATTGGCAATGTTGATCCTTCAGGTGTTAAACTCCAGGTTCTAACAGCCCCAGCCAATGTGGTAAGCTATGAAAGATAATGGGAATTACTATCCAACATGTCCACAAGGACATACATTGCTTATCACTGATATCAGTCTTCAGTTAACTCAAAGGTGGGGAACTATGGCCCCTTTATGACTTGTGGACTTCAACTCCCAGAATTCCTGAGCCAGCATCAAGTTCAACTTCAACTTCAGAGTTGAAGTCCAAAAGTTGTCAAGGTTCTAAGTAATAGCCCCATAGAAAGAAGAATTCCGAGGCAGATTCCTCAAAGAACAGTTTTATTGGCGATATCATATTGGCGCAAACTGGTGAAAATGACTCTGAAAGTTCCCGCGTTTTCACCTGATTAAAAAGGTGAAAGTTCCCCCTTTCCCCAAACAATCAGTCACATTGTCCAATCAAGGTGCTGGCTGGTTGCCTGGTTACATCACCACCCCTCTTCTCCAGTCACCTGTTGGAATGTTCTTGGTTCCCACAAGAAACTATTTTGTTTTGGCTAGCAAAACCCCATCTAACTATGTTCCCCCTCCCTATCCCTGCTTCGCATTGTGGCAACCCTGAAGCCTCCAAAATGGCCCCAATCGTGTTCGCTTCAGAGTTGACACATCATAAAAGAGCCATAGTTCCCTACCCCTGAGTTAACTAATCTAACTCTGGTAAATAATCCTGGTAAAACTAAAAAGATTTTAGATTTTATTTGTCTATGTTAAAGAACTATCATAGTTACCCATCTATAGATTGGGTATCTCTCATAAAGATATCATGGAAGTCATAAAATCATGAGGCATGTTTATCAATTGACTTTTAATATTCTCTAAAATCATACATCTGCAGTAGTCCAAGAGCACCTATATCTATTTTGGCAAGAAGATCCTTGGATTGTGGAAGAAAACAAATACCACCAGAACCACTATCCTGACACTTATCATTCTGGTGATTGCTGATGGGACACTTGAGATGAAAGAACCTCAATCCTCCTTATTAACTGCAACATAAAACAAAAATAAAACAAAATCACACTCTAGCACTAGCACTGAAAGGTTAAATATGTGCCTCTCTTTATGTTATTGTGCTCTGAACTGCCTCTTAGCACCATCTTTACCATACACCAGAGGTGGGTTTCAACAGGTTCTGACCAGTTCTGAAGAACTGGTAATGGAAATTTTAGTAGTTCGGAGAACCAGTAAATACCACCTCTGACTGGCCCTGCCCCCATCTATTCTCTGCCTCCCGAGTCCCAGCTGATCAGGAGGAAATGGGGGGCTTCCGGTTTGGCTTCCGTCATCGCTAGATGGTCTTTTGGGATCGCCACCCCCGCCACCCGTAAAGAGCCACCCTTGCAGCTGAGAGGCGGCTCGAAAAACTCTGTTTCCTTAAGGAAATGTGAGGTGAGCCGGCGAGAGCAGGTAGAGCCCTTTGCGAAGTCCCCAGAGTTTTTTTTTTACTCTTGGGGAGGAAGCAGGATGAGGCTCCCTATCCAGCTCGCCGCTGCTCCGGGCTGCGGGAGAACTCTGCGCTTTGCAGAGCTAGATGATGTGACCAACCTAATTAGCGAAAACTAACAGATTGCTCGAATAAGCAGGATGAAATCCGGATTTGGGACTCTAAATCGCAAGTATTTGTAACAATCCTATGATTGATTCTAAGAATGAAGAAAGAGTGAAAAGGGGGAAAAAAAGTTTAAAATGGCGGCTGGCTGAGGCTTGAGAAGAAAGCTGAAAGCGAAAGTCTTTCCGTTTGAATGGTTTAACTTGCTACAAAGTATCTGAAGCAATAGTGCTGGCTAAAAGGGAAGAGAAAAATTTCTGTTTCATGCTTCTTCCTTTCTTAGAGACTTGATATTGATATTGTGTAGAGAGAAGACTTTTTCTTTAAAAAGAGGTTGTTTGTGTGGCAGGATGGCGTTAAAACTGACAAAGCCAGACAACCAAGCAGTGGGGGGGGGGGGCTCCCCCATTTATAAATCACAAGAGCAATTTTTGAGCTCGCAGATGCAGAAGAATGGTTTTAAAGTTTTAAAGGAATTTGTTGTGGAGGAGTTGGCAAGACATGATGAGATTATGAACCAGAATCTTGAAAAATTTAGACAGGAAATTAAAGAGTTGGTTCAACAAAAGTATGATAACCTGAAGCAATATATTATAACAGCTTTGAAAAGCTTCTCAGAAATAATTTTAAAGATGGACAAAGATATCAATTTAGAAATAGACTCTAAAATGAAGGAAACTGATTATAAGATTCATAATCTGGATAATAAAATACAAAGAATTGAAAATGATTTGACAATGATTCAAGAAAATAGCTCAGAAGTAGAGTCTAAAATGAAGGAAGCTGATCACAAGACTTACAATGCAGATAATATAAAGCAAAGGATTGAAAATGAAGTTACAATGATGCAATTTAGAACCATGGAATTTGCGATCAGAATGAGAGGAATTCAGGAAAATAATAGGGAGGACTTGAGAAAGATGTCTGCTGAAGCTCTTGCTGTGATCTTAAAAGTCAGCTCTGAAGAAGTATTTTGTAAGATTGATAAGGCCTACAGAGTAAATTCTTGGGTGGCAAAGCAAAGATAATTGCCTAGAGATGTGGTGATTTATTTTACTGATAAAGGAATAAGAAATGATATTGTGCAAAAGTCTTTTAACTCCACTCTAGAAATGAATGGAAAGAAGATCTGGATATATAAAGAGCTGCCGTCCAAGATGTTAAAAGATAGAAAGGACTTTGGATTTTTGGTGACTGAGCTAAAGAAACAAAACATCCCATTTAGATGGGATGCTCCAGTTGGTATATTATTGAGATATCAAGGAGAAAGATATCAATTAAACACTGTTGAAAAAGCGGAAGAATTTTATTACAAGCTTTTTAAAATGGGCCCAACATCTCCACGTATGTCATCAGTGTCAGGAATACAGGAGGGGGATAAAGAAAAGCAAAATGAACAAGAGATTGAAACTCAGGCTAAGAAGATGGAGATGGAGGTAATGGAAAAACGACAAGTTATAGAGGGCTTTTTGGATGAGCCGCTTTTGGATTCTCCTTCAGGGGCCATAGCTGGATCACCTATAAATACAAGAGAGGCGGCTTTGGATCTCGATTTGATGTCTTATCAAGTTAAAGACCAGCATGTAACTCAATCAGCTGATATACAAGTCCTAGGAAGGCAACCAGGGTGGAGATCTAAACCACAACAAGTTAAGAAAAGAAGAAGCAGGTTCTACAAAACTAAAAAATTTTAAACTACAATTCTTTTTTAGCCAACAGATTATGCCAGTTATTTAAGAGATGATTAAATATAATAAACAGGATTTATAGAAGGCTGATACATGAAAATATAGCTGAGGCAAATTATTGACTTATACTATTTTGAGAAGAATAACAGATCTCTGCTGTGCTGGTGCTTTTGGGATGTGGAAGATGGCCTGTGATTGACCGGATTGGAACTTTCTATTTTGGACTCTCTGAAAAATGGATTATGTCTATGTTGAGCTATAAGGCAAGAGAACTAGGGAACTGGGGCATGCAGATGATCTGGCTGTTACCCTAACTTGGTTGTCGGAATTAATAATCTAGACAAAAGACATTACAGAAGATACCATATGGAATATAAATATAAAGTCACTCGGGGTTTTTTTTTTTCATATACAGAAATACTCATTAATGATGGGGGCAGATGGTAATTGAAGATACTGAATATACTGTTGGAAGCAGGACTTGATGTTACCCTAACATGGTCGATGGAATTAACAATCTAGTTGAAAGACATTACAGAAGATACTATATGGAATACAAATTTAAAGTCAGTTGAGGGTTTTATTTATATATGGAAATATCTTTTAGTGATATGGGCAGAAGAATAAAGATATTAAATATATTATGTATGGTAGACCTGTAGGAAAGTGGGTGAAATAAAATTGATATGGTACAAGGTGATAGGTAACGTTACTGATTGCTTAGCTTAGGAAAAGGGATGTTATGTTTAGATATTAATATACTTAAAAGATTTGAATTAAGAGATATACGTATGCGGGCAAGACATTACAGAAGATACTATATGGAATACAAATTTAAAGTCATTTGAATAAAGATATTAAATATATTATGCATGGTAGACCTGTAGGAAAGTGGGCGAAATAAAATTGATATGTCACAAGGTGATAGGTAACGTTACTGATTGCTTAGTTTAGGAAAAGGGATGTTATGTTTAGATATTACTTAAAAGATTTGAATTAAGAGATATACGTATGGGGGTGGAGGAAATGGGTAGATTATGAGTAGAATAAATGCCAGATTAGGATTTATTATATAGTTTCATAGCCGAATGTTACTACCAAGAGCCTTGGTAGTACAGGGGTTTAAGGCACCCTGTTATTAAGCTGGTTATTAAGACCAGCTGCCTGCAATTACTGCAGGGTTCGAATCTCGCCAAGGCTCAAGGTTGACTCAGCCTTCCATCCTTTCTAAGGTAGGTGAAATGAGGACCCAGTTGTGGGGGCAATAAGCGGACTTTGTATAAATATACAAAAGGATGAAGGCTATTGCTGAACACATTGTAAGCCGCCCTGAGTCTTCGGAGAAGGGCGGCATATAAATCAAATTAAAAAAGAAAAAGAAAAAAAAAGAATGTTGTTTTGAAACGTATAGTATATGGGGGACATAATAATAATGTTAGAAAGAAACGTTTAGCATATAGGGGGTGGTGTAAAAGGGTGGTAAAGTATTATATATTGTGATATTAATTTGGATTTCATCTTGTAGAAGCCATGGGGGGAGGGGAGGGGGAGGGAGGGTTAGGGAGTGGGGGGGAAAAAAGGGGGAAAATTTTTATTTGAAAAACTTTTTCAATTAAAAAAAAAAAGGAGGAAATAGGGATTTTGCAGTAATCTTCCCTGGATTGGGGAGGGAATGCCTCCCACAGAACTGGTAGTAAAAGTTTTTGAAACTCACTACTGCCATACACCACTAATGATCAAGATGATACTGATGGGCTGTATGCTAAAATAAAGCCAGATCATGATACACACTTGAAAGTAAATCAGGAAGCCTGTAATTGCAGAGTTTGTCTGGCAAGAACAAAGAATGCTTATCTACAGGAAATATGCATGGGTAAATTTATTTATTTATTTATTTATTTTATTATATTTCTAGTCCTTCTGCTGCGGGACTCAGGGCGGTGTACAGCCAGAATAAAACATAACATATAAAATTTAAAAACATTTTAAAAAACAATTAAATAATTTTGGCCCGAATTTAAAACAACCCAATTAAAACCAAAATTCGATTAAAAAACTAAGAGGATGGGATCAAGCCAGCCCAGCTAGATGGAACAAGTGTGTCTTTAGGGCCCGACGAAAAGTCCAGAGGTCTGATATTGTATGTATCTCAGGGGGCAGGTCATTCCAGAGGGCAGGCGCTGCCACAGAGAAGGCTCTCCCCCTGGGGGTCGCCAGCCAGCACTGCCTGGCCGACGGCACCCTGAGGATGCCCTCTCTGTGAGAGCGAACCGGTCGGTGGGAGGCTATCGGCGGCAGAAGGCGGTGTCGCAAATACCCCGGCCCTAAGCCATGGAGCGCTTTAAAGGTGGTCACCAACACCTTGAAGCGCACCCGGAAGACCACAGGAAGCCAGTGCAGCTCACGCAAGAGAGGTGTTATATGTGAGCGCCCCGTCGCTCCCATAATCCCCCGCGCAGCCGCATTCTGGACCAACTGCAGCCTCCGGGTGCACCCCAAGGGGAGCCCCATGTAGAGAGCATTGCAGTAGTCCAGGCGGGAAGTGACGAGGGCTTGAGTGACCGTCCGTAGGGAGTCCCGATCCAGAAAGGGACGCAACTGGAGTATCAGGCGAACCTGATAAAAAGCCCCCCTGGCCACAGCCGTCATATGCTCTTCTAAAGACAGCTGTGTGTCCAGGAGGACGCCTAAGTTACGAGCCCTCTCCGTGGGGGCCAGTGATTCGCCCCCAATAACCAGCGATGGCACCAGCTGGCTATATTGGGACGCCGGAAGCCACAGCCACTCGGTCTTGGAAGGGTTGAGTCGGAGCCTGTTTCTCCCCATCCAGGTCCGCACGGCCTCCAGGCACTGGGACATCACTTCAAGGGCATCGTTGGGGTGGCCTGGGGTGGAGATGTACAACTGAGTGTCATCAGCGTACTGATGGAACTCCACCCCAAAGCCACGGATGATCTCACCCAGCGGCTTTACATAAATGTTGAACAGAAGGGGCGAGAGGACCGACCCTTGTGGCACCCCACAAACAAGGCGCCTCGGGGTCGACCGCTGCCCCTCTGTCAACACGGATTGCGACCGGTCAGAGAGGTAGGAGGAGAACCACCGCAGGACGGTGCCCCCCAGCCCCAGCCCCTTCAACCGGTGCAACATGATACCATGGTCGATGGTATCAAAAGCCGCTGAGAGGTCTAACAGGACCAGGATAGAGGAACAACCCCTATCCTGAGCCCTCCAGAGATCATCCACCAAGGCGACCAATGCCGTTTCCGTGCTGTACCCAGGCCAGAAACTGGACTGGAGTGGGTCCAGATAGACAGCTTCATCCAGGTACCGGGGAAGCTGCCGCGCTACCACACTCTCAACAACCTTCGCAACGAAGTGAAGGTTGGAGACTGGACGATAGTTAGCCAAAATAGCCGGATCCAGGGAGGGATTCTTGAGGAGGGGCCTCACCACCGCTTCTTTCAAAGCGGTCGGCAGGACCCCCTCACTCAGAGAAGCGTTAACAATCCCCTGGAGCCAGTCTCATGTAACCTCCCGGGAAGCCAGTACCAACCAGGAGGGACACGGGTCCAATAAACATGTGGTCGCGTTCAGCCGTCCCAGGATCCTGTCCACGTCCTCGGGAGCCACAGGATCGAACTCCTCCTAGATAACACTCTCAAGACCTGCCTCAGTCATCCCGTCCGGACTTACCCAGTCAGAGGCCAGGCCTTCCCGAATCTGAGCGATCTTGTCATACAGATACTGCACAAAGTCCTCAGCTCGACCCTGCAAGGGATCATTCCACGTTTCCAGATGGAGGAGGGAGCGGGTGACCCTAAACAGGGTGGCTGGGCGATTATCTGATGACGTGATAAGAGCGGCAAAATAGCTAGATTTCGCCGCTTTTATCGCCACTAGGTAGGTCTTAATATGAGACCTCACCAGTGTTCGGTCGGATTCGGAGCGGCTGGTCCTCCAACTACTCTCCAGGCGTCTTTTCTGGCGCTTCATCTCCCTCAGCTCCTCAGAGAACCAAGGAGCTAGGTGAGTTTGGTGCCGGGTCAGAGGCCGCAAAGGCACGACACGGTCCAAAGGCCCGGCGGCCACACTATCCTAGGCAGCCACCAGGTCTTCAGCCGAGTCATGAGCCAGAGTCTCAGGAAATGGCCCAAGCTCCGTCTGGAACCTATCAGGATCCATCAGGCATCTGGGGTGGAACCACCTGGTCAGTCCCACCTCCCTGCAGCGAGGTGCAGCGGTTAGAAAGTCCAGTCGAAGGAGCAAGTGGTCAGACCATGACAAGGGTTCAATGACTATATCCCCTATATCAAGGACACTCAACCACTGACCAGAGACAAAAATCAAGTCCAGAGTGTGTCCACCTATGTGAGTAGGGTCATGAATTAACTGAGTCAGGTCCATGGCCGTCATGGAAGCCATGAACTCTCGAGCCACCTCAGACGTTTCACCGATAGATGGCAGGTTGAAATCCCCCATGACTAAAAGTCTGGGGGTACCAACCGCCACCTCGGCTATGACGTTGAGCAGCTCGGGCAGGGTCGTTGCCACATGGCAGGGAACCAGGTACGCGATCAACAAGCCCATCTGTACTCCACGGCCCCGCTTCACAAAAAGGGACTCACATCCGGCTATCTGTGGAACAGTGGTCTCTCTCGGATCAAGACCTTCCTTTATAATAACCGCCACACCCCCGCCCCTGCCCTGGGCTCTCGGCTGATGAAATGCACGGAAGCCTGATGGGCACATATCTACGAGGGGGACTCCCCCCTCTTGGCCCAACCAGATCTCCGTAATACCTGCCAGGTCCGCTCCCCCCTCTTGAATAAGATCACAAATGAGGGGGGCTTTATTTACCACGGACCTGGCATTGCACAACAGCAGCCGAAGGCTCGGGCCCTGAGAGACTGAACAGCCTGGGGTGCGAGAAGGGCTATGGGGATCGGGGCGCGCCACCGCTCGAAGATAGCGAGTGCGTGCCCCACCACATGATACGGCCCCCTGCTCCCGCCATATCTGCCCCTCCCACTCAACGTGTTGATGGAAAAGCCCTCAACAGAATGGACTCTAATGTCCCCCTTACGCCCGGAATCTGCACCCTCCATGGCCCCATTGACAGCTGGGCCAGACCCCTCCCCCCGTGGGTTAACCCCCAAACCCACACAACCCTCCCGCCCCTTAAAATCCCTTAAAAATCTATCAAAAAGTTTCCCTAAAAAAACCCTCAATCCCCTTTTTGCAACATGCCATCTCTCGGGGTACCAACACCCGTCATAAAGGTAGGCCCTTGATAAAGTAGAGGGCCACACCTGCGAGAGGGGGGAGTCTCGCAGAACAAGAAGCTCTGTTAGCGAATACATCTAATCAATCAATCAATCAGTCGGGGGAAAATCGACGGCCTGGGAGTAATCAAGATAGTCCAAAGTCTGGAAAGGGATATTCAATCAATTCCAAGTCAGTAAACTCCACTGCTCTCTCACAGCAGTGGATGGAGTCTTAGGCCACTTCGAGGCCAGATGTTAACACCAGCTGCCCTCTCACGAAAGCTGTGAAGGGCCAGAAACCACAGTCATCGACCGGCACCATGAAAGACTTGAAATCAGAATATTTCCCTCTTACAATTGGGGCATTGATGACAAACCACCAATCTACAGGTTCACGGGCCCAGAGTAGACTCCGATAACTCTAGCGGCTGCACCTTAGGCGAGTAGGGAGGCGAATCGGGAGGCTATAGATGTCCATGTCCATGGGAGGCAGGTATCGTATCATATCATAGCAAGTATCGTATCATATTATTCAGAGGCATCTCCAGATGATAAGTGGCCTCCTGGTGGCTGACAGACCACGTAAGGCATAAAAGCCTGGCCCAAGGTCTTTTGCGACCATCAAACAACAATGTTTCTAGCTCACCCCCATCCAAATAAGGAGGGGGGGAGCCTCTGGAAGGACCAGGAGTGGGCCCCCTCCAGGTGGGCCTCCCATCCATAGCTGTAACCGGCAGTTCCAAGAAACAAACATTGATGGTCTGATTCAAATCGTGGTCAGGGTGCCCCTTGCTCTCCCTATTCAGGCTCCTGTCCCTTTCCGGCCTCTCTGATGTTATCTCTCCCAGCCGCTCGTCCCAGTGTTAAAGTGAGTGCCAGTCCCGACGATGCCAGCTCTTAGAACACCTCCGTCCACCGTTGAGTCTAACAGGAAGCCCCTGCCATCCCCTCGGAGTCCCTGGAGCTCCAGGGAGGGGCTGCATTGCCGCCGCCGCCACCGCCCATTCCACTAGTTCGGCAACTGCGGGGAGACGCCGAGGACGCCGAGGGCGCTCTCCCCGCTCGTAAAGCTGCAGCACAGCCGCCTCCATCTCGTTCCCGGCCATCGTGTCCTGGAGAGCTGCCAGCTCTCAAAAAGATGACACAGACTGGTGAGAAGCTCCCCTCACCAGACGTGGGGCTCAATTAGCTGGTCCAGCCCCCGAAACCCCCCCAAAAAACCAGGGAATATCCCCCGAGTATCGCCGCCATTCAGCTGGGAGTGGCCATCTTGGACATGCATAGAGGGGTCTTCCATCTTGTAACAATTCTGGATAGTTAAAAAGCTGACAACTTGCAGATCTCAGCTAACAGTTAGGAATAGTGATGGCCTGCAGCCAATTAAATGTGTATTAGATAACTCCTGGGGCATTCATTAGCCAAGGTTTAGGAATAGGGACAGCTAGAAATCAATAGAACAAATTGTAGAATTATTACTAAAATGCTTATTATTATCTCGCCTTGTCCTGCCTTTTCTTTTAGTGAAAATGTATAAATCTTACTTAATCCTTTGTTCTTGGTATTTTGGCCAGGAGCCCTTTTCCTTGGAGTACTCCAATAAAAAGCAAACAGAAAACCTGCACCTCATGTTTGGCGTCCATCATTAGCTTCGGCACCAGGCTCAGACCCGAATTGGGGACAACAATCCTGTCTGGGAGATTGTATCCCCCAGGGAAACACTTAAAATATAAATATCTACTGAGAATTCTAAAGTTTCAGCCACCCCCAAAAGGTCTTGTCTGATTCTACTGACTCTGGGTAGATAAATCAATTCTCATTAAAGAATTGTCCTGTTATGTTCCAAAGAAATGCCATTCTTTTACAAGAACAAAAGAATCAAATTATCGTATTTTTCAGAGTATAAGATGCACCTTAGTTTTTGGGGAGGAAAATAAGAAAAAAGCTGATTGGCGGGTGGATCGGCCTCTCAGAATATCCCCAATCAACTGTTCCCAGAGATGAATTTTAGCAATAGGTTCTTTTGTTGTGAGGTCTGTGCCTTGCTTTTTTTCAGCCTCTGAATCTCTGTTTCAGAAAAAACTTTTTTTTCTGCCTCTGAAAGCCTCCAAAACAGAGCTTCAAAAAAACAGAAAAGCCTCTGAAACTTTGTTTTTTTCTGAAGGTCTGTTTGGAGGCTTTTTTTCTGAAGCCTCATTTCTGAGGCTTTTTTCAGCCACTGAAACCTCTGTTTGAGAGGCTGGGCGCGGCTACATTCAGAGTATAAGACACACCCAGATTTTCACCCTCTTTTTTGGGGGGGTAAAAAGGTGCATACTCCGAAAAATAAGGTACATTGCAGGACATATTAAACAAGAGAAAATTAATATGAAATCATTGTACTTTTCAGGTTTAATCAGTTTCTACACAATTCAATGCTATTACTATATTTCATTTTCTAAGATTCCTAATGAAAGGAATAAGAGTTTTAGTACTCCAAATGAGGAAAACTCTAGATTGACTTAATTAATTCAAGGACTTCATAGATTAAAAATCTAACTGTATGTTTGCCATTTTAAGCAATAACTTTGAAAGAAAGTGAACATGAACCAATGTTAAATCATAAAATTTACATTAAAATGATCCAGTAAGATTTCTCAATGTTAAAAATGTTTTAAACATTTAACCCACAGCTAAGATGTTAGTTTTTTAAATAGTTATTTACCTTCAAATAAACTGAGGTCTCTTCGTAGCCTTGGTCCATAAAGCCCTTCTAAAATACTTTCAAAGCCTAACAAAAAACAAAAATTAAACATTTTACTGTACAGTATATCAAATAGTTTCACAAATGTAGCAGCTGAAAATCACTGCATATAAGCACATTGTTACAGAAAAGGAAATGTTTCTGGATACAGGTAGTTCTTGGTTTACAATCACATTTTCAGTTGCTAAGTGAGACATTTGTTAAGTGAGTTTTGCCCCATTTTACTACCTTTCTTGAATCACTGCAGTTGTTAAGTTAGTAACATGGTTGCTAAGTGAATCTGACTTCCCCATTGTCTTTGCTTGCCAGAAGGTAGCAAAAGATGATCAAATGGCCCTACAGCATTGCAACCATCATACACGTGTTAGTTGCCAAGCATCTGAATTTTGATCAGGTGACCATGGGGATGCCACGATGATCATAAGTATGAAAACCAGTCATAAGTCACTTTTTTCAGAGATTGAAAGTTTGAACAGTCACTATATGAGCTGTTGTAAGTTGAGGATTACCTTTACAGAGATTTCAAAGAAAAACTCAATGATCTAAAACAAGAGTGTCAAACTCAATTTCAGACAGGGCCGCATCAGCATTATGGTTGCCCCAAAAGGGCCAGGTGCATGTAAGACTATGACTACTCACGCAGCTAAGTGAGCATTGCTGGATAGGTGTGGCTGGTGGTCACAGCCAGGTCACTTCAACTAGATGGGTATAGCTGGATGGGCGTGGCCAGCTCGACGCTGCTCACTGGGCGCGGCTGACTCGGGATGCCTGGGTTGGGGTGGAACAAGTTGTACTGCCTAACTCGACGTGAGTTAGTGAGTTAATGCGTGCACACACACATATTGCATTCTAAGTTTCGGGACTTTTATCCATAGAGGAAGGAGGGGGCCTTCTCCCCAAGTCCAGGCATGATTGGTAGTTTGCAAGCTCAGATATGGATGAAAGTCTTCAAGCTTGGAATTGTGTGTTTGTGTGTATGTATGTGAACACCATGCCAAACGAGATGTTCTTCTCCCAATCCCAGACACTGTTGGACATTGTTTCCCTGTCCGGTGCCCCCTCCCAGCAAAGCAGGAGGCGGAGGATGCTGCTGCATGTAGAAGTATGGAGGAGAAAGTTTTCAGGAAGCAGTTTCCTCTGAATCCAAGTTCTACCATGACAGATCTCTGGAGAGCAAGAGGAGGTGGCAGGTGTTCTGACCTAGGCTCCCTTAAAAAGCAGGAAGCAGGAATTGATCCCGGCAAAACATATTTTATATACACGACTGTGAATTACTTTCATTCACAGTCAGCAAGGTTTGTCCAAACAGTTTTTCAAAGGAATATTTATCAACACACGTTATCTCGTTTGGCAAGCTGCCACGTAACTTGCTTCCAAATGCAGAGTAAGGCAACACTCGGCAGTCTCTTAGCGTCACGAACAGAACTTTCCACTCTTGAAACTACCGAACGAACAAATTGTTTCCTGCAAAAGCCCCCTCCCCGTTTGCTCTTTTGTTTCCTATGGGAGGGGCCAATCATCTCCAAGGTGTGACTTTACTCCCAAGTCGACCCTGCTTTCTGAGTTGTTCTTGTCTTCTGGCAGCTCTGCACATGCACACACTGGTAACGGGCTCCAGCTGTTCCTCTGCCTCGCTGCTATCTCCCTCTCTGCCTCCGATGCAGAGCACTCGTCCGAGCTTTCCCCAGCCCCCAGGACTGGCCCATGTTCCTCCCCAATTGCCTCACTGTCTACTCTGCTGCCAGTACTGCTGACCCCTGGCGGGCCACAACAGCAGGAGAGCAGTGCTCCACAGGCCAGCATGGAGGCTGGCCCTTCTTGAAAGGAAATCCCCATTTCCAATCGTGTGTGGTAAAGATGCTGTCTTACCTCACGCAGCTCTCCCGCCACCCACTCCTACTCTCCAGAGATCTGTCAAGGCAGAAATTGGACTTGAAGGAAACTGTTTCCTGCAAATTTTCTCCTCTGCACTTCCACACACAGGGTCATCCTCTGCCTCCTGTGGGGGGCCAGGCAAGGGTGGGAGGGGGGATTCAGAGGTCTCCAGTGGAGGAAGAAAAGACTAGGGTGAATGCCAAAGTCTCATCCACCAGAGGAGCCTGGCCATCCCTCTCAAGACATGCAGAGGACCGCCGGAGGGCAGTGCAGGCTACCCAGAGCCCTGGGCAGTGGAGGGCAAGTGTCCAACTTGGCCCTCGAGCTCCCAGAGCACCAGGACCCTGCAGCCCAGCCCTGCTTCCTCAAGGGGGTGCTTGGCCGTGGTTACCTCCTCCTCGAGGCTGCTGTTGTTGTGCTTGCTCTCCTTGGCCAGGATGCTCATGGTGGGTGTGGGAGGGCAAAGAGCATGGGCCAGAGGGAGGCCCACTGCCTCTCTATGCAAGGAGACTCAGCTTTGTAAGCAAAGCATCCTTAGTGATAGGATGGGAGACCACCAGAAGAGGCCAAGATGGGATGGTGACAGGGCAGCAGGCCTGCTGGTGGCCAAGTGCTGAGAGGACTTCCCTCAAACCCTACCTCCCTGTCATTCCAATCTCCCTCCCTCTTTCTTATTCCCATCTCCTTCCTTCCTTCCTTCCTCCCTCTGCACGTAGGAAGGGATGGAAGGAAGGAGGGAGGGCAGCAGGTGGCCAGGGAGTCCCCTAGGACAGGAGACCACCAAGAAAGCCCGGAAGGAGGGGACATAGGGAGGACGAGAAGGTGGCAGCAATGCTGTTGGCCATGGCTTTCCCATACAGGGGTGGGGCGGGAGCCGTCCTGGTGAAAGGGAAGCCCTCATGGGCTGCAGGGCCAGTGGATGAGGTCAGGTCAGCTAATAGGCCATGGAAGTGGCAGAGGCGCTGGTGGCAGGTGCAGCACTGCAGTCAGCACTCTATGTGCTGCTCTACAATTTTGTGGCAGCCACCCAGTGCTAGAACATGGTCAATCTGCGGGATAAGACAGTGCTCATCACAGGTCAGCTGCACACCAGCCCCCACATGCTCGCTGCCTCCTGTGTGCACACACAGGGAGAACGCCTGGCTGGGATGGGGCCAAACAGTGGGGACCAGCCCCTTGCTGTCACCAGGACAGCCCCACAGGCCAGATCTAATCACATTGCAGTCTGGATATGGCCCATGGGCCTTGAGTTTGATATGTCTGAACTAAAGGCGCTGATATACATCTTCTCCCCAACACACATATAGTCCTTGAGTTACGAATGTAATGGAGCCTGCCCATTCCATTCATAACTTGAGGATTCGTGGGAGTGAATCGTACCTTGAACAGGATCACTCCCTCCTTTTGCCCACGCATTTGCTAATCAAATACGAGGCTTGTTTAGTGCACAAGAGGTATTTCACTGTGGGGAAGGCCATGGGGGCCTACTGATAGAACAGGCCACCTGCCTAAGACCACCCAAGGCCTCCCCGACACACTGAAATACCTCATGCTCCACACAATTGTTTCCCTCCAACCTGCTGCGCTGGATTTGCCCCGCCGGAAGCTCCATTTCGGTCTGCAAAGGGCTGGGTGAGGCCACGAAGGGCCGAACAGCATGTCAGAGGGGTGGATTCCGGTGCCCCGCCGGAAGCTCCATTTTGGCCTGCAACCTCCAGTCAAGGTCTGCGGAGGCCCGAACAAAATTGCAGAGGGCTCTGGAGAGGAGACTGTTTGCTAGATCTAAGGTAAGTGACCTGATGCAGCAGGTTGGGGGAAAAGTAATTGTGGGGAACATGAGACCCAAACGGAGCTTCTGAACGGATCCACCCCTCAGAAGCTCGATTTTGGCCAGCAAACTTCAGGACAAATGTTGCAGAGCCTCTGTAGTTGTTCGTAAGGGCGAACAACTGCCATGGTGCTGCAAGATTTGTAGTTTCTGAACTTGTTCACAAACGCTAGGCGGCGCTTATCACATAACTTCAAATGTCCACTAACGGAACGCTCGTAACCCAGGGCCTAGGTTCACACACTTTCTACTGTACCTCGTGCCTTTAGATAAATGGGATTTATGTGAAAAGTGATCCCATTCATACCACTTTCTATTTAAAAAATGGCAAACTCAGAATGGACTGAACTGATTCAACAAATAGTCTAAGATGTAAAGTTTATCAGAAATACACTTTGTATATTCAGGGCTGTGTGAAAACTGAACTAGTTTTCAAAATAGTGAATATCTAAAGCCTCGGTTGCCAATGAGAATATAAGGAGATATTTTCTAGAAGAACTATGAACAGGGTAATTTGTAAAGAATGAAGGTGCCAGTAAAATTCAAAAAGATGAGCTGAATTGGAAGAAAATCCATTCTAAAGGAGCCACTAATCTAAGGGGGTCAAACTTGCAGCCCGTAGGCCAGATGCATCATGTGCTGGCCATGCCCACTCCTGGTTTAGCAAAGGGAGGGGGAAGTCATGATATGTCACGTGACGACATGAGTTGGACACCTCTGCATAATCTATCAAGTTGCAATGTGCTGTGATTTATCATTTTAATGTAACATAATACAATATAATATATAAAAATATGATAAGATGAAAGTATCTCTGTTCTGATTACATTGAATTACACGACTCATTAATAACAGCCTCTTAAAATTTGTTATAAAATTTTGCAAACTTGTGTAATGTACAGATGCTAAGGGAATAGTAATACAATCACTGACATATAAACCAGAAATGCAGCTGTCCAGCATCTTTTTTATGCTCTTCTACTTGCAAAGCATTCTAAAGCATTTAATGTCAAAGAATTTGCCTTTTTTACAGGATCATCTTTGAGGGCGTCACTTAAGAAAAAATTGAGCACCTTGTGGCTTGCAAAAAGATAAAGTGTTATGTTAGATTAGTATTAGAAAAACCTTGATTCAAGTCTAATCTTAGTTATGGAAGCTCACTGGGAAACTCTGGACTTGTGACTATTTTTCTCAGCCCAACTACTTTACATAGTAGCGTGAGGAAAAATCAAACGACTGAGTACTTTGAATAATACCTGGAAAGGCTGGATGTAAACTTAATAGATACATGTTGCATCAAATCAATCACTGTGGTTTATCCAGCAAACTTCTAATAACAAATCATGACATAAAGTATTATATTTGATAACAGAAGTCCTGAATAATTCCTACAGATTACAATGAAGCCCTAAAAAAAACTGCTGCATCATAGAATTTTGCATTGGAGTGTAGATTTAAAATACAGTTAAAACCTCTGAAAGTTGACCATCTAAGACAGTGGTCACCAATTGGTGGTCCATGGACCACTGGTGGTCCGTGAGAAAATTTTGGTGGTCCACAGAAAAAATATTTTCATTTTTTATATTGCACTAAATCACAGGTCCTGTCCCTGGAACAGATACGTGCAATGAATTTTTCTGTTGCTGAAGTCTCCCCATTCAGGGTCTTTTTGTAGGCCGGAGGGTAGCAGAAATTCCGACTCAGGGTCTGCTTCAGCCTCCTGGTGTGGGGCTTTAGGCGAAGGCTGGAGGGAAGTGTCGCTGGTGGCAAAGAGCTGGAAGGCCTCGTTCCAGTGGGACTGGTTCATGGCCTGGAACTGGCTGACCATCTCAGCCCGCTGAGCCTCCAGGCGCCGGTACCTGGCCTTGCACTCCCGTAGGTCTTCCCTCTGCTTGGAAAGCCTATGCTTGTAGTCCTCAATGAGGTGCTTCTGCTGAGCCTCCTTCTCGGTCAGATCCAATTTGAACTGAGCTGTTTTGCCAATTCTTTCTCATGGTGGCTGCTTAGCTCCAAAAAACTGCTTCCTGTTGGTCCCTAAGGAGCCGGGTGGGGAGGCGAGCAGTGGGTGGGAGTAGAGGCTGGTAAGGTGCCCTTTGACGTGAGTAACACTGAGTTGGCCACGCCCACCCGGTCACATGACCACCTAGCCACGCCCACCGTCATTAGGCAGATCATATTAGTGGTCTGCGGAATTTAAAATTATGAATTTAGTGGTCCCTGAGGCCCAAAAAGTTGGGGACCCCTAACCTAAGGGACTCAACAAAAGTGGTCAACATACAGAACAACTGTATTAATATTTACACATGGCTCATTTTATTGTACAGCTTTTATTAAAGAATGTCATACAGAAACACGGATGGTGAAAAGAGAAAAATCATACAATACTGTATCATACAAAATCAATACATTTACATATGTATTGTTTTCTCCTAATTTAATCATTCTTTTTGAAAAAAAAGAGTCAATTTTAGTCTGTTTCTTATTCTTGTTATGAAGGTAAGTGGAGAAAGCACTCTCAATGCTGGCTACACCACTCAGCATATCTGGGCATTTTTCCACAGCAAATGACATTTAACTGCATTATCAAATGACTGGCATCCTCTTCTTTCGGAATATCTGAAATTTCTGTGTGTCCTCCTCACTTAATTCTTCTGCTTCATCAGTTGCTTCCAGCACTTTTCCACTAGGTTGTACCATGGTTAGTACTGATTGGAAAATTGCTCCCGAGTCAGGGTTAGGGTTAGGATTTTGCTTTTGCAAACGGATCATAGGTTTGCATTTTAGCAATGATCCACTGCAGAAGCTGGGCTTGGTAATGAATTTTGAATGTTTTGATTATGCCTTGTCAAGAGGTTGAGTTTTTTGATGTAATGTTTGGAGGCAAAAATTTCAGTTTCACATTTGTAAGATGATTCATTTGGGGACGGCTAGGAAATTGTCCAATACAAGGCAAATGGACCATTTCTTCTTAATTTCTTAGTGAATATCTCTCATTCACTCCCCAAATAGGACACTGGGCATCCATGCATATTTCTTAGATTTCCAGGTAACTGGAAAGTCTTTGGGCTGCAGGTTCTTGAATGAGCGTGGCTTTGCCGATTTGCCAAGATTTTAGTTTCTCTCTGGTTAAGCTAGCACACAGAACTGTGAAACATTCTTCAGAAAATTTTCTACTCATATTTCTCACCATTCATAACGAGGCTACTGTCAGGTATCGACTTGAAAGAGCCCACAGTCGTCAGCATTAAAGAAGCTGTCATCTTTACTGCCAAATCAAAGTAAAAAATATTGTATTCTTTGATATTCTTCTTGAAAGAAATTCATGCTACCAATTCTGCATTTCACTTTTCTTGCCCTTGGTGTAGACTGAACTGAACTGGTCAAGTTATTGAGAGTAAATTAATACCATGTATCAAAGTCCAGCTGGTCAAGATACAACCTTCAGAGGTGGTCAATATAGAGAAGTTGGCTTTCTATCATGTACATATAGTGTATGTCAAGTTTATGAAAATTAGATCAACTTAGGGAGGTGGTCAACTATGGAGATTTTACTTGTATAAGAATAGCTTACAAATAAGTAAGGCAGTAGTTCTCAATCGCTTCTTCACCCTTTAAATACCTTTTATGGCCAAGGGCCATGGTCACGGACCTGCAAGACTTAACTCAAGATTTGAATCACAACATTTTTTTCAAGCCTTCAGGGACACCCTATGATGACATCATAGACCCTCAGGGTTCCGTAGACCACAGGTTGAGAACCACTGAGATAAGGTATTCAAAGTTTTTATAAAACATTTACAAAACAGAACAACAGAGTTGGAAGGGACCTTGGAGGTCTTCTAGCACAACCTCCTGCTCAATGGTATAGGAAACCCTAGACCATTTCAGATAAGTGACTGTACAGTCTGTTTTTAAAAGCCTCCAATGATGGAGCACCCACAACTTCTGAAGGCAAGCCATTCCACTAGTTTATTGTTCCGTGTCAGAAAATTTCTCCTTATTTCTAGGTTGAATATCTCCTTCATCAGTTTCCATTCATTGTTCCTTATCTGGCCTTCGTTCTAGGTTACCTCTCTACTTGGTTAGTTTCCAAAGATTGCTTTTTGTCCTACTTCTGGTGCTTTGGAAAATAGGTTGACCCCCTTTTCTTTGTGGCAACTCCTCAAATATTGGAATACTGCTGTCATATGTCCCCTAGTCCATCTTTTCATTACCCTGTTTCCCTCAAAATAAGACATTCCCTGATAAGCTCAATTGGGCTTTTGAATGCATGGCAATAACGCCAAGCTCTTATTTCAGGGTTCAAAAAAATATAAGACAGGTCTTATTTTTGGGGGAACACAATAAGTTTTAGCATCTAGCACCCTAATCATCTTTGTTGCTCTTCTCTGCACACTTTTCAGAGTCTCAACATCTTTTTTATCTTGCGGTGACCAGATCTGGATACAGTATTCCAATTGTGATCTTACCAAGGCCTTATAAAATAATATTAATACTTCATGTGATCTTGATTGTATTCCTCTGTAAATGCACCCTAGAATTGCATTGGCTTTTTTGGTGGTTGCAGTACATTGCTCACTCATATTTAAGTGATTGTCCACTAGGACTCCCAAGATCCCTCTTGCAGTTATTACTATGGAGCCAAGTTTCATCTAATCTGTACCTGTACAGATTTTTAGACAAGTTTTTCTCACCTACCCCTAACACTAGTTCTTAGCCCTGACTCCAAGAAGACCTAACTTTAACCCTAGCCCTAATTAAATTTTCATTGGCAAAGGGATTTTCCCATGTATTTTCTTGCATACATATAAAATCTTACATTTCTCTACATTGAATTTCATTTTGTTAGATAGGGCCCAGCGTTTTTGTCGAGATTTTGTTAGATAGGGCCCAGTGTTTTTGTCGATAGGATCTTGAGCCTATCTTCTGGGCTATTTCTGCCAACTTGGTGGTATCTGCAAATTTGATGAGACCCCTTTCTATCCCCTCATCTAAATCATTTATGAAAATATTGAAGAGCACTGGGCCTAAAACAGAACCTTAGGTACCCCTCTACTTAGTTCCCTCCATGTAGACACAGTTCCATTGGGGACTACATTTTGAGTGTGGTTTGTCAGCTAGTTACAAATCCATCTTGTGGTGATGCTGTCTAGTCCACATTTGTCTAGCTCACCAAGTAGGTTATGGTCTACTTTGTCAAATGCTTTACTGAAATCCAAGTATACTATGTCCAAAATATTTTGCTGGTCCACTAATTTAGTCACTTTGTCAAAGAATGAAATGATTTGTTTGGCATGATCTGTTTTTGATAAATCCATGTTGGTTTCTGGTTATAACTTTGCCTGTTTCTAGGTGTTCGCAGATCTGTTGCTTGATTATCTTTTACAGGATCTTCCCAGGTATTGATGTCAAGCTGATTGGTCTATAGTTTACTGGATCTGTTTTTAAGATGTGGACCTCATCAGCTTTTTTCCAGTCCTCTGATAATTCCCCGGTGCTCCAGTATCTTTGAAAGATATGATTCAATGGTTCCAAGACCACCTGTGCCAGTTCCTTCAGAACTCTGGGATGTAATCCATCTGGTCCTGGTGATTTGAACTAATCTAGAGTCAACAGATATTTTCTTACCATTTTCTTGCCTATTTTAATTTGAATTCCTAGTCTATCTTTTATGATTCTGTCTTGGTAGTTTGGGTTATTTTTTCTTTGTGTGAAGACAGATGTAAAGAAAGAATTTAGTAGCTTTGCTTTCCCCTTGCTGCCCATCACTTCCTTGCCATCTTCTCCCATTAGTGGACTGATTGTTTCTTTGACTTTTTTCTTGTTTTTTATATGTTGAAAGAAACTATTACTATTATTATTAACATTTGTTGCAAGTCTTACTTTTTTGTTTTTATATGTTGAAATTATTATAATTATTTACTTTATTCATTAAACATGAAACTCAGTAACTGAACATTCAAAAATGCATCACAAATACTTGTGTTTTATGTTTATGTCAATAATTTTTTTTTAAAAAAAATGCATCACAAATACCATTGACTGGTGCTAATGGTTGATACGGGTTGCTGCCAGCATCCTAGGTATCAACCAAGTACCTTCTTAAGATGTACGATGTTTCAAGTAGCGCAGTTTTTTGCAGTTCCGCTGGTGTTATTGCAGGAAGCTGCAATTTGTTGATGTATCTTACAAAATTCTTGGACATGGTACCAAGTGCCCCGATGACAATGGGTATCAGTGTTATTATTAACATTTGTTGCAAGTCTTACTTCATTCTGAGTTTTAGCTTTCCTGACCATCTTTGCAGATTTGAACTATATGCTGATATTCTACCTTAGCTATGTGTCCTTCTTTCCATTTTTTATACTTATCCTTTTTATCTTTTGTTTTATCAGAGAGTTTTTTCTGCATCCATGCTAGTTTCTTCTTGGATTTCTTATTTTTCTTTTTTAGTGGCATTGTGCTCATATTTTTCAGTAGTATTGTGCTGGACCGGGCTTTTATAATAATATTTTTTAGAGTTTCCCAAGCTTCTTGAGTTGTTTTCCCCTTTAAGATTTTCATCCAAGGAATCCTCCCCAAATTCTAAGTTTGTTGAAATCAGCTCTTTTAAAGCCTAAAACACTGGTTTGATTAAGTTCTTGTTTATGTCTGCATTATGTTGCATTCCAAGATGACATGATCACTCTCCTCCAAAATTGCTGCAACTTCAACCCCCTCTATCATTTCTTCTCTATTAATAAGAATTAGGTCCAGTATAGCTTTTCATCTAGTTCCCACCTCTACCTTTTGGATGACGTTGTCAGCTAGATTCATCAGGAACCTGTTCGTTCTCTCACTTGATGCATAATTTGTATCCCAATTGATGTTAGGGTAATTAAAGTTCCCCATTACTACTGTGGTGTGATTCTGATGTACATTTGTTAAATGATAAATAAAAAGATAATCTACTTCTTCTGTTTCGTTGAGTGGCCTGTGGTAAATACCTATGGCACGGCAATGGCCTTCTTTTTTCCTTTTATATTAACCTGTATGCATTCTAGGCGGCTTTCATTCTTGGTTTTATGCATTTCTGTACAGATGTAGTGATCTCTTACATATTTTTTTAAAAATTTGATTTATATGCCACCCTTCTCTGGAGACTCAGGGCGGCTTACAATGCGTTAAGCAATAGCCTTCATACTTCTGTATATTTATACAAAGTCAGTTTATTGCCCCCACAAACTAGGTCCTCATATAATGCAACTCTGCCTCTTCTTTTGTTAGATCTGTTTCTTTTATGCAGTTTATAGCCTTCCAGTTGTGAGTTTCATCCCACCAAATTTCTGTAATGGCAACTATATCATACCTGCCCTTGTGTACTAGTATTTCAAGCTCTCCCTGTTTGTTCCCCAAACTTTGAGTATTGTTGTATAGGCATCTGAATCCTTTATGGCTGACCCTGTATATGCTTCCTAGACCTCCTAATTTGTATCTGAGTTTTTCTTCCTTCCCATCACTCTCTACCTCCTTATTTGATTAGTTGTCTTGGGATTTATGCTTGGGATTATGTCTAAAGATTTAAATAAATTTTTATTCCTCAAATTGTAATCTGAAGAACATAAAGGCTATGCTTATTTATTTCTATTTTAAATAGTTTATTTCCAGTAAGCTTTTTTGAATATTGCTTAATTTCAGACAGATACCACCTGATATCTTAGATTCATCTTTTAACTCTACTTCATGTAAATACATATTCCAAGGATATACAATCCATTTGTTAGAGTTCCATCTGGTGGGAACTGCAGTCTGACTACAAACCCCCTTTTCATCTTTGTAATTATACTGGTTCTATTTCTTCTCCATGAATTTGTAATTGGAGAAGAAGTTAGGAGTTTGTATTTAAAAATTAGTTAAAATTTAATCAGAGCTTTCCAACCAATCAAAATAATTATATTTATTGCAGTTTTCTATTTTGTACAGGAAGCAGCGTCATGCTTTAAGATTAGTCTTCTTATGTTCCCCAAAATATTCTGGACTCACAACTCTGATTAGTTTTGCCCTCTATGGCCAAAAGCCAGCAAATGTAGACATTGCAAATGAAAATGCCTGAAGTAACCAATCTGGCACTAAGTGACAATGATGAGAAATGTACTTTGCATCATCCAATAGTTGTCTGGACTCTGGCAATTCAGATATGATAGTTCTAAAATTCATACGAAACCTCTCTCCCTCTCCCTCCCCTCCCTCTCAGAGATTAGGTATAACTTAAGTCCTCTCTTAAATGAGTTGAGTAAACATTAGGAAAATATTATACAGGGCAAGACAATGGTTTAATTGTGTGCAAATTAATGCTTTCTTAGATAATTAAAAATTAATTAGCATAGGTTTTTTAAGTTTACAAAGTGAGCCCAACATGATATCTGAGCAGCTGACTGAAGTAAAAAAAGTCATTTAGTGGAGGTTTATTTCAACTTTGGTTTCATGAAGAAAGAGAAGCAGCTGTTTTATCACAGGTTTTAGATTATTATGTTAATACAGTATTGGATAGGATAGTGCTATTTTACTTTGCTCTATGATCTAGTTCCGTTAACTGTTGATTTTGGTTTCCAGACTCAACATTGAAAGGAATCATTTAGGCTATCAACTTCAGTTCCTTGCTAAGCGCAATAAACCAAAATAAAGCATCCCTCCCCTTCATGGATTACTGCCTTGTCGTGGCGAAGGGGCTTGCATAGCTCAAGGAAGCTATGAGCTATGCCGTGCAGGGACACCCAAGATGGACAGGTCACAGCAGAGAGCTCCAACAAAATGTGTTCCACTGGAAAAGGAAATGGCAACCCACTCCAGTATCTTTGCCATGAAAACCCCATGGACAGTACCAAAAGAAAAAAAGATATGACGCTAGAAGATGAGCCCCTCAGGTTGGAAGATGTCCAATATTCTACTGGAGAAGAGCAGAGGGCTAGTACTAGTAGTCTAGTACCACAGAGAGCCTTCTCTGTGGGGGCACCTACGATCTGGAACGAGCTCCCCCCCCGGAGATACGGAGGATCCCGGATCTGTGCACCTTCCGTTGCACGCTCAAGACTTTCTTATTTCATCAAGCTGGCCTGGCCTAAATCTTCTCCCCTTTTAAATGTAAATTTTAATTTGTTTTAAATTATTGGGTATTTTAAATTTGTCTCAGCCAAATTATTTAATTCATTTTTATTCTATTTTAAATTTTTGTATTTATGTGTTTTATTCTGTGGCTGTTCACTGCCCTGATTCCTTCGGGAGTAGGGCGGTATAGAAATCTAATAAAATAATAATAATAAATAATAATAATAGTGCCAGAAAGAATGAAGTGACTGGGCCAAAGCCGAAAGGACGCTCAGCTGTGGATGCATCTGGTGATGAAAGGAAAGTCCGATGCTGTAAAGATTTTTTCTCCATAGGAACCTGGAATGTAAGATGCATGAATCAAGGCAAGCTGGACATGGTCAAACAAGAGATGAAAAGACTGAACAGCGACATCTTAGGAATCAACAAACTAAAATGACAGGAATGAGTGAATTTAATTCAGATGACCATCAGGTATACTACTGTGGGCAAGAATCCCTCAGAAGAAATTGCCTTCACAGTCAATAAGAGTAGGAGAAGCAATACTGAGATACAATCCCCAAAATGATAGAATGACCTCAGTTTGAATCCAAGGCAAACCATTCAATATCACAGTAATACAAGTCTATGCTCCAACCACTGGTGCTGAAGAGGATGAAACTGACCAGTTCTATGAAGCCCTATAGCACCTTATAGAATTAACACCAAAAAAAGATGTCCTTATCATCATGGGGGATTGGAATGCTAAAGTAGGAAGCCAAAAGATAACCGGAATAACAGGCAAGTTTGGCCTTGGAGTACAAAATGAAGCAGGGCACAGTCCTAACAGAGCCTAACAGAGGCAAAAGAGATTAAGAAGTGGTGTCAAAATTACACAGAACTATACAAGAAAGAGCTTAACATAACCACGATGGGGTAGTCACTGACCTCAAGCCAGACATCCTAGAATGTGAAGTCAAATGGGCCTTGGGAAATCTGAGCAACAACAAAGCTAGTGGAGGAGACAGCATTCCAACTGAGCTATTCAAAATCTTAAAAGACGATGCAGTAAAAGTGCTACACTCAATATGCCAGCAAATTTGGAAAGCTCAACAGTGGCCACAGGATTGGAAAAGGTCAGTTTACATTCCAATTCCAAAGAAAGGCAATGCCAAAGAATGTTCAAACTATCGCACTATTGCATTCATTTCACATGCTAGTAATGTTATGCTTAAAATCCTACAAGCTAGGCTCCAGCTGTAAGTGGATCGAGAACTACCAGAAGTACAGGCAGGATTTTGGAGAGGCAAAGGAACTAGAGATCAAATTGCCAACATACGCTGGATCATGGAGAAAGCTAGGGAGTTCCAGAAAAACATCTACTTCTGTTTAATTGACTATGCTAAAGCCGTTAATTGTGTGGATCACAACAAATTGTGGCAAGTTCTTAAAGAGATGGGAGTACCAGACCATCTTATTTGTCTCTTGAGAAACCTATATGAGGGTCAAGAAGCAACAGTGAGAAATGATCACGGAACCACTGATTGGTTCAAAATAGGGAAAGGAGTCTGGCAAGGCTGTATACTGTAGTCCTGCCTATTTAACTTATATGCAGAGCACATCATGAGAAAGGTGGGGCTAGATCAGCGGTTCTCAACCTGGGTGTCGCGACCCCTTTGGGGGTTGAACGGCCATCTCACAGGGGTCGCCAAAGCCCTCTCTCGCCCCCTCCATGCCTTCACTCACCCTCACTCTCTGCTCTGTTGGATCGCCGGCCGTTCGCTTACCCCACCCACTCCCAATCTATTGCTGCCTGAGTCCCAGCTGATGGCTAGAGGGAAAAAACCTGTTTAAATTCTTGTCGCGGGGCTTCAAAGGGCCGCCCTACAGCTGATCAGTGTTAAAAGAAAACAAATGAGTAGACCGGTGCCTGCAAAAATAGAAAAAACAGCCCCTTTCAGCTTCAGGATAGGTTAATTAGCACAAGTTGATTAGATAAGCCTTGACTCTCAGCTGATTTGCTCTCAGCTGTTTTGCGGAGGGCTCTGTTGCTAGGTGCAAAAAAATCTGGAGCAGATTTTTCTCCCCCAGCTATGCTGAAAAAACGAAACTGAAAGTAAAGCAGGGTCTTTGCTGCAACGTGACAAAATGAGGCAGAGAGAGATTTCTTTTTCTTTTTCCTCACCAAAAAAAGGTAGGTGCAAAACTGCAAACAATGGGAAATTTAGGGCAAAAAAGGAGGTTCAGGTTTTTAAAACACAAAAGAAAAAGAGCTCTATTTAACTAGAGAATTGTAATAATTGAGATACTATTAATTATATATTGTGTTGAAAGCAGAAAAGGTTAAGTTGTGGTTTGGAGGAATATATGGGGGAAATTATTTGGTTTATTATTATTGGTAAATATAATTAATTGATTTGTAAGAAATTGGATTGCATGGAAATAATTGGAATATTCATGTTCATATTGATTAATATACAAAAAAGATAGTTATATAACTAATTGATTTATATTAAAATGTTGAATTTGTATTAAACAACTGTATTACATAATTAACCAATGTGAGGATGGATATAAAAATAGATGACAATGTGAAGAGGTATAATATAGAATAGAAGGGAAAATTGAATTTTATTAAGATTAGAGATAAGGATGAAGGGTAATATTGGTTTTTTAAAAAAATAGATGAGGAATAAATATGGCAAAAAGGAAATATAGAAATTGTAAATTTAATTGAAATGACTAAACACTGTTCACTGTTTAAATTTGTGAACCGGCCAAATACTCTGTTCAAAGAAAATACATTGTATGTTTGTATGTGTGTTTCCAATTATTGCTATTTATTCATATTTGTTCTCTTTTATTCTTTAAAGTTTAACAATTCATTCTTTATCTTAATATCTTTATATTTGTTTGAGGTTGGTTTTCTTCCCTTTCATCTTTTTTATTGTACAGCAATCTTTCTCCTCAAACCTACCACCTCTTTCTTTTCTTTCCTTCTTACTTCCCCCCCTCTTCTCCTCCCTACTTCCTCTTGCTTTCTCCTTCTCTTCCTCCCTCTCTTACCCTCACTCCTAGTCTAATTTCCCTTCCCTTCCTTCATCCCTCTCTATTGCTGTATCCTTTTATGCATATGGACTACTCAGAGGGCTGAAAAAGTTATTTTTGTCTGGTCCTCGCACTTTTGACCAGTCCTCGAACTTACGACTGTCCTCACAATTTACGTTTTTGCCCTATCTTGTCACCATGGTGAAGAGAAGCCGTTGTGAAATGAGTGACACGGTTGTTAAGAATGCTACAATGGGCATAAATGATGACCAGTCGTAAGTGTGAAGACCAGTCAAAAGTGCGAGGACCTGTCAGAAATCACTTTTTTCAGCCCTCTGGGTAGTCCTTTTGTGCACATGGACTACTCAGAGGGCTGAAAATGTTATTTTTGACTGGTCCTAGCACTTTTGACCAGTTCTCAAATTTACAACTTTCCTCACATTTTACGTTTTTTGGCCTATTTTATCACCATGGTGAAAAGAAGCAGTTGTGAAATGAGTGACATGGTTGTTAAGCACGGGCATAAATGTGAGAATGGTCATAAGTGTGAGGACCAGTCAAAAGTGCGAGGACCTGTCAGAAATGACATTTTTCAGCCCTCTAAGTAGTCCCTATACACATAGCATGGCCACCCGGTCACATGACCAGCTAGCCACGCCCACCCAGTCACATGACATCCAAGCCACGCCCACAAAAATAAGCCACACCCACAGAACTGGTAGTAAAAAAATTTAGAACCCACCCCTGGTTGGGGGTCACCACAACATGAGGAACTATATTAAAGGGTCGCGGCATTAGGAAGGTTGAGAATGAATCAGAAGTTGGAGTTAAAATTGCCGGGAGAAATATCAACAACCTCAGATATGCAGATTATACCACTCTAATAGCAGAAAGTGAAGAGGAACTAAAGAGCCTGTGATGTGAATGAAGGAGGAGAGTGCAAAAGTTGGCCTGAAACTCAACATTAAGCCTTGCAATGTATGGTTATGAAAGTTGGACCATAAGGAAGGCTGAGCATCAAAGAACTGAGGCCTTTGAACTATGGTGCTGGAGAAGACTCCTTTGAGTCCCTTGGACTCCAATGTGATCAAACTGGTCAGTCCTAGAGGAGATCAACCTGATTGATCTTTAGAAGGCCAGAGCCTGAAGATGAAACTGAAATACTTTGGCCACTTAATGAGAAGGAAGGACTCACTGGAGAAGAGCCTAATGCTGGGAACAATTGAGGGCATGGCAGAGAATGAGGTGGCTGGATGGAGTATCTGAAGCAGTTGGTGTGAGCTTAAATGGTCTCTGGGGGATGGTAGAGGACAGGAAGGCCTGGAAGAAAGTTGCCCATGAGGTTGCAATGGGTCGGACACGACTTCACAACTAGCAACAACAACAATCTTTTACTTGTTCCTCTTCTATTCTAATAGTCGATAGATAATATATAATTTTTTAATTTTTCCTCCAGTCCCGTTAAGATTTGATCCAATTTCTTTATAAAAACTTCTTTATAAAAACCATATGTTTTAGCATCTTTATAATATCTAGATTGTATCTGTACATGCGGCTACCATGCTAAGTCTATCCCTTGGTTATTCAATTCATATTTATTTTTTAATTCCCCTTTCTCATTCAAAGTATCTTTGTATCTTACAATTTTTCCCATATCCATCACATTTGGGTGTATTAGTGCCTCCATCGTGGAGAGCCAGACTGATATTTTCAAATAGTGTTTTTCCTTGATTTTTGCTCATATTGAGAACAGAGCGTTTTTAATATACCTTGTTTCCCCAAAAATAAGACCATGTGTTATATTTTTTGAACCCCGAAATAAGGGCTTGGCCTTATTATGGGGGGGGGGGTCTTATTATTTTGGGGGTGCAGGAGGTGGTGAGCATGGTCACCTTATGGCTGCTACTGTGTTGTGCTGTGTTGCTGACGCAGAGAGTCTTCCGGCATTGTTTTTATTGTTTATTTATTTATTGGTTCGATTTATATGCCGCCCTTCTCCGGAGACTCAGAGCGGCTTACAATGCATTAAGCAATAGCCTTCATACTTTTTGTATATACCTGCTTAGTAGGGCTTTCGCCCCCGTCCCAAGCGGTATTCTTTTTTATACAAAAGTTTTCTTCTATTTCTTTACACTGTTCATTTAAGAATGCATTCTTATCTCTTCTAGCTATTCTCTGGAACTCTGCATTCAACTGGGTATATCTCTTTCTCCCTTGTCTTTCTCTTCCCTTCTTTCCTCAGCCATTTGCAAAGCTTCCTCAGACAACCATTTTGCTTTCTTGCCTTTCTTTTTCTTTGGGATTGTTTTAGTTGCTACCTCTTGTACAATGTTGCAAACCTCCGTCCATAGTTCTTCAGGCACTCTATCAGATCTAATTCCTTAAATCTATTTGTCACCTCTACTGTATATTCATCAGGGATATGATTTAGTTCATACCTGAATGGCCTAGTGCTTTCCCCTACTTTCTTCAATTTAAGCCTAAATTTTGCCACAAGAAGCTCATGATCTGAGCCACAGTCAGCTCCTCGTCTTGTTCCTGATCAACCTAGAAGTCCCCTTTACTATTGTAGTGTGTTTCCTACATATATTTGTTAGTTGGGAGGTCTTCGAGCTGTACTCCTGGCGCCTTCAGAAGCGAGGACTACGAGCTCCATGCCCCGTTCCGAGCTCTCCCCTATGGAGCCATAGCCAACTTGGAGGGGTGGTGAAGTAAAGAGGGACTGCCTTGAAGATTGAGGAGAGCCGCATCTCTCAAGCCCCCTCATCCAAAGAACAGCAGCAGCAAAAATGGCTGCCATGAAGCTGAGGACAGTCAGATAACCTAAAACAGTGCAGGAGCAAAGAGAGCAGTGAACAGAGACTGTGTTGCTGGGTGAGATGATTCTTT
The DNA here is from genome assembly GCA_022577455.1 of Arizona elegans. Lineage (NCBI taxonomy): Eukaryota > Metazoa > Chordata > Lepidosauria > Squamata > Colubridae > Arizona > Arizona elegans. Next base: position 53,193,970 of record JAKOOJ010000009.1, read on the forward strand.
TTTCATTATAAACTACCCCATGGATAAAAAAAAACCCTAGAGAAGAGACTTTAAAAATATCGTTTAAGCGGCAGAAGAAAATATTTTTAAAAGAGATTTATGGTGAAAAGTAAATCAAGAGCTCCATCTAGTGACAAAAGAAAAAGTGACTCCCAGACTCCTAAAATTTGGTGGCTGTGATTTTTAGTTGTCTTATGCTCACTAGTGGTAGAAATAAACTTTTATAAACTTTATAAAAGAGATATTGGGAAGCTATAACAAAAGATTAAAACCACAGAGTACATTTAAAGAATTTGGAGAACATATTGGACTATCAAAACATTGAGTAAATGCTGGAATGGATTTATTTAAAAAATCACCCCTGTTTTGAAAGAATTGGAGATTGAGTGAAATAAATATCTGCTGGAAAAAAGGCAGTATGGAAATTGGAGAGGAGAGTTCCATTTAACAAACCATAATTTTAGGGTTTTGGAACCTTTGAATTTGATTGAGGTGTGATTGTTTATTCTACTTGTATTGTTATTATGACTGGAGCTGAAGGAACAGCTGTGGAAATGAGAGGATTTCTCAATGAGATCACTTTCTTGTTTCAAGATATTATGAACTTAGTCAATGGTATGGATCAGAAAATGGAAAACATTCTGCAAAGAACATGGAACAGAGACCAAACTGCCCACGAACTGGTGGAAGCAACAGAAAGAATGGATGAAATGGATTATTTAAGCCAACAAATGGAACATGAACAGGGAAAAATATGGATAAGAAAAATCAGCAAATAAAGCAACAGTTCGACAAAGAGGAGGAACAAATAAATGATAAGCCAAAAAAGTGGAAAGTAAAGAGGGATTGGTCACATCAACAAATGAATCAAGGACTGGAGCAAAAAATAGGATTGACAAATCAGCTGACAAAGGAAGAAAGACTGAAGAAAAAGGGTGTTGGTCCTACCTGAACACCTCTTCCACTGGAGGCTGCAAGAGAGAATCCAGGATGAGTGTTGCTCTGTTCTTCTTCTGCCTGGAGACTGAGCATGTGATCTAATTTGCATGTTTAGTCCTTCCTTCCTTGCCTGGTGCTTCCCCAGTTTAGTGAAGTCGTAGCCAAGAGGTATGATCTGAAAAATAGGAGCCCTTCCCAGACTGTGGACCAGACATTAGTAAGGATGGGGCTGGATTCTCTCTCCCAGCCACCAGTAGAAGGTAGGACCAATACTCGTTCTCCCTGGAGCTGGATCAAAGGAATCCTGTCAGTCCCTGTAATGGGTGGGTAGCCGTCTGGTCCTACGTCCCTTCTGCTGTATGAACCCTCTGGAGGACTCGCCTCCCAAAGGCCGCTTCAGCCGAAGCGAATGTGTCTAAGCCGCTGTGGTGACCGCACTTCTGGTAGAATGTGCCATGATCCAGCCAGGGACTGGGAGGGCCTGAACCTCATATGCCTTAGCCATGCAGGTCCTAATCCATCTTCCCACCGTGGAAAGAGACTCTATTGCCCAAGGTTGACAGTTGAAAGGAAACAAATAAGGATTCCGTCTTCCTGACGGAAGCTGTCCACCTGATGTAGATATGGAGAGCCCGTCTGACATCCAAGGCATGCCACTGTTGTTCAAGAACATGTTCCAGACCCGGACAGAAGTTGGGAAGAACAAACTCCTGAGCCCTATGAAACCATGTATTGATCTTAGGTATGAATGAAGGGACCAGCCTCAGGACCTTTAAGGGGAGTCTTATCCTGTCCTGGTGAAATATGCACGAGTCTTTTCTGACTGACAAGGCTGCCAACTCAGAAATCCTCCTAGCTGATGTAATTGCTATGAGGAAAGCCACCTTGAACGTCAGAAGTGGAGTGTGGCCATTCTCAGGAGCTCAAAGGAAGCCCCTGTGAGAGCTCGTAAAACAAGTGACAGGTCCCAGCTAGGATACCTGTGTACAACCGGGGGAAGGATGCTTGGAAAGGGACTGCTACTTCCCTATTACTAACACCAATGACAGTGCTGCTACCTGTCTTCTGATGGTACTAAGGGTGAGACCCCTGTCCAACCCGTCCTGCAAGAAGTCAAGGACCTAGGCTAGTAGGCTGTAGTTGAATCAGCCGGCAAGCTGGAACACCAGGTATAGAATGCCCTCCAGGTAGCATTGTAAATTCTGGTAGTGGACTGTCATCTGGATGCCTGTATATTGCGAATCACCCTGGGTGATAATTGCCATTGTCTCAGGGCCCGCCACTCAACTGCCAAGTGGTCAGTTGGAGCCACTGAGGCTCCAGGTGGATCACGACCCCCTGGCAGAGTGAGATTTTGTTGTGTGGAATTCGCCAGAGCCGAGCCATGGACATGATCACCAGGTCTGCGAACCATGGTCTCCTGGGCCAATGAGGCGCTATCAAGATCACCTCTGCCTTCTCTTCCAGCATCTTCCTTATCATTGCCGAAATTAATGGAAGCGGGGGGAAGGCGTACAGAAGGCCGAGGCCACTGGATGCAAAGGGCATTCACCCCTTCCGCGCTTTGAGCCCTGTACCTGCTGAAAAAGCGTGGAAGCTGGGAATTTGCTGGAGATGCGAACAGGTCCAGGACCAGGGCCCCAAATCTCTGAGACAGCTGGTGAAACAGAGAGGGGTGCAGTTGCCATTCCGCATGGTCCACTGTCACCCTGCTGAGACTGTCTGCCTGCACATTCAGGGTTCCTGATATGTGTTCCACTCCTAAAGATAGTAGGTACCGCTCTGCCCAGCGACCCAGCTGATCTGCCTCCTTCATGAAGGACCTGGAGTGTGTCCCCCTTGCCGGTTGATATGAGATTTGGCCATCATGTTGTTGGTTAAGACCAATATGTGCTGCCCTGAGATGGAGTCCTTGAAACTCCTGAAAGCCAGATGGACAGCTTGAAGCTCCAACCAACTGTGGACCCAGGTGGACTCCCTGGGTCCACCTGCCCTGGGCTATCAAGGATTGGCTGTGTGCTGTGTGCCCCCAACCGAAGAGGCTGGCATCTGCTGTGATGATAATACATGTCGGTTCCTTGAACAGACAGCCCTTGCTGAGAGCTCGTGAAATCCCCCAAAGAAGGGACTGCTGCACCTTTAAGGGGAGTCTTACCCTGTCCTGTGAGTTGCTCCTGCCAGATCTTTGGTGGGGCAGGAGGAACCATTGCAGTATCTTGGCATGCAGTCATGCCCATGGTGATGCATGACATCACCTTCCTCACGAGCTGCGACAGGCGTGATAAATGGCCATGATGTGCTTGGCCAGTTATTGAAGGCTGACTTGTCTCTCCAGAGAGAGGAAGACATGGCAGGTCAGGGTATCTATCATGGTTCTCAAATGGAGCAAATTGGTAGTTGGAATGAAATGTCTCTTCTTGTTGTTGATAGAGAAGCCCTGTGCCTGCAGCGTCTGGATCGTAATCCGGAGATCCTCCTCTGCCTGGATGTTTGATGATGACTGGATGAGGATATCATCCAGATAGCATTGGACTCTTATTGGGAACGATCGCAAGTGGGCTGCCAGAGCCGCCAATGTCTTGGTGAAGGCCCTCGGTGCTGATGAGAGCCTGAAGGGCATGGCTCTTTATTGGTAATGATTGTCCAAATAGGCAAGTCAAAGGAACTGCCTGTGTGCAGCCCTGATTGGAATGTGAAGGTAGGCCTCTGTTAAGTCTATTGAGGTGAGGAAGTCACCCACACCTGTACTGTCCAATATTGATTTGAGTGACTGCATTTTGAACTTTTTGAACTCCAGACACTGGTTGAGCCGTTTTAAATCTAAAATTGCCCTCCACCCCCCTGAACTCTTTTGGATCACAAACAGGATTGAATAGAACCCTAGTCCCCATTGGTCTGGAGTGACCGGTTTGATGGCCTGGATATCCAGCAAATGCTGGATGGCCGTCTCCATCAGGCCTCGTTTGTGTGGGTCCCTTGACCTGGGACATGTTAGAAAGATTTGGGGGGGAATGGAGAGGAACTCCAGTGTCAAACCCGAACTCACCTCACATGGTGAGGACCCACACTGAAGGTGTGGCTTCCCACTGATGGGTGTGGAGGCTGAGCCTTCTACCAATTGGTGGTGTGGCCCTGCAATCACTTGGCACATCGGTAAGGACAACTTCCTGCCCCTCAAAAGGGCCATTTGCCTTGAGATGGGTGACGACTCCTGAAGTCTGATCTATCAGGTTATCTATCCTGTCGGCTAAGGTACTGCCGTTGTTGATAGTCGAAGGCCGGGTCTTGGGCACGAAAGGGCTGCCTCCTATAATATGGAGAGGGCCTGCGGTCCCCCCTTTTGTAAAGGGAGGGCATGGCCTTGCCCTTGTCTCTGGTCTCTACCAGGATAGGGTCGAGAGCGTCTCCAAACAACGTGTTTCCCATAAATGAGGCTGAGGCTGAGGCTAATTTCCATTCGTTTTTATTATCTGCCTGCCAATGCTTAAGCCAAAATAGGCTGATGGAAGATGTAATGGATCTTGAAATGAACTTGGCCTCATTCAATGTCACATCTGCTGAAAACTCAGCAGCAGCTATTAATTTATTAATGTCTTAGTGTACCCTGATATCTTCTGGTGGAATGCGTTCCTGTATCTGACTTCGCCAGAGCAGGGAAGCCCGGTTGAAGAATGAAGTCGAGGTGGCGGCCTTTACTGCCCAGGAAGCCTCCTAGTGGGATTTACATAATGATAACTCAGTTTTTTTGTCTCAGGTCTCAGGCAATCCATTGCATCCGTTGGAAGAAGAGCAATCGATGCCAATGCAGTCACCGGCTTATTCACTGTGGGTACCTGTAAGATATCAGCCAAATCTGGAGCCACATTATAGAGCCGCTGCTCTGACCTGGATGGGGGAAGTCCTGAGCCCGGATTGCTCCACTGATGTTGTACCACATCCAAAAATAATTTGGGAGATGGAACCGCCTCCGCTTCAACCGCTGGCTCTGTAAAGAGTCCATGGCCAGAATCCCCTTTGCTGGGAGCAGCGTCTGGAACAGCCTCAGGTTCCATATTCGTAATGGACTTGGCTTTACGAAGCAATGGTTTAAATAGATCTGGCTTGAAAAGGCCTGTAAACGGGGATGGTTCTGCATCCATCCCTTCATCCTCAGAAAAGGCCATAGAGTCTTCCTCCTCAGCCAAGGAGTCCCCACTTCTGAGGGAATGGACCCCAGAAGGAAAGCTCTGAGGGCCCATCCAATTCTCTAAATGAATAGGCTGCAACAATGGAGGCTGGTGGATTTGAACACCTTGGGAAGGTTGGTTCCTTTGCTGTAAGCCTATGGCTATACCCTGGGTAATAGCCTGAGATTTTAGTTGTTGCAAATGATCAGGCATTGCTGACACAGCTTTCTCCTGTGGGTGGATCCTCGCTGCAGTAGGAGTGGTGCCTACAGACAGTTTGCCTCTCTGCTCACCTCACTTCGATGGGCCTCTGGTCTCTTGGGTAGGCCTCTCAGGTGCAAATGGGCTTCCCTCTCTTTTAATTTTGCCAATCTTCCTCTCCTTTTACTTTCTGTATTCTTCTTTCTTTTTCTATGACTTATCTTTCCCTCTCCACCTCCTCTCCTACCATTTTATTTTATTTTAGTGGCAACTTTTCTGCCCGTGATGTAACTATGTTTACTCCATTGCTGTCATCTTGGACCTTCCCTCAAAAGTGTCTTTTCCATCCCTCTTGCAGAAGGAACTCTTTTGAGGAGCTCCTAAAAGACGATGGGTTCAAACTATTTTCCAAAGCACCAAAGGCAAGAAACAATGGGTGGAAACTAACCAAGGAGAGAAGCAACCTAGAGCACTAAGGAGAACATTCTTAACGGTGAGAACAATCAACCAATGGAATAACTTGCCTTCAGAAGTTGGGGGTGCTCCATCACTGGAAGCTGTCAAAATAGCCACTTGTCTGAAATACTATAGGGTTTCCTGCTTGAACAGGGGGTTGGATTAAAAGATCTCCAAAGTCCCCTCCAAATCTATTATTTTATGTTCTAGAAGGGGAGTTGTCTTACGTGAATGCCTTTTCTCAGTGGCTGCGGAGTAGTCCAGGAATAGAGTATTGCTACAGTCGGATCTGTCCAGAGACTGAGTCATAAATCTTTAGACATGCCCTCCTGCCTCTCTCTCTCTCTTTCTCCCTTTTTCGGTGATGTTGCAGCTGAAAGAGAGGCTTTCCAAAATGTTAGTGACATCTGGCTCCAGAACGCCTGCCAAGAGGTATTGACAACTGGCTCCAGAGCTACGATCCTAAGGGTGGGGCTGTACTACTCCACAGCCACTGAGAAAAGGCATTCAGGTAAGACAATGCCCCTTCTCCAGTGTAGCTGCGGAATACTCCAGGAATGGGACATACCAAAGCCTGGCTGTCCTAAGGGTGGGTAGCCATAGGGCCTGGAGCCCCCAAGGCCAATTGTACCTATTGTAAGACCCACCTGCCAAAGGACGCCTCTGCGGATGCAAAGATGTCCAATTTATAATGGTGAATGAAGGGCAAGGGAGATGACCAGGTAGCCGCCCTGCAAATCTCAAGGGAGGCTACGTGGAGCACGCAGCTGTGGTGGCCGCACTTCTAGCTGTATGTGCAGTTAGCCGTCTAGATATGGGAAGTACTTGCACCTGGTGTGTTGTGGCGATACACACCCTTAACCAATGACCAATGGTTGATGAGGATACCTTGGTGGCTAAGGAACTAGGCTGAAAGGAAACAAATAATGCCTCAGATTTCCTGGTGAGTGTCATCCTTTTAAGATATATCTGGAGAGCTCGCCTTACATCCAGGGTATGCCACCTTCTCTCCAGGGCGTCTGATGGCCATGGATAGAAGTTTGGCAAGATGACCTCCTGGGCCCGGTGGAACCAGGAGTTCACCTTGGGGATGAAGAAGTGATCGAGTCTTAGGACCACCTTGTCCAGATGAAAAATGCAAAGCCCTTATTGACAAGAGCTCCCATCTCAGAAATGTGCCTTGCAGATGTAACTGCCACCAGGAAGGCTACTCTAAGAGTCAAGTATCTGAGGCTTGCTGTCTGCAAAGGCTCAAAGGGCGGTGCCGTAAGAGCCTGCAGCACTTTAGGCAAATCTCAAGTGGGATATCTGTGGATGGTAGGTGGATGTAAATTAGTCGCCCTCGAATAAATCAGCGGATGATAGGGTGACGTGGAAGAGGGCCCTGGTTGTCGTCTGACAGCACGGTGAATAAGGTTGCCACTTGCCGTCAAATGGTACTGTGTGACAACCACTTGTCCAGACCCTCCTGTAGGAAGTCCAGTACCTGTGGGACAGAAGAGGAGTGGTGTGATTGGTGCTGCACCAGCCCAGGTAGCATTGTATATTCTAATGGTCGATGGTCTCCTGGCCGCTTGGATAGTTTTAATGACCTTGCCAGAGTACTTATCCCTCCTTAGGAGGACCCCTTCAAGTGCCAGGTGGTCAACTGGAGCCACTGCGGTTCCGGGTGATCCAAGACCCCCTGGCTGAGCGAGATCCTCCCCGGAGGGATTCTCCAGGGCTGTGAGATGGACAGGCTGACGAGGTCTGCGAACCATGGACGCCTGGGCCAATGAGGAGAGACCAGGAGAACCTCTGACTCCTCCGAAATTTATTTATTTATTTAATTTATATGACGCTCTATCTCCAACGGACTCAGGGCGGCTCACAACAATAAAATCCACAATAACCACAGTACAAAGTTAAAATACCTAATTAAACCAGATAGAAGTTAAAAACCCATATAAACACCATCAGTCCAGGCCGGAGGACTTGAATAACCAAGTTTTTAATTCACGGCGGAAAGTGCGAAGGTCAGGGGCCAACCGGAGCCCCAAGGGAAGTTGATTCCAGAGGGTGGGTGCGACCACAGAGAAGGCTCTACCCCTGGGGGCCGCCAGCTGACATTGATGGACCTTCTGTACCATCCCCAGTATGAGGGAAAGTGGTGGGAATGCATAAAGGAGACTAGGAGGCCTCGCGCAGCCAAGGGTGTTGGTCCCCTCTGCTCCTGGAGTTGGAAATCTTGTGAAAAAGCGAGGAAGTTGGGAATTCGTCCATGAGGCAACAGGTCTATGTCGGCTGTCTGAACCTGTCACATATGTCCTGAAAAATCTCCAGATGGAGACGCCATTCGGCGTTGTTCACTGTGATCCTGCTCAGGTAGTTTGCCTGAGCGTTCGATGTCCCTGCGATGTGTTCCGCCTTGAGGGAGAGGATGTTCTGTTCTGCCCACTTCCCTAACCTCAAGGATTCCTCCATGAGGGGCCGGGAGTGGGTTCCTCCCTGGCGGTTGACATGTGCTTTTGCTGCTGCATTGTCTATTAACACAAGGACATGTTTCCCTTTTACCGAGTCCTGAATGTGACGAAGGACAAGGTGGATTGCCTCAAATCCAACCAATTGATGTTGTTGGCAAGGTCCTTGGGGACCAGTGGCCTTGCATCACTCTGGTTGGAGGTGTGCCCCCCAGCCAAAGAGGCTTGCATCAGTTGTGAGTGTTATCCGGGCGGGCTCCCTGAAAACACTCCCCTTGTCAAATGCTGAGGATACCCACCAGTGGAAGGGCTGTAGGATGGGCAAGGAAACAGCGACCCTGGTCAGTGAGTTGGATTGTTTTCCTGTCTGATATGGGAGCGTGAACCATTGTAGGCCCTGCGGATGTAAGTGGGCCCAAGGCACTATTGCCATACAAGAGACCATTTTGCCCAATAGTGTGGACAAGGTGGCTATGGGAACCCTGGGATCCTGCTGAATCGGAGGTGTTAGGGCACTTATACTGTTGCCTTTCTGGTGAAAGGAAGACCTCCCCCTGATTGGAGTTGATGATGACAGTGGATGGATCTAGCTGGCTCTTTTTATTGATTGATTAGGAAGCCATGGAACTGAAGACCCTGAATCGTTATTTCTAGGTCCTCTCTTGCCCTAGGAAAGGAGGACCAGAATATTGTCTAGATAGGTTTGTATTCTTACAGGGGTTGATCTCAGGTGAGCAACGAGGGCAGCCAGGACCTTCGTGAAGCTCCTGGGGGGTCGATGCCAGGCCGAAAGGCAGGGTACTGTATTGAAGGTGCCTCCGTGTAGCAGAATCTGAGGAACCTGCGATGTGCCAGAAGGATGAGAATGTGGAGGTACGCCTCCGATAAGTTGACTGATGCCAGGAAGTCCCCGGACCGAATTCCCTCCAGGATGGACCGGAGGGAACTCATCTTGAACTTCCTGTAGACCAAGTGGGAGTTTAGGGAGTCTAGGATCGCTCTCCACCCCCACCCCCCTGAAGACTTTGGTACAATGAAGAGAATCGAGTAAAACCTGTCTCCACTGGGTCTCTGGAACAGGCTCGATAGCCTGGATCTCGAAGAGGTGATAGATAGCCTCCTCCATGAGGCCTCATTTGATGTTGCTATGGGAGACAGGGCATTGTACAAAGTAGTTCAAGGGAATGAAGAGGAACTCCAGCGAGAGACCTAATCTTATGGTGTTCAAAACCCAATTGTCTGTTGTTGTCTGCATCCACTGGTCTATGAAGAGGCTCAAGCATCCTCCTATGGAGTCACTTTTGCCAACAGAACTGACAGTTGCCAGTTCCTCGAAGTGGCCACTTGTTGGGAAGGAATTGACGTGGTCTGTCTCACAAGCCCTGCTTCTCGTGCTGGTGGTCTGCACATTGGTGATAATACCTCTGCTGGGATGGGATGGACCCTCCTGCTCAATGGTCCGAAAGAAAGACCTTCGGTAGAAAGGGGTGGAACAGTGGTCCGCCCTCCTTGCCGCCGAAGGCAGTACCTTCCTTTTATCCCTGTTCTCAATGAGGATTGGGTCTAATTTGCCAAACAGAGTGCCCCGTGTAGGGGGTGGATGTCAACCTCCATTTTGACTTCACGTCAGCTTGCCACTGACAGAGCCACAATAGCCTCCTGAACGTTATTGAGGAGGCTAGGGTTCTAGAGGCGTATTTAGCGGCATGCAGAGTCGCATCCACAGAGAATTGAGTCTCTGCAATGATCTTATTAAGGTCTTGATGCAAGTGAGCCTCTTGGGGAGCTATCCTAGCCTGAAGTTGGCATTGCTGGGTCAGACCAATAGCAATGCCTTTATATATTGCCTGAGAGATTAATTGAAGCAGGTGATCAGGCAAATCTGACAGGTGGGCCTCAGTTGAAGGGAAATTAGAAGCTGTGGGCATGTGAGATGCCACTGGGGCCAAATCCCTGGCATAGGCAGGTTGAGATTCTGCTGCAGCTATCTGGCATGCAAAAGGGTCATTCTCCAGTTCTATCCCCCTACTATCCAGCAAGGCTGGAGATGGGGAGACCTCACCAGCTCCCTCTGGTGACCAGGCAGAGGGGAGTGAACTGCAGGGTCTGGAACAAAAGGGCGGGAAACAGATGGCTCACTTGAGTGAGGCAGTTTCTCCAGCCCTGACTGTTACTTCTTAGCTCTGGAAACCAGTTTCTCCAGAGCTCTCTGCCTCTGTTCTCTGCCCCTAAGTTCTACCCTAGAACCTCTGGCAGACTTACAGGTCGCCTTTTTGCCTTCTGAAGCTTCAGCACTCTGTTTGGAAGCCATTTTAACTGAGGCTATGCAGAGTGATTGTCTGCCCTCAGAATGCTGGCAGGGATCTTGGCTGAATAACGGCCCCAGGGCAGGGAGAAAAAAGGCAGTGGTGGCAGTTGCCAGAGAAACTCTGGGTTAGCCAGTGCACACGCAGTGGAATAGTCCGCTCCTGAGGGGCAGCGTTCCCAGGGTGAACCTAGCATTAGCCAGCACCCAACGGCACATTATTACCCTTGAATACCAGGGACTAGCAACCCAACACGATATCTGAGCGCCGCCAGTCAAACCTGAGGTGACCAGGAAGGAAATTCCACTCCAAAAGGTCTGCAGGCTTCCTCCTGTGCTCACAGCGTGGCCCTTTCAAAATGGTGGCTGCTGGGCTGAGAGCCTGGGAAGCAGCATCCAGGCTAGCAAGGAGTGCTGCTCTGATCGTTGTGAGTCCAGGCGCCCTGCTAAGATGAGCCACAGCGGCAGCAAAGCCGAATTTCGGCTGCTGGGTCAGCCAACAGCCTTCCAATGTGTTCTCCTCAACCATGTGACACCCAGCTAGCTCAGAGGGGTTAAAATAGCGGCGACGTGTCAGTGAAGCTGAAACTAGCCAGCACACCCAATTGGGAATCGCAGAATGAACCAAAGCGATTCCCAAACTAAGTGAAATCTGCTATAAAATAGTCCAGGAATGGTAAAGCACACAGAAATCTACCAAAAGTCTCTCTCGGGCCAACTGAGCCGAAAAATTGGAGGGAGAGGCAGGAGGGCGTCTCTAAAGATTATGACTCAGTCTCTGGGCATATCCAACTGTACCAACACCTAATTCCTGGACTATTCCACAACTACACTGGAGAATAATGACCAGAAGCCTATCACCTCTGGACCCCACTATCAAACTAACTTGAATTTTATAGAATATACAAGCTTAAAGGAACTGGATTATGCAGTATTAACATTTGATAAGATTGTCTTTTCTATTAAAATCAAACTTGGTCACTTAATACTTCTTCTTACACGTAATGGTTGGAATTAAGAACTTCTGGCATCCAAATCAGTTCACCTTTATGAAGGGAAAGAAGCTAAGATGAAATTTGTCTGGCAGTAGTGTCTTGTCATTATTAAATTATATAAAATAAATATTATTTTGTTGATCTCAATTTAAGAAGAATTCTATCCATCTTGCAAGGGCATGACACATGAAGTATTTAAATATTTGAATTTAAACCAAGCAAAAATATAGTCAACTCAACAGTTGCCCCCAAGCATTTTGTGGATAATGTCCACAATCTAGTATCTCTGCAATTAGTTATGATAATTTAAAGTTTATATAATTTATAATCCCATTATATATTTTCAAAAAACTGGTAAATAGTAATATTTATGAATTTATTCCTCATTTTGACAAATCTATATTAACTGCTAACTTTGAAAGTTATTCTGCTCTTTTTCGTTTGATACAGATAAAGGCCAGAATACTTTTTTTTTCTTTTTCAACAATACTGATGATTTCTTTTTTTTTAGTGTTAACGGTGTGTTGCTATTGCTTTCAACCGATAATCATGCAGCTACTTTCAGAACCCAGTAACTCCACTTGTAAGAAAAATTAAAAACTTTTTGAAATAAATTCATTAAAATGACTTTCTAAATTAACCAGACAACCCACGACCATTGTGTTATCTTTTCAGAGATATTTCCTTACCTAAACAGAAAAACAGAATGATTGAGTGGACTGCTATTGTTTCGGTTTCAAAAGAAAACAACTATTTATTAAAGACACATAGTAAAACAAATATGGATGCTTTTCATTTAACAAAGAACACTTTTGATGACTTTCCTGGTTGATCTGCCATCCTTTAAGAATATTATAAATGTTTTCCTTTTTTTTTTCGGCTTAAGCAACAAGACAGTTGACCATGCTGGAAGATTCAAGTTCTTCCTTAAAATGATGGGACAGCCTATTGTCAATTTCATTTTATGTGGTGGCAATTCAGAGAGTTCAAGTGAATCAAAGAATTCTTTGGAAAATGAATGCATTAAGTCCTTCACTGTTGGCTTTGAAGTAACATTATTCTTCCACAATTCTAGTGCATTCAAGCCTAATGCACACGAAACTGATTTTTTTTATCATTTCATTGAGGAGAACCAAGATCAAGTTCCATGAGAACTATTCTGCAGGTCTGCTAACTGTTGAGTAGATAAAATCAATACATTATCCCATAGTTCTTGCTGGCAGAATTGTATCTTCAGGTAATTCTATTTCATAATTTTCATTTTTGTGAATCTTGTCTTCTCTAACATTCAATAAGAACTTATAATAAGATGGGCAGCAGTTCATAGGGCCGTGATGGCGAACCTATGGCACGGGTGCCACAGGTGGCACGCGGAGCCATATCGGTGGGTACGCAAGCTCAACTCCGACATGCATGCATGCACCAGGCAGCTGGTTTCTGGGCCTTCTGGGCCCACCAGAAGTCAGGAAACACACTGTTTCTGGCCTCCGGGGGGGGAGGCTGTTTTTGCCCTCCCCAGGCTCCTAGAAAGGCTCTGGAACCTAGGGAGAGCAAAAAAATGAGCCTACCAAGCCCACCGTGCCATCACGTGCCAAAAATGGGGGGAGTACTGGGAGGCAGGGTACATAGAATTATGGATGTGGGCACACGTCATGGGACCCCACCACGCTCCCCCCACTTTTGGCACGTGATGGCAAAAAGGTTAGCCATCACTGTCATAGGGTGTGTGCAAGAGGGTGCAGGGGTTGGTATATGTGTGAGAGTGTGGCATGGGTCTGAAAGAGTACATGGGATATGCAAAAAGTACTGCTGAGGGGCAGGGAGGACTTGTGAGAATGTGACGTGTAGGAGAGAAAGAGAATGTTTTTGAGGGACATATTCTCACAACCATTGTTGAAGTTTCTTTGGATTCCTGTAATAGCAAGGTACATTCATCCTTTTTTGTCTCCCAATTATCACCTTCAATAGTGAAATGAACTATAAAGGCAAGTATCCTACACAGATAAGATTCTACATAAGATGTTATGTGGATAAAAAGAATTCACAGGGAAAGAAACCAGGTGGGCAGGGAGAGCAGGGAGCAAGAAGAAACTTGAGAAATCCAAGAGAAGCTCCTGGTGCAAAATAATAGGTTTAGAAATGATGGAAGATTGAGTCAACACCTTTTGACACCCACAATTATCACGGAGGACTACAGGAAAATGAGAGAACTGGATTTTGAGATAGTGATATTTAAGGCATGCTTTCTAGGAATTTCATGAGCTATCTTGCTAATGATTCCTCAGAAGCTAAAGAAAGGAACAAGAGAATAGTTGATCTTAAACAATAGAAAAACATTTCAGAAAAAGTTGATTTATTAGAGATTTTGTGAGAAAGTGAGCAGATTTTGGTAGAATTTTTGATATTAAGGGCAAACTAAATCCAAGTGCAACTGAACACATATCCTGCATTTAATAATATAACAACTATAATAACATTATCAAATTGAGCTTAATTGCTGGTGACTATGGATCCATCAGTTTTCATAATACCTTGAACTTAACATACTTAGAGCAATGGTAAGGAGCTCCACTGTGGAAAGAGAAGCAAAGGGAAAATGAACCTCAAGACTGATGAAGTTTCTTATCAAAACGGACGTTGCTTACTTGAACGTCCCTTCTAGGCGCGCTGCTGGAGAATCCAAAGCGTGGGTTTTCAATAGTGTGTTAGCCAGAGACTGAGTGTATGTTCCTTTAAATTTTGTCTTGGTTCTGCCTCCTTCGCTTGGCTGGTGTCAGTTTTGTTCACGAAGATGGAAGAAGTAGTCTAACGAAAGGTCATAGTCTGAGGCAACCAGACCTGCGATGCAAATTGTACAGGGTGGGTTGGATTCTCCAGCAGCGCGCCTAGAAGGGACGTTCAGGTAAGCAACGTCCGTTCTCCAGCGCGCTGCTTGGAGAATCCAAAGCGTGGGATATACCCAAGCAAGTCCTATCAGGGAGGGAAAGCAGAAAGGTCTGGGATAGCTGCCGCAGATGTAACCGATTGGAGAACACGGCGACCAAAGGATGCGTCAGCCGATGCGAAGGAGTCGACCTTATAATGTCTGATGAATGGAGACAGTGTCGTCCAGGTGGCTGCCCTGCAGATTTCTAAGACTGAGGCCTGGGGTGCCCAAGCCACAGTAGTAGAGGCGCTCCTCGTTGAGTGCGGTAGAATCTACCCAGGTAGTGGTTTGCCCTTCATGGTGTAGGCCTTACAGATGCACGTCTTCAGCCATCTCCCTATGGTAGTAGGGGAGACCTTCTTGCCCAATGAAGCTGAGAGGAAGAAACGAACAGGGCTTCAGAGCGACAAAACAGAGCTGTGCGTCTGATGTACCTACAGAGGGCCCTCCGGATGTCCAAGGTGTGCCACTGTTTTTCGGAGGGATGCCTCGGGTTGGGGTAAAAATCCGGAAGGACCAGCTCTTGTGCCCGGTGGAATAGTGAGTTAATTTTGGGCAGAAAGGAAGGATCCATCTTCAGGACGACCCTATAATAGGTGGAAGACGCACAGATCGTCTCTCGCTGACAGGGCAGCTAACTCTGAAATTTGACGCGCAGATGTTATCGCAATCAAGGCAACCTTGAGGGTCAGGAGACGGAGCCCAATGGAGCCCAACGGTTCAAAAGGCAGTGATGTAAGTGCCTGGAGCACCAGCGGAAGATCCCATATGGGGTATTGGTGTACCACCGGAGGGCGCAGGTTGGAGGCGCCTTGCAGAAAAGACCGGATCCGCAGGTTGCGAGAAAGAGGGCTGTCATGGTGATCAGAAAGAACTGTGTGCAGGGCTGCCACATGTCCAAGGAGTATTCCACTTCTGCGCATGTCCAAGATGGCGGATCTAGCTTGAGACGCTCCCGGTAGATGGAGTGATTTCTGGCAATTTCGGGAGGTTCCTGGGGCAATTATCCACCATGGCCCCCAGTCCTAGAAGAAGGAATCTTTCCCCGACCCATTGAGGGGATTTTTGCCCTCCGGAACATCGGGTCAAGGAAAAAAAAAACGGCAGCTGAAGGCTCTGCGGGGTGACGGCGGTAGCGATTTGACTGGGGGTGCTTTTCTCGGCCTCTGGCATGGACCAGCGGTGGCGGCAGTTCTGCAGTGGTGGCGGCGGCGGCAATGCGATGGCTCCCCTGGATTCCTGGCCTCTCCAGGGCTTTTTTGAGGCTCCTGGGGATTCTGGAGTATGGTGGGAGCCATGGTGGAAGCGGCACTGGCACTGGCAGTGGGCGCGGGGCGGTCGGTGGCTGCTGGATGATGGCGGAGGCGGGGGGCGGCAGCTGGTTGCTACCGAAGAGGACGGTATGGGGAGAGGCTGCTGGCTTCTATCTTGGAATCCTGGACCTGCTAGGGGGAGGCTTATTTCTGCTGGTCCTTTTTCCTGCAGGAATCCGGAGGCCCCATTTGGAGACTAGGGCTGTAGACTGGGGGTATAAAAGGACCAAATGCTGGGAGACCTGGGAGACCTGGAAGACCTGGGGAGTGGGAGAGGTTGGAAGACGGCCGAGACTTGGCCTTGGGCTGCCTCGGGCCATTCCCCCCTCCCCCTCTTTTTGTTGGCCTGTATAGGCCTTATCACGGTCACCACCCCAGCTGCTTTCTGCCTTGCAAGCCATCTCCCTTCATCGCCTTCCGTGTGTCATCTATTCCCCGGGTTTACTATTCTGCCTTCTAGACTGACTCTATTCCATCTATGCCCTTGATGGTGTGGAGAATGGACAATTCTGATGTGGATTCTGAGGGAGTCCAGTTCAACTGCCGTTTCCCTACCAGAGTGGATAGACTATCAAATATCTCCATAGCCAACTCCATCTTGGCTAGCCATCGTGAGAGGATGGCCTGGAGAGAGCACCTTCTGAGTTTTTGTTGAAATGGCACAAGACTTCTTCCACTGTCGTGAGAGGACAGTGGAGCCCAGTTTTTCCATGTCTTGAGTTGCTGCCTCTCCATGCCCTAGGACGATTAGACTATTCTATGGAACGTCAGCCAGATGATGTTTCACCCTTTCCCGGTTCTTGGATGCACTCTGCCGCGAACTCCTTGCGCTGCGAGACTCCCCCCTCTCGCAGGCCTGGCCCTCCACGTTATCGAGGGCCTACCTTGATGACGGATTTTGGAATCCCGAGAGATGGCATGCAGCGAAGAGGGGGTTGAGGGTTTTTTAATTTAAATTTTTAAAGAAAATTTTAAGGGGACCCGGGAGGAAGGGAGGGGACTGTGAAAGTGGACCTGGGGGGGGGGTCCAGATAGCTACTGAGCCGGGTGACAGGCTGATTGGCTGCAGCAGAGGGGTCAGGAAAGAAAATTTATCCAGAGAGCAGGGGGATAACAAGAAGGGCAATGCAATTGAAATAATGAGTGGGGGGGGCAGCTATGACGGGTGCATATCATGTGTCAGGGGTGCACATACGCTGTTTACGAACAATTGCGCACTCCGGCCCCCAATGCGCGACTCGTGGCCTGGGTTGTGCAGAGTCTCAGGCCCAGGGTCCATGGCTGATGTTGTGTAATGCCAGGTAGGTTGTTAATAAAGCCCCCCTCATCTGTGATCTTATATTGGAGGGGGTTGCGGACCTGGCAGGTATTACGGAGACCTGGTTGGGCCAAGGGAGGGGGGTCCCCCCTCGTTGAAATGTGCCCACCAGGTTTCCATGCATTTCATCAGCCAAGGGCTCAGGGGAGGGGTGGGGGAGTGGCGGTGATTATTAGGGAGAGTCTTTGTCCAAAGGAGACCACTGTTCCTCAGATAGCCGGATGTGAGTCCCTCTTTGTGAAGTGGGGCCGTGGTGTGCAGATGGGTTTGCTGACTGCGTACCTGGCTCCCTGCCATGTGGCAGTGACCCTACCCGAGCTACTCGACGTCATCGCCGGGGTGGCGGTGGATACCCCCAGACTTATTGTCATGGGGGATTTCAACCTTCCATCCGCGGGTGAGGCGTCAGAGGTGGTTCGGGAGTTCATGGCTTCCATGACGGCCATGGACCTGACCCAGTTAGTTCAAGGCCTCACTCACATAGGGGGACACACTCTGGACTTGATTTTCATCTCTGGTCAGTGGTTGAATGATCTTGGTAGAGGGGACTTAGACATTAAACCCTTGTCATGGACAGATCATTCGCTCCTTCACTTGGACTTTCCTACCGCTTCCACCTGCCGCAGGGAGACGGAACCGACCAAATGGTTCCGTCCCAGGTGCCTGATGGATCCCGAAAGAATCCTGATGGAGCTTGGGCCGTTTCTGGAGACTCTGACACACGACTCGACTGAAGAGCTGGTGGCCGCCTGGGAGAGTGTGGCCGCCGGAGCTTTGGATCGTGTCATGCCTTTGCGGCCTCTGACCCGATGCCGATCTCAATTGGCTCCTTGGTTCTCTGAGGAGCTGAGAGAGATGAAGGGTCAGAAAAGACGCCTAGAGAGCATTTGGAGGACTAGTCATTCTGATTCCGACGGGACACAGGTGAGGTCTTATATCAAGACCTACCTAGTGGCGATAAAAGTGGCAAAATCTAACCATTTTTCTGCTCTTATCACATCTGCAGAGAACTGCCCAGCCGCCCTGTTTAGGGTGACCCACTCTCTTCTTCGGGGGGGAGTGCGGGAAGATCCCTTGCAGGGTCGAGCTGAGGATTTTGTGCAATTCCTGCATGATAAAGTCGCTCGGATTCGGGAAGGCTTGGACTCCGACTGGGTGAGTCCAGGGGAGGAGACGAGGGTAGGTCTTGAGAATATTACCTGGAAGGAGTTTGATCCTGTGGCTCCCGAGGATGTGGACAGGGTTCTGGGTAGGATTAGTGCCGCCACATGTTTATTGGACCTGTGTCCCTCCTGGTTGGTACTGGCCTCCCGGGAGGTTACACGAGGCTGGCTCCAGGGGATTATAACTGCTTCTCTGAGTGAGGGTGCCTTTCCCGCCACCTTGAAAGAGGTGGTGGTGAGGCCCCTCAAGTACAAGGACCTGGCTGAATTAGCTAACTACCGTCCGGTCTCCAACCTTCGTTTTGTGGCGAAGGTTGTTGAGAATGTGGTGGCACGACAACTGCCCAGGCACCTGGATGAAGCTATCTATCTAGACCCATACCAATCGGACTTCAGGCAGAGGCACAGCACAGAAACGGCATTGATCGTGTTGGTGGATGATCTCTGGAGGGTTCGGGACAGGGGTTGCTCCTCTGTCCCAGTCCTATTAGATCGAGACCGAGTGGCTGTGGCTGCCGGCGTCCCGATATAGTCAGCAGGTGCCATCGCTGACTACTGGGGGTGAATCTTTGCCCCCCAGAGAGGGCTCGCAATCTGGGTGTCCTCCTGGATGCACGGCTGTCTTTAGAAGAGCATATGACGGCCGTGGCCAGGAGGGCCTTTTATCAGGTTCGCCTGATTCGCCAGTTGCAGCCCTTTCTGGACCGGGACGCCTTGCGCACGGTCACTCATGCCCTTGTCACCTCCCGGCTGGACTATTGTAATGCTCTCTACATGGGGCTCCACTTGAAGAGCACTCGGAGGCTCCAACTGGTCCAGAATGCGGCCGCGTGGGCGGTTATGGGCGCAACTCGTTGTGCCCACATGACACCCCTCCTGCGCGAGCTGCACTGGCTCCCAGTGGTCTTCCGGGTGCGATTCAAGGTGTTGGTTACCACCTTTAAAGCGCTCCATGACATAGGACCTGGGTACCTTCGAGACCGTCTTCTGCCACCAATAGCCTCCCACCGACCAGTCCGTTCCCACAGAGAGGGTCTCCTCAGGGTGCCATCAGCCAAGTTATGTCGGCTGGCGACACCTAGGGGGAGGGCCTTCTCTGTGGGAGCCCCAGCCCTGTGGAATGAACTGCCCCCGGAAATACGTAAGATCTCCGACCTCCGGGTGTTTCGCTGCGCACTGAAGAGCCTGTTGTTCAACCAGGCAGGGCTATCAACATAATAATTTTAAATTGGGGTATTTTAATTTTGGGGGTTTTAAATCGGCCAAATTTATTTAATTATTTTAATTTTTAATCGTTGTTGTGTCTGTGTTTTTAAATTGGCTGTACACTGCCCTGAGTCCTTCGGGAGAAGGGCGGTATAGAAATAAAGTATTATTATTATTATTATTATTATTATTATTATTATTATTATTATTATTATTATTGTTATTATTATTATGTCTGCGTAAGGTGCTGGGGCCTAACACTTTATCGAAGCCAGCATGGAGGAAGTCCAAGACCTCTGAGATGGAGGCAGTAGTTGGATCAGTGTGTTTGGAGGCGCACCAGGTGCAGAAGGAACACCAGGTAGCGTTGTATATCTTTGTCGTAGAAGGCCACCTGGAGGCCTGGATGATGGAAATTACTCCCCCCGAGAGGCTGTCCTTAGGAGGATCTTCTCAAGTGCCAGACGGTCAACTGCAGCCATTGTGGCTCGGGATGCAGTATGACCCCTGGCTGAGAGAGATCCTGTCTCCTGGAATCCTCCAGGGAGGGTCGACCGAGAGGTTCACCAGGTCCGCAAACCACAGTCTGCGAGGCCAGTATGGAGCGACAAGGAGAACGTCCGCCTTCTCTACAAGGATCCTTAGAATTACCCTTGGAAGGAGTGGGAGGGGAGGGAAGGCATAAAGCAGCCTGAGGCCAGGGGCAGTGGAGGGCGTCAACGTCCTGTGCCATGGGACTGTGGAAGTGGGAGAAGTATCTCAGCAGTTGGGCGTTGTTTGGATGCGCGAACAGGTCCAACACCGGAAGACCGAATCTGGTCATTTCGCGGAAGATCAATGGGTGAAGTCTCCATTCCGCATGATCGTTTTGTTGTCTGCTGAGCCAGTCCGCTTGAAGATTGTCGGTTCCGGATATATGTTCTCCTGCCAATGACTCCGTGTTACTCTGCCCAGGTAAGTAACATTGTCGCCTCTTTAATCAGGGGCGCGGACCGCGTTCCTCCTTCGCGATTGACATGCGCCTTCGCTGTCATGTTGTCCGTGAGTATCCAGACATGGCGACCCTCTAAGAGGGGCTGGAAGTGAATTAGGGCAAGTCTGATTGCCCAAAGCTTGAACCAGTTGATGTCGTAGGCTAACTCCGCCGGGGGCCAGCATCCCTGTGCCACGTGGGATAGAAGATGGGCACCCCACCCCAGCAGACTCGCATCTGTAGTGGCCGTTAATCGAGGCGGATCCTGGAATAGACAGCCGCTGAGCATGGCTGGCGAGTCCCACCAGTGGAGGGAACTATTTATCTCCGTTGGGATGTGAACTCGAGACCTGGAGTTGCTGCGGCGAGCTTTTTGGAAGGGCAGAAGGTACCAGTGCAGCGGTCTGGAATGAAATCTCGCCCACGGGATTATGGATATACAAAATATCATTTTCCCGAGCAATGTTGACAGGAGGATCAGGGCACCGTCGGGAGCGACAACACCTGACACACCGAGAAGCAAATGCTGAGATGCCGGTCCTCTGACAGGAATACCATGCCCTGCTGCGAATCCACGATCGCGCCCAGGTGCAGTATACGGGTGGTCGGGTGAAGATGACTCTTCTCGAGATTCAGTGTGAAGCCATGGATTTGTAATGAGTGGGTCACTGCTGTGAGATCTAGCTTCGCCTGGTCGGAGAGATGATAGAATGAAAATGTCATCCAGGTAGCAATAAAGTCATACTGGAACCTGTCTCAGAGATGTGGCGACAGCTGCTAGCATTTTCGTAAATGTTTGTGGGGCCGATGAAAGGCCGAATGGCATGGCCCGGTACTGAAAATGCTGGTCGGCATAGATGAAACGGAGGAATCGACGGTGCGCTGTATGGATGGGGATGTGCAGGTAGTCCTCCTTCAGGTCGATAGATGTCATCAGGTCCCCCGGATGGATGCACTCCAGTATTGATCGCAGAGATTGCATCCTGAACTGGTGATAAACTAAGAACTTGTTGAGCTCTTTCAGGTCCAGGATGCCTCTCCAACCTCCGGAACTCTTGGTTACAATGAAAAAGATACTGTAGAAACCGGTCCCTTGGTGTTCTATAGGAACCGGCTCTATAGTCGAATGTCCGGAAAGTGGCGGATTTCCGACTCCATCAACCGCCTCTTCTCCGGGTTTTTGGATACAGGACACTGGACGAACCTGTGCGGAGGGATCGACCTAAGTTCCAAGGTAAGTCCAAGACGTACGGTCTTTAAGACCCAGGCGTTCGACGTAGTCAACTCCCATTGGTCCTTGAAAAGGTGAAGGCGCCCGCCAATAGGAGGTAAGGAGGGATAGTCACTTCCCTCTGCAGAAGGGACAAGAGTCTGTTCCCCGAAAGGGCTTCTTGTAGGACGGTTGTCTATGGCCCCTGTCGCGAAAGTTGGATCTATCAGGTGGTCGGTAGAAGCCTTGGTTCGTAGAACGGTATTGATAGGACCTGCTGGGCCCGGAGTCAGCCCAAAAGGGCGGCCTTTGAGGATATGGTAACGCCGGTCCCCTCGTCGGTATGAAGATGGCATCACCTTGCGCTTATCCTTATCTTAGACAAGGATGGGGTCAGTGCATCTCCAAACAGATTGGTACCTTTGAACGGTACTGAAATCAGCTGACATTTTGATTAGGTGTCAGCTCTCCACTGACGGAGCCACAAAAGTCTGCGGGAGGCTACGGTGGCAGCAAGGGACCGGGAGGCGAACTTAGCAGCGTCCAAGGACACATTGGCCGAATACTCCGCAGCTGCCACCAACTTGTTAATGTCTTGGTGCAGCCGCTAATTGTCTGGGGGAAGGCGGTGTTGCAACTGGCGAAGTCAGATGAGTGAGGCCCAGTTAAAAAAGGAAGCCAAGGTGGCAGCTCTGATCACCCAAGCGGCTGCTTGGTGGTTCTTACATAAGAGGATTTCCGCCTTCCTGTCCTCAGTTCGCAAACCGTCAGCAACATCGTTAGTTAGGAAAGAAGATGATGTCAATTGGGCCACGGGAGCGTCCACAGAAGGCAACTGTAACATGTCCTGGAGGTTTGGGGCAGAGCAGTACAACCGTTTATCAAGGCCATTGGGAGCCGTCAGGGACCCGGGTAGACCCCATGGCTGCTGGATGACTTCTGAAAATAGTTGAGAGCAAGGTATGAAGTCTTGTATGGACGTCTGTATGTTGAATAGGCCGTCAGAGGGAAGCGATGAAGTGGACGCTGCCTGTTGGTCCAAAGGCGTTGCCAAGTTTGTTGAAACCTTGGCCTTATGCAGCAATGATTTAAACAGTGATGGACGAAAGAGCCTGGTAAGAGGTGGCCGGTCTGGCAAAAGGCCTTCGTCCTCAGAGAATTCCAAGACCCTATGGTCGTCGTCCTCCCACTTCGATTCATCACTGTGATCAGAATCCTGATCAGAGTCCTGATAATAGTCATAGTCCTGGTAGTGGCCGGAAGGAGCTGCAGCCTGAAGTTGAGCTGGCAGCTGTGAAGCTACTGGCTGAGTAGCAGGTAATGAGCCAGTAGCAAGTAGATAGGGTCTCTGCCACGATACTGAACCTCCAGAGGCAGATTGGAGTGCTACCCCTCCACTGGGCGGAGCCCCGCGGCAGTGGAGGTAAAGGTACCCTCAGGTCTGGGTCGGGAAACAGGCAACTGGGACTGAGGGAGCAGCAGTGACTGTGGAGACGACATTGCTGAAAGTACCTGATCAGCCTCGGCAGCCGCATGGCGAACAACCCTCTCGTGACCACTTGTTTATTGCACCCGTGTCCTTCCTGGTTAGTGCTGGCTTCCCGGGAAGTGACACGAGGCTGGCTCCAGGGGATTATAAATGCTTCGTTGGGTGAGGGTGACTTTTTGAAAGAGGCGGTGGTGAGGCCTCTCCTCAAGAAGCCTTCCCTGGACCCGGCAATGTTGGTAAATTATCATCTGGTCTCCAACCTTCGCTTTGTGGCGAAGGTTGTTGAGAGCGTGGTTGCGCAACAGTTTCCCCAGCATGGGGGATGAAACGATGTATCTGGATCCGTTCCAGTCAGGCTTCAGGCCTGGGTACAGCACGGAAATGGCATTGGTCGATGATCTCTGGAGGGCTCGAGACAGGGGGTGCTCCTCTATCCTGGTCCTGTTAGATCTCAGCGGCTTTTGATACCATCGACCATGGTATCATGCTGCACCGGTTGGAAGAGTTAGGGGTGGGAGGCACTGTGTTGCAGTGGTTCCCCTCCTTTCTCTCTGACCGGTCACAGTCTGTGTTGACAGGGGGGCAGAGGTCGACCCCGAGGCCCCTCATATGCGGAGTGCCGCAAGGGTCGGTCCTCTCGCCCCTCCTGTTCAACATGTGGAGCTGCTGGGCAAGATCATCTGTGGTTTCGGGGTGAAGTACCACCAGTACGCTGATGACACCCAGCTGTACGTCTCCACCCCAGACCACCCCAATGATGCCCTTGAAGTGATGACCCGGTGCCTGGAGGCCGTGCAGATCTGGATGGGGAGGAATAGGCTCAGGCTCAACCCATCCAAGACCGAGCGGCTGTGGTTTCTGACGTCCCGATATAGTCAGCTGGTGCCATCACTGATTATTGGGGGCGAATCACTGGCCCCCATGGAGAGGGCGCGCAACTTGAGCATCCTCCTGGATTCACGGCTGTCTTTAGAAGAGCACTTGATGGCCGTGACTGGGAGGATTTTTCATCAGGTTCGCCTGATCCACCAGTTGCGTCCCTTTCTGGATCGGGACTCCTTACGCACGTTCACTCATGCCGTCACCTCCTGCCTGGACTATTGTAATGCTCTCTACACGGGGCTCCCCTTGAGGAGCACCCGGAGGCTCTAACTGGCACAGAGTGTGGCCGCGCGGGTGGTAATGGGAGCGACATGGCGGAACCAAGACAAAATTTAAAGGAACACACACTCAGTCTCTGGCTAACACACTGTTGAAAACTCACGCTTTGGATTCTCCAAGCAGCGCGCTGGAGAACCAGAATTGCAAAAAAATTCAATGGCAGAAAATCTGATATAGCCTCGTGAAGAATGCAATTAAAATAGGAAAATCAAAATAGACAGTTGGCTCCCCAATAATTATTTATTGGCGGTTCTGGTAAAGGAAGGTCTCGCCCCAAGGGAGGCCACTGTACCTCAGATAGCCGGATGTGAGTCCCTCCTTGTGAAGTGGGGACAAGGGAAGCAGATGGGCTTGTTGATTACATACCTGGCTCACTGCCACATGTCGGCGGCCCTGCCCGAGCTCCTCAACGTGATTGCCGAGGTGGCGGTGGAGACCCCAGGCTTATGGTCATGGGGGACTTTAACCTGCCATCTGTCGGCGAAGCGTCTGAGGCGGCTCGGGAGTTCATGGCTTCCATGATGGCCATGGACCTGACCCAATTAATTCATGGACCCCTCACACGGGAGGACACACTCTGGACTTGATTTTTGTCTCTGGACAGTGGATGAATGATCTTGAGATAGGGGAGTTTGTGACTGAGCCCTTGTCATGGGCGGATCATTCCCTTCTTAGGCTTGACTTTCTAACCGCCACACCCTGCTGCAGGGAGGCGGAACACACCAGATGGTTCCGCCCCAGGCGCCTGATGGATCCTGATAGGTTCCAGATGGAGCTTGGGCCATTTCCTGAGGCTCTGATTCATGGCTCGGCTGAGGAGCTGGTGGCTGCCTCGGATAGGGCGGCTACTGATGCTTTGGACAGAGTCATGCCTGTGCGGCCTCTGACCTGTCGCCGAGTCTACCTGGCTCCTTGGTTCTCCGAGAAGCTGAGGGAGATGAAGCGCCAGAAAAGACGCCTAGAGAGCAGTTGGGGATCTAGTCGCTCCGAACCCGACCTAACACTGGTAAGATCTCATATTAAGACTTACCTAGTGGCGATAAAAGCGGCAAAATTTAACTATTTTTCCGCTCTTATTGCATCGGCAGATAATCACCTGGCCATCCTGTTTAGGGTGATCCGCTCCCTCCTCCATCTGGGAGCGCGGGAGGAACCCTTGCAGGGTCGTGCTGAGGATTTTGTTCAGTATCTGCACGATAAAATCACTCAGATTCGGGAAGGCTTAGTCTCTGACTGGGTAGGTACGGACGGGATGATGGGTGCCGGTCTTGAGACTGTCATTTGGGAGGAGTTCGATCCTGTTGCTCCCGAGGACGTGGACAGGATACTCAGGCGGCTGAACGCGACATGTTTATTGGACCTGTGTCCCTCCTGGTTGGTACTGGCCTCCCGGGAGGTTAGGAGAGTCTGGCTCCATGGGATTATCAACGCTTCCTTGAGTGAGGGCGTCTTGCCATCCACCTTGAAAGAGGCGGTGGTGAGGCCCCTCCTCAAGAAGCCTGCTCTGGATCCGGCTGTTTTGGCTAACTATCGTCCGGTCTCCAACCTTCCCTTCTTGGCGAAGGTTGTTGAGAGTGTGGTGGTGCGACAGCTTCCATGGTACCTGGATGAAGCTGTCTATCTGGATCCACTCCAGTCCGGCTTCCGGCCTGGGCACAGCACGGAAACGGCATTGGTCGCATTGCTGGATGATCTCTGGAGGGCTTGGGATAGGGGTTGCTCCTCTATCCTGGTCCTGTTAGATCTCTCAGCGGCTTTTGATACCATCAACCATGGTATCCTGCTGCGCAGGTTGGAGGGGTTGCGAGTGGGGGGCACTGTCATGCGGTGGTTCTCCTCCTATCTCTCCGACCGGTCGCAGTTGGTGTTGGCAGGGGGGCAGAGGTCGAACCTGAGGCGCCTTGTTTGTGGGGTGCCTCAGGGGTCGGTCCTCTTGCCCCTTCTGTTCAACATTTATGTGAAGCCACTGGGTGAGATCATCCATGGCTTTGGGATGGAGTTCCATCAGTACGTTGATGACATTCAGCTGTACATCTCCACCCCAGGCCATCCCAATGATGCCCTTGAAGTGATGTCCCAGTGCCTGGAGGCCGTGCGGATCTGGATGGGGAGTAACAGGCTTCGATTCAACCCTTCCAAGACTGAGTGGCTGTGGCTTCCGGCGTCCCGATATAGCCAGCTGGTGCCATTGCTGGCTATTGGGGGCGAGTTATTGGCCCCCACGGATAGGGCTCGCAACTTGGGCATCCTCCTGGATGCATGGCTGTCTTTAGAAGAGCACATGATGGCCGTGGTCAGGAGGGCTTTTTATCAGGTCTGCCTGATTCGCCAGTTGCGTCCCTTTCTGGATTGGGACTCCTTACGCACAGTCACTCAGGCACTCGTCACTTCCTGCCTGGACTACTGCAATGCTCTCTACATGGGGCTCCCCTTGGGGTGCACCCGGAGGCTGCAGTTGGTCCAGAATGCAGCCGCACGGGGGATTATGGGAGCGACGGGGCGCTCACATATAACACCTCTCCTGCGCGAGCTGCACTGGCTTCCTGTGGTCTTCCGGGTGCGCTTCAAGATGTTGGTTACCACCTTTAAAGCGCTCCATGGCATAGGACCTGGGTATTTGCAGGACTGCCTTCTGCCGATAGCCTCCCACCGACCAGTACGCGCCCAGAGAGGGACTCCTCAGGGTGCCGTCAGCCAGGCAATGTTGGCTGGCGACCCCCAGGGGGAAGGCCTTCTCTGTGGCAGCTCCTGCCCTCTGGAATGATTTGCCTCTGGAGATATGAAGGATATCGGATCTCTGGGTCTTTCGCCGTGCCCTGAAAACTTTTCTTTTCCATCAAGCAGGGCTGGCATGAACCCCCTCCCCCTTTTTTAGTCTTTTTAGTTTTTTAGTTTTAAATTGTCATGGGGTTTTAATTGAATTGTTTTAAATTGGGCCAGTTATGTAACAATTTTAAATTTTGTATCGGCATGTGTTTTAGTTCTGGCTGTTCACTGCCCTGAGTCCACTAGGAGAAGGGCGGTATAAAAATTGAAATTAAAAAAAAAATATTTAAAGCAGAGAGATTCAGACATCTACAATCCCAAGAAATCTCAAGAATTAGCTTGGAAAGAATGCTTTGAACCATAAAATATGCTCAGAATAAGTTATCAGTATATCTGGTAAATAGTAAAAAATGGTAAACAAATAAGAAAAAAGCGTAACTTCCTTGGTAGATTGTTAGAAATGTGTGGATATAATTTAACTGTATTTCAGCAAAGCTGAGTGCCTCTTAAGGTTGTTTAACAATACTCACCAGTAATTTGTTTAATTGAAATTAGCTACCAAGTGTGAAGCCATGTACTTTGGATACTTTAACATTATTGACTTTGATGAAAATAAGGTGAATGAAACAGGTGGACTAATTACAGGTAGTCCTGGATTTATGCAGCTTGCTTAATGATTATTCAAAGTTACAACCTCCCCCCCCCCAAAAGCTACTTATGACCAATTTTGAAATCATGATGGCTGCATTACCCGCTGCAGTCACATGATCACATTTTTTGGTAACCAGCTCGCCTGATTTAAGTGAGCATGTTTTTTCCAGTTTCAGGCAAAACATGCCCATTGAGTAAAATGAATTCACTTAATGAGCATCGCAAAAAATACCAAAAATACTGAATCTGCTCAAGTGATGTCTCAACTTATCACTGTAATTCTGGACTCAATTACCAACTCTGTCTCCAACTGCTGGAGTTTCTCTGATTGATGAGGAATGGGACAGGGAATGAAACAGTTGGGGGGCCTGGTTCTGAATTCCAAAGTAAGACCTAGTCTCCCAGTCCGAAGAACCCAATCCTCGGACGTGGAAGCCTCCCACTGACTGACAAATTGGCTGAGTCGTCTGCTGATGGGAGACAGGGGAAGCGAGTCACTTGCCTTGCCTCCCGGGTCTGGACCCAGAACCCCTATAGGGTCTCCTGGAGGCGAACTGGAACCTGCCTCTGTCTCTAAAAGACTGTCTGTCAACTGGTCTGTCGAATCCCTGAGTATGGTCTAGCAGCATAGGACCCACTGGGTCCTGGGTCCTGGGTCCTGACGAAAGGGCTGCCTCTGAGAATATGGTGTGAAACGGCGCTCCGTCCTCCGATAGGACAACAGCAGCACCTTCTTTTTATCTTTTCCCTCAACTAGAATGGGATCTAATGCTGGGCCAAACAAATTAGTACCCTGAAAGGGAGTTGACACCAACTTCCACTTAGCTTTCAAGTCGGCATGCCAAGGGCGAAACCAGAGGAGCCTGCGAGACGTCACTGAAGACGCCATTGCCCTGGCCGCAAACTTTGCGGTGTCAAGAGAAGCATCAGCCGAATATTCGGCTGCTGCCACCATCTTATTAATGTCCTGTTGAAGACACAGGTCTTCTGGGAGCAGACGGTCCCTAAGCTGCTTGAGCCAAACCAAATTGGCCCAATTAAAAAAGGAAGCCGAAGTGGCGGCCTTCATTGCCCAGGCAGCCACCTGGTGTGACTTCCTAAAAGCGACCTCTGCCTTCCTATCCTCAGACCAGAGCACCTCCATGACATCTGAGGAAAAAAAGTAGAAGACGACAAATTAATCACTGGAGGATCCACAGCTGGAAGAGTCAATAGATTCTCCAAGGAAGGGTCTACAAAGTAGATTTATCATGCCCAGAGGGAGCAGAGAGTGCCCCCGGGTGTTCCCATTGTTTTTTAATGACTCCAGAAAATAATTCTGGACAGGGGATGAAGTCCTGATCCAGAGAAGGGACAGGAAACAATTCATTATGAGACTTTTGACTGTCTATATCCTGGCCCTGAGAACTGGCCAGGGAACCCATGTTGGTAGCCAACTTTGCTTTACGTAATAACGTTTTAAACACAGCTGGCCTAAATAAGGTAGCAAATGCAGGCCTATCTGGCTCAACCCCCTCGTCATTTGAAAACTCGGGTTCCTCAGCCTCCCCTTCAAGCTGCCCCGTTTCCTCACTATTAAGTGGTTCCTGCCTACTAGGCCTAGCCAAAGTCTCGTTGGCATGAATATGGCAGCTGGCAGAGGCAGCAGGCATCTGGTTGGCATGTAACTGGCAGGTAGCAGAAGCAACAGGCATCTGCATCTGTTGAGTAAAACCTGAAGCTAATGCCTGGGCTAGGGCATTGGTCAGAATAGTTTGAAAGTTAACAGGTTGGTTCAAATCCATAGCCTGTACCCCTGAGACTGAGTCCTGAACACCACCCAGGCCACCTTGCTGAGAGCCCTGCGAGGTAGGAGGAGGCCTAATAGGATCTAACAGAGTCACATCATCCTCCACCTCAGACTGAGGAGAAGGTGGAACCAAGGAGGCTTAAACCTTCTTTTGGGCTCTCTCGCATTGCCTTTCCAAGGCATTATGCCGTCTAAGGGCGTCTCTGTCCACTGAGGCAGAAGGGAGAGGTCTGGATAATGCAGTCTCTGGAACCTGCCTAGCTGAAGCTGCAGAAGCTTTAGACTTGGATTTCTTAGTCTTCTTAGCCTGAGGGGACTGGGGTTGGTCAGAGTCAGAGGAAAATTCCTGGTCTGCCATTTGAATTTAACAATAAACCCCAGATAAGCAGAAATAGTTTTGGCGGCAAAAATTAGAGTCCCAAAATGGCTGCCCATGCCAACTGTCACTGAGAAAGATACCTCAGTCAGAACGAGGAGTCCCTTGAATGGGCATTGCTCTCTGTCCCCTTTCGCAGCATGCAGGCAAACAAGGGCGGCCGAGATTAATAATCCTCTCACACCGCCGACACCTCAACTGTCAATCAACTTTGAAAGAAAATGAGCATGAAAAAGATTACCAGATCCCAACGCACTGCAGCTGCTCCAGTAAGATCAGTGCAGTTAGTCCTCCTGGATCCTTCCAGCTTCCCAGCAGAGACAGTGAGGTCAAAATTCCTCAGAGTTTGAATTTGCTAGGCAAACAGGAACTCCGGAGCTGCCCTACATTAAATGGAACCTTAAAATGGCGGCCGCAGTTAACCAGGCTCACCCGGAAACCAACGCGCTCGCCGGCGGCTAAAGGAACGGCTCGAGCCGTTTGGAGCTGCCCAGCCGGGTCAGACTCCGATCGCTGACAATTTAGGAAGCGTGGGTGATGGTCTGGAGCCCCAGAGCCACTCACCCATCACTGGCAATGAGGAACAGCCGCAGCCGCAAGCTGTCCTAATGTGAACCTTCGGCTCCACTAGTACAGCCAAACGCACCACGAAAATGATAAAACCTAAACCTCACTACTGATTTCACTGAAAACTAGAGCAGAGCAAAAAACAAAAAACAGGTCCCTACAGTTAGACTGAGTGAAATAACTGAGGATAAGAAGAGCAGAGAGGGCGTGGCTAAAAGATTTGAAGAAACTCCACGCTCAGTCCTTGACAGGAAGATGACGAAATCCCATATGTAAATGAAGTGACTTAGCAGCGCAATGGAAAACTGCCTATATACTCAGACACTACTTTAATAGCTCTTAGGTCCTTCGTTAGACCTTGAACTTCCTGCAATAACAACAGCAGAACTGCAAAAACTGCTCTACTTGGAACATCGTACATCTTAAGAAGGTACTTGGTTGATACCTAGGATGCTGGCAGCAACCCATATCAACCATTAGCACCAGTCAATGATAATTGTGATGCATTTTTGAATGTTCAGTTGACTGAGTTTCATGTTTAATGAATAAAATAAATAAATAAATAAATAAATAAATAAAATAAATAAAATAATAATAATAATAATAATAATAATAATAATAATAATAATAATAATAATAATAATATCCCCCACCCCAGGAGCTTTGCCTTGTCGGGGTGGGAGGGCTTGTGTACTCTGTTGAAGAGTCAAACTAAACTTGCTCCAAACCCATTTAAAGTATGGTGAAAACACATCAAGTGAATTCTGTCCTGGATTGACTATCACCCAGATCAACAAGACTCGCATTGAATGTATGGCTTCTGGGTGTTCGGCAAAAAATATGCTCCAGGGCTCAGCTCCTTCTGCTAGGAAACCAGGGCATGAAGTTGACAGGTGACTGGAAGACAATGAACAAAGCCAAAAATCTGGACAAAGGAAGAAAATTACTCAATTACGGAAGTTTATTATCAACCTGACCCAACAAAATGTGGCTTTCAAAAGCAGATGTTCAAGTTTTGGAAGGAGAATCACATGTATCTGGAAATCAATGAACAAAAACTTATGGACCAAAGGTGTGTTATTTTGAACAAGCTCTTCACTAATGCAGAATTAAAAGAGATTGCAATGAGAAACAGCACAAGATCAAGGCTCGAGTGTAACTGATAATAGAGATAATTTAGAAGTGGAGCAACAAGTAGCGGAGAAAAGGAAGAAAATTGGAGAACAACCAACAGCTAGAGCCAAATTAGCTGAGAAGATGGAAAACATGGAAAAAGTTCAATTACCAAAACTGAATCAAATTAGTAAGAGATGTTTGGCTAGATTATTGATGAATGTGAATGAATCGGATGTTGGTTTACCTGAATATTCATTTTCAGGGTGCTGCAACTCCAATCCATGGACGGGTTGACTCTCCTTAGTTGCTGTGAAGTACTGAGTGCAGATCTCCTTATACTTTTGTCTGGCCACACCCACTCTGTCACGTTGGCTTCAGTCTTTCCTCACGAAGGCGCAGGAACCGAATAGGCTACAACAGAAGAAACACACACACAACCGGAACCAGACAGATTAGCCATAAGGAGCAGGAAGCCCAACAGGGTGGGTATGTATTGGAGTCGCAGCACCCTGAAAATGGACGTTCAGGTAAGCCAACACCCGTTTTCCATTGCGCTGCTCCTCCAATCCATGGACGGGATGTACCCAAGCTTAAATGACCCGGGTGGGAGGCTGACTGCTCCCTGAGTCCTGGGCAATGTCCACTTGTTGCAGAATTCTGTGACCAAACGACGCTTCAGCTGAGGCATACGAATCAATTTTGCAGTGCCTGATGAATGATGAAGCTGAAGCCCATGAGGCAGCACGACAAATGTCCAGGATAGAAGCATGAGACGACCAAGCTGCAGTGGCCACCGCACTGCGAGTAGAGTGTGGATAGATCTTGCCAGGTCGTGGTTTGGCTCTAACATCATATGCGGAAGAAATGCAGGCCTTAATCCACCGGGCCACTGTGAAAGAAGACACTTTACAGCCCATGGAAGCAGGATGGAAAGACACTAGCAATGCTTCCGTCTGACAAAAGGACTCAGTGCATTTGATGTAACGGCGAAGAGCCCGCCGAACGTCCAACGTATGCCATTGTATTTCTGATGGATGTCAAGGATTCGGACAGAAGTCCGGAAGGATGAGCTCCTGGGCCCGGTGGAACCAGGAGTTCACCTTAGGTAAGAATGCTGGGTTAAATCGCATCACCACTCTGTCGGTATGAAACACGCAAAGGTCTTTGCGGATGGACAAGGCGGTGAGTTCAGAAACATGTCTCGCCGATGTAATGGCGAGAAGGTGAGTTTGAAAGTCAGACATTTGAGGGAAATGGAACCCAAAGGTTCAAAGGGTGGAGAGGTAAGAGTCTGAAGCACCAATGGCAAATCCCTGGATGGATAACGATGGACCACCGGAGGAGATATATTGGTTGCTCCCTGTAAAAAACTCTGAATCCTCGGGTTTTGAGATATCGTGCGTTGCTGCTCACATGAAAGCACGGTAGCCAGAGCAGCTACCTGGCGACGCAAGGTCGATAGGGCAAGGCCTTTAGCCAATCCATCATGCAAGAATTCTAGGACATCCGGAATGTCAACAGAAGTTGGGTCGACATGATGACGTAAACACCATTTCGAAAACGCCTGCCACGAGGCCTCATAAATCCTCATCGTTGAAGGACGTCTGGCCGACTGAATCACCCTGATGACCTCATCAGACAACTTGTCCTTCCACAATTGGACCCGCTCAAACGTCAGACGGCCAACCGGAGCCACTGAAGTTCTGGGTGGGCGATAGCCACCCGTTGGAGCAAGATCTTGTGAAGGGGAATTGTCCATGGCGGTTGAGTTGACAGCCCCACTAAGTCGGCATACCAGGGTCTGCGAGGCCAAAGGGGAGCGACTAGCAGGAGCTCTGCGCCCTCGGCTAACAGTTTCCGAATGACTTGTGGAATCAGTGGCAGGGGAGGAAACGCGTAGAGCAGGCCGGGTGGCCATGGGCAGCGCAGAGCGCTGCAGCCTTCCACCCCTGCGCTTGGGTAACGAGAATAAAACCTCGGCAGCTGGGCATTTTGAGGAGTGGCAAAGAGATCCACCAGGGGCTGGCTGAATCTCCAAGAGAGAGGTCCTGGAAGATGTCCGGATGCAGCTGCCACTCTGCAGGGTCGATGCGCTCTCTGCTGAGCCAGTCCGTATGGACATTGGACTGACCCGAAATGTGATCCGCCACCAGCGATGCCGTGTGGCGCTCCACCCAAACGAGTAGTTTCTCTGCCTCGATCATCAGGAGCCGGGATCGAGTGCCCTCCTCCCGATTTATATGGGCTTTGGTGGTGATGTTGTCCGTCAGGACCAACACATGCTGTCCCTCCAAGATGTGACAAAAATGGCGTAATGCGAGATGAACAGCCTTCAACTCCAGCCAGTTGGTGCTGTTCGTCCGCTCCACCGGGGACCACTGACCTTGAGCCACCTCGTCCAGGAGATGCGCCCCCCAGCCATGGAGACTGGCATCCGATGTTAAAACAAGACGCTTGGGTTCAAGGAACAGATACCCGTTCAGGAGACCTGATGATTCCCACCATGTGAGTGACAGGCGGACTTGAGGTGGTAATACAATCGGTGTTTTGGACGTACTGCGTTTCGATTTCTGAAAGGGAAAAAGAAGCCACTGTAGGGGAAGGGTGTGTCTGTGTGCCCAGGGAATGATAGCGATACAAGACACCATTTTCCCTAACAATTGAGAAAGTGACAGAAGTGGAACTTGTCTCTGGGCTTTTACATGTGCCACCAACGACTTGATGTCGTGACTGCGGTCTGGGGACAGAAACACTTGAACCAATCGTGAATCGATTACCGTCCCCAAGTGTTGGAGCCGGGTCGTTGGAGACAGATGGCTCTTTTGACGGTTGATGGAGGAAACTGTGACATTGGAACACGTGTAGCACAGTCTCGATGTCCGTCGCTGCCTGGGAAGGTGAGGACAATGGGACTAGTATGTCATCCAGGTAGCAAAGCAGAGGGATAGGCCGAGCACGGACTGTTGCAAATACCACCGCCACCATTTTCGGAAACGTTCTGGGTGCCGAGGAAAGCCCGAAGGGCATCGCACAGTACTGGAAATGATTGTTGTTGTACTCGAATTTCAGGTACTTGCGATGCGCTGGATGTATCGGGACATGCAGGTAAGCCTCTCAAAGGTCCACTGACTGTAAAAGGTCTACTTGTCTGACACATGTCAGGATCAACCTGAGGGGCTGCATCTTGAACCTGCGATATAGAATGTATTGGTTGAGACATTTCAGGTTCAAGATGCCCCTGTGCCCCCCCCCCCGAGGACTTGGGCACCAGAAATAAGGTAGGGTAAAATCCAGTCTGCTCCTGTTCCTCGGGCACCGGCTCTATTGCCCTAAAAGAGAGGAGATGAGAAATTTCCGTCTCCATCAGCAGTCGTCGTCCCGGACACTGGGAGATGGGGCAATGTAGAAATTGGTTGGGAGGGGTGGTGTAAAATTCTAGGCAGAGACAGTGTCGAATCGTGCAATAAATCCAGGCATCCGATGTTGATAGATCCCACTGTTGGTAAAATTGCTGGAGACGACCTCCAATGAGACCCAACTCCAGCAAGTTACTTGCCTCTCCGACCGGACCTGTAGCCACCGCCCCTGAAGGGGCGTTTGGATTGAGCCTGGTTTCTAGCTCTGTCACGAAAGGTCTGCCTGTCGGAGTTATGCTCCGTGCTTTGGTTGTAAGAACGCTGGAAGGGCCCACCTGACTCAGAGTAGGACCAAAAGGGCTGGCGTTGTGAATAAGGAACATATCTTCTCTCTGGTCTGCGATAAGGAGATGGAAGGACTTTACGCTTATCCTTATCCTCCACTAAAAGAGGATCCAAAGCAGTGCCAAACAGAGCCAGGGCCTTGAAGGGCGCCGAGGCCAGTTTCCATTTGGCCTTGTCATCCGCTTTCCAAATGCGGAGCCAGAATAGATGACGATTCATCACAGATGAAGCTAGAGCCCTTGAGGCAAACTTTGCTGCAGTCAAAGAGGCGTCGGCAGAGTACTCCGTCGCAGCCACCAACTTATTAATATCCTGATGCAATCTAGTATCATCAGGAGGCAGCCTCTCCTGGAGTTGACGCAGCCAGATCAAGGACGCTCCATTGAAGAAAGAAGTAGCAGTGGCCGCTCTGATCGCCCAAGCAGCCGCTTAGTGCATCTTCCGGAACCCGAGTTCCGTCTTCCAGTCCTCGGCTTTGAGGCCATCGACAATGTCTGTGGACACCAAGGAAGAAGAAGATAGGCTGGCTACAGGAGCATCCACAGTAGGCAACGACAACAGCTCCTCAAGGTCGGAGGCCGAAGCATACAAATTTTTGTCGAGCCCACTTGGGGCTGTCAATGAGCCAGGCTGACCAAAGGCATTCTGGACAACATCAGTAAACAAAGGTGGGCATGGAATCACATCATGGTCAGGCTTAGAGACCTGGAACAGAGCATCATGTGGAGCAGAGGATTGACCAACACTGCCAGGATTGGTCTCTGTAATACCAAATTTAGTGGTGACCTTCGCCTTATGTAACAAATATTTGAAGACCGACGGTCTGAAAAGACCCGTGAACACCGGTTTGTCTGGAGGAAGTCCTTCGTCCTCAGAAAATTCAATGTCCTCAGGACAGTCATCCCCACAATCAGAATCTTCAGAATAGGCACCCTCAGCATGAGAGGAAGCAGCGGTCGCCACCCTTGATTTGTCAGGAACCTGGGTCTGAACAGGAAGAGTGGAAGTCTGTGAGAGCCCAGGCCCTTGTTGAAGACCCGCAGCCAGAATCTTAGCCAATGCATCAGACAGCATGGACTGAAAGTTTAACTGGGCGCCTGCTCCCTCGGGACGGAGCCCCGCAGACGTGGGCGTAAAGGTGGCTTCTGGCAATCGACCCAGTCTGAAGGAGGTCTGACAGCTGTTGCCGCGGACACATCAGGTAGTGAAAGAGACACCCCTTTGGACCGGCGTAAATTAGTATCGGCGTCCAAAACAGTCCCGCTGGCAACGGATCTGGAATGGGCACTACGAGAAGACCTTGCCCCATCTTCTGACCAGGAGGATGGTTCCAGATCCGCGGCTTGCCGCTTAGCTTTTTCGAACTCTCTCTCCAGGGCCTTATGTCTTCTCTGCTCATCCCTGTTCTGGGTCAAGGTTTTGGAAGACCCATGATGAGCCTTGGATGTCTTGGTCCTGGCCCTCTTTGAGGTGGGCCTTTGCTGAACCTCTGGGGGGCTGCTCTCTTGCTCCAAATCCAAAGATAGCGAAGAATCCGCCATCGTGGAGCATTTTTTTTTAAAGAGAGGGGCCACAGGGGTAGAGTAAAGGGCCAACAGACAAGTAAGTGGTAGTTCAGCAGGAAAGGACACGAGAGATACGGCTCTCCAAGCATCAGAAATTCGGCCCGAATCCAGGCAAGAAAACGTGCAGGCTGAAAGCAGCCAAACTGCGCCGCTTCGCCAATCACCTGCCCAAGGTAAAGCACTCACAGTAGATGTTAACGGTGAAAACATGCTCGTGGAGTTCAGAAATTGGCGGCCGCCAGGCAAACAATGTCCCGAAACAAAATGGCGGCCGTCAGGCAGGCAGACCTAATGACAAAATGGCGGCTGCAGCAAGAATCGGCAGCCACAGAGCCCATCAGCCGCTCCGGTCATAACGGTGCTAGGTCAGTTTGAAAATGGCGCAAAAGCAGAAAGCGCTCCTAGCGCCGCGAAGCTCGCCCCAACCTCGGAGTATGCCACAGACAGTTGAGCAGCAACTCCGGAGCCGCCTATGGTATTTGGAGCTGAGGCGACTGCAGTTTTGCCGGCTCACCAGTAAACTAGCACGTCGCCGGCGGCTGACAGTTCACGGATCTGCCCAGCTGGGTCGGAATCCGGATGGCTGAAATAATCAAGACAAAGCGAAGCGGAACGGCCTGGAGCCCCAAGCTCGTTACTGCTCGCTAGCAGCACCAGAATATCCCTCATAGCAGCTCCGAGCTAAACTAAACTACTTAGAAATTAAAATACCAGAACTAAAGGTAAAATAAAGAAAGGGAGATCTAAGTAACACAGAATATTTTCCTCACTAGCAGAGCACTCAGAAAAGACAGTTCTCTCAGCAACTGAGTGAGAAAGACTGAAGCCAACGTAACAGAGTGGGTGTGGCCAGACAAAATTATAAGGAGATCTGCACTCAGTACTTCACAGCAACTAAGGAGAGTCAACCTGTCCATGGCTTGGAGGAGCAGTGCAATGGAAAACTGTCCAGACTATTCTAATATTAGCTTAAACAAACAGCTTATGTTACTACTGAAGACTTGGGCTTGAAAATTAAAAAGAATAAAGCAATTAAGAAGGGAAAACCAAACGGGAAAATCTGCCTGGAGTTAAAAATTAAAAAAAAATCAATTGGATTTTAGTAATTTGAAGAATTTGAGGCAAGAAAACCTGAAGAATAAAAAATCAGAATTAGCCTGACAGCAAGATATGACCTGGAAAACAAGGAAGTTGTAGTTGAACAGCTGAAACAAATAGTTGTGCCTATTACAGAGAAAATAAAGCATTATGATAAATGAATAATGCAGTTTCAACAAAATTCCCAATTTTGAGTGAATTAGCATCATTTCTATAATACCCTTGAAAGTGGACATGGTGCTACCACAAATCAGGGTGGATAAAAATCAATGATTTTTTAAAAAAATAATCAGATTTTTTAATTCAAATCAGATTTTTTTTAATTTAAATCGGATTTTTTTAAATAAAATGCTTTTTGAGGAAAATATATTACCATCCAAAGGTTATTCCATCATGAAATAAAGATTAGTTTTTTAATTATGTAGAATAAGGCTGTATATGTTTAATTTTTTTGGTAAATAAATTCCATTAATCCATTCACAATGTCATGCTCTTCCAGAGGTTTTTGTAAGATTATTGGGCAGTTTCTCTGCCTACAAGATATTATCACAGATGCTTGGTTTACTTTTGCAGTTCTCAAAACTGAATTTGACTCAGCAGAGATCACATGCCTCTTCTTCACAGCAAAAATGCTATAACATGAACAGAGTTGAGAAAAAGACCTTAATCCTATTGTCCTACAAACCTATGAATACAGAATCAACCCCTTCAGTGCTAAGTTTCAAGAAGTTCAGTGAATAGAATAGAAACAATATTTTTCTGATTGTTTGGAGTGGAATAGTTCTGCACAAGAAGAAAGTGAAACTAAGTATGAGGAGGAAGGGGCAAGCAGACAAGCAGTACAAAATGAAAATGAAACTTTCTGAGCACAATACTGCACAGCCACAGACAGACAAGTCTTTGGATCTTTTTGTGTGTATGACCTGAGGTTTATCACATTCTTTCCTTGGAGGAAAAAACCTATAATGGCAATAGGCCATAAAAGAGATCCAGTTTGGCAATATTTTAATGAAGTTCCTTTACTTATTGGTAAGGCAGGCATGCGTGCAAACTGCAAACACTGCAACAAAGAAATGCAAGGCCTGGTGGCCCGAATGAGGCAGTATCATGAGAAGTGCTGTGATGAAGATGACCAAAGAAACACATTTGAACAGGCAGGATCTTCAGGTTGGTAAACATTTTTATTGAATCATATTTCTAAAGACTGCCTTGAACTGTCATGTTTGAGCAAAATTATATTTCTTATTATTACTGCATGTTACTGTCATTTGGTACAGTTATGAAGAAAAGCAAATATTCCTTTGGGCAGTGCTGTGTACAATAAGCAGAAATTGTATAAACAATAAAATAACAGCATTGACTTTTTTGTTTAGGGGAATTCATGGATTCTGGAAACTATCCACCTTCAAGATCACCATCCTCCTGTTCTACAGTTTCAGAGTTATCCATTCAGGATAGTGCTTCATTACCATCATCATCATCAGACACCCACAGCCACATATCACTATCACCTAAAAGAAAGAAAAAAACCCTTCCCTCCTGGAACCACCATAAATAAGTTTCTGATAAAAACTAGCAGATTAGAAAAAGAGCTAATTGATGAAAAAATTGCCCAGTTTGTTTATGCAATGAACTCTTCTTTCCGTCTGACTGAGAACCCACATTTCATTAATATGGTTTAGTCACTGAGACCAGGATACAGTCCACCCAGCAGAGCAGATGTTGCAGGGAAACTGCTGGATAAAGTATATGACAGAGAAATGGAGCAATGTGCAACAGCTCTGGAGGGTAGAATTGTTAACCTAAGTATTGATGGGTGGAGTAATGTCCACAATGATCCTATTGTATGTGCTCGTATAACAACAGAAGAAGGGAAAGTCTTCCTTGCACAAACAATTGATACGTCAGGAAAGGGGCGTTGGTCCTACCTGAGACGCACCTTCTCGTTGGGTGGAGACAGCAGCCAGGATGGGGTTTGGTCATCTGCTAAGCTGATAGACTGAGCCCGTCAAAGTTGTTAAGTCCCGCCCTTGTTACTGGGCAGACCCAGCTTTTGGTGAAGACAAGAAGACAGGCTCGGCGTGTGGGACACCCGACCAGAAAGGAGGAAGTGGACAGGAGAGCGAGAAAGAGAGACCAGACTGGTCAAGGGAGGGTCTGGCTGCTGTCTCCACCCAACGAGAAGGTGCGTCTCAGGTAGGACCAACGCCCCTTCTCCATTGGGGGTGGAGACAGCAGCCAGGATGGGACATACCAAAGATTCACGTCCCTACTATCGGGCGGGACCAGGCTGGTCCGAAGTACCCTCCCCCGACACGACCCACTGTAACACCCTACGACCAAAGGCGGCATCTGCCGACGCAAACTTGTCCAGTTTATAGTGTAGGATGAATGGAGTCCATATAGCCGCCCTGCAGATCTCAAGTAATGAGGCCTGAGTGGCCCAGGCCGCAGAAGTCGCTGCGCTGCGGGTAGAATGTGCCGTCAGACGAGGTCTCGGAAGGGAGGGTAGTTCGTAGGCCTTGGCGATCGTCTGGCGGATCCAACGCCCGATGGTTGTCGACGACCTTACCGCCCAAGGAGACCGGTAAGAAAGAAACAAAGAGTGATTCAGTCCAGCGGAAGGCCGCCGTTCGCTTAATGTAGATTCGTAGTACCCGCCGGACATCTAGAGAGTGCCACCGCTGCTCAAGCCTGTGGGATGGGCGAGGGCAGAAGTTGGGCAGAACAAGCTCCTGCATGCGGTGAAAGGTGTTATTAACCTTCGGCACAAAGGTTGGGTCCAGACGGAGAACAACACGGTCCGCATGGAACACACAGAGGTCCTCCCGGATGGAAAGGGCTGCCATCTCCAAAATGCGACGGGCCGAAGTAATTGCTACCAAAAAGGCAACTTTGCACATTAAAAGCCGAAGACTGATTGACCGCAAAGGTTCGTATGGAGTAGTCGTGAGAGAGTTAAGGACAACGGAGAGGTCCCAAGTCGGGTATCTGTGTATAACAGGAGGTCGGAGATTTGTAGCACCTTGCAGGAAACGGTGAATCAAAGGGTGCTGGGCCAGAGAGGAGAGCGATCCAAAGGACAGAATTGATGAGATTGCCACCACCTGCCATCGCAATGTATTGGGTGAAAGCCCCTTGGCAAGGCCCTCCTGTAAGAAAACTAGAATATTGATGATCAAGGCTCGAAGAGGTGGAACCCCGTTGCGCTGACACCATGCGCAAAAGGCCCGCCAGGTGGCTGAGTAAATACGGTCCGTAGACGGTCTTCTGGAGGACTGAATAGTATGAATCACATCTGTAGGAATGTTGACCTCCCCTAGGACACACCACTCAACCGCCAAGCGGTCAGACGCAGCCACTGCAAGTCCGGGTATTTCACGGCCCCCTGAGTCAGTGCGTCCTCCGGTTGAGGAAGCTGCCAAGATGGGGCTATTGACAGAGACACCAGGTCCGCAAACCAGGGTCTGCGTGGCCAATGCGGGGCCACAAGTATAATCTCTGCCCGTTCCAGCAACAATTTGCGGATCACCCAGGGAATCAGAGAGACCGGAGGGAAGGCATATAGAAGCCCCGGGGGCCACGGGGAGCGGAGGGCGTCGATGGCCTCTGCATGGTGCGACGGGTACCGCGAGATGAAGCGCGGCAGTTGAGCATTGTCCGCTGTAACAAAAATGTCGATCACCGGAGTCCCAAAACGTGTTGTGATTTGACGAAAAATGGACGGGTGGAGACGCCATTCCGCATGGTCTAACCGCTGACGGCTTAGCCAGTCCGCTTGAAGATTGGTGACGCCGGCAATGTGTTCCGCACGTAACGAGGCGAGGTGAAGTTCCGACCAGAGGCCCAATCGTAACGCCTCCGACATCAGGGAGAGGGACCGTGTACCCCCTTGTCAATTTACATGGGCCTTCGCTGTGACATTGTCCGTCAGGACCAAGACATGGGAAGTGGTTACAAGGTGATGGAAGGCTCGAAGTGCCAGGAAGATCACCCGCAGTTCCAGCCAGTTGATGGGGCGACGTGATTCGGCACTGGTCCAGATGCCCTGAGCGACTTGGCCCAGACAATGAGCTCCCCAGCCTTGGAGGCTGGCGTCCATCATCACCACTATTCTCTGTGGGTCAAAAAAGAAACAACCTCGAGAAAGAGCCGGAGACCGCCACCATCTCAACGACCTGACTACTTTCCTGGGGACAGGAATGGCTACGCGGGAAGTGCCCCTGCCCGCCTTCTGTAAGGGCAAAAGGAACCACTGAAGTTCCCGTGAGTGCAGCTGGGCCCAGGGAACAATGGAGATGGCGGATATCATTTTCCCCAGGAGCCGTGACAGAACAAGGGGAGACACCGTCTGAGACCGTTCAACTAAAGAAACTAGGGATCTCAAACTATCCTGTCGCTCACGCGATAGGTAGACCCGTCCCGCCACCGAATCAATTAGAGCCCCCAGATGGAGTAAACGAGTAGAAGTGACCAGGTGGCTCTTCTCTAAATTAATGGAGAAGCCATGAGCAGCCAGAGTCTGGAGCGTCAATTGTAGGTCAGAGGAAGCCTGCTGCTGGGAGGAGGACAAAATTAAAATATCGTCTAAATAGCATAATAGACGAACAGATTTAGACCTTGGTAAAGGTACGAGGGGCCGACGAAAGGCCAAAGGGTAAAGCCCGATATTGGTAATGGCGCCCCCCCGTAGCAGAACCTAAGGAACCTCCTATGGGATGGGAGGATGGGGATATGTAGATAGACCTCAGTGAGGTCTATAGAAGAGAGGAGATCACCCCTCCTAACGCCGTCAAGGATGGATTTCAACGACTGCATCTTAAACTTACGGTACACGACATACCGATTAAGAAGTTTAAGGTCCAGAATAGGTCTCCACCCCCCCCCCCCGAGGACTTTGGAACAAGAAAAACACGGGAGTAAAAACCCATGCCTTGCTCAATCTCGGGCACAGGTTGAATGGCCCGGATTGAAAGCAGATGCTGAACCGCCGAGTCCATAAGGGACCGTTTTTGGATGTCATTCAAAAGCGGGCAGCGAACAAAAAACCTCGGGGGGGGAGAGAAATTCAATGGCCAAATCGGATCAAAGGGTGGCCAGAACCCATTGGTCCGAAGTGGAACCTTCCCAAATAGGGGTGAAAAGGGCCAATCTGCCCCCAATGGAGGACCTGGGATGCAGTTAGCAATGGGGTCTGGAGAAATGACCTCCTCCCCCTCGAAAGGGCCGTTTGGAAACAAAGGTCCTACCTCTGGGCGCCCTGTCTTGAACGACCCGCTGCCTAGCCTGGAAATCCCCTTGCGACCTAGCCGAGGAAGCAGGAAAGGAGGACCCGTCGTAGGAACGAGCTTGAGGACGGTATGAGTAAGGATGGAACATTGCATCACCCCTACGGAAGACCAGCTGAAGGACTTTCTTCTTGTCCTTGGTTTCCGTGAGAAAGGCATCGAGGGGTTCCCCGAAGAGCTTAGACCCAGAAAAGGGGAGTGAAGCCAGGCGCCACTTGTGCCTGGCATCCGCTTGCCAGTAGCGAAGCCAGACTAAACGCCGTGCAGTAACAGAAGAGGCGAGGGACTTGGCCGCAAAGTGGGCGGCATTAAGGGAGGCGTCCGCTGAGAACTGAGTGGCGGCAATGATCTTATTCAGTTCCTGTCTGACACGGACATCCTCAGAGGCCAAGGTCTCTTGCAAATGGCGAAGCCATAGAAGAGTCGTCCGGTTAAAAAACGACGCAGTTGATGCCGCACGGATGGCCCAGGCGACCCCTTGATGCGCCCGTTGTAAGACCTGCTCCGCCCGACGCTCCTCAGGACGAAGGCCTTCGTCTGAAGTGCCAGGAACTGGTACATGTGGCAAGAGGGTAGCAACCGGAGCATCGACTGATGGAACTTGAAGCAGGTCAGCTAGGTCCGGAGCCACGCAGTAGTTCCGTTGGTCCGTAGAGGAAAGCGTTGGGACAGAGGCAGGGGAGGACCACTGCTTCCGGATGACATTGAGAAACAAAGGGGGGGTAGGGATTATGTC
The DNA here is from genome assembly GCA_022577455.1 of Arizona elegans. Taxonomy (NCBI): domain Eukaryota; kingdom Metazoa; phylum Chordata; class Lepidosauria; order Squamata; family Colubridae; genus Arizona; species Arizona elegans. The sequence continues at coordinate 53,237,903 of JAKOOJ010000009.1, forward strand.
TATAGGCCTGGGTGGTTCGGCAAAAAGCGAATTCACAGCCCCTTGAGAAGTCGAAGGGGCAGGCTGCGCAGAAGGTGGGGATCCCAGCTGAGCCGTGAGGACAGCCTTGTGTAATAGAGATTTGAACAAAGCCTGAGGAAAAAGGCCCGTAAAGGCAGGCTGGTCTGGAGGGAGGCCTTCATCCTCAGAAAGGTCCAAATCCTGCGAAACCTCCTCAGCCAGTGAAGAGGCATGGCTCGAGACGGAGGCAATGGGAAAATCCGGAGTATCTATGGAAAGCACATCATCTTGAGAGACATCCACCCGAGGGGCAGAGAAGCCAGAACAGAGAAAAGCAGCTCTACTAACATGCCCAACTTGGGATGCTAAAGATTGTTATACCACTGTGGCAATCCATTGATGAATTTGAGCAGGTGAAACGTAATCTAGTTGTTGTGCCACACCAGCTTCGGATACGGGTGGGGGAGGTGCTGAAACTGACCCAGAGGAAGCCTGCAACCCAGATGGAGGAGTGTCAGGATTCGTTGCCGGATCAGGATCTGACACCACGGCACCCCACAAAGCAGCGGGTTGAATCACAGCAGGGCAGTCCTGGAGGGAAATTTGATCGACTTGGACTGCAGGGTTAGCTGCTGATGAAGTCTGAGGAGCAACCCTAGGCATCTCCTTGGCTAATTGCTGGTGGCAGCTGGCCTTGGCACATAGTTTCTGAAGTACCTTGTCCCGGCGAACTTCGGCACGGGAAGGGCGAGAGTGGGAAGAGGATTTATGATGAGCCTGGAATGGGATCCAGAGGATACCTCCTTACTAGAAGAAGAGGAGGCCCCTAAAGGTGGAATATCCTCCGAGCGCCCCGCTTTACGACAATGCTTTGATTTATGAGAAGCCTTGGGCATGATGAAGCAGTGGCACTGATAGGCAAAAATAATCTCAATACGCTTAGTAAGTAGCCTAGAATGCACAGGTGAAACCTGGAGGCCCCAAGCAATAGTGCCTTCTTAAATGCGATAGGGCTGTAAACTGGAAACAAGCCAAATTAGTCAATGATGGGAGCGCAACCAAGCTCCACGTGAGAGGATAGGTACAGAGCCGAACCTATCCAGTTATGCCCTTTATCAGCAACAATTAATCGCAAATGAAGGGGGGGGGCGCGAAGCTCCACCAACAATAATCACCAAGGTGAAAGGTAGCTGTGTTTCCAATAGCAGGGGGGCGTGAAAAACCCCACCGAGCCGTCTAAATTGCTGCTGACAGCTCCCCTAAGGCTACAACATGCGGCACGGCAGAGCGCTGACAGGAAATTCAAATGAGAGCCGACAAGCGGCTAGTCAGATTTCACACCCAAATTCCTCTTCGGGCAACGCCGCAGCCGAGAGGAGAAGTTAAAACGCTGCCACGTCCCCGAAGTGCAGCCAGAATGCACGCTTTACCAATAATAGATGGGGGCGCAAGGCTCCACGAAACGGCTCCAAAATTTAAATATAGAAAGGGACGCCGAAAAACAAACTGAGAGAAACGGCTGTGAGAAATGGCTGCCGGGGAATAATCAGGGGAGCGCGAAAACTCCACAACTGTCAATCTGCCTTTGAATTCAGCAGAAACGGGAGCGAAAAACTCCACCAATCCACAAAGGAGCACGGTAAGAAATAAAGGGGAAAGGAAAACCCAGGAAGGGCAACAGCCCCCCCCACCCCGGCTAACAGCCAGATGGTTACAGGGGAAAACCTTACTGTGAACTAGGAGGCAAGCAGGTCCAGTAACGATCCAGAGTCAAACCAAGAAATTCTACTACAGACTAAGCCAAATCGAGATCCAAAGAAATTCCAGTAACAATCCAGGTCAAAACCAACAAAGCCACAATAAAGGACAAGTAGGAAAAATAGAAAGGCAAGAGCAACAGTCCCACACGCCTGTCTAGGCTGACAGACTGAGCCAAAAGCTGGGTCTGCCCAGTAACAAGGGCGGGACTTAACAACTTTGATGGGCTCAGTCTATCGGCTTAGCAGATGACCAAACCAGGAAGAGAATACAAAGCTAATAACATATGGTTGCAGTGCTCATTTGCTGCACCTCTTAGCCAAAGACTTAAGTGTTCCAGAAATAAAGACTAATGTTGTTGAAATTGCTAAATACTTCCGTAACAATCATTTTGCTGCAGCAGCTCTGAAAAGGATGGGTGGAACCAAGCTAATGCTCCCACAAAATATTAGATGGAACTCTGTGGTGGACTGTTTTGAGCAGTATATCAAGAACTAGCCTATTCTGATGACAGTTTGTGAAGAAAATCGAGATAAAATAGATGGCACTGTCACAGCCAAAATCCTCAACATTGGGCTTAAGAGAAATGTTGAACATATGCTGAGCATCCTGAAACCCATCTCTGAAGCTTTAAACAAAATACAGAAAAATAGCTGTTTTATTGCTGATGCTGTTGAAATTTGGAACTGAGTGAACACTTAAAAATAGAACTACACATGGACAGAATTAAATTACAAACATTAAAAAAATGAATGGGACAAGTATTGTCTCCAGCTCATTTTTTGGCAAATATTGTCAATATCCATTATCAGAGTCAAAACTTAAGAGCTGAGGAAGAGGAGTTACCTATGACATGGGTATCCAGCAATCATCCATCTACAATGCCAACTATAATAAACTTCAAAGCTAAGGGGGAACCATTCAAGAAATATATGTTTGCTGAAGATATTTTAAAGAAAGTCACACCAGTGATCTGGTGGAAGTCACTTAAGCACTTGGATTTAGAGACTGTTTCACTTTTAACAGTAGTGGCTTCTTCTGCAGGCGTTGAAAGAATATTCTCTTCCTTTGGACTCATTCATTCTAAATTGAGAAATGTTTGGAACCCGATAAAGCAGGAAAGCTTGTTTTTCTTTTTTTTTTTAATTAAATTTTTATTAGAGTATAAATATTAAAAAAACATAACATGACATACACACAACAAACATTTATACAACATATAAACAAAAAGAAATTATGTTTCCTTCTTAGGCATTGTTTCAAAGTGATATTCTGCTTGTTACATATTTTTTCCCCTCTCCTTAGTCTAATGACATTTTCTATACCGGTAATATTTCCCCTCTAGATTTTTTGTTTATTTCTAATTTTTAACCAATTATAACATTTATTCCATATTTTGTAGTAGTCTGAATTCTTCTCTTTCTTGTATTTCTTTGGTTAACCTGTCCATTTCAGCACATTCTAGAATTTTTTCTATTAAATCTGTTTCATTTGGCGTTTTTTCTTGTTTCCAATTTTTTGCATATATTATTCTTGCAGCTGTTAGTATGTGAATTGTGAGACATTTAATATCTTTAGGGTATGATTTATTAAAAATTCCTCCTTTAAGGAGCTCCAGCCCCGTGACTCCGTATAGCCGCTAGAACAGCGAAAATCAGCTGTCTAGTGGCTTAAAAACTCTCCCCCAGGGAAAAAGGGGGAGAGAAGAGCAGAAGGGTCTGGGTAGAGCTCCCCTAGACCCCCAGGCTTTTTTTTTTTAAGCCTGGGGTTTGCAGGGTGAGAGCTCCCTGAAAGCCCTTTACAGCTCCGGAGCCGGGACGACTCTGCTTAAAAATAAGCAGACCGAAGCGTCACGACCACACCAGCAAAGCAATTTTGGATTTTGGATGCTGGCAGAGTTAATCCAGGAGACTAAAAATGTAAGTATTGTATGTTAACTCCGTTTAAAAAGGGAAAGATGGTGCCTTAGGGCGTGAAAAGGAGCGTTGGTGCTACCTGATACGTTCCTTCTTGTTGAGTGAAGACAGCAGCCAGCGTGGGTAGTGCCCATCCAATCAGCTTGAAGGACTGAGTCTGCCAATTATTCTTAGTCCCGCCCTTGTTGCCGGGCAGGCCAGCTTTGGCGAAGACTTGAAGACAGACTCGGCGTGTGGGAGAAGGAGAAAACCTCAGGAGATAGGACAGGAAACAAGCAAGGTCCAGCCCGAGAAGGGAGGGTCTGGCTGCTGTCTCCACTCAACGAGAAGGAACGTATCAGGTAGGACCAACGCTCCTTCTCCATTGAGAGTGGAGACAGCAGCCAGCGTGGGACGTACCCACGTTCACTGTCCCGGAGTCAGGGGGGGATCCTGCTGGACTGCAGCAACCTCTCCGGCAACAACCCTTTGAAGAACATGGCGTCCAAATGCAGCCTCCGCCGATGCAAACTGGTCGACCTTGTAGTGTCGAATAAAGGGTCCAGGTGAAGACCACGTAGCCGCCCTACAAATTTCCAGCAAGGGGGCCTGCGTCGCCCATGCAGCCGTCATAGCCGCACTGCGGGTGGAGTGAGCCGTCAATCTCGAGGGTCGTGGAAGAGAACGAAAATCGTAGGCCGCAGCAATAGTTTGCCTAATCCAACGACCGATGGTAGAAGACGAGACTTTACAACCCTGGTTGGTAGGCAGGAAAGAGACAAAAAGAGACTCTGATCGGCGGAAGGAAGCCGTCCTTTTCAAGTAGATCCGCAACGCCCGCCTGACGTCAAGGGTATGCCAACACTGTTCACGTGCATGAGAAGGCCGAGGGCAGAAATCAGGTAGGATAATTTCTTGCGAACGGTGGAATACAGAATTAATCTTTGGCACAAAGGTAGGGTCCAAACGGAGGACCACACGATCCGAGTGGAAACACAAAGGTCCGGGCGAGTAGACAAGGCAGTGATCTCCGAGATGCGGCGGGCCGAGGTTATGGCCACCAAGAAGGCCACCTTGCAAGTGAGAAGTCTTAGACTGGTGGTCCTGATCGGCTCGTATGGAGGGCCCGTAAGAGATTGTAAGACCAATGGAAGGTCCCAGGTCGGATATCGATGCAACACGGGAGGGCACAAGTTCTTGGCACCCCGGAGAAAACGTCGGATTAGGGGATGTTGAGCCAGGGACGACAAGGAGCCGCAGGTAAGCACAGAAGATAATGCTGCAATTTGCCAGCGAAGAGTGTTAGAAGAAAGGCCTTGAACCAAGCCCTTTTGCAAAAACATAAGGATATGCACAATGGAAGGATGAAGCGGCGTCACGTTGACCTGATCACACCAGGAACAGAAGGCTTGCCAGGTGGCCGAATAAATGCGGTCAGTAGAAGGACATCGGGAGGATTGTAATGTGTGAATGACGTCCGCTGGAATGTGTACCGCCCTCAAGTTGCCCCGCTCAACCTCCAAGCGGTCAGGGTGAGCCAGGCCGGATCTGGGTGCGTGAGAGCGCCCTGCGAGAGAAGAGTGTCCTCGAGAGGTAATCGCCACGATGGGGTCACCGATAGGGACACGAGGTCCGCAAACCAGGGTCTCCGAGGCCAATGAGGAGCCACAAGGATCACTTCTGCTCGCTCGGATAGAATTTTGCGGACGACCCTGGGGATGAGAGATGTCGGGGGAAAGGTGTACAGGAGGCCCGATGGCCATGCAGTCCGAAGAGCGTCGACGCCCGCTGCACAAGGGTGCGGGTATCGAGAGAAGAATTGCGGAAGCTGGGCGTTCTCGTGAGTCGCGAAGAGGTCGATTACTGGAAGGCCGAAGCGAAGACACAGGTCCCGGAAGACGCGCGGGTGGAGGCGCCACTCTGCATTGTCGATCCGCCGGCGACTCAGCCAATCTGCCTGAATGTTCTGTACCCCCGATATGTGCTCCGCTCGTAGAGAACAAAGGTGGCGTTCCAACCAGAGACCCAACGCCATTGCCATCGCCAGAAGGGACCTCGATCTGGTGCCCCCCAATCTGTTCAGATGCGCCTTGGCGGCGACGTTGTCCGTGAGGATGAGGACGTGGGTCCCGAAGATCAGATGGCGAAACGACTTCAGAGCAAGGAAGACTGCCTGTAGCTCTAGCCAATTGATGGGACGACGAGAATCTGATGGCATCCAAGTCCCTTGAGCCAGCTGGCCTTGGCAATGGGCTCCCCAGCCCAGGAGGCTGGCGTCTTGTCGTCACCACCACCCATAGGGGTTCGAGGAAGAAGCAACCGGCAGCGAGAGCAGGGGAACGCCACCACCTGAGAGAGCGGCGCACCACAGGAGGAAGCGGAATCGGTTTCGATGAAGTGCCTCTTCCCGCCTTCTGCAATGGCAAGAGAAACCATTGGAGTTCCCTGACATGTAATTGAGCCCAGGGAACTATGGCTATTGCAGATATCATCTTACCTAACAACTGGGACAAGAGATAGGGAGAGACAACCCGACACCTTTCAACTTGAGCGACCAACCACCTCAGGCTATTCTGCCTATCGGGGGAGAGGAAAACCTGGCCCTGAAGAGTGTCAATCAGGGCACCCAAATGTACAATGCGAGTGGAGGGATTGAGGTGGCTCTTTTCAGATTAATGGAAAAACCATGGGCCGCCAACGTCTCCACTGTTAGACGTACGTCTAAGGCCGCCTGCTGAGGAGAGGGGGACAAAAGCAGAATATCATCTAAATAACACAAAAGGCGAACTGAACGAAGACGGAGACAAGCCGCCAGGGCAGCCAGCACCTTTGTAAAGGTGCGGGGGGCGGACGAGAGGCCAAATGGTACAGCCCTATACTGGAAGTGTAATCCGCCATAACAAAACCGCAAATATCGTCTGTGGGAAGGAAGGATAGGGATGTGGAGATAGGCCTCGGTAAGGTCAATGGAAGAGAGGAGATCGCCCCTCCGAACACCGTCAAGAATGGTCCTTAAGGATTGCATTTTAAATTTACGATATACGACGTACTGGTTCAAACGTTTCAGGTCCAGAATAGGATGCCACCCCCCCCCCCCGAAGATTTGGGGACTAGGAACACCCGTGAATAAAAACCTGAACCCTCCTGGCCAGGGGGAACAGGTTGAATAGCCTTGATAGTCAGAAGATGCTGAACCGATGAGTCCATAAGGGACCGCTTTCTGGGATTACGAGAAATCGGATAGCAGACAAAGGTGTTGTGGGGGGGCAACAAATTCGATAGCCAAACCAGATCTTAAGGTGGCAAGGACCCACTGATCTGAGGTGGACTCCTCCCAAATGGCGGCAAAAAGGCCCAATCTACCGCCAATGGGAGGGTTTGGAATACTCAGTGACGGCGACGGGCGAAACGACCTCCTCCCCCTCGAAAGGGCCGCTTAGAGACAAATGGGTGTCCCCTGACCGACCTATCCTGCGAGCCCCGGGGCCTAGCCAAGGAACCCTCACGCCTATAGAAAGAGGAGAATGCAGAGGAGGAACCCCCCCCATCAGCACCTCGAGCCGGAGGACGAGGCGGGTAAGGAGAAAAACGGGGCTCTCCTCTACGGTGGATAGCAGCCAACACTTTCTTTTTATCCCTAGTTTCCGTAAGGAAGGGGTCTAGGGCCTCCCCAAACAACTTAGATCCATGAAACGGGACCGACGCCAAGCACCATTTGTGCCTGGCATCCGCCTGCCAATGGCGAAGCCAGACCAAGTGACGAGCCGTGACAGAAGAAGCCAATGACTTCGAAGCAAATCTGGCAGCGTTCAGAGTAGAGTCGGCGGAAAATTGTACAGCCGCGACAATTTTGTTTAAGTCCTGCCGAATTCGGGAGTCGCCAGGGGGCAATTTTTCTTGTAACTATGGCAGCCAGAGCAAGGTGGTCCGGTTGAAGAAGGAGGCGGTGGTGGCCGCCCTAATTGCCCAGGCAGAGCTTTGGAAGACTCTTTGGAGCACGAGTTCAGAACGATGCTCCTCAGGACGGAGACCCTCGACAGGTTCACCAGGAATATTAACGTTAGGAAGCAGAGCCGTAACAGGAGCGTCAATAGAAGGCATCTGAAGAAGAGCGTCGAGGTCCGAGGAGACAGGAAAATTCTTCCTGTCATTGGATGAGAGGAGAGGAGCTGAGGCAGGAGACTCCCACTGGCGTTTTAGCACGTCCAAGAATAGAGGAGGAGTAGGTTTATTATTTATTATTGTTTATTGGTTCGATTTATATGCTGCCCTTCTCCGGAGACTCAGGGCGGCTTACAATGTGTTAAGCAATAGCCTTCATACTTTTGTATATACCTGCTTAGTAGGGCTTTTGGCCCCCCCAAGCGGTGTTCTTTTTATACAAAGTCAGCTTATTGCCCCCACAATCCGGGTCCTCATTTTACCTATCTTGGAAGGATGGAAGGCTGAGTCAACCTTGATCGAAGTATCGAAGTAATAGGCCGAGCAGGTTCCGCAAACATGGGATCCAAGGATCCTGAAGAAGACTGAGCTGGGACCGGGTCAGCAGACAGTGAAGACAAACGGGCCGTATTAATGGCCTTGAACAATAGGGACTTAAACAAGGCCTGTGGAAAGAGGCCGGTGAAAGATGGTTGGTCCGGCGGGAGGTTTTCATCCTCTGACAGGTCAGAGTCAGCGAAGTCTACATCAGCCAAGGCCGAATGATGACTGGAATGAGAACAAGTCGGAGATTCGGGACGAAGCGAACGAGCAGAATCCTGAGGTGCCCATTCCGGAGAGGCAGGAGAAGCTGACCTAACTGACCCCTGCCGACTGGAGTAAGAAGACCGGGCAGCTAAAGATTTTTGTACGGCCGCGTCAATCATTTGCTGGAGTTGAGATTGGGTGAGTTGGTACGAGATCATGTCTGAAGAAGGAGCAGCGCCAGAATCAGAAGGAGAGGGGTCCTGAAGGACCGAAGAAACTTGACCAGCCAGTTGATTTGATTAATCCAAGCCCCATAAGTTGTCCTCGGAAATGGTAACTGGACAGTCTTGAAGAGATAGCTGGTCTGGCATAGGGGATCGAGGCCCCGATGTAGGAGCTGGATCAACCGTAGCAGAAGATGCTTGAGTTTGAGGAGGAGGCAACTTGGAACTTGCCTTGTCACAAAGTTGGGATAAGAGCCTGTCCCTCCGTTTCTCCATCTTGGAGGAAGCCGACAGGCTACGTTTAGAGTGATGGTGAGAACGGGAGGAGTTAGAAGCCGAGGAAGGGACCCTAGGGGCCTCCTGAGCTGATTCTTGGGTAGCAGACAAGGCATCTGATTGGCCAGCTTCAGTGGAACCGGCCTTGCGGCCGTGTTTGGACTTGCAAGGGGCCTTAGGCATAGCAGTTGGCAACAGGCAGTCACAGCAATTCAGAAAAACAGAGGTGGGGGCGCTAGACTCCACAGATCAGAAGGGAGCGTGATAAACTCCACACAAAGGGCAGTCCAAAATTCAATAACTCACACAATGGCCACCAGTCAGTAAATGAGTCGTAGGTTGAACGCTCAGAAATTGCAGAAATGGAAGCTGTGTCAGTGCCAGGCCCCAGAGAAAACGAAGGAGACTGAAATCAGGGCGGTCGTTAAATGAGGCAGGTCACAAGTCCGGGTTGCTGCCACACAATAAACGGGGGCGCAAGACCCCACCAACTCAGATATCAATAGCGCAGATCTGGGGTGCTAACGGCCAAGGAGAGGGGGCGCGAGGCTCCGCAATTGGAACAATCAGCCACCAGCACGGCTTTTGCGAGGTAAGGTGGGGGGGGTGCGAAGCTCCACAACGGCAATCACGCAGCCGACAATCTCCAGCTCAACCAGTCACTCAGCAGGTGCAAGCAATTTGATGAAAGGGGCAGTAGTAGAAGATCGTAGCAGAAGAAGCCTCCTCAGGTATTTTTGCAGCAAACCATGCAGAAAAGAACAGCGCGGCTATCAGCGGCGGGAAAAAAGTTTGTACAAAATGGCGGGCGCCGCTAGCCGCACTCGTCGAACTCTTGTTAACTGCGATGCAACCCCACAGCCAGGAGGGGAAGAGAAGGAAGGGGAGGCTAAATCCGAGGGAAAACAGTCCTTTAACCCTCGTCTGGAACGGCTAGGAGGAGGGGAAAGGGGAAAAAATCCCCTTTTGCAACAGAGGGAAGCGGAGGGAACGGGGCCCCAAACAACTCACAAATACGAAGTCCAAAAACAGTCCAAAGTCAGCCAAAACGAGGAACCATGACATAGGGGGAATGAGCAATCCAAAGTCAAAAAAACAGTCCAAGTCAAATACCAGAAATCTATCAGAAATAATCAGAAATCCAAGAAAATAGCCAGAGACGAAGTCCCACACGCCAGTCAGAGCTGAAGGACTGAGTCAAAGCTGGCCTGCCCGGCAACAAGGGCGGGACTAAGAATAATTGGCAGACTCAGTCCTTCAAACTGATTGGATGGGCACTACCCACGCTGGCTGCTGTCTCCACTCTCAATGGAGAACGAAACTTATAAGTGAAAGTCCTTGTTAATATCAGTAACATTGTTAAAGCTATCAGGTTATTCGAGAAAAAGATTTAAAGTGGAAGTGGAATGGAAAAGACTGTGGTATTGATTTTAACTAACTTATATCCTTAATTTGCGTGGAAAATAATTGGATTTAATGACCTGATAGCCGAATTAATACAAACATAAAGAGACAATTGAAAAATGGCTGAAATTAAAGATGGATTATATGAGTCAGCAAATTTACAAGTGGTGACTGCGAAGGACTTAAAAGATTTCTTAAAATCTTTTACTGTTGAGATAAGACAGATAATTAAAAGAACTATTCAAGATTTTAAATTGGGGAATAATAATGACTTGCTGGCTGGAAAAGAGGAAGAAATTAATCAGGATAATATGACTTTGGAGGATAAAAGAGACACTGTTGGGGCTAAAATGGAGGTTATTATACTGAAAATAGAGGTTCTGGAAGAGGCTTCCATTCAATTAATTTAGAAACAGCAAGAAGTCTCTTTACTGCAGGTTGATAAATATTTTGACAAGTTTTGGCTCTACAGACAGAATCAATATTTAAGGAACGAACTGATGGATTACAAATGCAGGAAGAGTCGAAATGGAGGCTTCAATTTAAAGGAAACAACCCCAAGAAGAGAACAAATTCCCAAGACATACCAACTACAATTTCAAACCCCAAAATTTTTGAAAATAAAAGCAGGGGGAGGAGCAATGCCGAAGAAGAAAGTATTATTGGAGAAGGACTGGAAAAAATATAGAAAGAAAGAAAGACTGGTCATATTTTGGAGATTGCCTCATGATGTTAAAATATTTAATTAAAGTTGGATAACTTTTTGAATTTTATTGTAGTTTTAAAGTATTGAAGTTTAAAGGTGGATAACTTAAAATTTAATGGATAACTTTTTGAAAGTTTTGAAACTTATATTTTGGAGAATGTTCTGCTAATGTATTAAGAGATTTTAAAATGTTTAAAATAAGATTATGTTTTGTTTTTTTTACAAATGTGAAATGTGATAAGAGAATTTATAAAAGGAAGGTTGAAGTATAATTTTTAAAAGGGAAGTTAACAAGTATGAGAGAGTTTTGAATTCTGTAATAGTTAGCATATTTTAGCTTATGTTTGTTAAATGCTATATCCTGTTTTTGCTCTGGGAAGTCGGGGAGGATGGGGGAGGGGGGGTTCGGTGGGGATAAAATGATGTGTGATAATTGATTTTGTAGTGTTTGGTTGTTTGAATATAAAAAATAAAAAACTTTTGTCTTAAAAAAAAGAATTAGTCTTTATGTAGAAAATTATGATTTAAATCAAGCCTTACTGACTAGTGATTTAAATCGTGATTTAAATCAGTTTGATTCAGGGTGGATTTGATTTAAATCGAGATGATTTAAATCACAATTTAAATCATGATTTAAATGACTAGTAAAGAGGCTTGATTTAAATCAACTCGATTTAAATCATAATTTTTAAAGAGCAACTGTCATCTCTGCTACTCCTTTGACCCACTGTTGACTCACTGATAGTCCCAGTGTTGCAGAATATAATAATAATAATAATAATAATAATAATAACAACAACAACAACAACAACAACAATAATAATAATAATAATAATAATAATAATAATAATAATTTTATTTCTATACCGCCATTCTCCCGAAGGACTCAGGGCGGTGTACAGCCTATTTAAAAACACAGAACAAAACAACGATTAGAATTTAAAATCATTAAATAATTAGGCTCCAATTAAAATCCCAGAAATTTAAAAATACCCCAATTTAAAATCGTTATGTTAATAGCCCGGCCTGGCGGAACAACAGGGTCTTCAGTGTGCAGCGAAACACCCGGAGGTCGGAGATCTTACATATTTCCAGGGACAGTTCATTCCACAGGGCTGGGGCTCCCACAGAGAAGGCCCTCCCCCTGGGTGTCGCCAGCCGACATAACTTGGCCAATGGCACTCTGAGGAGACCCTCTCTGTGGGAGCGGACTGGTCGGTGGGAGGCTATTGGTGGCAGAAGTCGGTCTCGAAGGTACCCGGGTCCTATGCCATGGAGCGCTTTAAAGGTGGTAACCAACACCTTGAATCGCACCCGGAAAACCACTGGGAGCCAGTGCAGCTCGTGCAGGAGAGGTGTCACGTGGGCGCATCGAGTTGTACCCATAACCACCCGCGCGGCTGCATTCTGGACCAGTTGGAGCCTCCAAGTGCTCTTCAAGTGGAGCCCCATGTAGAGAGCATTACAATAGTCCAGCCGGGAGGTGACAAGGGTGTGAGTGACCGTGCGCAGGGCGTCCCGATCCAGAAAGGGCTGCAACTGGCGAATCAGGCGAACCTGATAAAGGCCCCCCTGGCCACGGCCGTCATATGCTCTTCTAAAGACAGCTGTGCGTCCAAGAGGACACCCAGATTGCGAGCCCTCTCTGTGGGGGGCAAAGATTCACCCCCAATAGTCAGCGATGGCACCTGCTGACTATATTGGGGCACCGGAAGCCACAGCCACTCTGTCTTGGAGGGGTTGAGTCTGAGCCTGTTCCTCCCCATCCAGGCCCACACGGCCTCCAGGCAGCGGGACATCACATTAAGGGCATCGTTGGGGTGGTCTGGGGTGGAGATGTACAGCTGAGTATCATCAGCTGTACAGCCTCATGGTACATAACTAAGCTCCATTTCATGCTGAATAAACTAAATTATTTATGTATCTTAAATAGAAAACTATCTTATTAAAGTAAATTAGATAAAAATCAAAAAAATCAGATTTAAATAAAAAAAATCTGATTTAAATCCAAAAAAATCTTATTTTTTGATTTTTTTAAAAAAATCATTGATTTTTATGCACCCTGGTTTGATTTAAATAAAATCCACCCTGCCACAAATCAAAAACCTAATAAAGAAAATACCCTGAAATTTTGGAAGAACTTGTAGGAAAACAACAAGAAGCACAATGAGAATGGCAAAGTAGATCAAGCAGGTTGAAAGCTCTGTAAAATAATGGAAGAATTTTTTTTTTAATTTGATTTATATGCCGCCCTTCTCTGGAGACTCAGGGCAGCTTACAATGCGCTAAGCAAATTCACATAACAACAGAAATGATGCAAAAACAAGCAAAGAAGGTCAAAAACTGGAAGGCCCCTGGATTTAGTTGAGCTGCATGGATTCTGGTTAAAATCACTAACAAGTTTGTATGCATGAATCAGGTTCTGGAAACACCAGAAAGAGAAAAATGGCTAACAACTAAAATAACTTTTTTGATTTTGAAACATGCAGAAAAGGGAAATAATCCTGAAAATTACAGGCCAATAACCTGTCTGCCAACAACATATAAATTACTTACAGGCATTATTGCAAACAAAATTTATGGATATCTGGAAAACAAGAATTTGCTGCTTGTAAAAGAGAAAGGGTGCTGAAAAATTCAAGAGGAACCAAAAACAAACTAATGATAAACTGATTTTGAAGAATTCAAAGATACGAACAAATTTGTTCTGGCCTGGATTGATTATAAGAAAGCATCTGATTCTGTTCCACATAGCTGAATTGAGAAATGCTTAGACATTTTGGGAATTAGCAGCAACATCCAGAAATTATGGAAGACTTCCATAAAGATGTGACAAACTATGTTGATGGCCGGTGGAGAAGAGTTTGGTGAAGTTGAAATCAAACGACGAATCTTCCAAGGTGATTCATTGTCATCTCTGTTATTTGTTCTTTTGCTGGCACCACTTACAAGTATTTTGAACAAGACAAACTGTGGCTATGAATTGGCTAAAAAGGGTTAAAAATTTCTCATTTGCTCTATATGGCTGTTTTTAAATTGAACAACAAAAACTGAATTAAGCTCATTGCTGAAAAGCACTCAGTATACCAGAAACATTGAAATGCAATTTGGCATTGACAAATGTGCAACAATTGCTGTTAAGGCAGAAAATATTGTTGAAGATGATGGATTCGAACTTGATAATGAGAGTTGATAATAGCAGTAACACCAGAAGAAGACAACAAAAGTATTTAGAGGAGTTTTGGAAGTTTCTAACCCAGGGGTGTCAAACTCGCTTTCAGGTGGCCTGAGTGCTCTGCCAGCGAAAACAGGCTCCTGAGCTCCGTTTTCAGCTGCAGCAGCCTCCTGCAAACCTCTGCCAGCAAAAATGGAGCTTATGAGGACCTCACACGGCCCTCATGAGCTCTGTTTTCGCTGGCAGAGGCACCACAGGCCGGTCCTTTGCGTTTCCAGGGCTGGCCCTATGGGCCAGATTTAAGCACCCCACAGGTCACATCTCGTCCCTGGGCCTTGAGTTTGACACCCCTGTTCTAACCTGTTGCACAACCAAGTCAAGAAAACTACTTTAACAAATACCAAAAAAAAAAAAAAAAAAAAACCTGAGTCCAGAAAAATCTGGAGATCAAAGCTGAGTGGAGGAATTATCATAAAGGCAATTAACACCTGGAGAATGCCTGTAATACAATAGTCAGCTGGAACAATTGATTGGACTCTGCTAGAATTTGATAACTTGACTGAAAGACAAGAAAACTAATGACAATGCACCATGCTCTGCATTCAAAAAACTATATTGATCGATTGTACTTGCCAAGATCTCAAGGTGGCAGAGGACTCTTACGGGTGAAATGAACTGTGGAAGAGGAAAAACATGGCTTAAATGACAACATAAAAAAAGTGAAAGCGCCTTTGCTGAAAGAGGTGAATCCTAACTTTACAAAATCCTGACTTCACAAAAAACCACCCTACTTGGAACTGCCTATACACTCAGATGCTACCTTAACAGCTCTTAGGACGTTGGTTAGGACTTGAACCATTAAGGTTTTACAGTCCCAGACTGTGAATCGAATTGAAGATTAAATCAACAAAAACAATTCGAAGAAAAAGAACTGGAAAAAATCACAAAATATTGCGACCTGGCCATCGAAACTACGTGATTATGGATGAAATGAATGTTGGACTTATCTGAACATTCATTCTATGTGCGCTGTGTGAGAGTCCAAGCAATGGGTAATTACCTCGTCTGATTGGCCAGAGACTGAGTTAAATTTCTTTGTTTGGCCACGCCTCCTCTTCCTGACTAGGCTCCAGTTTCTTTAACGATGAGATAGTCTGGAGAGGCGTAACCTAAAGAAGAATTTCATCTACTCTGATACCCTGGACACTGATGGAACCAGGGTGGGGTTGGACTCTCACGCAGCACACATAGAACGATCAGGTAAGTCCAATGTTCATTCTCCTGTGCGCTGCTTAGAGAGTCCAAGCAATGGGATATACCCAAGCTAATTATCTCCCAGGGCGGGAAACTAGCGGGTCCAGGGTCCCTTCAAGTGAAATAACCTGCTGTAGAATCCTCCTGCCAAACGCTGCCTCAGCCGAGACAAACTTATCAATTTTGTAGTTCTTGATGAAGGGCGATAGTGAAGTCCAGGTAGCTGCCCTGCAAATTTCTAGAATAGAGGCTTGTGACCCCAGCCGCCATAGTGGCAGCGCTCCTAGTTGAGTGTGCCGTAATGTATCTAGGTCGCAACCTGGTCTGATGTTCCTAGGCCAACGCTATGCACACTTTGAGCCAGCGACTTATGGTAGATGGAGTCACCTTTGAGCCCATGGAACTGGGCTGGAATGAGACAAAAAGCAATTCAGTTTTTCTGAAAGAAGCCGTTCTGCTGATATATTTACGCAGGGCTCTGCGTACATCTATGGAGTGCCACCGAGGTTCCCTGGGATGTTTGGGATTCGGACAAAAATCTGGAAGAATGACCTCCTGTGCCCTGTGAAACCATGTGTTGATTTTCGGCATGACTGTCGGATCCAGTCGAAGAATGACTCAATCTGGATAAAAGATGCACAAGTCTTTACATACAGAAACGGCCGCCAGTTCAGAAACTCATTGAGCAGATGTAATTGCGACAAAAAAGGCAACCTTGAAGGTGAGTAGCTTTAGACTGGTGGACCCTAATGGTTCGAACGGAGGTGAAGTCAGTGCCTGCAATACCAGTGAGAGATCCCAAGAGGGGTATCTGTGAACTGTTGGTGGCTGTAAGTTGGATGCTCCTTTAAAGAAGCTGCGGACCCTCGGATGTTGGGAGAGGGTCAATGTGCTGTCACAGAACAGGATAGTCAGACAGGTAATGCAGCTACCTGTCTGCGGAGAGTGTCTGTGGCTAGTCCTTTATCCAGGCCCTCCTGAAGGAAGTCGAGGATACGGGGTACCGACGCTGACATAGGAACTATTTTTTTCTTGGTGCACCAGTGGCAGAAAGAGGACCATGTAGCGTCATAAATGTGGTTCGTCAATGGATGATGAGAAGCCTGGATGGTAGAAATGACTCTTTTAGAAAAATGGTCCTTCTTTAGGATCTCCCTTTCAAGTGCCAGATGGCCAATTGGAGCCACTGGGGCTCTGGGTGTCTGATGGCCCCCTGGCAAAGGGAGATCCTGTCTGAAGGAATCCTCCAAGGTGGAGATATGGAAAGATTCACTAGGTCCGCAAACCAGACTAGTCTGGGCCAATGAGGGGCCACGAGCAGGACCTCCGCACCCTCCATCAGGATTTTCCTGATGACCTGAGGTATTAGAGGGGTCGGAGGGAAGGCATATAACAGGCCCTGTGGCCACAGACAGCGTAGAGTGTTGGTCCCTTCGGCACCTGGTGACAGCACTGGCTGTAGAACCTCGGTAGTTGTGCATTCTTTGGGCTGACAAAGAGGTCTATGTATGGTTGTCCGACTTTGGTTGACAGTTGGCGAAATAGATCTGGCTGTCGTTGCTATTTGGCCTGGTGGCCCTGCTTAGCCAGTCCATCTGGGTGTTGGAGGTCCTGGAGATGTGTTCTGCTTGCAGGAATAGCAGATGTTTATCTGCCCACAAACTCAGATCCACCACTTCGTGCATCAGTGACCTGGAGCGTGCCCCCCTGAAGGTTCACGTGCACCTTGGTTGTAACATTGTCCATCAATAGTAGGACATGGTGGCCCGACAACGGTTGTTGGAAGTGTCGGAGTGCCAGGTGTGCTGCCCTCAATTCCAGCCAGTTGATGTCGTTTAAGAGGTCCTCTGAAGTCCAGCGGCCCTGGGTTACGTGGGATTGCAGATAGGCACCCCAGACAAAGAGGCTGGCATCCATGGTCAGGATCAGATGTGATGGCTCCTTGAAGAGGCAGCCCTTCTCCGTGGCTGCTGACGTCCACCACTCTAAGGATCTGATCACCTTCTGGGGAACCCTGAGCAGTGTGTTGGTGTTGCTGAGGGCTGCTTTTTGACTCGGCAATAGGAGCCACTGAAGGGGCTGGGAATGTAGCCTTGCCCAAGGTATGATTGATAAGCAGATCATCTTCCCCAATAACTGAAAGAGGACCGCCAATGGCACTCATTGGAGGGATTTGATTTGTTTGATTTTAGAACGGCTGCTGGTCAGGCGTTCTGTGGAAAGAAATATCTCACAAGTCAGGTTGTCGATCCTTGCTCCTAAGTGGTGGATTGGCTCTTCTCCAGGTTCATAGAAAATCCGTATTCCTGTAGGGTTTGTATAGTAATTTGGAGATTCTGTCTCGCTTGTTGGGGGTAATGACGACTGACTCAATATGTCATCCAGGTAACATTGAATTCTGACGGGTTTGACCCGCAGATGAGCTGCCACCAGATCCAACAGCTCGGTGAAGGTCCTTGAGGCTGATGAAAGCCTGAAGAGCAGGGCCCTGTATTGTAAGTGGGCTACTGCATAGCAGAACCTGAGGAAGCATCAGTGAGATGATCTGATTGGAACATAGAGGTAGGCTTCCTTGAAATCTATAGATGTTAGGAGATCTCCCTGTCTGATACCTCCAAGGATGGAATACAGAGATTGCATTTTGAAGCACCTGTACTTTATGTACACATTTAGTTTCTTCAGATCCAGTATGGCCCTCCCAACTTCTTTTGAACCCAGAAGAGGATTGAATATAAATCGAAACCCTGATGTTGAAGTGGGACCAATTCTATGGCCTGAATGGACAGTAAATGCCGAATTTCGGTTTCCATCAGAGATCTCTTGGTGGCATCCCTTGACACCGTGCATTGGATAAACTGCCGTGGGGTCTCAGAACAGAACTCTAGAGTGAGTCCCAGGGTTAGTGTTTGCAGTGCCCAGGAGTCGATGGCCGTGTTCCGCCAATGGCTGGCAAACCTCTCGAGACAACTGCCAATGGGACTCACAGCGGGACAGTCACTTGGTCTGATGGGAAGGCCTGTAGCCAGTGCCCCGAAAGGGACGCCTGGCCTGTGGTTGTCTGGTATGATCCCAGAAGGACTGTCTGTCCACTGATCCATCTGCGCCCTGAGAATAGACCCCTGAGGGGACTGGGACCTGGAACCTGGGGTCTGGCACTCGAAAGGACTGTCTGCGATAGGGAAAGGAGGACCTCCTCTCCACCCTCCTGTAGACGTGAGGAAGGGCCTTCCTCTTGTCCTTCCTTCCACTAGTATGGTATCTAGGGCCTCCCCGAAGAGATTGATTGCCTCCTTTAAAAGGAGCAGAGGCTAGCTGCCATTTTGTTTTCATGTCTGCTTGCCAATAACAGACATCTGGAAATGACATTTGACGCTAGAGCCCGCGAGGCAAACTTTGCTGTGTTGAGGGTAGCATCAGTGTCGGCTGCTGCAATCAGTTTATTTATATCCTGATTCAATCAAGTGTCCTTGAGGGATGCACGAGACTGCATTTGGCGAAGCCAGATCAAAGATGTTGTAGTAAAGAAGGATGCCACCGTGGCATATCAAATTGCCCAGGCAGCTGCTTGGTGAGTCTTGCACGCAGCTATTTCCGCCCTCCTGTCCTCGGTTTTCAAGCCCTCGGCTGAATTTGCAGGATGTTGGAGGTAGCCAGATTGGCCAGAGGCACATCAACGGTTGGCAGCTTTAGTAATTCCTCAAGTTCTTGTTCCACCGTGTACATTTTCTTATCCATCCCACTAGGGGCTGGAATGGTTTCAGGTTGATTCCACTGGATGACACAAACAAAGAGTTTGGGCGATGGAATGACGTCCTTCTCTGTGACCGGCTCAATGAAAGGGAGACAAGTGGGATCTTTAGGATACGTACAGCCCTCCGACTGCCCAATAAGCACCTCCATGTTGACCGTTGTGTTTGCCTTGAACAATAGGGTTTTAAATAGATCATGGCGGAAAAGCCCAGTAGTGGTAGGTTTATCAAGCAGAACACCTTTGTCTTCAGAAAGATTAAAATCCGCCATGTCTTCCTCACTCATGAGCGATAAATTGCTATGAGGTGAGGGTAAAGGCTATCTTCCCTGTTGAGATGACTCACAGAGTGATGGATCTGTTATCTGGGTTCAACCAATGGTAATGGGGCCAGAATGCCCCTCTGGGTAAGGGCTGCATCAATACCCCGTGAGATAGATTGTGCAATTATGTCACACATTTCCTGTGATAATTCAGGCCTTTGGCCTTCCTCCGGGTGGAGCCACGCCGCAGTAGGAGTGAAGGTGGTCGAGGCATGGGAGGACCTGTGGCGAGAGGAGGACCCTTGTTTGTAATTGACTGCTCCGGCAGGTAACCCCGAAGTCCTGGGAGTGTGCAGATGCATAAAACACCTGACTGCCAGTCGCAATATCGGGATAATTCAAATTGATCCGTCTGGTGAATCTGAGGAATGAACTCCTCCAGATTAGGCCAGGTGTCCTTGTTGTCTGGAGTGGCAGCCTCCCCGCTGGTCTCAGCCCGTTTTTGGGCCTTGGCAAAGTAATTATCTTTTTGCCTTCTCTTAGCGTCCTTCTCAGAAGTTGAGGAAATGGATTGTGGCCCCGAGGCCTTAGATCTGGTGGAGGGTCCTTTAGAGTTAGATCTTCCTTTTTTGGAGGCCAGTGCCTCTGATGCCGTATGTCTGGAAGGAGAAGGAAAAGAGCCGCTAGAAATAAATCAGCTGCGCTCCACCATGTAAAGAGTAATGCATTCTGGGATGGAATAGAATCCAAGTGAAGCCTCCCTCCTTGGCCACCTCCCCCTTGACTGTGGCGCGATAAGCAGCGCTTCAATAAGCAGTACTATCTCTGGCCCTTGCTGCACTAAACTGACAAAACAGCTGTGGAGGGGGGAGGGGGCTGTGCTGAGCCAAGCCGAAACAGCTTGTTAGTGCCAATAAATGCTGCAGGGGGGGGCGTGATGAAGCGCTGAGCCAACACCACAGCTCCAATGGCGCTTACAAGGCCACAGCTCACTACAGGGAGAACACATGCGCCGATGAAGCGACATTATCTAGCCCTGGGTGCGCCAGAACCGGCACCATGGTTCCGATAACGCAAATCCGCCCGCCACACTCACATGGACCGAATCTTCGGTTGATGAATCCTCCACGTGGCTTTCTGGCCTGCAGAAAAAGGTGAGCCGCTGCAGTTAAAGAAACTGGGGCCTAGCCAGGAAGAGGAGGCATGGCCAAACAAATTTAACTCAGTCTCTGGCCAATCAGACAAGGTTATCACCCATTGCCTGGACTCTCTAAGCAGTGTACAGGAGAACATTTAACAGTGATATCCATTGTCATCGGAGCACTTGGTACCATGTCAAATTAATGCACCATGAATTTTACAATATACATCAAGAAATTGCAGCTTTGCAATAACACTAGTGGAAATGCAAAAGAACTGCGCTACTGTTCTGTCCCCGTCGCCACACACACACAAACACAGCCAGCCGAGGGTTAAGAAAGCACTTGGCATGCACACAGGTCGTTATCTCAAACTTGGCAACAATATAAGCACTGTCTGCCAAGAGCTTTACTTCAACAGATAACATAAAATTACATATGCATTGTAAATAGTCCAGCAAAACAATATCTCTTTGGCAGCTTCAGGCGTTGTTTAAGTGAATAGCCAGAGTTAGTTTTTGTTCGTCACAGAGTTTTACCAGCCACCACCCTCTCTTATATAGTCTCTGGGGTGTGGTCCAGTGACGCAGTTATAATCCCTAGCAAGCCTCCTTTTTTAATTTTTTTTTAATTTTTTATTTGATTTATATGCCGCCCTTCTCCGGAGACTCAGGGCGGCTTACAATGCGTTAAGCAATAGCCTTCATACTTTTGTATATTTTATACAAAGTCAGCTTATTGCCCCCACAAACTGGGTCCTCATTTCACCTACCTTAGAAAGGATGGAAGGCTGAGTCAACCTTGAGCCTTGGAGAGATTCGAACCAGCAGAAATTGCAGGCAGCTGTGTTAATAACAGGGTGCATTAAACCACTGTACCATCAAGGCTCATCTTAACTGCTGCAACCTTTATCACGCCTTCGTTGGCATGCATCCAGGAACGACGGCCCTCCTTCCTCGCTCTCATCAGAGACACCTGGCTCCTGGCTAATCTCCTCTTCCTCGGCCGGCACCTGAGACAGTGCCAGAGGGGAGGGGCCTGGAGATGGAGGCCTGGCTGACTTCTCTCCCTCATGTTTGGAGCCTTCTTCCTCCGATGAGATAGGCTCAGAGGGCGGGGCCACAACAGCTACTTGGAACATTGTACATCCTTGGTTGATACCTAGGATGCTGGCAGCAACCCGTATCAACCATCAGCGCCAGTCAATGATATTTGTGATACATTTTGAAATGTTCAGTTGACTAAGTTTCATGTTTAATCAATAAATGATGATGATGATGATAATGCAAATAAGAGAAGGTAATAGAAACGATCAGAAGGATGACTTCTGGAGAATATGGTGGCCTCCTGGTAGCATTCCCTTTTTGGTCTGTTACCGATTTTCCACAGATTTATACTTAAGAGTTGTTTTCTAAAACAGAAGAAGCTTCCCTGGGAAAGGGGAAGTTCTGGAAATTAACCTTTTTGGTCCCCCAGATGGCTGGATGCTCTCAGAGACATTCTTGAAAAGTCTCTGGCTGGGGGGCGGGGCAACCAAGAAGTTCACTGTGGAAGAACCAGACATTTAAAACAGACAATAAAATCTGCCACTGTTTCTTAGTTTTTTGCATATTTACATTTCGCTTTAAAAGAAGCTCCCTATGGCTGCAGCCTCCTTTTTCCTTTTTTGTTGAAATATCGTCATTTTTGAAGATTTGTGACTTTAAGATGGGGAGGAAGTTGGTATATCCAAGCCAAAATAAAGAAGTTGGAAAACACTGTGGAAACTATTTTAGAAATTTCTGGACTTAAATCTTCTAGAGGATTTTATTATCTTTAACTCTGCTGAACTTCTTTGCTTTCAAAACAAAGACTGCTTAAATGGTGTTTTGCTTTTGTTGTGAGGAGAGGGAGTTTTGCTTGCCTCTGATTGGATCAGCTGCATGGGCTATTAAACAAAGAGGCAGAGATCTAAACAACATCCCATTGTAGTGACGTTGTTTGACTACACAAGGGAACCAAAAGACTGCAGTATTACCAATTCTTACTACCTTTCCATTTACATTATCTTACATACTAAACTCATTAGATTTAATGTAAAAATTTATAAATTCAAAAATTTAAATTTTAGTTATATAAATATGGCCACACACAACATGACTGAAGAAGACTGAAAGAAGAATACCAGGAAATGCAGAATCTCTAAGATCTTTTTTAGATGAATATACAGCTAAAACACACAACTAATTCAGACAATGGGAACAAAACCTGATATACTTTCAAAGGAACTTCATGAGGAGATACAGCACTTGACTAGCGATTTAAACAGATAAAGGATAGAGTGGATCTGATGAGCATAAATTGGAGAAGAAAGATGTCCAGTACCAAGTTGATTTGGATGAAAGGGCTCTTTTGGAATTATAGCTTAAGCATTTCCTATTAAGATTTCCTGAACTGTTTTAGATCAAAGATGATTAAAGCCTTGGCCCGGTTAATTAATTGGGAAAAAAGACCCTCAACCTTGAAATAGACAAAATTTATAAAGTAAATTCCAGATTTGCTACAATGAGAAAACTACCAAGGGATGTCTTAGTCCATTTTGTAAAAAGAATAATGAGACATCATTTTGGATTGCCTCTTTAAACTAAGAATGGAAAATGTGGATATAATTGTTTTGAAAGTAATCCCTGTCAGAATTTTGAGAAAAGGAAAACTTATTCCTTCCTTACTGATATCCTGAAAAGAAAAATTCCCTTCTACTGGAACAAATTCGAAAGAGTGATATTCACTTATCAAGACCAAAGATCCAGACTGAATTCTATAGAAAACGCCAAGGGCGTATTGGTCAAATATAATCTAATTATCCAGCTGAAGAAATGGATACCAAGAAGCAACTAGAAGTAAATCAATCTCAAAAAGTTGATACTGAAGATGTGGCTGAGATGGCCATACAGAAATTTACTATTTTATCCAAGGATGGAGATTAAGTTTATAACATAGAATATTAATGGGGAAAACACCCCATCTAAACTTTAAAAAAAAAATCGTTACTTTAGGAAACTTAATGTTGATTAACTTGTTTTCAACAAACACATATTAAGAACAAAATAAGAAG
The DNA here is from genome assembly GCA_022577455.1 of Arizona elegans. Lineage (NCBI taxonomy): Eukaryota > Metazoa > Chordata > Lepidosauria > Squamata > Colubridae > Arizona > Arizona elegans. The sequence continues at coordinate 53,261,528 of JAKOOJ010000009.1, forward strand.
TATTTAATAAACAAAAGATTAGGAGAGGAATTTATATCTGCTGGAATTGTTCTGTATATAAAATCCCAATTTAAAACCCCAAGTTACTTTTATCACATAAACATGGTAGATTTGTAGCAGTGGAAATTGAACAATGGAATAAAATCAATAGTAGTTGACTTTATGTGCCAAATGATGATAAAAGTAATTTTTTGAATATCTTATGGATATTTAATATCTTATATTTTATAATATCTTATCAATTACTATCCTTATATTAAGAAAATAGGCTATTTTGGTGGATTGGAATGGAGTCACTTCCCCGGTTTGGATAGAACATCTGACAAAGGGTTTAAATCCTTCCAGGGTAAATGACCAAAGACTTTCTTTTTTAAAAAATGATGGCTAATTTAGCACTATTAGATTCGTGTAGGCAAAGAAATGGCTTTGAATCGTGTTTGGAGCCGATTCAAATAGAATCCCCTCTCCGCTTGAGGTGGGAATGAACATTGTCTTACCTGAATGTTCCTTTTCAGGGCACTGCGACTGCAGTCCATAGCTGGGTTTCTTCCTCATCACTTTACTTTGACTGGGTGACATTTTAATTAGTATCTCTCTTCGTGCCGTGGCCATGCCTCTCACTCCCATAATGCACCAGTCTTTGAACGAAGGCGCGACCACCTAAAGTAGTAATCAGAAGAAAGGTAAACAGTAGGCGAAACAACAAGACCAGGCAAGGCCAAGTAACCTAAAGCCAAACCAAAGGAAAACACGGGGTGGGAATGGACTGCAGTCGCAGTGCCCTGAAAAGGAACATTCAGGTAAGACAATGTTCATTTTCCAGAGCACTGCTCCTGCAGTCCATAGCTGGGATATACCCAAGCTCAGACAACAAGGGCGGGAGACTGACAGCTCCCAGAGTCCTGCACCACATGAACACTTTGCAGGACTCGATGGCCAAAGGAAGCCTCAGCGGAGGCAAAGGAATCCACCCTGTAGTGTCTTATGAAAGGCGTCACTGAGGACCAAGTGGCGGCCCGACAGATGTCCAAAACTGACACCTGTATGGCCCAGGCAGCAGAAGTCGCCATGCTGCGTGTTGAGTGAGGCAAAATCCCAGAAGGAACCGGCCGAGCCTGATGACCATATGCTGTAGATATGCACACCTTAATCCATCTGCCCACGGTAGAGGGAGATACTTTTTGGCCCAGTGACCGCGGATGAAAAGAGACCAAAAGGGCTTCTGTTCTCCGGAAGGATTCAGTCCTGCGAACGCAGCGATGGAGGGCCCTGCGGACGTCAAGGGTGTGCCAATACTTCTCACGTTGGTGCTTGGGCGACGGACAGAAATCAGGAAGGATTAGTTCCTGGGCGCAATGAAAATAGGAGTTCACTTTCGGCAAAAAAGCAGGATCCAGGCGAAGAATAACAGTGTTAGTGTGGAAAATACATAAGTCTTTCCTAATTGACAAAGCTGAAAGTTCCGAGATCCTTCTGGCAGAGGTAATCGCCAGAAGGAAGGCCATCTTAAAGGACAAGTACTTGAGGGATATAGATCCCAGCGGTTTGAAGGGAGGAAGCATAAGCGCTTGAAGAACAAGGAAAAGGTCCCAGGTCGGGTACCGATGAACCGGGGGCGGACGTAGGTTCATAGCCCCATGCAAAAAACCTTTGAGTAACGGATGCAGAGACAACGAAGAGTAAGGTGGGCACCGAATGACTGTGGACACCGCAGCGGCCTGTCGGCGAAGGGTAGATGGCAACAAACCCTTGTCCAGGCCAGATTGCAAGAAACAGAGAATGTCAACAATCTGAGCCGAAGTAGGGTCCACCAGGTTGTCAGCACACCAAGTGCAGAAAGTCCGCCAGGAAGACTAGTATATACGCAATGTAGAAGGTCTTTGAGAAGCCTGTATGGTATCTATGACGGAGTCAGGGAGACGGTCCTTCCGCAGGATGACCTACTCAAACGCCATACGGCCAATTGGAGCCATCCTGGATCTGGATGGGAGACGGCCCCCTGGCGCAGAGAGGCGGCTCTGCGGTATCTCCCACGGGGGAAGGACGGACAGTGCCACGAGGTCTGCATACCATGGTCGACGAGGCCAGTTGGGAGCCACAAGCAGGAGATCTGCCCGTTCCTCCAACAACTTCCGAATCACCTGAGGGATCAGGGGGATCGGAGGAAATGCGTACAAGAGGCCGGAGGGCCAGCGGCATCTGAGCATGTTGTGAGCCTCCACCGTCGTGCACGGGTAACGAGTCACAAATCTGGGGAGTTGGGCGTTCGTCGGACTAGCGAACAAGTCCTCAGCAGGCAAGCCGAAGATGGCGGTAACCTCTTGAAAGATATCGGGATCCAGCTGCCATTCTGACTGGTCTATCAGTTGTCTGCTGAGCCAATCGGCTCGGATGTTGTCTACACCCGAGATGTGATCGGCCCTCAGGGATAGAACGTGACTCTCAGGCCAATTCAATAGCTTCTCTGCCTCCAGCATCAGGTCTCTCGATCTCGTGCCCCCCTCCTTGTTGATATGGGCCTTGGCTGTAATATTGTCCGTGAGGACGAGGATGTGACGGTCGTGTAACAGGGGCTGAAAATGACAGAGGGTCGAATCGCCTTCAGTTCCAAAAGGTTGATGTTTAGATTCTGTTCTGAAGCTGACCAGCGGCCCTGCACCATCTGATCGTGGAGATGAGTCCCCCAGCCCAAGAGACTGGCGTCGGAAGTCAGGGTCAGCCGATCCAGGAGCAGAAAATGCGAGCCCAGCAGAAGTTTGGGACCTGTCCACCAGCTGAGGGACAGGGAAATTTGAGGGGGAAGTGATACCTTGGGGAGAGAATCGCTGCGACCTGTGTGTTGAAATGGGAGCAGGAACCACTGTAATGGTCTCGTGCGCCTGCGAGCCCATGGCACGATTGAAACGCATGAGACCATTTTCCCCAACAGTTGGGACAGATGGAGGAGAGGAACAGAGAGCTTGGATTGAATGAGACGAATCAGGTCACGGATGCTCTGGACCCTGTCTGGAGAGAGGAAGATCTGACCTTGAACAGAGTCGATCACCACTCCCAAATGCTGGAAAGCAGTGGACGGATAAAGGTGATTTTTCGGGAAGTTGATCGAGAACCCGTGAGCCTGAAAAACTTCGATGACAAGGGCCAGATCTCAAGACGCTTGACTTCTGGAGGACGACAGGACCAGAATGTCGTCCAGATAACACAACACTCTCACAGGTATCATTCGGAGAGCGGCCGCCACCACCGCTACCAATTTCGTGAAGGTCCTTGGAGCAGACGATAAGCCGAAGGGCATCGCACAGTACTGATAGTGGTCCTCCCCAATTTGGAACCACAGGTATTGACGGTGAGCTGGAAGAACTGGAACACGCAGGTATGCCTCCGTGAGATCGACTGAATGGATCTCAGGAAGTGCATTTTGAATCTGCGGTAGAGAACCGACAGATTCAACTGCTTTAAATTCAGGATGGCCCTCCAAACCCCCGAATGTTTTGGGACCAAAAAGAGCGTGGAATAGAACCCCTTGCCATGCTGATCCAGTGGAACTGGCTCTATTGCATGGATGTGGAGAAGGTGGAGTACCTCTTTCCGCAATAGAAGCTCCATGTCGGAGGACAGGCAAGTTGGACAATGGATGTAACGAGACGGAGGGCGACCCAGGAACTCGATGGACAGGCCGGAGGACACCGTTCGAAGAATCCAAGCATCCTTGGTTGGCTATTCCCATTGGTGGCTGAAAAGTTGCAGGCGACCGCCAATGGGATCCTGCAACCTGCAGTCAATTCCCCCAGCGGGCTTGTCGGAAACCTGAACCTCAGAAAGGATGTTTGGCATTGTTGGTCCTGGACCTGTCCCAAAAACGCTGTCTATCCGAGGAACGGACGGTTCCATGAAAGAAGGCACGTTGGGAATAGGGCCCCCCCGACCCCGACGAAGTCCGAAAGGGCTGGCGCTGAGTATAGGGTGTGTAGTGCCATTCCGGTTTGCAGTACGAAGATGCCAGCATAACCTTCCGTTTGTCTTTGTCCTCAATAAGAACAGGGTCAAGGGCGGGACCTTATATGGAGCCGCTGCCAACTTCCATTTTGCTTTGGCGTCAGCTCTCCAATTTCTGAGCCAAAACAACCGGTGAGATTCACAGAAGAAGCTAAAGCCCTTGAGGCGAACTTCACCGAGTTTAACAAGACATCCACCGAATATTCGGTGGCGGCCACTATTTTGTTTATATCCTGGTGAAGGTGCGTATGTTCCGGGGGTAGCCTCTCCTGAAGTTGCCGCAACCAAAGCAGCGAAGCTCTATTAAAGAATGACGTAGCAGTCGCAGTCTTAATAGTCCAGGCAAGGGACTGATGTTCCTTACGAAAGGAGAGCTCAGATTTCCTGTCCTCTGATTTGAGAACATCCAACGAGTCCGAGGACAAAAGCGAAGATGAAGAGAGATTCGCAATTGGAGGGTCAACCATAGGCAGTGCTAGTAAGGCGTCCATCTCTGGGACCCCACAATACAGCTTTTTGTCCAGGCTAGTAGGACCCATCAAGGAACCCGGTTGAGACCAGGGGGACTGGAGAACATCAGAAAAAAGCTGAGGACAGGGAAAGTAATCCTTCCCTGGCTTCGATGACGAAAACAAGGCGTCGTGGGGAGCCGACACAGAGGATGGTTCAGAAGATGGAACCCCCATATTGGTGGTCTGGCGTGCCTTGTGGAGCAACGATTTAAATAATGATGGTCTGAATAAGCCGGAGAAGGCAGGGGCGTCTGGCGTAAGGCCCTCATCCTCTGAAAATTCCATGTCCTCCATCATGTCCTCATCATGGTCAGACTCGTCTGAGGAAGTGCGAGCCAGCCGAGACGGAGATTTGGAACGCACTGGGGCAGTCGAGTAAGATGCAAGAAGAGGTGTTGACTGGGGCTGCTGCAAGGAAGACTGATGAATCCCAGCTGCCAGTAGGGAGGACAGGGCATTGGACAACATAGCCTGGAAGTCCACCTGGGCAGGCAAAAGCTGTCCATATGGTCCCCGAAGTCCAGCAGCAGTCGGAGTAAAAGTCGCCTCCGCCCGACGTGCAGGAGGGGGAGGGTTTTCGCTGAGGCCAACTGCAGAGACATCAGGCAAAGATAGGGAGGTCCTCTTAGAAAGGCCGTGGGGAATACCTGAAGGCGCTCCAGAGGTGGCACAGGCACTATCCAGAACAGGATCTCCGTGAGAAGGCGCAACCTCAGGAATCAAGGGGGAATGACCATGAGGGGCCAGCTGTTGGTCAGTTGAAAAAACGGAAGCCAACCTGGCCTGCCTGGCTCTGTCATACTGCCGCTCAAGTGTCCTGTGGCGACGCTGGGCATCTTTTTCCGCTGCCAAAGAAGGCCTGTGCTGGTGAGAATCAGCGGAGTTAGAGGCAGACGGTCCCCGTGAGTTCGACCTATGTTTGGTCGGAGCCCTAGGAGGACTGGGTTCCAGCTCCAGGTCGGAGGATAAGTAGGAGTCCGCCATCTTTGAAGAAAGTGACAAGGGGTCACTGAGGCCTTTTATTACAATCTAATGGAATTCAATTGATAAGTGGGTAACTGTATATACAAGGACAAGTAAATTGAGTCCTGTTTTTTCTTTCTTTTTTTTTTTATATATCAACGGTGTAGAAAAAACGAAAGTTGAACTATGTACAAGAGTCACCAGTAACCGCAAATGGCTGAGGTAGCAAGCAGTGAAAACAGCCGGTGGAACTGCTAACCACAGTGACGAGACTCAAGGACCTGTCACGAGGTTGCCAGGCAAGCCTTCGGTTCCAGCACAACTGGGACAGCAAGGAGGCAGTATTTGATCGAAAGGGCAAATAAATAGTCTCTAACAAAATGGACTACAATGGCTGCCGCAAATGAGTTCAGGCGAAGACAACCAGCATGTAGGAGATCAAAGGCAAATGGCCGCCGATAAACAATTTCAAACTGGCGGCCGCAATTTTGAATAGTCACAGGGCCAGGAGTCAAGGACAGTAGCGGCAAACAACGAAAGGCCTCAAGCAACAAAACAGCTGTCCAATGCCGGCAATAGGTAAATAAAGGCGCCGCCCGAGGGACGGACGCTGAGATCGCTCACCACCGGCGGGGCTCAGACAGCTCAAGGCGATTCAGCTGACGAAATCGCCGTCGCGAGAAAGCAGGCAGGAAACAGCCGATCCAAGGACGAGATTTCCCGCCAGCCGAATAGGCGAAAGTTAAACGCTGGCCGTACCTCAGAGCCTGCAGGGCAAACCATGCAAGGAGCTCCGGAGCCGCCCCTAAGCGAGCCAAAGGTTTTGAGTCAGAGGTGTGTGGGGGGCAAAACAGCGGCTCGCAAGCCCCGCGCTCACACCGGCAGCTGAGAGAGAAACAGGGAACCGCCCCGAAGGGTCGGAATCCCAAGGCTGCGGTCTGATGGCCGTCAGAAGCCCCGGGGGAGGGCGGACTGGAACCCCAGGTCCGTCACTAGCTCCCTGCAGCTTTCTTCGAAGGCTCTCACCAAACAAGGATATTCAATCAAAAATAAATAAAAGCCTAATCGCAATAATTCTAACAAAAAAACCAACTCTGATCACGAAGAGAAAAAAACCACACCAGTCTTTAGTGACTGAGTGAAAAGACTGGTGCATTATGGGAGTGAGAGGCGTGGCCACAGCACGAAGAGAGATACTAATTAAAATGTCACCCAGTCAAAGTAAAGTGATGAGGAAGACACCCAGCTATGGACTGCAAGAGCAGTGCTCTGGAAAATGGCAGGGACCTTGGCTTTGCAATAGCCAGAGAGGCGGCTAACCAGCGGATTGGTTAGCTAACTTGATTGCTTCAGCAATTCCTGATCAATTTTTTCCCCTTCTGCTCATGGTTTGGAGAGAATCTAGGAATCGATGTTGATAAGCAGTTGTTTAGAACGTCTCTTCTAGCTAAAGACCAAGCCGAACTGGGGAGGTCACCAGGCAAGGAGGCATCACCAAAAAATGATGACAGGCTCGGTCTCCAGACAGAAGAGAAAACAACACCGATTCCTTGATTTTCTCCCTCCAGCGCAATAGACAATATCCTTTTTTTCCAGAACAACATAAATAATTTTTGATTGATAAAATATGGACTTCTAAAAAACTTGCAAATAAAATTCTAAAAGTTGATATTTTACCTAAATCTTTTTCTGCTCATAATCTAGTTCTCCTGATACTTAGAAAATTTTGAATTTGAATTATAGGCGGAGATTAAATTGATTTATCTTACAAAAGGAAATGATTGTAAAGGACTGTAAAAAGAAACTAAATGAATACTGAAAATAATGTGGACAAAGGGACAAATTTAATAACTGTTTGGGATGCTAGCAAAGCAGTTATAAGGTGTTATTTTATACAAAACAATTACCCAGAGAAAAAAATCTGAGATGAAAAGATGCAAAAGATATTGGATGAAATTAAACAGAAAGAAATTGAATTTGCAAAATACCCCTACGGATTCTAAAATCTTACATCAAATTAAATTGCTACATCAACAACTATCTATATTAACAGTTCAAGAAATAGAAACAAAATTGAATTATATGAAGCAACAATATTTTGAGTTTGCAAATAAACCAGGAAGATAATTGGCATATAAACTAAGAAAGTAAAGGGAAAAAATAATGATTGAGAAAGTTTGTGGAAGTAATAATGTAATAATAGATCTTATCAAAAAGTCTTTCCATAATTCCAACTTTTACAAAAAGCAAGAGCTAGATGTGTTTAAAGACAATGGTTACCTAAACTCACAAACTCAAGAGACAATTTATGAATGATTCAATAACTACCTACGAAATATCAGAAGCCATTGAAAAAATGAAATCAGGCAAAGCTCCAGGTCCAGATAGCCTTATAAGCCAATATTGTATATGTTCTGAAGATGAACTTCTTTAGCCATTAAAAGATATAATGAATGATATATTATGGGGGGGGAATACCTGACACTTGGAAAGAAGCTAATATTGTGTTATTACTGAAGGTTGCCCAAGATATCATGAAGATAAAGAATTTTAGACCAATTTCATTACTAAACAATGACTATAAACTTTTTGCTGAAATTTTGGCAGAAGGATTAATGAAGATTTTATAGGCATATATTCATACATCTTGCTTTCTGCCAAAAAGATAGTTAAGGGATAATGTGAGGACTGTTTTGAACATTATTGAATATTTACAGAACCATAATAAGAAACAGGCAGCTTTAATATTCTTGGATGCAGAGAAGCCTTTGACTATTTTAATTGGGCTTTTATGTTTAGAGTTTTGGAAGATATGGATTTTGGGAGAACTTTATTCAAGCAGTTAGTTTATACATCACAGCAAGGAAAGGTAATGGAGATAAAACCAATTCATGTGAAATTCAAAAGGGTACAAGACAAGGATGCCCTTTATCTCCCTTGTTATTTATATTGGTGTTGGAAGTCTTGAACAGAAATATTAGGCAAGATGAGAAAATAGCATAAATATAAAAAGGAAGGTTATAATTTGAGGGCATTTGCTGATGACTTGGATTATATTTTTGCAAACCCCAAAAAACAACATAGAATATTTGATGAAATCAAATGAGTTTGGGGTTTTAGTGGGTTTTAAAATAAACAAACAGAAAACAACAGTGCTTATTAAGAATATGACCTCTCAGGACTGTGATATAATGATTAAAAAGTCTGGTTTAAGGTTGAGAAAAATGATTCTTGGAGGCTATACTAACGAATACAAATGCAAAACTGTTTCAAAATAACTATGTGCCTGTTTGGAATGATATAAAAAAGGATTTACTGGATTTCTGGGGTGACATCACAGTGGTGCGATACAGGAGAACAGGGCTCCGCTCCGCTTTGTCCAAATTTTTGTGTCTGAAGGCCAGGAGAGGCGAAGCTAGACCCTGGAGGGGTCGGTGTTATAGAGAGGACACTCTGGGGGTGACAGGGAGAAAAGCGATCCCCAGCAGGAGGAACCCCTCACGGCATGGAATAGAATGGCTACTATGGCCTGGTCCAGAGGCATGACGGCCTGATCAAATGGCAGAGGAAGCAAAGAATGAGAAACCGTGAGGAATATCGGTAAAGAGTGACAAGGCAGAGTGAGTTACCGGGTTGCTTCTCTAAGCTGGTAAAACCTACAAACCTATCAGACAAAAGAGCCTCTAAGGTGGGAAAAGCAGCACCTTAGCGGTGAGAGCGGAATCGTGAGAAGACAGAATTAGCAGCAACACATGGTGGTCTGTGATCAAGCGACGAAAGTGGCAAAGGGCAAGAAAGACTGCTCTCAGCTCCAGCCAGTTGATGCTGTGGAGTAGGTCACGACTCGACCAATGGCCCTGAGCAACCTGCAACTGGAGATGAGCCCCCCAACCAAGGTTACTGGCATCTGTTATTAGTACCAGCTGTTGAGGCTCTCGGAACAGCCGTCATTTGGAAATCGCTGGAGACCGCCAACAGGAGAGGGAGCTGCAGACGCTGGATGGAACCTGGACCTTCATCAGTGAGGAACCCTCCTGCCTTCTGAAAGGGTAAGAGAAACCATTGAAGGTCCCGCAAATGGAGACGCACCCATGGGGTGATCTGAATGGCAGAAACCATTTTGCCCAGGAGAGTGGACAGCAGTGCCATGGACAGCGCATGGGTGTTCTGGACTGCACTGACTAGCTCCCTAATACTGGCCTGCCACTCTAAAGACAAATTAAACCATCCCCTTCTGAGAATCTATAATTGCCCCAAGATGAAGAATGCGAGTAGACGAGGTTAAATGACTTTTTTCCAAATTAAGAGAAAAACCGTGTTCCTGGAGACAGGAAATAGTTACCTGGAGATCATCGATAAGAGTGTTGTCTTGAAGAACTTCCGGTTTGCTGTTTGTCCCCGCTGGACGCTCCTTTGGGATCGTCGCACCCACTGCCTGTAAAGAGCTGCCTTTATAGCGGAATGGTGGCTCGAAAAAACTCCGTTTCCATGAGGAAACGGAGATAGAGCAGGCTGGGGTGGGTTGAGTCCTCTGCCTAATCCCAAAAGTTTTTTTTTTTACTTTTGGGACGGAGCGGAAGAGACTCCCCGTATCCCCAGCCGATGCTCCGGGCTCTGGGAGATCTCTGCTACACGCAGAGCTAGGTGGCAAAAGCAAGCCTGTAAACTTGTTAAACTAATTAAAGAAGACGTGAGCTGGATCGCTGACCCTGAGGCGCAAGTATTTTTTTTTTCTTATTTTAGAAAAGTTACTGAAGTTGTTTAAAAAGTGAAAGGAAAAAAGATTTTTTAAAATGGCGATTGCTGAGGCTTGAAGAGAGGCTGAAAAGGGAAAGTCCTTCCGTTTTCTATTACAAAGTAGCGGAATGAATACTTCTGGCCGTAATTGAGGCAAAACCTCACTCTCACTCTTGCTTTTTTTTTCTCCTGGGGATCTGATATTGATCTTGGTTGGAAACAAGCCTTTTTTTTTTTCCTCTCTTTTCCACTAAATCTTGTCTGTGTGGGAAATGGCATCGGGACTTACACAGCTAGACAAACGGGGGGGGGGGAATTTCCCCCATTAATAAATTACATCAACAAGTTGTAACTCTCCAGTGTCAGAAACCTGATTTTAATATAATAGAATTTCTTCTTGAAGAGATTGTAAGAAGGGATGAGACTGTGAACCAGCAACTCGAAAAATTTAAGCAGGAAATTAAAGAAATTGGTGAATTGGTGAAATCAAAGTTTGACTTTTTGAATCGAAAGATTTTAAATACAGCTAATGGTTTATCAGACTTTCTGATTCGGGTGGATGCAAAGACTAAATTATTAGAGTCTAAAATGAAGGAAACTGAGGAGAATTTGGATGACAAGATTCAAAAAATTAAAAAGGATTTGGTAAACATTCAGGATAATAGCTCAGAAGACAAACCTAAAATGGAGGTTGACCAAAAGACTGGTAATGAAGAAAATGTGCAACAGAGGATTGAAAGAGAAGTTTTAATGATTCAATATAATTTTACAGAATATGCAATTAGACTGAGAGGTCTGCAGGAAAATAATAGAGATGACTTAAGGAAAATATCTTCTGAAATTCTGGCTGGGATTTTAAAGGTTCAACCTGATGAAGTGTTTTGCAGGATTGATAGAATTTATAGAATAAACTCCTGGTTGGCAAAGCAAAGGCAATTGCCTAGAGATGTGGTGATCTATTTTACAGATAAAGAAATTAGGAATAATATTGTGCAGAACTCTTTTAATTCTACTTTGCAATTTCATGGAAGAAAGATTTGGATTTTTAAGGAGCTCCCGGCTAAGATGCTAATGGAGAGGAAGAAATTTGGCTTTCTAGTGACTGAGTTAAAAAAAAGAAATATCCTATTTAGGTGGAATGCCCCAGTTGGTTTAATATTGAGACACCAAGGAGTAAGATACCAATTGAACACTGTTGAAAAAGCGGAAGAATTTTATCAAAAAATTTTAAAAATGAACTTAACATCTTTAGGCACAATACAGGATAAGCAAAAGGAGTTGGAAACAAAAGGAAAATATCAAATTACAGAGGCTGTGGTGGATAAATTGTCTTTGGACTCCCTGGATACCCCAGCTGGACTGTCTATAAATAAGAGAGCAGTGTCATCCGACTCCAATGTGATGAACCACTAAGTCACAGACAAGTGCGCAAATCAACCAGTTGATATACAAGTGATGGAGAAGAAAGATGACATGACAAAACTAACCCAACAAGATCAACTCATAAAGCAGAATGAAAATCGATCAGCCGATACACAATTGGTAGGCACGAAACGAGGATGGAAATTCAACCCGCAAAAGAAAAAGAAAAGAAATAGATCTCATAGAAACAGCAGTTTCTAAACCAAGCAACAGTGAAGCCAGGGACTTTAAAAAATGAATGAATATCTGAAAAGATAGTGGAGGCGAACAATTGTTTAATACTATCCTGAGGATTGTGGCAGATCTCTGTATGCCGTGATTTTGGGATGTGAAAAGAGCCTTACCTTGTTGGATCTGAATTATCTACTCTGGATTTCTTTTACTGGTAAATATATTATAATTATTTTGAGTTACAAGGCAGGAGAGTAACGCTGGGGCATGCAGAAGATCTGGATGTTACCCATTAGGAGGATGGGAATCAACAATCCTGATGAACACCACAACTATAACTATATGGATATAATTATAATGTCACTCGGGTGGTTGTTTTTACTTTTATATATATATATACGAGGATATCTACTACTGATGGGGGCAGAAGATGATTGAAGATTTTGAACAAACTGTTGCACCAGCATGTTATTTTACCCTATTATGGGTGATGGATTTAACAATCCAGTGGAAAGACACTAAAGAAGATATTATATGGATTATAAATTTAAAGTTATTGTCTTTTTTCTTTTTACAAAATGGAATGCATATATAGATATGTGTATATCTTAGTTAAGTGGGCAGTGGATTATATTTAGAATTGTATTGCATGATTTTGTAGGAATTGAAGGGTTGAAATAGGTTAGTTTACTGATTGATTAGTCCAAGAAAAAGGATCTTTAAGTCATATATTTAGGGGGGTGGAGGAATTGGATAGAACTGAATAAATGTTAAATTTGGATGTAGGGAGAAGGCCGCTTTAAAATGTCATATTAATATATATAAAAGATTAAATGTTAAATTGTAATAATACACTATAAATTTAGGGGAGGAGAAAAAGGGCAGATTATCGTAAAAATGGGAGTTATAAGAATAATATGCTAAGGGTCAGTATTCTGAGGAGGGAGTAAGGGAAAGGGAAGATATTATGTATGTAATTAGTTATGAAATAGCCTATTGTTGTGAAGAAGTCACAGGGGGGGATGGGTGGTGAGGGGGGGTTAGGGAAGAGGGGGGGGAAAGGGGGAAAAACTTGTATTTGAAAACTTTTTCAATAAAAAAAAAGTGTGTTGTCTTGACGATGATTGGATCAATATATCATCCAGGTAACATTGGACATGGATTGGGATGACCCTAAGATGAGCCGCCAAGGCAGCCACTACTTTAGTATAGGTACGGGGCACAGAAGAAAGCCCGAAGGGCAATGCCCAGTATTGATAATGCTTCCTGGCATAACAAAACCTAAGGAACCTATGATGGGAGAAACAAATAGGAATGTGTAAATAAGCTTCAGTGAGATCAATAGATGTGAGGAAGTCGTCCTTCCTGACGTCAGCTAAAATCAATTGTAATGACTGCATTTTAAAGCGATGATACACTATGTACCGGTTTAGTCTTTTAAGGTCCAGAATAGGTCTCCCCCCTTCCCCCCCCGCACCGAGGACTTAGGCACCAGAAACAGGCAGGAATAAAAAACATGTCCTGCTTGATTTGCCAGCACTAGCTGAACTGCCCTAATGTCCAGAAGATGTTGAATTGCCAAGTCCATATGGAAGCATCTGGCACTGTTGCTAGAGACAGGACAGCGGATAAAAAACTCCGGAGTAGTGGAGACGAATTCCAGGGATATACCAGATCTAACAGTATCCCTGACCCAAGCGTCTGACATAAGTTTGTCCCATGGTCAGCAAAGAGAGCTAACCTGCCTCCGATGGGAGAGTCAGACCCGCAGTTAGCACTGGCGTCAGAATGAACGGCTTCCTCCCCCTTGAAAGGGCCGTTGTTCCGCAAAGTGTTCACCTCGGGCAGGCCTGTCAGACTGACCTCACTGCCTAACTCCAAAGGAGAGGAGCACCTAAAAATGGGAAGATCCCCAGATGACCGGAATGGAGACCTGCAGTAAGGAGTAGAATAGCGGAATTCAGTCTTGCATTGAGCGCTAGGCAAAATCTTCCTCTTGTCCTTAGTCTCAACAAGAAGTGGATCTAAGGCAGGTCCAAATAAGTTAACTCCTGTAAAGGTAGCCAACACTAAGCACCACTTATAGTGAGCATCAGCTGGCCAGTGTCGGAGCAAAAGCATATGACATGTTGCCACTGCAGCAGCCATCAACTTGGAAGCAAAGCGTGCTGAGTTCAAGGTCACATCAGCAGAGAACTGAACAGCAGCAATTATTTTGTTCAAATCCTGTTGTATTTGGATGTCAGGTGGCAACTTGTCGCGAAGTTGTTGAAGCCAGACCAAAGTTGTTCTATTGAAGAAAGAAGCCATGGACGCTGATTGAATCGCCCACGCTGCCCCTTGATAAACTCACTGTAACGATTGATCAACCCGTCACTCTTCAGGGCGTAAACCCTCCACCGGCTCACCCAGAATGGTGGAATTAGGCAACAGAGCCGCCACCGATGGATCTATCGAGGGAACCAGAAGAATGGATGCAAATTCTGGAGCCACATTAAAAAACTGACAGTCCATCGATTAAGGGAGATGAGCCGACCCGGGAATCGCCCACTGCTTCTGCACAATGTTGACAAACATGGGTGGAGCAGGAATGACATCCACTGCCCTGCTAGGCTCTGAAAATAGAGGGCCTGACGGACCTTTAGATGTAGAAGGAACCTCCCCGTCCGAGGAGTTCCCCAACCCGGCGGCAATAGTAGCCTTAAACAACAAAGACTTGAAGATTGCAGGTGGGAAAAGTCACGTAAATGCCAATTGCTCCGGCAGGAGGCCTTCATCATCAGACAGATTGTGCTCGTGACGTCCAACATCCTTGCCCAGTGATGGACAGCCATCGTTGGAAGGATCAGGAGAACCAGGATCCCAAAAGGAACTAAATTCCTTGACACTAGGTTCATAATGCAACTCAGAAATCATCGACGCAGCTGAGGAAGCTTGTCCAGGTTGAGGGGAGGTAGCTGCTAGACTCTGCTGGATAGCTCTGGCCAGAATGTCCTGAAAATTGTCTGGCAAGGAAGACCCCTGATCCACTACAGGTGGTTGCTCAGCAGCCTGGGGCATGGGCTGTGCTGGAAGAACAGGGGCAAGTCGAGGACCCCACAAGTTGGCCGTAGGGATGGACACTGGACAATCCTGCAGTGACACCTGATCCGAAATGCCTCCAGGCGACCTTGTTGAGGAATAGTTGCAGCCAACTAGCAGAAATTTTTCCTGGGCGGTGGGTGCAAGGTCGATGACTTAGTAGCCTTGCTACAGATCTTTTGCAAGGTATGATCCCTGCGACGTTCATCTCTCAAGGCTGCCTGACTGTGGTCTCCAGCCTTATGCTTTGGGCGGGAAGTAAATCGGACGTTGGCTTACCTGAACATCCCTTTTCAGTACACTGCGACGACAATCTACACATGGGTATTCACTTCTTGCTTTGCTGGCAAGACCGAGTGTATCCCCCCTGCTCCTGCTCTTCAGTCTTTTCACAAAGGTGTAGACAGTAGAACTTGTCAGAAACGACCATCCAGAAGAACCCGACTCCGGTCTGGAACAGTCACGAATGAACAGTCCCCTGGAAATCTGCAGGAGAAACACACAGAACAACTACCCCGGCCCACTACCAGCAACTCAAGAGCAGGAAGGCCATAGGGAGGGTTGGATTGACGTCGCAGCGAGTTGAAAAGGGACGTTCAGGTAAAGCAACATCCGTTTTCCAGATTTGCTGCTCCAACAATCCACACATGGGATATACCCAAGCTCAGTGACACTGGGCAAGGGCCTGACTGCTCCCCTGGTCATGGGTGGAGATTACACTTTGTAAAACCCGTCTCCCAAATGACGCCTCAGCAGAGGCATAAGTGTCCAATCTGTAGGGTCTTACAAAGGAGGATAATGACGACCAGGAGGCTGCCCTACAAATGTCCTCCACTGATGCTTGGGTAGCCCAAGCAGCCATAGTGGCTGCACTTCGAGTAGAATGCAATAAAACCCTTCCAGGCAAGGGCTTGGCCTTGAGTTCATAGTCTTTAGAAATACAGGCCTTGAGCCACCTGCTGACAGTAGAGGCCAAAACCTTCGTCCCTAGAGAAGGAGGGTGAAATGACACAAGCAATGCCTCAGTCCATCGGAACGAGGCCATCCGTGCGATATATCGTCTCAGGGCCCTGCAAACATCCACAGTGTGCCACCGTGATTCCCGCGGATTGCAAGTATCACGGCAGAAGTCAGGTAGGATGAGTTCTTGAGCTCAATGAAAGTGGGAATTAATTTTAGGTAAAAAGGCAGGATCCAAACGAAGAACTACACAGATGGAATGAAAAATGCAGGTCTTTCCATATGGATAGAGCCGCCAATTTGGAGATCCGCTGTGCAGATGTAATTGCCAATAGAAAAATGACTTTTAACGACAAGAATCAGACTGACAGAGCCAAGTGGTTCAAAGGGCGCAGATGTCAATGCTTGGAGAACCAGTGTTAGATCCCATGTTGGATACCGATGCACCACTGGAGGTCGAAGATTAGTAGCCCCTTGGAGATCCTCAGATGGTGAGATAATGACCGGTAAGTGTCACAGGCGAGTACAGTAGACAAGGCTGCAGCTTGGGGACAGAGTAGGAGGTGCCAATCCCTTGTCCAGGCCTGCTTGGAGGAATTCAAGAACGTCCGAAACTGATGCCAATGTTGGATCGACGTGAAACCAGGAACACCACTGACAGAAGGTCTGCAAAGAAGCGTTGTAAATCCGATTTGTTGACGCCCTCCTGGATGCTTGAATGGTGTCTATCACCTTCATTGAAAGATTGTCCCTCCTCAAAAGGACCCTCTCAAGTGCCAGACAGTCAACTGGAGCCACTCAGGCTCCGGATGGCAAATGACCCCCTGGCTGAGAGAAATCCTTTCCGGAGGTATCTTCCATGGCCGTGACATGGATAGATTTACTAGGTCGGCGAACCAGGACCGACATGGTCAATGAGGCGCTATTAGAAGAATTTCCTATTCGCCTATTCGGTGAATAATTTTTGAAGAACTCGTGGGATCAGAGGAATGGGCGGGAACGCATATAGGAGTCCCTGAGGCCATTTGCAGCGAAGGACATTGCAGCCCTGCGCCCCCTGACTTGGGAACCTCGGGAAAATCCTCGGTGGTTGGGTATTTTCGGGCCGGGTAAAAAGGTTGAGAATTGGCACGTTGAATCTTAGAGACACTTCCAGAAACAGTTGAGGATGAAGCCTCCACTCGGATGGATAGAGGTGGGTCCTGCTTAGCCAGTCCGCTTGAAGATTGGCGGAGCCAGAAATATGCTCATTATTGAAAGAATGTGTCTCTCCGTTCAGCTCATCAAACGTTCTGCTTCCTCCATTAGCCACTTGGACCAGGTGCTGCCTTGTCGCTTTATATGGGCCTTCGTGGCCATATTGTCTGTTAGGATCAAGACATGTCGACCGGCTACTTCAGTCCGAAATTGATATAGGGCAAGCCTCACTGCCCGTAGCTCCAGCCAACTGATGGTTTGGTGACGTTCCTCTGGAGACCACTGCCCTTGTGCCACCTGAGATAACAGATGTGCACCCCAGCCGTAGAGGCTCGCATTGGATGTTAGACTGATGTGTTCGAGGTCCTGGAATACACACCCGTTCTGCAAGGCCAACGATGTCCACCAGCGAAGAGACAGACGAACGCAAGATGGTACCAACACTTTCGATGTGGAAGTGCTGCATCCTTGTTTCTGGAATGGCAGAAGAAACCACTGTAGCAGGCGAGAATGACGATGAGCCCATGGTACAATCGACAGACAGGAGATCACCTTTCCTAACAATTGGGAGAGTAGAAGCAACGGAACTGACCTCCATGACAATATGGTTAACATCATCCCCTTTATGCTGCACTGGCGATCGGGCAAGAGATAAACTTGGCCCTTGATCAAATCTATCACCGCTCCTAGGTGAAGAATGAGGGTTGTAGGATGCAGCTGACTCTTTGCTAGGTTGATTGTGAACCCATGGCGCTGAAGTGCGTGAATCACCTTGTCGGCGTCTGTCACTGCCTGCAACGGATTGGACGACAGAATTAGAATGTCGTCCAAATAGCAGAGAATGCGAACCGGAACCATGCGGACAGCCACTGCTACCGCCGCCAGCAACTTGGTGAACGTCCGCAGAGCTGACGAAAGACCGAATGGCATGGCCCAGTATTGGAAATGATGATTCGGGTATATGAAGCGAAGATACCTCCAATATGCTGGATGGATTGGCACATGTAGGTATGCCTCCTTGAAGTCCACTGGCTGTAAGAGGTCGCCCTGCTGTATACATGCCAAGATTGACCTGAGCGATTGCATCTTGAATCGCCTGTACAATATATAATGATTTAATTGCTTGAGATTCAAAATCCCTCACAAGCCTCCCGAACTCTTTGGAATCAGAACTGGATGGAATAAAATCCCATCCTTTCCTCGTTCTGTGGCACCGGTTCAATGGCTCTGATATCTAAAAGATGTTGAATCTTGTCTTCCATGAGCTGTTTTTTTATGTGGCGACGAGAAACCGGGCACTGGATGTAACGGTTTGGGGGGTTGGAGTGGAATTCTAAGGTGAGGCCGAATTCCACCATTCATCGAATCCAACCATCGGCCGTGACTAAGTCCCATTGACGGTGAAATTGTTGAGGACGACCACCAATGTGAGAAGGTGGCTGGCAGTCACTTGCCATGACGAAAGGTCTGGTTGCCCGTTCCCCGAAAGGGTCTCTTAGACTGGAGCTGGCGTCTCCCCTGATCTCTGAACGATGTTTGATCAGACAATTGGGTGAATCCTTGTGAGTAAGACCGTTGAAAGTAGGATCCCCCAGATCCGGAGTCATAACAAAAGGGCTGTCACTGTGAATAGGGAGTGTATCTACAGTCCGGCCTCCTTTGAGAAGAAAATAATACTTTCCATTTGTCACAATCTTCAACTAACACTGGAACCAATTCGTCCCCGAAGAGGTTAGATCCCTTATACGGGGCTGACGCAAATTTCCATTTTGACCTTGTATCCGCTTTCCAATGGCAGAGCCCCAGAAGTCTACAAGAAATGACAGCCAATGCCAAAGCCCTGGAAGCAAACTTCACTGCGTCCAGAGATGCATCCACTGAATACTCAGTGGCCGCAACCAACTTATTAATGTCCTGGTGGAGAAGCACTGGTGGAGGCAGTCAACTTTGTAATTGGTGAAGCCAAATCAGAGATGCCCTATTAAAGAAGGAAGTGGAGGAAGCAGCCTGGATAGCCCAAGCGGCCGCTTGGTGAGCTTTCCTGAGGGACATCTCGGACTTTCTGTCTTCCATTCTAAAGCCTTCCATAATGTCATTGGATAAGACCACTGAAAAAGTAAGGTTAGCAAAAGGAGCATCCACTGACGGCAATTGTTAACAACCCATCCAGAGTAGGAGCGGTGCAATAAAGCTTTTTATCATGAGTGTTAGGCTCCGCTAGTGAACTGGGCTGATTCCACGGTTTCTGAATCACCTCTGAAAACAGAGCTTGGCAAGGTATAAAATCTTGTTCTGTTTGTGGCGGTCTAAACAGACTCCCATGAGGATTGGATAAGTCCGGATCCTGGGTTGAGGAATTGCCTTCAACACCCAAATTTGTGGCAAATTTAGCTTTGTGCAGCAGCAATCTGAAAACCAAAGGACGAAATAATCCAACAAAAACTGGTGTATCCAGCGCCATCCCCTTGTCCTCAGAAAATTCAAGGTCCCCATGATAATCCTCCTCCAGAAGAGAACCTTCATGGTGGGAGGAGTCATGTTCAGAAGGAGCTACAGGAGCATTAGACGCCTGTATCGGAACCTGGGGTCTAGACATGACCTCAGTGGAGGGCAAATGTGTACCCCTTTGAATGGTCACAGCCAGAACCTTTGAAATGGCCTCTGATATCAGAGTGAACATCCAAATTCTGAGTAGCCTGCTGCCCTTCTCTCTCACTCAGCCCTGCTGCAGTTGGTGTAAAGGTGGCTTGTGGGACCCTGTGGCAAGCTCCAGAAGATCCGGGACCACCCACCAATTGCCGTTGAGACGATGTCGAATGGGTGTCGCAGGACAACCCCACCAACTGCCACTGTCCAATGGCAACCTCACTAGGTGCCAAAGGGATCATATCATCTTGCACCCAGAATACATCAGCCATGGCTGAGTCCCCTAAATATCCAGCAACTGTGCCTGCCTCCTAGTTTTATCAAACTGATTCTCCAACGTTTTGTGACACCTTTCTTCATCCTTGTCACCGCCTGTGGCTCTCTTTGAAGGTCTAGAGTTGGAGACCTTGTCCTTAATCAATTTACTTTTAGATGCCGCCCTGGTCCATTTGGAATCAGGATGCTTCAATTTATGTACCCTGGGGGGGGGGGTGTAGGCTCCTGTTCAATGTCAGAAGACAGTGCCGAGTCGGCCATAATGGACCCAGAAGGCAGCTGTACAAATAAGCAAATTGGTTCAGATTTGTCCCAAAGTCAAAGTCACTATCCCCAATGTAAAGAGACACAAACTCTTACTAGGGATCACCCTCAGGCTAGTGATGTTGCGAAACCGCCGAATGCAGCACTTGAATCAAACCTATCGTAGGCTTTCAAAATGGCAGTGCTGAAGCCAGTTGGTCTTCTGAGGGCTGCCACAGATGGAAGAAGGCAGGCGGAATCAGGCGTGGGAGGGACTGAGTCCCCAAACTGCACGCCGCTTCGCAATAAGGTTTGGCTTCTCAAGTAAAGTCCCAGAGCCGAAAGTAAGGCAATTAGACACAAGACATGAGAGTATCGTAATTTTGCCGCCGCAGTCAAAGGAGAAAACAAAATGGCAAGCATGAGCTGGAAAACCGCTCCTCAGCGCCACGGCCGCTTGCCGAAATGTCAATTTGGCGCGAAGGCTAAAAACCGCCTTCCCAGCACCACGAAGCGATTGTCTATGCACCGAGTTTGCCCTGACTCCAGAGCCGCTGCTGAAGATAGGGCTGGGGGGGTGGCGGTTTTGCCAGCAAGCCGGGGAACCAGCTCACCATCAATGGCAATCAGAAACAAACGGAGCTGCCACAAAGGGAACAGATCTTTGGAAAGCTGCTCACTGTCAAGTCCTGGGTGGAAGCGACCTGGAGCCCCAGGCACGCTAATCGCACCACCAGCAGCTGATGGGAAATCTTGTCAATCCCCTATAATCCACGTTGCGCAGCCCTACCTGAAGAGTTCAAAATAATCAAGTCCAAGAAAACAACAATGCTTAATCCACAAAACAAAACAAAACAAAATTAACAGAAATAACCATTAAACAGTAACAAAGTCAGAGAGATCCAACTCAAGTCTCTTCAGCTAGACTGAGTGGAAAGACTGAAGAGCAGGAGCAGGGGGCGTGGCTACACCAATGGAAAAATTCACAAGAAGTGAATACCCACAAGGCACACAAAATGGCTATTGTTCAAATCACTGCTGAAAAGGCGATCCCACACAGGCTGAGAAAGCACACTGAGCCAGCTGAGGCCAAACTGAACAAACCACAAGGCGAAACGCCCCAAATGCAACTGTAGGATCGACTGCTGGAAGCTGGTTAGTATCAGCGAACACAAAATGGCTGCCCGGGTAGTCTGTGAGGGACCGCAAAGCTCCTGTAACAGCCGGGACTGTAAAATGTCCACCCGACAAGCCCTTAGGGAGCGCGAAAGCTCGTGAAACGTTCTTGGGAGGCCAAAATGGAGCGCAAAGTTCCTGCAGCTTTGATTCAGCAATTTGGAGCGCAAAGCTTCTGGCAGCCTCCCCTGCCCAGGCAATAAAGTTTCCAATGCCGCTCTCCACGTGGAAAGAGGAAATTCCGCCAATTCACCCTGCGAAGCTGGCCAAAAACGGCAGCCGAAGCCTTCCAGCGTGAAAATACACCCCCCCCCGATCTCCAAGTTAAGGGAGAGAAGCGCTAGAAAATACTCATATAGAAGAGCAATAAAAATGATAGACGGCCACAAGCCATTCCTAGCTGCTGTCTCCACCAATACGGAGAAAAAGAAACAACAAATAGAGTTACAGGGGAAACTTGAGGAATTGGAAATTAGGATGCAAGAATCTCCAAATGAGAAAATTAAGGGAGAAAAAGAAATGATCAAGCATAAAATAAATTTAATCCAACAAGAAGAAATGGCGCAAAACCTTAGATTGACAAGACAGATTTTTTTTGAACACGCTAATAAACCAGGGGGATGGCTGGCCTACAAATTGAAGAAAAAGAAAGAAAAAAAATTAATACAACAATTACAATGGGGAATATGTACTATCAGATGGAAGAGAAAAAGAACATTGCCCCAAAATTTTTTTTAGAGCTTTGTATAATCAGGAGAAGATATTGAACAGTATTTAAATGAGAGGACTCTCCCTATACCACCAGGAGTAACAAAGGAGATATTAAATGATAAAATTACTATGTTGGAGATGAAGGCGGCAATTCAAAAACAAAAAAACAATAAAACTCCTGGACCAGATGGAATACCCGCACAGTTTTATAAAGAAGTACAAGAGCCATTGGAAATACTACTATTGGATTTATATAATGAAATATTTGAACAGGCAAAATTCCCAAAGTCATGGACAGAGGTGCTTATAACGCTCATCCCAAAAGATAATATAGACAAACAACAAATGAAAAACTATAGGCCAATCTTGCTGTTAAATGCTGGTTATAAAATATTTGTGACAATAATGGCCGAAAGAGTCAAAAAAATATTAACTGAAATTATTCACTCTGACAAAAATGGGTTTTTATCCAACAGACACATAAGAAATAATACACGGATTATAATGAATACATTGGAATATTATGAGGCTCATCTGAAAAAACAAGTGGCACTGATATTCGTAGATGCCCAAAAAGCCTTTGATAATCTAAATTGGAATTTTCTTATTAACCAATTGAATATCATGAATTTTGGGGGGAGGTTTACAGGAATCATTAGGGCGATTTACGCCAAACAATTGGGAAAAATAATATTAAATGGGGAAACAACACCCTTCTAAAAGGGTGAGACAGGGATGTCCCCTGTCCCCCCTTCTATTTATATTATCATTAGAAACATTAATGATACAAATTATGCAAAAACAGGAAACAAATGATTGAGAATTAAGAAGAATACAAAATTCAAGCATTTGCAGATGATTTGTCCTTTATTATAGAAGATCCCCTAGAAACAGGAATCGTATTATTACAGGAAATAGAAGAATTCAGCAAGGTAGCAAGGCTCAAAATAAATAAATAAAGAACTAAAATATTAACTAAGAATCTTACTAGCAGGCAAAATGAGGAATTGGAAGAGAAATTGGGGATTCAAATTGCCAACAAAGTGAAATATTTGGGAGTTTAGTTAATGGTGAAATGCTCATCGATAAAAGAGGACAATTGTAACAAATTATTGCAACAAGTACAAAAATATTTGGATGAATGGGCGAAATTACAATTTTTTTTAATTGGCAGAATTGCTACAATAAAAACGAATATATTACGTAAATTTTTGTATATCTTCCAAACAGTACTAATAAAATTAGGGAATTTTTTTCTAACAATTAAATAAAATAATAACAACATTTATTTGGTTGGGGAAAAAAGCTTGAATAAAACTCAAACTTCTACAAAATTCTAGAAATAAAGGGGGTTTTGGCCTCCCAGATTGGGAATTCTATTATCATGCGGCAGCCGTGACGTGGCTTAAAAATTGGATTCAATTGAACAATGAAACGGCGTTAACATTAGAGGGCCACGATCTCCAACTTGGCTGGCACACATTCCTCTGGGAGGGGGAAAACAAAGCTCATGCGTATTTGCATAGACACTTAGTGAGGGATGCCTTGATAAGCATCTGGGAAAAAATAAGGAAAGGAACATTGGACTTACCTGAAGGTTCTTTCTCCTTGCGCTGCAGAGTCCATTGAGTGGGTTGTCCTCATGTCATTGGCCAATACTGAGTTAAAATTTGAATAGGCATGCCTCCTCTGCTGGCCTGGCTCCAGTTCTTTAACGAAGTCCCAGATTAGAACACTGAAAGCAACAGAAGATAACAACGAATTCCAGAACTCCAGATAAACAAAGGGAGGGTATGGAATCTCTGCAGCACAAGGAGAAAGAACCTTCAGGTAAGTCCAATGTTCCCTCTCCCTTGCGCTGCTAAGACAGTCCATTGAGTGGGATATACCCAAGCAAATACCCCCAGGGTGGGATCAAAGGTGATTGGAGTCTAGTCCGTGGAAAGAGCCTGCTGTAGCACCCTGCGACCAAAAGCCACCTCGGCTGATGCAAATTTGTCAAGCTTGTAGTTGCGGATGAAGGGTATGGGAGAAGCACAAGTAGCCGCCCAGCAAATCTCAAGCAGAGGGGCTTGCGCGACCCAGGCAGATGTGGCCGCGCTGCGGGTGGAGTGGGTGGTAATGCGATGTGGTCTAGGCCGTTTAAGCTGGTCGTACGCCATCATGATGCAGGCCATGATCCATCTGGCAATGGTTGAAGATGACACCTTGTGGCCCAAGGAGGCGGGTTGGAAGGAAATGAATAACGATTCCAACTTCTGGAAAGATGCAGTCCTGTCTATATACTTGCGCAGAGACCTGCGGATGTCCAAGGTGTGTAACCGGCGTTTGGTGGGATGTCTGGGACTGGAACAAAAACCCAGAAGGAAAACCTCCTGGATCCTATGGAACAAGGTATTAATTTTAGGTATAAAAGTAGGGTCTAGCCTCAGCACTATATTGTCGGAATGAAATACGCATAAGTCTTTGCAGACCGAAAGTGCCGCCAACTCTGAGATCCGGCAAGCCGAGGTGATCGCCATGAGAAATGTGACTTTGAAGGTCAGGAGTTTCAAGGAGGCGAAACCCAGAGGTTCGGAAAAAAATTCAGAGAACAAGATTGAGGTCCCAGGATGGGTATCTATGGACTGTAGGCGGATGGGTGTTGGATGCACCCCGGAGGAAAGCCCAGACCCAGGATGTCTGGACAGGGTGTGATCCCCTTTGAAATTAAGGACAGTTGCTAGCGCAGCGACCTGCCTGAGTAGAGTATTGACTGCTAAGCCGAAATTTAGCCCTTCTTGAAGAAATTCTAAGACTCTGGGGATGGAAGCCAAAGAGGGAGAGACACCTTTACGGGAACACCAACGACGAAACCTGGCCCAGGTCGCCTCGTATATGTGTGTTGTGGACTGGCGATGAGAAGAGAGAATGGTATCAATCACCTCTGGAGTGAAATTCCTCAGAAGCTCCCTCTCAACCTCCAGGCGGCAAGCTGGAGCCATTGAGGTTCTGGGTGATAGATGGTCCCCTGGCGGAGGGAAATCTGGTCCGGGATTTCCACGGAGGGGCAAGGGAGAGGCTCATGAGGTCCGTAAACCAGGTCCACCGGGGCCAGTACGGTGCTATGAAAATAACATCTGCCTTCTCTGCCAAGATCTTCCTGATAACCCTGGGTATCAGAGGAAGTGGTGGGAAGGTGTAGAGTAGGCCCGGGGGCCACCAACAACTAAGGGCATTGGTCCCCTCGGACCCTGAGTGCCAAAACCTGGTGAAGTAACGCTTGACCTGCGCGTTGTTCGGGCTGGCAAAGAGGTCCATCTGAGGATGGCCGAAGATGGTCGTGAAACAGATCGGGGTGCAGCTGCCACTCCGCTTGATCGATCGTCGACTGACTGAGCCATCTGCTTGGGTGTTGGAGACACTGGAAATATGTTCCGCCCGAAGAGAGAGTAGATGGTGTTCCGCCCATAGACCCGGGTGGCTGCCTTGCGCATCAGACGCCTGGAGCGAGTGCCCCCTTGCCTGTTCACATGGGCCTTTGCTGTCACATTGTCCATCTGCAACAGTACGTGATGGCCCTCCAATTGGTGACGGAAGTGGCAGAGTGCTAGATGCACGGCCCATAACTCCAACCAATCGATATCGTTCACTAAATCTGCAGGGGACCAATGCCTCTAGGTCAGCTGAGATTGGAAATGGGTACCCCACCCAAAGAGACTTGCGTCTGTGATGATGACCAGACATGTTAGATCCTGGACGAGGCTGCCCTTGTCCAATGCAGGAGATGTTCACCAGTTCATTGAGTCCAGTACCGTGCGAGGAACCCTGATGCGGGTGTTTGAGGCGCTGGTGCCTGCCTTTTGGCTGGGCAGGAAGAGCCACTGTAGAGGGCAGGAATGCAACCTTGCCCAAGGAACTATAGACAAACAGGATATCATCTGACCCAGCGGTTGGAACAGCAATAGAAGAGGGACGGTCCTGAGAGTCCTCACTCTCCTGACAAGAGCCCGGATGTTGACAAGTCGTTCCGGGGACAGGGAGATAAGACCTGATAAGGTATTGATGCGTGCACCGAGGTGAATTAAGTCGGTAGTTGGGACAAGATGGCTCTTCTCCCAGTTGACCATGAAACCATGGTCGTGGAGTGTGTCAATTGTTACCTGGAGGTCGAGTTTTGCCTGTTAGGGGGAAGAAGAAAATCAAAATATTATCCAGGTAACAGAGCAACCTGAAGGGCCCCGTTCTCAGATTGGCGGCAACGGTATCCAGGATCTTGGTAAAGATGCGGGGGGCAGATGAGAGACCGAAGGGCAAGGCCGTACTGGAAATGGGCTCCATTGTAACAGAATCTAAGGAATCTGTGATGAACCGGTTGGATGGGGATATGGAGATAGGCTTCTCGGAGATCAATGGATGTCAATAGATCTCCGTGTCTGATGCAAGCCAAAATAGTATGCGGAGATTGCATCTTGAAGTGCCGATAACGGATATAGCAATTCAAGCGCGTCAAATTGAGGATGGCTCTGCAGCCTCCTGACTTTTTATGAACCAAAAATAGAATGGAATAGAAGCCAGAACCCTGATGATCAGGGGGAACAGGTTCAATGGCCCTGATTTGCAGGAGATGTTGAAGCTCAGCCTCCATGAGGGCTCTCCTACCGGAATCCTTAGACAGGGAACATTGAGAAATCTCCGTGGAGGTTCAGAAACAAACTCTAAGGTCACCCCAAGGGAAACAGTCTGGAGAACCCAGGCGTCGGTGGTTGTACAGTGCCAGGAGCTAGCGAAGTTGGTAAGATGACCACCTATGGGCGCAAGGCCCGAACAGTTACTTGTTCCTTCAGAAGGGACAGGAACTGGAACCACTGAAGGGACAGCGCACCTGAGGTAACGGTCCCGGAAGGACTGTCTGTCTGGACCCCTGTCTGAGTAGTTGTTGAAAGGCCACTGGTAGGCCAGAGATTGGAACCCAGGTTCCGAGGGCCGAAAGGGATGCCGTCGGTAGGGAAAGGTGGCACGTCTATCCGACGCCTAGTTGTAGAGGGAAGAATCTTCTTCTTGTCCCTACCTTCGACAAGGACCGGCTTTAATGCTTCACTGAAAAGAGAGCCACCTTTGAACATTACAAAGGCCAACTGCCACTTTGTCCGCCTATCCGCCTGCCAGTGGCATAGCCAGAGGAGGCGTCTGGATGTAATATTGGATGCCATCACTCGGGAGGCGAATTTTGCCGAATTGAGCGAGGCATCGGCAGTGTATTCGGCTGCAGCAATTAGATTGTTGACATCTTGATGCATGCGGACATCATCAGGTGGAATCTTGGACTGCAGCTGATGCAGCCATATTAAAGAAGTCCTGGTAAAGAATGACGCCCCTGTGGCAGATTTGATTGCCCATGTGGCGGCTAGGTGCATCTTGCAGGTTGAAAACTCCGCCCTTCTATCTTCCATTTTAAGCCCTTCAGCAGCATCCAAAGGAAGGATGCTCGGAGATGTCAGGTGCGCCAATGGTCTGTCGACAACTGAAGTTTCAGAAGGTCCTCAAGAACTGGGTCCACCGTATATAATTTTTATTTCTTTGGGATCAGAGGAACCCTCTGGACGCACAGTGGCATTCCACATATTAGCAGTGATCCGTGCATTGTGTAACAAGGTCCTAAACATTTCATGGCGAAATAGACCGGTGGCTCTAGGTTGTTCCGAGGATATCTCTTCGTCTTCCTCCCCAGAAAGGTTGAAGCCAAAAGTCTCTTCGTCCTCCAGCAGTGACCGGTCACTATGATGAGACGGAGATGGTGAATGATCCCGTACAGCCAACTCACAGTCCATATGGGATGAGGATTGAATAACCCCTTGAGAGGGAGGCGGAGCTGACAACGGTGCTAAAATGCACCTTTGTGTGAGCGCAGCATCAATCCCTTTGGTCACTGTATAAGCAATGAATTCATACATGTTGCGGCATTGCCAAAGAATGATACTCTACCGGACGGAGCCCCGCAGCCGTAGGCGTGAATGAAGCAGAAGGTCTTGGCTGCCTAGTGTTCCGTGCCGGTTCTGCTGTGCAACCAGACCCCTGCGCAAACACCTCCCTAATAATTGCCTAGTTGTCTTGTGGATCGGCATTAGAAGAGGTTGACCAGGAAGAGGGATCCTGACACCTCTGGGAAGATAGACCTTGGAGAGGGTTGGAAACAGTCTGATCAGTGCTGGTGGCAGACTGTTTCCATGCCTTCTCAATCTGTTTGTTTAAGGCCAGGTTTCTGCGTTTAGCATCTTTCTCAGCAGCAGCAGAGGCTGTGGGCTTGTTGGAAGGTCTCTCTTTGGATGAATGAGACTTTGACTTAGATTTGCCCTTGTTCGTAGTATGAGGTGGGGGAGAGGTGGAAAAGTGTTCGGAGACTACAGTTGATCCAGAACACAGCCATGTTAGCTGTCATGGGTGCACCTAGATACACCCACATTACACCAATTCTCTGTGAGCTGCACTGGCTCCCTATTGGTCTACGGTTACAATTCAAGGTGTTGGTTATTACCTTTAAAGCCCTACATGGCTCAGGGCCATGTTATCTTTGAGACCGCCTTCTGCCGCATAGCTCCCAGCAACCGGTAAGATCCCAGAGTTGGTCTCCTCTGGGTTCCGTCAGTTAAACAATGCCGGCTGGCAGGCTCGTGGGGGAGGGCCTTCTCTGTGGCTGCCCCAGCTCTCTAGAATCAGTTACCTCCTGAGGTCCGGACCATCCCCACCCTATTGGCCTTCCGAAAAGCGGTGAAGACCTGGCTTTTCCAGCAGGCCTGGGACCGTTGATCTTGCTCTTGTGATCTGGCGAGATCCAGCCATGATGGCGTGAATGAGTTTTTAATGTTTTAATGTTTTAAATTTTTAAATGTTTTTTATAATGATTTTTTAAAATGTATTGTAAGCCACCCTGAGTCTTCGGAGAGGGGCGATATATAAATTGAATTAATTAAATTAATTAAATTAAATTAAATTAAATTAAATTAGATTGGAGAGAAGGAGATTGACCCTGGTCCGCCATAATGGAAAGGGTAAGAACACAGTTGTAGGCTGTGTAAGAGCAACGGAACAGACGAAACTGTTCCCAATGCTTTACTTATATCAGGGTAGTAGGGAGCCGACAACACAGCCCCACAAGCCCCTAGAATTAGAGGAATGACCAAGGCAATATATTATAAGTGCTGCCTGGAGCCGACAACACAGCTCCTGGTGCTTGGACGGTTTCCAAATGGCACGGAACTGACAGCACAGGTCCCAAGGCGCCAACACTGAGGTAATAAAATGGCCGCTAACTGGTAAAGCAAACAAAATGGCACCGAGTCCTAGATCGCTCGAGCGCTCTGAAAACTAATCAAAGGGATGAGGGAGAGCTTCGCCCCAACAACACGGGGCTGTTCTTAATTCCCGACAACACAGAGCCCACACCAAGGCTCCTCTCGTGTAACTGTCAGCGAGAGAGCTTGGCCCCGACAGCACGGGGCTTTCCTCAATCCTGATCCGTGCGGAGCTGACACCACAGCTCCTCTCGTGCTGCAACTCACTCACAGTTAAAGGAAATCTGTCCCTCGAAGCAGAAGAAGAGATTCCACGAAAGGGATCTGGAAACAGCGTGCAAACGCCGCCGCAGCAAGCCGCTGCTCAGCTGAGCGGCACTAAGTTGAAAGTGAAGTCTCCCCCAGCAGATCGTATCTTTACACCGCAATTCCACAGTAAACTACCGTAAAATCCTGAATTCAGCTAAGCAAAAGCTGTCAAAGAGAGTCCATTGAAGGAGCCAGGAAAAAACACAGTTGTTTGGCCGGACTGAGTTAAAAGAACTGGAGCCAGGCCAGCAGGGGAAGCGTGCCTATTCAAATTTTAACTCAGTATTGGCCAATGACATAAGGACAACCCGCTCAATGGACTCTCTTAGCAGCGCAAGGGAGAAAATCATTATATGAAAATTCCAATTTGGAGGCAGTGATCTATCCAAACATATTAAATCTAAACAAAGTGGTGAGATACATAGAATTATTGGATGAACGAAGAAAATTAAAATCTGATCAGAAACTAAGGAATCAAAGAATAAAGATTGATTGGTGACCCTACCTTCGAATTAGGACAAGGCATAAAAAAGATTTAGAACAGTATGGCATTTATGGAAAACAATTGGAATTGGATAAAATACTGCTAGGGACAGGGGGGGAAATGATTACAAAGCCTACAATTTCTTCCTAAGATTCAAAATGGAAGAAAAAACTGTGAAGGAGACAATGATAAGTTGGGCTAGAAATTTTGGGCATAGTATTGAATTGGACCATTGGGATAAATTATGGGAGAAAAATTATTCACTAACGATGTCAGCAGCCTACAAGGAGAACCTCTATAAGATGTTTTACCATTGGCATTTGCCCCCAGAGAGATTGGCCAAAATGTTTCCAAACCGCTCACCTGAAAACTGGAGATGTAAATATAAACAGGGAACTTACTACCACATGTGGTGGACCTGCCCTAAAGCCAGAAAGTATTAGCATAAAATAAGAGAGTGGTTGGAAGAAATTACTGAACAAAAGATTGATTTGAAGTCAGAACTATTCCTATTGGGTATTTTAGAGGGATAATGGCAAAGAAGCTCCAATATATAATATTACACATATTAACAGCAACCAGAATCATTTTCGCACAAAATTGGAAACAGACTAATATCCCTTCAGAGGCAATAATAAGAAAAGTATATGAATGTGCAGAGATGGATAGGTTGACGATGGAATTGAAAGAGAGAGAAGACTCAGAGTACTACCAAGTTTGGAGGAGATGGTATATATGGTTAGAGAACAGAGTAAAACTATTGTATAAGAACCAAATAATATTGATAATAGGATTGCATTGTATCTATGTGTAAATACTACTACAATTCAAACGATTGTATAATATAGGATAATGAACCATAGAAATAGAACTTATGTAAATTTCAATGTTATGGATGATATTGACACAGATATGGAAATGCTGCAAGAAGTGAAAAATTGTGTTTTATTTTTTAATGTTGAAAATTTAATAAAAAATTATTTTTTAAAAAAGGATTTACTAAGATGGGATAAACTGCATTTATCATTATTGGGTAGAATTTCTGTGAATGTATTACAAAGAGGCTTTATTGTTTCAGACATTACCAATACTTGCAACTGATACTCCATTTAAACAATGGCAGATAGATATTTCTAAGTTTATATGGCAAGGGGGAAAAAACCAAGAATTAGATATAAAGGAAAGAGAAAGTTCAGGTTTATCAGATTTGAAATTGTATTTCGGTGCATGCTCTTCGGTTTGGCTAAGAGTGGGTGAACCTCCAAAATAAGAAGCTACTTGACTTAAGAGGGTCATGAATTAAGATTTGGATGGCATAATTATTTATATGACAAGTTTAAAGTAAATGTTGATTTTAATAACTATATTTACACATATCATCCTAAGAGTTTGGAGTAAATATAAAACAAGGCTTTCTGTGAAGATGCCTCTTTGGATGTTGCCCCAGGAAGCTTTTTTAAGAAAAGAAATAATGGTGAAGTCAGACTGGTGGACTGGTGGACTTATTTATGATCAAATAATATTTTTTAATTTCGGTGACCCGATCCTTAAGTCTAAAGAGGAGTTAGAATCAGAAAGACGTGTCTGCCCTTGGTTTACATTTACAATTGAAAGATTTAAATGGATGAATGACTGCAAAAGTTGATGGAGTTAGCAGAGATGGCTAAACTGACTACCTTGATTGAAGAAAAAATACTTTTGTTTCTACTTGGAAATTGCTTCTGCACTTTGTGCTTGAAGTGGGGAAAAATGAAACTTTGGGTTTTGAGTTTTACCGATAGGTTTGTTATAGAAATGGCTGGTTTATATATTATTTAGAAGTAAAAAGTTGAGGTTTGATGTCATTATGTTATTCTACTACACCAAATGGAGTTGGAAATCAACGCCTTTGCTTTCTTTTTTCCCTTTTTCCTTCCCTTTTCCCTCTCCATCTTTCCTACTGTTTTCTTTTGTATTTTACATTATAATAAAAAACTTTTTTAAGAAAAAATAACAGTAATACAGCCTAGTACATGGGTAAATAGAAATAAGATAGTATTATGGAAATTAGGTGTTCAGCAGAGTGATGGCATGAGGGAAAACAGTCTCTAGTTATTTTGGCATGCAATGCCCTGTAGCAGTGTCCCAAAGGGAAGAGTTGAAACAGTTTATGTCCAGGATGTGAGGGGTCTGTAGATATTTTCTCAGCTCTCTTTCTGACCCATGTAGTACATAGTACATAAAACCAACAAAAATTGGTTTGTTTGTTTGTGGTCCTAAATATCTGTTGAAGTCTGTACCTGTCCTGTTTTAATTGATGTACCAAACCAGTCAGTTACAGAAGTACAAACAACACACTCAATAATTCCTCTGTAAAACTGTATCAACAGCTCCTGGGGCAATCTGAATTTTCTGAGTTGATGCAGGAAGAAAATTCTTTGTTGTGCCTTTTTAATGATTCTAATGTTTGGTGTCCATTTCAAATCCTGGGAGATTATAAAATCCAAAAACTTAAGGACTCTACTGTTGATACTGTATTGTTGAATATAGTAAAAGGCAATAGAATAGGAAGACTCCTCCTAAAATCCACTCTCATCTCTATAATTTTAAGTGTTCAACTCTGGATTATTCTGGCTAACCCACAGAACCAACTGTTCAACCTCCCATCTATATGCAGACTCATCACTTGTCTCAAATGAGACTAATGACTGTTGTATCATCTGAAAACTTATGTACTTTAATAGAGGGCTCCTTCAATATGCAGTCATTGGTATAGAGAGGAGTAATGAAGAAAGCACACAGCCCTGCGGGGCACCTGTGCTAATTGAATAGATATTCAATGTGATTTTACCTAGCTCTACCTGCTGCTTTCTATCTGTTAGAAATCTTATAATCCACCTACAAGTGTGGTCAGGCAGTTAGCTGAATCAGTTTAGAGTCTAAACTTTAGACAGAAAGATTTCTGGAATGATGGTATTGAATGCCAAGCTGAAGTCTACAAAAAGGACCTGGGCATAGCTCCCTGTGGATTCAAAATGTTGCTACATGAAGTGCAGTGCCATATTAACAGCATCATCTGCCAAACTATTTGCACGATAGGCAAATTGCAAGGGATCCAGCAGCCTATCCGTGATGATTTTCAGGTGGGTCAACACTAACCTTTCAAAGGTTTTCATAATTACAGATCTCAGAGCAACCAGTTTGTAGTCATTAAGCTCTTTGATGGAGGGTTTTCTGGGCACTGGAAGAAGGAACATAACACATCTCCAGTAATATGTTAAAGATGTGGGTGAAGATGGGAGCCAGCTGATTAGCACAGACTTTCAAGAAAGAAGTTATTCTGGGCCTGCTGCTTTTCCAATCTTTTGTGTATGAAATAGACCTCACACATCTTTTTGTAGGATCACCAGAGGTGGGGGACCCAGAGGGATGTAGGAGATTTGGCTATTGTTGGTGTATCTGAGATGGTGAGGGTAGTGATAGTTGACACTGATCTTCTCAGATATACAGTAGAATACATTCAGATCATCTGCCAGTTGCCAATTCTCTTCAGTAAAGAAGGGAGATCGGCTGCAGCCAATGATATTCTTCAGACTTTTCCCCACATTTTCTGGTTCATTTGCTGAGAATTAGTTCCTCAGACTGTCAGAGTAGCTTCTCTTTGCTGTCTTGATCTCCCTTGTTAATACATTCCTGGCCTAACTGTACAACTGTCTCCATTCTATCTCCATTCCTGTAGGCTTCCTTTTTGGCATGATGTAACTGCTTGAGTTTAACTGTGAACTAAGGTTTATTATTGTACAGTAGTGGCCTAAATTGTGGAAACATTTTGGGAAAAGTGCATTTTTGAGGTTTGATGGCTAATAACACCACTTTTTTTTTTTGAGTAGTACCATAAAATTATATATATCAATGGAAAGCTAATTTAATCAAGAATGTAATGCTTTTCAACTTTTGCTTGAGATAAAAGTGGCTTTTTTGTGGAATTCTAGATTTTAGGCCAAATTTCTGCAGTCTGCGTAGAACAGTCCTTGCACTTAACTTCACATTGCATTGCGCCATTTCATCTTGTATATACCCAGATGATTTTCTTCTGTCACGTAGGCACAGTCTCTTAACTCTTTTATCATCACTTGCTGTTGTGCACCTTTTCCTGCCTTTACCAGTGTGATTTTGTAGTGACTGACTCTCCTTATACCTCTTCAAAAACTTAACAATGCCACCTTTGGTTAAGTTTCCACCAATTTTTCTTCTAATTTCTTTATAACTGTAGCCTTGTTCACTTAATACTACTACTTTATATCACTTTCTGGCGACCAGTCAATTTTTTGCACCATTACTTTAATTTTATTACATTTTACAAGCTCACTAAATGAAAGAACACAAAAAAACCCAACCAATTTGGGACTTCCTGTTGGCACCGCAGGCTCCGTGGACGGTCATTTATGACCGCCAGCCCTGTGCCACTGTAAAAGCCGTTTTGACAGCGCAAATCAGCTGTCAAACAACTGAAAAAACTCTCCTTCGGGAAAAGGAGGAGGAGAGCCGGTGGGCGAGCGTAGAGCTCCCCGAAAGTCCTCTGGATCACTTCCAAAGGCTTGGAGGGTGTGAGCTCCTCAGGCAGCCCGCCAAGAAGCTCTGGAGCCAGGACGTCCCTGCAAAAGCAAGGCGAGAAGCCGCAATCCGATCCTGCTTTTAAAACGTGAGTTTGATTGATCCCAAGCGCAGGCAGAGCGGAAAACAAGAGAACAAGCCTTAAAGATACAGAGCTTAACTTTGTTTCGATCTGAATCCTGAGCTGAAGGCGGAAGATGGTGTCTTTGTCAGGGCTTTGAAAGTGAAAGCCTGAAACGAAAGTGCTTAAGAACTTTGCGCTGGGAGAGTGGATTAGCTGCCTATTAACTGCTGGGAATGGAGAGTGCGGAGGGAAGAGAACAAGGGGAAAAAAACTATTTTGTTTGGCAACTCAGACTTTAAATTAACATCTTTAAAGACTTTTTCGCTTTGAAAGAAAAGAGGGGGGGGGAGGAAAAAAATGGCTTCTAAGCAAGTGAAACCAGGAGTTGCTAAAGGAGGGGGAGGCTCCCCAGTTGTGTCAGTGGTGACACAGAAAGCACAACTTCCGGCTGATTCACAGAGCCAGACCCAGAGTCAAGACACAGCACTTAATGATTTTAAGGAAGCTATGAAAGAAGCCATGAATAATCAAGAAATAGCAATGAGAGAAGCAATGAACAATTTAACTTTACTTGTTGAAGGGAAATTTAAGAAAATAGAGGAAGATATAGGTTCGATCAAGGGAGCAGTTGCAAAGGAGCATGATAAAATAAGAGATGATATTGTCTTTGCTGTATCAGGACTCTCAAATCTTGTTATCCAGCTTGATGGGAAAGCTGAAGAAATTAATGAAGCCAATTTAAATCTGGAGAGCAAAATGGGTGATGTCATGACTAAAACGGAGAAAGTGGATGATGAATTGGTAATGTTACAATACAGATTTATGGAGTTTGCCTTGAGACTGAGAGGCCTGAAGGAAAATAGCAAAGAAAATTTAAAAGACATTTGTGCTGATGCTATGGCTGAGATAATTAAAGAAAAACCAGAAGATGTGGCAATCCAAATTGACAAAATTTACAGGGTTAATGAAATTTTACAAGCTTCATACAATAATAAAGTTCAGGTGGCTGGGCAGGAGGTGGTGGTTTTGAAAGAGATTCCTCCAAAGATGTTGAGGAGCAGGAAAGACTTTGGCTTTTTGGTAAATGAGCTGAGAAATCAACAGGTGGCATATAGATGGGATGTTCCGACTGGTCTAATAGTGACTTATAAAGGAGAAAGATACCGATCAAACACAATTTGGAAGGCAAAAGATTTTTATGTAAACATGTTACAGGCTGGATATCCACCCTCACCAGGGGGGTGGGGGAGGAAGAAAATGGAGATGATACAACAAGGAAAAGATGGAAAACAGATACAAACCTGAAGCTGCAGCTGGAGGAATTATTATGGAAGAAGATTTGGATCTTGGGGGTTTACCCCCAACCTTGGAACCACCTAAGAATGGAGAGCCAGAAACACAACGACTGACCCGAGCAACTTATAAATTGCAGCAACAACAACCAAAAGGGCAACAATCTCAAGATTCATCTCAAGTAGTACAAAAAACAGAAGCAGTGGGGGGAGCTAGGCCGAAGAGTAAGGTGGAGGAGGAGCTTCAGCTGATGCTTACAAGGCTTCGAAAGGCTAAAGATGGCAACTAAATTCCTATCTTGGAATGTTAATGGCCTAAACTCTCCACAAAAAAGAAAGTATTTCACTACTTGAAACAATTTAACAACGATGTTATTTGCTTACAAGAAACACATATTTAGACTAACAGACCAAAAATATTTATCAATTCAAGATTAGGTACAAACTTTGTGGCATCAGCGCCAGAAAAGAAAAATGGATTAGTCATATATGTAAGGAAAGGACTATCAGCTAATTTAATTGAGGCAGATGATCAAGGAAGATATATTGCTACTGAGTTATTGACACAGTCTGGAAAAATGCTCATCAGAATATATGCCCCTAACCAGCAACAAGTTTTATAAATTTTTACATACTAAAATAATACAGTGGGATTATAAATCTTTTATACTAATGGATGACTGGAATGGAGTAATTGATATGCAGAAAGATAAAAAAAGCTTATCAAAGACTTCAGCACGTGCAAAACTACCTAAATCTTTTTTTGATATGATGGAAGATATAGAATTGAGAGATATCTGGAAAGAACGTAACCTGGAGGAAAAAGATTTTGCCTTTTTTTTCTGATAGACATCAATCCTTCTCCAGGATTGATTTTATACTAATCACAAATGATTTTATTTCCAGGGTGAAGAAGACAAAGATATTTCCAAGAATTTTAACTGATCATAGTCCAGTCTGGATTGAATTTGAACAGGAGAGGGGAGAATGGACGTTGGTCTTACCTGATACGCCCGTTCTCAGTATGAGGAAAAATGTCAGTCAGAGTGGGGATACGTCCAGTCCAGCCAATGACCGAGTCCTTTCAAAGCTAAGGCTCCGCCTCTCGAGGCTGCCCCAGTTCTTTGTTGAGGCGAAGCGACGGACTCGAGTAACGTTTCCTCCTGAAACAATAGAAAATTAATATCACCCCCTGCAACCACCACCGGAACATACCAAGGGTGGGGCTGACTGACGTTTTTCCTCATGCTGAGAACGGACGTATCAGGTAAGACCAACGTCCATTCTCCATTGAGAGGGAAAAACGTCAGTCAGAGTGGGGACATACCAAAGCTCGATGTCACCAGGGAGGGAAGGTACTGGTCCGGTAACCGTCAAGCGAGATAGACCAACTGGAGGACCCTTCTGCCGAATGCAGCATCAGCGGAAGCGAAGGAGTCCACTTTGTAATGTCTTATGAAGGGGCTGATAGTGGTCCATGTGGACACTCGACAAACCTCCTCGAGGGGAGCCTGAGTCGCCCAGGCGGCTGATGTAGAGGCGCTCCATTTTGAATGTGCCGTAATGGAAGGAGGAAGCGGAAAATCAGACTGACGGTACGCCAAGGCAACCGTGGCTCGAATCCAGCACCCCAAGGTAGCACTTGAGACATCAGCTCCAAGAGAGGAAGGATGGAAAGCAACAAATAGGGCCTCTGTCTTTCGGTGAACCGCCGTCCGGGCGATATAAATCTTTAACACCCGGCGTACATCCAGCGTGTGCCAAGATCTCTCTAGCCGATGAGAAGGGCGAGGACAAAAGTCCGGGAGGACGAGCTCCTGTGCTCTGTGAAAGGGTGAGTTTACTTTGGGCACAAATGATGGGTCCAGCCGGAGAACCACCCTATCATTATGGAAGATGCATAAGTCCGCCCGCACTGAGAGGACTGCTAGTTCTGAAATCCTGCGGGAGGAATTGATTGCTACTAAAAATGCAACCTTCAAGGACAGGAAGCGCAGGGAAACAGAACGGAGAGGCTCGAAAGGAGGAGACATGAGAGCCTTAAGGACCTTATTCAGGTTCCATGTAGGAAAATGATGTACTGTATGGGGCCGTAAATTCGTAGCTCCCCGGAGGAAACTAGTGATAGGATGATGGAAGATGGAATCCCTTGAGCCGCAAGACAAAACAGAGGCAATGGCGGCAACTTGGCGTTGTAACGTGTTGGGCCGAAGTCCTTTGCGAAGACCAGCCTGAAGAAAGGTCAATACGTGGATAATTGAAGCTGAAGTAGGCAACACCGGAACTGAGAAAAATCAAGAAACAAAGGACCTCCACATGGCCTCATAAATTCAGACCATAGAAGGGCGGCGAGCTGCCTGAATAGTGGAAACAACTTCCGGCGGAATCCTGGCCTCCGTTAAGAGGAACCGCTCAACCGCCAGATGGTCAAGCGAAGCCAACCTGGGTCTGGGTGGATGAGATGCCCTTGCGACAAGATGACCTTGGAGAGAGGGATCTGCCAAGGAGGAGCCACAGAGAGGTTCATCAAGTCCGCAAACCATGGATGCATTGGCCACCAGGAGCAGTTGGACCCGTTCTTCGAGTAACTTCCTTATGACCCTGGGGATCACAGGGAGGGGAGGGAAGGCATATAGGAGACCCGATGGCCAGGGGCTGCGGAGGGCGTCTGTGGCTTCCGCCTGAAAGTCCAGAAACCTGGAAAAATAACGGGGAAGACGATGATTCGTACAAGAGGCGAACAAATCCAGAACAGGACATCCAAATCTCGAAACAATGTCTTGGAAAAGATCCTGGAAAATCGACCACTCGCCCTAATCCACCTGCGAAGGACTGAGGGAATCCGCCGGGATGTTGTCGGATCCCAAAATGTAATCTGCCCTGATGGAACCCAGGTGCTCCTCAGCCCACACACCCAGCAAACGGGCCTCGTCCATTAGGGAACGAGATCTTGTATCCCCCAATCTATTCACGTGGGCTTTAGTTGTTGTGTTATCAGTTAGGACTAAGATATGTCTACCTTCCACTAAATCTTGGAAATGCAACAATGCGAGCCGAATGGCTCGCAATTCCAACAAGTTGATACTGAGGCGAGCTTCCTGAGAAGTCCACCGACCTTGGGCCATTTGATGTAGAAGATGGACCCCCCCAATCCGGAGAGACTCGCATCCGTGGTAAGTTGGAGTCTCTGAGGTTCCCTGAAGGAAGATCCCCGGGACAAAGCCGGCGAAGTCCACCAGTGGAGGGAGTTCAGGCAGCCGAATGCGACGAGAAGTGACCTCTAGATTCGCACGTTGAAATGGCAACAAAAGCCACTGAAGCTCCCTACTATGCAGCCGTGACCAAGGTGTAATGCCGAAGGTGGACACCATCATGCCCAACAAACGGGAAAGAACTAGAACTGTTGCCGTGTCAGCTGACAGACATTTAAGGGCCAAGGAACAGAGATTGGATTGGCGTTCCGGCGACAGGCAAATCGTAGTAGAAACGGTGTCAATAGAAGCACCTAAGTGAAAGATACTAGTGGAGGGAGACAGGTGGCTCTTGGACCAATTTATTGAAAAACCATGGTTTTGAAGGGAGGCCAGGACCAGGGACAAGTCCTCTTGAGCCACCGGAAAGGAAGGGGACATAACTAAAATGTCATCTAAATAAAACTGAAGGCGAACCAGATGGGATCGGATGTGTCCTATCAAAGAGGCCATAATCTTTGTACCCTAGGGGCCGAAGACAGCCCGAAGGGCAAGGCCTTATACTGGTAGTGCGCTCCCTTGAAGGCAAAACGGAGGGATTGGCAATGAGAGGGCAAAATAGGGACATGGAGATAAGCTTCTGTTAGGTTGATGGAAGAAAGAAAATCGGACGGGCGAATAGATTCAAGGATCGATGAAAGGGACTGCATTTTGAACCGGCGGTATTTAATGTGCCGGTTCAACGACTTCAAGTCTAAAATGGGCCGCCAGCCGCCAGAAGCCTTCTGGACAACAAAAAGAGGAATAGAACCCATGGCCCTGTTGAGAAACAGGGACCCGTTCAATGGCGGCAATCTGTAAAAGATGGTCAATAACCTCTGAAACTATCCCTGTCCTAACCGGGTCCCGAGAAATGGGGCATGGAATAAAACGGGAGGGTGAGGAGATGAAAACTCTAAGGCTAAAAAAAGGAAATGGTGTTAAGAACCCAGGTATCGGAGATGGAGGAGGCCCATTGCTCCCGAAATAATGAGAGACGACCTCCAATAGGCAATTGAAAAACCTCCCTATCGAGCCCTACGAGCCCAACGACCCCTCCTACCTCCCCAGTTTGCCCTGCAAGGGGGAAATCTGGACCCTTGTCTAACCTGGGGGTCCGGCTGAGGTCTGGAGGAAAAGGATCGCTGGACCTGAGGTTGGAAAGTGGAAGAACCAAAGGCCCGAAAGGACTGAAATCTTGAAGACGAAAAACGAGAATCAGAACAAGTAGCCGGAGGAAGAATTTTCCGTCCATCTCTGGTCTCGACAAGCAGAGGCTCTAAAGCCGACCCAAAGAGGGTCCCACTGGAATAAGGTGCTGAAGCGAGTTGCCATTTACTACGCATGTCGGCCTGCCAGTTTCTGAGCCACAAGAGACGGCAGGATGTTACATTGAAACCCAAGGCCCTAGCAGAAAAACGTGTAGAATTCAGTGTGGCATCTGCTGAATATTCAAGAGCTGCAGCAATCTTATTCAGGTCCTGGTGTGATCTTGCATCTGAGAGGGGAAGCCTGGCCTGTAGTTGTTTAAGCCACAGCAGGGCTGCCTTGTTAAAAAAAGAGGGCGATGTTGAAGCCCGTATGGACCAGGCCGTAGCTTGGTGCCCTTTTAGAAGGGTCTTCTCTGCCCACTTGTCCTCAGGACGAAGAGAATCTTCGGGGGGCCCCGTGGGATGAGAAGAATCCGTTAAGGCTACGATGGGAGGATCCACCGTTGGATCCTGCAGAATATCCGACAGAGGAGAAGCCGAATTGTAGAGACGCTTGTCCAAGCCATTAGGACTAGGGCCAGCCCCCGGTAATGCCCACTGACATTGAAGCACGTCGGTAAACAAATTTGGAGGTGGAATGGTTTCGGGGTCACTGGTGGGTTCCACAAACATGGCTGCTGCTGGATCCATTGCAGATGAAGGAGGAGACGCTGAGGTAGGAGATCCCAAACGAGTGATGGCAATGGCTTTAAACAGCAGAGAACGGAACAGCTATGGCTTGAAAAAGCCAATGAAGGCCGGTTAGTCGGGTCCCAAACCTTCATCATCTTGTTGAGAGCGTAGTGGTTGTTGAGAGCGTGGTGGCACGACAGCTTCCCCGACACCTGGATGAAGCTATCTATCTGCACCCGTGCCAGTCGGGCTTCAGGCAGGGGCACAGCACAGAAACGGCATTGGTCACAATGGTGGATGATCTCTGGAGGGCTCGGGACAGGGACTGTTCCTCTGTCCAAGTCCTATTAGATCTCTCAGCGGCTTTTGATACCATCGACCATGGTATCATGCTGCGGCGGTTGAGGGGGTTGGGAATAGGGGGCACCGTTCTGCGGTGGTTCTCCTCCTTCCTCTCCGACCGCTCGCAGTTTGTGTTGGCAGGGGGACAGAGGTCGACCTCGAGGCATCTCGCATGGGGAGTGCCGCAAGGGTCGGTCCTCTCGCCCCTCCTGTTCAACATTTATGTGAAGCCGCTGGGTGAAATCATTCGTGGTTTTGGGGTGAAGTGTCACCTGTACGCTGACGACACTCAGCTGTACATCTCCACCCCAGACCACCCCAACGATGCCCTTGATGTGATGTCTCGCTGCCTAGAGGCCGTGCGGGTCTGGATGGGGAGGAACAGGCTCAGACTCAACCCTTCCAAGACCGAGTGGTTGTGGCTTCCGGCGTCCCGATATAGTCAGCAGGTGCCATCGCTGACTATTGGGGGTGAATCTTTGCCACCCACAGAGAGGGCTCGCAATCTGGGTGTCCTCCTGGACGCACGGCTGTCTTTAGAAGAACATATGATGGCCGTGGCCAGGGGGGCCTTTTATCAGGTCTGCCTGATTCGCCAGTTGCAGCCCTTTCTGGATCGGGACGCCCTGCGCACGGTGACTCACGCCCTTGTTACCTCCCGGTTGGACTACTGCAATGCTCTCTACATGGGGCTCCCCTTGAAGAGCACTCGGAGGCTCCAACTGGTCCAGAATGTGGCCGTGCGGGTGGTTATGGGTGCAACCCGTTGCGCCCACGTGACACCCCTCCTGCGCGAGCTGCACTGGCTCCCAGTGGTCTTCCGAGTGCGATTCAAGGTGTTGGTCACCACCTTTAAAGCGCTCCATGGCATAGGACCTGGGTACCTTCGAGACCGTCTTCTGCCACCAATAGCCTCACACAGGCCAGTCCGCTCCCACAGAGAGGGTCTCCTCAGGGTGCCATCGGCCAAGTTATGTCGGCTGGCGACACCCAGGGGGAGGGCCTTTTCTGTGGGAGCCCCAGCCCTGTGGAATGAACTGTCCCCGGAAATTCGTAAGATTTCTGACCTCCGGGTATTTCGCTGCGCACTCAAGACCCTATTGTTCCGCCAGGCTGGGTTAGCAACATAATTTTAAATTGGATGTTTTAAATTTTTGGGGTTTTAAATTAAGCCAAATTATTTAATACTTTTAAATTATTTTAAATTGATGTTTATTCTGTTTTTAAATAGGCTGTACACCGCCCTGAGTCCTTCGGGAGAAGGGCGGTATAGAAATAAAATTATTATCATCATCATCATCATCATCATCATCATCATCATCATCTGACCAGGCTTGATCTTGATAATCCTCGCCCTCTGACACCGAGGCTTGGTCGAGGGTAACCTGGAGGTCAGATTGCTCCTGATCCAGCAAGGCACTCCCCCGAACCCCCGAATGTGGTTAAGAAGAGATCGCTAATGCGGGATTAGCCGGACCCTGGTTAAAGCATTCAGAAATAGTTTGGCGGATAGCCCTAGAGATAAACGCCTCCAAAGAATCCACCATGGGAGTAGTTGGCAGCGGGGGTGGAGGTGGAGGAGCAGGAGGCAAGGCTGGAGACAGTTCTGAATCCGGTAGAGTCTGAAAAAGTCTCTGGGGTTCTGAAGAAGAAACCATCTGAGGATTCCCAAGAACATCTGGGGACAAGTCCCTCACCGAACGAGGTGAGCGTGCCACAGAAGGCAGCTGAGAGACAGACTGCTCAGAATTCAAGGCATGAGATTGAGCCTTCAAAAAGGCTTTTTCAATGGCTTTGTGACGGCGTTGCTCCTCACGAGAAGTCCCACGCTCTGATGATTGTGTATTATTCCGTTTCGAACAGGATTTTTTGTTTGGAGGGGGCAGCGATGAAGCTGATCCCTCAAGGGGATCGCTAGGATGACGCCTGCGGGATGTGGAGGAGGAATGCCCTTCGGAGCTCGGCATAGCGGCCGCCATTTTGGGATTAATTAGAGTAGTCGAGAATGGCGCCAAACGTCAAATGAAGGGAAACTCTCAAAGCGGCAAAAACCCCAGATCAAAGGGACGATCTGCCACGTCGCAAGCCCTCAGGCTATAAGCAATTCCTGGGAATAAAGGCGAGCCTCCACTCCAGCCGTAACGATCGTATGACCCCCGGTTGAACCGATCAGATAGTAATGAGGCGCTCTTCCGTTGCTAGCCGTCCAGCTATAAACGCGACTCGGGGGAATGGCGAGCAGCCGCAGGCGCCAGTAAATAGCTGCTAGGCAAAGGCCGTTTACACGCAATAATTTAAGCGAAAAAACGTTCTCGCTGACAGGCGCGAAGCCTGCAGCTGGAGATCACTTGCCGGTCGAGGCAAAGATCGCAAACAGCGAAATTAGACCAATTGTGGCATGAGGAAATTGTTCTTCAGAGGAGGACACGTCCTGTCAGGCGAAGACCAAGACGAAGAACTGGGGCAGTCTCGAGGG
Organism: Arizona elegans; assembly: GCA_022577455.1. NCBI lineage: Eukaryota > Metazoa > Chordata > Lepidosauria > Squamata > Colubridae > Arizona > Arizona elegans. Next base: position 53,305,563 of record JAKOOJ010000009.1, read on the forward strand.
GCGGAGCCTTAGCTTTCAAAGGACTCGGTCATTGGCTGGACTGGACGTATCCCCACTCTGACGTTTTTCCCTCTCGATGGAGAAAGGAGGTCTTGGAGGTTGAATGAAAATTTATTTAGGTATGAGGAAAACGTAAAGGAGCTTAAAAAACAGATGAGAGAATTTTTTGTTATTAACATGAATAAGGGTACTCCTATGGAAATGGTTTGGGATGCTAGTAAGGCTTATATGAGGGGTATCTTAATACATATGAATAATAAATATAGATCAAAACAACAAAAGAAGTGTAAAGAGATAGAGGAGGAAATAAAAAAGAAAGAACAATTACTTATATCTAATCCAGGGGATAAGAAAGTAAAAGAAACAATAAACATACTACGAGGGCAATTCATTATGTTAATGACTGATCAGGTGGCAACTAGTTTACAATATGCTAAACATAATACATTTTGTAATTCCAATAAACCAGATAGGTGGTTGGCTTACACGTTGAGGAAAAAACAGAAAGCACGAGTCATTAGTAAGAGAGAATATAAAGGTAAGGAAGTTTACCAACAGAATTTGATTAAAAAGGCTTTTTTGGAATTTTATACAAAGCTATATGCTAGTGACTCAATACAAGGTATAGATATAGATAGATATCTAAAGGAAGGGAATATTTTGGAACTAACGTTGGAACAGAAGGAAGGATTGAATCAACCAAAAACTTCGGAGGAGATTGTTGCAGCAATTAAGCAGTTAAAAATAGGGAAAGCTCCAGGAACAGATGGCCAACAGATGTTTATTATAAGAACTTACAGCTTGAAATGGTAGAGCCGCTTAAAACTCTATTTTGTAAAATTCAATCGGGAGAGGAGTCCCACCGTCTTGGAGAACAGCTTTTGTTTCATTGATTCCAAAGGAAGATCAAAATTGTACCAAACCTGAAAATTTTAGGCCAATTTCACTTTTGAACACGGATTACAAAATTTTTGCTAAAATACTATCGAATAGACTAATGCCAGTTATGCAACAAATTATTCACAATGACCAATCAGGTTTTATAAAAGGGAAACAGATGAAATATAATGTTAGGCAAATCATAAACTTATTGGAATATTTGGAGAAAAATAATCAGGTCCCTGCAGCGTTTATATTCGTGGATGCAGAGAAAGCATTTGATCGATTGAACTGGCAATTTTTGTTTAAAATAGTAGAAAAAATGTACTTTGGGGAGTATTTCACACATTCAATTAGAGCAATATATCAGGAACAAATAGCACAAATAATAATCAATGGAGGTTTAACAGATGTGTTCAAAATTGAGAAAGGTACGAGGCAGGGTTGTCCATTGTCGCCATTGTTGTTTATTTTAACTTTAGAAGACTTGTTGAATAAGATACGTGTTTCTGACAAAATAAAAGGAATTGTAATTAGACAGCAGGATTATAGATTAAGAACGTTTGCAGACGACCTGGTTCTTACCTTATCTCAACCTATAGAAGTGGCTCCCTATATGTTGGATATGGTAGCTGAATATGGTAAAGTATCTGGATTCAAAGTAAATTTACACAAGACAAAGATGATAACTAAGAACGAACATTGTCTTATCTGAATGTTCCTTTTCAGGGCACTGCAACTGCAGTCCATAGCTGGGTTTCTTCCTATTACTTCACTTTGACTGGGTGACATTTTAATTAGAGTCTCTCTTGGTGCCGTGGCCATGCCTCTCACTCCCATAATGCACCAGTCTTTGAACGAAGGTGCGGCCATCTAAGTAGTAATTAGAAGAAAGGTAAAACGTAGGCAAAACAACAGCAAGACCAGGCAAGACCAAGTATCAGAGAACCAAACCAAGAAAAACAAATACAGGGAAGGGAATGGAATGGACAGCAGTCGCAGTGGCCTGAAAAGGAACATTCAGATAAGACAATGTTCGTTTTCCAGAGCACTGCTCCTGCAGTCCATAGCTGGGATATACCCAAGCTCAAACAACAAGGGCGGGAAAGTAACAGCCTCCAGAGTCCTGTGCCCCAAGAACATTTTGCAGGACTCGACGGCCAAAAGAAGCCTCAGCGGAGGCAAAGGAATCCACCCTGTAGTATCTTATGAAAGGCGTCACCGAGGACCAAGTGGCGGCTTGGCAGATGTCCGAAACTGACGCCTGTGTGGCCCAGGTAGAAGTTGCCGCACTACGAGTCGAGTGAGGCAAAATCCCAGACGGAACCGGCTTAGCCTGATAGTCGTATGCTGTAGATATGCACCCCTTGATCCATCTGCCCGCGGTTGATGAAGATACTTTTTGGCCCAATGACCTCGGATGGAAGGAGACCAAAAGGGCTTCCGTTCTCCAGAAGGATTCAGTCCTGCGAATGTAGCGACGGAGGGCCCTGCGTACGTCGAGGATGTGCCAATCTTTTTCACGTTGGTGCTTGGGCGACGGACAGAAATCAGGAAGGATTAGTTCCTGGGCGCAATGAAAATAGGAGTTCACTTTCGGCAAAAAAGCAGGATCCAGGCGAAGAATAACAGCGTTAGCGTGGAAAATACATAAGTCTTTCCTAATTGACAAAGCTGAAAGTTCCGAGATCCTTCTGGCAGAGGTAATTGCCAGAAGGAAAGCCATCTTAAAGGACAAGTACTTGAGGGATATAGATCCCAGCGGTTCGAAGGGAGGAAGCATAAGCGCTTGAAGAACAAGGGAAAGGTCCCAGGTCTGGTACCGATGAACTGGGGGCGGACGTAAGTTCATAGACCAGTGCAAAAAACCTTTGAGTAACAGATGCTGAGACAACGAAGAGTAAGGCGGGCACCGAATGACTGTGGACAAAGCAGCGGTCTGTCGACGAAGGGTGGATGGCGACAAACCCTTGTCCAGACCAGATTGCAAGAAACAGAGAATGTCGACAATCTGAGCCGATGTAGGGTCCACCAGGTTGTCAGCACACCAAGTGCAGAAAGTCCGCCAAGAGGACTCGTATATACGCGATGTAGGTCTTCGAGAAGCCTGTATGGTATCTATGACGGAGTCGGGGAGACGGTCCTTCTGCAGGATGACCCGCTCAAACGCCATACGGCCAATTGGAGCCATCCTGGATCTGGGCGGGAGACGGCCCCCTGGCGCAGAGAGACGGTTCAGCGGAATCTCCCACGGAGGAAGGACGGACAGTGCCACGAGGTCTGCATACCATGGTCGACGAGGCCAGTTGGGAGCCACAAGCAGGAGATCCGCTTGTTCCTCCAACAACTTCCGAATCACCTGAGGAATCAGGGGAATCGGAGGAAATGCGTACAAAAGACCGGATGGCCAGCGGCATCTGAGCGCGTTGTGAGCCTCCACCGTCGGGCATGGGTAACGAGTCACAAATCTGGGGAGTTGGGCGTTTGTCGGGCTGGCGAACAAGTCTACAGCAGGCTGACCGAAGATGGTGGTAGCCTCTCGAAAGATATCGGGATCCAGTTGCCATTCTGACGGGTCTATCAGTTGTCTGTTTAGTCAATCGGCTCGGACGTTGTCTACGCCCGAGATGTGAGCGGCCCTCAGGGATAGAACTCTCGGCCCAATTCAAAAGCTTCTCCTCCTCCAGCATCAGGTCCCTCGATCTCATGCCCCCCTCCTTGTTGATATGGGCCTTGGCTGTAATATTGTCCGTGAGGACGAGGATGTGACGGCCGTGTAACAAGGATTGAAAGCAACAGAGGGCTAGTTGAATCGCCCTCAGTTCTAAAAGGTTGATACTTAGGTTCTGTTCCGAAGTTGAGATCATCAACCAACGCGACCAATGCCGTTTCCGTGCTGTGCCCAGACCTGAAACCCGACTGGAACGGATCTAGATAAGATGTTTCCTCCAGGAATTGCGGAAACTGTCGTGCGACCACACTCTCAACAACCTTCGCCATAAAGCGAAGGTTGGAGACAGGACGATAGTTGGCCAATATTGCCGGATCCAGGGACGGCTTCTTGAGGAGAGGCCTCACCACCGCCTCTTTCAAGGCGGTGGGGAAGTAACCCTCACTCAACGAAGCGTTGATAACACCCTGGAGCCAGCCTCGTGTAACCTCCCGGGAAGCCAGTACCAACCAGGAGGGACATGGGTCCAGTAAACATGTGGCCGCACTAAGTCTCCCCAAAATCCTGTCCACATCATCAGGAGTCACAGCATCAAACTCCTCCCAGATAACATTCTCAAGACTATTCCTCGTCACCCTGCCCTGATCTACCCAGTCAGAGTCCAAATCCCCCCGGATCTGAGCGACTTTATCATACAGGTATTGTCCGAAATCCTCCGCCCTGCCTTCCATATTAAAAGGTTGTATAATGCATTACTGGAAATAGACTCAGAAACTGAATTGGTTAAAGATTGTATGATTAAATGGGCAGAAAACTTTCAGGAACTAGTGATGATGGAAATGTGGGAAAAGATTTGGGTCAGAAATGTTAAATTTACGCAAGCACAAAATTTGAGAATTTTTATAAAATGTTTTATAGATGGCACTTAGATCCTAAGAAATTATCATGTATGTACTCGAATTTGCAAGCTAAATGTTGGAGATGTGAATGTAATAATGCAACCTATTATCATATATGGCAAGAAAATCAAGGCATTTTGGATAAAAATTTGGTGGGTGATGCAGAACATTTTGAAAAGAAGGATGTTATTTACTCCTCAATTGTTTCTATTGGGTATAACTACAGACTGTACAGTTTCAGAGACTAAACTGATTCTGAACTTAGTATCAGCAGCTAGGCTGCTGGTAGCTCAATATTGGAAGAAGGACTCTTTGCCTACTATTGAAGAGTGGACATTGAAAGTAACAAACCTAGCAGAAATGGCGAAAATCTCGGCGTACTTGAAGGACCACACGCAAGAAAGATACGTATCGAAATGGAGAAGATGGATTGATTATATTCAAAATAAGTACAAGAAAATATCAAATAGCTTATGAATGACTGTTAGTACTAGAAGTATTTGGTAATCAATAGCGGAGTTAAGGTGTCAGTGGGGGAGGTAGTACTTTGAGGATAAGTAGATTAATCTAGTTTATGTTTGATTAAATGAAATACCTTGTATTTTGCTCTGGGAAGTCGGGGGGGGAGGGTGGGATAAGGGGGGGCAAAGGGTGGGGGGAACAGGGGGGGGAAATATTTTCTTTTTTGTAAAACTTTTCAATAAAAAAAAAACCCAACCAACTTGATAGCAATCACATAACACCCTGACAAATGTCCTCCTCTCAGCTTCAATACATGACATCAATAAATGAATCCTACTGTGAACTGATTGGCTCATTGCCAAAACAAGATGACATCTGATTGGCTCTCAAAACAGTCATGCTCATTGACTACAATCAGATGAAGGAAAGCTACCTGATATCAACCTAAGCAAGTTGTGCTTTCTTTTTCTGGTTATTTGGCGATAACTTTTCATAGAATACAGATAATCGAACTTTCATTACATTCTTGATTAAATTATCTTTCCATTGATATATAATTTTATGGTACTACTCCAAATAAAAGTGGTGTTATTAACCATCAAACCTCAAAAGTACACTTTTCCCAAAAGGTTTCCACAATTTTGGCCACTATCGTATATGTGCAAGCTTTTGGTCGGCACACACATGTCCTCACAAAAAAGGTATGATGTTACAGTATCAGTGAGATCATCCAAATCTTCTTTTTTTTTTTATTGCAAAAGTTTTACAATTACATTTTCACCCCTTTCCCCCCCCCCTCAACCCACCCCAAACTTCCCAACCTCCCTAACCCACCCTAACCCTCCCCTCCCCCCAGACTTCCTCACAGTATACTCATGTCAAATAAAAGGAAAAACTCTCCTTTGTATATAAAACTTGAACCCCTCCCTCCCCCTTACAAATTTTCATCTTCATTACATTAACCTATTTCTATCTTAATATAACATTTTCAAATAAATTTTCATCCTGATTACCTTAAAAATATTTCTATCTTAATATAACATTTTCTAATAAATTTTCATCCTCAACCTTAAAATATTTCTATCTTAATATAACATTTTCAAATAAAAGCTATTTGATACTTCCTAGTTTGATATTTGTTCTGAACATATTCTATCCACTTCTTCCATTCCCATTCATAAGTCTCTTGAGAACAATCTTTTAGATATGCTGAAAACTTCGCCATCTCTGCAAAACTGGCCATCTTCAAAGTCCATTCCTCAATCGTAGGCAGCGCTTCATTTTTCCAATATTTACCTATCAACAATCTTGCTGCTGTTATCATATACAATATCAATTTTGTTTCACCCGATGTAAAACCCTTAACTATACCCAATAAAAACAGTTGTGGAGAAAATTGAATTTTTTTCTTCAAAACATTCTGCATGACCCACCAAATTTTTATCCAAAAGGCCTTAACTTTCTTATAGGTCCACCAAACATGATAATATGTAGCGTCTAGACAATCACATCTCCAACATTTAGGCTGCACATTAGGGTACATACACGACAATTTTTTGGGGTCTAGATGCCATCTGTAAAACATTTTATAAAAATTTTCCCTCAGATTCTGCGACTGTGTAAATTTAACATTCTGAACCCAAATTTTTTCCCATGTTTCCAACATCACTGGTTCCTCAAAATTTTGTGCCCACTTAATCATGCAGTCTTTAACTAGTTCAGTTTCTGAATCCCTTTCTAACAAGACATTATAAAGTCTTTTAATATGCATTGGGCCTTTCTCTTTTATGTGTCTAACTAATTCTTCCTCATACATCATAATACCAGTTTTTTGGTCCTCTTTCCATCTCAATTGCAATTGATTATATTGTAACCAAGTTAGATTAATCCCTTCAGCCAACAATGTCTGTAATGTCTTCAGCTGCCATCTGCCCGCATCTGTAAAAAGAACCTCTTTGTATAAAAACCCCCCGAGTGACATTATATTTGTATTCCACAAAGTATGACCAAGATCCAGCCATAGCGGTATTTTATAATCCCAATTGTTTCGGTGCTTCTTCCAAACTCTCAACAAAGAATCTCTAAGTATATGGCTTTTGAATACTTTATCCACTTTACTGTCATAAAATAAGTAAGCATGCCATCCAAATTCCAAATCAAAACTTTCTGCGTTTAGTATTCCAGTCTTTTTTCCTCCAAACCAGTCACTTACTAAAGTCAAAGCTGCTGCATCATAATATAACTGTAGGTTTGGAAGTTTAAGACCTCCCCTTTCTGGAACGTCTTGCATGATTTTCATTTTTACTCTTGGTTTTTTCTCGTTCCAGACAAACTTGTTCACACCAGTTTGCCATACTTTTAGTTGTTTATCATTTTTGAGCACCGGAATCATTTGAAACAAAAAAAGAAATCTTGGCAAAATGTTCATCTTAACTGCTGCTATTCTTCCAAGTAAAGACAGCTGCAGTTTTTTCCAAGTCTCCATATCTTTTTGCACCTCTCGCCACAACACCTCATAGTTATTTTGAAACAATTTCATATTTGATTCTGCAACCTGAACTCCTAGATATTTTACCTTTGGTACAATCTCAAAACCTGCCCTCCTTTCAAGCTCAAGTTTACGATCTTGTGTCATATTTTTAACTACCATCTTAGTTTTTTTCTGGTTCAATCTAAAACCTGAAACTTTACCATAGTCTTGTATAATGTCCTTCATCTGGATTATTGATTCCATTGGCTGTGTTAGGGTAACGACCAGATCGTCTGCAAATGCCTTTATTCTGTAATCCTCTTGCCTTATCATTATACCTTTCAAAGTATTAGAATCCCTTATTGTGTTTAACAAGACTTCTAGTGTTAAAATAAACAACAATGGGGACAGCGGACATCCCTGTCTTGTTCCTTTTTCGATTTTAAACTCTGTTGTCAAACTTCCATTAATAATAATCTGTGCCTTTTGTTCTTGATAGATTGCTGAGACCACCTGAATAAATTGGTCCCCAAAGTCCATCCTTTTTAAAGTCTTTAATAGAAAATTCCAGTCCACTTTATCAAAGGCCTTCTCTGCATCCAGAAAAACCAGCACTGCAGGGATCTGTTTATTCTTCTCAAGATATTCCATTAAATCTATTACTTGCCTTACATTATCATTCATGTGCCTACCCTCAATAAATCCCGCTTGATCATCATGAATCACCTTTTGAATTACTGGCATCAATCTATTGGCTAATACTTTTGCGTAAATTTTGTAATCCGTATTCAAGAGAGATATTGGTCTGTAGTTCTCTGGTTTTTTGGGACCTGCTTGTACTTTTGGTATCAAAGAAATATAAGCTGTAGTCCATGATGGGGGTACTTTTCCCCCTTGTTGTATATTACAAAATAGGTCTCTAAGTTGTTCCACCATTTCTGCCTGCAGAGTTTTATAATACACTGCAGTCAGACCATCCGTTCCAGGAGCTTTAGCTGTTTTTAATTGTTTTATTGCTGCTATTATCTCCTCCTCTGTTATAGGATAATTCATTCTTTCCTTTTGTTGCTCAGTGATTTTTGTAACTCTTTTGTTGTCTAAATATTTTTCTATAAGTCCATTCTGCACCTCCTCTCTGGCATATAGTTTAGTGTAATATTCAAGAAAAGCTTCTTTCATTAATTTCTGTTGAAAAACTTCTTTCCCTCCAATATCAATACTATCAATAGTCCGTATGCTCTGTTTCTTCCTTAATGTGTAAGCCAACCACCTGCCCGGTTTATTGGCGTTGCAGAATGTATTATGCTTCGCGTATTGTAAATTTGTTGCAACTTGTTCCGCTATAAGCATTTGGAATTGGTCTTTCAAAAGTTTTATGACACCAAGTATTCTTTCATCTGTTGGGTTTTTAATAAGTAACTGTTCTTTGTTCTTTATTTCTGCTTCCAATTCAAGTCTTTTCTTTTGTCGAGTCAACCTATGTTTAGAGTTCATATATATAAGCACCCCTCTCATATAAGCTTTCCATTGGGGTGCCTTTATTCAAATTCATTTCAAAAAACTCTTTCAAATACTTTTTAAGTTCTATTATATTTTTTTCATATCTGAACAAGTTTTCATTTAATCTCCAAGAGCGTCTCTCATTCTTGCGTGTCTCAATTTCTATCCACACTGGGCTATGATCAGTCAAAATTCTTGGCAGAATCTTTGTTCTTTTTGTCCTGACAAGTAAATCATCAGACAACAAGATGAAGTCAATCCTGGAAAAAGATCTATGTCTGTCAGAGAAGAAAGTATAATCCAATTCTTTTGGGTTATGTATTCTCCAAATATCTTTTAATTCCAGGTCTTCTTTCATATCAAAAAAAGTCTGTGGTAATCTAATCCTTGACTTCGCCAAAGTCTTTTTGTCTAATTTAGAGTCATTTACTCCATTCCAATCTCCTATAATTAAAATAGATCTGTAATCCCATTGAAGTATTTTAGTATGCAGCATTTTATAAAAATAGTCCTGTTGTTGGTTAGGAGCATAGATTCCTATCAAAAGAATTTGATTATTAGCAGAAAGTAATTCAATTGCTACAAACCTGCCATCTTGATCAGCTTCTAAGTTTGGCTGTTAATTTTTTATTTACGTAAATAACCACACCATTCTTTTTTTGGTTAGTTGAAGATATAAAATGTGTTCCTAATTTGGAATTTTTCAAATAGTTTTGATCTTGAGCTGTAATATGCGTTTCTTGTAAACAAATTATATCATTATTATGTTGTTTTAAATATGCAAATACTTTCTTCCTTTTTTGTGTTACATTCAACCCATTCACATTCCAAGATAAACATTTAATCATCATTATTCTCTTTCTGGAGCAAAGAGCAGAACATTCGGATTTCATCCGAAATCTTCTGTCCTGCATTCCCCATGGCCCCAGCCTTTTCATCTTGTCTTTCCTACTGTAACTTTTCTTTAAGTTGCTTGGCTTTTGCTCGGGTTATACGCTGGTCCTTGACTTCAGCCACCCAAGCCGGCTCCAAGATTGGAGAAGGTTCCAGCAAAGGCTCATCCAGAAAACCTCCTTCAGCGCCCTTCAACTCCTCTGATTCCTGCTTAGATTGTTGTTGCGATTCTTGAGGTTGCTTATCACTCTCTTTAATCTCCAAAACTGTAGATGTACGTGGGGATGGTGTTCTTTCTTTAAAGATATCAGTATAAAATTGCTCCGCCTTCTCCACAGTATTCAAACGGTGTTTCTCTCCCTTATATCTCAAAATTATGCCAGTTGGAGCGTCCCAACGAAATGGGATTTGATTATTCTGCAGTTCTTTAACAAGAAAGCCAAAATCTTTTCTGGATTTCAACATCTTAGGTGGAAGCTCCTTGTAGACTGTGATCTTGGATCCGCTCACTTGCACAGAAGTGAGAAAAGATTTTTGCAGGATATCATTTCTTATTGCTCTGTCTGTAAAATATATGACCACATCTCTAGGCAATTGTCTTTGTCTGGCCACCCAAGAGTTGACTCTGTAAATTTTGTCTATTTTACAAAAGACCATATCAGGATTAATTTTTAAGATCACAGCTAGGGCTTCAGCACAGATCTGTCTCAAATCTTGTCTCTCCTCTTCTCTAATTCCTCGAAGCCGTATAGCAAATTCCATTGCCCGGAATTGCATCATAACAATCTCGTTCTCAACTCTCTGCATCTTGTCATCAACATCAAAAAATTTATGATCATTATTTTTCATCTTAGCATTAACTTCTAATTTAAATTCATCCACTTTTGACTCAACTTTCATAATAAATCCTGCCAGGCCAGACGCCACATCTGTTATTTTTTTGGTCACCTTCTTTTGGTTCTGCTGCATTTCCTGCATAATTTCCTGTTGAGACTTTTGGATTTTATCATCTATTTTATTTATTTTATCATCTATTTCCTGTTGAGCTTTTTGAAATTTGTCATACAGGATATTTGAAATGAATTCTTTTAAATCTCCCATATCAAAATCTTTTTTCTGGGCTTGTGACTGCGTGTCCTGTTTGTGTGTGGGGGATCCCCCCCGTTTTGCCTTCCTGCTTCTTTGAAGCCATCCTGCCACGTAGGCTAGCTTTTCTAAAAAGGGAGGTTCCGCTTCTTCTGCCACCTCCACAAAGCCTTCTAAAAAGGTCCCCCAGATTTAATCAAGGCAAAGCTATAATGCAGCAAAGTCAAGTAAAAGGGAGAGATTTTCCTCTTGTTTCTGTTACAGCCGGAGCAACTTTATAGCAACTTTTTAACTTTGTAACAAAGCAAGATGACTTCACCAATCCACACCCGCTGATTCATTTACTCTAATGCTGAGCGCCATATTTTTTCCAGTCACTTTCACTCATTCAGAAACTTTCACTTCAGTATAAAAAATCAGCAAAGAGCTAATACTTGCAGTTCAAAATTTCAGGGTTCAGGTAGATTTCAAGTGTTTATTTGGGTTATTTCTTTGCTCTTTAAAAGTTTCCTGCAGCCGGCTTGTTCTGCGGAAGCAGAGATGTCCCACGCCGCCCGGAGTCTCAGCAGGTTGAAAGGGAGCCGCGCCTGTTTCCTCCCCAGAAACAATTCCCTGGGGGGGTTGCAGGGGCTCAACCTGTACCCTGCTGCCTCTTCTTCATAAATCCTAAGGATTTTGAAGGTTTCAAGCCGCTTCGCAATCGAGAAGCGGCTCTACGAGCGGCGGTGCTGGCGGTGCTTAAAAAGGCACCGTCGCCGCCGAAGACAAGGAAACCGGAAGTCCAGATCATCCAAATCTTCTGAGGCAGCTTCAAAAACACCCTAGGTGTGAGATTGAGGCAAGCCTTTACATTTTAACATGTTTGATTAAGCTTCCATATGCAGTCCCTCATTTTGTCTGCCTCATCTTATCCCAGCACTTAGGGGAAACGGTCAAGGGCCTTTTGGAAAGTTAGGAGGGTAGAAGCTTGCCAAACTTCAAAGGGAAGGGTGTTTCATTTTAGGAAACAAATCTTATAGAATATATGAATAGAATAGAATATTCTATTCTCAGGAATTCCAATATATTGCTTACGACAGTGGTCCCCAATCCCTGGGTCATGGCCTACTACTGGGCCTTGAGCCATTCAGAACCAGGCAGCGGAAGTGGTGGGCAAGCGTGCGTAGATGTATCCCCACTTGCACGAGCAGCGGGCAAGTCTGCTCTATTTCTGTGAGTAGTGGAGTGAGTGCATGCATGCACACTCCATTTTTGGGAGCAATGGGCGTGCATGCCTGCAACTCACACAAATGGAGCTGCACACATGCGCTTGCCCCCACTTGCATGGAATCATCTCCTTTCCCCTGTTCACTCTTGCTTAAGGTATCCTTTATTTCTGGCAGAATTAATAAGTGTTGAATTCTTAACTTCTCTTTAATTAAACACAACTCTATATCATAGTATGTGTGTGTGTGCATGCACACATATACAAATATCTGCACCCATCCACAGTCATTTGAAAAAGTTAATCCACCTCCACTGATTTTTACTTTTTCTACATACATATATTTGATTTCATTTCAACAATATTGCTATATAAAGAGAATATAAGAGATATCATTATTTACATTTTGTAATCCATTGTGTAATTTAAATACAAGTTGTCCCTGCTTAATTATCTTTTGTATAGCGACTGTTCAGTGTTACAGTGAAACCAGATGGTAGTTATGCCTGGTCCCTGAAATTATGGCTATTACAGAACCCTCACAATCATGTGATCAAAATTAGGTTGCTTTGGCAGTTCACCCAGTTATTACTACAGGGCCACTTCAATTGCTCCCCACCTATCTCCTCCTTCATCTCTGCCCTTTTGGCTACTTTGCCACTCTGTGATCCACTGGCCCTGTCGTCCTCAGCTGGTGTTCACCATCTTCTTCCTGCTGCTGCTAAGACATGGATAGCTTGGACCTTCCTGTGCTGGCTGGGCCAGGCTTTTCTCTGAAGGCGTGTACACTCTTGTCCAAATCACCATGAAGGGCCAAGCCAGATGTGTACCAGTACCAAGAGGAAGACAGAGAAGGCTAAGTGATGTGGCAGGGCCAGCGGAACAGAGGGCAGCAAAAGCAGTGGGAAAAAAGTGCAAGATGCCCAAAAGGATAAAGATGGGAGAAGACATATGAGGGAGTTGAAGAGAAGGTTGCCCCTTACCTTATGGCGGCTTGGAGCTGAAAGCAACCAAAGTAGGAATGGATTAGATCAGGATGGACCCTTGCCTAACTACCATAGTAACTATGGCAACTCAGACTGACAGGATTGCTGTTGCTAAGTGATATGGCCATGTGATACTGCACTTTATCACCTCATTGCTTAGTGATGAAATCCCAGTCCCAATTACCATCAAAACCAGAGGACTACCTATAAATATAAATGCAAATTCTGCATTTGGAAAAAGAAGAACATACTTGTATTTTTACTACCTCCAATACTAGAATTATACTCAGGTGCACATATCAAGGGTAGATGATTTCTACATTATTAGAGAAGATCTGGGAGGAACCTCTCTGATTCAAACCTCAGACATTTATTTGCTCCTTAGTTGTGTGATATCACTATGCTTAGATCAAAGGAGATAAGATTTTTCAGAAATAAGGCTATAGATACTACTAAGTCTGGGAACAGATTTAAAAATCAATCAATCAGATTGGTTTTTGGAGGTCTCCTAGTCCAACCCCCTGCTCAAGCAGGACACCCTATACCCGTGATGGTTAACCTATGGCACACGTGCCACAGGTGGCACGCGGAGCCATATTACTGGGCACGCCAGCTCAGCTCTGGGGTGCATGTGCGCGCTGGCCAGCTGATTTTGGGGCCTTCTGGGCCCACCAGATGTAGGGAAACAGGCTGGTTCCTGCCTCTGGAGGGCCTGGGGGGGTGGGGGGTGGGGAAGGCCCGTTTTTCTTTCTTACCTGGCTCCAGATCCTATTTATCTGGGAATGGCGAAAACAACCTTTCCCACTCCTTTGGAGGCTTGAAAGGCCCCATTTTCCAACTCCCGGTGGGACAGGAAGTGACTTTTTTTTTTGCTGTCCCCAGCCTCCAGAGGCTCCTAGAGAGGCTCCTAGAGATTCCTAGAGAGGCTCTGGAGGCTGATGACAGCAAAAAATGTCACTTCCTGTCCCACCGAGAGTTGGGAAATGGGTTGTTTCAGGCCTTTCAAGCCTCTGAGGGAGTAGAAAGGCTGTTTTCACCCTTCCCAGATAAAGAGAGAGGATCTGGAACCAGGCAAGAAAGAAAAACGGGCCTACCAGGCCATCATGTGCCAGGAGCAGGGGGGAGGGGGTTGCGTGCGCATGCACATAGGCACGTGCGCGCACGACCCTCCCCCCTCTCCTGGCACGCGATGGCAAAAAGGTTAGCCATCACTGCCCTATACCATTTCAGACAAGTGACTGTCCAGTGTCTTCTTAAAAACCTCCAGTGATGAAGCACCCACAACTTCTGACGGCAAGCTGTTTCACTGGTTAATCGTTCTCTCAGTTAATGCCCTTCTCCTTAATTCCAGGTTGCTTCTCTCGATTAGTTTCCATCCAGTGTTTCATGTCCTGCCCTATGGTGCTTTAGAAAATAAGATGACCCCCTTTGTAGCAGCCTCTCAAATACAATACTGGAATACTGTTATCGTGTCCCCCCTTGTCCTTCTCTCTAGACTAGCCAAACTCAAATCCTGCAACTGTTCTTCATGTTTGTCTTCAAGCCTTTAATCATCTTAGTTGCTCTTCTCTGCACCTTTTCCAAAGTCTCAACATTAATATTAACTAACAATATTGTTTCTAAACAAACAATATTGCTAAACAAATGATATCAATCTGTCCAAAAAATTATATGCAAATAGAGAGTTCAAAGAACAGCTAACTTTCCTAGGGCAAGCAACTCCAGCAAATTCAGCTCAAGAACAGACTGCAAGATTATGAAAGAAATCTCTCAGAATTTCATGATGTGTAGCTTTGCCACTATGATGCCGAAATGCATGACTGTACTATTAGAAGGAAGTTTCATAAATCAGATTCTACATGAGGTGTGTGCCAGAAGGAAAGCTCTAATGACCAGAGACTAAAGTTTGCTCATTGATACCCAAAGACACAGCAGGGATGATGGAGTATATTTGGTGAAAACTAAATACAGCATTTCACCAAAAGAACTTGATACCAACTGTAACCCATGGTGGTAGAAATGTTACAGTTTGGAGCTGCTTTGCTGCATCAGGATTCAGGCAGCTCATATTCACAGAATCTACTATAAATTTGTCACTGTACCAGGGGATCTTTGAGAACATGAGACCATGAAGACTGAAACTTAACCAAAATGACAATGACTAAACCAGGGTTTCCTCAAACTGTGAGATGTACTTCCCTTGGGGAGATGCAGTGTGTGTCCAGGCAAAGTGAGAAGCAAATTTTAATTACATTGTTATAATAAATCTCTATTTCCCAGTTTCATTGTTTTGTTCTCATGGTTCATTTGTGTTTATTTTGGTGTTTGGATTTTTAGAGATGTATACATTAAAGATTATACTAAATGGAGGTGTGATTGCAAAAAAAAAATCTATAAAATTGCAATGTTTTACTTTAATCAAATGGAACTCTCTGCTAATATTTCAATTTTCCAACTCCTGAAGTTTCATAGCCTTAAAATTTAGCAGAAACGCATTAAGGTAAGTGCAGTGTTTCAAGGTTCCAAATATAGCAACAAATCCTCTGTCCTCCACCTCCGTTATTTATCTAATGTAATGTAAGTTCAATTTAATAATAGAATCTATCTAAAGGCCAAAATATTCAATAAGCTGCCAGCATACCACTCTAGTAATTTTAAAGAAATGTAATTCTTTATTATAGCCTTAGAATTTGTTAAAGATATGCAAAAATATATCAAATAAAGATAAAGAATTGACAACCATGGTCATTATGCCCCCAAGACAGATAAAAGCAAATAATGTAATAAAATAGATTTAATAAGTTCTACCTGGAGAACAAGTAGAATGAAATGAAACCACAGGTCTCAATATTGATTTTGTTGCCTTATTCACGAACTCTTCAATCACAATTTGAAATATTTTATACAAAATACTATGGGATAAATAAAGTGCAGCTTTATAAACCAACAGTAATCCAGGTTTCCACACCAAAGAGAAAGAAGTTAGATGAAAAATGAAATTTGGAACAAACAACTACCTTGGTAGGAAAGGACAAAACAGATACATGCAAAAGATAAATGGGACTATAAAGTAGTTTATACATAGGAAATAAGATGAGGCATTCAAATAGAAAAAAAGCTACTTGAATCCTGAGCTATTGGAAATCGAGAAGAGATTAAAAAATTAATGCAGGGGGGGGCAACTAAGAAACAACAATTAGTGAAATGAATCAGGGTGCATTTGATTTAAATCAAGTCACTTTAAATCATGCTTTAAATCACTAGTAAAAAGGCTTGACTTCGAGTTGATTTAAATCATAAAGAGCAACTGTCGTCTCTGTCCCACAGTGGCTCCTCCTCTGACGCGCTGTTGACTCACCAACAATACTTTAATGGGACAGCTGGTGATGCAGCAGTGACACAAGAAGGTGAGGGACGTGGCAGGCAGCAGGTGAGCGGATGCCCGCTAATAGGCGCTGCCATGATGGATCTGAATACTTTATTTGTAAGTTGCTTAGAAGTTTTCACTTTCATTTTTACTGCTTGCCCTTCTCCTCACACTTAAGAGCCTGGTGGTAGATGCATTTCTCTTCAAACAATCATAGAGTTTGTAGTATACATAGATTTGCAAAACAATGGGATAAAGGAATGTTCCTGAACTTTGTTTTTTTATTTATCTTATGGTTACTATGAAATTGTGTGAATGCACTAATGCAGTGCATGTATCTCAGCTTGTAGAGCTTGGATTCATTGAATGAGTTTACCAAAAATGTAAATATTGCAGAATATACAGCCTCATGCTACATAACTAAGATCCATTTCAGATTGAATAAACTAAATTATTAATGTATCTTAAATAGAAAACTATCTTTAGATTTTTACTCCAAAAGCATTTTATTAAAATAAATTTGATAAAAATCAAAAAAAAATCCTATTTAAATTTTAAAAATCCATTAAAAAAATCGACTTTTATCCACCCTGGGATGAATATAAAACACAACAGATAGGGACAAATTCATTTTACAAATTTAACTAACTTGCATCCTAAGAAAAGTGCAAACTTAAATCATATACAGACAATAACCATTACAATGATGTGAATGAATTTTGGAAGATTTTTATTATCAGCAAAAAAATACAATGAAATTATCTAACAGGAAGAGAAACAAAAACTGAGTGAAATCAAATTTGAGTAGTTCATGCATTTCTAATTAAACACCACTCAGAAATAGAAGGAGTCCGGTCACAATAAGAGCTATTGGAATTTCAAGATGAATTAGTTTCATCATGTGTATTACCATCAACTATTTGTGTAAGCTGCAAAATATATATATTAGTTGTACATCCCTTTATGGAATTGTTTCTTCCTATTTTTAACAATATCAAGGTATTATTGTTACCAAGCAAATAAGTCCATGAGTCAACAGTTGTCAAGCTTAACAAGATGACTTTATGCCTTGATTTCTGATTTGTAAAAAAGCACTGCTAGCCTCCTTTGCGAAGCAGACAAGTTGCCCTCAAAAGATATGTTTATCAGGGGCTATGAATCATTTGCTGCAAAACCAAGATTTACCAGTCACACAGAAAATACCCATTTACTTAATCAACATGACATGGTTCAACATGTGTTCTGAATATTCTGAAATGTATTCTAAATCTTCTGTTAATATGTACTCTGTTTCCCCTAAAATAAGATCTCCCCTGATAATAAGCCCTCCCTGAAAATTTATTTATTTTATTTTATTTTATTTTGAATTTGTATACCGCCCTTCTCCCTGAGGACTCAGGGCGGTGAACAGCCAAGTAAAAACATCAAGTACAAATATTAAAATACAGTTAAAAATATACATATATAAATTTGGCCCCGTTAATTAAAAACAATAAACAAAACACTTAAAAACACTTTAAAAAAAATAAAAAATATTTAAATGCATGCGCAGCCGGTCCCTGCCATTTCCTCTGGTTTCCTCCATGCACCCCAAAATAATAAGACCTCCCCAAAAATAAGGCCAAGTGCTTATTTTGGGGTTCAAAAAAATTTAAGACAGGGTCTTATTTTCGGGGAAACACGGTAACACTACTTGGAAGACAATTGCAACTAGAACTTTTCCCCAGATTTGTGAAGTCTGTAGTAGAATATAAAGTGAATTATATTCACACCACATCTCATTTGTCAAAGGGATATGACATCTCATTTAGAAAGCGCACTATAAACAAGTGGTTCTTCTCTGCTTGTAAATAACAATTGTATGCCTTTTCAAAGCTTGAAATAAAAATGTCAGATATACAGAAATCAAGTAAAATTTGCATCCTGCACAGAATTGGTTCTAACGCTAAATCTATACTTTCATCTTTAAGTAGCATACTGTGCAAGAGATAAGAATCTCCAGAAGCAGATTGGAGAATGAAAATTCCTCCTTTCCCCGGCTTCTGTAGTCTTCCTTTCAGAAAAAGACTAGTAGATAGGCAAATGCTAAAAGCAATGGTTGGAATTTTTAGGCACATATGTACTACCATTACTGATTTTAAAAAAGCATTATTTACAAAGCAGAGTCCATTTGTCAATATAAAGTCATTCCAGAAACCTTACATAGCCAGATATATAGAAGGCATCTCTCTTAAAAACCATACAAAATTGTCTTTTCTGAAAACGGGGAAGGAAAGAGTGCTGAATAATGATACTCTCTGGAAGCAGGGCAGACTCTAATGTGCAGCTGGGCATGATTACATTCTAGAATTAAATAAGTCCAAGGATGCACGCGCTGGGGAACGTTTGGATGAAAACACAACCCCTAGGCCACGCGCGTGGGGACGTCTCCATTGTGTTGGAGGGATGGAAGAAGTCTGCAGGTGGAAAAAGAGGAACAAGAACGGACTTCCGGCTAGAGACCAAGGCGATCGTTACAGACCGAGGACGATGGCCTTCTCCTGCCCCCCATCCCTTGCAAACCATTCTGGCCGTGTGCTGGATGGAAAGTTCTCCCTGGACTCGGAACTTTGCAAAGTGAGATCCCTTTTTCTCCCTCTCATCCGGGGACGGCTCTCTGTTTGCAGCCGATCTCATTACCTGCTCTGGAGCCCGTGGGCTGGAAGGGAGCCATAAATGTCCGCGGCTGGTCTCTGCAGGAGAATCTCGACCCAGACTAGGCTCTTTCCTAGGCTGCCTGCCCACCATCCACTCGGGGGAAGCCCCCCGCCCCCCCCCCCCGCCGCTCGGAAAAACCAGAGCGCGCCCGCGTTGGGGAAGACACACACAGGCACAGCAAGAGAGGGAGCCGGGACACTAACTTCTTTGGGCCGCCGCCGCCGCCGCCGCCGCCATCCGCTTCCAGGCCGGAAAGTTTTGGAAGCGGCGAGAAGGGAGGCGCAAGAGCCCCGCCAGACGCTGGCGGGGAGGGAGGGAGGGCGGCGAGGACCGAGAACAGCCGTTGTTATGGCAACACCGAGGGGAGGGAGGGGAACTTCAAATCCCAACCGTCAACGCCGAGTGGCTTTCCTTCTTAAAGGGGCCGCCGCACTCTCGTCCGGCCGCCCAGGACAAAAGGGATAGCGCCTAAGCGGAGGCAGCCGAACCGAGTGCCGTAGACTGGATTGGGAACGGCCGCCTGCCTTCCTCGGCCCGGTTGCGGAGAATGACCGCAGCGGCGGCGGGGTCAGTCCCTATGCTCAGCCCGCGTCCGCCCTCCCGCGCCGGGGTCAGCCCGTCCTTCCTTACCCACACAGTGCATAAGCCGGTGCCGCCAAGAGTCGAGCTCGCGGCGGACGCCCCGGCGCTCCGCCGTGCAGCGGGGGCTCCGGCACTGCGAGGCGCCCGGAGCGGGAGCCGAGGCGGCCATTCCGTTTGTTCCCTTTTCCAACTGCCGCTGACCTCACGCCCGCTCATTTGCATGCAGGAACGCGCGCGCCCCTGCAGGCCACGCCCCGCCCGGCGCGCGCGTATCCCCCTCCCCCCTCAGGGAGAGGCTGTTCCGGCTGCTGGCGCCGACGAGCGGAAGGCTAGCAAGAGCAGGACCAGGGTCGAGGGGCGCCAAACAGAGCCAGGTAGACCCTGGCGGAAGCTTCATTGATGGGACACTTAATTAGGGCCGACTTTTCCCTACCCTGTAGACGCAGCCACTCCGGGACAATCTTTCCCCAGCCTGGTCTTTTCCAAGGTGAACCCCATCGCCCATGTCACCTGAGCCATCCACCTTCTTGCTGTGAGTCATCTTCCCTTCCTTCTGCGTTTCCCAGAATATACACTGATTCTTCATGCTGATTTATGTGCCGTCAAGTCGTGGCCGACTCTTAGCAACGGGATCGATTTTCTCCCTAATCTGGCCCTTCGGGTATCCCAAAAATGCACTCATCACCCCTGTAACTGAGTCCATCCACCTCATCCTCTTCTTCTCTTCCACCTTTCCCAGCACTATAGACTTGTCCAGAGAGCTGGCTCTTTGCATTGATTGATTATGTGCCATCAAGTCATCTGGTGGTAGTAACCTACCAACCACATAGATTTTGTCCAGGACAATCGGTCCCTAACACTGCCCTAACATGATCACTGTAATTGAATCCCTCCGCCTTGCTGCTAGTTGCCCATTTCATTTCTTTCTCCAATCTTTCCCAGCATTATGGATTTTCCAGAAAGTTCTGGAAAGGTCTGGAGATTGATTATATGCCATCAATTTGAGGTCAACTCTTAATGACCACATACTTAGCTTTCCTCCATATGATTTGTCACTATTCTGGTCCTTCATATCTTCCAACTGTGCCCTAATTGCCCCTGTATCTGAATACATCTACCCTGCTGTTGGTGGTCATCCTCTCCCCTTTTCTATTTTTTTCCAGCATTAGAGCCTTCCCTGGAGCAATAGGATTAGTCCATGAATTTTAGTTCCATGTTAGCTGTGAAAACCAGCTGGGTGACTTTGGGCTAGTCACTCTCTCTCACCAGCCTCACAGGAGTTGTGGGGAAAATAGGAGGAAGATGTGATGGATATGTATACCGCCTTGAGTATTTGTAAAAATAATACAGTTGGGATATAAATAAACAAAATAAATGAATCTCTGCAACGCAATAAATCAGGGGTGTCAAACTCATGTCATCACAGTGACTTCATGTGACGTATCAGGACTTTTTTCCCTTTCGCTAAACTGGGTGTGGGCGTGGCCAGCACATGTCACATCCAGCCCATAGGCCAGGAGTTTGACAAGCCTGGCATAGATAGATTTGATAGGATAATATATCCCTAATCTGGTCTTTTGGGTGTTCCAGTGGTGCACTCACTGCTGCTGTAAACTAGTTTCCCTTGCTGCTAATGGTTATATTCTCATTTCTTCCAGGACATGCTTCTCCAGAGAGCTAGGTCATTGTATAATGGAGTCCAAAAGTTAGGATAATTTGAGCCTGGTCAAATTATTAGAAAAAAATCAATCTCTAACAGAAAGCACCATTGGATGAAGTTAACCAAGAAGCTAAAAGGAATGGATTCATACCAGGCTGCTTGCAGCTCTAAAGCTGGTAGCTTTGACATGAGAACTCTTCTCGTTTGTCCCAAAGTTGCTTTTTCAAGAGGCAACTGGACTTCTTGATTTTTCTTTGAAGATGTTTTGCTTCTCATCCAAGAAGCTTCTTCAGTTCTGAAGCTTCTTCTCCTCTTGTTTGTATCCTTTTTTCTCCATAAATTGATGGTGCTTAGATTAAGATTGGAGCCCCCAGCAAGCTTCCAATCTATTCGTACCACAAAGCTTGAAGAAGGGCAGGCAGATCCAGTCAGAAGAGATGGTCTTAGAGAGACAGAGTTTCAGTTGCAGTTGAAAGCCTCTTGATAACCTCTGCAGTGCCCACAGAAGCAGGTTCAGACAGCTTAAGTGGCTTTCACCAACCAGCAAGCAGACTGCTATGTTCTGCACCAGTTGGACTTTCTAGGTAGTTTTTAAAGGCAGCCATTATTATAGAATAGCAAGGACAAGTTAGGTCAATCATAGAGATGGTTAGCAATAATACGTTTTCACTTGCACAAAATTCTACCTTCAGGACAATTCCTGTTTAAACAGTATTGGGACTCATCCTCACAATCCTATGTAACAGGTCCTAGTTACTGGTTTTATAATGAGCCCTTATGACATTGTCTTTGTCTTATTTCTAGCGGTTTCAGGATAGTTAAAGTGATCTTAAGCTATGCCAGTTTCTGTTTCTTCTTTGATATGAATGATATCAAATGATCAATGATATCATTGTGATCAGCTCATATTACTGTAGTTACTTCAGTATATTCAGTGGTGGGCTGCTGCCAGTTGTAACAACCAGTTCGGCTGGAACCGAAAATGTGAGCGTGCATGCTCCCATTTCCGTGCATGCATGTGGCATCGGAAAACTGGCGATTATATAGGATATATAGTGATAGCGGCAAGGCAGGTGGGCGGGGCCAGCCACTGGTCGGAACTACCGGTTCGCCTGAACCAGTCTGAACTAGCAGCAGCCCATCACTGAGTATATTATAAGGACACCGTCTGCCTTCCATTTTATAGGTGCTGCCTTCCATAGTCATTGTAAATTGGACTGCAGAAGAAACCAGACATCAATTTGCTGTAGAGCCACCTGTCTTCCATAATACCTGGCAGATGGGCCTGGCCAGCATGGGACACATCCGACCCACGGGCCAGGAGTTTGATAGCCCTGGTTTAGCCCCAAACTTTCTGGTCTTACATAATGTTGAGTATCCAAGTGATCTCATTCTGATGAGTTGTTTGGGCAGACATCTTCATTCTGAGGTGCCTTTGGGGAATTTGTTCATTTTTAATGTATGTATTATTTGTTCCAAATTTATGTTTGTTTATATTGTATGAGTTCATAAAAGTTATTTTTTATCAATTTCTTGAAGTCATCAAGATTAGGTGTCATACAAGCTATTATAAGTTAGTAACTAAACATATGAAATAAATATTGTGTTTATTATTAAACTCATAAGACCAAGCTACAGGGACTCACTCATGGCTCCAATGTTAGCCAGAACTTTAAATAGGTCAGTGGATAAAGATAAGAGGCTATTAACAAGCCTATTTTGAAATGATCACAGCAGCTATGAGAATTGCTTCTTAGCAATGGGACATTGGATTGAGATGTCAGGATAGCTTACTATAGAATTACTTGTAATAAGAATATTTGCATTGCAGATGGCAAAGTACATTTCATGAGGTGGGTTCTACTTACCTTTACTACCGGTTTGCAACGGAATCACACAGATTGCCGATGATGACATCTGGGGCAGTGGGCGGGGCCTCCCACTGGTTTTACTACAGGTTCTTGCGAACTGGTCCGAACTGGGAGCAACCCACCACTGACATTTCACAGGCCTACACATTTTATTTCGGCTGAAGAGGGGAAAAAGAATCAAGTTACTTTAAGTGTAGATCTCATGCAGCAGTTACACCATTATGTTGTGAGATTGAGCCTCCTATAATGGGATATTTTTCAGGTACACCTGTATCTTTGAAACATGCCCTTATTTGTGTACCTGCTCAATCTTAATATTCTCATCTGGTGTAAAGTAATCCCATTTTTTTTTAAGGTGACTCCTTCAGTAGGATTCTATGTTTTCTTATAGTTCAGTTGGGCTTGATATAATGAATAATAATAATGAAATCAGGTCCCATGATTTCATTATTAATTGTGGCTGTTTTCTTTGGTTTTTAAGCTTATTTTTGTCATCCAGCCTCCAGTTGCAACATGGGTGGCTATACAAATTAAGTACATAAATAATGAGGTAATGCTGTGAATTTCAATGCAAATGATACTTTAGAGCATGAGTGTCAAACTCGATCACGTGACATATTGTGATTTTTTTTTGCCTTTGCGGAGCCAGGGTGGGTGTGGCCTGCATGTGATGCATCTGCCCTGCGGGTGGCAATTTTGACACCCCTGAGCATATGAGGATTACACATGGCATCTCCTACAGCCCTTGAAAGCAGTTGTGTCCCTTATATTACATGCAACTACAGAGGGATTTTGATAGTAAAATAGGCAGCATAAAAATATAATGAACAAATAAATCCTGTGAAGAAATGCAGCATCTACCTTAAGATATTGTAGACAATACTTTGCTAGCTGTCTTCTCTGCTTGCACCACTTTTTCTTAAGTATTTTGAAAATGTAGCACATCCCTTGTATGTGACCAGGATAATTAAAGAATCACCTTATTCCATACACTCTGTGCACAATTATTAAGCAAGTTGTATTTGGGAGGATTAATTTCATTATTGAACAACTACAGTGCTCTCAGTCAATCCAAAATGTTAATAAACCTCAAACCTAAACATTTAAGAAAATAAAAGTGGGGTTTTGGCTTTCTAAGGAGAATATGTGTGAACAATTATTGGGCAATTATTAGAGTGCAGAATTATTATGCAACTAAATGAAAAATGAATTTTTCATTCAATAAATTTTCATTTATTTGCATCTGTTAAAGTAAGAATAATAAACAAACAATTCAAAATGTACAAATAAACATTTGTGACATTTCACACAAAAAAATCAGTGACCAATATAGCCACCCTTCTTTTCATCAATAGTCATAAGCCTTCCATTCATGGAGTCTGTCAGTTTCTTTCTTTCTTTCTTTTTGTAAATTTTTTTTATTTTTTCAAACATAAACATTTTTTTTTCCCAAGAACGAAGTCTTGGTCCAGTCACAAATAGGTAGACTAGTTTTACAAATGAAGACAGATATTTTTAACATAAATTCCAGCATCTTAATTTAAGTCTTTCTATTATCTTTTTTTTTTATTTTTATTTTTTTTTACGTTTTTTATTATATTTTTATTGTTAAGGAATAACAAAAAGGAAAAAAAAATCAATACAAAAAATCAATAGTAAGGAAAGAAAAAAAAAATTTTTCCCCCAACGTGCTATACAAACGGAAAGGAAGTTTTAGGAACTTGAAGTCTTCAATTCTTCCAGAAATCTCTTTGATAAGGTACTGATGCCGATTCATCCAATCTCCCAAGTGCAAAGTCCACAAATGGTTGCCAAGTGTTCCAAAAAACATTTTCTTTATATATACCACTTCTAATTTTAATATCACAAGTCAATTTATCATTTAATGCAAATTTCCATGTTTCATTGTACCATTCTTCTAATTTTAAGTCAACATTTAATTTCCAATATCTAGCAATTATAATTCTCCCCATTATAACCAAAATCCTCACCAATTCTCTTTCTCCAGTTGTTAATGTTGTTTCATTCAATATTAATAATAATATGGTTTCCAATTTCAATTTGACCCTCTTCTTAATTATTTCAAATATTTCATTTTCTATCCTAGACCAAAAAAGTTCAACCCCATTATATTTACACCACATATGAGCATATGTCCCGAGTTCCACTTTACATCTCCAACACATTTTATCCACTTTATTATCCATTTGAAAAAGTCTTATTGGGGTCAAATACCACTTCCAAATAACTTTATAATTATGTTCTTTAATCCTTATTGATAATGTCCTCATTATTCTGCTAACCCAATTCATATTCCAATTTTGATCAGAAATTTCAATGCCCAGTTCTTTTACCCAATTCTCTTTCATTACCCTTTGTGAATTATTATCAGAGTTAATAATTTTATAAATTTTACTAACTAATCCCTTTGGCCCAATTTCATCTTTTATTATTTGAGATGTCAAATTTTCAAATTCCGTTTCCTTTCTGCTCTCATCGTTCCTTTCTTTGCATTTCCTATTCCATTTATTCATTTGAATTCTTTCAAACCAATTAATGTTTAATTTTCCATAAATTTCCTCTTTCCTCATTTCATTTTCTATAAATTTCAACCATTCACTAATTGTTTCCACTTTCTCTTCTATTATAATCCTCTCTCTGTTACTATTTAATTTCATTGGGCAATTCTCTTTCAGTTTACCTAAATACAATGCATCTGGTATTAATTTTTTTGCTACTCTGTCCCAATTTTTAGTCAAACTATTTAACCAATAATTGCAAATTTTAACCTTACCTTTAAAATTTTCCAAAAACCATTTGTAACCAAACTTCTTTATTTCCTTCATTTCCAAATTACCCCAAAGTTTAACATCTCCTTTTAAAATTTTTACTACTGTTTTTATATTAAATGCTCTATAATAGTTTAATAATTTTGGAATTCCTAAACCACCTTGTTTTTGGTTCTGATACCACATTTTCTTAATCAGTCTTGGTTTTTTATCCCCATTACAAAATTTATCTAATTTTTTTTGATATACTTCAATGTCCTTCTCGGTTAAAAAAATTGGAAGCATCTCGAATAAAAAGTTAAATTTAGGAAGTAACATCATTTTACATAAAGCTACTCTACCAAACCAAGATAACTTGAGTTTTTTATATTTCCCAATTTTCTCTTCAATTTCTTTTGTTACTATGTCATAATTTAGTTTCTTTAAATTTTAATTTTAAGTGAAAGTATAATACCTAAATATCTTAAATTATCCTTTATCCTAATTCCAAATTGATTTTGTAATTTTTCTAATTTATTTTCCCTATCAATTTCCATTAATAATTCTGATTTTGCCCAATTTACTTTCAAACCAGTCATATCTTCAAATTCTTCCAAATGTGTTTGAACTCTTTTTATATCATTTGTAATATTATTTAAAATGACAACAGTGTCATTTGCATATAAATTAACTTTGACGCCTTTGTAACCTATTAATTCTGAATCCTCTTCAATCAAAGTTGTTAAAAATTCCATTGCTAATAAAAATAGGGTCGGAGACAGAGGACAGCCCTGTCTTGTCCCTGCTTCCAAATTTATATCTTGTGTAAATATACCATTTACCTTCACTCTTGCCGTACCCCTCTGGTACAATTTGGAAATAATATGAATAAATTTATTACCAAATCCTAATGCAGAAATCATTTCTTTTATAGTATCCCATTGTATAGAATCAAAAGCTTTAAAAATATCCAAGGCAAGAATACCTATCTTATCACCATTATTCTCAGCAATATCAATAACATTTAATACTCTTCTAACTAAATCACACATATAACGCCCTTTAACAAAACCTACTTGATTATGGTTTATATATTTATCTATAAAATTATTCAATCTATTTGCTACAATTGCAGTAAATATCTTAGCATCTTGGTTAATCAAGGAAATGGGCCGATAGGATTCAATTTTTTCTAGATCTTTACCTGGTTTCGGGATTAAGGATATAATTGTTCTATTCCAGGACATGGGAATATCATCTCCATGTAATATCTTATTATACAATATCTGTAATTTTGGGATCAAAATTTCTTTAAACTCTTTATAAAATTCTGCTGGTAACCCATCCTCACCTGGAGATTTTCCAAGTTTTAGCTTCTGAATCACATCTTTAATTTCCTCAAAGGTAATATCCTTTTCCATTTTTTCTTTATATTTATTATCAATTTTCTTCTGACCATATTTTTCTAAGAAATTTTTTAATTTACAATTATCAATTTCTTTTTTAAGATATAATTCTTGAAAAAACTTTTTAACAATTTCACATTTCTCTAATTTTTTATAACATCTCTTACCTTTTTCATCTATTAGGACACCTATTTCTCTTTTTTCCTTTTTATCTTTCGCCATTCTTGCTAATAATTTTGAATTTTTATTACCATATTCAAAAAATTCTCTTTTTAAATAGCTTAATTTTTTTTAACTATTTCTGTATCTTCCGCTATTTGTTTATTTTTCAATTTTTTAAGTTCCTCCCATAATTTCCTATCCTTAGTCTCTAGAAATCTATTTTCCAGTTCTTTTATCAATTTCTTCTTTTCCTCTATTTTTACTTTATAATTCTTATACTTCCTACTTGATAATTTAATACTTTCTCCTCTAAAAATTGCTTTCATTGTGTCCCAAACTGTTCCATAATTAACTTCCCCATTATCATTCCATTCCCAATTTTCTTCCCATTTCCTAAGAATATGATTCTTATCTTCCTTGTTTTTATATAATTTTTCATCATATCTCCAACAATTTTCTTTTTTCTCCAAAAACATATCTAATTCTAATAACAATTCTGCGTGGTCAGTCTTTAAATATTCCAACATCCATATTATCCACGTTATCCATCAGATTCTTGGATACAAAAATATAGTCAATTCTTGAATATGAATTAAATACCTTTGAGTAAAAAGTATACATTCTTTCATTACCTTTAATCTCCCTCCAAACATCTACTACACCATTTTGCAACATCCAATTATCAAGTATCCCCATTTTTCTTATTCCACCATAGCAGGTAGGATTGGTACTATCCATCTGGTTTCTAATTAAATTAAAATCACCAGCAATCATTACCTTCCCTACACTTTCAGTTTGCAACAAATCGGTGATCTTAACTTTTGGGGTTTTTAATTAAGCCAAATTTATTTAATACTTTTAAATTATTTTAAATTGATGTCTATTTTGTTTTTAAATAGGCTGTACACCGCCCTGAGTCCTTCGGGAGAAGGGCGGTATAGAAATAAAATTATTATTATTATTATTATTATTATTATTATTATTATTATTATTATTATTATCTTATTCAAAAAATCTTTTTGATTCACATTTGGTACATATAAATTAACTAATGTTATTTTTTCCTCGTTAATACATCCTGTTATTATCAAATATCGTCCATCAATATCTGCTATTACTTTGTTTTTTTCAAATTGGACTCTATTTGATATTAATGTTGCAACACCTCTAGATTTTGAGGACCCAAAAGCTTTTTCATAAACCTGCATCCCTTTTAAATACATCCTGTTTATATCCTCAGATTTCTGATGAGTTTCTTGCATAAAAAGTATGTCACGAGAATCTCTTTTAATCTTAAATTCTAAACGTCTTCTCTTAATCTGATTCCCAGTACCTTTAACATTCCAAGTCATTACCTTAATTACCCCATTAATATTTTTAATTTTAACTATTCCCTCTTTTTCCTTTCTGTGACCCAAAACCCAAATATATATATATATATAACACATAACATAAAAATAATAATAATAATAATAATAATAAAATAATATAAAACATGCAAACAACATAAAACAAAAACTAACATAACACACAACCACATAAAATCTTCATCTCCCACCATTTTCATTAAGACACACCTTGTTTCCAAGAGTGGGGGAGAGGGGACCTTGTCCATCAGCTGGGTCGTCTCTTCATTGGCATAATTCTGGTTTCAATTGAACAACTACAGGTTCTTCGTCCCCGCACTTGGGCTCATCTTCCCTTTTATGTTCAGAGTCCAATGTAATCATCCTTTCCACTCCTTCACCAGTAAGATCTCGACTTTTTTTCTGTACCTCCGCCAAGCATGGAGAAATATCTTTCGTTGGTTTTCTTTTCCTCTTTGGTTTTGGACCTAAACCTCTGACCGCCCCTCCTTCTTCCTCTGGTGTTGATCTATATACTTCAATCCCACCCATTTTGAGTAATTGTGATCTTAATTCACTTTGTTGTTCTTCTTTTTTCAAAAAGCCAAGCTCATGGAAGTATTGAACCACATCCGTTTCTATTATAAATATATGCATTCTATTTTTATAAAAAAAATTCATTCACTGTGGTGATCTCCAATTATACTTAATACCTCTATCTCTTAATATTTTAGTAATTGGCTTCAGATAATATCTCCACAATCTTTCCTCTCTTGAAATATCTTTTTTTTTTATTTTATTGCAAAAGTTTTACAATTACATTTTCACCCCATTTTCCCCCCCCAGCCCACCCCAAACTCCCCAACCTAACCCTCCCTAACCCCCCCTAACCCTCCCCCCCCCGGACTTCCACAGAATATGCTCACATCAAAAAAACCCTTTATATAAGACTTGAACCCCTCCGTCCCCCATATAATTTTTCATCTTCACAAAATTGAAATATTTCTATCTTAATATAATACTATCAATGAAAAGCTATTTGATACTTCCTAGTTTGATATTTGTTCTGCACATAATCTATCCACTTTTTCCATTCCCATTCATAAGTCTCTTGTGAACGATCTTTTAAGTATGCTGAGATCTTCGCCATCTCTGCAAAACTGGCCATCTTCAAAGTCCATTCCTCGATAGTGGGCAAAGCTTCATTTTTCAATGATGTTGGAAACATGGGAGAAAATTTGGGTTCAGAATGTTAAATTCACACAGTTGCAGAATCTGAGGGAAAATTTCTACAAAATGTTTTATAGATGGCATTTAGATCCTAAGAAATTGTCATGTATGTACTGTAATGTTCAGCCAAAATGTTGGAGATGTGATTGTTTAGATGCTACATACTATCATGTTTGGTGGACTTGTAAGAAAATTAAGGCATTTTGAATAAAAATTTGGTGGGTTATGCAGAATGTTTTGAAGAAAAAAATTCAATTTTCTCCACAAGTGTTTTTATTGGGTATAGTTAAGGGTTTTACATTGGGTGAAACAAAGTTGATATTGTATATGGTAACAGCAGCGAGATTATTGATAGGTAAATATTGAAAAATGAAGCTCTCTTGAAATATCTTGAAAGACTTGGACCTGTTTTCCCTCAAGCTTCAGCACAGCATCACCATTTTCTCTAATTTTTGCCATTACTTGTAATTTATCATTAACACTTGCAAATCTCACCAAAACATTTCTTATTACTTCACGTTGTCTTCTAAATCCAATTCGATAAACACTTATCAAATCTGTAGTTGTAAAATTTTTATCCAATCCGAGTTCATTAAGCCATTTCAAAACACGTTGTTTAACATTGTCCACTTTTTCTTCCACTATGCCTCTTATAACAATGTTGGACTTCCTAACTTCTTCCAGAATACATATTCTTCTATCCTTTTTTTCATTTTTAAAAAAGATTTCAGTTATTTGCTTATCAATTTTTTTTGTTTGCACTTGTAGTTGATCTACATTATCTTTTATCACTGTTACTTCTGCTGTGTATTTAGCAAAATTAACATTAATTTCTTGAACAATTTGTTCCAGCTGATTGGATCTTTCCTTCTTTTCTTCATCCATTTTTAAATGTATTTTTTGAAATTCTGTATCCATTATTTCAATTTTATCTCTTAATTTGTTTAATGCCAACACAATTTGAGCTGAGTCAATACTAGCTTGAGAAATCTGTTTGACCTTAAATCGCACCGATTCATCTTTAGATGGATCCATCTTAATAACTCCTATAATTTTTGACCAAATATTTCTATAACCTTATTCACAATTCAAAATCAATGGGTCATCAACTTGTATTTAAAAGGTTGAATTGTTGTAGAGGAAAATCTTTAACCATCAGTTCTGTACCACAGATACTCAGAAGGGTCTTTTCAGAAGGACTTGGGCTTATTTTACTTTCACTTTAAGGAGCCAGAGACGACAAATAAAGCATTAAAGAGTCCCAAATTTTAAAAAGTTGACAGTCCAAATTATTAAAAGCTTGTTTACAATTGCTTCTTGCGCCAGAGGCAGTGTAAAATACAAACAGTGAAATTCCTGTAGTCACGTTAATCAAGATCAGTTACACTCCTCAGCGCCATATTGCCCGCTGTGAACTTCAAACAGCAAACATGCTTTAGATTACTTTAAAACTTTTAACTTTTAGTCCACAATTTTCACAGCGTCTTCAAAAAAAAGGATAATTGCTTTCAAATTTTCAGACGATCCCACAAACAAGCCATTTAAATATTCGGCCATTCCAAAAAAAAAAAAAAAAAGGTTCTCCACGTTTATGTCGACTCCAACATTCAGGCAGCTCTCATGTATCTTATTTTTATCTTATTCAAACATAGCCATAAAACTTAATTTGCTGCCCTTTGCCCTGCGGACGTTTTTTGCGGATCCAGCTCACAATTAAATTCAAATTTATTGTTTTTCAGACCTCTTTAAATCATCGTTTCGCCGTTTCATCACCCCGTCTGCTCACTTTTATTCCCCGAAGGGAAAGCACTTTAAAAAAAAGCCTCAATTAAAAGCAGTTCAGGGTGGTTTACCACATCAATCTTAATCCAACCAAAATAGAAACTCTTCAATAACGCATTTAGTTGTTATCGGACTTTAAAAATGCTGTTTATTTTATTTTCATCCGCTTTCAATTTTCCATATGCCGCAGAGAGACGAAGACAATGTCTTCTAAGCCACAGCCATGGACACGCCCCCCGTCCTCTTTTATTTTCTGGACTAAAGGTTCATAATTATCTTCTTTTATTGTTGCCATTCTAGCCGTCAAATTTATCCCTAAATATTTTACTTTTTTAACTGCCTGTAGTCCAGAATGTTTTACTAATTTCTCTACTTGTTTTGTTGTCATATTTTTTGTTATCATTTTTGTCTTTTCTTTATTAATTTTTAGGCCTGCTACCTTTCCGAATTTTTCAATCTCTTTTATTAATTTCGGGGTTGTTTCTATTGGATCTTCTATGAAGAAAACAAGGTCGTCCGCAAAACTTTGGACCTTGTAATCCTCTCTCTTAATCTTTAATCCTTGTATTTCTTTATTTGCCCTAATTCTAATTAACAGGTTTTCCAGCGTTAAAATAAAAAGTAGGGGTGACAGCGGACATCCCTGCCTTACTCTTTTATTTATTCCAAAAAATTTTGTTGGATCCCCATTCACCAAGATGCATGCTTTTTGGTTCTGATATATTGATGTTATCATTTTGGTAAATCTCTCCAAAATTCATACTTTTGATTTGCTGTTTCATAAATTGCCAGTTTATTTGGTCAAACGCCTTTTGTGCATCCAGAAAGATCAGCGCTACCTGTCTCTCTGGATGCACCTCATAATATTCTAAAACATCCATTACCATCCTTAGATTATTTTTTATTTGTCTTGTGGGCAAAAAACAGTTTTGATCCTGATGTATTTTGTTATGTAATAATTTTTTCATCCTATTTGCAATTATACTCATGAAGACTTTGTAATTGGTATTCAATAAAGAAATCACCCTATAGTTTTTTATTAATGTGATATCTGCCTCCTCTTTGGGTATTAGGGAAATATATGCTTCTTTCCATGTATTTGGTAGTTTTGCCTCCATTAAAGCTTCATTATATATTTCTAATAGTATTCCATTTAATGATTCTCCAAATGTTTTATAAAACTCTGTTGGTAGACCATCAGTCCCCGGAGTTTTATTATTTTTTTGTCTCTTCAGCGCTTCTTTTAATTCCCCTATCGTAATCTCCTTATCTAATAATTCTTTTTCTTCCTCTGTTAGTGTTTGCAATCCCTCCCCTTTTAAGTAATGTTCAATTTCCTCCGCTGTTACTAAGTCTTTCTGTTATCTCATCATACATCTTAATTCCCTACTAAAACAAAGCTCATTTTTATATTCAATTATAAATTCAATTATAAATCAAAATTCAATACCGCTCTAAATTTTTCTCCATTGCTCCTTTTAACATCAACATTAAACACAAAACAGTCTAATCTGTTAATCTATATATTTACCTTACAATTTTATCACCACGAATCTTAATTTCCAAATGTATACAACTCAATTTTTATTTCAATTTATTAATCAAAATTTCTATTTTTCTCGTTTTCTAGACCCAATTCATCCAATCTTTTAATCTTAAACTTTTACACAGACATCTCAAAGTTTTTCATTTCATTTTAATTATCGCCCAACATTTTCTTTTTCACCCCTTATTAATAATTATTCTTCGATGTATTCTCCTCTATACCTCCAATTATTATTTTGCTAATTTCCAGCATAGTTTATTTTAGCTAATTTCAGCATTCTCCTCCATAACTCCACCTATTATTTGGCTGATTTCCAGCATTACATTATTTTGGCTGAATTTTCAGCATGTTCTCCTCCATAACTCCAATTATTATTTTGGCTGATTTCCAGCATGCTTTATTTTGGCTGATTACCAGCATTCTCCTCCATAACTCCACCTATTATTTGGCTGATTTCCAGCATTACATTATTTTGGCTGAATTTTCAGCATGTTCTCCTCCATAACTCCAACTACTATTCTGCTAAATTATTTAAAAAATTTCTTTTTCAATATGTTGTCTATTAATCCACTGTTTCCAGCTATATTCTTCCAGGATGTATCCCCATCTATTTCTTAATATTAATCATTTCCAACATGTATTAAATTCAATCTTAGTTATTACTTCCATCTGTGTACTTTATTATATCATTTATAATCATTAACAGTTAATCATAATTATCATCCACCACTTTGTTATCAAATTAAAACTAAAACATATTACATCAAATTATGCTTTTATGAAAATATCACTTTTAGTCACCTTGACTTCCCACTTCTATTTTAATTATCTTTTATTTTTTATTTTCTATATTATACTATAAGCACTTCTTGTTTTATTTAAAGCTCACTTAAACTTTGAACCATTTAAACAATTAAGCATTCAAACATTGCTATCTGATTTATCTATTTTGCTTCTTCATTTCTTTACCTGTCCATAAGCATTTCATTTCAAAGTCAATACTTCCATGCTTAAAACTCTGCATATCCTTTGTAATTCTATTGTAAAGTCTGTTTCCAGCAAAATCCATCAGCTTCTCCACTTCTGTTCCTGTGCCAGACCTTTTGTTGCTGCGCCAGTTAGTTAAAAGTTTATTAGTTCCATTATGTTTCTTCTTTCTTTGTAAAGCCATTAGAAGACAGAATAGGAATCTCCAAAGTTCAAAAAACCATAGTTCTTTTCAAAGTAATCTATAATATGTAACAAGTCAAATAGGTTCTTTTCAGGAAAAAACAAGTTTCCACAATCAACACTTTCACTTAGTCACAGCTTCAATCGCCATTTGAAACATTTATGTAGCTGTCCGTTTAATCTCTTTGTCTGGCTTTTTAAGATGCCAAATCCTTAATTAGTGCTTTTCTCTTTTCCAAAAGTCAAATCGATTTCAATTTTAACAAAAAAGTTCGAATATCCAGCTCTGTTTGGTTAATAAGCAATTCATTCCAATCAATCAGTGCTAAAGTAAATTTCTTAAAGGGTCTTTAACTCCTTTCCTTATTTTGCAAAATCTTCAAGCCCCTCAGATCTTCAGCTGCTAGGTAAGGCTGGGGGTCTTATTTGTAAATATCCTTATTCACACGTTGTTTCTCGGCTGGGTTGGTGTCACTCACCTGGCTCCGAAGCACATCGTCCTTTCTTCCTCCGCATTTCTTGTCCTGATTTGTCGCAGCTTTGTGGCAGCCGCCATGGCTGCTGTCCCCCACAGCTGACTCAGAGGGTTGCCTCTGGCCTCCAAGGAACTTGCCTGTTCCTCTCGGCCGCCTAAGGGGTCCCTCTCTTTCCCCTGTCCCTTCAGGACAGGATCAGTCCGCAGACCTGTCAGCGGCGATTTGGCAGTCAGGGTTTTGCGGGGCTCATCAGAGCCCTGCTATTTCCCCGACTACATCGCTGTGACGCCAAACCAGAAGGAGCGGAGTCTGTCAGTTTCTTGATCTCTTGACGATCAACTTTTTGTGCAGCAGCAACCACAGTCTTCCAGACACTGTTCAGAGAGGTGTACTGTTTTTCCTTTCCCATTTAAGAAGGGCCTACAAGTTCTCAATAGGGTGTAGGTCAGGTGAAGAAGGGGGCCATGTCATTATTCTTTCATCTTTAAGGCCTTCCACACAGTGGAATACTTTGATGCATGAGATGCAGCATTGTCCTGCATAAAAATCATGGTCTTCTTGAAAGATGCAGACTTTTTCCTGTACCACACTGCTTGAAGAAAGTGTCTTCTAAAAACTGGCAGTAGGTTTTGGAGTTGATTTTGAGTCCATTTTCAATCCGAAAAGGTCCAACTAGCTCATCTTTAATAATACCAACCCATATCAGTACCCCAACTCCACCTTGCTGGCATCTGAATCGAAGTGGAGCTCTGCCTGTTACTGATCCAACCATGGGCCCATCCATCTGGTCCGTCAAGAGTCATTCTCATCTCATCAGTCCATAAAACCTTTGAAAAATCTGTCTTCAGATATTTCTTGGCCCAGTCTTGCTGTTTCAACTTATGTGTCTTGTTCACACAATCCTGGGCCCAGGAGTTCCAGGGCAACTACTAGAAGTACTGCAGGGAAGAGCGATGTCAGCGCTTCAACGCTGGCATAGAGAGCAGAGGAGAGAGAGATAAACTCTGAACTTTTGCCTGCTAAATCCCTTTGAAGTCAGGTTGTCGTGGAAATGAGGAGGGGGCGACATTCCTGGGAAATGACGAGACAAGAAGTCTGAAGAATGACTTGGAAGATAGCCAATGAGAAGCAGAGATTTGGGGATTGGAAAGGGAGGGATTGGGGGGCAAAAGGTCAGTCTTGTCCGTCATTTCCCAGGAATGTTCCCCCTCCTCATTTCCATGACAACCCGACTTCAAAGGGATTTAGCAGGGAAAAGTTCAGAGCTTATCTCTCTCTCCTCTGCTCTCTATGCCAGCGTTGAAGCGCTGACAAGCAGACTCCTAACACCCCTGCCTACTAAAGCATCCTCAGCTTTTGACAAGGACGCTAGGAGGCGCCACAAGGCATTAGAAAAACATTTCTCTAAAGTCCAAAAAAAAAGGCACAAACTGAGGAGGATCAAATGGCTTCCCTTACAGAAGCAGTATTTTCCCAATCTGCACAATGTGCTCACTTGTCTCAACCTATGGAGGCTGAGCAGCAGAGTTGGTCAACTGAGGGCGCTGCTGGGCCACAGTCTCCCCTCTCAAATTGTCTTCAGGAGGATATTATTCCATTGTCCTGCATAGCAATATCTGGGTTCCAATCTGCACCCCTTACTAGACGCTCAGCCCCTGAAGCAGTGGTGAAATATAAAATTTGTTACTACTGGTTCTGTGGGCGTGGCTTGGTGGTAGGGGTAATATGACTGAGTGGGCATTGCCAACTCTTTTTTTTACTTTTAAAACCATTTTTTCTACAACCTCTTCTGCTGAAGAGATTGTAAAAAAAAATGCTTTTAAAGCCTCTGACGATCCCAGCTGACTTGCCTGATCGGCAAAGGCTTTTTTCCCCTTTAAAAACATTTTTTCTATAACCTCTTCGGCTGAAGAAGATATAGAAAAAATGCTTTCAAAAGCCTCTGATGATCCCAGCTGACTTACTTTTAAAAGCATTTTTTCGGCCAAAGAAGTTGTAGAAAAAATGCTTTTAAAAATTAAAAAAAAAGCTTCTGATTGCACGGCTCAGCTGGGCAATGGGGGGGGGCAGGGATTTTTGCTACTGGTTTTCTGAACCACCCACTTCCATCGCTACCGGATCGGGCGATCCGGTCCTAACCGGGAGCATTTCACCCCTGCCCTAAAGTGACCTTTACCCCTACAGCAGCAGGGGTCCGCTTGGGGGAAGGTCAATGGCCTGGTTTATCCCAGGACATTCAATACTGTTGAATGTCCTGGGATAATACAATACTGTATTACTTGGTCTGTTGTGTGGATGTTTGGGTGGTTTAGGGGTGTGGAATTGTGGTGGGTGGGAGTGTGTTTGGGGATTGTTGTGTGTGTTGGACTTGGTCTTTGGGTGTTAAGTGAATTTTGTTGTATGGGTATACTGTGTATACACGTACAATGACAATAAAGTTATTATTATAAAACCTCATTTCAGAGGCTATATCAAAAGGCATAGCAGCAGGGTTGCAACAGAGAAACCAATATCTTTCCATACCTTCTCATCTACCTTCCCAGATCCCAGCTCACATTACATCATTGCCGGGAACTCCTTCTCCTCAGGATTCTCTGCATAGTGCAGGTTCTATGGAGAGGAGGACCAAGGAGATCAGGAGCTCTCAGATGACGAAGGGATGATACCTGACAAGCCATCTTTCACTGGCCTTTTCCGCCCTTCTCTTTTCAGGTCGTTGCTCCATAAGGCCAA
Source organism: Arizona elegans (assembly GCA_022577455.1). Lineage (NCBI taxonomy): Eukaryota > Metazoa > Chordata > Lepidosauria > Squamata > Colubridae > Arizona > Arizona elegans. The sequence continues at coordinate 53,343,410 of JAKOOJ010000009.1, forward strand.
GACAACTAATATGGGCATAGCAGGTGATCCTACAGAACAACCCCAGGGTCTTTCCACATGAAGGACTGTTCACAGTTCCAACGACTGAACATGAAGTCATTCCTTCTCCTATTTTGTTCATTGACGTAGTTCAACAACAGTGGATCCAACCAGGTTCTATTGCAGCCCCAAGCAGACATGACAAGAGACTTTACAGTACAGGCCCAGACCTTGAAGAGCTACTGCATCTCCCCTCAGTGGACACTCCAGTAGCAGTTCTAACGTCCCCCACTATTCTTCCCAGAGACATAGTGGAAGGACTAAAAGCAGAAGATAGGAAAGCAGAAATGTCTTTCTGCAAAACTCGCCAGGCGGCCGCCTGGGCAATCAGAGCAGCTACATCTGCTTCATTTTTTAATCGTGCTTTCTTAATCTGGCTTTGCCAGTTACAGGAGAGGCTGCCCCCTGAGGACACCAGGCTGCACCAGGATGTAAACAAATTGGTGGCAATTTTCTGCCGCCGCAACTCTGGATGCAGCAAAATTTGCCTCTAGAGCCTTGGCTTCAACTATTACATCTCACTGCCTCCTCTGGCTACGCCACTGGCAGACTAATATGAAGTCCAAGTGGCAGTTAGCTTCGGCCCCATACAAGGGTTTCAATCTTTTTGGGGAGGTTCTCCAACGCGCTGCTTTGAGAATCCAAAACTTCGGGTTGTTCAGTAGTCGAGTAGCCTACACTGAGTGTGTTCCTTTAAATTTTCTTCTTCAAACACGCCCACTTGCTTGGCAGAGCCTCAGTTTAGTTCACTCAGTCGAGCCTGTGACACTGTCTGAATTTTTTCTCCACTTACTGACTTGACTATTGTTCCTTCTAAAGCTTTGGATTCTTCGATAATAGCAGCAGGGGTGAGTGCTGGGGTCTCCAAGTTAGCCGCAAGAAGATCAGCGCTTCGCAACGAAGAGCCTCGTCCCTCTCCTGCTTGCCACCGGCGTGCGGGTTGGTTCCCCGGTCTGCCGGCAATACCGCCCCCGCCATTGACTTTGCCTTCCCCTGGGCGGCTTGGAATAAATGCCCTGCTCTCAGCGGCACACTCCTCTTCTTAATGATGCTCGTGGGCGCGGGGATCACTTGTGAGTGATTAAGCACTTTAAAACATCAGACGAATTTTTTCGTCCACCGTTTCGCTCGCAAGCTCTGGCCACGACTAGCGTTTTCTCGTCCGTCTCTGTCATACGGAACTGCGGGAGGCGCTGGGGGTGCCTTTGGGGCTTGCGCACCATCTATATCCCTTGGGCGTTGGGAGCGGGACCTTGACTGCTCGCGCCTCTCGTCTACTCCGCAATTGCTGTCAGCTCGTCGTGAATTGCTGGGCAAGGGATCGCAAGCCTCATCCTCCATTCCAGGCTTTTCCTGTCATCAGATCCTCGCGCCATTTTTTTCCTGTCAGACCGTCGGGCGCGCTAACGGCTGCCATAATCTGCCTGGCAACTCCCCTGCACATGCGCATTGGCCTGCTAGAGTCAGATTGTCAAACTCCTGTCAGGCCACCTTTTCAGCTGCCTTTATTTCTACTGTGCCTGCCTTTCCATTGGCAAGGTTTAGAGACTTGACTGTTTTACTTACCTTTTTTGTTTGCTTATTGTTGATCCTTCGTTACTTTAAAAAAAAATAAAATAAAATAGTGCAAAATAAACCCCTGCTATGGCGGAACGTGAGCCCTCTTCTGACCTTGAGGATGCTCAAAGCGCTCCAGAGTGGCACCTGCAGGATAGACCGCACAGGACATCTCGGAAACCTCAACTTCCTCTGCAGCTACATCCTCTAAAAGATCAAAGTCTTCTACTGCTGCTGCTAAAGGCGCCTCCAGGAGACATAAGGCTTTGGAGCAACGATTTGAAAAAGCGCGTAAGCAGTCGGACAAGGCTAGGGCCACACACCTGCCGCCTCCTCCTTCACCTGTGCCGGAAGCTGAGGACCTGCCTTCACAAGAAACGGCTACCCAGCAGGAACCGCCTCTCTCCATCCAGACTGAATATCATACAATTTCTGCTCCGGCTTCGGTCCACCACCTGGGCCCTGTGGACCTTTCTCGCAGTGCCTGTCTTCCTCAGAGAGCCCAACCGGAGGCGACATTTACTCCAACAGCCGCGGGCTTGCGTGCTGTGGACTCAGCGCCTCCTCCCCCCGTTACCTACGACATTCAACGGCTGATTTCTGACACAGTGTCCCGGACCTTAGCGGCAACTGCTCAGCAGCTGACTCGTTATGCGACCTGGCCTCAGGTGCACTATCTTCCTCCTCCTCCTCCACCTCGCACGACTCATCAGATGGCCAGTCATTACCAGTCCATGATGCGCCCGGACTCATCCCATCGCGACTACGGGCGCAGTGGTGAGTCGTCCTCGGAGGATGGTGATGCGGAACTCCAAGACATGAAGTTCTCTGATGACGAGGGTATGCCTCCAAACAAGCCCGCTTTTTCTGGCCTCTTCAGACCATCGTTATTTAAGTCCCTTCTACATAAGGCCAAACTAACTACAAAAATGACAGATCCGTCGGCGCAGGTGGAGCAACCGGGGCCTTCTAACCAACATGAGGCCCTGTTAACAGCGCCTAAGGCTGAAGCAGACTTCATCCCATGCCCGCAACTATTCTCGGAGGTGGTTCAGCGTTCCTGGGCTTCACCTTCTTCTCTGTCTGCCCCTACAGGACTTGACAAAAAGCTATATTGCTCGGCTCCTAGCTTACAGGACATGCTCCAGTTGCCAACCGTAGATGCTCCAGTTGCCAATCTCACCTCCTCGTCTGTCATCTCGGGTGATGTGGCTGATGGTCTACGCTCCGAAGATCGTAAGGCGGAGTTTACCTTCCGTCGCACACATAATGCTGCGACATGAGCTGTCAGAGCGGCTACCTCTACCTCTTTCTTCAGCTGAGCATCGTTAATATGGCTCCGCCAACTTCAGGAGCGCCTTCCTCCGGAGGACACCCGTCTCCACCAGGATGTTAACAAACTGGTGGCGGCTACGGAGTATACGGCAGATGCCTCGCTTAATGCTGCAAAATTTGCATCTCGAGCCTTAGTGTTCTCAGTTACTTCACGCCGTTTACTGTGGCTGAAAAATTGGAGAGCTGATGCAAAGTCCAGATGGCGCCTGGCCTCAACGCCATATAAGGGATCACGTCTCTTTGGGGACGCCTTGGATCCCATCCTTGTCGAGGACAAGGATAAACGGAAAGTCATGCCGTCCTCCTATAGGAGAGCTGATTGCAAGCCTTCGCCATACTCCACCAGGCAGCCCTTTCGGGCCGACACCGGGCCCTCAGGGTCCTTTACATCCAGATCTTACTCACAAGGATTCGACCGTTCGTTCGATAGACCCTCATTCAGAGACCACGGACGGAAGACTCCAGCGTCCAAACGACCCTTCCGGGGAACTGGTGCCCATTCCTTCAGAAGAGGAAAATGACTGCATACATCTTCCCATCGGCGGCCGTCTGCGACATTTCCTCTCTCAATGGTTTCCCCCTCTCCGATCCGGGCCTCCCAAGACCTGGAGATAGTATGCCGCTGCCTTCGTCAACACGGCTTTTCCCTTCAACATTCCAAAGAGCCACTTGCAGCCCACTACGTTGATCCTTCACCTAGGGACAGTAATAGATTCGGTGAAGGGCCAGGTGTTCTTGTCAACAGATCGCTGTTCCAGTCTCCAGTCCTTGACATCTCAAGTCCTGTCCTCCCGGAGGGTAGCATTGCTTCTCCTGTCCCGCCTGCTCGGGAAAATGATATCCTGTCTGTCAGTCATCCCTTGGGCGAGGTTTCACTCCCGCCAGCTGCAATGGTTCCTCCTCCCCCTTTCAGAGGGCCAGGCGGAGCAACTCTTCCACACAAGCATCCCTTCCACCGGAGGTCACACAGTCCCTCCACTGGTGGTCTTCACCGAGCCTGCTGCACGGCTGTTACTTTCGGAACCTGACGCGTCTTGTAGTGACAACGGACGCCAGCCTGTCAGGATGGGCAGGTCATCTTCACTCTCACATCGCCCAGGGTACCTGGTCGCCAGAGGATCGCCACAACGGGATCAACTGGCTGGAGCTCCGCGCGATCCGCCACTCTCTCCTTCGGTTCCAGCAGATCGTGGCGGGGCATCACATCCTAATACGCACGGACAATGTAACAGCAAAGGCACATGTGAACCGCCAAGGGGGGACACGCTCGGGACCGCTTATGGAGGAGACGACACTGCTTCTGACCTGGGCAGAAGAGCATGTCCTGTCTCTTGCAGCAGAACACATTTCCGAGACCACGAACATCGAAGCGGACTGGCTCAGCAGACAACATCTGGACCACGTCGAGTGGTGTCTTCATCCGGATCTGTTCGCCGAAATTGCTCGCCGATTCGGCATGCCTCTAGTCGACCTATTCGCTAGCCGCGACAACACACACCTTCCCAGGTTCTTCACCAGGTACCCGTGTCCTCAAGCAGAAGGAGTTGACGCACTCACCTCTCCCTGGCCCAGCGGTCTCCTCTACGCCTTTCCTCCCCTGCTGCTCCTTCGTCGCCTGATTCGCAGGATAATCATGGACAGGGCCGAAGTCATTCTTATCGCACCCCATTGGCCACGGAGGACCTGGTTTGCAGACTTGGTGGACCTGTCGGTGGCACGACCGTGGCGGATACCAGAGGACAGGATCGCTCTCAGCCAGGGGGTCATACTGCACCCAGAATCTCAGTGTTTGCAGTTGACTGCCTGGCGCTTGAGAGGATCCTGCTGAGGAGAGTCAACGTGCCCAGCAGTGCGATCCGCACTATACAGGCATCCAGACAGCCGTCTACTTGCCGAATTTACAATGCGACTTGGACTTCCTTCTGCTCCTGGTGTGCCAAGTCTCACCTGGATCCTACGTCTGCCTCCGTTCCTGAGGTTCTGGGATTCCTCCAGGAAGGCCTCGATAAGCATCTCACTCCTAACATGCTTCGTCGCCAGGTTGCCGTGCTGAGTACTGTTCTATCTACTCCTGCCAATCTGCCCCTTTCACAGGATCCAACGATTCGTGCCTTCCTCCAAGGGGCAGCCAACCTGCGTCCACCAGTCATCCATCGCTACCCATCCTGGGACCTGACTTTAGTCCTGCAGGCCCTCATGCATCCTCCATTCGAACCTCTTGCCTCCGTCAGTCTCTGATTCCTGACACTCAGTGTGGCTTTCCTAGTCGCAATTACTTCAGCTCGCCGTATATCTGAACTTGCGGCCTTGTCGGTGAGACGTGACCTCTGCGTTTTGCACACAAACCGTGTCGTAATGAGACTAGATCCCTCATTCCTGCCTAAGATAAATTCCTCCTTTCATCGGGCTCAGGAATTGATCCTCCCGGACTTCTGTCCAGAACCTCGACATCCTCTGGAGGCAAACTGGCACCTTTTGGATGTCCGCCGACCTCTTCGCAGATATATTAAACAAACAGAACACTTCCGAAAATCGGAAGCGCTCTTTGTTTCCTTTCTGCCTGCCACTATGGGCCGGAAGGTTTCTTCCAATTGGGAGATGGATCAAGTCTTGCATCTCCAGGGCATATTCATCTAGGAACAGACCAGCTCCGCCTAGGATCCTTCCTCACTCCACCAGGAGCGCCGCCACCACGGCTGCTTGGGCCACCAATGCGTCCGTCTCCGACATCTGCAGGGCAGCTACCTGGTCATCCTTGAATCCCTTCATCCGGCACTACAAAGTGGACTCCTTTGCCTCGGCGGAGGCGTCATTTGGTCGCTGTGTGCTCCAAGCTGTGTGTAATTCTTCAGACACCATACAGCAGCCAGCCTCCCTCCCTGACTGAACTTTCTTGGGTACATCCCGAAGCTTTGGATTCTCCAAACAGCGCGTTGGAGAATGGACGTTGCTTACCTGAATGTCCCTTCTCGACGCGCTGCTGGAGAATCCAACCCACCCAGCCTGGCTGCTGAGGATTCTTCCCTGACGCTCTACTGCTACTTCCTTTGTGAACAAAACTGAGGCTCTGCCGAGCAAGTGGGCATGTCTGAAGAAGAAAATTTAAAGAAACACACTCAGTGTAGGCTACTCGACTATTGAACAACCCGAAGCTTTGGATTCTCCAGCAGCGCGACAAGAAGGGACGTTCAGGTAAGCAACATCCGTTTTAGACCCTATTCTAACTGAGAACAAGGATAAGAGAAGGTAATGTCCTCCACTTATAGGAAGGCAGACCATAGATACACCCCTTACTCCCACAGGCAGTCCTTTTGAGCTGACACTGGCTCTAATGTGCTGCAGTTCAGTGGCCCTATTCCCAGGGGTTTGATCGTTCCTCAGACAGGCCTACCTTCAAGGACAGAGGTAGGCGTCAACACCAGACAAAACAACCATTTTGAGGGACCATCAATAGGTCTGTTCATCGAGGGAAGTGACTACCAATCCATTTTTCCCATTGGTGGGCGGTTACAACACTTTGCAAGTCAATGGGAATCGTCTACAACTGACTCTTGGGTTCTCCAGACTGTGAAGCTATGCCTCACATTGGAGTTCCTCTCGAGCCCTCCCAACCGCTTCATCCAATGCCCCATTTCCAGGAATCTTGCAAAAACACAACTGATGGAAACCAAGATCCAACATTTGTTGGATATTTGGGCCATCGAACCTGTCATCCTCTGATTTTACTACTTTGGCTGCCATAAGAAATGGGTGCGAGAGAATTGGAAAGCGTGGGGGGGGGAAGTATGCTGGAGGATTTTGAAGAAACGAAACCTAATCTCCGAAGTCGCTATCGGGTCAACCGTCATCGCGTTCCTGATTGATGACGATGCCAGACGTGCTTCCACCTGACCTCTGGGAGACCTTTGGATTGGGTGATTGATGATGGACAGTGGGAGGGGATGCTTTCTATATGCAACTTTCGCGCCTATTGCTCTAGTTTCAGCTTTTCCTTGGTAGCGTTCATTTCATTTTCCAGTAGAAGTACATTACTCTATAAATAATGGAGTTTGGCTCATTCTTTCTTGGACTTTGAAGGAAGCACACCTGACATTAAACTGAAACTCACTCCAGTCATCCCGGATAACCACCGAGGGGACTGAGATCCAGATCATATCGGACCAGGAAAGTGAAGAAGGACAGATGGGAGCATCAGGTTCTACGATACCTTCATTTCAAGCAGAGAAAAAAGCTGCTGAATGGTTGGAAAAACTCCGGCTGAGAGAGGAGCCTGAGGAAGCCAGATGGTCGAAAGGAGTAGGAAGGCTGCTGGACTGGGGGGGGGACCCCCGGGGGGGAGGGCCCAGGGAGTAACCAGCTCCAGACCCGTAAGAGAGAGACGGTGTGGCTGCAAGAGCAAAAGGAAAGCCTCATGTTGGCACAGGCATTGCAACTCCTCCGTGATATTGAAGAAAGCCGGAAAAGCCATGAGTCTTATGGATTTCCTGTAGAGAAGGGAGGAGACAGCCCCAGGGGGGAGCTGGAAAAAACAGCCTGTGGGGGAGAGGATGAGGAAGCTGAGGAAAGAACATCTCAGGCTTCTGGAGCTCAAGTGAGGGATGCAGCAGGTCAGGGACCCCCAGCCTTGCAGCCCCCCCCCCAGACGTAAAAAACCAAAGATTCCCCCCCCAACCGGGAAATATGATGGGAATCCGAAGACCTTGGGGTCTTTTTTGACTCAAGTGTGGAACCACATGCAGGACTGGGGGGAGGACTACTTATCAGATGCCGCTTGAGTGAGATGAATCACAAACGTATTAGAGGGAGCAGCAGCTGACTGGATGGTGGTCCTCCACAATAATAACTCCCCCTTGCTGAGAAACTACAACCAGTTCATGGGGGCTCTTAGGAGACGGTTTGAAGACCACCTAGCTGAACGGAAAGCGAGACTTAGAATGAAAGGCATCCAGCAACGCCGGAGATCAGTGGCAGAATATACCCAAGAATTCCGTGAGCTGGCACCCTACATGACAGGGTGGTCAGAAGCGGCTCTACTGGAGAGCTTCAAAGATGGGCTGAATGAAGAGATATACAAGGACTGTAGAGGCCGGGGGGTCCCCGAAGACTTGCAGAGTTGGTATATAGCAGCTGAGGATGTGGAGATCGAGCTGGCCCAAAGCCGACTCCGAGGGGGGCATGCTGGAGACCTGTCATCCTCCTTTCACCGTAAAGGAGCACCTAAGATGGCTAAGGGGAAGGCGGAATTCAAACCGAAGTCGAAGCCCTTCACCTGTTTCAAATGTGGGAAGGAAGGACATCGGGCTGCCGAATGTTTCTCCAAACCAGTACCAAAGACCACCAGCTTGGGACCAAGGAAGGCCGACAAACCACCCGCAAAATCCCGCGGCACCGCCCTGAAAGGAGAAGTTGAGTTTGCTCCGCGAAACAAGGGTGAGCTGGGAACTCCGACCACCAACAACGACAGCGGGACGGACTCCGACTCCGATCTGGTGAGTCACACAGAGGACCCCATGCTCATCCCCGTAGAAATAAGGGTGCCATCCACAGGCACACAAGCGCAGATGTTAGCCCTACTAGACTCTGGGTGCACCAGGTGCATAATCAGCCCGAAGGTGGTGGAAAAGACGGGCCTGAGACTAAAAACGTTAAAAAGGCCAATTGCGTTCTGTCAGTTGGACGGATCAATTGCAGGAGGGGGCCCAGCCAGCTTTGTGACCGAACTCATTGAAATGCAGTTGGGGGATCACGTAGAGAGTCAGATTTATTGTGGCCCCTGGCATGGAACGACCCCTCATACTTGGGCTGCCTTGGCTCCATAGATGGAACCTACGGGTTAATTGGAAGATGGGGATCTTGCATATTCGCACCGGAAAACCGAGATTAGAGAGGGAAACCCCCCCTAGAGGACAGGACAGGGCCCGAAATGGCAGAAGTGGCAGTAGGCCACATTGAAGGGGAGGAGAAGATTCCAAAAGAGTATTGGGATCTCCGTGAAGTTTTTAATGAAAAGGCCTCGGATGTACTGCCTCCCCACAGAGCTACGGTCTGTACCATTGAAATACTCCCAGGTGTGAAGCTCCCTAAGCCGAAAATCTACCCCATGACCCATCGAGAATTAGGGGAATTGTGAAACTTTATTGATAAAAATCTAGAACAGGGGTTTATCTGACCTGCCAAACCAAAGGTGGTGGCACCGGTATTTTTCCGAGAAAAAAAGGATGGCTCCTTTCACTTGGTAGTTGATTATAGAAATCTGAATGTAATTTGCGTGAAAAATGTTTACCCCCTACCACTTATGAAGGACATGCTATCTCACCTAGGGAAGGGGAAAATCTTCACCAAACTTGACTTACGGGAGGCTTACTACCGAGTGAGAATTAAAAAGGGGGATGAATGGAAGACAGCAGTTAGCTGCCCACTTGTATGTTTCCAGTTTAGAGTGCTCCCGTTTGGACTACAGGGAGCCCCTGCTGTGTTCATGCAATTGATTAACGAAGTACTGCATGAGCACCTGTTTAAGGGGGTCCTGGTCTATTTGGACAACATTCTTATCTACTCAGAGAACATGGACGACCATGTGAAGTTGGTGCGAACGGTCCTGAAAAAACTCAGGGCTGCTGAACTATATGCCAAACTTTCTAAATGCGAGTTCCATCAAAGCAAAATTGACTATCTTGGATATCGCATATCGCATGAGGGATAGAGATGCACCCTGGAAAGGTTCGGGCCGTATTGGAATGGGCCACCCCACGCACCCGCAAACAACTACAGAGTTTCCTGGGATTTGCGAATTTCTATAGACAGTTTATCCCCTCATTTGCAAAAATTGCACTGCCAATAACAAATCTTCTGAAAATTAAAGGTGAGGTAAAACCAAGGCCCTCACAACCTCTTGAATGGATTATGGACTGTCAAGCAGCTTTCGAAAAGTTGAAACAACTGTTTGCTGCTGAACCGGTCCTCAAACATCCAGACATGGAAGAGCCTTTTGTAGTACAGGCTGACGCGAGCGACGTGGTTGTGGGAGCAGTACTTCTGCAAAAGAATGCAGAAGGGGAATTACAACCCTGTGCTTACACGTCCTGTAAATTATCAGAAACCGAGAGGAGATGGGCCATTTGGGAAAAAGAGGCTTTTGCGGTGTGATGGGCATTGTTAACGTGGAGACAATTTCTGGAAGGAGCAAAGCACCCTTTTGAAGTTTGGACTGATCACAAAAATGTGGAGGTGTTGAAAACACCACGTAAACTGTCACCAAAGCAAGCTTGTTGGGCCCAGCACTTCAACCGTTTCAATTTCACTCTACGCTACATTCCTGGTGGAAAGAATTTCATGGTGGATGCACTCTCCAGACTGCTTCAATACAACAGTATCAAGAAAGAAGTGGTTCAACCCATCATCCCTTCGACACAACTGGCAGCACCAATGACTACCAGAGCACAGGCGAGGGCCAATCCAGCCCTTTCGGGCGACCTACTCCAGAAACTGCAAGAAGCCCTAAAAACTGACGAATGGTTTAAAACCCATTCAAATGAATGTACACTCCGTGATGGTCTAGCTTGGATAGGGGCTAAATTGTATGTCCCTGATAGTTTAAGACTAACAGTATTACAGTACACTCATGATGCCAAGGCAGCAGGACACTTTGGGTTTGTTAAAACTCTACATCTTGTTAAAAGACAATTTTGGTGGCCTGCCCTCAAAAAGGACATAGAGGTATATGTGGTTAGTTGTCCAGTGTGTGCCTCAGCTAAAAGACCTCCGGGGAAGCCACCTGGTTTGCTGCAGAGTGTGGCAAGGCTGGATGCCCCTTGGAAGGAAATATCCATGGATTTTATTGTTGACCTACCAGAAAGTGAAGGGTGCACAGTCATTTGGGCAGTAACGGATTTGTTTTTCAAACAAGTGCATTTCATCCCCTGCTCTAAAATCCCTTCAGCTAAAACTCTTGCAAAACTGTTTATTCGTCATATTTACAGATTACATGGAGCTTCAAAACGTATAATTTTGGACAGGGGTGTACAATTTACTTCCAACTTTTGGAAGGAGTTTTTAAGGTTAATAGGCTCCGCCCAAGGGCTAAGCTCCGCCCACCACCCCCAGACTAATGGGGCTTGTGAGAGAACCAATGCTGTGTTAGAACAGTATCTGAGATGTTATGTGAATTACCAGCAAGACAACTGGGTGGACTTATTGCCATTTGCGGAGATGGCATACAACAACTCTATCCATAGCAGCACCAGGTTCACTCCGTTTAAGGTAGCATCTGGTCAGGAATTTGTGCCAATCCCCAAACTACCACAAGACACCCCACAAAACCCATCTTTGATTGAGTGGATCGAACAGTTACTGAGCACTTGGGCTGTAACTCGAAAAGCTCTAGATGATTCACACCGAGCGCATAAGACCCAAGCAGATAAAAAACGGTCCCCGGCACATGTGTATAAAGTGGGTGACAGGGTTTATCTTTCCACCAAATACAGACTTCACAGAAATCAAAAAAGCTTGGACCCAAGTATTTGGGCCCTTTCCTGGTCACTAGACTTATTAATCCAGTAACAGTTGAATTGGAGTTGCCAAAAACTTTGAGACGAATCCACCCTGTGTTTCATGTTAGCTTGTTGAAACCAGAACACTCGTCCCCTTTACGACCGGACCAAGATTCCCCTCCGGTCCCCATACTGATAGAAGGGGATCAACATTTCGAAGTCAAAGAAATTTTAGACTCTAGGAAGCACCACAGTAAGGTGCAATATCTGGTGGCTTGGAAACATTTTCCTCTGTCTCAAGCTGAGTGAGTGAACAAACGTGATGTCCGGGCACCAAAGAAAGTACAGTTGTTTCATACCAAATATCCTGATAAACCTTAATGCCTGTATTGCAATTTTTCTTTTCTTCCTTTTCCCTGTTTAGGACTAATGTCTTTTCTCTGGAGGGGCTGAATGTCAGCCTCTGACTTTACTGCTTTGGCTGCCATAAGAAACGGGTGGGAGAGAATTGGAGAGCGTGGGGGGGGAAGTGTGCTGGAGGATTTTGAAGAAACGAAACCTAATCTCTGAAGTGGCTATCGGGTCAACCGTCATCACATTCCTGATTGATGACAATGCCAGACGTGCTTCCACCTGACCTCTGGGAGACCTTTGGATTGGGTGGTTGATGATGGACAGTGGGAGGGGATGCTTTCTATATGCAACTTTCGCGCCTATGCTTTAGTTTCAGCTTTTCCTTGGTAGCGTTCATTTCACTTTCCAGTAAAAGTACATTACTCTATAAATAATGGAGTTTGGCTCATTCTTTCCTGGACTTTGAAGGAAGCACACCTGACAGAACCGGTCTCCACGGGTCAGCAGGGACTTTTATTCAATTCTCTTCTTGGTATCGAAGAGTTCCGGGGGCTGATGAGGAATCTTGGACCTCAAGAAACTCAACACTCATGTGATATACAGACGCTTCAAGATGCAGTCCCTAAATTCAATCGTAGGCTGCATTTGGGAGGGCAATCTGTTAAAATCAGTAGATCTCAAGGAAGCCTATTTACATGTCCCTACCCGCCCCTCCCATCGAAGTTTCCTGAGGTTTGCTTATGCAGGCCGCCACTTTCAATACCGGGCCATGCCATTCAGCCTGTCATCAGCCCCCAGGACCTTTACAAAACTGTTAGCAGCAGTAGCAGCAAACTAATCCCGATAAAGGTGCAATGCTACTTGGACAACATATTAATCCAGTCGTCTTCCCAGCCCCAAACAACAAGGGACCTAAGTACTGTCATCAGAATCCTCCAGCATCACGGATTCTCTGTGAACATGGAGAAGAGCCACTTGATCCCCCACCACCGGCCTCCTTCATCTTGGCATGATGATAGACTCCAATGTTTGCGAGGTGTACCTGTCTCAGGACCGCCAGGACAGCATCCGAACCTTGGTGACCCAGACCTCTTCTCTAAGATCAATCCGCTGGTTCTTCTATCCCAGCTGCTTGGAAAGATGATCTCGTGTATTGCAATCATACCTTGGGTACGCCTGCATGCCTGGACTCTTCAATGGTTTCTCCTACCACACCAGAGAGCTGTGTGCAGCAACTCCAAGACCAGGGTACAGGTCCCACTGAGGGTCCTTCGATCCCTCCACTGGTGGACCTCTGTGGCAATAAGGAAGGGATGCATTTTTAAAGAGCTCCAACACATAATTCTAACATCAGCTGCGAACCTCTTCGGCTGGGGCGCCCATCTTCTATCTCAGGTGGATCAGGGACAATGGTCTCTGGCGGATCTAACAAACAATATAAACTGGCTGGAACTTCAGGAAGTTCATCTGGCCCTCCACCATTTCCAGACCACCATTGCAGGCTGCCATGTCTTGATTTTAACAGACAATGTAGCCACCAAACACACATAAATCACGAGGGAGGTACTTGCTCCAAATCACTAATGACCAAGGCAGAAATGCTGAGCAGCTGGGCGGAGAAGCACACAGTCTCCCTCAGAACTGAGCATATTTTGGGATGGATAGATGTGCAAGCAGATTGTTTCAGCAGGACACCATTAGACCATTCGGAGTGGCACCTACATCCAGCTCTTTTCCTCGAGCTGTCAGAGAGGTTCGGCCATCCGATAGTAGATCTGTTTGCCCATCCAAAGAACAGTCAACTGCTGAGGTTCTTTTCCCGATTCCTGACTCTGGGAGTGGAGGGGGTCAATGCCCTCCGCTATCCTTGGCCTCAGAGATTACTATACGCCTTTCCCCCATTTCCCCTCATCCCAAGGGTGATTCGGAAGGTGTTAGACGAAAGAGCGGAGGTTTTTTTTGTCGCCCCGCATTGGCCAAGATGACCCTGGTACGCGGACCTGGCCAGCCTATCCGTATCCCAACCCTGGTGGATTCCCTGGGACAGGATCTCTCTCAGCCAAGGGGTCGTACTCCATCCGGAGCCCAGTGGCTCCAGTTGACCATCTGGCACTTGAGAGGACAACTTCTCAGGGAAGGTGATACAAACTATCATGGCTTCCAGACATGTCTTGACAAACTGGATCTACAATGCTACCTGGCGGGCATTCTGTCAATGGTGCTCCAGGGGACAAATTGATCCAACTTCAGCATCTGTTTCTGAGATCCTGGACTTTCTGCAAGGGAGGCTGGACAAGGGGTTGGTTCCAAACACCCTCCGTCAACAGATCGCGGCCTTGTCTACCATACTGACAGATGGCACCCGACGTCCCCTCACTCAACATCGAAGGGTACACCGTTTTCTCAAGGGACCCACTAACCTGAAACCTCCGGTGGTGTATAGATACCCCACCTGGGACCTTACCTTAGTCCTGCAAGCACTAATGTCTTCACCATTTGAATTGTTAAGTACCATCAGCCTCCGGTTCTTTTTTTTTTTTTAATTGCAAAAGTTTTACAATTACATTTTCACCCCATTCCCCCCCCCTCAACCCACCCCAAACTCCCCAACCTCACCCTCCCTAACCCCCCTAACCCTCCCCTACCCCCCCCGGACTTCCACAGAATATGCTCACATCAAAAAAAAAAAAACCCTTTATATAAAACTTGAAACCCTCCATCCCCCATATAATTTTTCATCTTCACAAAGGTAAAATATTTCTATCTTAATATAACATTTTCAATTAAAAGCTATTTGATACTTCCTGGTTTGATATTTGTTCTGCACATAATCTATCCACTTTTTCCATTCCCATTCATAAGTCTCTTGTGAACAATCTTTTAGGTATGCTGAAATCTTCGCCATCTCTGCAAAACTGGCCATCTTCAAAGTCCATTCCTCGATAGTGGGCAAAGCTTCATTTTTCCAGTATTTACCTATCAATAATCTCGCTGCTGTTATCATATACAATATCAACTTTGTTTCACCCAATGTAAAACTCTTAACTACACCCAACAAAAACAATTGTGGAGAAAACTGCATTTTTTTCTTCAAAACATTCTGCATAACCCACCAAATTTTTATCCAAAAAGCCTTCACTTTCTTACAGGTCCACCACACATGATAATATGTGGCATCTAAACAATCACATCTCCAACATTTTGGCTGAACATTAGGGTACATGCATGACAATTTCTTAGGATCTAAATGCCATCTATAAAACATTTTATAAAAATTTTCCCTCAAATTCTGTGACTGTGTAAATTTAACGTTCTGAACCCAAATTTTTTCCCATGTTTCCAACATCACTGGTTCTGCAAAATTTTGTGCCCACTTAATCATACAATCTTTAACCAATTCAGTTTCTGAATCCCTTTCTAAAAAAACATTGTAAAGCCTTTTAATATGCATTGGACCTTTCTCTTTTATATGTCTAACCAATTCTTCCTCATGCAACATAATACCAGTTTTTTGGTCCTCTTTCCATCTCAGTTGAAGTTGATTGTACTGTAACCAAGTTAAGTTAATCCCTTCGTCCAACAGTGTCTCTAATGTCTTCAACTGCCGTCTGCCCGCATCTGTAAAAAGAACCTCTTTGTATAAAAACCCCCCAAGCGACATTATATTTGTATTCCAAATAATATGACCAAGATCCAGCCATAGCGGTATTTTATAATCCCATTTGAGTCGGTGCTTCTTCCAAACTCTCATCAAGGAGTCTCTAAATATATGGTTTTTAAATACTTTATCCACTTTATTTTCATAAAGTAAGTAAGCATGCCATCCGAATTCAAGATCAAAACTTTCTATATTCAATATTCCAGTCTTTTTCCTTCCAAACCAATCACTTGCTTGAGATAAAGCTGCTGCTTCATAATATAACTGTAGGTTTGGAAGTTTAAGACCTCACCGTTCTGGAACATCTTGCATAATTTTCAATTTCACTCTCGGTTTTTTCTCGTTCCAGACAAACTTATTCACTCCGCTTTGCCACTTTTTCAATTGTTTATCGCTTTTAAGCACCGGAATCATTTGAAACAAAAAAAGAAATCTTGGCAAAATATTCATCTTAACTGCTGCTATTCTTCCAAGTAGAGACAGCTGCAGTTTTTTCCAAGTCTCCATATCTTTCTGTACATCTCGCCACAACACCTCATAATTATTTTGAAACAATTTCATATTTGATTCTGCAACCTGAACTCCTAGATATTTAACCTTTGGTACAATCTCAAAACCTGCCCTCCTTTCAAGTTCGTGTTTACGATCTTGTGTCATATTTTTAACTATCATCTTAGTTTTTTTCTGGTTCAGTCTAAAACCTGATACTGTGCCATAGTCTTGTATAATGTCTTTCATCTGGATTATTGATTCCATCGGCTGTGTTAGGGTAACAACCAGATCATCTGCAAATGCCTTTATTCTGTAGTCCTCTTGCCTTATCACTATGCCTTTCAAGATATTAGAGTCCTGTATTGTATTCAACAAGACTTCTAGTGTTAAATAACAATGGGGATAACGGGCAACCTTGTCTTGTTCCTTTTTCAATATTAAAATCTGTTGTCAAACTTCCATTAATAATAATCTGTGCCTTTTGCTCTTGGTAAATTGCTGAAACCGCCTGTATAAATTGATCCCCAAAATCCATCTTTTTTAAAGTCTTTAATAGAAAATTCCAGTCCACTCTATCAAAGGCCTTCTCCGCATCTAAAAAGACCAGCACTGCAGGGATCTGTTTATTCTTCTCAAGATATTCCAATAAATCTATTACTTGCCTTACATTGTCCTTCATGTATCTGCCCTCAATAAATCCCGCTTGATCATCATGAATCACCTCTTGGATTACTGGCATCAACCTGTTGGCTAGTACTTTTGCATAAATTTTATAATCAGTATTCAGAAGTGATATTGGTCTATAATTCTCCAGTTTTTTAGGACCTACTTGCTCTTTTGGTATCAAAGAAATATAAGCTGTTTTCCATGATGGGGGTATTTTACCCCCTTGTTGTATGTTGCAAAATAAGTCTTTGAGTTGTTCCACCATTTCTGCTTGCAAAGTTTTATAATACACTGCAGTCAAACCATCCGTTCCAGGAGCTTTAGCTGTTTTTAATTGTTTGATTGCTGCTATTATCTCCTCCTCTGTTATAGGATAGTTCATTCTTTCCTTTTGTTGATTAGTAATTTTTGTAACTCTTTTATTATCTAAATATTTTTCTATAAATCCATTCTGCATATCATCTTTAGCATATAATTTGGTGTAATAATATACAAAAGCTTCTTTAATTAATTTTTGTTGAAAAATTTCTTTCCCTCCAATATCAATACTATCAATAGTCCGTATGCTCTGCTTCTTCCTTAATGTATAGGCCAACCATCTGCCCGGTTTATTGGCATTACAAAATGTATTATGCTTTGCATATTGTAAATTTGTTGCAACTTGTTCCACCATAAACATTTGGAATTGATCTTTCAAAAGTTTTATAGCACCACATATTCTTTCATCTGTTGGATTTTTAATAAGTAACTGTTCTTTATTCTTTATTACTGCTTCCAGTTCAGATCTTTTCTTTTGTCGATTCAGTTTATGTTTAGAATTCATATGAATGAGTACCCCTCTCATATACGCTTTACTCGCATCCCACACAATTTCAATTGGGGTACCCTTATTCAAATTTATTTCAAAAAATTCTTTCATCTGCTTTTTAAGTTCTATTATATTTTTTTCATATCTAAACAAGTTTTCATTTAATCTCCATGATCATCTCTCAGTCTTACCCATCTCAATTTCTATCCATACTGGGCTATGGTCGGTCAAAGTTCTTGGGAAAATCTTTGTTCTTTTTGTTTTAACAAGTAGATCATCTGATAACAAAATAAAATCAATCCTAGAGAAGGATCTATGTCTATCAGAAAAAAAAGTATAGTCCAATTCTTTTGGGTTATGTATTCTCCAGATATCTTTTAATTCCAAATCTTCTTTCATGTCAAAAAAAGTCTGTGGTAATCTAATCCTTGATTTCACCAGGCTCTTTTTATCTAATTTGGAATCAATTACTCCATTCCAATCTCCCATGATTAGAATAGATCTATAATCCCATTGCAGTATTTTAGTGTGTAAAGTTTTATAAAAATGGTCCTGTTGTTGGTTAGGAACGTAAATTCCAATCAGAAGAATTTGGCCATTTACTGTATGCAGTTCAATTGCTATAAACCTGCCATCTTCATCTGCTTCTATAATTTTAGCTGTCAGTCTTTTATTTACATAAATGACCACACCATTCTTTTTTTCCAAAGTTGAAGCTATAAAATGTGTTCCTAATTTTGAATTTATCAAGTATTTTTGATCTTGAGTTCTAATATGAGTTTCTTGTAAACAGATTATATCATTATTAAATTGTCTCAAATATGTAAATAGCTTCTTCCTTTTCTGTGGTGAATTCAGCCCATTCACATTCCAAGATAAACACTTAATTGTCATCTTCATCTTTTTGAAGCGACGAGCACATTAGCCGAATATCTTCCAAAATCTTCGGTTTTGCTCCCCCCATGGCTTCACTTCCTTGTGTAGTACTCTTAGCTCCCTTTTTGTATTGTCTTTCCTGTTGTTGCTTTTCTTTAAGTTGCTTAGATTTTGCACGAGTTATACGCTGGTCCTTGACTTCAACCATCCGAGCCGGGTCCAAAATTGGAGAAGATTCTAACAGGTGCTCCTCCAGAAAACCTCCTGTAGCACCCTGCGTTTCCACTGGCTCCACCTGCTTAAACTGTTCTTCCATCTCTTGCTGAGATTGCTTCTTATCACTCTCCTTAATCTCCAACAGTGTGGATGTACGTGGAGATGGTGATCTCTCTTTAAGAACGGTAGAGTAAAAATGTTCCACCTTCTCAACAGTGTTCAACCGATATCTTTCTCCATTGTATTTCAAAATTATACCAGTTGGGGCGTCCCACCGAAATGGTACTTGTTGTTTTTTCAATTAATTCACTTGGAAACCAAAGTCTTTTCTATCTTTTAACATTTTAGGTTGTAGTTCTTTATAAACTCCAATTTGAGCTCCCTCCACTTGCACAGAGGAAAGAAAAGATTTTTGCAAAATATCATTTCTTGTTGTTGTCTGTAAAATATATCACCACATCTCTAGGCAATTGTCTTTGTCTGGCCACCCAGGAATTCACTCTGTAAATTTTGTCTATTTTGTAAAAAACCTCTTCAGGATTGATTTTTAATAACACAGCCAAAGCATCAGCACAAATCTGTCTCAGGTCCTGTCTGTCATTCTCTTTAATGCCTCTGAGCCTTATAGCGAATTCCATGGCCCTGAATTGCATCATTGTAATTTCGTTTTCAACTCTGCATTTTATCATCAACATGAGAAATTTTATAGTCAGTATCCTTAATTTTAACATTGACTTCTGATTTAAATTCTTCCAATTTGGAATCCACTTTAATAATAATTTCTGACAGGCCAGACACCACATTCAATATTTTTTTAGTCACCTTGCCATAATCCTGCTTCACCACATTTTTAATTTCATTAATTTCCTGCATAATTTCCTGTTGAGATTTTTGAAATTTATCATCTATTTCCTGTTGAGATTTTTGAAATTTATCATCCAGAGCCTGAGTAATAAATTCTTTTAAACTTTCAAAATCAAAGTCTTTTTTCTGACTCTGTTGAGCAGGAGGAAGCTGCTGTTCATGTTTGTGTGTGGGGGATCCCCCCCTGCTGCCTTTCCTTCCTGCTTCTTAGAAGCCATCCTGCCACATAGGTTAGATTTTCTAAAAAAGGAGATCCTTCTTCCTTTTCCACCACCACAAAGTCCTCTGAAAAAATCCCCCAGGTTTAATCAAATTGGGGATAGAAACTAGACTGAAGCAAGCTCAGATTTTAAAAAAGAATTTTTTTCCTCTTCTCCTGTTCCTCCTTATTACAGGCAGCACAACTTTGTAGCAGATTAAAGAAACTTCACAAATCCACTCTCACTCTCAGCTTGTTAACGCTGCAGCTGGGCGCTATTTTTTTCCCCACCACTTTCACTCGTTCGTACTTTTTCTTAAGTCAAAAAGTCACCAAAGCAATAATACTTGCGATTTCCAGATTTGAGGGTTCAAGTTGATATTTCCGCTATTTGTTGAGATTGGTTTCATTCAATTTAAATGTTTGCTGCAGCCGGCTTGCTCTGCAGGAGGCAGAGTCGTCCCACGCCGTCCGGAGTCTCAGCAAGTTAAAAGGGAGCCGCGCCTGTTTCCTCCCCAGTAGCAATTTTCTGGGGGCTCACAGGGGCTCAACCTGTACCTTGCCTACTCTGCTCCTGCAATCCTACAGATTTCGGAGTTTTCAAGCCGCTTCTCGATGAAGCGGCTCTATAGGTGGCGGGGCTGGCGGTCCTTAAGAAGGGACCATCTTTCACCGGAGGCAAACAAACCGGAAGTCCATCAGCCTCCAGTTCTTGACCCTTAAGGTCGCCTTCTTCGTGGCCATAACCTCAGCCAGGAGGATATCTGAACTAGCAGCCCTATCGGCATCTTTGTATCTTCCATTAGGACAGAGTGTTCTGCGGTTGGACCCCTCCTTTCTGTCCAAGCTGAACTCCTAGTTCCACTGGACCCAGGAGGTCATTTTGCCTGATTTCTGTCCAGACCCCAATCATCCACTGGAAAAAAGATGGCACACCTTTGTTGTCAGGAGGGCCCTCCGCAGATACATTAAAAGAACTGTGCCCTTCAGGAGAATGGAATCTCTGTTCATATCGTTCCACCCCTCTTCAATGGGCAGGAAGATATCCCCCTCCACAATGGGCCATTGGTTGAAGGCGTGTATTGCAAAGGCCTATGAGTTCAAGGCCAGGTCTTTGCTGGGACGGATTCTACCTCAGTCCACTAGAAGTGCAGAAATGATGGCTGCATGGGCCACACAAGCATTCATAATAGTCATTTGCAGGGTGGCCACTTGGTCATCCTTGTCACTATTCATCCATCACTACAAACTAGACAGTTATGCCTCACCTGAGGCATCCTTCGGATGGAGGGTGCTTCAGAGAGTACACTCCACTCCAGGGCCCCAAGATCAGTCAGCTCCCCGCCCATAGACCTTTAAGCTTATGTATGTCCCACATTTGGATTCACCAAGCAGCGCACTGGAGAATGGACGTTGGTCTTACCTGAATGTCTCTTCTCAGTGCGCTGTGGGAGAATCCAACCCACCTTGTCAGCATCCTGCTCCGGGAGCTTGAGTGTGGTTTTTTTCAGCACCGTATTGATTACACTGGATGACTGTGCCTTCAGCGAAAAACTGGAGCTCAGCCAAGCAGAGAGGGCGTGGTCAAGAAAGAATTTTTAAAAAAACCTACACTCAGTCTCTGGCAAATAGATAGAACTGAACCCACGCTTGGATTCTCCCACAGCGCACTGAGAAGAGACGTTCAGGTAAGACCAATGTCTGTTTCCTTCTTAAAAATGCTATTTCTCAGATCCAAGAACAGATCTGGTTAGACCTCTAAGAGGAATGATAACCCTCATCAAATCAAATCTTTATTATGAGCATTGACCAGCACAGAGTCCTTATCATTATGTTTTCATTCCAAAACCTATAATGCCATAATATTTCCCCCCGCCCCCCCCCCCCAAGATAGATATATGTGAGAGAAAGCATTCTGAATACGTACTTAAGGATATATATACCAACTATCTTTGTCTCCACTGGAGAAGGCCACAATTCATGTTTATATGTTTAACTAAACAATGTCCCTACTACCCTTCCCCCCCAACACACACACTATTTTCTGCCATTTTTCACAGAATCATGGAGTTGGAATAGATCATTAAGTCCACCATCCCCCTCCTTAGTGCAGGCATCCAGCTGAAAGCAAACAGAAGAATGTCCAATCTTTCTTCAACACACCAATGAAAGGGAATCCATCATCTTCGTAATGTAATAGATTCCACTATCACATGACTGTTGCCATT
This sequence comes from Arizona elegans, assembly GCA_022577455.1. Lineage (NCBI taxonomy): Eukaryota > Metazoa > Chordata > Lepidosauria > Squamata > Colubridae > Arizona > Arizona elegans. Next base: position 53,365,191 of record JAKOOJ010000009.1, read on the forward strand.
AAGAAGTTTCTCCTAATATCCCATCTGAATCTGCTTTCTGGGAACTTAAGTCTATTTGCTGCACCTGATTGGAGTGTATGTATGTGTGTTTTCCTAAATGTGAGGCTGTTCCTTCAGGCTACAATACTGTTTGTTCAATTCTAATATCTAGGAAACTGAAGCCCAAGTATATTGGATTTTACATCTTATTTCAGTTCTTTCCAGAATGGAAATGGCCTCCAATATTAATTTAAATATCTTTATATTATATAGTTGCACAGAATGTCCAAAAGGTGACACAATCTATCAGTTCACTAATCATACCATTTACAGGTAGTACTAGCATTTTTTTAGTGACCATTTGAAGTTACAATGGCACTGAAAAAAATAATTTATGACTGTTTTTCACACTTGAGTGTTGTAGCATCCCCATGGTCATGTGATCAACATTCAGACACTTGGTCTGAATCATGATTCTGGAGAACAGTGAAAGCAAAGCTGTGATCCAGTCTTACAAATAAGGTAGGAGTGGAGGAAAGCAGCATACTGGAGAACAGTTAAAGCAAAGCTGGGAACCAGTTAAAAATAAAAAAAAAGAGTTAGGAGTGGAGGAAAGCACGTGCTGGAAAACATTTAAAGTAAAGCTGTGAACCAGCCAATAAATAGAGTTTGGAGTGGAGGAAAGCATACGCTGGGTAACAGTTAAAGCAAAACTGTGAGCTAGCCAAAAAATAAAAAGTTAGGAGTGGAGGAAAATATATCTGGAGATCAACTGAAATAAAGTTGTGAACCAGTTAAAAATAGGGGTTGGAGCGGAGAAAAGCATTGCTGTAAAGCAACTATTTGAGTTGTGAACCAGCTTCATAATAGATCTAGGAGGAGTGAGGGAGATAACGTTGGTGTGTAGTTAAAATTATATTGTGAACCAGCCTAAATAAGTAAGGTTAGAAGTGGAGAAAAGCATCACTGGAAAGCAGCTGATTAAGTCGTGAACCAGCAAAAAAATAAACCTAAGAGGAAGTGGAGGAGATAATACTGGAGAATAGTTAAACCAAACTGTGAACCAGTTAAACTAATAGAAGTGGTGGAAAATACCACTGGGAAATAGCTATTTAAATTATGAACCAGCTAAATTCAGACTTAATAGTATTAGAGAACAAGACTGAAGTAAACAAAATAAAGTATTTTAGGAGTAACAAATTATAGATGGAAATGTTGATTGATTTTGAAACGACTTTAAGAGAGGAGGAAAATATTCTTTGTCAAGATCATAGATACTAGCTGCTATTTAAGAGAAGTAGAATATAGATTTGATGTAATGGGTCTTAGGAATGAGGAATATATATGAAATATTGGTTGTTAAAATGACAAAGATTTGGAATGGTGTCTATTTGGAAATAATTGTTTAGAATTTTGGGTGATATAGTAGAATGATAAATGTTTAGAATAAGGTTTTTTTTTTTCCTTTCTTTTTTTAAAGATGTAAATGGATAAAATTTGGAACAAAATTGGTTGAGGGAATGTGAGTAATTGTACCTATTTTATACCGGATCAAATCCTTGCTCTAAAAAGATGTATTTTATGTTGTATGTCTAAAAAAATAAAAAATAAAAATTCAAAAAAAAATCAGACACTTGGTAACTGGCATGTATTATGACTGTTGCAGTGTTCTGGGGTCATGTGATTTCCTTTTGCGACCTTCTGATGACAAAATCAATGAGGAAGACAGATTCACTTAACAATCATGTTACTAACTTAAGAACTGCAATGTTTCTCTTAACTGTGGTGTGAAAGGTTGTAAAATGGGAAAAACTTACTTAACTTCCATTGCTAAACAAGAAATTCTGGTTTCAATTGTGGTCACAAGTCAAGGACTACCTGTACAAGAAGAATGGGAAATTTCAGACCATCTTGTCACTAGAATACTATGAGTTATCTCAGTAAATATTAACATTTACTGATCCATTTGCAGATTCAATCTAAAGTTCATTGGTTGTATTTCTTGGTAGGTCTCCAATCATTGTTTAATGTCTCTGATAAAGGACAGATATGCCAGTGTGTGTCTCTGTCTCTGTCTCTCTCTCTCCCTCTCTCTCTCCCTCCCCCCCTCTCTCTTTCTATATATATATACTGATCTATATATATATAGATCAGTATATAAACTTGAGAAGATGTGTATGTATATAATATATATATATATATATATATATATATATATATATATATATATATATATATATATATATATATATATGTATGTGTGTGTGTGTATCTTTTTTATAGGTTTATATGTGTATTATTGTTTTAGCCAGGGTTTTTCCTACGTAAATCAAGATGTTTATATAGCCATAGTTCAGTGAAATCCCAATTCACTATTTTCTAGGCTTTATCAGACATTAACCAGTATTTTGCTGTCTGTTGAAAAACCCTGGCTAAAACAATAATACACATATAAACCTACGAAAAAAGAACAAAATAAATACTTGACTGTTACAGGGAGGAGTCATAAGATGAGGGTGTGGCTAACTGATGAAGACAAATAAATCAGAAATAGATCTATTTTAGTCTCCCTTAAATCTTACAATAGACAGCAAAATGCTGGTTAATGTCTAATAAAGCCTAGAAAATAGTGAATTGGGATTTCACTGAACTATCGCTATATAAACATCTTGATTTACGTAGGAAAAACCCTGGCAAAAACAATAATACATACATACATACATACATACATACATATGTCCACGAAGGTGTGAGCAGAGACTTTTCTTCTGTCATGCAGGTGTGGGACATATTTTAATGTTATTGGTTAAAGGCTGATAGTTTTCCTTTAAAAGAGGCTATCAGCCGGAAATTGCCTGTCGTTTCACTGAGTCATTATCTGCAATAAACATTGCTGCTGGAAGTTTGGCTTCTCATATGTGTTCCTACTCCCACACATTCCATTGGCGATGAAGGAGGAATTGCTGGGCCCTGAGCCAACGTAGAGATAAAAGAGGCACACGTGAATGGAGACTGTTTTGGAAAGAGAATGGCTAATTCCCAACAATTTGTTCTGTTTGATCCTAAAACACAGACATGGGATTCTTATCTAATCCTTTTTGACTGTATATTGGAAGCTAATGACTATACCAATATCACACACAATTGTAAACGAGCACTTTTTTTGAGCATTTGTGGAAAAGAAGTGTTTGAGACAGCGAGGGCTCAATCCTGCAGACAGTTCCTTGGGACATATTATTAAGCAAATTGAGGGAACATTATGTTCCTTGACCATCTTGCATTGCTAGAAGACATGCTTTTTACCATAGGGACCAAGCGAAGGGTGAGTCTATCAGTTGTTATATGGCAGCCCTCAGGAAAGCAGCTATCTATTGTGAATTTAGCAACTTAGATGAAGCCCTTCGAGACAGATTGGTCTGTGGGGTTTGGAATGTTCGGTTACAGAGACGATTATTGGTGAAACCAATGTTAATGCTACAGACAGCAGTAGAGGAGGCGCAAGCCGCCAAATCATCGAATAGATTGACGGAAGAGATACAGAAGTTGGGCAGCCCCCTGGTGGTTAGAAGGGGGGAAACCGTCCATCTGGGAGAGGTGGAATTACAGGACACTGAAGATGAGGGAAATAATCATGATGACGTCCATCGGTTGAGAGCGGCTAGCAAGGAGCATAGATGGACAGAGGATCAAAAGTTGTTCTCCTTGTGTATAGGGTGCAGCGGAAATCATCCAAGAACTATGTGTCGCCATAAAAACACCATTTGTAGGGGACTTCCGGTTTGCTGCTGGCCGCCGCCAGACGTTCCTTTGGGATCGTCAGCTTTCATTGCCTGTCAGAGCCGCCTTTATAGCGGAATGGCGGCTCGAAAAAACTCCGTTTCCAAGAGGAAACGGAGATAGAGCCGGCAGGGGTGGGTAGAACTCTCTGCAGAGTCCCAAAAGTTTTTTTTTTACTTTTGGAACAGAGCGGATGAGAAGCCCCATATCCCCTGCCGCTGCTCCGGGCTTTGGGAGACCTCTGCCTATGCAGAGCCAGGCGTCAAGAGCAAGCCTGCGAATTTAACAGAATAATTAAAGAAAGGACGAGCTGGACCCTTAATACTGAACCGCAAGTATTTTACCCTTCAAAAAACTATTTAAGAGAAAAGAGGAGAGGAAAGAGGGAAAAAGAGCCTTTTAAAATGGCGTCTGCCGTGGCTGGAGAAGGGCTGAAAGGGAAAGTCCTTCCGTTTCTTATTACTACAATGTAGCGGAATAAATATCACTGGCTACATTTGTAGATAAAACCTCGCTCCTGTGCTGTTGATTGAAAAGAAGTTTTTTTTTTTTTTAAGGGAAAGTCCTTTTGTTTTCTATTTCTTCTCTCTTTTTTGCTAAATCTTGCCTGTGTGGGAAATGGCATCGGGACTTACACAGCTGGACAAACGGGGGGGGGGAACTTCCCCCCTTAAGAAACTGCACCAACAAATTCTAACTCTCCAGTGTCAGAAACCTGATTTTAATATATTAGAATTTCTCCTTGAAGAGATTGTAAGAAGGGATGAGATTGTGAACCAGCAACTTGAAAAATTTAAGCAGGAAATTAAAGAAATTGGTGAATTGGTGAAATCAAAGTTTGACTTTTTGAATCAAAAGATTTTAAAATCTGCTAATGGTTTATCAGACTTTCTGATTCGGGTGGATGCAAAGACTAAATTATTAGAGTCTAAAATGAAGGAAATTGAGGAGAATTTGGATGACATGACTCAAAAAATTAAAAAGGATTTGATAAACACTCAGGATAATAGCTCAGAAGACAAATCTAAAATGGAGACTGACCAAAAGACTGGTAATGAAGAAAATGTACAACAGAGGATTGAAAGAGAAGTTTTAATGATTCAATATAATTTTACAGAATATGCAATTAGACTGAGAGGTTTGCAGGAAAATAATAGAGATGATCTAAGGAAAATATCTTCTGAAATTCTGGCTGGGATTTTAAAGGTTCAACCTGATGAAGTGTATTGCAGGATTGATAGAATTTACAGAATAAACTCCTGGTTGGCAAAGCAAAGGCAATTGCCTAGAGACGTGGTGATCTATTTTACAGATAAAGAAATTAGGAATAATATTGTGCAGAACTCTTTTAATTCCACTTTGCAATTTCATGGAAGAAAGATTTGGATTTTTAAGGAGCTCCCGCCCAAGATGTTAATGGAGAGGAAGAAATTTGGCTTTCTCGTGACTGAATTAAAAAAAAGAAATATCCTATTCAGGTGGGACACCCCAGTTGGTTTAATATTGAGATATCAAGGAGTAAGATATCAATTGCACACTGTTGAAAAAGCGGAAGATTTTTATCAAAAAATTTTAAAAATGAATTTAACACCTTTAGGCATAATACAGGATAAGCAAAAGGAGTTGGAAACAAAAGGAAAATATCAAATTACAGAGACTGTTGCAGATAAATTGTCTTTGGATCCCCTGGATACCCCAGCTGGTCTGTCTATAAACAAGAGAGTAGTGTCATCCGACATCAAGCTGATGAACCATCAAGTCACAGACAAGTGCGCAAATCAATCAGTTGACATACAAGTGACGGAGAAGAAAGATGAGATGATAAAACTAACCCAACAAGAACAACCCATAAAGCAGAATGAAAATCAACCAGCAGACACACAATTGGTAGGCAAGAAACGAGGATGGAAATTCAACCCGCAAAATAAAAAGAAAAGAAATAGATCTCATAGAAACAGCAATTTCTAAACTATGCAACAGTGAAGCCAGGGACTTTAAAAAACGAATGAATATTTGAAAAGATAGTGGAGACGAACAATTGTTTGATACTATCCTGAGGATTGTGGCAGATCTCTGTAAGGCCATGATTTTGGGATGTGAAAAGAGCCTCACTTTGTTGGATTTGAATCATCTATTCTGGAATTTTTTATTTTTTTTTTGGTAAATATATTATAATTATTTTGAGTTATAAGGCAGGAGAGTTACGCCGGGGCATGCAGAAGATCTGGATGTTACTCAGTAGGATGATGGGAATTAACAATCCTGATGAATACCACAACTATAACCATATGGATATAATCATAATTATAATGTCACTCGGGTGGTTGTTTTTACTTTTATACAGATGCGAGGATATCTACTACTGATGGGGGCAGAAGACGATTGAAGATTTTGAACAAACTGTTGCACCAGCATGTTATTTTACCCTATTATGGGTGATGGATTTAACAATCCAGTGGAAAGACATCAAAGAAGATATTATATGGATTATAAATTTAAAGTTATTGTCTTTTTTCTTTTTACAAAATGGAATGCATATATAGATATGTGTATATCTTAGTAATGTGGGTAGTGGATTATATTTAGAATTGTATTGTATGATTCTAAGTCATATATTTAGAGGAGTGGAGGAATTGGACAGAATTGAATAAATGTTAAATTTGGATGTAGGGAGAAGGCCGCTTTAAAATGTTATATTAATATATATAAAAGATTAAATGTTAAATTGTAATAATACACTATAAGTTTAGGGGAGGAGAAAAAGGGCAGATTATCGTAAAAATGGGAGTTATAAGATTAATATGCTAAGGGTCAGTATTCCGAGAAGGGACTAAGGGAAAGGAAAGATATTATGTATGTAACTAGTTATGAAATAGCCTATTGTTGTGAAGAAGTCACAGGGGAGGTTGGGTAGAAAGGGTGGGTTAGGGAAGAGGGGGGGGGGAAAGGGGGAAAACTTGTATTTGAAAACTTTTTCAATAAAAAAAAAACACCATTTGTAGGTGGTGTGGGAAGAAGGATCACCTAGTACAAGTTTGCCGTGCTGCATTGCTTGTCCCCCCAACTGGACAGACTTCAATTCAAAATGGGGGGAAATGTGGCCCACCGAGGCTAAGAACCCCAGAGGACGAGTGTTTTACTATTAACACAGAAGCTTGTCATTCAGAGAGGGTCAATCAAACCAGGATTCCAGGAAGTAGTAAAATTTACATTATTGTCCTTATTGCAGGATCTCCCTGCTGGATGAAAGTGGATACAGGGTTGGCAACAACAATTGTATCCTGGCAGACTCTACAGAAATTGGTGCCACACGGAGCTGAGTGGAAGCTTATGTTTAGTCTTATTCGTTTGAGAGATTATCAAGGAAATAATATCCCCATTAAGGGTAACAGAAAGTTCCATGTAGAATATAATGACTTCTCCGGGCCACTTAAATTGGTTGTTGTTGAAAGTGCACTGCCTAACCTCCTGGGACTGGATTGGTTTGCAGCATTGGGGTTAGAGATTACTGGGGTTCATAAAATCCAGGGAGAAACCATTGGAGAGTTGAGTAAAGAGTTTGCCGATGTGTTTGACAGAAAGTTGGGAGAATATAGGGGTACACCGATATCCTTCAGTTTGGACCCCAAGGTGGCACCAATAAGAATGAAACCGAGGAGGGTGCCATTTGCACTAAAGCCCAAAGTTGACAAACAACTAGATAAATTGATTCAGCAAGGCGTACTGGAACCGGTGGACCACACCAAGTGGAAGACCCCTATTGTGACACCAGTGAAACCAGACAGGTCGGTCCGAATTTGCACGGATTATAAATGTACGTTGAATATGGCTCTTCAACATAATGCTTATCCATTACCAGTGGTGCAGCACTTGTTACATTCGTTGGGGGGGGGTAAGATCTTTGCAAACTTAGATCTTGCCCAAGCGTATCAGCAGCTCTCTGTAGATGACGCCACTGCTGAAGCCCAAACAATCATAACACATCGGGGGGGCGTTCCGTTGTCACCGCCTACAGTTTGGGGTGTGTGTGGCCCCAGGGTTGTTTCAAAGCCTGATGGAACATTTGTTATATGACATCCCTGGGGTTGTGTCCTATTTTGATGACGTGCTCATATCCGCTACCAATAAAACGAAATTATTTGAACAACTATGACTAGTGCTACAAAGATTCCAAGAGGCTGGACTAAAGGTAAAGGAAGAAAAGTGTAAAGTAGCAGTAAATCAAGTCGAGTTCCTGGGATACCTGGTCGATGCGTCCGGATTGCATTCCACCAAGGAGAAAGTACAAGCAATACAGGCTGCGCCAACACCAAGGAATAAGATGGAACTCCAGGCCTTTTTAGGGCTCCTCAATTTTTATAGTGTGTTTTTGCGACAAAAGGCACCTGTCGCTGAACCACAACATCAACTATTGGGGGAAAAGGTGCTGTGGGTATGGGGGCGCAGAGAAGCAGCTGCATTTGTGGGGGTATCACTACCCAATTCCCCCACAATAGGCAATCCTTCTGCACTGAAAGTTCATATTGCCTTGCCCGGAATGGCTTAAACTCTACACTCCCTGTCTCTTTAGGCCATCCCCTCCACACCCAGTTTAACACTTGCATGATCGTTCGGTCTTTTCTCAACTGGGTTGCCACTTCCGTTGCCATAACAAGAACGGATGGCATGGTCTCAATCAGCAGTACTGATGCTGCTGAAGCTGGATCCTCCATTAGATTAAGTACCCACAAGGCTAAGGCAATCATTATTAGAGACTCTACACGAAGGCCACCCCAGAATTGTAAGGATGAAGGGGTTGGCCCGTAGTTATCTGTGGTGGCCAAATAGAGATATTGCGGAGTGGGTAGTAGCGTTGTGTCAAGCATTCCAGGAATTGAGACCGGCACCTCCTGCAGCACCACCATGGGACTGGGAAACACCAAAAGGCCCCTGGTCTAGAATACATCTCGATTTTGCAGGGCCGGTAAAGGGGTTGTCCTTCCTAATTGTTGTGGATGCCTATTCCAAATGGCTGGAGGTAGCCATAATGAGGTCAACCACGACGGACGCTGTTGTGAGAGTATTAAACAAAATGTTTGCAACACATGGATTCCCGGACGTGTTGGTATCGGACAATGGGCCGCAATTTACGGCAACGGCATTCAAGGTATTCCTAGTAAATCGAGAAATATGTCATGCCCTGGTTGCGCCATTTCACCCCACGAGTAATGGGCAGGCAGAGCGAATGGTGCGAATGATGAAAGAGGCCTTGACTCAAATGGGTCCAGGGGACTATCAATAGAAACTTGATAAGTATTTGTTCAACCAACACGTCACTCCCTGTGTAGCCACCGGAAAGAGCCCAGCCGAATGAGAACAAATTTAGATAGAATACACCCCGATTATTTGACAGAAACCCTCACAGACTGGGAAAGTACGGTCAGAACCTTTGAGCAAGGTGATCTAGTATACGCCCGGAATTATACTGGTCAACCCATATGGGTCCTGGCACAGATTACAGATGTTACGGGTCCCCGTTCATACCGGGTGGAGCTCAAGGATGGGTGCCTGTGGCGCCGACATATCGATCAGCTTCGGAGATGATTGAGGGGGACAGCCATTAGGGAGCTGGAAGAAATAAACCAGGGTGGGAATCCAGAAGAGCGAGAGGGACAACAATGCAGTGAAAGGGTATCTGAAGGGCTGAGGCCAGTGCAGAATGAAACACCTGTTATTGAGGGTCCATTGCCATGGAGCTCGTCTCGCTTTTCCCCATCTCCAACTGAGGGATATGTTCAGCCCCCCCTCCCCCGAGAGTATTTGTAAGCCATCTGATGTAGTTGAAGAATCGTCGAGAATGACGATTGAAGCCATACACTTCAAACAGATGGCAAAAGTAATGATAAATGGAGAACTGACCGATCCTATCGAAATAGAAAAAGGTACTAGATAAGGCTGCCCATTTAAAAACGATATAGGCCTATAGTTCTTTGGCTGACTATGGTCTTGATCCTCTTTTGGAATTAAAGAAATAAATGCTGTTCTCCAAGTTGAGGGTACATCTCCTCCAGATTGTATTTTAATAAATAATTCCTTAAGTGGTTCCACCATTTCTAACTGCAAATTTTTATAATAAACAGCTGTCAATCCATCTGTCCCAGGAGCTTTACCCACTTTCAACTATTTAATTGCTAAGACAATTTCTTCCAAGGTTATCGGTTGATTCAAACCTTCCCTTTGCTCTTCTGTAACTATAGAAATATTCACCTTCTGTAGATATCTATCTATACCTTGAATTTTATCACCAACATATAACCTCGTGTAAAATTCTAAAAATGCTTTTTTAATCATGTTTTGCTGATACACTTCTTTACCTTTATATTTTATTTTCTCTATAGTACGTAGCTTTTGTTTTTTCCTTAACAAATATGCTAACCATCTACCTGGTTTGTTAGCATTACAGAAAGTATTGTTTAGCATATTGCAGACTAGTTGCAGCCTGATCTGCCATCAACATATTGCCCTCGCAATAAATTAATTGCTTCTTTTGTTTTCTTATCTGCTGGGTTCAATGTTAATATTTGCTCTCTCTTTTTTATTTCCTCTTCTAAATCAATCCATTTTTTTTCCTGTGTACGTCTGTGTTTATTATTCAAATATATTAAAATACTTCTCATATATGCTTTGCTTGCATCCCATACCACTTCCATAGATGTACCTTTATGCATATTCATAACAAAACATTCTTTCAAAATTTTTTTACATTCTTTCACATTTTCCTCATATCTAAACAAATTTTCATTTAACCTCCAGGACCTCCTGGGTCCCTTTTCATGTTCCAGTTCCATCCAAACCGGGCTATGATCTGTTAATGTTTTTGGACATATCTTCGTCTTCTTCACCCTAGAAAGAAAGTCATTAGTAATTAATATAAAATCAATCCTAGAAAGGGATTGGTGTCTATCAGAAAAAAAAGTAAAGTCTTTTTCTTCGACATTCCGTTCTCGCCAGATATCTCTCAACTCCATATCTTCCATCATATCAAAGAAAGATTTAGGCAATCTAGCGTGCATTTGAATATTTTGCGAAGGTCCTTTTTTGTCTTTTTTAGTATCTAAAACTCCATTCCAATCACCCAATAATATACACAATTTGTAATCCCATTGTATTAATTTGGTATGTAAAAGCTTGTAAAAATTTTCTTGTTGGTTAGGTGCATACACTCCAATTAAAAGTATTTTCCCCCTCTATTAAAATTTCAATTGCTATATATCTTCCTTGATCATCTGCTTCAATTAGTCTAGCTATTAAGTCTTTTTTAAGTATATAACTATGGATTTTTTCTTTTCTGGTGCAGATGCTACAAAATATGTTCCCAATCTTGCGTTTATCAAATATTTTTGGTCTTTCATTCTAATATGTGTCTCTTGCAAACAAATTACTTCATTTTTGTACTGTTTCAGATAATGAAATATTTTCCTCCTCTTTTGCGGTGAATTTAAACCATTGACATTCCAAATTAAAAATCTAGTTGCCATTCTTGGCTCCTTGAAGCTTTTGGAGCATCAGCTGAAAATCTTCCTGCATTTTCCTCTTCGGCCTTGCTCCTCCCACTGCTTCTGTTTTTGTGATTTCTTGAGTTTTCGTCTGAATTTGCCACACCTTTAATTCTTCTCTGCGCTTAGTTGCTGCTCAGGTCTGTCTCTGATCCTTTGGTTCCTCTATTTTTTCCAATAACACCGGAGCTTGAACAGTGCCCGAGAGTTGTATTAAGTCTTCTTGAGTAATCAAAACCCCTCCTTGGGCCTGTGCCTGCATTTCTTCTTTCTCCCCCTTTCTTGCCTCCTCTGCTTCCTTTCTTCTTCTAACTTCTGGGGGCGGTGGGCATCCAACCTTTAATACATTTGTGTAAAAGTCTCTTGCCTTCCAAACTATATTGAGATGATATCTTTCTCCTGAATAATTCACCACTAATCCAACTGGAACCTCCCATCTGTACTGTATCTGGCGATTTCTAAGTTCTTCCACCAAAAAAGCATAGTCCTTTCTGGTTCTCAGCATTTTGGGGGGAATTTCGTTCAATATTAAAACCTCCTGCCCTGCCACTTGAAGTTTATTTTTGTAGGAAGCTTGTAAAATTTCATTTCGTATCCTCCTTGTTGTAAAGTAGATTACAATATCTCTTGGTAAATGTTTCTGTCTGGCAACCCATGAGTTAACACAATAAATTTTGTCAATTTGCCATTCAAGATCTGCCTTTTGTTCTCCAATTATCTGTGCAAGGGCTTCTGCAAAGATCTCTCACAAATTCTCTTGATTATTTTCTCTCAGGCCTCTTACTCTCAGGGCAAACTCCATCGCCCTATATTGTATCATTGTCACTTCTAAGTCTGCCCTCTCCATCTTTGTCTGGACCTCGCCCATTTTATTTTTCAAATCCACATTGGATTGATTAATTTCTTCCACTCTTTCCTCCAGCCCTTCAATATGGCTTGCAGACCCTGAAATGCCAAAACAATATCTTCTCTAATTTCCTTATTTCAAATTTGAATCACCTCTTTAATTTCTGCCATCTCTTCAGCCAAATCCCGCATTTTTTTCTTCAAAGACAGAAGTAATTTTTTCCTCTAAAACAGAGGCTTGTGTCTTTAAAGCTTCCTGCAAAACTTCCAGTGTTAATATTTATGGTTCCGTTGGAGCTGACAAAGATTGCAATTTAGGTAGTTGGGCTGGTGATCCCCCAGCACCTTTAGCCGCAACAGTTTTTATTTGCCTTGAAGCCATTTTCTAATTTTCAATTTTAATTTTAAACTTTTGCAACAGCCAAAACAATAAGTCCTCTAAATCAAGTTAATTTCCAGTCCTCGGTAAATTTTTGATTTTGTCTAAAGTCAATTTTAAATCTTCATTCTTTTAAAGTAAAATCCAATAATTTTAAACGGGCTGTCAGCGCTAGACGATACTTTGCTCTTAACTTTCATTTTCACGCCTCATTAAGGCTCCGGCGCCATTTCCTTTCTCTTTCTTCCCTTAATAATCCAGAAGGAAGTATATAATACACATTCAGAGTTAAAGTTTGGTACTTGCAATTATGATCACTCCTGCCTTTGCTCTGCCTGCTTTTGTATCCAGTATTTTGAAAGATTGTTGCAGGGCTGGTCGCGGCATCTTGTTCTGCTTAAAGCAGAAGCGTCTCAGATCCAGAGCTCTGTCGGGCTTCCAGGGAGCTCTCACTCTTCGCCCAGCTGCTCTCTTTCCCCCCTTTTCCTGAGGGGAAAGTTTCCAAGCCGTTAGACAGCTGATTTTCGCTGTTCTAGTAGCTTTAACGCGATTGCGGGGCTAGCGCTCCGAAGGGAGTGACCATCAATGCCTACGGTGCCACCGGAAGTCCCTTTATATTGACTTTAGAAGTCTTAAATAGATTAGAGAAGAAAAAGAGATAAAAGGCATGAAAATCCGAAAAGAACAATATAAACTACAAGCCTTTGCAGACCATTGGGTTTTTATTATTGAAGAACTATTAATAACAATAAATAAATTGATAGAAACTATTGGAGAATTTGGGAAAGTAGCCGGCTTGAAAATTAATAAAGATAAAAAGAAGATAATGACTAGAAATATGTTGAAAAAGCAAAAAGAAGAACTGATGGAGGCTTCAAAAATGCAGGTTACAAATAAAGTAAAATATCTGGGCATATATTTAACACCAAGATGTAGCGCACTTAAAGAAAATAACTATAATAAGCTTAAATAACAGATAGGCCAAGATTTGATGAAATGGGGAAACTTGCAGTTATCTTTGATCGGTAGGATCTCAACTACCTACCTACTGAGGTGGAACCGATTAAGTGATTCCGCCCCAGGTGCCTGATGGATCCTGGCAGATTCCAGATGGAGCTTGGGCCATTTCCTGAGACTCTAGCTCACAACTCGACTGAAGACCTGGTGGCAGCCTGGGATAGGATGGCCACTGGTGCTTTGGATCGGGTTGTGCCTTTGCAGCCTCTGACCTGGTGTCGAAATCGCCCGGCTCCTTGGTTTTCCGAGGAGCTGAGGGAAATGAAGCACTGGAAAAGACACCTGGAGAGTAGTTGGAGAGCCAGTTGTTACAAATCTTACCGAACACTGGTGAGGTCTCATATTAAGACCTGCTTAGTGGTGATAGCAGCGGCAAAATATAACTATTTTTCTGCTCTTATTGCATCGGCAGAAAATTGCCCAGCCGCCTTGTTTAGGGTGACCCGCTCCCTCCTCCACCTGAGAGCTCGGGAAGACCCCTTACAAGGTTGAGCTGAGGATTTTGCACAATATCTGCACGATAAAATAGCTCAAATTCGGGAAGGTTTGGACTCTAACTGGGTGGGTTCAGATGGGGTGATGGAGGCAGGTCTTGAAGATGTTATTTGGGATGGGTTTGAGCCTGTGACCCCTGAAGACATGGACAGATTACTGGGGAAGTTGAATGCGACCACATGTTTATTGGACCCGTGGCCCTCCTGGTTAATACTGGCTTCCTGAGAGATCACACGAGGCTGGCTCCAGAGAATTATAAATGCTTCTTTGAGTGAGGGTTTCTTGCCTTCCACCCTGAAAGAGGCGGTTGTGAGGCCCCTCCTCAAGAAGCCCTCTCTGGACCCGGCTGTGTTAGCAAACTACCGTCCAGTCTCCAACCTTCACTTTTTGGCAAAGGTTGTTGAGAGTGTGGTAGCACAGCAACTCCCGCAGTATCTGGATGAAACTGTCTACCTAGATCCAGTCCGGCTTCAGGCCTGGTTACAGCACTGAAACGGCATTGGTCGCATTGGTTGATGATCTCTGGAAAGCCCAGGATAGGGGTTGCTCATCTATCCTGGTCCTATTAGATCTCTCAGCGGCTTTTGACACCATTGACCATGATAACTTGCTGCACCGACTGGAAGGGCTGGGAGTGGGAGGCACTGATCTACAGTGGTTCTCCTATCTCTCTGACCGGTCACAGTCTGTGTTGGCAGGAGGGGTGAGGTCGACTTCAAGACACCTTATTTGTGGGGTCCCACAAGGGTCGGTCCTTTCGCCTCTTCTGTTCAACATGTATGTGAAGCCGCTGGGTGAGCTCATCCGTTGTTTTGGGGTACAGTACCATCTTTATGCTGCTGATACTCAGCTATACATCTCCACCCCAGACCACCCCAATTATGCCCTTGCAGTGATGTCCTGGTGCCTCGAAGCCGTGCAGATCTGGATGGAGAGAAATAGGCTCTGATTCAATCCTTCCAAGACCGAATGGCTGTGGCTGCCGGCATCTCGATATAGCCAGCTGATACCATCATTGACTATTGAGGGCGAGTCATTGGCCCCCACAGAGAAGGCTCGCAACTTGGGTGTCCTCCTGGATACGCGGCTGTCTTTAGAAGAGCACATGACGGCCGTGGCCAGGGGAGCTTTCTATCAGGTTCGCCTGATTCGCCAGTTGCGCCCCTTTCTAGATCGGGACTCCTTACACACAGTCACTCATGCCCTTGTCACTTCCCGACTCAACTACTGTAATGCTCTCTACATGAGGCTACCCTTGAGGTGCACCCGGAGGCTCCAACTGGTCCAGAATGCAGCCGTGCGGGTGATTATGGGAGCGACATGGCGCTCACATGTAACACCTCTCCTACGCGAGCTGCACTGGCTCCCGGTGGTCTTCCGAGTGCGCTTCAAGGTGTTGGTTCTTACCTTTAAAGTGCTCCATGGTTTAGGACCTGGGTACCTACAAGACCACCTTCTGCAACCAATAACCTCCCACCAACCAGTACGCTCCCACAGAGTGGGCCTCGTCAGGGTGCCATCAGTAAAGCAATGTTGGCTGGTGGTTCCCAGGAGGAGAGCCTTCTCTGGGGGCCCCTGCCCTATGGAACAGGATACCCCCAGGGATATGAATGATCCGAGATCTCCGTACTTTCCATCATGCCTTGAAGACCTTTCTATTTCACCAAGCCGGACTGGCATAAATTTTCAGTTTATCTAAATTCTACGCTGAGGATCTTAATTGATGAGCCAAATTGGTTTAATTATTTTAAATTATTTTTATTTCACATTATATGTATGTTATTCTGACTGTTCACTGCCCTGAGTCCTTTGGGAGAAGGGCGGTATAAAAATTAAATAAATAAAATAAATAAATAAAAAAATAAATAAATAAATAAATACATAAACTATTAAGATGAATATTCTGCCCAGAATTTTGTACTTATTTCAGGCAATTCCAATCAAGTTGGGTAAGGAATTTTTTGTAGATTTAAATAAAATGATATTGAAATATATTTGGCAAGGGAAAAAAGCGAGAATAAAATTAAAGCTGTTACAAGATGCTAAAGTTAGGGGTAGTTTTGCTTTGCTTAATTTTGAATTGAATTACCAAACTGCAAGTTTAATGTGGATTAAAGAATGGATAACTTTGAGAAATACCAAATTATTGAATTTGGAGGGACATGATTTGTTGATGGGGTGGCATGCCTTTTTATGGTACAAAGGAACAAAAATACAAGGGTATTTTAGAAGACATCAGATACGGGAAGCTTTATGGTTGAACTGGGAGAAGGTCAAAAAATAGCATTATTTGGATTGTGTTAACGCTTTATTGTGGCTTCTTGGTGCACTGGGACTTTGCTAAATACAGAATAAGAGAGTTGGAAGGGACTTGTGAGGTCTTCCAGTCTAACTTCCTACTCAAGCAGAAGACCCTATACAATTCCAGACAAATGGCTATCCAATCTCTTCTTGAAAACCTCCAGTATTGGAGCATCCACAACTTCTGGAGGTAAGCCATTCCACTGATTAATTGTCCTCACTGTCAGAAAATTTCTCCTTAATTCTAGGTTGGATCTCTCTTAATACATTTTAAAATAGAATGAGTTCTTAATGTAACATGATGTCTATTGGCAAGATAGACTTTACATGGCCCCAATACATACAAATGTTTTATCAGACCAAAGAGGATTCCTCTACAGTGTAGAAGTAACTCTGTTGAGAGAAGAAAACCAGAAACCTGCTTGCTCCTTTACTGTTTACTAAGACTTTATTGTATAAAGGCAATGCATAATAGCTGCTCAACAATTTTAACATTTTTTGAATAATAACTATATATACCTGCAACAGATGGATATAACAAAAGTTCCCCCTCTATCAGTCATGTGCACATTCAGTCACTCACGTAGCTAGATGTCTGAGTCTGGTTAGGCTCCCTTAGGTGACAAAGAACCAGATCAGGCACAACTCTTACCTTGAATTTCAGATCATCTCTTGACCTATATTTTATTTTTTGTCCATGGATTACAGTAATTATAGTATCTGCTCAGACCACTTCTATCATATTCTCAAAACTATTCCTACATAATTTGAAGGGGAACTAATCCCAACCAGTAGAGGGATAAAAAACACACAGATTTTTTTAAAACAAATACTAATAACAAATAAACCCAGTAATCAGATACTACACAAAAACCAAAAGGGGGAAAATCATTTGGGAATAGGTAAAGAAAGATACAAATATTAAATATTGGCATCCAGTATTCCTAACCCAAATGACATTTGTTTAGACCAGTGGTTCCCAATGTGGGGCCGATGCCCCATAGGGGGGCAATTTGATTTTTAATGGAGGCAATTAGAAAATGAGCTATTAACTGAATTTTTGAAAGCCCGCTAATTGTTTTTATATATTTGTGATGAAACAACTGTGTTTCATTTACCTATTGTTACCTATTTCCTAAGGCCTGAAAAGGATATCCCAGCTTGGGGGGGGGGGAGCAACTGTCAGCCAATCAGATGTGTTCCCACTAAGGATCATGGGACAGCAGAGTCTCCTGTGTGCTTTGCTGCTAGGTGGTTTGCAGGGAGACCTGCTCTGTGGGGAGACAGAGTGGGTGGCTGCTGGGGGAAGCCCAGCAATGAGGATACAGAACCAGGACCCAAGTTTAAGTAAGAATGGTTAGATTTACAGTTGTTTTTAGTTTGTGTTTTCCCATGCTGTGTTTTACAAGACTTTTCCTCTCAGAGCAATCTGGGGCTGGGCCACACATGTGTAGGCCTTGCCAGGGCTGTGTATTCATCTCCACCTCCTGAACTACCAAAGAATTTCCCCATTAAGAATCAACTCCGAGAGTCAATGAGGCCGTATTGCTAACCTATGCAAGACATATTGATAAAGGTGGATTTGCTGAAGAAATTTTATTCTGCAAATCATTAGAGACCACCACAACCACTACTGATATATATATATAATAAGATAAAAATTACTTAGATGTCAATAATATATTTCTGACAAAAATTTTGACATGTTTCATTGGCTAAAAAAATGTGAGGTGCTGATGCTGCTGTACTTGTCATTGTGGATCATTTGAAAATATTGGCCTCTGATTTGAAAGAAAGGTTTTCTGAATTAAAACAAATTGATTTTCCAACATGAGTAGTGCAGCCAGTGCTGGATCTATCTGATGTTTCAATGCAGTACCAAGAAGAACTCTCAGAAATGCAAAATAATGAGTCATTTAAAATTTTATTCAATATAAAAGGAGCAATGGCATGGCTTTGTGATGAGACAGAAACTAAATACCCAAATTCAACCTACTTTGCAAGAAAACTGCTGTTACCGTTCCCATCTTTATATTTAGCTGAATGTGGCTTTAGTGCTGTAAATGATGTGCTACCGAAGAAAAGAAATTGAGTGGATATCACTGAACGAGGAGACTTGAGAATGAAGCTGACTAAATTGGAGCCTAATATAAAATCTCTCTGCAGCAGGCATCAAGCACAAGGATCTCTAATTTAAGTAGACTAAAGCTGCAATCCTAGAACATTTTTCTGGGAGTAAGCCCCATTGAAGATAATGGTAGTTATTTCTGAGTAGACATTCATAGGATTGCATTGTAAATATGATCTTGAGGTGAGCTCAAATTTTGAATTTATTAGGTACCTTTATTTTAATATGTATAGTAATTAATATGATCAAAGTATTACAGAAAAAGCTTTTTTTAAAATTTGATTTATATGCTGCCCTTCTCCGGAGACTCAGGGCGGCCTACAATGCGTTAAGCAATAGCCTTCATACTTTTGTATATTTTATACAAAGTCAGCTTATTGCCCCCACAATCTGGGTCCTCATTTTACCTACCTTAGAAAGGATGGAAGGCAGAGTCAACCTTGAGCCTGGTGAGATTTGAACTTGCAGTAATTGCAGACAGCTGATGTTAATAACAGTGCTTTAGTCTGCTGCACTACCAGGGCTCTTATCTTTCATTAAAATTATTTTATATTTATGCATTTCCGTTCTTTATTATATGATTTGAAACTTTATTTATTGTTTTTTATATCCCTTCATACTATTCTTTTTTAAGTTCCTCAGTACTTCTACAGTCTTTCATTCTTTTATTTTTCTCTTTCATTAACCAAGTTAATGGCCTTTTAGGCTTCCTCCATGTGAGTAGGAGTTCACTTTTTGAATAGCAAGAATTATATGTGGGGGGAGATCAGGATTTTAGAGATGCTTAGGTGGGGCATGGCCAAAAAAGGGTTTACTAGTTCTTTGCAGTAGTTAAAGTGACAACTACTATAATTCCAGACACTGAACTCATTTCTTCTATTGTAGGATTTTATATATCCTGAGCAGTGGTGAAATCTAAAAATTTTCCCTACCAGTTCTGTGGGTGTGGCTTTGTGGGCATGGGTTGGTGGTCATATGACCAGGTGGGCATGGCCAACTCAATGTCACTCACATCAAGGGCTGCCTTGCCTGGCCCCTCCCCTCCCAGCCATTCCTTGTCACACCCAGCCACAACGTATCTATAGTTCTGTAAAAATGTTGTTCACCTTTTTTCAAGTTTATTATCTGTTAAGTATGGGTGCAATAGAAGGATTGGACACAACGTGTGAATAAACTATTCAAGCTCCATAACTGCAATGCAATCTCAGCCGCGGCAGCCCCTTTTATAGCCCGGAGCTGTCCGCGGCTTCAGCCACTGACGCTTGATTAAACTTTCCCGCTCCTGAGTCTCGTCTCCTGATTGGTCCATTTGAATTGGTCACTCAATATACAACACCCCTCCCCTCTAGTTGGTGTGACCAATCCTCGGCTGTTAAAGTATGTAGTCCCGCAAGTAGGCGGGTCGTCTTTGGGCGCGGCTGGACCTGTGCAGATCAGTCTGTCCAGCGTTCTCCAAGTATGAGGTTGAGTTCCGTTGCTGCTCCGGTCCTGCCTCTGGAACTCTCTCGATCTCAGAAGTTGCTGGCGATGTTTCCACAGTTTCTTTTTCCTGGATGTTGAGTCCTTCCTCCCAGGCCTGGACTGGGCTGTTGGCCTGTGCTGGACCGCTTCCTGGACCCTCGGTTCTTCTCTCCAATTCTCAGGTAACCGTCTATAGCCGTTTGTCTGGTCTCGTATACTCGGCTCTGGTGTGGGGTTGTGTTCGTCTGGGGGTCGATTCTCCTTGTGTTTGATGGTTCTTTCTGTTGGTTCGGCGTCTGTTCTTGTGATCCGCCCCCTCAGTTGGTCTATATGCCTTTTCCACTGTCTACCATCTGTCGTGGAAGTTGAAGTTTTTCGCGTAGACCTTATCCCCAACCTGGAATTGCCTAATTTTACTTGTAGAGTCGACGGGCTTTTCTGTGCTAAACTGTGGGTGTAGCCTGTCTAGTGTGGATCTCAGTTTCCTCCCCATCAATAATTCGGCCGGGCTCCGGTGCATGGTCGTGCTGGGTGTAATGTGCTGGATGCTCAGGATTTTATCAATTTTGGCTTGTACGTCCCCTGGGCCCAGTCTGGTCAACACTTCCTTCGTTGATCTCACCATCCGTTCAGCCAATCCATTGGTCGACGGTTTTCCCGGTGCTGACAGCGCATGTCG
Source organism: Arizona elegans (assembly GCA_022577455.1). Taxonomy (NCBI): domain Eukaryota; kingdom Metazoa; phylum Chordata; class Lepidosauria; order Squamata; family Colubridae; genus Arizona; species Arizona elegans. The sequence goes on from JAKOOJ010000009.1 coordinate 53,385,788, forward strand.
TATGCCCTGGTTGGCGAGGAACATCTTGAAGACGTTAGCCGTGAACTGGGGTCCGTTATCCGAGACTGGTAGGTTGGGCAGTCCATGGGTTGCAAATAGTCTCCTGAGGACTCTGATGACTGCCTCTGCCGTGGTTGATGGCATCAGGCTGACCTCCAGCCACTTCGAGTAGGCATCTACAATGATGAGGAACATGTTCCCTTGGCATGGGCCCACGAAATCTATGTGTATGCGGGACCACGGCGTCCCCGGGTTTTCCCAATCGTGTGTGGGGGCGGAGTGTGGTGCTGGTCAGGTTTCTTGGCACGGTTCGCATGTCCCCACCCAGTTCTCTATCTCTTTCTCCATTCCTGGCCACCACACGTAGCTCCTGGCCAGTGCTTTCATTCTTACTATCCCTGGGTGCTGGAAGTTTGGCTTCTCATCTGTGTTCCTACTCCCACACATTCCATTGGCGATGAAGGAGGAATTGCTGGGCCCTGAGCCAACGTAGAGATAAAAGAGGCACACGTGAATGGAGACTGTTTTGGAAAGAGAATGGCTAATTCACCACAATTTGTTCTGTTTGATCCTAAAACACAGACATGGGATTCTTATCTAATCCTTTTTGACTGTATATTGGAAGCTAATGACTATACCAATATCACACACAATTGTAAACGAGCACTTTTTTTGAGCATTTGTGGAAAAGAAGTGTTTGAGACAGCGAGGGCTCAATCCTGCAGACAGTTCCTTGGGACATATTGTTAAGCAAATTGAGGGAACATTATGTTCCTTGACCATCTTGCATTGCTAGAAGACATGCTTTTTACCATAGGGACCAAGCGAAGGGTGAGTCTATCAGTTGTTATATGGCAGCCCTCAGGAAAGCAGCTATCTATTGTGAATTTAGCAACTTAGATGAAGCCCTTCGAGACAGATTGGTCTGTGGGGTTTGGAATGTTCGGTTACAGAGACGATTATTGGTGAAACCAATGTTAATGCTACAGACAGCAGTAGAGGAGGCGCAAGCCGCCAAATCATCGAATAGATTGACGGAAGAGATACAGAAGTTGGGCAGCCCCCTGGTGGTTAGAAGGGGGGAAACCGTCCATCTGGGAGAGGTGGAATTACAGGACACTGAAGATGAGGGAAATAATCATGATGACGTCCATCGGTTGAGAGCGGCTAGCAAGGAGCATAGATGGACAGAGGATCAAAAGTTGTTCTCCTTGTGTATAGGGTGCAGCGGAAATCATCCAAGAACTATGTGTCGCCATAAAAACACCATTTGTAGGGGACTTCCGGTTTGCTGCTGGCCGCCGCCAGACGTTCCTTTTGGGATCGTCAGCTTTCATTGCCTGTCAGAGCCGCCTTTATAGCGGAATGGCGGCTCGAAAAAACTCCGTTTCCAAGAGGAAACGGAGATAGAGCCGGCAGGGGTGGGTAGAACTCTCTGCAGAGTCCCAAAAGTTTTTTTTTTACTTTTGGAACAGAGCGGATGAGAAGCCCCATATCCCCTGCCGCTGCTCCGGGCTTTGGGAGACCTCTGCCTATGCAGAGCCAGGCGTCAAGAGCAAGCCTGCGAATTTAACAGAATAATTAAAGAAAGGACGAGCTGGACCCTTAATACTGAACCGCAAGTATTTTACCCTTCAAAAAACTATTTAAGAGAAAAGAGGAGAGGAAAGAGGGAAAAAGAGCCTTTTAAAATGGCGTCTGCCGTGGCTGGAGAAGGGCTGAAAGGGAAAGTCCTTCCGTTTCTTATTACTACAATGTAGCGGAATAAATATCACTGGCTACATTTGTAGATAAAACCTCGCTCCTGTGCTGTTGATTGAAAAGAAGTTTTTTTTTTTTTTTAAGGGAAAGTCCTTTTGTTTTCTATTTCTTCTCTCTTTTTTGCTAAATCTTGCCTGTGTGGGAAATGGCATCGGGACTTACACAGCTGGACAAACGGGGGGGAACTTCCCCCCTTAAGAAACTGCACCAACAAATTCTAACTCTCCAGTGTCAGAAACCTGATTTTAATATATTAGAATTTCTCCTTGAAGAGATTGTAAGAAGGGATGAGATTGTGAACCAGCAACTTGAAAAATTTAAGCAGGAAATTAAAGAAATTGGTGAATTGGTGAAATCAAAGTTTGACTTTTTGAATCAAAAGATTTTAAAATCTGCTAATGGTTTATCAGACTTTCTGATTCGGGTGGATGCAAAGACTAAATTATTAGAGTCTAAAATGAAGGAAATTGAGGAGAATTTGGATGACATGACTCAAAAAATTAAAAAGGATTTGATAAACACTCAGGATAATAGCTCAGAAGACAAATCTAAAATGGAGACTGACCAAAAGACTGGTAATGAAGAAAATGTACAACAGAGGATTGAAAGAGAAGTTTTAATGATTCAATATAATTTTACAGAATATGCAATTAGACTGAGAGGTTTGCAGGAAAATAATAGAGATGATCTAAGGAAAATATCTTCTGAAATTCTGGCTGGGATTTTAAAGGTTCAACCTGATGAAGTGTATTGCAGGATTGATAGAATTTACAGAATAAACTCCTGGTTGGCAAAGCAAAGGCAATTGCCTAGAGACGTGGTGATCTATTTTACAGATAAAGAAATTAGGAATAATATTGTGCAGAACTCTTTTAATTCCACTTTGCAATTTCATGGAAGAAAGATTTGGATTTTTAAGGAGCTCCCGCCCAAGATGTTAATGGAGAGGAAGAAATTTGGCTTTCTCGTGACTGAATTAAAAAAAAGAAATATCCTATTCAGGTGGGACACCCCAGTTGGTTTAATATTGAGATATCAAGGAGTAAGATATCAATTGCACACTGTTGAAAAAGCGGAAGATTTTTATCAAAAAATTTTAAAAATGAATTTAACACCTTTAGGCATAATACAGGATAAGCAAAAGGAGTTGGAAACAAAAGGAAAATATCAAATTACAGAGACTGTTGCAGATAAATTGTCTTTGGATCCCCTGGATACCCCAGCTGGTCTGTCTATAAACAAGAGAGTAGTGTCATCCGACATCAAGCTGATGAACCATCAAGTCACAGACAAGTGCGCAAATCAATCAGTTGACATACAAGTGACGGAGAAGAAAGATGAGATGATAAAACTAACCCAACAAGAACAACCCATAAAGCAGAATGAAAATCAACCAGCAGACACACAATTGGTAGGCAAGAAACGAGGATGGAAATTCAACCCGCAAAATAAAAAGAAAAGAAATAGATCTCATAGAAACAGCAATTTCTAAACTATGCAACAGTGAAGCCAGGGACTTTAAAAAACGAATGAATATTTGAAAAGATAGTGGAGGCGAACAATTGTTTGATACTATCCTGAGGATTGTGGCAGATCTCTGTAAGGCCATGATTTTGGGATGTGAAAAGAGCCTCACTTTGTTGGATTTGAATCATCTATTCTGGAATTTATTTATTTTTTTTTGGTAAATATATTATAATTATTTTGAGTTATAAGGCAGGAGAGTTACGCCGGGGCATGCAGAAGATCTGGATGTTACTCAGTAGGATGATGGGAATTAACAATCCTGATGAATACCACAACTATAACCATATGGATATAATCATAATTATAATGTCACTCGGGTGGTTGTTTTTACTTTTATACAGATGCGAGGATATCTACTACTGATGGGGGCAGAAGACGATTGAAGATTTTGAACAAACTGTTGCACCAGCATGTTATTTTACCCTATTATGGGTGATGGATTTAACAATCCAGTGGAAAGACATCAAAGAAGATATTATATGGATTATAAATTTAAAGTTATTGTCTTTTTTCTTTTTACAAAATGGAATGCATATATAGATATGTGTATATCTTAGTAATGTGGGTAGTGGATTATATTTAGAATTGTATTGTATGATTCTAAGTCATATATTTAGAGGAGTGGAGGAATTGGACAGAATTGAATAAATGTTAAATTTGGATGTAGGGAGAAGGCCGCTTTAAAATGTTATATTAATATATATAAAAGATTAAATGTTAAATTGTAATAATACACTATAAGTTTAGGGGAGGAGAAAAAGGGCAGATTATCGTAAAAATGGGAGTTATAAGATTAATATGCTAAGGGTCAGTATTCCGAGAAGGGACTAAGGGAAAGGAAAGATATTATGTATGTAACTAGTTATGAAATAGCCTATTGTTGTGAAGAAGTCACAGGGGAGGTTGGGTAGAAAGGGTGGGTTAGGGAAGGGGGGGGGGAAAGGGGGAAAACTTGTATTTGAAAACTTTTTCAATAAAAAAAAAACACCATTTGTAGGTGGTGTGGGAAGAAGGATCACCTAGTACAAGTTTGCCGTGCCGCATTGCTTGTCCCCCCAACTGGACAGACTTCAATTCAAAATGGGGGGAAATGTGGCCCACCGAGGCTAAGAACCCCAGAGGACGAGTGTTTTACTATTAACACAGAAGCTTGTCATTCAGAGAGGGTCAATCAAACCAGGATTCCAGGAAGTAGTAAAATTTACATTATTGTCCTTATTGCAGGATCTCCCTGCTGGATGAAAGTGGATACAGGGTTGGCAACAACAATTGTATCCTGGCAGACTCTACAGAAATTGGTGCCACACGGAGCTGAGTGGAAGCTTATGTTTAGTCTTATTCGTTTGAGAGATTATCAAGGAAATAATATCCCCATTAAGGGTAACAGAAAGTTCCATGTAGAATATAATGACTTCTCCGGGCCACTTAAATTGGTTGTTGTTGAAAGTGCACTGCCTAACCTCCTGGGACTGGATTGGTTTGCAGCATTGGGGTTAGAGATTACTGGGGTTCATAAAATCCAGGGAGAAACCATTGGAGAGTTGAGTAAAGAGTTTGCCGATGTGTTTGACAGAAAGTTGGGAGAATATAGGGGTACACCGATATCCTTCAGTTTGGACCCCAAGGTGGCACCAATAAGAATGAAACCGAGGAGGGTGCCATTTGCACTAAAGCCCAAAGTTGACAAACAACTAGATAAATTGATTCAGCAAGGCGTACTGGAACCGGTGGACCACACCAAGTGGAAGACCCCTATTGTGACACCAGTGAAACCAGACAGGTCGGTCCGAATTTGCACGGATTATAAATGTACGTTGAATATGGCTCTTCAACATAATGCTTATCCATTACCAGTGGTGCAGCACTTGTTACATTCGTTGGGGGGGGGTAAGATCTTTGCAAACTTAGATCTTGCCCAAGCGTATCAGCAGCTCTCTGTAGATGACGCCACTGCTGAAGCCCAAACAATCATAACACATCGGGGGGGCGTTCCGTTGTCACCGCCTACAGTTTGGGGTGTGTGTGGCCCCAGGGTTGTTTCAAAGCCTGATGGAACATTTGTTATATGACATCCCTGGGGTTGTGTCCTATTTTGATGACGTGCTCATATCCGCTACCAATAAAACGAAATTATTTGAACAACTATGACTAGTGCTACAAAGATTCCAAGAGGCTGGACTAAAGGTAAAGGAAGAAAAGTGTAAAGTAGCAGTAAATCAAGTCGAGTTCCTGGGATACCTGGTCGATGCGTCCGGATTGCATTCCACCAAGGAGAAAGTACAAGCAATACAGGCTGCGCCAACACCAAGGAATAAGATGGAACTCCAGGCCTTTTTAGGGCTCCTCAATTTTTATAGTGTGTTTTTGCGACAAAAGGCACCTGTCGCTGAACCACAACATCAACTATTGGGGGAAAAGGTGCTGTGGGTATGGGGGCGCAGAGAAGCAGCTGCATTTGTGGGGGTATCACTACCCAATTCCCCCACAATAGGCAATCCTTCTGCACTGAAAGTTCATATTGCCTTGCCCGGAATGGCTTAAACTCTACACTCCCTGTCTCTTTAGGCCATCCCCTCCACACCCAGTTTAACACTTGCATGATCGTTCGGTCTTTTCTCAACTGGGTTGCCACTTCCGTTGCCATAACAAGAACGGATGGCATGGTCTCAATCAGCAGTACTGATGCTGCTGAAGCTGGATCCTCCATTAGATTAAGTACCCACAAGGCTAAGGCAATCATTATTAGAGACTCTACACGAAGGCCACCCCAGAATTGTAAGGATGAAGGGGTTGGCCCGTAGTTATCTGTGGTGGCCAAATAGAGATATTGCGGAGTGGGTAGTAGCGTTGTGTCAAGCATTCCAGGAATTGAGACCGGCACCTCCTGCAGCACCACCATGGGACTGGGAAACACCAAAAGGCCCCTGGTCTAGAATACATCTCGATTTTGCAGGGCCGGTAAAGGGGTTGTCCTTCCTAATTGTTGTGGATGCCTATTCCAAATGGCTGGAGGTAGCCATAATGAGGTCAACCACGACGGACGCTGTTGTGAGAGTATTAAACAAAATGTTTGCAACACATGGATTCCCGGACGTGTTGGTATCGGACAATGGGCCGCAATTTACGGCAACGGCATTCAAGGTATTCCTAGTAAATCGAGAAATATGTCATGCCCTGGTTGCGCCATTTCACCCCACGAGTAATGGGCAGGCAGAGCGAATGGTGCGAATGATGAAAGAGGCCTTGACTCAAATGGGTCCAGGGGACTATCAATAGAAACTTGATAAGTATTTGTTCAACCAACACGTCACTCCCTGTGTAGCCACCGGAAAGAGCCCAGCCGAATGAGAACAAATTTAGATAGAATACACCCCGATTATTTGACAGAAACCCTCACAGACTGGGAAAGTACGGTCAGAACCTTTGAGCAAGGTGATCTAGTATACGCCCGGAATTATACTGGTCAACCCATATGGGTCCTGGCACAGATTACAGATGTTACGGGTCCCCGTTCATACCGGGTGGAGCTCAAGGATGGGTGCCTGTGGCGCCGACATATCGATCAGCTTCGGAGATGATTGAGGGGGACAGCCATTAGGGAGCTGGAAGAAATAAACCAGGGTGGGAATCCAGAAGAGAGAGAGGGACAACAATGCAGTGAAAGGGTATCTGAAGGGCTGAGGCCAGTGCAGAATGAAACACCTGTTATTGAGGGTCCATTGCCATGGAGCTCGTCTCGCTTTTCCCCATCTCCAACTGAGGGATATGTTCAGCCCCCCCTCCCCCGAGAGTATTTGTAAGCCATCTGATGTAGTTGAAGAATCGTCGAGAATGACGATTGAAGCCATACACTTCAAACAGATGGCAAAAGTAATGATAAATGGAGAACTGACCGATCCTATCGAAATAGAAAAAGGTACTAGATAAGGCTGCCCATTTAAAAACGATATAGGCCTATAGTTCTTTGGCTGACTATGGTCTTGATCCTCTTTTGGAATTAAAGAAATAAATGCTGTTCTCCAAGTTGAGGGTACATCTCCTCCAGATTGTATTTTAATAAATAATTCCTTAAGTGGTTCCACCATTTCTAACTGCAAATTTTTATAATAAACAGCTGTCAATCCATCTGTCCCAGGAGCTTTACCCACTTTCAACTATTTAATTGCTAAGACAATTTCTTCCAAGGTTATCGGTTGATTCAAACCTTCCCTTTGCTCTTCTGTAACTATAGAAATATTCACCTTCTGTAGATATCTATCTATACCTTGAATTTTATCACCAACATATAACCTCGTGTAAAATTCTAAAAATGCTTTTTTAATCATGTTTTGCTGATACACTTCTTTACCTTTATATTTTATTTTCTCTATAGTACGTAGCTTTTGTTTTTTCCTTAACAAATATGCTAACCATCTACCTGGTTTGTTAGCATTACAGAAAGTATTGTTTAGCATATTGCAGACTAGTTGCAGCCTGATCTGCCATCAACATATTGCCCTCGCAATAAATTAATTGCTTCTTTTGTTTTCTTATCTGCTGGGTTCAATGTTAATATTTGCTCTCTCTTTTTTATTTCCTCTTCTAAATCAATCCATTTTTTTTCCTGTGTACGTCTGTGTTTATTATTCAAATATATTAAAATACTTCTCATATATGCTTTGCTTGCATCCCATACCACTTCCATAGATGTACCTTTATGCATATTCATAACAAAACATTCTTTCAAAATTTTTTTACATTCTTTCACATTTTCCTCATATCTAAACAAATTTTCATTTAACCTCCAGGACCTCCTGGGTCCCTTTTCATGTTCCAGTTCCATCCAAACCGGGCTATGATCTGTTAATGTTTTTGGACATATCTTCGTCTTCTTCACCCTAGAAAGAAAGTCATTAGTAATTAATATAAAATCAATCCTAGAAAGGGATTGGTGTCTATCAGAAAAAAAAGTAAAGTCTTTTTCTTCGACATTCCGTTCTCGCCAGATATCTCTCAACTCCATATCTTCCATCATATCAAAGAAAGATTTAGGCAATCTAGCGTGCATTTGAATATTTTGCGAAGGTCCTTTTTTGTCTTTTTTAGTATCTAAAACTCCATTCCAATCACCCAATAATATACACAATTTGTAATCCCATTGTATTAATTTGGTATGTAAAAGCTTGTAAAAATTTTCTTGTTGGTTAGGTGCATACACTCCAATTAAAAGTATTTTCCCCCTCTATTAAAATTTCAATTGCTATATATCTTCCTTGATCATCTGCTTCAATTAGTCTAGCTATTAAGTCTTTTTTAAGTATATAACTATGGATTTTTTCTTTTCTGGTGCAGATGCTACAAAATATGTTCCCAATCTTGCGTTTATCAAATATTTTTGGTCTTTCATTCTAATATGTGTCTCTTGCAAACAAATTACTTCATTTTTGTACTGTTTCAGATAATGAAATATTTTCCTCCTCTTTTGCGGTGAATTTAAACCATTGACATTCCAAATTAAAAATCTAGTTGCCATTCTTGGCTCCTTGAAGCTTTTGGAGCATCAGCTGAAAATCTTCCTGCATTTTCCTCTTCGGCCTTGCTCCTCCCACTGCTTCTGTTTTTGTGATTTCTTGAGTTTTCGTCTGAATTTGCCACACCTTTAATTCTTCTCTGCGCTTAGTTGCTGCTCAGGTCTGTCTCTGATCCTTTGGTTCCTCTATTTTTTCCAATAACACCGGAGCTTGAACAGTGCCCGAGAGTTGTATTAAGTCTTCTTGAGTAATCAAAACCCCTCCTTGGGCCTGTGCCTGCATTTCTTCTTTCTCCCCCTTTCTTGCCTCCTCTGCTTCCTTTCTTCTTCTAACTTCTGGGGGCGGTGGGCATCCAACCTTTAATACATTTGTGTAAAAGTCTCTTGCCTTCCAAACTATATTGAGATGATATCTTTCTCCTGAATAATTCACCACTAATCCAACTGGAACCTCCCATCTGTACTGTATCTGGCGATTTCTAAGTTCTTCCACCAAAAAAGCATAGTCCTTTCTGGTTCTCAGCATTTTGGGGGGAATTTCGTTCAATATTAAAACCTCCTGCCCTGCCACTTGAAGTTTATTTTTGTAGGAAGCTTGTAAAATTTCATTTCGTATCCTCCTTGTTGTAAAGTAGATTACAATATCTCTTGGTAAATGTTTCTGTCTGGCAACCCATGAGTTAACACAATAAATTTTGTCAATTTGCCATTCAAGATCTGCCTTTTGTTCTCCAATTATCTGTGCAAGGGCTTCTGCAAAGATCTCTCACAAATTCTCTTGATTATTTTCTCTCAGGCCTCTTACTCTCAGGGCAAACTCCATCGCCCTATATTGTATCATTGTCACTTCTAAGTCTGCCCTCTCCATCTTTGTCTGGACCTCGCCCATTTTATTTTTCAAATCCACATTGGATTGATTAATTTCTTCCACTCTTTCCTCCAGCCCTTCAATATGGCTTGCAGACCCTGAAATGCCAAAACAATATCTTCTCTAATTTCCTTATTTCAAATTTGAATCACCTCTTTAATTTCTGCCATCTCTTCAGCCAAATCCCGCATTTTTTTCTTCAAAGACAGAAGTAATTTTTTCCTCTAAAACAGAGGCTTGTGTCTTTAAAGCTTCCTGCAAAACTTCCAGTGTTAATATTTATGGTTCCGTTGGAGCTGACAAAGATTGCAATTTAGGTAGTTGGGCTGGTGATCCCCCAGCACCTTTAGCCGCAACAGTTTTTATTTGCCTTGAAGCCATTTTCTAATTTTCAATTTTAATTTTAAACTTTTGCAACAGCCAAAACAATAAGTCCTCTAAATCAAGTTAATTTCCAGTCCTCGGTAAATTTTTGATTTTGTCTAAAGTCAATTTTAAATCTTCATTCTTTTAAAGTAAAATCCAATAATTTTAAACGGGCTGTCAGCGCTAGACGATACTTTGCTCTTAACTTTCATTTTCACGCCTCATTAAGGCTCCGGCGCCATTTCCTTTCTCTTTCTTCCCTTAATAATCCAGAAGGAAGTATATAATACACATTCAGAGTTAAAGTTTGGTACTTGCAATTATGATCACTCCTGCCTTTGCTCTGCCTGCTTTTGTATCCAGTATTTTGAAAGATTGTTGCAGGGCTGGTCGCGGCATCTTGTTCTGCTTAAAGCAGAAGCGTCTCAGATCCAGAGCTCTGTCGGGCTTCCAGGGAGCTCTCACTCTTCGCCCAGCTGCTCTCTTTCCCCCCTTTTCCTGAGGGGAAAGTTTCCAAGCCGTTAGACAGCTGATTTTCGCTGTTCTAGTAGCTTTAACGCGATTGCGGGGCTAGCGCTCCGAAGGGAGTGACCATCAATGCCTACGGTGCCACCGGAAGTCCCTTTATATTGACTTTAGAAGTCTTAAATAGATTAGAGAAGAAAAAGAGATAAAAGGCATGAAAATCCGAAAAGAACAATATAAACTACAAGCCTTTGCAGACCATTGGGTTTTTATTATTGAAGAACTATTAATAACAATAAATAAATTGATAGAAACTATTGGAGAATTTGGGAAAGTAGCCGGCTTGAAAATTAATAAAGATAAAAAGAAGATAATGACTAGAAATATGTTGAAAAAGCAAAAAGAAGAACTGATGGAGGCTTCAAAAATGCAGGTTACAAATAAAGTAAAATATCTGGGCATATATTTAACACCAAGATGTAGCGCACTTAAAGAAAATAACTATAATAAGCTTAAATAACAGATAGGCCAAGATTTGATGAAATGGGGAAACTTGCAGTTATCTTTGATCGGTAGGATCTCAACTACCTACCTACTGAGGTGGAACCGATTAAGTGATTCCGCCCCAGGTGCCTGATGGATCCTGGCAGATTCCAGATGGAGCTTGGGCCATTTCCTGAGACTCTAGCTCACAACTCGACTGAAGACCTGGTGGCAGCCTGGGATAGGATGGCCACTGGTGCTTTGGATCGGGTTGTGCCTTTGCAGCCTCTGACCTGGTGTCGAAATCGCCCGGCTCCTTGGTTTTCCGAGGAGCTGAGGGAAATGAAGCACTGGAAAAGACACCTGGAGAGTAGTTGGAGAGCCAGTTGTTACAAATCTTACCGAACACTGGTGAGGTCTCATATTAAGACCTGCTTAGTGGTGATAGCAGCGGCAAAATATAACTATTTTTCTGCTCTTATTGCATCGGCAGAAAATTGCCCAGCCGCCTTGTTTAGGGTGACCCGCTCCCTCCTCCACCTGAGAGCTCGGGAAGACCCCTTACAAGGTTGAGCTGAGGATTTTGCACAATATCTGCACGATAAAATAGCTCAAATTCGGGAAGGTTTGGACTCTAACTGGGTGGGTTCAGATGGGGTGATGGAGGCAGGTCTTGAAGATGTTATTTGGGATGGGTTTGAGCCTGTGACCCCTGAAGACATGGACAGATTACTGGGGAAGTTGAATGCGACCACATGTTTATTGGACCCGTGGCCCTCCTGGTTAATACTGGCTTCCTGAGAGATCACACGAGGCTGGCTCCAGAGAATTATAAATGCTTCTTTGAGTGAGGGTTTCTTGCCTTCCACCCTGAAAGAGGCGGTTGTGAGGCCCCTCCTCAAGAAGCCCTCTCTGGACCCGGCTGTGTTAGCAAACTACCGTCCAGTCTCCAACCTTCACTTTTTGGCAAAGGTTGTTGAGAGTGTGGTAGCACAGCAACTCCCGCAGTATCTGGATGAAACTGTCTACCTAGATCCAGTCCGGCTTCAGGCCTGGTTACAGCACTGAAACGGCATTGGTCGCATTGGTTGATGATCTCTGGAAAGCCCAGGATAGGGGTTGCTCATCTATCCTGGTCCTATTAGATCTCTCAGCGGCTTTTGACACCATTGACCATGATAACTTGCTGCACCGACTGGAAGGGCTGGGAGTGGGAGGCACTGATCTACAGTGGTTCTCCTATCTCTCTGACCGGTCACAGTCTGTGTTGGCAGGAGGGGTGAGGTCGACTTCAAGACACCTTATTTGTGGGGTCCCACAAGGGTCGGTCCTTTCGCCTCTTCTGTTCAACATGTATGTGAAGCCGCTGGGTGAGCTCATCCGTTGTTTTGGGGTACAGTACCATCTTTATGCTGCTGATACTCAGCTATACATCTCCACCCCAGACCACCCCAATTATGCCCTTGCAGTGATGTCCTGGTGCCTCGAAGCCGTGCAGATCTGGATGGAGAGAAATAGGCTCTGATTCAATCCTTCCAAGACCGAATGGCTGTGGCTGCCGGCATCTCGATATAGCCAGCTGATACCATCATTGACTATTGAGGGCGAGTCATTGGCCCCCACAGAGAAGGCTCGCAACTTGGGTGTCCTCCTGGATACGCGGCTGTCTTTAGAAGAGCACATGACGGCCGTGGCCAGGGGAGCTTTCTATCAGGTTCGCCTGATTCGCCAGTTGCGCCCCTTTCTAGATCGGGACTCCTTACACACAGTCACTCATGCCCTTGTCACTTCCCGACTCAACTACTGTAATGCTCTCTACATGAGGCTACCCTTGAGGTGCACCCGGAGGCTCCAACTGGTCCAGAATGCAGCCGTGCGGGTGATTATGGGAGCGACATGGCGCTCACATGTAACACCTCTCCTACGCGAGCTGCACTGGCTCCCGGTGGTCTTCCGAGTGCGCTTCAAGGTGTTGGTTCTTACCTTTAAAGTGCTCCATGGTTTAGGACCTGGGTACCTACAAGACCACCTTCTGCAACCAATAACCTCCCACCAACCAGTACGCTCCCACAGAGTGGGCCTCGTCAGGGTGCCATCAGTAAAGCAATGTTGGCTGGTGGTTCCCAGGAGGAGAGCCTTCTCTGGGGGCCCCTGCCCTATGGAACAGGATACCCCCAGGGATATGAATGATCCGAGATCTCCGTACTTTCCATCATGCCTTGAAGACCTTTCTATTTCACCAAGCCGGACTGGCATAAATTTTCAGTTTATCTAAATTCTACGCTGAGGATCTTAATTGATGAGCCAAATTGGTTTAATTATTTTAAATTATTTTTATTTCACATTATATGTATGTTATTCTGACTGTTCACTGCCCTGAGTCCTTTGGGAGAAGGGCGGTATAAAAATTAAATAAATAAAATAAATAAATAAAAAAATAAATAAATAAATAAATACATAAACTATTAAGATGAATATTCTGCCCAGAATTTTGTACTTATTTCAGGCAATTCCAATCAAGTTGGGTAAGGAATTTTTTGTAGATTTAAATAAAATGATATTGAAATATATTTGGCAAGGGAAAAAAGCGAGAATAAAATTAAAGCTGTTACAAGATGCTAAAGTTAGGGGTAGTTTTGCTTTGCTTAATTTTGAATTGAATTACCAAACTGCAAGTTTAATGTGGATTAAAGAATGGATAACTTTGAGAAATACCAAATTATTGAATTTGGAGGGACATGATTTGTTGATGGGGTGGCATGCCTTTTTATGGTACAAAGGAACAAAAATACAAGGGTATTTTAGAAGACATCAGATACGGGAAGCTTTATGGTTGAACTGGGAGAAGGTCAAAAAATAGCATTATTTGGATTGTGTTAACGCTTTATTGTGGCTTCTTGGTGCACTGGGACTTTGCTAAATACAGAATAAGAGAGTTGGAAGGGACTTGTGAGGTCTTCCAGTCTAACTTCCTACTCAAGCAGAAGACCCTATACAATTCCAGACAAATGGCTATCCAATCTCTTCTTGAAAACCTCCAGTATTGGAGCATCCACAACTTCTGGAGGTAAGCCATTCCACTGATTAATTGTCCTCACTGTCAGAAAATTTCTCCTTAATTCTAGGTTGGATCTCTCTTAATACATTTTAAAATAGAATGAGTTCTTAATGTAACATGATGTCTATTGGCAAGATAGACTTTACATGGCCCCAATACATACAAATGTTTTATCAGACCAAAGAGGATTCCTCTACAGTGTAGAAGTAACTCTGTTGAGAGAAGAAAACCAGAAACCTGCTTGCTCCTTTACTGTTTACTAAGACTTTATTGTATAAAGGCAATGCATAATAGCTGCTCAACAATTTTAACATTTTTTGAATAATAACTATATATACCTGCAACAGATGGATATAACAAAAGTTCCCCCTCTATCAGTCATGTGCACATTCAGTCACTCACGTAGCTAGATGTCTGAGTCTGGTTAGGCTCCCTTAGGTGACAAAGAACCAGATCAGGCACAACTCTTACCTTGAATTTCAGATCATCTCTTGACCTATATTTTATTTTTTGTCCATGGATTACAGTAATTATAGTATCTGCTCAGACCACTTCTATCATATTCTCAAAACTATTCCTACATAATTTGAAGGGGAACTAATCCCAACCAGTAGAGGGATAAAAAACACACAGATTTTTTTAAAACAAATACTAATAACAAATAAACCCAGTAATCAGATACTACACAAAAACCAAAAGGGGGAAAATCATTTGGGAATAGGTAAAGAAAGATACAAATATTAAATATTGGCATCCAGTATTCCTAACCCAAATGACATTTGTTTAGACCAGTGGTTCCCAATGTGGGGCCGATGCCCCATAGGGGGGCAATTTGATTTTTAATGGAGGCAATTAGAAAATGAGCTATTAACTGAATTTTTGAAAGCCCGCTAATTGTTTTTATATATTTGTGATGAAACAACTGTGTTTCATTTACCTATTGTTACCTATTTCCTAAGGCCTGAAAAGGATATCCCAGCTTGGGGGGGGGGGAGCAACTGTCAGCCAATCAGATGTGTTCCCACTAAGGATCATGGGACAGCAGAGTCTCCTGTGTGCTTTGCTGCTAGGTGGTTTGCAGGGAGACCTGCTCTGTGGGGAGACAGAGTGGGTGGCTGCTGGGGGAAGCCCAGCAATGAGGATACAGAACCAGGACCCAAGTTTAAGTAAGAATGGTTAGATTTACAGTTGTTTTTAGTTTGTGTTTTCCCATGCTGTGTTTTACAAGACTTTTCCTCTCAGAGCAATCTGGGGCTGGGCCACACATGTGTAGGCCTTGCCAGGGCTGTGTATTCATCTCCACCTCCTGAACTACCAAAGAATTTCCCCATTAAGAATCAACTCCGAGAGTCAATGAGGCCGTATTGCTAACCTATGCAAGACATATTGATAAAGGTGGATTTGCTGAAGAAATTTTATTCTGCAAATCATTAGAGACCACCACAACCACTACTGATATATATATATAATAAGATAAAAATTACTTAGATGTCAATAATATATTTCTGACAAAAATTTTGACATGTTTCATTGGCTAAAAAAATGTGAGGTGCTGATGCTGCTGTACTTGTCATTGTGGATCATTTGAAAATATTGGCCTCTGATTTGAAAGAAAGGTTTTCTGAATTAAAACAAATTGATTTTCCAACATGAGTAGTGCAGCCAGTGCTGGATCTATCTGATGTTTCAATGCAGTACCAAGAAGAACTCTCAGAAATGCAAAATAATGAGTCATTTAAAATTTTATTCAATATAAAAGGAGCAATGGCATGGCTTTGTGATGAGACAGAAACTAAATACCCAAATTCAACCTACTTTGCAAGAAAACTGCTGTTACCGTTCCCATCTTTATATTTAGCTGAATGTGGCTTTAGTGCTGTAAATGATGTGCTACCGAAGAAAAGAAATTGAGTGGATATCACTGAACGAGGAGACTTGAGAATGAAGCTGACTAAATTGGAGCCTAATATAAAATCTCTCTGCAGCAGGCATCAAGCACAAGGATCTCTAATTTAAGTAGACTAAAGCTGCAATCCTAGAACATTTTTCTGGGAGTAAGCCCCATTGAAGATAATGGTAGTTATTTCTGAGTAGACATTCATAGGATTGCATTGTAAATATGATCTTGAGGTGAGCTCAAATTTTGAATTTATTAGGTACCTTTATTTTAATATGTATAGTAATTAATATGATCAAAGTATTACAGAAAAAGCTTTTTTTAAAATTTGATTTATATGCTGCCCTTCTCCGGAGACTCAGGGCGGCCTACAATGCGTTAAGCAATAGCCTTCATACTTTTGTATATTTTATACAAAGTCAGCTTATTGCCCCCACAATCTGGGTCCTCATTTTACCTACCTTAGAAAGGATGGAAGGCAGAGTCAACCTTGAGCCTGGTGAGATTTGAACTTGCAGTAATTGCAGACAGCTGATGTTAATAACAGTGCTTTAGTCTGCTGCACTACCAGGGCTCTTATCTTTCATTAAAATTATTTTATATTTATGCATTTCCGTTCTTTATTATATGATTTGAAACTTTATTTATTGTTTTTTATATCCCTTCATACTATTCTTTTTTAAGTTCCTCAGTACTTCTACAGTCTTTCATTCTTTTATTTTTCTCTTTCATTAACCAAGTTAATGGCCTTTTAGGCTTCCTCCATGTGAGTAGGAGTTCACTTTTTGAATAGCAAGAATTATATGTGGGGGGAGATCAGGATTTTAGAGATGCTTAGGTGGGGCATGGCCAAAAAAGGGTTTACTAGTTCTTTGCAGTAGTTAAAGTGACAACTACTATAATTCCAGACACTGAACTCATTTCTTCTATTGTAGGATTTTATATATCCTGAGCAGTGGTGAAATCTAAAAATTTTCCCTACCAGTTCTGTGGGTGTGGCTTTGTGGGCATGGGTTGGTGGTCATATGACCAGGTGGGCATGGCCAACTCAATGTCACTCACATCAAGGGCTGCCTTGCCTGGCCCCTCCCCTCCCAGCCATTCCTTGTCACACCCAGCCACAACGTATCTATAGTTCTGTAAAAATGTTGTTCACCTTTTTTCAAGTTTATTATCTGTTAAGTATGGGTGCAATAGAAGGATTGGACACAACGTGTGAATAAACTATTCAAGCTCCATAACTGCAATGCAATCTCAGCCGCGGCAGCCCCTTTTATAGCCCGGAGCTGTCCGCGGCTTCAGCCACTGACGCTTGATTAAACTTTCCCGCTCCTGAGTCTCGTCTCCTGATTGGTCCATTTGAATTGGTCACTCAATATACAACACCCCTCCCCTCTAGTTGGTGTGACCAATCCTCGGCTGTTAAAGTATGTAGTCCCGCAAGTAGGCGGGTCGTCTTTGGGCGCGGCTGGACCTGTGCAGATCAGTCTGTCCAGCGTTCTCCAAGTATGAGGTTGAGTTCCGTTGCTGCTCCGGTCCTGCCTCTGGAACTCTCTCGATCTCAGAAGTTGCTGGCGATGTTTCCACAGTTTCTTTTTCCTGGATGTTGAGTCCTTCCTCCCAGGCCTGGACTGGGCTGTTGGCCTGTGCTGGACCGCTTCCTGGACCCTCGGTTCTTCTCTCCAATTCTCAGGTAACCGTCTATAGCCGTTTGTCTGGTCTCGTATACTCGGCTCTGGTGTGGGGTTGTGTTCGTCTGGGGGTCGATTCTCCTTGTGTTTGATGGTTCTTTCTGTTGGTTCGGCGTCTGTTCTTGTGATCCGCCCCCTCAGTTGGTCTATATGCCTTTTCCACTGTCTACCATCTGTCGTGGAAGTTGAAGTTTTTCGCGTAGACCTTATCCCCAACCTGGAATTGCCTAATTTTACTTGTAGAGTCGACGGGCTTTTCTGTGCTAAACTGTGGGTGTAGCCTGTCTAGTGTGGATCTCAGTTTCCTCCCCATCAATAATTCGGCCGGGCTCCGGTGCATGGTCGTGCTGGGTGTAATGTGCTGGATGCTCAGGATTTTATCAATTTTGGCTTGTACGTCCCCTGGGCCCAGTCTGGTCAACACTTCCTTCGTTGATCTCACCATCCGTTCAGCCAATCCATTGGTCGACGGTTTTCCCGGTGCTGACAGCGCATGTCGTATGCCCTGGTTGGCGAGGAACATCTTGAAGACGTTAGCCGTGAACTGGGGTCCGTTATCCGAGACTGGTAGGTTGGGCAGTCCATGGGTTGCAAATAGTCTCCTGAGGACTCTGATGACTGCCTCTGCCGTGGTTGATGGCATCAGGCTGACCTCCAGCCACTTCGAGTAGGCATCTACAATGATGAGGAACATGTTCCCTTGGCATGGGCCCACGAAATCTATGTGTATGCGGGACCACGGCGTCCCCGGGTTTTCCCAATCGTGTGTGGGGGCGGAGTGTGGTGCTGGTCAGGTTTCTTGGCACGGTTCGCATGTCCCCACCCAGTTCTCTATCTCTTTCTCCATTCCTGGCCACCACACGTAGCTCCTGGCCAGTGCTTTCATTCTTACTATCCCTGGGTGCTGGAAGTTTGGCTTCTCATCTGTGTTCCTACTCCCACACATTCCATTGGCGATGAAGGAGGAATTGCTGGGCCCTGAGCCAACGTAGAGATAAAAGAGGCACACGTGAATGGAGACTGTTTTGGAAAGAGAATGGCTAATTCACCACAATTTGTTCTGTTTGATCCTAAAACACAGACATGGGATTCTTATCTAATCCTTTTTGACTGTATATTGGAAGCTAATGACTATACCAATATCACACACAATTGTAAACGAGCACTTTTTTTGAGCATTTGTGGAAAAGAAGTGTTTGAGACAGCGAGGGCTCAATCCTGCAGACAGTTCCTTGGGACATATTGTTAAGCAAATTGAGGGAACATTATGTTCCTTGACCATCTTGCATTGCTAGAAGACATGCTTTTTACCATAGGGACCAAGCGAAGGGTGAGTCTATCAGTTGTTATATGGCAGCCCTCAGGAAAGCAGCTATCTATTGTGAATTTAGCAACTTAGATGAAGCCCTTCGAGACAGATTGGTCTGTGGGGTTTGGAATGTTCGGTTACAGAGACGATTATTGGTGAAACCAATGTTAATGCTACAGACAGCAGTAGAGGAGGCGCAAGCCGCCAAATCATCGAATAGATTGACGGAAGAGATACAGAAGTTGGGCAGCCCCCTGGTGGTTAGAAGGGGGGAAACCGTCCATCTGGGAGAGGTGGAATTACAGGACACTGAAGATGAGGGAAATAATCATGATGACGTCCATCGGTTGAGAGCGGCTAGCAAGGAGCATAGATGGACAGAGGATCAAAAGTTGTTCTCCTTGTGTATAGGGTGCAGCGGAAATCATCCAAGAACTATGTGTCGCCATAAAAACACCATTTGTAGGGGACTTCCGGTTTGCTGCTGGCCGCCGCCAGACGTTCCTTTTGGGATCGTCAGCTTTCATTGCCTGTCAGAGCCGCCTTTATAGCGGAATGGCGGCTCGAAAAAACTCCGTTTCCAAGAGGAAACGGAGATAGAGCCGGCAGGGGTGGGTAGAACTCTCTGCAGAGTCCCAAAAGTTTTTTTTTTACTTTTGGAACAGAGCGGATGAGAAGCCCCATATCCCCTGCCGCTGCTCCGGGCTTTGGGAGACCTCTGCCTATGCAGAGCCAGGCGTCAAGAGCAAGCCTGCGAATTTAACAGAATAATTAAAGAAAGGACGAGCTGGACCCTTAATACTGAACCGCAAGTATTTTACCCTTCAAAAAACTATTTAAGAGAAAAGAGGAGAGGAAAGAGGGAAAAAGAGCCTTTTAAAATGGCGTCTGCCGTGGCTGGAGAAGGGCTGAAAGGGAAAGTCCTTCCGTTTCTTATTACTACAATGTAGCGGAATAAATATCACTGGCTACATTTGTAGATAAAACCTCGCTCCTGTGCTGTTGATTGAAAAGAAGTTTTTTTTTTTTTTTAAGGGAAAGTCCTTTTGTTTTCTATTTCTTCTCTCTTTTTTGCTAAATCTTGCCTGTGTGGGAAATGGCATCGGGACTTACACAGCTGGACAAACGGGGGGGAACTTCCCCCCTTAAGAAACTGCACCAACAAATTCTAACTCTCCAGTGTCAGAAACCTGATTTTAATATATTAGAATTTCTCCTTGAAGAGATTGTAAGAAGGGATGAGATTGTGAACCAGCAACTTGAAAAATTTAAGCAGGAAATTAAAGAAATTGGTGAATTGGTGAAATCAAAGTTTGACTTTTTGAATCAAAAGATTTTAAAATCTGCTAATGGTTTATCAGACTTTCTGATTCGGGTGGATGCAAAGACTAAATTATTAGAGTCTAAAATGAAGGAAATTGAGGAGAATTTGGATGACATGACTCAAAAAATTAAAAAGGATTTGATAAACACTCAGGATAATAGCTCAGAAGACAAATCTAAAATGGAGACTGACCAAAAGACTGGTAATGAAGAAAATGTACAACAGAGGATTGAAAGAGAAGTTTTAATGATTCAATATAATTTTACAGAATATGCAATTAGACTGAGAGGTTTGCAGGAAAATAATAGAGATGATCTAAGGAAAATATCTTCTGAAATTCTGGCTGGGATTTTAAAGGTTCAACCTGATGAAGTGTATTGCAGGATTGATAGAATTTACAGAATAAACTCCTGGTTGGCAAAGCAAAGGCAATTGCCTAGAGACGTGGTGATCTATTTTACAGATAAAGAAATTAGGAATAATATTGTGCAGAACTCTTTTAATTCCACTTTGCAATTTCATGGAAGAAAGATTTGGATTTTTAAGGAGCTCCCGCCCAAGATGTTAATGGAGAGGAAGAAATTTGGCTTTCTCGTGACTGAATTAAAAAAAAGAAATATCCTATTCAGGTGGGACACCCCAGTTGGTTTAATATTGAGATATCAAGGAGTAAGATATCAATTGCACACTGTTGAAAAAGCGGAAGATTTTTATCAAAAAATTTTAAAAATGAATTTAACACCTTTAGGCATAATACAGGATAAGCAAAAGGAGTTGGAAACAAAAGGAAAATATCAAATTACAGAGACTGTTGCAGATAAATTGTCTTTGGATCCCCTGGATACCCCAGCTGGTCTGTCTATAAACAAGAGAGTAGTGTCATCCGACATCAAGCTGATGAACCATCAAGTCACAGACAAGTGCGCAAATCAATCAGTTGACATACAAGTGACGGAGAAGAAAGATGAGATGATAAAACTAACCCAACAAGAACAACCCATAAAGCAGAATGAAAATCAACCAGCAGACACACAATTGGTAGGCAAGAAACGAGGATGGAAATTCAACCCGCAAAATAAAAAGAAAAGAAATAGATCTCATAGAAACAGCAATTTCTAAACTATGCAACAGTGAAGCCAGGGACTTTAAAAAACGAATGAATATTTGAAAAGATAGTGGAGGCGAACAATTGTTTGATACTATCCTGAGGATTGTGGCAGATCTCTGTAAGGCCATGATTTTGGGATGTGAAAAGAGCCTCACTTTGTTGGATTTGAATCATCTATTCTGGAATTTATTTATTTTTTTTTGGTAAATATATTATAATTATTTTGAGTTATAAGGCAGGAGAGTTACGCCGGGGCATGCAGAAGATCTGGATGTTACTCAGTAGGATGATGGGAATTAACAATCCTGATGAATACCACAACTATAACCATATGGATATAATCATAATTATAATGTCACTCGGGTGGTTGTTTTTACTTTTATACAGATGCGAGGATATCTACTACTGATGGGGGCAGAAGACGATTGAAGATTTTGAACAAACTGTTGCACCAGCATGTTATTTTACCCTATTATGGGTGATGGATTTAACAATCCAGTGGAAAGACATCAAAGAAGATATTATATGGATTATAAATTTAAAGTTATTGTCTTTTTTCTTTTTACAAAATGGAATGCATATATAGATATGTGTATATCTTAGTAATGTGGGTAGTGGATTATATTTAGAATTGTATTGTATGATTCTAAGTCATATATTTAGAGGAGTGGAGGAATTGGACAGAATTGAATAAATGTTAAATTTGGATGTAGGGAGAAGGCCGCTTTAAAATGTTATATTAATATATATAAAAGATTAAATGTTAAATTGTAATAATACACTATAAGTTTAGGGGAGGAGAAAAAGGGCAGATTATCGTAAAAATGGGAGTTATAAGATTAATATGCTAAGGGTCAGTATTCCGAGAAGGGACTAAGGGAAAGGAAAGATATTATGTATGTAACTAGTTATGAAATAGCCTATTGTTGTGAAGAAGTCACAGGGGAGGTTGGGTAGAAAGGGTGGGTTAGGGAAGGGGGGGGGGGGAAAGGGGGAAAACTTGTATTTGAAAACTTTTTCAATAAAAAAAAAACACCATTTGTAGGTGGTGTGGGAAGAAGGATCACCTAGTACAAGTTTGCCGTGCCGCATTGCTTGTCCCCCCAACTGGACAGACTTCAATTCAAAATGGGGGGAAATGTGGCCCACCGAGGCTAAGAACCCCAGAGGACGAGTGTTTTACTATTAACACAGAAGCTTGTCATTCAGAGAGGGTCAATCAAACCAGGATTCCAGGAAGTAGTAAAATTTACATTATTGTCCTTATTGCAGGATCTCCCTGCTGGATGAAAGTGGATACAGGGTTGGCAACAACAATTGTATCCTGGCAGACTCTACAGAAATTGGTGCCACACGGAGCTGAGTGGAAGCTTATGTTTAGTCTTATTCGTTTGAGAGATTATCAAGGAAATAATATCCCCATTAAGGGTAACAGAAAGTTCCATGTAGAATATAATGACTTCTCCGGGCCACTTAAATTGGTTGTTGTTGAAAGTGCACTGCCTAACCTCCTGGGACTGGATTGGTTTGCAGCATTGGGGTTAGAGATTACTGGGGTTCATAAAATCCAGGGAGAAACCATTGGAGAGTTGAGTAAAGAGTTTGCCGATGTGTTTGACAGAAAGTTGGGAGAATATAGGGGTACACCGATATCCTTCAGTTTGGACCCCAAGGTGGCACCAATAAGAATGAAACCGAGGAGGGTGCCATTTGCACTAAAGCCCAAAGTTGACAAACAACTAGATAAATTGATTCAGCAAGGCGTACTGGAACCGGTGGACCACACCAAGTGGAAGACCCCTATTGTGACACCAGTGAAACCAGACAGGTCGGTCCGAATTTGCACGGATTATAAATGTACGTTGAATATGGCTCTTCAACATAATGCTTATCCATTACCAGTGGTGCAGCACTTGTTACATTCGTTGGGGGGGGGTAAGATCTTTGCAAACTTAGATCTTGCCCAAGCGTATCAGCAGCTCTCTGTAGATGACGCCACTGCTGAAGCCCAAACAATCATAACACATCGGGGGGGCGTTCCGTTGTCACCGCCTACAGTTTGGGGTGTGTGTGGCCCCAGGGTTGTTTCAAAGCCTGATGGAACATTTGTTATATGACATCCCTGGGGTTGTGTCCTATTTTGATGACGTGCTCATATCCGCTACCAATAAAACGAAATTATTTGAACAACTATGACTAGTGCTACAAAGATTCCAAGAGGCTGGACTAAAGGTAAAGGAAGAAAAGTGTAAAGTAGCAGTAAATCAAGTCGAGTTCCTGGGATACCTGGTCGATGCGTCCGGATTGCATTCCACCAAGGAGAAAGTACAAGCAATACAGGCTGCGCCAACACCAAGGAATAAGATGGAACTCCAGGCCTTTTTAGGGCTCCTCAATTTTTATAGTGTGTTTTTGCGACAAAAGGCACCTGTCGCTGAACCACAACATCAACTATTGGGGGAAAAGGTGCTGTGGGTATGGGGGCGCAGAGAAGCAGCTGCATTTGTGGGGGTATCACTACCCAATTCCCCCACAATAGGCAATCCTTCTGCACTGAAAGTTCATATTGCCTTGCCCGGAATGGCTTAAACTCTACACTCCCTGTCTCTTTAGGCCATCCCCTCCACACCCAGTTTAACACTTGCATGATCGTTCGGTCTTTTCTCAACTGGGTTGCCACTTCCGTTGCCATAACAAGAACGGATGGCATGGTCTCAATCAGCAGTACTGATGCTGCTGAAGCTGGATCCTCCATTAGATTAAGTACCCACAAGGCTAAGGCAATCATTATTAGAGACTCTACACGAAGGCCACCCCAGAATTGTAAGGATGAAGGGGTTGGCCCGTAGTTATCTGTGGTGGCCAAATAGAGATATTGCGGAGTGGGTAGTAGCGTTGTGTCAAGCATTCCAGGAATTGAGACCGGCACCTCCTGCAGCACCACCATGGGACTGGGAAACACCAAAAGGCCCCTGGTCTAGAATACATCTCGATTTTGCAGGGCCGGTAAAGGGGTTGTCCTTCCTAATTGTTGTGGATGCCTATTCCAAATGGCTGGAGGTAGCCATAATGAGGTCAACCACGACGGACGCTGTTGTGAGAGTATTAAACAAAATGTTTGCAACACATGGATTCCCGGACGTGTTGGTATCGGACAATGGGCCGCAATTTACAGCAACGGCATTCAAGGTATTCCTAGTAAACCGAGAAATATGTCATGCCCTGGTTGCGCCATTTCACCCCACGAGTAATGGGCAGGCAGAGCGAATGGTGCGAATGATGAAAGAGGCCTTGACTCAAATGGGTCCAGGGGACTATCAATAGAAACTTGATAAGTATTTGTTCAACCAACACATCACTCCCTGTGTAGCCACCGGAAAGAGCCCAGCCGAATGAGAACAAATTTAGATAGAATACACCCCGATTATTTGACAGAAACCCTCACAGACTGGGAAAGTACGGTCAGAACCTTTGAGCAAGGTGATCTAGTATACGCCCGGAATTATACTGGTCAACCCATATGGGTCCTGGCACAGATTACAGATGTTACGGGTCCCCGTTCATACCGGGTGGAGCTCAAGGATGGGTGCCTGTGGCGCCGACATATCGATCAGCTTCGGAGATGATTGAGGGGGACAGCCATTAGGGAGCTGGAAGAAATAAACCAGGGTGGGAATCCAGAAGAGCGAGAGGGACAACAATGCAGTGAAAGGGTATCTGAAGGGCTGAGGCCAGTGCAGAATGAAACACCTGTTATTGAGGGTCCATTGCCATGGAGCTCGTCTCGCTTTTCCCCATCTCCAACTGAGGGATATGTTCAGCCCCCCCTCCCCCGAGAGTATTTGTAAGCCATCTGATGTAGTTGAAGAATCGTCGAGAATGACGATTGAAGCCATACACTTCAAACAGATGGCAAAAGTAATGATAAATGGAGAACTGACCGATCCTATCGAAATAGAAAAAGGTACTAGATAAGGCTGCCCATTTAAAAACGATATAGGCCTATAGTTCTTTGGCTGACTATGGTCTTGATCCTCTTTTGGAATTAAAGAAATAAATGCTGTTCTCCAAGTTGAGGGTACATCTCCTCCAGATTGTATTTTAATAAATAATTCCTTAAGTGGTTCCACCATTTCTAACTGCAAATTTTTATAATAAACAGCTGTCAATCCATCTGTCCCAGGAGCTTTACCCACTTTCAACTATTTAATTGCTAAGACAATTTCTTCCAAGGTTATCGGTTGATTCAAACCTTCCCTTTGCTCTTCTGTAACTATAGAAATATTCACCTTCTGTAGATATCTATCTATACCTTGAATTTTATCACCAACATATAACCTCGTGTAAAATTCTAAAAATGCTTTTTTAATCATGTTTTGCTGATACACTTCTTTACCTTTATATTTTATTTTCTCTATAGTACGTAGCTTTTGTTTTTTCCTTAACAAATATGCTAACCATCTACCTGGTTTGTTAGCATTACAGAAAGTATTGTTTAGCATATTGCAGACTAGTTGCAGCCTGATCTGCCATCAACATATTGCCCTCGCAATAAATTAATTGCTTCTTTTGTTTTCTTATCTGCTGGGTTCAATGTTAATATTTGCTCTCTCTTTTTTATTTCCTCTTCTAAATCAATCCATTTTTTTTCCTGTGTACGTCTGTGTTTATTATTCAAATATATTAAAATACTTCTCATATATGCTTTGCTTGCATCCCATACCACTTCCATAGATGTACCTTTATGCATATTCATAACAAAACATTCTTTCAAAATTTTTTTACATTCTTTCACATTTTCCTCATATCTAAACAAATTTTCATTTAACCTCCAGGACCTCCTGGGTCCCTTTTCATGTTCCAGTTCCATCCAAACCGGGCTATGATCTGTTAATGTTTTTGGACATATCTTCGTCTTCTTCACCCTAGAAAGAAAGTCATTAGTAATTAATATAAAATCAATCCTAGAAAGGGATTGGTGTCTATCAGAAAAAAAAGTAAAGTCTTTTTCTTCGACATTCCGTTCTCGCCAGATATCTCTCAACTCCATATCTTCCATCATATCAAAGAAAGATTTAGGCAATCTAGCGTGCATTTGAATATTTTGCGAAGGTCCTTTTTTGTCTTTTTTAGTATCTAAAACTCCATTCCAATCACCCAATAATATACACAATTTGTAATCCCATTGTATTAATTTGGTATGTAAAAGCTTGTAAAAATTTTCTTGTTGGTTAGGTGCATACACTCCAATTAAAAGTATTTTCCCCCTCTATTAAAATTTCAATTGCTATATATCTTCCTTGATCATCTGCTTCAATTAGTCTAGCTATTAAGTCTTTTTTAAGTATATAACTATGGATTTTTTCTTTTCTGGTGCAGATGCTACAAAATATGTTCCCAATCTTGCGTTTATCAAATATTTTTGGTCTTTCATTCTAATATGTGTCTCTTGCAAACAAATTACTTCATTTTTGTACTGTTTCAGATAATGAAATATTTTCCTCCTCTTTTGCGGTGAATTTAAACCATTGACATTCCAAATTAAAAATCTAGTTGCCATTCTTGGCTCCTTGAAGCTTTTGGAGCATCAGCTGAAAATCTTCCTGCATTTTCCTCTTCGGCCTTGCTCCTCCCACTGCTTCTGTTTTTGTGATTTCTTGAGTTTTCGTCTGAATTTGCCACACCTTTAATTCTTCTCTGCGCTTAGTTGCTGCTCAGGTCTGTCTCTGATCCTTTGGTTCCTCTATTTTTTCCAATAACACCGGAGCTTGAACAGTGCCCGAGAGTTGTATTAAGTCTTCTTGAGTAATCAAAACCCCTCCTTGGGCCTGTGCCTGCATTTCTTCTTTCTCCCCCTTTCTTGCCTCCTCTGCTTCCTTTCTTCTTCTAACTTCTGGGGGCGGTGGGCATCCAACCTTTAATACATTTGTGTAAAAGTCTCTTGCCTTCCAAACTATATTGAGATGATATCTTTCTCCTGAATAATTCACCACTAATCCAACTGGAACCTCCCATCTGTACTGTATCTGGCGATTTCTAAGTTCTTCCACCAAAAAAGCATAGTCCTTTCTGGTTCTCAGCATTTTGGGGGGAATTTCGTTCAATATTAAAACCTCCTGCCCTGCCACTTGAAGTTTATTTTTGTAGGAAGCTTGTAAAATTTCATTTCGTATCCTCCTTGTTGTAAAGTAGATTACAATATCTCTTGGTAAATGTTTCTGTCTGGCAACCCATGAGTTAACACAATAAATTTTGTCAATTTGCCATTCAAGATCTGCCTTTTGTTCTCCAATTATCTGTGCAAGGGCTTCTGCAAAGATCTCTCACAAATTCTCTTGATTATTTTCTCTCAGGCCTCTTACTCCCAGGGCAAACTCCATCGCCCTATATTGTATCATTGTCACTTCTAAGTCTGCCCTCTCCATCTTTGTCTGGACCTCGCCCATTTTATTTTTCAAATCCACATTGGATTGATTAATTTCTTCCACTCTTTCCTCCAGCCCTTCAATATGGCTTGCAGACCCTGAAATGCCAAAACAATATCTTCTCTAATTTCCTTATTTCAAATTTGAATCACCTCTTTAATTTCTGCCATCTCTCAGCCAAATCCCGCATTTTTTCTTCAAAGACAGAAGTAATTTTTTCCTCTAAAACAGAGGCTTGTGTCTTTAAAGCTTCCTGCAAAACTTCCAGTGTTAATATTTATGGTTCCGTTGGAGCTGACAAAGATTGCAATTTAGGTAGTTGGGCTGGTGATCCCCCAGCACCTTTAGCCGCAACAGTTTTTATTTGCCTTGAAGCCATTTTCTAATTTTCAATTTTAATTTTAAACTTTTGCAACAGCCAAAACAATAAGTCCTCTAAATCAAGTTAATTTCCAGTCCTCGGTAAATTTTTGATTTTGTCTAAAGTCAATTTTAAATCTTCATTCTTTTAAAGTAAAATCCAATAATTTTAAACGGGCTGTCAGCGCTAGACGATACTTTGCTCTTAACTTTCACTTTCACGCCTCATTAAGGCTCCGGCGCCATTTCCTTTCTCTTTCTTCCCTTAATAATCCAGAAGGAAGTATATAATACACATTCAGAGTTAAAGTTTGGTACTTGCAATTATGATCACTCCTGCCTTTGCTCTGCCTGCTTTTGTATCCAGTATTTTGAAAGATTGTTGCAGGGCTGGTCGCGGCATCTTGTTCTGCTTAAAGCAGAAGCGTCTCAGATCCAGAGCTCTGTCGGGCTTCCAGGGAGCTCTCACTCTTCGCCCAGCTGCTCTCTTTCCCCCCTTTTCCTGAGGGGAAAGTTTCCAAGCCGTTAGACAGCTGATTTTCGCTGTTCTAGTAGCTTTAACGCGATTGCGGGGCTAGCGCTCCGAAGGGAGTGACCATCAATGCCTACGGTGCCACCGGAAGTCCCTTTATATTGACTTTAGAAGTCTTAAATAGATTAGAGAAGAAAAAGAGATAAAAGGCATGAAAATCCGAAAAGAACAATATAAACTACAAGCCTTTGCAGACCATTGGGTTTTTATTATTGAAGAACTATTAATAACAATAAATAAATTGATAGAAACTATTGGAGAATTTGGGAAAGTAGCCGGCTTGAAAATTAATAAAGATAAAAAGAAGATAATGACTAGAAATATGTTGAAAAAGCAAAAAGAAGAACTGATGGAGGCTTCAAAAATGCAGGTTACAAATAAAGTAAAATATCTGGGCATATATTTAACACCAAGATGTAGCGCACTTAAAGAAAATAACTATAATAAGCTTAAACAACAGATAGGCCAAGATTTGATGAAATGGGGAAACTTGCAGTTATCTTTGATCGGTAGGATCTCAACTACCTACCTACTGAGGTGGAACCGATTAAGTGATTCCGCCCCAGGTGCCTGATGGATCCTGGCAGATTCCAGATGGAGCTTGGGCCATTTCCTGAGACTCTAGCTCACAACTCGACTGAAGACCTGGTGGCAGCCTGGGATAGGATGGCCACTGGTGCTTTGGATCGGGTTGTGCCTTTGCAGCCTCTGACCTGGTGTCGAAATCGCCCGGCTCCTTGGTTTTCCGAGGAGCTGAGGGAAATGAAGCACTGGAAAAGACACCTGGAGAGTAGTTGGAGAGCCAGTTGTTACAAATCTTACCGAACACTGGTGAGGTCTCATATTAAGACCTGCTTAGTGGTGATAGCAGCGGCAAAATATAACTATTTTTCTGCTCTTATTGCATCGGCAGAAAATTGCCCAGCCGCCTTGTTTAGGGTGACCCGCTCCCTCCTCCACCTGAGAGCTCGGGAAGACCCCTTACAAGGTTGAGCTGAGGATTTTGCACAATATCTGCACGATAAAATAGCTCAAATTCGGGAAGGTTTGGACTCTAACTGGGTGGGTTCAGATGGGGTGATGGAGGCAGGTCTTGAAGATGTTATTTGGGATGGGTTTGAGCCTGTGACCCCTGAAGACATGGACAGATTACTGGGGAAGTTGAATGCGACCACATGTTTATTGGACCCGTGGCCCTCCTGGTTAATACTGGCTTCCTGAGAGATCACACGAGGCTGGCTCCAGAGAATTATAAATGCTTCTTTGAGTGAGGGTTTCTTGCCTTCCACCCTGAAAGAGGCGGTTGTGAGGCCCCTCCTCAAGAAGCCCTCTCTGGACCCGGCTGTGTTAGCAAACTACCGTCCAGTCTCCAACCTTCACTTTTTGGCAAAGGTTGTTGAGAGTGTGGTAGCACAGCAACTCCCGCAGTATCTGGATGAAACTGTCTACCTAGATCCAGTCCGGCTTCAGGCCTGGTTACAGCACTGAAACGGCATTGGTCGCATTGGTTGATGATCTCTGGAAAGCCCAGGATAGGGGTTGCTCATCTATCCTGGTCCTATTAGATCTCTCAGCGGCTTTTGACACCATTGACCATGATAACTTGCTGCACCGACTGGAAGGGCTGGGAGTGGGAGGCACTGATCTACAGTGGTTCTCCTATCTCTCTGACCGGTCACAGTCTGTGTTGGCAGGAGGGGTGAGGTCGACTTCAAGACACCTTATTTGTGGGGTCCCACAAGGGTCGGTCCTTTCGCCTCTTCTGTTCAACATGTATGTGAAGCCGCTGGGTGAGCTCATCCGTTGTTTTGGGGTACAGTACCATCTTTATGCTGCTGATACTCAGCTATACATCTCCACCCCAGACCACCCCAATTATGCCCTTGCAGTGATGTCCTGGTGCCTCGAAGCCGTGCAGATCTGGATGGAGAGAAATAGGCTCTGATTCAATCCTTCCAAGACCGAATGGCTGTGGCTGCCGGCATCTCGATATAGCCAGCTGATACCATCATTGACTATTGAGGGCGAGTCATTGGCCCCCACAGAGAAGGCTCGCAACTTGGGTGTCCTCCTGGATACGCGGCTGTCTTTAGAAGAGCACATGACGGCCGTGGCCAGGGGAGCTTTCTATCAGGTTCGCCTGATTCGCCAGTTGCGCCCCTTTCTAGATCGGGACTCCTTACACACAGTCACTCATGCCCTTGTCACTTCCCGACTCAACTACTGTAATGCTCTCTACATGGGGCTACCCTTGAGGTGCACCCGGAGGCTCCAACTGGTCCAGAATGCAGCCGTGCGGGTGATTATGGGAGCGACATGGCGCTCACATGTAACACCTCTCCTACGCGAGCTGCACTGGCTCCCGGTGGTCTTCCGAGTGCGCTTCAAGGTGTTGGTTCTTACCTTTAAAGTGCTCCATGGTTTAGGACCTGGGTACCTACAAGACCACCTTCTGCAACCAATAACCTCCCACCAACCAGTACGCTCCCACAGAGTGGGCCTCGTCAGGGTGCCATCAGTAAAGCAATGTTGGCTGGTGGTTCCCAGGAGGAGAGCCTGGGATCCTGCCCTATGAACAGGATACCCCCAGGGATATGAATGATCCGAGATCTCCGTACTTTCCGTCATGCCTTGAAGACCTTTCTATTTCACCAAGCCGGACTGGCATAAATTTTCAGTTTATCTAAATTCTACGCTGAGGATCTTAATTGATGAGCCAAATTGGTTTAATTATTTTAAATTATTTTTATTTCACATTATATGTATGTTATTCTGACTGTTCACTGCCCTGAGTCCTTTGGGAGAAGGGCGGTATAAAAATTAAATAAATAAAATAAATAAAATAAATAAATAAATAAATAAATAAATAAATAAATAAATAAATAAACTATTAAGATGAATATTCTGCCCAGAATTTTGTACTTATTTCAGGCAATTCCAATCAAGTTGGGTAAGGAATTTTTTGTAGATTTAAATAAAATGATATTGAAATATATTTGGCAAGGGAAAAAAGCGAGAATAAAATTAAAGCTGTTACAAAATGCTAAAGTTAGGGGTAGTTTTGCTTTGCTTAATTTTGAATTGAATTACCAAACTGCAAGTTTAATGTGGATTAAAGAATGGATAACTTTGAGAAATACCAAATTATTGAATTTGGAGAGACATGATTTGTTGATGGGGTGGCATGCCTTTTTATGGTACAAAGGAACAAAAATACAAGGGTATTTTAGAAGACATCAGATACGGGAAGCTTTATGGTTGAACTGGGAGAAGGTCAAAAAATAGCATTATTTGGATTGTGTTAACGCTTTATTGTGGCTTCTTGGTGCACTGGGACTTTGCTAAATACAGAATAAGAGAGTTGGAAGGGACTTGTGAGGTCTTCCAGTCTAACTTCCTACTCAAGCAGAAGACCCTATACAATTCCAGACAAATGGCTATCCAATCTCTTCTTGAAAACCTCCAGTATTGGAGCATCCACAACTTCTGGAGGTAAGCCATTCCACTGATTAATTGTCCTCACTGTCAGAAAATTTCTCCTTAATTCTAGGTTGGATCTCTCTTAATACATTTTAAAATAGAATGAGTTCTTAATGTAACATGATGTCTATTGGCAAGATAGACTTTACATGGCCCCAATACATACAAATGTTTTATCAGACCAAAGAGGATTCCTCTACAGTGTAGAAGTAACTCTGTTGAGAGAAGAAAACCAGAAACCTGCTTGCTCCTTTACTGTTTACTAAGACTTTATTGTATAAAGGCAATGCATAATAGCTGCTCAACAATTTTAACATTTTTTGAATAATAACTATATATACCTGCAACAGATGGATATAACAAAAGTTCCCCCTCTATCAGTCATGTGCACATTCAGTCACTCACGTAGCTAGATGTCTGAGTCTGGTTAGGCTCCCTTAGGTGACAAAGAACCAGATCAGGCACAACTCTTACCTTGAATTTCAGATCATCTCTTGACCTATATTTTATTTTTTGTCCATGGATTACAGTAATTATAGTATCTGCTCAGACCACTTCTATCATATTCTCAAAACTATTCCTACATAATTTGAAGGGGAACTAATCCCAACCAGTAGAGGGATAAAAAACACACAGATTTTTTTAAAACAAATACTAATAACAAATAAACCCAGTAATCAGATACTACACAAAAACCAAAAGGGGGAAAATCATTTGGGAATAGGTAAAGAAAGATACAAATATTAAATATTGGCATCCAGTATTCCTAACCCAAATGACATTTGTTTAGACCAGTGGTTCCCAATGTGGGGCCGATGCCCCATAGGGGGGCAATTTGATTTTTAATGGAGGCAATTAGAAAATGAGCTATTAACTGAATTTTTGAAAGCCCGCTAATTGTTTTTATATATTTGTGATGAAACAACTGTGTTTCATTTACCTATTGTTACCTATTTCCTAAGGCCTGAAAAGGATATCCCAGCTTGGGGGGGGGGGAGCAACTGTCAGCCAATCAGATGTGTTCCCACTAAGGATCATGGGACAGCAGAGTCTCCTGTGTGCTTTGCTGCTAGGTGGTTTGCAGGGAGACCTGCTCTGTGGGGAGACAGAGTGGGTGGCTGCTGGGGGAAGCCCAGCAATGAGGATACAGAACCAGGACCCAAGTTTAAGTAAGAATGGTTAGATTTACAGTTGTTTTTAGTTTGTGTTTTCCCATGCTGTGTTTTACAAGACTTTTCCTCTCAGAGCAATCTGGGGCTGGGCCACACATGTGTAGGCCTTGCCAGGGCTGTGTATTCATCTCCACCTCCTGAACTACCAAAGAATTTCCCCATTAAGAATCAACTCCGAGAGTCAATGAGGCCGTATTGCTAACCTATGCAAGACATATTGATAAAGGTGGATTTGCTGAAGAAATTTTATTCTGCAAATCATTAGAGACCACCACAACCACTACTGATATATATATATAATAAGATAAAAATTACTTAGATGTCAATAATATATTTCTGACAAAAATTTTGACATGTTTCATTGGCTAAAAAAATGTGA
Source organism: Arizona elegans (assembly GCA_022577455.1). Classification (NCBI taxonomy): domain Eukaryota; kingdom Metazoa; phylum Chordata; class Lepidosauria; order Squamata; family Colubridae; genus Arizona; species Arizona elegans. Next base: position 53,419,502 of record JAKOOJ010000009.1, read on the forward strand.
GGTGCTGATGCTGCTGTACTTGTCATTGTGGATCATTTGAAAATATTGGCCTCTGATTTGAAAGAAAGGTTTTCTGAATTAAAACAAATTGATTTTCCAACATGAGTAGTGCAGCCAGTGCTGGATCTATCTGATGTTTCAATGCAGTACCAAGAAGAACTCTCAGAAATGCAAAATAATGAGTCATTTAAAATTTTATTCAATATAAAAGGAGCAATGGCATGGCTTTGTGATGAGACAGAAACTAAATACCCAAATTCAACCTACTTTGCAAGAAAACTGCTGTTACCGTTCCCATCTTTATATTTAGCTGAATGTGGCTTTAGTGCTGTAAATGATGTGCTACCGAAGAAAAGAAATTGAGTGGATATCACTGAACGAGGAGACTTGAGAATGAAGCTGACTAAATTGGAGCCTAATATAAAATCTCTCTGCAGCAGGCATCAAGCACAAGGATCTCTAATTTAAGTAGACTAAAGCTGCAATCCTAGAACATTTTTCTGGGAGTAAGCCCCATTGAAGATAATGGTAGTTATTTCTGAGTAGACATTCATAGGATTGCATTGTAAATATGATCTTGAGGTGAGCTCAAATTTTGAATTTATTAGGTACCTTTATTTTAATATGTATAGTAATTAATATGATCAAAGTATTACAGAAAAAGCTTTTTTTAAAATTTGATTTATATGCTGCCCTTCTCCGGAGACTCAGGGCGGCCTACAATGCGTTAAGCAATAGCCTTCATACTTTTGTATATTTTATACAAAGTCAGCTTATTGCCCCCACAATCTGGGTCCTCATTTTACCTACCTTAGAAAGGATGGAAGGCAGAGTCAACCTTGAGCCTGGTGAGATTTGAACTTGCAGTAATTGCAGACAGCTGATGTTAATAACAGTGCTTTAGTCTGCTGCACTACCAGGGCTCTTATCTTTCATTAAAATTATTTTATATTTATGCATTTCCGTTCTTTATTATATGATTTGAAACTTTATTTATTGTTTTTTATATCCCTTCATACTATTCTTTTTTAAGTTCCTCAGTACTTCTACAGTCTTTCATTCTTTTATTTTTCTCTTTCATTAACCAAGTTAATGGCCTTTTAGGCTTCCTCCATGTGAGTAGGAGTTCACTTTTTGAATAGCAAGAATTATATGTGGGGGGAGATCAGGATTTTAGAGATGCTTAGGTGGGGCATGGCCAAAAAAGGGTTTACTAGTTCTTTGCAGTAGTTAAAGTGACAACTACTATAATTCCAGACACTGAACTCATTTCTTCTATTGTAGGATTTTATATATCCTGAGCAGTGGTGAAATCTAAAAATTTTCCCTACCAGTTCTGTGGGTGTGGCTTTGTGGGCATGGGTTGGTGGTCATATGACCAGGTGGGCATGGCCAACTCAATGTCACTCACATCAAGGGCTGCCTTGCCTGGCCCCTCCCCTCCCAGCCATTCCTTGTCACACCCAGCCACAACGTATCTATAGTTCTGTAAAAATGTTGTTCACCTTTTTTCAAGTTTATTATCTGTTAAGTATGGGTGCAATAGAAGGATTGGACACAACGTGTGAATAAACTATTCAAGCTCCATAACTGCAATGCAATCTCAGCCGCGGCAGCCCCTTTTATAGCCCGGAGCTGTCCGCGGCTTCAGCCACTGACGCTTGATTAAACTTTCCCGCTCCTGAGTCTCGTCTCCTGATTGGTCCATTTGAATTGGTCACTCAATATACAACACCCCTCCCCTCTAGTTGGTGTGACCAATCCTCGGCTGTTAAAGTATGTAGTCCCGCAAGTAGGCGGGTCGTCTTTGGGCGCGGCTGGACCTGTGCAGATCAGTCTGTCCAGCGTTCTCCAAGTATGAGGTTGAGTTCCGTTGCTGCTCCGGTCCTGCCTCTGGAACTCTCTCGATCTCAGAAGTTGCTGGCGATGTTTCCACAGTTTCTTTTTCCTGGATGTTGAGTCCTTCCTCCCAGGCCTGGACTGGGCTGTTGGCCTGTGCTGGACCGCTTCCTGGACCCTCGGTTCTTCTCTCCAATTCTCAGGTAACCGTCTATAGCCGTTTGTCTGGTCTCGTATACTCGGCTCTGGTGTGGGGTTGTGTTCGTCTGGGGGTCGATTCTCCTTGTGTTTGATGGTTCTTTCTGTTGGTTCGGCGTCTGTTCTTGTGATCCGCCCCCTCAGTTGGTCTATATGCCTTTTCCACTGTCTACCATCTGTCGTGGAAGTTGAAGTTTTTCGCGTAGACCTTATCCCCAACCTGGAATTGCCTAATTTTACTTGTAGAGTCGACGGGCTTTTCTGTGCTAAACTGTGGGTGTAGCCTGTCTAGTGTGGATCTCAGTTTCCTCCCCATCAATAATTCGGCCGGGCTCCGGTGCATGGTCGTGCTGGGTGTAATGTGCTGGATGCTCAGGATTTTATCAATTTTGGCTTGTACGTCCCCTGGGCCCAGTCTGGTCAACACTTCCTTCGTTGATCTCACCATCCGTTCAGCCAATCCATTGGTCGACGGTTTTCCCGGTGCTGACAGCGCATGTCGTATGCCCTGGTTGGCGAGGAACATCTTGAAGACGTTAGCCGTGAACTGGGGTCCGTTATCCGAGACTGGTAGGTTGGGCAGTCCATGGGTTGCAAATAGTCTCCTGAGGACTCTGATGACTGCCTCTGCCGTGGTTGATGGCATCAGGCTGACCTCCAGCCACTTCGAGTAGGCATCTACAATGATGAGGAACATGTTCCCTTGGCATGGGCCCACGAAATCTATGTGTATGCGGGACCACGGCGTCCCCGGGTTTTCCCAATCGTGTGTGGGGGCGGAGTGTGGTGCTGGTCAGGTTTCTTGGCACGGTTCGCATGTCCCCACCCAGTTCTCTATCTCTTTCTCCATTCCTGGCCACCACACGTAGCTCCTGGCCAGTGCTTTCATTCTTACTATCCCTGGGTGCTGGAAGTTTGGCTTCTCATCTGTGTTCCTACTCCCACACATTCCATTGGCGATGAAGGAGGAATTGCTGGGCCCTGAGCCAACGTAGAGATAAAAGAGGCACACGTGAATGGAGACTGTTTTGGAAAGAGAATGGCTAATTCACCACAATTTGTTCTGTTTGATCCTAAAACACAGACATGGGATTCTTATCTAATCCTTTTTGACTGTATATTGGAAGCTAATGACTATACCAATATCACACACAATTGTAAACGAGCACTTTTTTTGAGCATTTGTGGAAAAGAAGTGTTTGAGACAGCGAGGGCTCAATCCTGCAGACAGTTCCTTGGGACATATTGTTAAGCAAATTGAGGGAACATTATGTTCCTTGACCATCTTGCATTGCTAGAAGACATGCTTTTTACCATAGGGACCAAGCGAAGGGTGAGTCTATCAGTTGTTATATGGCAGCCCTCAGGAAAGCAGCTATCTATTGTGAATTTAGCAACTTAGATGAAGCCCTTCGAGACAGATTGGTCTGTGGGGTTTGGAATGTTCGGTTACAGAGACGATTATTGGTGAAACCAATGTTAATGCTACAGACAGCAGTAGAGGAGGCGCAAGCCGCCAAATCATCGAATAGATTGACGGAAGAGATACAGAAGTTGGGCAGCCCCCTGGTGGTTAGAAGGGGGGAAACCGTCCATCTGGGAGAGGTGGAATTACAGGACACTGAAGATGAGGGAAATAATCATGATGACGTCCATCGGTTGAGAGCGGCTAGCAAGGAGCATAGATGGACAGAGGATCAAAAGTTGTTCTCCTTGTGTATAGGGTGCAGCGGAAATCATCCAAGAACTATGTGTCGCCATAAAAACACCATTTGTAGGGGACTTCCGGTTTGCTGCTGGCCGCCGCCAGACGTTCCTTTTGGGATCGTCAGCTTTCATTGCCTGTCAGAGCCGCCTTTATAGCGGAATGGCGGCTCGAAAAAACTCCGTTTCCAAGAGGAAACGGAGATAGAGCCGGCAGGGGTGGGTAGAACTCTCTGCAGAGTCCCAAAAGTTTTTTTTTTACTTTTGGAACAGAGCGGATGAGAAGCCCCATATCCCCTGCCGCTGCTCCGGGCTTTGGGAGACCTCTGCCTATGCAGAGCCAGGCGTCAAGAGCAAGCCTGCGAATTTAACAGAATAATTAAAGAAAGGACGAGCTGGACCCTTAATACTGAACCGCAAGTATTTTACCCTTCAAAAAACTATTTAAGAGAAAAGAGGAGAGGAAAGAGGGAAAAAGAGCCTTTTAAAATGGCGTCTGCCGTGGCTGGAGAAGGGCTGAAAGGGAAAGTCCTTCCGTTTCTTATTACTACAATGTAGCGGAATAAATATCACTGGCTACATTTGTAGATAAAACCTCGCTCCTGTGCTGTTGATTGAAAAGAAGTTTTTTTTTTTTTTTAAGGGAAAGTCCTTTTGTTTTCTATTTCTTCTCTCTTTTTTGCTAAATCTTGCCTGTGTGGGAAATGGCATCGGGACTTACACAGCTGGACAAACGGGGGGGAACTTCCCCCCTTAAGAAACTGCACCAACAAATTCTAACTCTCCAGTGTCAGAAACCTGATTTTAATATATTAGAATTTCTCCTTGAAGAGATTGTAAGAAGGGATGAGATTGTGAACCAGCAACTTGAAAAATTTAAGCAGGAAATTAAAGAAATTGGTGAATTGGTGAAATCAAAGTTTGACTTTTTGAATCAAAAGATTTTAAAATCTGCTAATGGTTTATCAGACTTTCTGATTCGGGTGGATGCAAAGACTAAATTATTAGAGTCTAAAATGAAGGAAATTGAGGAGAATTTGGATGACATGACTCAAAAAATTAAAAAGGATTTGATAAACACTCAGGATAATAGCTCAGAAGACAAATCTAAAATGGAGACTGACCAAAAGACTGGTAATGAAGAAAATGTACAACAGAGGATTGAAAGAGAAGTTTTAATGATTCAATATAATTTTACAGAATATGCAATTAGACTGAGAGGTTTGCAGGAAAATAATAGAGATGATCTAAGGAAAATATCTTCTGAAATTCTGGCTGGGATTTTAAAGGTTCAACCTGATGAAGTGTATTGCAGGATTGATAGAATTTACAGAATAAACTCCTGGTTGGCAAAGCAAAGGCAATTGCCTAGAGACGTGGTGATCTATTTTACAGATAAAGAAATTAGGAATAATATTGTGCAGAACTCTTTTAATTCCACTTTGCAATTTCATGGAAGAAAGATTTGGATTTTTAAGGAGCTCCCGCCCAAGATGTTAATGGAGAGGAAGAAATTTGGCTTTCTCGTGACTGAATTAAAAAAAAGAAATATCCTATTCAGGTGGGACACCCCAGTTGGTTTAATATTGAGATATCAAGGAGTAAGATATCAATTGCACACTGTTGAAAAAGCGGAAGATTTTTATCAAAAAATTTTAAAAATGAATTTAACACCTTTAGGCATAATACAGGATAAGCAAAAGGAGTTGGAAACAAAAGGAAAATATCAAATTACAGAGACTGTTGCAGATAAATTGTCTTTGGATCCCCTGGATACCCCAGCTGGTCTGTCTATAAACAAGAGAGTAGTGTCATCCGACATCAAGCTGATGAACCATCAAGTCACAGACAAGTGCGCAAATCAATCAGTTGACATACAAGTGACGGAGAAGAAAGATGAGATGATAAAACTAACCCAACAAGAACAACCCATAAAGCAGAATGAAAATCAACCAGCAGACACACAATTGGTAGGCAAGAAACGAGGATGGAAATTCAACCCGCAAAATAAAAAGAAAAGAAATAGATCTCATAGAAACAGCAATTTCTAAACTATGCAACAGTGAAGCCAGGGACTTTAAAAAACGAATGAATATTTGAAAAGATAGTGGAGGCGAACAATTGTTTGATACTATCCTGAGGATTGTGGCAGATCTCTGTAAGGCCATGATTTTGGGATGTGAAAAGAGCCTCACTTTGTTGGATTTGAATCATCTATTCTGGAATTTATTTATTTTTTTTTGGTAAATATATTATAATTATTTTGAGTTATAAGGCAGGAGAGTTACGCCGGGGCATGCAGAAGATCTGGATGTTACTCAGTAGGATGATGGGAATTAACAATCCTGATGAATACCACAACTATAACCATATGGATATAATCATAATTATAATGTCACTCGGGTGGTTGTTTTTACTTTTATACAGATGCGAGGATATCTACTACTGATGGGGGCAGAAGACGATTGAAGATTTTGAACAAACTGTTGCACCAGCATGTTATTTTACCCTATTATGGGTGATGGATTTAACAATCCAGTGGAAAGACATCAAAGAAGATATTATATGGATTATAAATTTAAAGTTATTGTCTTTTTTCTTTTTACAAAATGGAATGCATATATAGATATGTGTATATCTTAGTAATGTGGGTAGTGGATTATATTTAGAATTGTATTGTATGATTCTAAGTCATATATTTAGAGGAGTGGAGGAATTGGACAGAATTGAATAAATGTTAAATTTGGATGTAGGGAGAAGGCCGCTTTAAAATGTTATATTAATATATATAAAAGATTAAATGTTAAATTGTAATAATACACTATAAGTTTAGGGGAGGAGAAAAAGGGCAGATTATCGTAAAAATGGGAGTTATAAGATTAATATGCTAAGGGTCAGTATTCCGAGAAGGGACTAAGGGAAAGGAAAGATATTATGTATGTAACTAGTTATGAAATAGCCTATTGTTGTGAAGAAGTCACAGGGGAGGTTGGGTAGAAAGGGTGGGTTAGGGAAGAGGGGGGGGGGAAAGGGGGAAAACTTGTATTTGAAAACTTTTTCAATAAAAAAAAAACACCATTTGTAGGTGGTGTGGGAAGAAGGATCACCTAGTACAAGTTTGCCGTGCTGCATTGCTTGTCCCCCCAACTGGACAGACTTCAATTCAAAATGGGGGGAAATGTGGCCCACCGAGGCTAAGAACCCCAGAGGACGAGTGTTTTACTATTAACACAGAAGCTTGTCATTCAGAGAGGGTCAATCAAACCAGGATTCCAGGAAGTAGTAAAATTTACATTATTGTCCTTATTGCAGGATCTCCCTGCTGGATGAAAGTGGATACAGGGTTGGCAACAACAATTGTATCCTGGCAGACTCTACAGAAATTGGTGCCACACGGAGCTGAGTGGAAGCTTATGTTTAGTCTTATTCGTTTGAGAGATTATCAAGGAAATAATATCCCCATTAAGGGTAACAGAAAGTTCCATGTAGAATATAATGACTTCTCCGGGCCACTTAAATTGGTTGTTGTTGAAAGTGCACTGCCTAACCTCCTGGGACTGGATTGGTTTGCAGCATTGGGGTTAGAGATTACTGGGGTTCATAAAATCCAGGGAGAAACCATTGGAGAGTTGAGTAAAGAGTTTGCCGATGTGTTTGACAGAAAGTTGGGAGAATATAGGGGTACACCGATATCCTTCAGTTTGGACCCCAAGGTGGCACCAATAAGAATGAAACCGAGGAGGGTGCCATTTGCACTAAAGCCCAAAGTTGACAAACAACTAGATAAATTGATTCAGCAAGGCGTACTGGAACCGGTGGACCACACCAAGTGGAAGACCCCTATTGTGACACCAGTGAAACCAGACAGGTCGGTCCGAATTTGCACGGATTATAAATGTACGTTGAATATGGCTCTTCAACATAATGCTTATCCATTACCAGTGGTGCAGCACTTGTTACATTCGTTGGGGGGGGGGGTAAGATCTTTGCAAACTTAGATCTTGCCCAAGCGTATCAGCAGCTCTCTGTAGATGACGCCACTGCTGAAGCCCAAACAATCATAACACATCGGGGGGGCGTTCCGTTGTCACCGCCTACAGTTTGGGGTGTGTGTGGCCCCAGGGTTGTTTCAAAGCCTGATGGAACATTTGTTATATGACATCCCTGGGGTTGTGTCCTATTTTGATGACGTGCTCATATCCGCTACCAATAAAACGAAATTATTTGAACAACTATGACTAGTGCTACAAAGATTCCAAGAGGCTGGACTAAAGGTAAAGGAAGAAAAGTGTAAAGTAGCAGTAAATCAAGTCGAGTTCCTGGGATACCTGGTCGATGCGTCCGGATTGCATTCCACCAAGGAGAAAGTACAAGCAATACAGGCTGCGCCAACACCAAGGAATAAGATGGAACTCCAGGCCTTTTTAGGGCTCCTCAATTTTTATAGTGTGTTTTTGCGACAAAAGGCACCTGTCGCTGAACCACAACATCAACTATTGGGGGAAAAGGTGCTGTGGGTATGGGGGCGCAGAGAAGCAGCTGCATTTGTGGGGGTATCACTACCCAATTCCCCCACAATAGGCAATCCTTCTGCACTGAAAGTTCATATTGCCTTGCCCGGAATGGCTTAAACTCTACACTCCCTGTCTCTTTAGGCCATCCCCTCCACACCCAGTTTAACACTTGCATGATCGTTCGGTCTTTTCTCAACTGGGTTGCCACTTCCGTTGCCATAACAAGAACGGATGGCATGGTCTCAATCAGCAGTACTGATGCTGCTGAAGCTGGATCCTCCATTAGATTAAGTACCCACAAGGCTAAGGCAATCATTATTAGAGACTCTACACGAAGGCCACCCCAGAATTGTAAGGATGAAGGGGTTGGCCCGTAGTTATCTGTGGTGGCCAAATAGAGATATTGCGGAGTGGGTAGTAGCGTTGTGTCAAGCATTCCAGGAATTGAGACCGGCACCTCCTGCAGCACCACCATGGGACTGGGAAACACCAAAAGGCCCCTGGTCTAGAATACATCTCGATTTTGCAGGGCCGGTAAAGGGGTTGTCCTTCCTAATTGTTGTGGATGCCTATTCCAAATGGCTGGAGGTAGCCATAATGAGGTCAACCACGACGGACGCTGTTGTGAGAGTATTAAACAAAATGTTTGCAACACATGGATTCCCGGACGTGTTGGTATCGGACAATGGGCCGCAATTTACGGCAACGGCATTCAAGGTATTCCTAGTAAACCGAGAAATATGTCATGCCCTGGTTGCGCCATTTCACCCCACGAGTAATGGGCAGGCAGAGCGAATGGTGCGAATGATGAAAGAGGCCTTGACTCAAATGGGTCCAGGGGACTATCAATAGAAACTTGATAAGTATTTGTTCAACCAACACGTCACTCCCTGTGTAGCCACCGGAAAGAGCCCAGCCGAATGAGAACAAATTTAGATAGAATACACCCCGATTATTTGACAGAAACCCTCACAGACTGGGAAAGTACGGTCAGAACCTTTGAGCAAGGTGATCTAGTATACGCCCGGAATTATACTGGTCAACCCATATGGGTCCTGGCACAGATTACAGATGTTACGGGTCCCCGTTCATACCGGGTGGAGCTCAAGGATGGGTGCCTGTGGCGCCGACATATCGATCAGCTTCGGAGATGATTGAGGGGGACAGCCATTAGGGAGCTGGAAGAAATAAACCAGGGTGGGAATCCAGAAGAGCGAGAGGGACAACAATGCAGTGAAAGGGTATCTGAAGGGCTGAGGCCAGTGCAGAATGAAACACCTGTTATTGAGGGTCCATTGCCATGGAGCTCGTCTCGCTTTTCCCCATCTCCAACTGAGGGATATGTTCAGCCCCCCCTCCCCCGAGAGTATTTGTAAGCCATCTGATGTAGTTGAAGAATCGTCGAGAATGACGATTGAAGCCATACACTTCAAACAGATGGCAAAAGTAATGATAAATGGAGAACTGACCGATCCTATCGAAATAGAAAAAGGTACTAGATAAGGCTGCCCATTTAAAAACGATATAGGCCTATAGTTCTTTGGCTGACTATGGTCTTGATCCTCTTTTGGAATTAAAGAAATAAATGCTGTTCTCCAAGTTGAGGGTACATCTCCTCCAGATTGTATTTTAATAAATAATTCCTTAAGTGGTTCCACCATTTCTAACTGCAAATTTTTATAATAAACAGCTGTCAATCCATCTGTCCCAGGAGCTTTACCCACTTTCAACTATTTAATTGCTAAGACAATTTCTTCCAAGGTTATCGGTTGATTCAAACCTTCCCTTTGCTCTTCTGTAACTATAGAAATATTCACCTTCTGTAGATATCTATCTATACCTTGAATTTTATCACCAACATATAACCTCGTGTAAAATTCTAAAAATGCTTTTTTAATCATGTTTTGCTGATACACTTCTTTACCTTTATATTTTATTTTCTCTATAGTACGTAGCTTTTGTTTTTTCCTTAACAAATATGCTAACCATCTACCTGGTTTGTTAGCATTACAGAAAGTATTGTTTAGCATATTGCAGACTAGTTGCAGCCTGATCTGCCATCAACATATTGCCCTCGCAATAAATTAATTGCTTCTTTTGTTTTCTTATCTGCTGGGTTCAATGTTAATATTTGCTCTCTCTTTTTTATTTCCTCTTCTAAATCAATCCATTTTTTTTCCTGTGTACGTCTGTGTTTATTATTCAAATATATTAAAATACTTCTCATATATGCTTTGCTTGCATCCCATACCACTTCCATAGATGTACCTTTATGCATATTCATAACAAAACATTCTTTCAAAATTTTTTTACATTCTTTCACATTTTCCTCATATCTAAACAAATTTTCATTTAACCTCCAGGACCTCCTGGGTCCCTTTTCATGTTCCAGTTCCATCCAAACCGGGCTATGATCTGTTAATGTTTTTGGACATATCTTCGTCTTCTTCACCCTAGAAAGAAAGTCATTAGTAATTAATATAAAATCAATCCTAGAAAGGGATTGGTGTCTATCAGAAAAAAAAGTAAAGTCTTTTTCTTCGACATTCCGTTCTCGCCAGATATCTCTCAACTCCATATCTTCCATCATATCAAAGAAAGATTTAGGCAATCTAGCGTGCATTTGAATATTTTGCGAAGGTCCTTTTTTGTCTTTTTTAGTATCTAAAACTCCATTCCAATCACCCAATAATATACACAATTTGTAATCCCATTGTATTAATTTGGTATGTAAAAGCTTGTAAAAATTTTCTTGTTGGTTAGGTGCATACACTCCAATTAAAAGTATTTTCCCCCTCTATTAAAATTTCAATTGCTATATATCTTCCTTGATCATCTGCTTCAATTAGTCTAGCTATTAAGTCTTTTTTAAGTATATAACTATGGATTTTTTCTTTTCTGGTGCAGATGCTACAAAATATGTTCCCAATCTTGCGTTTATCAAATATTTTTGGTCTTTCATTCTAATATGTGTCTCTTGCAAACAAATTACTTCATTTTTGTACTGTTTCAGATAATGAAATATTTTCCTCCTCTTTTGCGGTGAATTTAAACCATTGACATTCCAAATTAAAAATCTAGTTGCCATTCTTGGCTCCTTGAAGCTTTTGGAGCATCAGCTGAAAATCTTCCTGCATTTTCCTCTTCGGCCTTCCTCCTCCCACTGCTTCTGTTTTTGTGATTTCTTGAGTTTTCGTCTGAATTTGCCACACCTTTAATTCTTCTCTGCGCTTAGTTGCTGCTCAGGTCTGTCTCTGATCCTTTGGTTCCTCTATTTTTTCCAATAACACCGGAGCTTGAACAGTGCCCGAGAGTTGTATTAAGTCTTCTTGAGTAATCAAAACCCCTCCTTGGGCCTGTGCCTGCATTTCTTCTTTCTCCCCCTTTCTTGCCTCCTCTGCTTCCTTTCTTCTTCTAACTTCTGGGGGCGGTGGGCATCCAACCTTTAATACATTTGTGTAAAAGTCTCTTGCCTTCCAAACTATATTGAGATGATATCTTTCTCCTGAATAATTCACCACTAATCCAACTGGAACCTCCCATCTGTACTGTATCTGGCGATTTCTAAGTTCTTCCACCAAAAAAGCATAGTCCTTTCTGGTTCTCAGCATTTTGGGGGGAATTTCGTTCAATATTAAAACCTCCTGCCCTGCCACTTGAAGTTTATTTTTGTAGGAAGCTTGTAAAATTTCATTTCGTATCCTCCTTGTTGTAAAGTAGATTACAATATCTCTTGGTAAATGTTTCTGTCTGGCAACCCATGAGTTAACACAATAAATTTTGTCAATTTGCCATTCAAGATCTGCCTTTTGTTCTCCAATTATCTGTGCAAGGGCTTCTGCAAAGATCTCTCACAAATTCTCTTGATTATTTTCTCTCAGGCCTCTTACTCCCAGGGCAAACTCCATCGCCCTATATTGTATCATTGTCACTTCTAAGTCTGCCCTCTCCATCTTTGTCTGGACCTCGCCCATTTTATTTTTCAAATCCACATTGGATTGATTAATTTCTTCCACTCTTTCCTCCAGCCCTTCAATATGGCTTGCAGACCCTGAAATGCCAAAACAATATCTTCTCTAATTTCCTTATTTCAAATTTGAATCACCTCTTTAATTTCTGCCATCTCTCAGCCAAATCCCGCATTTTTTCTTCAAAGACAGAAGTAATTTTTTCCTCTAAAACAGAGGCTTGTGTCTTTAAAGCTTCCTGCAAAACTTCCAGTGTTAATATTTATGGTTCCGTTGGAGCTGACAAAGATTGCAATTTAGGTAGTTGGGCTGGTGATCCCCCAGCACCTTTAGCCGCAACAGTTTTTATTTGCCTTGAAGCCATTTTCTAATTTTCAATTTTAATTTTAAACTTTTGCAACAGCCAAAACAATAAGTCCTCTAAATCAAGTTAATTTCCAGTCCTCGGTAAATTTTTGATTTTGTCTAAAGTCAATTTTAAATCTTCATTCTTTTAAAGTAAAATCCAATAATTTTAAACGGGCTGTCAGCGCTAGACGATACTTTGCTCTTAACTTTCACTTTCACGCCTCATTAAGGCTCCGGCGCCATTTCCTTTCTCTTTCTTCCCTTAATAATCCAGAAGGAAGTATATAATACACATTCAGAGTTAAAGTTTGGTACTTGCAATTATGATCACTCCTGCCTTTGCTCTGCCTGCTTTTGTATCCAGTATTTTGAAAGATTGTTGCAGGGCTGGTCGCGGCATCTTGTTCTGCTTAAAGCAGAAGCGTCTCAGATCCAGAGCTCTGTCGGGCTTCCAGGGAGCTCTCACTCTTCGCCCAGCTGCTCTCTTTCCCCCCTTTTCCTGAGGGGAAAGTTTCCAAGCCGTTAGACAGCTGATTTTCGCTGTTCTAGTAGCTTTAACGCGATTGCGGGGCTAGCGCTCCGAAGGGAGTGACCATCAATGCCTACGGTGCCACCGGAAGTCCCTTTATATTGACTTTAGAAGTCTTAAATAGATTAGAGAAGAAAAAGAGATAAAAGGCATGAAAATCCGAAAAGAACAATATAAACTACAAGCCTTTGCAGACCATTGGGTTTTTATTATTGAAGAACTATTAATAACAATAAATAAATTGATAGAAACTATTGGAGAATTTGGGAAAGTAGCCGGCTTGAAAATTAATAAAGATAAAAAGAAGATAATGACTAGAAATATGTTGAAAAAGCAAAAAGAAGAACTGATGGAGGCTTCAAAAATGCAGGTTACAAATAAAGTAAAATATCTGGGCATATATTTAACACCAAGATGTAGCGCACTTAAAGAAAATAACTATAATAAGCTTAAACAACAGATAGGCCAAGATTTGATGAAATGGGGAAACTTGCAGTTATCTTTGATCGGTAGGATCTCAACTACCTACCTACTGAGGTGGAACCGATTAAGTGATTCCGCCCCAGGTGCCTGATGGATCCTGGCAGATTCCAGATGGAGCTTGGGCCATTTCCTGAGACTCTAGCTCACAACTCGACTGAAGACCTGGTGGCAGCCTGGGATAGGATGGCCACTGGTGCTTTGGATCGGGTTGTGCCTTTGCAGCCTCTGACCTGGTGTCGAAATCGCCCGGCTCCTTGGTTTTCCGAGGAGCTGAGGGAAATGAAGCACTGGAAAAGACACCTGGAGAGTAGTTGGAGAGCCAGTTGTTACAAATCTTACCGAACACTGGTGAGGTCTCATATTAAGACCTGCTTAGTGGTGATAGCAGCGGCAAAATATAACTATTTTTCTGCTCTTATTGCATCGGCAGAAAATTGCCCAGCCGCCTTGTTTAGGGTGACCCGCTCCCTCCTCCACCTGAGAGCTCGGGAAGACCCCTTACAAGGTTGAGCTGAGGATTTTGCACAATATCTGCACGATAAAATAGCTCAAATTCGGGAAGGTTTGGACTCTAACTGGGTGGGTTCAGATGGGGTGATGGAGGCAGGTCTTGAAGATGTTATTTGGGATGGGTTTGAGCCTGTGACCCCTGAAGACATGGACAGATTACTGGGGAAGTTGAATGCGACCACATGTTTATTGGACCCGTGGCCCTCCTGGTTAATACTGGCTTCCTGAGAGATCACACGAGGCTGGCTCCAGAGAATTATAAATGCTTCTTTGAGTGAGGGTTTCTTGCCTTCCACCCTGAAAGAGGCGGTTGTGAGGCCCCTCCTCAAGAAGCCCTCTCTGGACCCGGCTGTGTTAGCAAACTACCGTCCAGTCTCCAACCTTCACTTTTTGGCAAAGGTTGTTGAGAGTGTGGTAGCACAGCAACTCCCGCAGTATCTGGATGAAACTGTCTACCTAGATCCAGTCCGGCTTCAGGCCTGGTTACAGCACTGAAACGGCATTGGTCGCATTGGTTGATGATCTCTGGAAAGCCCAGGATAGGGGTTGCTCATCTATCCTGGTCCTATTAGATCTCTCAGCGGCTTTTGACACCATTGACCATGATAACTTGCTGCACCGACTGGAAGGGCTGGGAGTGGGAGGCACTGATCTACAGTGGTTCTCCTATCTCTCTGACCGGTCACAGTCTGTGTTGGCAGGAGGGGTGAGGTCGACTTCAAGACACCTTATTTGTGGGGTCCCACAAGGGTCGGTCCTTTCGCCTCTTCTGTTCAACATGTATGTGAAGCCGCTGGGTGAGCTCATCCGTTGTTTTGGGGTACAGTACCATCTTTATGCTGCTGATACTCAGCTATACATCTCCACCCCAGACCACCCCAATTATGCCCTTGCAGTGATGTCCTGGTGCCTCGAAGCCGTGCAGATCTGGATGGAGAGAAATAGGCTCTGATTCAATCCTTCCAAGACCGAATGGCTGTGGCTGCCGGCATCTCGATATAGCCAGCTGATACCATCATTGACTATTGAGGGCGAGTCATTGGCCCCCACAGAGAAGGCTCGCAACTTGGGTGTCCTCCTGGATACGCGGCTGTCTTTAGAAGAGCACATGACGGCCGTGGCCAGGGGAGCTTTCTATCAGGTTCGCCTGATTCGCCAGTTGCGCCCCTTTCTAGATCGGGACTCCTTACACACAGTCACTCATGCCCTTGTCACTTCCTGACTCAACTACTGTAATGCTCTCTACATGGGGCTACCCTTGAGGTGCACCCGGAGGCTCCAACTGGTCCAGAATGCAGCCGTGCGGGTGATTATGGGAGCGACATGGCGCTCACATGTAACACCTCTCCTACGCGAGCTGCACTGGCTCCCGGTGGTCTTCCGAGTGCGCTTCAAGGTGTTGGTTCTTACCTTTAAAGTGCTCCATGGTTTAGGACCTGGGTACCTACAAGACCACCTTCTGCAACCAATAACCTCCCACCAACCAGTACGCTCCCACAGAGTGGGCCTCGTCAGGGTGCCATCAGTAAAGCAATGTTGGCTGGTGGTTCCCAGGAGGAGAGCCTTCTCTGGGGGCCCCTGCCCTATGGAACAGGATACCCCCAGGGATATGAATGATCCGAGATCTCCGTACTTTCCGTCATGCCTTGAAGACCTTTCTATTTCACCAAGCCGGACTGGCATAAATTTTCAGTTTATCTAAATTCTACGCTGAGGATCTTAATTGATGAGCCAAATTGGTTTAATTATTTTAAATTATTTTTATTTCACATTATATGTATGTTATTCTGACTGTTCACTGCCCTGAGTCCTTTGGGAGAAGGGCGGTATAAAAATTAAATAAATAAAATAAAATAAATAAATAAATAAATAAATAAATAAATAAATAAATAAATAAATAAACTATTAAGATGAATATTCTGCCCAGAATTTTGTACTTATTTCAGGCAATTCCAATCAAGTTGGGTAAGGAATTTTTTGTAGATTTAAATAAAATGATATTGAAATATATTTGGCAAGGGAAAAAAGCGAGAATAAAATTAAAGCTGTTACAAAATGCTAAAGTTAGGGGTAGTTTTGCTTTGCTTAATTTTGAATTGAATTACCAAACTGCAAGTTTAATGTGGATTAAAGAATGGATAACTTTGAGAAATACCAAATTATTGAATTTGGAGAGACATGATTTGTTGATGGGGTGGCATGCCTTTTTATGGTACAAAGGAACAAAAATACAAGGGTATTTTAGAAGACATCAGATACGGGAAGCTTTATGGTTGAACTGGGAGAAGGTCAAAAAATAGCATTATTTGGATTGTGTTAACGCTTTATTGTGGCTTCTTGGTGCACTGGGACTTTGCTAAATACAGAATAAGAGAGTTGGAAGGGACTTGTGAGGTCTTCCAGTCTAACTTCCTACTCAAGCAGAAGACCCTATACAATTCCAGACAAATGGCTATCCAATCTCTTCTTGAAAACCTCCAGTATTGGAGCATCCACAACTTCTGGAGGTAAGCCATTCCACTGATTAATTGTCCTCACTGTCAGAAAATTTCTCCTTAATTCTAGGTTGGATCTCTCTTAATACATTTTAAAATAGAATGAGTTCTTAATGTAACATGATGTCTATTGGCAAGATAGACTTTACATGGCCCCAATACATACAAATGTTTTATCAGACCAAAGAGGATTCCTCTACAGTGTAGAAGTAACTCTGTTGAGAGAAGAAAACCAGAAACCTGCTTGCTCCTTTACTGTTTACTAAGACTTTATTGTATAAAGGCAATGCATAATAGCTGCTCAACAATTTTAACATTTTTTGAATAATAACTATATATACCTGCAACAGATGGATATAACAAAAGTTCCCCCTCTATCAGTCATGTGCACATTCAGTCACTCACGTAGCTAGATGTCTGAGTCTGGTTAGGCTCCCTTAGGTGACAAAGAACCAGATCAGGCACAACTCTTACCTTGAATTTCAGATCATCTCTTGACCTATATTTTATTTTTTGTCCATGGATTACAGTAATTATAGTATCTGCTCAGACCACTTCTATCATATTCTCAAAACTATTCCTACATAATTTGAAGGGGAACTAATCCCAACCAGTAGAGGGATAAAAAACACACAGATTTTTTTAAAACAAATACTAATAACAAATAAACCCAGTAATCAGATACTACACAAAAACCAAAAGGGGGAAAATCATTTGGGAATAGGTAAAGAAAGATACAAATATTAAATATTGGCATCCAGTATTCCTAACCCAAATGACATTTGTTTAGACCAGTGGTTCCCAATGTGGGGCCGATGCCCCATAGGGGGGCAATTTGATTTTTAATGGAGGCAATTAGAAAATGAGCTATTAACTGAATTTTTGAAAGCCCGCTAATTGTTTTTATATATTTGTGATGAAACAACTGTGTTTCATTTACCTATTGTTACCTATTTCCTAAGGCCTGAAAAGGATATCCCAGCTTGGGGGGGGGGGAGCAACTGTCAGCCAATCAGATGTGTTCCCACTAAGGATCATGGGACAGCAGAGTCTCCTGTGTGCTTTGCTGCTAGGTGGTTTGCAGGGAGACCTGCTCTGTGGGGAGACAGAGTGGGTGGCTGCTGGGGGAAGCCCAGCAATGAGGATACAGAACCAGGACCCAAGTTTAAGTAAGAATGGTTAGATTTACAGTTGTTTTTAGTTTGTGTTTTCCCATGCTGTGTTTTACAAGACTTTTCCTCTCAGAGCAATCTGGGGCTGGGCCACACATGTGTAGGCCTTGCCAGGGCTGTGTATTCATCTCCACCTCCTGAACTACCAAAGAATTTCCCCATTAAGAATCAACTCCGAGAGTCAATGAGGCCGTATTGCTAACCTATGCAAGACATATTGATAAAGGTGGATTTGCTGAAGAAATTTTATTCTGCAAATCATTAGAGACCACCACAACCACTACTGATATATATATATAATAAGATAAAAATTACTTAGATGTCAATAATATATTTCTGACAAAAATTTTGACATGTTTCATTGGCTAAAAAAATGTGAGGTGCTGATGCTGCTGTACTTGTCATTGTGGATCATTTGAAAATATTGGCCTCTGATTTGAAAGAAAGGTTTTCTGAATTAAAACAAATTGATTTTCCAACATGAGTAGTGCAGCCAGTGCTGGATCTATCTGATGTTTCAATGCAGTACCAAGAAGAACTCTCAGAAATGCAAAATAATGAGTCATTTAAAATTTTATTCAATATAAAAGGAGCAATGGCATGGCTTTGTGATGAGACAGAAACTAAATACCCAAATTCAACCTACTTTGCAAGAAAACTGCTGTTACCGTTCCCATCTTTATATTTAGCTGAATGTGGCTTTAGTGCTGTAAATGATGTGCTACCGAAGAAAAGAAATTGAGTGGATATCACTGAACGAGGAGACTTGAGAATGAAGCTGACTAAATTGGAGCCTAATATAAAATCTCTCTGCAGCAGGCATCAAGCACAAGGATCTCTAATTTAAGTAGACTAAAGCTGCAATCCTAGAACATTTTTCTGGGAGTAAGCCCCATTGAAGATAATGGTAGTTATTTCTGAGTAGACATTCATAGGATTGCATTGTAAATATGATCTTGAGGTGAGCTCAAATTTTGAATTTATTAGGTACCTTTATTTTAATATGTATAGTAATTAATATGATCAAAGTATTACAGAAAAAGCTTTTTTTAAAATTTGATTTATATGCTGCCCTTCTCCGGAGACTCAGGGCGGCCTACAATGCGTTAAGCAATAGCCTTCATACTTTTGTATATTTTATACAAAGTCAGCTTATTGCCCCCACAATCTGGGTCCTCATTTTACCTACCTTAGAAAGGATGGAAGGCAGAGTCAACCTTGAGCCTGGTGAGATTTGAACTTGCAGTAATTGCAGACAGCTGATGTTAATAACAGTGCTTTAGTCTGCTGCACTACCAGGGCTCTTATCTTTCATTAAAATTATTTTATATTTATGCATTTCCGTTCTTTATTATATGATTTGAAACTTTATTTATTGTTTTTTATATCCCTTCATACTATTCTTTTTTAAGTTCCTCAGTACTTCTACAGTCTTTCATTCTTTTATTTTTCTCTTTCATTAACCAAGTTAATGGCCTTTTAGGCTTCCTCCATGTGAGTAGGAGTTCACTTTTTGAATAGCAAGAATTATATGTGGGGGGAGATCAGGATTTTAGAGATGCTTAGGTGGGGCATGGCCAAAAAAGGGTTTACTAGTTCTTTGCAGTAGTTAAAGTGACAACTACTATAATTCCAGACACTGAACTCATTTCTTCTATTGTAGGATTTTATATATCCTGAGCAGTGGTGAAATCTAAAAATTTTCCCTACCAGTTCTGTGGGTGTGGCTTTGTGGGCATGGGTTGGTGGTCATATGACCAGGTGGGCATGGCCAACTCAATGTCACTCACATCAAGGGCTGCCTTGCCTGGCCCCTCCCCTCCCAGCCATTCCTTGTCACACCCAGCCACAACGTATCTATAGTTCTGTAAAAATGTTGTTCACCTTTTTTCAAGTTTATTATCTGTTAAGTATGGGTGCAATAGAAGGATTGGACACAACGTGTGAATAAACTATTCAAGCTCCATAACTGCAATGCAATCTCAGCCGCGGCAGCCCCTTTTATAGCCCGGAGCTGTCCGCGGCTTCAGCCACTGACGCTTGATTAAACTTTCCCGCTCCTGAGTCTCGTCTCCTGATTGGTCCATTTGAATTGGTCACTCAATATACAACACCCCTCCCCTCTAGTTGGTGTGACCAATCCTCGGCTGTTAAAGTATGTAGTCCCGCAAGTAGGCGGGTCGTCTTTGGGCGCGGCTGGACCTGTGCAGATCAGTCTGTCCAGCGTTCTCCAAGTATGAGGTTGAGTTCCGTTGCTGCTCCGGTCCTGCCTCTGGAACTCTCTCGATCTCAGAAGTTGCTGGCGATGTTTCCACAGTTTCTTTTTCCTGGATGTTGAGTCCTTCCTCCCAGGCCTGGACTGGGCTGTTGGCCTGTGCTGGACCGCTTCCTGGACCCTCGGTTCTTCTCTCCAATTCTCAGGTAACCGTCTATAGCCGTTTGTCTGGTCTCGTATACTCGGCTCTGGTGTGGGGTTGTGTTCGTCTGGGGGTCGATTCTCCTTGTGTTTGATGGTTCTTTCTGTTGGTTCGGCGTCTGTTCTTGTGATCCGCCCCCTCAGTTGGTCTATATGCCTTTTCCACTGTCTACCATCTGTCGTGGAAGTTGAAGTTTTTCGCGTAGACCTTATCCCCAACCTGGAATTGCCTAATTTTACTTGTAGAGTCGACGGGCTTTTCTGTGCTAAACTGTGGGTGTAGCCTGTCTAGTGTGGATCTCAGTTTCCTCCCCATCAATAATTCGGCCGGGCTCCGGTGCATGGTCGTGCTGGGTGTAATGTGCTGGATGCTCAGGATTTTATCAATTTTGGCTTGTACGTCCCCTGGGCCCAGTCTGGTCAACACTTCCTTCGTTGATCTCACCATCCGTTCAGCCAATCCATTGGTCGACGGTTTTCCCGGTGCTGACAGCGCATGTCGTATGCCCTGGTTGGCGAGGAACATCTTGAAGACGTTAGCCGTGAACTGGGGTCCGTTATCCGAGACTGGTAGGTTGGGCAGTCCATGGGTTGCAAATAGTCTCCTGAGGACTCTGATGACTGCCTCTGCCGTGGTTGATGGCATCAGGCTGACCTCCAGCCACTTCGAGTAGGCATCTACAATGATGAGGAACATGTTCCCTTGGCATGGGCCCACGAAATCTATGTGTATGCGGGACCACGGCGTCCCCGGGTTTTCCCAATCGTGTGTGGGGGCGGAGTGTGGTGCTGGTCAGGTTTCTTGGCACGGTTCGCATGTCCCCACCCAGTTCTCTATCTCTTTCTCCATTCCTGGCCACCACACGTAGCTCCTGGCCAGTGCTTTCATTCTTACTATCCCTGGGTGGCCCTCGTGTAATGTGTGTAAAATGCCTCGTCTTAGAGATTCAGGAATAACTACCCTGACTCCCCACAGCACGCATCCCCGTAACCCCGAAAGTTCTGTTTGCCTCGTCTTAAATGGCTGAAATTCTTTGCTGGGACTTCCATCCCCTCCAAATTCAGTTCAATACGCGCGCCAGTGTTCCGTCTTTCGCGGTGGCCCTTGCGATGTCTCTTGCCGATATCTGCGCATTTTCCATGGTCTCAATTAGCAGTGTATAGGTAGCGGGTGCTGGGTCTTCTACGCCATCCGGCAACGGGCACCGGCTGAGGGCGTCAGCGTGGGAGATGGTTTTCCCGGGACTGTAGACTAACTGGTAATCATATGCAGCTAGAAATTCTATCCACCAGAGCATGCGTGGTGATAGGATGGGGGGGTGTGGATTTGTCCCCCGCGATCAGTCCTAATAGTGGTTTGTGGTTGGTGATGAGCTGAAATTGGTGACCGTACAGATATTCATGGAAGCGTTTTATTCCCGCAACTGCAGCCAGCGCTTTCTTGTCTAACTGGCTGTAGTTTCTTTCCGGTTTGGACAAAGTTCGTGAGTAAAAGGCGATGGGGGCTTCCCGTCCGTCTGACATGCAATGGCTCAGAACCGCCCCAACTCCAAACGGGGATGCATCGCAGGTTAATCTGACTGGTATAGTTCCATTGTATTGGACTAAGACTCTGTCGGATGTCAGCGTGTCCTTTACTTTGTTGAATGCGGTTTCTTCCGGTCATCCCCATTTCCACTCCATCGCTCTGTCCAGGAGCCAGTGCAGCGGTTCAGCAATTGAAGCCTTCTGTGGTAGGAAGATGTTATAAAAATTCAAGAGTCCCAAAAAGGCTTGCAGTTCCATCTTGTTAGTGGGGATGGGTGCTTCCCTAATCGCCTTCAGTTTGCCCGGGATGGGACGTATTCCGTTGCCATCTATCAGGTAGCCTAGGAATTCTATCTGCATTTCTGCTAATTGGCACTTATCCTTTTTTACTTTAAGTCCCATCTCTTGGAAACGGGTTAGCACTGCTCTCACTCGCTCTTTTAATTGTGTAAGGTCAGCCAGCTGCTTTTCCCCTCTTTTTGGGAGGCTCGCGGGAGGCTTGCGCAGTGCCACCAGCATGGGGCAGGCAGGCAATCCAGATGCCCCATGCTGGTGCTTCTTCAGTGCAGCTGCAGGCAAGCCAAGAGACAGTGGGACGAAGGGGCTGGTGCATTGGGATTGCCTTTGCCTCCCCCATGCCTCTGCTCCACTTTCTGCTGGTGCCAAAGTCATTCTGCGCTGAAGCAGAGGCATTCTGAGTATTCAGCATATCCCAGGATTGCAACGCTGAAGGCTCAGAATGGAGCTGTTTTCATGAAAGGCAGGAAAATGGGGAAGGGGATTTTCCTGCCTGTCATCCATTCCTGAAGCTCAGCACAGACTAAGGGAAGGATGGTAGGCAGGAAAATTCCCTCCCCATTTTCCTGCCATTCACGACAAAGAGTGGCTGGGAGGGGAGGGGCCAGGTGGGATGCCCCTCGACGTGAGTGATGTCAAGTTAGCCATGCTCACCCAGTCACATGACCGCCACCCCCGCCCCAGCAAGCCATGCCCACAGAACCGGTAGCGAAAAAATTTGAATTTCACCACTGATATGCTTCCTTCTCTCACACAGCCCATCGTTGTTCAGTTTCAGTTAGTTTTCTAGAAGTGCAAACACATGGATGCAACTGTCCTTGCTCATTTTCCTGCATCAGAATGGCCCCCACCACTACGTCCTGGCATCAGCTTGGATGACAAAAGGTTTCTTGGGGTTGGGGTGCTTTAGTACTGATTCAGCAATGAAAAGTCACTTGAGCTTTTTGAATCCCACCTGACATTCCATAGTCAATTTTAGTGGTTGGCTGGGTTTTGGCTTGTCCCCGCCCTTCATTTTCAGCAGATTTACAGTATGATGGAGAGGGCTATTTGAGTGAAGGAGGGAATGAATTGTCTGTAAAAGTTGACAAACCCTAAGAAGCTTTGCAGCTGCTTCCTAGTACATGGGGTGCCCATTCTAGCACTGCTTGCACCTTTTCTGAGTCCATTTCAACCCCCTCATGGGAAATTTGATAGCCCAAATAATCAATCTTGTCTTGGTGGAATTCACACTTAGATAGCTTGACATATAATTTAGCAGTACAGAGCTTCTGTAGAACAACTCTCACCAGTTTCACATGCTTGGCTTTTGTTTCCATGTAGGTCAAAATGTCATCTAAATACACCACCCCTTTGTACAGGTGTTCATGCAGCACCTCGTTAATCAGCTGTATGAATACTGTGATGCCTCTTGCAGCCCAAAGGGGAAGACTTTAAACTAGAAACAGCTGTGTGCAGTTAAAAGCAGTTTTCCATTCATCTCCCTCTCTAATTCTTTACCCTTCTCAGATATATTCCCAACTTCTCTCCCAGGGCTGGGCTCACTAAGCATCTGGTGCATCCCGAATCCAAGAGAGCTTTTAGGGATGCCCTCTATCGAGTGCCCGAGAGGTGTAACTCTATGGGCATGGTAACAGGTGTGATCAGGCCACTTACCATAGAGTTGTCATCAGAATTGGTATCGGTTTACCCTTGGTCTCTCTCCCTCGTTTAGGTGAGGGGGTGAACTCTATGATCTCCAAGCTCTTCAGGGCCATCTCCTTCACGTGGGATTGCTGTCTCATGGATTTTCCTCCCAGCGTCTGGTCCCCTTTCTTGGCTGGGCAGTTAGGTCAGCACTCTGCTGCTTGGTGTCCCTCTTTGCCGCATTTGAAGTAGGCGGTGGAACGCATTGGCTGGACTTGGACTTTAGCGGTCTCTCTCCAGAGGTGACCTCTTCCATGCTTTGCTGGTGCAGTACTTGTTTTGGGCTTGGTTGATCTCTACTTCTTCGGCCAGCATGCACAAGTCATGGAGACAAATTGGGGCCCTTTTCACTATGCAAACGGTGTACAGGTCATAGTTTACCCCAACTTTAAAACAGCTCACCAGGATGTCTTTCAGCCAGTCAAGGTGGCAGGCTAAGTCTCGAAACTGCTTGGTGTACTCTGCTACCTGCCAGCGCCCCTGCCTCACAGGTTTTTGTATGGTCTCAGGCTTTGCAATCAGCTTGGGGGGTTTTCGAATTGCTGTCATAAATCAGTTGAAATTTCTCAGCTATGGGGCACTTGCATTATGGAGGGATATCATCCACCTGACTGCAGCCCATGCTAGCGCCAGCATGACAACTCTAACCTTGGCTCCTTTGGTAGGGATTTTGTGGCCATACTCTTGCATGTAGGTGAGAATGTGGGCCAGGAAAAATACAGCTGTTGAGGGTCTTTATCAAACTTAATGCCAAGGTGGGGAGCCTTCCATCTTTGGGGAGCTGTGCCATCCCCCATTCTCAGACATTCACTTCCCATGCAGCCCTCTGAGGGGTCCCCAGAGCCGCCACCTCCCCTGCCAGAGTTGCAGCTACCACCACTGTGGTGTCCATGGATGAGACTTTCCCATCCCTATCCTCTGGTCAGACCCTTTGGATGTTGTCTCCTGACATCTGAGCCAAAGCTGCTCGCATTTTCAGATTCTGTAAAGCATCCATCATTTATTGTATGGCTTGTTTCATGAGGAGGTCGACATGGTCAGTCTTGTCCCCTTCCTCCTTGTCCACCAGCACCTCCAGCTCTTTCCATCTCTGCTGGCAACTCCCTCAGGTAGGGGTGACTCGCTTTGTCCTCCCTTCCCAGTCAGCATTCTTTTCAATGCCTATGGACCACCTAGGCCAGACATGTCAAACACAAAGCCAGTTCCAGTCTGTGATGTGGTTAGATCTGGCCCACAGGGCCGCCCTGGAGACAATGAGGGGCTGTGCCCCGCCACCTTGGCCCTGGAGCATCCCAGCCCAGGAAGCAGTGAGATCTAAGGCCAACAATGTTCCGGCCTGGGAGGCCGCCACGAAGTTGTTGTAGATTAGTACGGCGCGAGCAGCAGCACACTACCCGCCACCAGTGCCTCTGCCACCTATATGACTCACTTGCCAGCATGGCCTCGCATGCTGGCCCCATTTCACTTTCATCCAGGCAGCCCACCCCGCACCCCATCCCCTCCCCCCCATTTTCTGAAAAAAAATGGGCCAAAAAAAGCTTCAAAAACAAGCTAAAAAGCCTCAAAAAAGGGCTGAA
The DNA here is from genome assembly GCA_022577455.1 of Arizona elegans. Classification (NCBI taxonomy): domain Eukaryota; kingdom Metazoa; phylum Chordata; class Lepidosauria; order Squamata; family Colubridae; genus Arizona; species Arizona elegans. The sequence continues at coordinate 53,444,765 of JAKOOJ010000009.1, forward strand.
AAAAGCCCTGAAAACAGTCCCAGAAAAAGGCTGAAAAAAGGCCCAAGTGTGCGGAGCCCAAAAAACGGCCAGCGGGTGGGCAGGGCTTCGGCAATATTCAGTCTATAAGATGCACAGACATTTTCACCCCCTTTTGGGAGACAAAAAAGTGTGTCTTATAGTCTAAAAAATATGGTATTCATTTTTCCCTCTTTTTTTTTTTTTATTGCAAAAGTTTTACAATTACATTTTCACCCCTTTTTTCCCCCCCCCTCGACCCGCCCCAAACTTCCCAACCTCCCTAACCCACCCTAACCCACCCCTCCCCCCAGACTTCCTCACAATATAGTCATGTCAAATAAAAGGAAAAACCCTCCTTTGTATATAAAACTTGAACCCCGCCCTCCCCTTACAAATTTTCATCTTCATTACATTAACCTATTTCTATCTTAATATAGCAGTTTCAAATAAATTTTCATCCTGATTACCTTGAAAATATTTCTATCTTAATATAACATTTTCAAATAAATTTTCATCCTCAACCTTAAAATATTTCTATCTTAATATAACATTTTCAAATAAAAGCTATTTGGTACTTCCTAGTTTGATATTTGTTCTGAACATAATCTATCCACTTCTTCCATTCCCATTCATAAGTCTCTTGAGAACAGTCTTTTAAATATGCTGAAATCTTCGCCATCTCCGCAAAACTGGCCATCTTCAAAATCCATTCCTCAATCGAAGGCAGCGCTTCATTTTTCCAGTATTTACCTATCAACAATCTTGCTGCAGTTATCATGTACAATATCATTTTTGTTTCCCCCAATGTAAAACCCTTAACTATACCCAATAAAAACAGTTGTGGAGAAAATTGAATCTTTCTCTTCAAAACATTCTGCATGACCCACCAAATTTTTATCCAAAAAGCCTTAACTTTCTTACAGGTCCACCAAACATGATAATATGTAGCGTCTAAGCAGTCACATCTCCAACATTTAGGCTGGGCACTAGGGTACATACACGACAATTTTTTTGGATCTAAATGCCATCTATAAAACATTTTGTAGAAATTTTCCCGCAGATTCTGCGACTGTGTAAATTTAACATTCTGAACCCAAATTTTTTCCCATGTTTCCAACATCACTGGTTCCTCAAAATTTTGTGCCCACTTAACCATACAGTCTTTAACTAGTTCAGTTTCTGAATCCCTTTCTAACAAAACATTATAAAGTCTTTTAATATGCATTGGGCCTTTCTCTTTTATATGTCTAACTAATTCTTCCTCATACATCATAATACCAGTTTTTTGGTCCTCTTTCCATCTCAATTGCAATTGATTATATTGTAACCAAGTTAAATTAATCCCTTCAGCCAACAATGTCTGTAATGTCTTCAGCTGCCATCTGCCCGCATCTGCAAAAAGAACCTCTTTATATAAAAACCCCCCGAGTGACATTATATTTGTATTCCACAAGGTATGACCAAGATCCAGCCATAGCGGTATTTTGTAATTCCAGTTGTTTCGGTGCTTCTTCCAAACTCTCAGCAAAGAATCTCTAAGTATATGGCTTTTAAATACTTTATCCACTTTGCTGTCATAAAATAAGTAAGCGTGCCATCCAAATTCCAAATCAAAACTTTCTGCATTCAATATTCCAGTCTTTTTTCCTCCAAACCAATCACTTACTAAAGTCAAAGCTGTTGCATCATAATATAATTGTAGGTTTGGAAGTTTGAGACCTCCCCTTTCTGGGATGTCTTGCATAATTTTCATTTTTACTCTTGGTTTTTTCTCGTTCCAAACAAATTTGTTGATACCAGTTTGCCATGCTTTTAGTTGTTTATCATTTTTGAGCACCGGAATCATTTGAAACAAAAAAAGAAATCTTGGCAAAATGTTCATCTTAACTGCTGCTATTCTTCCAAGTAAAGACAGCTGCAGTTTTTTCCAAATCTCCATATCTTTTTGCACCTCTCGCCACAACGCCTCATAGTTATTTTGAAACAATTTCATATTTGATTCTGCAACCTGAACTCCTAGATATTTTACCTTTGGTACAATCTCAAAACCTGCCCTTCTTTCTAACTCCAGTTTACGATCTTGTGTCATATTTTTAACTACCATCTTAGTTTTTCTCTGATTCAATCTGAAACCTGAAACTTTACCAAAGTCTTGTATAATGTCCTTCATCTGGATTATCGATTCCATTGGCTGTGTTAGGGTAACAACCAGATCGTCTGCAAATGCCTTTATTCTGTAATCCTCTTGCCTTATCATTATACCTTTCAATGTGTTAGAATCCCTTATTGTATTTAACAAGACTTCTAGTGTTAAAATGAACAACAATGGGGACAATGGACATCCCTGTCTTGTACCTTTTTCAATTTTAAACTCTGTTGTCAGACTTCCATTGATAATGATCTGTGCCTTTTGCTCTTGATAAATTGCTGAGACCGCCTGTATATATTGGTCCCCAAAGTCCATCTTTTTTAATGTCTTTAGTAGAAAATTCCAATCCACTCTATCAAAGGCCTTCTCTGCATCCAGAAAGACCAGCACTGCAGGGATCTGTTTATTCTTCTCAAGATATTCCAATAAATCTATTACTTGCCTTACATTGTCCTTCATGTGCCTACCCTCAATAAATCCCGCTTGGTCATCATGAATCACCTTTTGAATTACTGGCATCAGTCTGTTGGCTAATACTTTTGCATAAATTTTATAATCCGTATTCAAAAGAGATATTGGTCTGTAATTCTCCGGTTTTTTGGGACCTGCTTGCTCTTTTGGTATCAAAGAAATATAAGCTGTAGTCCACGATGGAGGTACTTTTCCCCCTTGTTGTATGTTGCAAAATAAGTCTCTGAGTTGTTCCACCATTTCTGCCTGTAAAGTTTTATAATACACTGCTGTCAGACCATCCGTTCCAGGAGCTTTGGCTGTTTTTAATTGTTTTATTGCTGCTATTATCTCCTCCTCTGTTATGGGATAATCCATTCTTTCCTTTTGTTGTTCAGTGATTTTTGTAACTCTTTTATTATCCAAATATTTTTCTATAAGTCCATTCTGCACCTCCTCTCTGGCATATAGTTTAGTGTAATATTGAAGAAAGGCTTCTTTTATTAAATTCTGTTGAAAAACTTCTTTCCCCCCAATATCAACACTATCAATAGTCCGTATGCTTTGTTTCTTCCTTAATGTGTAAGCCAACCACCTGCCTGGTTTGTTAGCATTGCAGAATGTATTATGCTTCGCATATTGTAAGTTTGTTGCAACTTGTTCTGCTATAAGCATTTGGAATTGGTCTTTCAGAAGTTTTATAACACTAAGTATTCTTTCATCTGTTGGGTTTTTAATAAGTAACTGTTCTTTATCCTTTATTTCTGCTTCCAATTCAAGTCTTTTCTTTTGTCGAATCCGCTTATGTTTAGAGTTCATATATATAAGCACCCCTCTCATATAAGCTTTGCTTGCGTCCCACACAATTTCCATTGGGGTGCCTTTATTCAAGTTCATTTCAAAAAACTCTTTCAGATGCTTTTTAAGTTCTATTATATTTTTCTCATATCTAAACAAGTTTTTATTTAATCTCCAAGAGCGTCTCTCATTCTTACATGTCTCAATTTCTATCCAGACTGGACTGTGATCAGTCAAAGTTCTTGGCAGAATCTTTGTTCTTTTTGTCCTAACAAGTAAGTCATCAGACAACAAAATAAAATCAATCCTGGAGAAGGATCTATGTCTGTCAGAAAAGAAAGTATAGTCCAGTTCTTTTGGGTTATGTATTCTCCAAATATCTTTTAATTCCAGGTCTTCTTTCATATCAAAAAAAGTCTGTGGTAATCTAATTCTTGATTTTGCCAAAGTCTTTTTATCTAATTTAGAGTCAATTACTCCATTCCAGTCTCCCATAATTAAAATAGATCTATAATCCCATTGAAGTATTTTAGTATGCAGCATTTTATAAAAATAGTCCTGTTGTTGATTAGGAGCATAAATTCCTATCAGAAGAATTTGACTATTGGCAGAAAGTAATTCAATTGCTACAAACCTACCATCTTGATCAGCTTCTATAAGTTTGGCTGTTAATTTTTTGTTTACATAAATAACCACACCATTCTTTTTTTGATTAGTTGAGGATATAAAATGTGTTCCTAATTTGGAATTTTTCAAATAGTTTTGATCTTGAACTGTAATATGCGTTTCTTGTAAACAAATTATATCATTATTATGTTGTTTTAAATATGCAAATATTTTCTTCCTTTTTTGTGTTGCATTCAACCCATTCACATTCCAAGATAAACATTTAATCATCCTTATTCTCCTTCTGGAGCGAAGCGCAGAACCTTAGGATGTCATCTGAGATCCTCTGTCCTGCTTTTCCCACAGCCCCAGCCTTGTCTTGACTCTCCTGCTGTAACTTTTCTTTAAGTTCCTTGGCTTTTGCTCGAGTTATACGCTGATCCTTAACTTCAGCCGCCCAAGCCAGCTCCGAGATTGGAGAAGGTTCCAGCAAAGGCTCATCCAAAAAGCCTCCTTCAGCACCCTTCAGCTCTGCTAATTCCTGCTTAGATTGTTGTTCTTTAATCTCCAAAACTGTAGATGTGCGTGGGGATGGAGTTCTTTCTTTAAAGATGTCATTGTAAAATTGCTCCGCCTTCTCCACAGTATTCAGACGGTGTTTCTCTCCCTTGTATCTCAAAATTATGCCAGTTGGGGCGTCCCAACGAAATGGGATTTGATTATTCTGCAGTTCTTTAACAAGAAAACCATACTCTTTTCTAGATTTCAACATCTTAGGTGGGAGCTCCTTGTAAACTGTAATCTTGGATCCACTCACTTGCACAGAAGTGAGAAAAGATTTTTGCAAAATGTCATTTCTTATTGCTCTATCTGTAAAATATATGACCACATCTCTAGGCAATTGTCTTTGTCTGGCCACCCACGAGTTGACTCTATAGATTTTATCTATTTTGCAAAAAACCATCTCAGGTTCAACTTTTAAAATCACAGCTAGGGCTTCAGCACAGATCTGTCTCAAATCTTGTCTCTCCTCCTCTCTAATTCCTCGAAGCCTTATAGCAAATTCCATTGCACGAAATTGCATCATAACAATATCATTCTCAACTCTCTGCATCTTGTCATCAACATCAAAAAATTTATGATCATTATTTTTCATCTTAGCATTAACTTCTAATTTAAATTCATCCACTTTTGTCTCAACTTTCATAATAAATCCTGCCAGACCAGACGCCACATCCGTTATTTTTTTGGTCACCATCTTTTGGCTCTGCTGCATTTCCTGCATGATTTCCTGTTGTGACTTTTGAATTTTTTCATCTATTTTATTTATTTTGTCATCCATGTCTTGAAATTTCTCATCCAAAATATTTGAAATGAATGCTTTTAATTCTCCCATATCCAAATCTTTTTTTTGGGCTTGTGACTGCGTATCCTGCTTACGTGGGGGGGATCCCCCCCCCTGTTTTGCCTTCCTGCTTTTTTGAAGCCATCCTGCCACGTAAGCTAGCTTTCTTAAAAAGGGAGGGTCCGCCTCTTCTGCCACCTCCACAATACCTTCTAAAAAAGTCCCCCAGAGTTACTCAAAGCAAAGCTATAATGCAGCAAAGACAAGTAAAAGGGAGAGATTTTCCTCTTATTTCTGTTGCAGCCGGAGCAACTCTGTAACAACTTTTTAACTTTGTAGCAAGACAAGATAACTTCACCAATCCACACCCACTAATTCATTTGCTGAGCGCCATATTTTTTCAATCACTTTCACTCATTCCGAGACTTTCACTTCAGTAAAAAAGTTCAGCAAAGGTCTGATACTTGCAGTTCAAAGTTTCAGGGTTCAAGTGGATTGCGGATGTTTATTTGAGTTTTTTCCTCGCTCTTTAAAGGTTTCCTGAGGTCGGCTTGTTCCGCACAGGCAGAAGACGTCCCACGCCGCCCGGAGTTTCAGCAGGTTGTAAGGGAGCCGCGCCTGCTTCCTCCCCAGAAACATTTTTCCCTCTTAACGTATCTTCTAATAAGTATAATAATAATATTAAGCATAATAATCATCATAATAATTATCATATTGTTTACATCTCTATCTTAACATATTTTCTACTCTTCTTCAATCTACTTTTATTTCCAACTTCCATTTTTATTCTCTAACCATTAATAAAATAATTCCCATATCATATAATATTCAGTTTGTTCTTCTCCTAAATAGCAAGCATTAATCTATTCATTTCTGCACATTCTAATATTTTCCTAATCACATTCTCATCAGTAGGAATCTCTTCACTTTTCCAATTTTGTGCAAATACAATTCTAGCTGTGGTTAATATATGAATAATTAGATATGTGTTCTTTTTACTATAAGTTTTGGGTAAAATCCTCAACAAAAATATTTCTGGTTTTAAATCAATGTGCTCTTTTATCATCTTTCCAGCCATGTATGTATTTTGTCCAGTATTTTTTTTGCTTCTACACATGTCCGCCACATATGATAGACCCAGGTATCTGGTGGCATTTCCAATATTTGGCTGACTTATCTTTAAACATCTTTGCCAACCTCGCCGGTGCAAAGTGCAATCTATAAAACATCTTATACAGATTTTCTTTATATGCAGTTGACATAGTTAATTTGTAATTCCTGTCCCACAGTTTCTGCCATTTATCTAATTCTATTGTATGACCAAACTTTTTTTTCCATGCTATCATTGTCTCCTTCACTTGTTCATCTTCCAATTTTATGCCCAATAAGTAGCTGTACAAGTTGTTTATCAATCTTTCTCCTGTCCCTGTTAATATCTAATTCTGTTAGTTCTTTATAGAAATCATATAATTTAGCATCTTTCTCATATTTAGAATGTATCTGCACTTGTGAATACCATGCCATATCAAATCCTTGATCACTCAGTTCTTGTTTAGTTTTGAGTTCCTCCTTTTCATTCAAAATATCTTATATCTAACAATATTTCCCATGTTAATAACATTTGGGTGAATCAATGCTTCCATTGTTGAAAGCCAAACTGGTATCCTCAAATAATGTTGCTCTTTAATTTTCTCCCATACTAACATTAATGCATTTCTTAGAATAGAATAGAATAGAATAGAATAGAATAGAATAGAATAGAATAGAATAGAATAGAATAGAATAGAATAGAATAGAATAGAATTCTTTATTGGCCACGTGTGATTGGACATACAAGGAATTTGTCTTTGGTGGATATGCTCTCAGTGTACATAAAAAGACAAGATACACTTGTCAAGAATTACAAGGCACAACACCCAGTGACAGTCATATTGTACAATAAGCAATCAAATCATACTAAGAAACAATAAATATAAATCTCAAGGATATAAGCAACAAGTTGCAGTCATGCAGTCACAGGTGGGAGGAGATGGGCAACAGGAACTATGAGAAGACCAATAGCAATAGTAATGCAGCCTTACTGAATAGTTTGACAGTTTGAGGGAATCATTTGTTTAGCAGAGTGATGGCGTTCGGAAAAAACTATTCTTGTATCTAATTGTCTTAGTGTATAGTGCTCTATAGCGTCATTTTGAGGGTAAGAGTTGAAACAATTTATGTCCAGGATGCGAGGGGTCTGTAAATATTTTCACAGCCCTCTTTTTGACTTGTGCAGTATACAGATCCTCAATGGAAGGCAGGTTAGTAGTAATTGTTTTTTCTTCAGTTCTAATTATCCTCTGAAGTCTGTGTCTGTCTTGTTGGGTTGCAGAACCAAACCAGACAGTTATAGAGGTGCAGTTGACAGACTCAATAGTTCCTCTGTAGAACTGTATCAGCAGCTCCTTGGGCAGTTTTAGCTTCCTGAGTTGGCGGAGAAAGAACATTCTTTGTTGTGCTTTTTTGATGACGTTTTTGATGTTAGGTGTCCATTTTAGGTCTTCAGATATGATAGAACCTAGAAATTTGAAGATCTTTACTGTTGATACTGTTGTTCTGACCTAGGCTTCCTGAGTCAGTAAAACACACGAGTAGTCCCAAAAATCTGTTTTATTTTAACAGCTGTGAATTCTGTTCATTCACAGATGAGTCCCAAATAGTTGTAAAGAGTCCTTCGGGATAAGGCTGATAATCACCCACCTTTATCTCCCTTGACGCTTTGCCAAAGACCTAATTGGCAAAGCCACATGGAGTCCAGAATCAAACAGAATTTCAGATTTTAAACTGCAGAGAATTAACAACGTTGCTTCCTGCAAAAGCCCACATGCCTTTGCTCCTCTTTTAAGTCTTATGGAAGGGGCCAATCATCTCCAAGCCCTACTCCCAAGTCGTCTCTTTTGTTTTAACCGTTCTTGCCTTCTGGCAGCTCTACACATGCGCGCATTGGGAACAAGCTCCCCCTGTTCCTCTGCTTCGCTGAGGTCTGACTCTGGAGGCTCCGGAGGCAGCACGTACCTCCCAGATGAACCTTTCTCTGCCTCCAATGCAAAGTCCTCGTCCGAGCCTTCCCTAGACTCCAGGACTGGGCCATGTTCCTCCCCAGCCTCCTCACTGTCCGACTCTGCTGCCAGCTCTGCAGGCTGCTGGCGGACCACAACAACTGTGTTGTCAAGTATTGTAAGAAGTAGTATGGGAGGGTTTCTCCTAAAGTCTACCACCATTTCTACGGTTTTGAGTGTGTTCAATTTCAGATTGTTCCGGTTGCACCATGAGGCTAGTTGTTCAACCTCCCGTCTATATGCGGATTCATCGTTGTCTTGAATGAGACCAATCAATGTTGTATCATCTGCAAACTTCAGTAGTTTAACAGATGGATCGTTTGAGATGCAGTCATTGCATCTCAGATGCAGAGAGAAGAGAAGTGGAGAAAGCACACATCCTTGGGGGGGGGGCTGTGCTAATTGTACAGGTATCTGATGTAATTTTGTTTAGCTTCATCTGCTGCTTCCTGTCTGTTAGGAAGCTTGTGATCCACTTACAAGTGTGTTCAGGTACCACGAGCTCAGGGGTGGGCAATTGTGGCTCTTTTACAACCTGTGGACTTCAACTCCCAGAATTCCTGAGACACCTTGGCTGTCTCAGGAATTCTGGGATTCCAGAATTGCCCACCCCTGCGGTTCCAGAATTGCCCACCCCTGCGGTTCCAGAATTGCCCACCCCTGCGCTAGCTGATTTAGTTTAGTTAGAAGAATGTCCGGTATGATGGTATTGAATGCTGAACTAAAGTCTACAAAGAGGACCCTTGCGTAGGTCTTTGGAGTTCAAGATGTTGTAGTTTAGTTTAGTTTATTCATACTTATATGCCGCCCTTCTCCCGAAGGACTCGGGGTGGCTCACAACAATAAAACAACAGAACAATAAAAATTAGCACTAAAATAATCCAATTAAAATCCCAACAGGTTAAAACTAACAACTCCCAGCAGATCAGGAGATTTGTTGGAAAAGCCATGTCTTCAGGTCACCGCGGAAAGAGCGGAGGTCGGGGGCCGTCCGGAGTCCAGTGGGTAATTCGTTCCAGAGGGTCAGTGCGCCCACAGAGAATGCCCTCATCCTGGGCGCCACCAGCCGACCTTGTCTGGCCGATGGCACCTGGAGGAGGGCAGTTCTGTGTGAGTGCACTGGGTGGTGGGAGGCCAGTAGGAGGTGGTCCTGCAAGTACCCTGGGCCCATGCCATGAAGGGCTTTATAGGTAAGTACCAGCACCTTGAAGCAGATCTGAAGGACCACCGGTAGCCAGTGCAGCTCGCGCAGGAGATGTGTAACATGGGAGTAACGGGAGGCTCCCGTAACAACCCGCGCGGCCGCATTCTGGACCAGCTGGAGCCTCCGGATGCACCACAAGGGCAGTCCCATGCATTGCAGTAGTCCAGACTGGAGATAACGAGAGTATGAGTTGTATAATGTAGTGCAGAGCCATATTAACAGCATCATCTGTTGATCTATTTGCTCGGTATGCAAATTGCAGGGAGTCTAACAGTGGATCCGTGATGGTTTTCAGGTGGGACATCACTAGCCTTTCAAAGGTTTTCATAATTACAAATGTTAGAGCAACTGGTCTGTAGTCATTCAGTTCCTTGATGGAGGGCTTCTTCGCCACTGGGATGATAGTACAGCATTTGAAGCAAGAAGGAACATGGCACATCTCTAGTGATTTATTGAAGATTCGGGTGAAGATGGGGGCCAATTGGTCAGCACAGACTTTTAAGCAAAAAGGAGTTATCATGTCTGGGCCTGGTGCTTTTCCTGGCTTTTGTCTGTGTAATAAATCTTGCACTTCCTTTTCTGTGATCACCAGGGGTTGTGAACCCAATGGGAGGGGGTCAGTTGTAGGAGGTTTGGCTGTTGTTGGTGTGTCTGAGATGGGGTCAGTTGCAGGAGGTTTGGCTGTTGTTGGTATATCTGGGATGGGGGTTGTGGAGATAGGTGGCTGTAGTTTCCTTTCAAACCTGCAGTAAAACACGTTCAGGTCATCTGCCAGTTGTTGATTTCCTTCAGCCTGGGAAGGAGGTTTGCCATAACCAGTGATATTTTTAAGAGTTTTCCACATGTTTTCTCCCATACTAACATTAATGCAATTTCTTATATAATGTCTTTGAAAGTAACCATGTATCTTATTTTTCCCATACCACAAGAAAGCATGCCAACCCAGTTGCAAGTTATGTCCTTCCAAAGTCAATAATCTTGTATGCCTCAATACAATCCATTCGTTCATCCATGTTAATACTGCAGCCTGGTAATACAATTCCCAATTTGGTAATTCAAAAGCTCCTCTACTTCATGAATCCTGCAACATTTTAAAGCTAATTCCTGCTTTTTTCCCTTGCCAAATATATTTTAATATTGTTAAGTTCCTCAAAGTATTTTTTCCCCAACTTTATCGGAATTGTTTGAAATAAGTACAATAATCTCAGCAATATATTCATTTTGAGTGTAGCTATTCTTCCTATCAATTGCAAAGTTTTCCATTTTTCCAGCTCTTTAATTTGTTGTAACAATTTATAATAATTATCTTCCTTAATCATTACACATCTTAGTGTCAGCTGAATCCCTAAGTATTTTACTTTCTTAGTAATCTGAATATCTATTCTCTTCATTAACTCTTTTTTCTGTTTATCTGTAAGATTTTTCACTGAAATCTTAATTTTCTCTTTATTTTCAGACCTGCCACTTCACCATATTCTTTTCTTTTTTTTATTAGTTTAACCCCTGTTTCTTGTGGAACTTCCAAGATAAAAACTAAATTGTCTGCAAACGCCTGTAGTTTGTACTTTTCCTTTTTTATTTCCATGCCTTTTATCTCTGTGTCTTGTCTAATATTTCTATTTAATACTTCCAATGTCAATACAAATAATAGAGGAGACAAGGGGCATCCTTGTCTTGTACCTTTCAAAATGCTAACCTTCTCAGTCATGTCTCCGTTTACCATCACCTTTGCAGTTTGTTTATAATATATTGCCTTAATCATATTAATAAGTCTCTCCCCAAGTCAATATCTTTTAGTTGTGCTAGCATGAATTGCCAGTTCACATTATCAAACACTTTCTGGGCATCTAGGAAGATCAACGCCATCTGCTTCTTCGGATGCACTTCATAATACTCCAATGTATTTAAAATTATTTTCCAGCTCACTGCTCATGCAATCCATATACGGGTTGTTTTCCTCATCGCTTATCTTTGACTGGGTAATTTTTTCCCAATATCTCTCTCCGTGCTGTGGCCACGCCCTGCTGTCCCATGATGCATCAGTCTTTTTACTCAGTCGCTTACAGACTGGTGTATTTCTCTCTTCGTGGTGAATTTAAACAGCGTTTTTAGCTTCCTGTGTTAGGCTTTTCCTTTATATTTTTGCTTAGGAATTTTTTTCCTTCGGTTGAGCCCTTTATTTCTGCTGCAAGACGTGGGTTTGAGTTGGGAGCCTTCCCCTCACCCTTCGCCCGGGCGTTTTGACAGCGTCTGCCCACAGCTGGGGATTCCGTCCCTTCGGGGCGATCCCTCTTTGTTTCTAGCCGCCGGTGTGCGCGAGGGGTTGATGGTTGCCGCTGCCATCCCCCACACCACTCTTTCTCTGTTTGTTTTCGTTGGGCTCGTAGCGGCGGCTCCGGAGCCCTCTGCATGGTTCGCCCTGCAGGCTCTGACATGTCCTCTGTATTTCCACACCTCTCCTGAGCGCTTTACTCGCCAGCTTCAAGTTCAAATTTGGCGCCTTGCTGGGATCGGCTACCGGAGTCTCGGATTCACTGGTGGTGAGCGGAGTAGGTGTCTGTCCTTCGGGCGGCGCCTGCATCTTCTACGTTCCCCTGGCCGTGACAATTCCCCTCAGGGGATTCCTTAGTGTCAGCCCGCGCTTTTACAACTGCCATCGTGAACCTGTGGCCGCCATTTTAGATTGATCCTTGGCAGCCATTTTGATCGCTCAGCGCGCTCCCCTGCTATTTTTAGAGCGAAGTGGAGGCCTCCAAATTGTGGCGAACTTTGCCTTTTGAAGCTTTCTGGCCGATTGAAGCAGATTTGTCTCAGCCATTGACTGCACTTTCAGCTGTTTTACTGCCCTTGCTGTCCCTGTCATTTTGGGACCTTAGGCAAACACCACTTTGTTATTGATTACTTCCTAATTGTTGGACCTTTTTCTCTCGTATAGTTGCTGCCACCGAGTATTCGGCGGATGCTTCTTTGAATTCGGTAAAATTCGCTTCAAGAGCTTTGGCTTCGTCCATAACATCACGACGCCTGTTTTGGCTTAAGAACTGGAGAGCTGACTCCAAAGCCAAATGGAAACTGGCAGCGGCTCATAGAGTTCCTGGATCGCCCTCCATCCCGCCACATTTGCTGCCCTCCTCTCCATCTGGAGTTGGACAACCAGTTACGAAGGGAAGTTCTCCACCTATTACATATCAAGGCAATAGAGCCTGTTCCTCCAGAGCAACGGGGGGGAGGGCTTCTATTCAACCCTCTTTCTGGTTCCAAAACATTCCAGGGTTTGGAGGGCCATCCTCAACTTAAAACAGCTGAATCTGTTGGTATCTTACTGCAGGTTCAAGATGCACTCACTGAGGTCTATTCTTGGAGGAATTTGTTGGGACTTCCTCCAGTCAGTCGACCTTAGGGAGGCATACCTGCATGTTCCGGTCCTACCGGCACACCGCAGGTTTCTGGGTTTCCAGATTGGGGAGGACCACTATCAGTATTGCACCATGCCCTTTGGCTTGTCATCAGCCCCAAGGACCTTTACAAAGTTAGTGGCGGTAGTGGCGGCTTCCCTCAGGAAGATTCCTGTCAGAGTCTTATGTTATCTTGACGACATCCTGATCCTGTCATCTTCCAGAGGTCAAGCGTCTCGAGATCTACACAGTGTCATCGAGGCTTTTCAGAGCCACGGATTTTCAATAAATTTCCCGAAAAGCCACCTTCATCCTTCCACCTCTCTGCTACACCTGGGAGCGGTAATAGACACTGTACAAGGGCAGGTTTTTCTCTCCCCGGAAAGAATTCACAGCATCTGCGACTTAATCCATCTAATTCTGTCGCAACGGTCCATTTCTCTCCTTCATCTCTCTCAGCTGCTGGGGAAAATGGTCTCGAGCTTCTCAATTGTGCCATGGGCTCGTCGTCACACGAGGCCATTACAATGGTTTCTCCTCCCCTTCCAACAATCAGGCCACAGCGATTCTCTGCACAAGGTGTCGCTTCCGCCTCAGCTTCGACTCTCCCTTCATTGGTGGTTAGGTCCGGGGCTTCACAAGGGCTCGCACTTCCTGATTCCAGACCGCCTGACTCTGACCATGGATGCCAGCTCCAGGGGTGGGGGGCTCATCTTCACATTCAAGTAGTGCAGGGTTGCTGGTCAGATGCCGAGAGACGACTCAACATCAACCTGTTGGAACTGAGGGCTATTCGGCTGGCCCTCCGTCATTTTCAATCTCACTTGTCAGGTTGCCACGTTCTTGTCTTAACGGACAATATTGCAGCAAAGGCCCATATAAACAAAGAGGGGGGTCACGGCCCTGATGTTGGAGTCTGAGCAGCTGCTACGTTGGGCGGAGATGCATGTTCTATCATTGAGGGCCGATCACATTTCAGGTGTGGAAAACACCAGGGCCAACTGGCTCAGCAGACAAACTATCGACCAGTCAGAATGGCAGCTTCACCCCGGTCTCTTTCGCACGGCTTCTTTCATCTTCGGCGTGCCAGTTCTGGACCTCTTCGCCAGCCCGTCAAACGCCCAACTGCCACGATTTGTGACTCGCTACCCGTGGCAGGCGGCAGAGGATCACAACGCCCTCAGGTGCCACTGGCCGTCGGGACTATTATACGCATTTCCTCCGATTCCCCTGATTCCTCAGGTGATACGCAAGCTGCTGGAGGAAGGGGCAGAACTCCTCTTGGTGGCCCCAGATTGGCCACGCCGACAGTGGTACGCGGATCTTGTGGCATTGTCGGTCCTCCCACCATGGGTGATTCTGCCGGAACGTCTGTCGCTTCGTCAGGGGGCCGTCACCCATCCAGACCCAGGATGGCTCAAATTGGCCGTTTGGCGTTTGAGTGGGTCATTCTGCAAAAGGACTGTATACCGGACTCGGTCATAAATACGATTCAGGCCTCCCGAAGACCTTCGACTTCTCGGATATATGAGTCTTCCTGGAAATCCTTTTGTTCCTGGTGCGCTGTCAAATTAGTTGACCCTACCTCGGCTCAGATTGTGGATGTTTTGTGTTTCTTGCAGTCAGGTCTGGACAAAGGCTTATCACCATCTACCCTCCGTCGTCAGACTGCTGCCTTATCCACGGTCATCAGATGTCCTCCTTATGCTTCCTTATCTCTGCACCCGTTACTTAAAGGTTTTCTTCACGGAGCTGTGAACCTCCGTCCACCCCCTGTTCATCGTTACCCGACCTGGGACCTCCCTCTCGTTCTTCAGGCTCTTATGTCTCCTCCCTTTGAACCCCTGGGTTCTGCTCCTCTCAAGTATTTATCCTACAAGATGGCCTTCCTTTTGGCAATCAACTCTGCAAGACGTGTCTCTGAACTTACAGCCTTATCAATTAGAAAGGATCTCTGCATCTTTCAACCTAATACCGTGATTTTGCGCCTGGATCCTACTTTCTTGCCTAAAGTAAACTCCTATTTCCATCGTGCCCAAGAGCTCGTGCTCCCGGATTTCTGTCCCTCGCCCAGGCACCAATGGGAGAAGGACTGGCATACCCTCGACGTTCGTAGGGCCTTACGTCACTACATTCGTAGGACTGAGTCGTTCCAGAAATCCGAGGCCCTCTTGGTTTCATTTCATCCTTCCTCCTTAGGTCAGAAGATATCTCCATCCACTGTAGGCAGATGGATTAAAACGTGCATCTCTACGGCTTACGAACAACAATCCTGTCCTGTTCCTGCTCGTATTTTGCCTCACTCTATGCGTAGCGCTGCAACTTCAGCCACCTGGGCTACGCAGGCATCGGTCTTGGACATCTGCTGAGCCGCCATGTGATCCTCTGCTACACCTTTCATTAGACACTATAAAATCGATACATATGCCTCGGCTGAGGCTTCCTTTGGACGACATGTTCTGCAAAGTGTTCTTGCAGGCCAGGTCTCTGGGAGCAGTTTGTCTCCCGCCCTTGGGATCTGAACTTTGGTATATCCCGTATATGGATTGCATGAGCAGTGAGCTGGAAAAAGAACGTTGTCTTACCTGAATGTTCCTTTTCAGCTGCACTGCGAATGCAATCCATCCCCACCCTGTTGTTGCCTTGTTTCTGTTTCCTTCTACTGGTTCCAGTTTCTTGTAGTTCCGTTATATTTACTTACCTGATTCTAACCTTCACCTAGGTGGTCGCGCCTTCGTTCAAAGACTGATGCATCATGGGACAGCAGGGCGTGGCCACAGCACGGAGAGAGATATTGGGAAAAAATTACCCAAAGATAAGCGATGAGGAAAACAACCCGTATATGGATTGCATTCGCAGTGCAGCTGAAAAGGAACGTTCAGGTAAGACAACATTCTTTCTCATATTGTCTTTAATTTGTCTCTTAGGTAAAAAACCATTTTGATCTGGATTTATAAATTGATTTAAAAATCTTTTTAGTCTTTCTGCAATTATTGAAGCAAATATTTTATAACCAGCATTCAGTAAAGATATTGGTCTATAGTTTTTTATCCGTTGAGAATAATATATGCTTTCATCCATGAATTTGATACTTTCGCTTCTAACAAAAGTTCGTTGAATACTTCCAACATTGGGATACTTAAAGTACCTTGTAAGTCTTTATATAATTCTGCTGGCAATCCATCCGGACCTGGTGTTTTACCATTCTTTTTGCCTCTTGATTTCGTCTGTTAATTCCATCATTGATATACAGTCATCTAGTATTGCTTTCACTGTTTCAGGTATTTTAGATAGTTCCGCTTTTTCTAAATATTGTTTTATTTTATCTTCTGGGATTAACTCTTGATTATATAGTTTTCCATAGTAGTTTTGAATCACTTTCTTTTTATTGTCATTTTGATGGTGAAGAGTTCTTCATTGTCCACTAGTTGGTGTATCAATTTGTTTTCTTTCTCCTTTTTCAATTTATATGCCAGCCATCTTCCTGGTTTATTTGCGTTTTCAAATAAATTTTGTTTAGCACTTCTAATTTTTTGTGCTAGTTCTTCTTTATCTATTAGGTTCAGGTTATGTTTCATTAATTCCATTTGGTTTTTTATATTCTTTTTTTGTGGATCCTTTTGTAGTTCTACCTCTAGTCTCTTGTATTCTTCTTCTAGTATCTTTTGACTTTGTCTCTTCTTTTTGTTTTTCTTTCCCATATATATTATAGTTAATCCTCTAATATATGCCTTAGCTGTGTCCAATACGTTTTGTAATGTACGTCTTTTTAAAGAAAAAGTCTAGATCTCTTTCCATAAATTGAATAAATTCCTTTTAGCATTGCTTGATTCAATGTCCATCTTAATTTCCTTTTTTGTCCCTTTCATATAACTTTTATCGGATTATGATCCACCTAGTTACTTGTTTCTATATTTATTTCTTGTATATTAGATTTTAACTCTGCTGGCATCCATATCATGTCTATTCTTGACCAAGATATATGCCTATTTGAGTAAAATGAATATTGGTTTTCCTTGGGATGTATCTCTCACCATGCATCTTGGATGCCTTGGATATATGCCTATTTGAGTAAAATGAATATTGGTTTTCCTTGGGATGTATCTCTCACCATGCATCTTGGATGCATCTTCTGCCATTTTAAATAAAGCCTTAGGAAGTGTCTTCTTGGGTTTTTTATTTACCTTTCTAATTTTGTAATCCAATTCCACATCCACAATTGCATTAAAGTCTCCGAATATACATATGTTTTCATACTTCAATTCTATTATTTTCTTATGAAGTTTACCATAAAAGTCCTCCTGATTAGTATTTGGTACGTATATTACTACTAAGAGTATCTGTTTATTGTTCATTGTTATCTCCACCATCAAAATCCTCCCTTCCTCATCCATAAAAATGTGTTTAACATTTATTGTCTCTTTTATGTAAAGGACTATTCTCCAGCGCGCTGTTTGGAGAATCCAAATCTTGGGAGTTCCTCAGCTTGATTGCTAGACTGGGTGAATGTTTCTTTAAGAAACATCCTTGGCCACTCCTCCCTTGCTTGGCTAAGCTCCAGTTCATTCACTCAGTCAAGCAAGAGACTGTTTTTTTTTCCTTGGCTCTGGCAATTTGGCTGAAGAACTCTTCATATTTGGAATTTCCAAGTTAAACTTAGCTAAAATTCTTCAATTTCTGAGAGGTATGGATTTGTTTGTCTTCGCATCAGCTGTTCGTCAGGCTTCCTGGCTCCGGAATTGCCGCGGTGGGTGAGTTAGCCCTGGGGCTCTACCAAGGGGCTCCCCCCACCGCTCGCTTCTGCTTTAATTTCCTTGGAGCAATACCTTTTGAGGCATCTCCGAGACATAAGATTTGCCGCCGGCGGTTGCGTTGGGTCCGGACCGCTGGAAAGTCCTACCGCCACTATCCACACCGCTCCATCTGTAGTTGGCGGCCAGGGGTCTCTGCATTTCACCGGCAAACCCCTATTTTACTAAGCTTCGCTGCGTCGATTAAATAGCTTAGTTCAACACGCTGTTTTTCGATTTCTTAATTTGGCTGAGGTGCCGGACAGCTAAAACTCGAGCCGCGCGCCATTTTGTTTGCTTTCTGTCAGTTTCCTCACACCGCAACGGCGCTGGACGGCTAGATTCGAGCCGTGCGCCATTTTGAACTGGATCAAAGCCGCCCGCCATTTTCTTCAAAGAAAGCAAAGGAAATATAAAGGACTGTGAATTGCACTTGAGAAGATCCTTTGCCTGCCTTTTATACTGCGGTTGTGAGTGGATGCGAAGCGGCGGTTGGGGTGTTCTGACACCTTCTTGGCCATCTCTGACTTTGTGTTCATAATTTGTTGGCTATTACTTCACCGTTTGACTTACCTTCATTCCTGTTTTTTTTTAAAAAAAAGAAGGAAAACAATTAATTAATTAATTCTTTAATCAATCAGATTTTGCCATTATTCTTCATTGACTTACTTTGACTGAATTGTTCACATGGCGGAGTCTGATGTTTCCTCTGAACTTGAGCAGGCCTATAGTCCTCCAGAGGCCAGAAAACGTTCAAAGGCCCCTTCCAAGGCTTCTAAACAACGAGATGTCTGGGCAAGATCTGCCAGCCCTCATCCAACCACTCGCTCTGCTGCTTCTGATAGGGCTGAGGAGAGGAAGCGCAAAGCCTTTGAGAAACAATATCTTCTTGCTCAGGAGAGGGCTTAATCTTCTAATCGCCAGATGTCACCTGAGAGGCCTACTCAGGTGACACAAGATCATTCTGTGGCTGCTCAATGCATTTCTGATGTTCAACACCTTAGGGAGGCTGCCTTTCCATCTGTTGCCCCCGGACCCAGTGTTCCAGCTACTCATCCTTCTGGTCGGCCAGTACCTGAGGCAACTTTTACACCTACGGCCGCTGGGCTCTGTCCTTTGGAGGGCCTTCAACCTGCTCTATCTCGGGACATTCAGGATCTCGTGTCTCAAACTATTTCTCGCATCCTGACTTCAGCTCCTCCCCAGGGGCCTCAAGCCCTTTCCATGGCGCCTTCTCATCCACCATTGACTCAACTGTACGGCAACCCGTGTCACGGCTATTCCCATCGTTCTGAATCCCTTCTGGCTGAAGATTCACTCTGGGAAGAGGAGGAGCCTGATGAGATGGAGTTGTCGGAAGACGAGGACCTCGCTCCTGAACGGCCCTCTTTCACGGGCCTCTTCCGTCCTTCCATGTTTAAGTCCTTGCTCCACAACGCCAAAATTACCACAAATATGGATCTGTCTACCACTCAGACATCACAACAGTCAGATCTTAATCCTCGTGATGACTTGTTCCACTTGCAAAAGCCTGATCAGGACCTTATTCCATGTCCGGAGTTATTCACAAACGTGGTCCAAAGGTCTTGGTCCCAACCTGCCTACATTTCTGCTCCTACCGGACTGGATAAGAGATTGTATTGCTCAGATCCTTCATTACAGGATCTGATCCAATTGCCTTCCGTGGACGCTCCTGTAGCCCAGCTGACATCCTCTGCTGTTATTTCTAACGATGTACTCGACGGTCTCAGGACCGAGGACAGGAAGGCTGAATTGTCTCTCCGTAAGATGCATCAATCGGCTGCCTGGGCCATCAGGTCAGCTATGTCTACTTCATTCTTTGCTCGTGCATCTCTTATTTGGTTGTGCCAATTACAGGAGCGGTTACCACCAGATGACAGCAGGCTCCACCATGACATAAATAAAATTGTAGCAGCCACGGAGTACTGCGCAGATGCATCTTTGAATGCTGCTAAATTCTCCTCACGGGCCCTTGTCTCCAATGTTACTTCTCAGCACCTCCTTTGGCTTCGCCATTGGAGAGCCGAACTTAAGTCAAAGTGGAAGCTGGCATCTGCTCCCTACAAGGGTTCTCTTCTCTTTGGAGAAGCTTTAGACCCTATACTGGTGGAGGATAAGGATAAACGGAAAGTTATGCCTTCCTCTTTCAGACGCCATGATAGCAGATTTACTCCTTATAACCAGAGACAGCCCTTTCGGACTGAGTCCAGGCCCAGTGGGTCCTACTTCTCCAGACATTATTCCCAGAGAGTCTATTGGCCCGCTGAATGATCTGCTACCCTGATCGGGGCAGAGGTCAATCTAACACCAAACGACAATTCCGTGGGGCTACTACCCGGCCATTCAGGAGGGGCAAGTGACTATCCCGCAGAGCTTCCCATTGGTAGTTGCCTTCTCCATTTCTTGCCCCAATGGGTCTCCTCCACGACAGACGCTTGGGTTCTCCAGACTGTGAGGCTCGGCCTCACATTGGACTTCCTCTCCAGCCCTCCGAACCGCTTCCTCCGATGCCCTGTACCTGGCAACCCGGAGAAGAGAGCGTCGATGGACACAGAGATACAACATCTGATCGACATCTACGCCATCGAACCTGTGCCGGTGGAACAACGGGGATCCAATTTCTACTCGCGCCTCTTTCTTGTGCCAAAGTCTTCCGGGGACTGGAGAGGGATTTTAGACCTGAAGGCACTGAACAAGTTCGTCAGATATCACCACTTCAAAATGCAGTCGCTCAAGTTGATTCTGCAGGGCATCTGACGAGGCGACTTTATGACATCAATCGACCTCAAGGAGGCTTACCTGCATGTCCCGACATTTCCTTTGGTTTGCCTACTTCAATCGACACTTCCAATATTGGGCCATGCCGTTTGGCCTCTCGTCCGCCCCTCGGACCTTCACGAAGCTGCTGGCAACCTTGGCTGATTCTCTGCAACAGGTCCTGATCAGGGTAATGTGCTACCTGGACAACATCATTATTCTATCTGCCACTCGGGATCAAGCTGTGACCGATCTCAGGACAGTTTCTCGTCTTTTACAACAGCACGGGTTCTCGCTGAACCTCGACAAAAGTCAGCTTCTGCCCACCACTCGCATTCTCCATCTTGGAGCTGTCATAGACTCGGTCAGCTGTCATGTTTTTCTGTCTCCCAACAGGATTTGGAGCATTCGATCCTTGGTGACTCAGGTGTTGTCACTCAGATATGTTCACTTGATCACCTTGTCCCAGCTGCCCGGCAAATTAATTTCATGCATCGCGATTGTCCCGTGGGCCCGTCTTCACAGTCGTCCTCTTCAACGGTCACACTATGCAGTCCGCCAGGTGTGCTTCAACAAACCGTATCTACAACGCCACCTGGCGCTCCTTTTGCACCTGGTGTTCCAAGAACCATCGGGATCCTACAACAACATCTCCCTCTGATGTTCTCGTGTTCCTGCAGGAGGGTTTGGACTGTGGCCTCGCTCCTAATACCCTGAGGCGTCAAGTAGCGGCCCTTAGCACAGTTTTATCTTCTGTTGACGATCGGCCTTTGACCCAGCATCCCCATATTCGGACATTCTTATGGGGGGCATCCAATCTCCGTCCTCCTACTGTCCGTCGATACCCAACTTGGGACTTGCCATTAGTACTTACCGCTCTCATGTCACCTCCCTTTGAGCCCCTGGCATCTATATCTCTTCGATGTCTGACTCTCAAGGTTGCCTTCCTAGTGGCGATTACCTCAGCAAGACAGGTTTCTGAACTGGCGGCTCTGTCTGTGCGACCCGACCTTTGTGTTTTCCATCCCAATAAAGTAGTGCTCCATACGGATCCTCCTTTTCTGCCCAAGGTAAACTCTCTGTACCACCGAGCCCAAGAATTGATTCTACCTGACTTTTGTCCGGCTCCGAGTCATCATCTTGAACACCAGTGGCACACCTTGGACATTAAGAGGGCTCTCCGTCGGTATATCAAGCGGACAGCATCATTCCATAAGTCTGAGGCTTTGTTCCTGTCCTTCAATCCATCTACATTGGGCATGAAAGTCTCTTCATCCACGATTGGTCGTTGGATCAAGGCCTGCATCGTGACGGCGTATCACACCAGACGGACTCCTCTGCCGGGGAGGATCCTCCCTCACTCTACCCGTAGCGCAGCCACTTCAGCTGCTTGGGCTACCCAGGCATCCATCCTGGACATCTGTAGGGCTGCAACATGGCCTACCTTAACACCTTTTGTTCGACATTACAAAATTGACTCCTTTGCATCGGCTGAAGCTTCGTTTGGTTGTCGAGTGCTGCAGTCTGTCCTGGCTGTTCCCCTTCGGGATGACGCAGCCGCCCACCCTACTCCTGACTAGCTTGGGTATGTCAGGGTGCTGATTAATCCCATTCTGCCTTTGAGATAATCGCACCTTGATTACGAGGGGTGGATTGAGACTTTTCCTTGCAAGTATACTTTAAGAAAACAAAATCCGAAGATATTTTCTAAGAAAACTCATTTATTTGTTATAAAGAAAATAAAACAACTAACTGATCTAATTGGTTACATTTTGAAATAAAGTTTGTGCCAGCTGCTTCTCAGCAGCCAGAACTTTCTGGCAAGAGAACAAAAGGAAAGTGTGAAGAAGAAATGTGGGTTGGACATGCGCAGTTTAGCTTACTGATAAGGATTCTTGGCAAGTATGGAAAGTCTGATTGTCCAGAAATGAGAGCTCAGCCAGGGCTGTTGTGTTTTCTTTCTTTTTTTTTTAATTGAAAAAGTTTTTCAAATACAGATTTTTCCTCATTTTTCCCCCCTCCACTCTAACCCCCCTCCCCCTCCCCTC
Source organism: Arizona elegans (assembly GCA_022577455.1). NCBI lineage: Eukaryota > Metazoa > Chordata > Lepidosauria > Squamata > Colubridae > Arizona > Arizona elegans. The sequence continues at coordinate 53,467,426 of JAKOOJ010000009.1, forward strand.
CCCCCATGGCTTCTCCAAAATAAAATCCAAATTAACATCAAATTATATAATACTTTACCATCCTTTTACACACACCCCCACATGCTAACAATTTCTTTCTAACATTATTATTATATCCCCCCTATACTATACATTTCAAAGCAACCTTCAGCTACAAAACTATATAATAAATCCTAATTTGGCATTTATTCAACTCATAATCTACCCATTTCCTCCACCCCCAAACATATATCTCTTAATTCAAATCTTTTGCATATATTTATATCTAAACCCATTTTCCTACAGGTCTAACATACATAATATTTTTAATATCTTTGTTCTTCTGCCCACACCACACCACTAAAAGATATTTCCATATATAAATAAAATCCTCAGATGACTTTAAATTTGTAATCCATATAATATCTTCTGTAATGTCTTTCAACTGGATTATTAATTCCATCACCCATGTTAGGGTAATATCAGGTTCAGATTCCAACAGTATATTCAGTATCTTCAATTACCATCTGCCCCCATCAATAATAAGTATTTTCATATATAAAAAACCACCCGAGTGACTTTATATTTATATTCCATGTAGTATCTTCTGTAGTGTCTTTTATCTAGATTGTTAATTCCAATCTTCCACATCCCAAAAGCACCAGCATTGCAGAGATCTGTTATTCTTCTCAAAATAGTATAAGTCAATAATTTGCCTCAGTTATATTTTCATGTATCAGCCTTCTATAAATCCCGCTTATTATATTTAGTCGTCTCTTAAGTAACTGGCATTAGACTGTTGTTTAGTTTAAAATTTGTTAGTTTTGTAGGACCTGCTTCTTCTTTTCTTGGCTTTTTGTGGTTTAGATCTCCATCCTAGTTGCCTTTCTAGAACTTGCATATCAGCTGATTGATTTCCATGCTGGTCTATAACTTGATAAGACATCACATTAAAATCCAAAGCCGCCTCTCTTGTATTTATAGGTAATCCAGCTATAACCTCTGAAGGAGAATCCAAAAGCGGCTCATCCAAAAGAGCCTCTGCAACTTGTTGTTTTTCCATTACCTCCATCTCCATCTGCTTAGCCTGAGTTTCAATCTCTTGTTCATTTTGCTTTTCTTTATTCCCCTCCTGTATTCCTAACACTGATGGCATACATGGAGATGTTGGATCCATTTTAAAAACCTTGTAGTAAAATTCTGCTTTTTCAATAGTATTTAGTTGATATCTTTCTCCTTGATATCTCAATATTATACCAACTGGAACATCCCACCAAAATGGGATGTTTTGTTTCTTTAGCTTAGTCACCAAAAATCCAAAGTCCTTTCTATCTTTTAACATCTTGGACGGCAGCTCTTTATATATCCAAATCTTCCTTCCGTTTCTTTCCAGAGTGGAGTTAAAAGACTTTTGCACAATATCATTTCTTATTACTCTATCAGTAAAGTAAATCACCACATCTCTAGGCAACTGCCTTTGCTTTGCAACCCAAGAATTCACTCTGTAGAATTTATCAATCCTACAGGATACCTCTTCAGGACTAACCTTTAAAATCCCAGCCAGAACTTCAGCAGACATCTTTCTCAAGTCATCTCTGTTATTTTCCTGTATTCCCCTCATTCTGACCGCAAATTCCATGGACCTGTATTGCATCATTATAACTTCTTTTTCAATCCTTTGTTTTATATTGTCTGCATTGTAAATCTTGTGGTCAGCTTCCTTTATTTTAGACTTTACTTCTGAGCTATTGTCTTGAATATTTATCAAATCATTTTCAATTCTTTGTATTTTATTGTCCAAATTATAAAACTTATTATCAGCTTCCTTCATTTTAGACTCTAATTCTAAGTTGGTATCGTTATCCATCTTTATAACTATTTCTGAGAAAGTTTTCAAAGTTGTTACAATCTGTTGTTTCAGGTTGGCATATTTTCGTTGTACCAACTCTTTAATTTCCTGCCTGAATTTTTCAAGATTCTGGTTCACAATCTCATCATGTCTTGCCATCTCCTCCAAAACAAATTCCTTTAGGTCTTTAAAACCATTCTTCTGAATCTGCAAGCTCAAAACTTGTTCATATGATTTGTAAATGGGGGAGCCCCCCCCGCTGCTTGTTTGTCTGGCTTTGTCAGTTTTAATGCCATCCTGCCACACAGACAAACTCTTTTTAAAGAAAAAGACTTCTCTCCAAACGGTATCAGTATCAAGTCTCTAAGAAGGAAGAAACATAAAGTAGAAATTTTTCTCTTCAATGCTAGCCAGCACTATTATTTCAGATACTTTGTAATGTATTAAACTATTCAGGTGGAAGGACTTTCACTTTCAGCTTTCTTTTTCTCAAGCCTCAGCCAGTCGCCATTTTAAACGTTTTTTCTTTGCTTTTAAAATCACTTATAGAATTGTTAGAAATACTTGCTATTTAGGGTCCCAAATCCGGATTTCATCCTGTTTGTTTAGACAATCTGTTAATTTTCATTAATTGGATTGGTCCCATCGCCTGGCTCTGCAAAAAGCAGAGTTCCCCCGAAGCCCGGAGCAATGGCAAGCTGAATAGGGAGCCACATTCTGCTTCCTCCCCAAGAGTAATAAAAAACCCTGGGGAGTTCGCAGAGGGCTCTACCTGTCCTCGCCGGCTCTATCTCACGTCTCCTCAAGGAGACGGAGTTTTTCGAGCCGTCTCTCAGCTGTAGAGATGGCTCTTTACAGGCAATGAGGCTGGTGGTCCCGAAAGACTGTCTGGCGGCGACGGAAGCCAAACCGGAAGCCGCCGTGTTTTCTTATTGTTTTGTTGTTGACAGCACCATCTTCTGTTTGACCTTGCGAATCAACTGGAGCTTAGCCAAGCAAGGGAGGAGTGGCCAAGGACGTTTCTTAAAGAAACATTCATCCAGTCTAGCAATCAAGCTGAAGAACTCCCAAGATTTGGATTCTCCAGCAGCGCTCCGAGAAAGGACGTTCAGGTAAGACAACGTCCGTTCCCCTCTTCTTTTGTTGTGATAGAGAAGTATATAACTTCCCAATTTTGGGATATTCCAATATTTTATTATGTTGTTTTTTAATGTGAACTTCTTGCAAGCAGATTATGTCTAATTTAAATTTTTCTAATTTATTGAAAATCATTTCCTTTTTATTGCCAAATTCAGTCCATTTATTTATTGACATTAATTTTATTTCTTCTTCCATAATTTATTTATAGATGGGTTTTGTCGTTCTAGTCGCTCTTATCTCTCTCGGTTCTTTGACTTTGCCTCTTCTCTTTTTTGCTATTTTCTTCAAATCTCTTTCATCTTCTTTTTGTTGCATATTCCTCTCTCCTGTAGCTTCCTCTCGTCGCTTGTCCTCTTCTTTTCCTCTTATTCTCATTTCCTCTTGTGGTCGAAAGTAGTGCTCATAAAATTGTTCTGCTTTTTCTATGGAATCCAATCTATGTCTTTGCTCCATCCAAGTCACCAATATTCCCTCCAGTATCAGCCATCTGAAATTCACTCCATTTTTTTTGTAAATTTTTTTTTTATTTTTTTCAAACATAAGCATAAAATATAACTTTCAAGAACAGTCTCTCGATCGAGTCATAGATGGTTACCACGCTTACATTCCTTTAACAAGCTCCATTCACAATTTCCCATTACATCTTTTAAAAGTAAAAATTCAAAACATAAAAAGAACAAATTTGAACATAGATTCTAGCATCTTCATCTAAACAAGTCCATTATATCAATACAATTTTAGTTTTAAATTTAGCTCATTTTTATATCTATGTATCAATCCTGATTATATCTGGTTCTTCTCCACATTGTCTTTATTATATCTTTTACCATCAGTGTCAAAATGATTTTTAACAATATTCTAACCTCCTATTCTAATTATTTACCTTACAGTTTTATCACCACAAATCTTAATTTCAAATTCAATACAACTCCATTTTTATTACACTTTATAAAGCAAAATTCTATCTATATTTCTTAGTATCTTGACCCTTTTCCTCAAATCTTAATATCTTAAACTTTATCAATTTGTCTTTGATTTTGTCCTGCTTATCATCTATTACACATTTCATGTTACACAGGTTTATCACAAAAACATGCTTTATTTAGACTAATTTCCAGCATAATCTCCTCCATACCTCCCTCTATAGTTTGGCTGTTTTCCAGCATATTATGTTTGGCTGATTCCCAGCATAATCTCCTCCAGAGCACACACTATTTTTGGCTGATTTCCAGCATAATCACCTCTGAACCTCCCACCGTTATTGGCTGATTTCCAGCATATTATGTTAGGCTGATTTCCAGCATAATCTCCTCCAAAACTCCCACCATTGTTTGGCTGATTTCTAGCATAATCTCCTCCAACTCTCCTCCTATTACTTGGCTGATTTCCAGCATCTTATATTTGGCTGATTTCCAACATAATCTCCTCCAAAACTCCCACTCTTGTTTGGCTGATTTCCAGCATAATTTCTGCCAACTGTCCTGCAATTGTTTGGCTAATTTCCAGTATTTTAACTAGTTTCCAACTTATTTCCTCCGAGTCTCAAACTCTTATCTAGTTGGTGCCCATCACCTCTTATTTTAACTTTCCCTTGCAATATAATTATCTATTTCATGTCAGTTTCCCAACATACTATTTCAAATTGATTCTCAATGTATTTCATAATAATCATCATTTCCAGCATATATTAAATTAAATCACAGTTTGTTGCTAAAGTCTGTGTATCTTATGGTTTCATTCCATAAAATGTTAATCAATCATATTCACCAATCTAACATTTGCTTACAAATTAAAATTAAGACATATTACATCAAGCAATAATTTTTCTTAAAGTTGTCTCACATTAGTATATACTCTTCTTTATTATTCTTAACCACCTATACATCAATCCTCTATTTTAATTACCATCTCTTATTTTCTATCTTTATTACTCCAAAAACCCTCCTGTTTTTATCCAAAAATCATTTATACTTTTAGGCTTTTAAACATTACATTACATTTTAATTTAATTACATTTAATTTTATCTGCTTTCTTTCTTTCTTTTCCTATCTGTCCATAAATGTTCCACTAAAATCCATCTGTTTGAATTAAAAAATTCTGTATGTCACTTTAATGCTTTCATAATGCCTGTTCCATGTATAATGCATCAACTTCCTCTCTTTTGTTCCTACGCCACACCTTTTTTTTTTTTTTTTGCTAGGCTTGTTAGTTTCCATTGTAAAAGGTCCAAACTGTTCCTTCTTTCTTCATAAAATCACCCAACGACACATCCCTGCAAGACAGGGTCGGTCCAAAGACCGTTCAGACAGTGGTTTGTCAGTCGGGGTTTTCGCGGGCTTATTAGAGACTGCTATTTCTCCGACTGTAGTGCCGTGGCACCGGACCGGAAGTCTGAAATTCACTCCATTTTTAATTAGTTGTTTTGTCAGGAATTAGTATCCCTTCCTTATTTCTCTAACTCTTCTCAGAATCTGTTTTAAGACTACTATTTCTTTCCCTTTGTATTTTAAAAGATCATATCTCGCTCTTTGTAGAATCTCTGCTTTCATTGCTTTTTTTTGTAAATCTCACATGTACCTCTCTGGGAAGTCTGTTTCTTGCCACATATCTAGTATTAACTCTAAATACTTCATCAATCTCTGCAAGAATTTTTTCTTTGGTCACCTCTAAGGCATCTGCCAGCAGCTCTGCCATGTCTCACTAAATTTTCTCCCCTTTCTTCCTCAATATTCTGGAACTATCATCCCTATCCATCCCTAATGATATTACTGTTCTTTCTTTATTTTTGTCTCCTAACATAAGTCTGTTATCAACTTCATCCACTCTTTTTTCCATTTGTTCAACTTTCTCTTCTACTTTCTGCATGCGTTGTTCACTATTTGCCATTATTTGTTGAATATTTTCTAATTTATATTCTACTTTCCCTATTCTTTCCTTGAAGTCACCGTGCAGGGTTTGTATCATCCCTTTTAAATCTACCTGCTTCACATTCACCTTCTCTTGCTGTAACATACATCCAAAGTCCTCTGCCTCAATGGGCTAAAAGTTGCTGATGATGATGCTGAAGATGGTGTAAATGGTGTTTTCCTCATTTTAAAATATTTTCATTTTGGGGGTTTTGGAAATGACACCCCATTTCCTCCTCTCTTCACAATGACATCACCACCGGAAGTCCGGAAACTCTGTATCAGAAGCCCTTTTAGGGCACTCTCGATCCTGTAGAGATCGGGAAATAAAAGGGGAAGTTCCGAAACCCCTGGGCGACACGCTATCGACCAGGAGGATAAAGGACAAACCCCTTTAAAACTGGTGGAGAGGAAGTCAGCCTGCAAGGCAGATAGGAGCAATGGCAGCTGTATAGAAGGAAGCAAAGAGTGAAGAAAGCAGTTTCGAGTGGCAGACGAAATAGACCCAGAAGAAGGAAATCGGAAAACACAGAGAAGAGTGGAGTAAGGAGAGCGCAAAAGAGACAGACAAACAAGCGGCGGTGGACTAAAAGGGAAGTGCAGCAGGGACAGAAAAAGAGACCAGTGTGAGTGAAGGAGGATCCCAGAGAGGGAGACAGCAGAACCGGAGGAGGAACAGCGACAGAGTTAAGACCCCGGAGACGGAGAGAACTGGAGAAGGCGAAAAATCAGAGAAACTAAACGACTCTAAGAGGTAAAGAAGAAATTAAGGAACTTAATTTTGAAAAATTTGTGGGACTTAAATTGTGACTGGTGATTGTAAAAGGGAGATATAAAACTAAAAACTAAAAAAAAGGAAAGACGAGAATTTATAGACAGACTTAAGGGGAAAGACTAAGACTTGAAAGAGGACTGATGCAATAGCATGACAGAAAACAACTACAATTACAACCAGAAGCAAAACTAGAGAAGGGAAGGAGCCACAAAGAACAACAAAAGAAGAAGAAAATATATATTATTATATACAAATATATATATATATACAAACAGTAAAGTAAGAGGGAAAAAGATCATATTACAGTTATAATTAATTATTGCATTGTTAATTTATAAAGTTTGAAAGAGTGGACTGTTATAGATTATAAGGAATTAATGAATGAATGAGATATTAAGTGAGATACAGTAATATACTAAGCAGTAAAGTAAGAAAATATATCTGTTAATTCTATAATTAATGATTGTATGGTTAAATTACGGAATATAAAAACAAAAAAAGTAAATTAAATACAACTACACTGATTAAAATATTGTAAAGTAATAATTGATAATTTGCAAAGTAACAATTGATTATATTGTGATATTGTTATAGTGTTATATTATAGTGTATATTTACATAATAGATAAATTTAGAGTAAGTTGAAAAGTATATAAGATATAAGTAAACGTGTGTGTATCTAAAACTGTTTTTGAATAAACAAAAGGTACAGAAATAAGTATAAGTATATCCAAAAAAAAAGAGGGGGAGAGAGAAAACAAGAATTAAAGATCAATATTGCCCCCACAACTGGGTCCTCAATTTACCTACCTTAGAAAGGATGGAAGGCTGAGTCAACCTTGAGCCTGGCGAGATTCGAACCTGCAGTAATTGCAGGCAGCTGGTCTTAATAACAGGATGTTTTAGACCACTGTACTACCAAGGCTCTACCAAGGCTTTTCAAATTTATCTCATGGTTTTAATTTGTTGATTCATAAATTCCCAATTTACATTATTGAAGGCTTTTTGTGCATCCAGAAAGACAAGGGCAACTTGTCTCTCTGGATGTGCCTCGTAATATTCCATTATATTAATCACTATTCTGGTATTGTTTCTAATTTGTCTCTTAGGAAGAAATCCATTTTGATCTATGTGTATCTTATCATTTAGTATTTTTTTAACCGTTCCACCATAATGTTCATAAATATTTTGTAATCTGAATTTAAGAGTGAGATTGGTCTATAATTCTTGATTTGTTTATTATCTGTGCCTTCTTTAGGAGCCTGGATAGCTCAACGGACTAAAAGCCTGTTATTAACATTCAGCTGTCTGCAATTATTGCATGTTCGAATCTCCCCAGGTTCAAGGTTGACTCAGCCTTCCATCCTTTCTAAGGTAGGTAAATTGAGGACCCAGTTGTGGGGGCAATAAGCTGACTTTGTATAAAATATACAAAAGTATGAAGGCTATTGCTTAACGCATTGTAAGCCGCCCTGAGTCTCCGGAGAAGGGCGACATATAAATCTAATAAAAATAAATAAATAAATAAATAAAAATAAATAAAATAAATCAAAGTAATATATGCCTCCTTCCATGATTCTGGTGACTTTGCTTCCCTTAGGGCTTCATTACATACTTCCAATAATAATAATTCTACCGAATCTCCTAAATGTTTATAATATAATTTCCCCTGGGAACCTATCTGGTCCTGGGGTCTTATTATTTTTTTGTTTTCGAATTGCTTCTTTAATTTCCAATAATGTTATCTCCTTTCTCCATTGAGAGTGGAGACAGCAGCCAGTGTAGGTAGTGCTAGTCCAATCAGCATGAAGGACTGAGTCTGCCAATCATTGTTAGTTCCGCCCTTGTTGCCGGGCATGCCAGCTTTTGACTCAGTCCTTCAGTGGACAGGCGTGTGGGTCTTAGCTGTCTCTTTTAATTAATATTATCTTCTCTACGGTTGGAAATTTGGTATTTGACTTGGATTTTCCCTGACTACTCTCTTCTCTCTCTGCGATGGTGTATTGACTGACCTTGGACTGTCTGACTTCATTGTGAGTTTTGTGTTTTAAAATTTGTCTGCTGTTTTGCCTGGCTGCCTCTGGCAATTGAACTGCTTTCCCTGCCTTCCTCCTTCGTGAAGGGCAGCTTTTAGCTGCTTACCCCTGGTTTTTTTGTTGTTGGAGGGCTTGTTAGCGTTTCCCTAGTCCAGGAGCCCTTGTTTCGCTCATCTGACTGCCGGATCGCTTCGGAGGCATTTTTTCACGCCGCGGCTGTGGCGGCCGCCATTTTGGGCGCCTTTTTCAAACCGCTGCAGATCTCTGCTAGCTTTACTTGCCAGGAAGCCTTTTGGACTTTGTTCTATTGGCGTCTCCTCTGATCCTTCCTATCAATCCTGCCTTCGCTTGCTGCCCAGCCTCATTGGATATCCCTGGAACAATTATTCACAGTTCTCCCTCTGCGCTTCTGCCTCGCTGCCTGCAACTGATCTACGCCTCTGTATTCTTGATTACTGCTTCGCCTGCTAGTGGAGTTTAATGCTCCCATTTGTGACTGGTGGGGGCCATTGGGGCCTTTCTGGACTTTTTTCAGCTTATTACCTGTAACAGTCCCTTATCAGTAGTGGAGCTTTGTGCCCCCCTGTTCTCAATTAGCAGCACATTGAACTATATTTCCTTCTGTGTTTGCTATCGGCCGCCATTTTGTGGACTGGACTTTGTGCATCGGCAGCCATTTTGTGGAGTGATAGCGCTCCAATTTCGGGCCTAGTTTACATTCTTCTATGTTCCAGTGTTTGCCTGACCTCCCGTCATTGGACTTGACTGTTAAGAGGTCTGTTAGCCGCCTTGATGCCAAAAGCTGTGGCGAAATCTAAGCATGGCCGGAGGGCCAGTGCTACTGACCAGGGTAAATTTGTCTGCTATCCCCCCTCTTGCCCGGGAGGCCTCCAAGGAACCATCCCCAGCCTTGCACTCAGCTCATTCCCATCACAAGTCTCACGACCACCGTGTTTTTTCTTCCAAGGCCGAGAAGCGACGTGACAAGGTCTTGACAAAATTGTGCACCAAGGCTAGCGCTAATCTTTCTGCGGTGTCTCCTGCTCTGGTCTCCGTGTCCACCGAGGCCCCTGTAGCTGTTCCACGCCCTGTTACTCCTGACCAGCTGTCACTTCAGGATTGCCCCGTGACCATTTCAACAACCGACCTGTGGGGCTCAGGTTCCCCTCCACCGGATCCTGCTTCTCAGCCTGATCATCCGCATGAGTCAGCGCCTCAGCCTGATCCGTCGGTTCCAGCGGAAGCCCATGCTTCCATTGCCTCGCCTCAACCTGTGGCGGTGACTTGCCAACTTCTCCCAGAGCAAATTCAACAACTTATTGAGGCAGCAGTGCAAAGATCCTTGGCGGCAGCGCATCATCCTTCTGGCGGGCTTGGCTCTGCTTGCTTGGTCGTTTCTGTTTCACCGGAGCGGGAAAGTCGGATCAAGCACATTTGGACCTAGCACCTGACTCTCCTTCTTGCTCCACTCGAGCCGTCGCTCGGTCCTGATGGAGGACAATTACAGTGATTCTGGTCTCTCGGAGGATGATAATCTCCCTCCGGGTCATCCCTCCAGATCTTTCCACAGTCCTTGTTTAAATCCTTGCTTTTCAAGGCCGTTAATACTGCCCGCTTGTCTTCGCCTCATGCTGATCCAGCGCCTACCTCTTCCACATCGGCTTCTGCGTCCTTGGACCCCATGTTTGCGGAGCCCTCGAGGCCAGTGACTTCGATTCCTACTCCTCCTCTCTTTCTGGAGGTGGTGAGACGACAGTGGTCTTCTCCGGGATCTGCTCCGCTGCCATCTTCCAACGACCGTAAGAACTTTCAGGTGGCCAAGGAGTTGGACTCTCTTCTGCGGTTCCCCTCTGTGGACCCCCTTGTCGCCACTCTGCTGCCTAATGCCAGTGTTCCAGGGGATCCGGAAGAAGGTCTTTGACCGGATCTGGTTCTCCAGAGAGCTCACCAGAGTTCGGCTTGGGCTATTCGGGCGGCCACCACGACGTCCTTCTTCAATCGTACAAGTCTTTTGTGGTTGCACCAACTGCAGGACAAGTTACCTCCTGGGGACTCCCGTGCCAGACAGGACTTAAACAAGATCGTGGCCACATTACAGTTTTCGGCGGACTCTACCTTAAATGCCGCTTGCTTCGCTTCCAAGGCTCTGGCTTCTTCCATCGCGGCTCGTCGTTTGGTCTGGCTCCGCCACTGGCAGGCTGACGCCCGTCATAAGTGGCATCTCCCATCGGTTCCCTTTGGAGGGTCCCGCCTCTTCGGTGATGTGTTAGAGCCCTTCCTTTCTGAGACCAAGGACAAAAAGAAAGTGCTTGCTGCGGTGTACCGTAGAGGGGACTCACATTTCACTCTGTATCCATCTCAATCACAATTCTGAGGTTCTGACTCCGGAGGGTCTTCCTCCCTTTCTTCCCCTAGGCCATTCCATCAAGTTAACAGGCAACGGGTTTATCAGGATAGATCCTTCAGGGGCAAGCCCTTTGTATCTAAATGGCCCTTTCACCTCTCACCCTCCACTAGTCTAGTACATTTGGGCGCCTTGATTGTGTTGTGGCCCCGCCCTTTGAGCCTGTCCCATCGGAGGAAGAAAGCTCCGAGCATGAGGAAGAGGAGTCAGCCAGGCCTCCCTCTCCAGGCCCTTCCCCTCTGGCATTGTCTCAGGTGCCGGCCGAGGGAGAGGAGATCAGCAGGGAGACAGCTGGTTCGTCTCAGAGTGACGATGAAACATCATTCCTGGACGCACGCCTCCGAAGGCGTGATAAACGATTGCAGCAGCTTAGGAGGCGTGCTAGGGATTAGAACTGAGTCACTGGACCACACCCCAGAGACTATATAATAGAGGGTAGTGGTCAGGGATCCTTGTGACGAACAAAAGTAAACCTTGGATAGTCACTAAAGCCTCGTCCGGAACTGCTGGGAGAAATATTATTTCTGCTTGGACTTTTTTGTACGTTAGTATCTTATCTTTCTGTTTGTGAAAATAAAGGCATTTGGCAGACGGTGTGTCTATCGCTGCCAAGTGGGAGATAAGACGTGGGTGCGTTCCAAAGTGTTCCCTTAACCCTCGGCTGGCTGTGTTTGTGTGTGTGTGGGGACGGGGACAGATCAGATTGACACTCTTCAGGGCAAGGTGTTTCTCTCTCCCGATAGGCAGGACAGCCTGCGGAAGTTAGTCTCCCAGGTTGAAGGGTGTCGGGTTGTTTCTCCTTACGTCTTGTCGCAACTCTTAGGGAAAATGATATCTGCTATAGCCATAGTTCCCTGGGCACAGCTGCAAGCCAGGGAACTCCAATGGTTTCTCTTGCCATTGCAGAAGGCGGGCAGAGGCACATCGTCGCGGCCGATTCCGGTCCCTCCTGCAGTGCACTGGTCTCTCCGGTGGTGGCGTTCCCCTGCTCTCGTTGCGGGTTGCTTCTTCCTTGAACCCCTAAGGGTGGTAGTGACAACAGATGCCAGCCTCCTGGGCTGGGGAGCCCACTGTCAGGGCCACCTCAGGGGACATGGACTTCCTCAGAATCACATCGCCCAATCAATTGGCTGGAACTAAAAGCGGTCTTCCTCGCCCTGAAGGCGTTCCGTCATCTGGTTTCTGGAGCTCACGTCCTCATCCTGACGGACAACGTCACCACCAAGGCGCACCTGAACAGATTGGGGGGCACCAGGTCGAAATATCTCCTCGCAGTGGCAATGAAATTGGGACTCTGGTCAGAGCGCCACCTCTGTTCCCTCCGGGCGGAACACATTTCCGGAGTGCAGAACATTCAAGCAGATTGGCTGAGTCGCCGTCGGATAGACAATGCGGAGTGGCGCCTCCACCCTCGCATTTTCACTTCGATTCAGCACTCCAATAGTCGATCTTTTCGCGACTCACAAGAATGCTCAGCTTCCACAGTTCTCCCGGTATCCGGATCCTTGTGTGGCCGGTGTCGATGCTCTATGGATTCCATGGCCGTCGGGCCTCCTGTATGCCTTCCCCCCGACGTCCCTCCTTCCCAGGGTCATTCGCAAAATTTTATTCGAGAGGGCAGAAGTGATCCTTGTGGCTCCTCATTGGCCCCGGAGACCCTGGTTTGCCGACCTCGTGTCCCTATCGGTGACCCCATCGTGGCGCATTCCTCACGAGAACGACACTTTCAGGGCGCTCTGAGTCACCCGGACCTAGCCTGGCTCAACCTGACCGCTTGGAGTTTGAGCAGAGCACGTTGAGGGCGGCGGACATTCCAGCGGATGTTATTCGGACATTACAAGCCTCCCGACGTTCCTCCACAGACCGTATTTATTCTGCCACCTGGCGGGCCTTCTGCAGCTGGTGTAACCGAAACGGCGTTCCGTCTCTACAACCATCCATTATACACATTCTGATGTTTTTGCAGGAGGGCCTGTCCCAGTGTCTGTCTCCTAACACTCTACGGCTGCAGGTAGCCGCGTTATCCTCTGTGCTTACCTGCGGTTCCTTGTCGTCCTTGGCCCAGCACCCTTTGATCCGCCGTTTTCTCCGTGTTGCCAAGAACTTGTGCCCTCTCTCCTGCAAGGTTGCCTTCTTGGTGGCCATAACTTCGGCCCGCCGCATCTCAGAAATTGTGGCTTTATCCACGTGTTCGGATCTTTGTGTTTTCCACACGGACCGTGTTGTCCTCCGCTTGGACCCTACCTTCGTGCCGAAGGTCAACTCTGTGTTTCACCGTTCACAGGAACTTATACTGCCTAATTTCTGCCCCCGTCCTGCTCACCCACAGGAGCAACGCTGGCATGCCCTGGATTCAGGCGGGCATTACGAATCTACCTGAAGAGGACGGCTCCCTTTCGCCGTTCGGAATCTCTCTTTGTCTCCTTCTTACCTACCTCCCAAGGATGTAAAGTCTCCTCGTCTACCATCAGTCGCTGGATTAGACAGACTATTGCCTCGGCCTACAACCTTCGGTCACTTCCGCGCCCCTCGAGATTGACAGCTCATTCCACCCGCAGCGTGGCTACAACGGCAGCGTGGGCTACCCAGGCTCCTTTACTCGAGATTTGTAGGGCGGCTACGTGGACTTCGCCTGGTCCTTTCATACGGCACTACAAATTGGACCAGTTTGCGTCAGCAGAGGCCTCGTTTGGCCGCCGGGTCCTTCAAAGGGTCGTTGCCGGGGAGGGTACTGCGGTCCAGCAGGATCCCCCCCGGCTCCGGGACAGTGAACTTGGGTATGTCCCACACTGGCTGCTGTCTCCACTCTCAATGGAAAAGTAGCGTTGGTCCTACCTGATACGTTCCTTCTCGTTGAGTGGAGACAGCAGCCAGACCCTCCCTTTCTTGGCTGGACCTTGCGTATTTGCTGTCTTCTCTGTCTTCTGGTATTTCTTCTTATCCCACACGCCGAGTCTGTCTTCGATTCTTCGCCAAAAGCTGGCCTGCCCGGCAACAAGAGCGGAACTAACAATGATTGGCAGACTCAGTCCTTCATGCTGATTGGACTAGCACTACCCACACTGGCTGCTGTCTTCACTCAACGAGAAGGAACGTATCAGGTAGGACCAACGCTCCTATTCAATATTTTCCTTTCTTCTTCCAGTGAAAACCCAGTCCCTTCCTTCAAATAATTTTATTTTATTTATTTTTATTTATTTATTAAATTTGTATACCGCCTTTCTCCCGAAGGACTCAGGGCGGTGCACAGCCAAATTAAAATACATACAATACAAAATTTAAAATAATTTAAAACAAAATTAAATCCAATTGGCTTCCCGAAGTATTAAAACCCATTACTCTTAAAAACCCTTTAAAAAAAATTTTAAGCCAGGCCAGCTTGCTGGAATAGGAAGGTCTTCAAAGCTCGACGGAAGGTATGGAGGTCTGGGATTAGTCGTATTCCTGGGGGGAGCTCGTTCCAGAGGGCGGGTGCCCCCACAGAGAAGGCCCTCCCCCTGGGGGCCGCCAGTCGGCATTGCTTGACCGACGGCACCCTAAGGAGGCCCTCTCTGTGGGACCGAATTGGCCGGTGGGAGGTTATCGGTGGCAGAAGGTGGTCTCGCAGATAGCCGGGCCCTAAGCCATGGAGCGCTTTAAAGGTGAGAACCAATACCTTGAAGCGCACCCGGAAGACCACCGGGAGCCAGTGCAGCTCGCACAGGCAAGGTGTCACATGGGAGCGCCAAGTCGCTCCCGTAATCACCCGCGTGGCCGCATTCTGGACCAGCTGGAGCTTCCGAGTGCTCCTCAAGGGGAGCCCCATGTAGAGAGCATTGCAGTAGTCCAGGCGAGAGGTGACGAGGGCATGAGTGACCGTGCATAGGGAGTCCCGATCCAGAAAGGGACGCAACTGGCGTATCAGGCGAACCTGATAAAAAGTCCCCCTGGCCATGGCCGTCATATGTTCTTCTAAAGACAGCCGTGCATCCAGGAGGATGCCCAAGTTGCGAGCCCTCTCCGTGGGGGCCACTGACTCGCCCCCAATAGCCAGAGTTGGCACCAGCTGGCTATATCGGGACGCCGGCATCCACAGCCACTCAGTCTTGGAAGGGTTGAGTCGAAGCCTGTTCCTCCCCATCCAGACCCGAACGGCCTCCAGGCACCGGGACATCACTTCAAGGGCATCATTGGGGTGGTCTGGGGTGGAGATGTACAGCTGAGTATCATCAGCGTACAGATGGCATCGCACCCCAAATCCACGGATGATCTCGCCCAGTGGCTTCACATAAATGTTGAACAGGAGAGGCGAGAGGACCAACCCTTGCGGCACCCCACAAACAAGGTGCCTCGGGGTTGACCTCTGCCCCCCTGCCAACACAGACTGCGACCGGTCGGAGAGATAAGAGGAGAACCACCGTAAAACGGTGCTTCCCACTCCCAACCCCTCCAGCCGGCGCAGCATGATACCATGGTCGATGGTATCAAAAGCCGCTGAGAGATCTAATAGGACCAGGACAGAGGAACAACCCCTGTTGTAAATAATCACTTATTCTTTCCTGTTCTATCTCTTCCTGTCTATAGAGCCTCTCAAATAATTCTTGTGTGATTTCTTTTTTCTTCTCCTTTTTTAATTGATAAACCAGCCAACTCCCTGGTTTATTTGCATGTTCAAAATAATTTTCTTTTGCAAGTTTTAAGTTTCTTGCCATTTCTGTTTGGTCCAAGATATTCAATTTATGCTTAGCTATGGTCATTTTGCTTTTAATTTGTTCATCCTCCGGATCTGTTTATAGTTGATCTTCTAATTTCTTAATTTCCCCTGACAACATGTTATGTTCTCTCCACTTATCTTTGTTTCTTTTTGCACTATATGCTATTGTAATCCCCCTTAAATAAGCTTTTGTAGTGTCCCAAAGATTTTGTAAGAGGTGTGATGTTTTTTATTGTCTCTGAAAAATAATTCCAATTCTTTCAGAATCTTTTGAATATATTCTCTCTTTTAAAATTTGTGGATTCAATGTCCACACCTGCTGACAAAAAGGGAAACTACAAGGAAGTGATTCAATTAAAGAGACATTTGAACATTATATCAGAGGATTGAATTTGCAAAGAGGACATAAGTGGTTTTTGATAACCTCTGGGTATACTCAAATGGAACTGAGTGTTAACCTTTGAAATATAAAGAATTGGAATTAGTCTAGTCCTTTTTTTAATTTTTTTTTATTTTAAACATAACAAAACATAAAACATCTTCCATTACAATCACAGAAAGTGTGTCGATTGGTTAAAATTCTTTTGTGCTTAAACCCATATCCACAATTTACAAATTATTTAATTTCTCTTATTTAACAATTTTATATATTTCTTTATGTTATTATTCTCATTTAACAATTATTTAACAAAGGTTTGACTCCCATAAAAAAAACACTTCATATATTTTATCATTACATTAATTTCACATTTCATATTTCATTTCCATGCCTTATTATCTAGTCATTGATAAAACAAATCCCATATCAAATAATATTGTTTGTCTTCCTGTTCTCTAATTTCAAACGTCAATTTACTCATTTCAGCACATTCCATTCTTAATGACTTCATCTTCACTAGGTATTTTCTCTTTTTTCCAATTTTTAGCAAATACAATTCTAGCCGCTGTTAAAACATTCACAATTAGATATCTCAGTTCTCTATTATACATTTCTGGTAAAATCCCTAATAAAAATATCTCAGGTTTAAAGTCAATGTGTTTCTTTGTCATTTTTTCCAACCATGTGTGGATTTTAGTCCAATATCTTTTAGCTTCTGCACATCTCCACCACATATGGTAATATGATCCTGGGGTCTGATGACATTTCCAACATTTCTCCAATTTGTTCTTGAACATTCTGGCTATTCTTGTCAGGGGTAGATGCCACCTGTAAAACATCTTATACAAATTCTCCTTATATGCTGTAGACATTGTCTACAGTGGCTATTTTGCCAGTAATAAAGCTGTTGCCTTGACCTGGGTAATTTTAATCTTTCATATAGTATGGGCATAATTATGTTTCTTTAATTGGAGCCATCTTGATGTAATAATTACCATACATATATGAATTTTCTGGGCTATAATGAAGTCTAGTAGATTCTTGAAGGCATTTTTATAACCCTTTAACAATATCAATATTTTAAAAAGCTGACTTTAATCTTGTTAGACAGATAGAACAGAATAGAACAAAACAAAACAGAACAGAACAGAGCTGGAAGGGACCTTGGAGGTCTTCTAGTCCAGCCGCCTCACTATACCATTTCAGATAAGTGACAGTCTAGCGTCTTCTATGAGACCTCCAATGATGGAGCACCAACGATTTCTGGAGGCAAGCTGTTCCACGGTTAATTGTCCTCACTGTTAGTAAATTTCTCCTTAATTCCAGGTTGCTTTTTTCTTTGATTTGTTTCCAATCATTGTTTCTGTCTTGCCCTCCAGTGCTTTGGAGAATAACTTGACCCCCTCTTCTTTGTGGCAGCCCCTCAAATACTGGAATACTGCTATTGTGTCATCCCTAATTTTCTTTTCTTTACACAAAACTTGCAGCCATTCTTCATATGGTTTAGTCTCCAGTCCTTTGATCATCTTAGTTGTTCTTCTTTTGAACTTTTTCCAAAGTCTCAACATCTTTTTTGTAGTATGGTGGCCAAAATTGATTGCAGTTTTCCAGGTGTGGTTTTACTACGGTTTTATAAAGCGAAACCAATATTTCATGTGTTCTTGAGTCTATGCTTCTGTTTATACCATCCAGGATTGTATTAGCCTTTTGGCTGCTGCCAAACACTATTCTCTCATATTCAAGTGATCATCCATTAGGACTCGAAAGTCCCTCTCACAGTTACTGTTTTTGACCCTGGTCTCGCTTAATCTGTACTTATACCTTTGATTTTTCCTGCCTAAATGTAAAATTTTGCTTTTCTCCACATTAAAATTCATTTTGTTGGATAGGGTCCATTGTTCAAGTTTGTCAAGATCTTTTTGGATCCTTAGCTTGTCTTCTGGGGTGTTACAGCCCAACACTGCAAAAGAGGCAATTGAGAGCAGTGAACCAGTGGCTGAACAGTGGATAAGAAGGGAGGCTGTTAGAGGCAGTGAACCAGTAGGTCACAGTATATTCAGTAATTGCCTATACTCATACTCAAATCTAGACAGCCCGGCTCAAGAGAGAAGCCAGGCATCGCAGGCTCTGGGGCCTAGCAAATTTGAGGCAGCCTGAGTACCACAGACCTCCCCCTGTGAACTTCCACCCTGTCAGCCTCTCCAGTGTCCTGTCCCAGGTGAAGGACTTGATCAATATTCCCTCCCCAGTGAGATCAGCAGCCCCCCTCACCTCCCGCTATCTCAGCAGCCCTTCCCAGCAGCCCGTCTGGTGGAGGACAAAGAGCCTGGAGCAACACATCCAACAAAGGGACCCAGTAGCTATGAGAATTTGGGGGTGGCAGAATTGGAGGAGGGGAGAAACACAGCAGCAGAGATGCTATTTTGCAAAGAGTGGGAACCAGTATCGCAGTAATGTATTCAATTAGGGGGGATAATATGTGTATATGTGTTGGGGGTTTTTGATGCACTTTTTAAAAAATGTCTTGATTATTTTGCTTTTTTTCTTTTTTGTCCTTTTTTGGGTTTTTTGGACTTTTGTATTTTAACCATGTCTTGAATTTTACACACACACACACACACACACACACACAGAGAGAGAGAGAGAGAGAGAGAGAGAGAGAGAGAGGGAGGGAGCGAGGGAGGGAGGGAGAGGTTTGCTATTCTTAAAAAAACCCAAAATTTATAGGCCATTCATATGTATGTTTTACATATTTTTTGTATATATATATATATATATATATATATATATATATATATATATATATATATATATATGTGTGTGTGTGTGTGTGTGTGTGTTTGCTTATTAATGCAGTTTCTCTGTCTTTCAAACACATGACCCTGAATTATAGATAGGTCCCTTTTTGATTTCTTGCAATCCTCTAGCAATTCTGTCCAATCAATCTTAAGGGTATAGTCAAAATAGTCAAGATGTGACACACATAAAAAACAACTGGAGGTTTGATCAAACCATTGTCAACATCTTCTTGACTCTTCTGAATTGAGGTAGAAATTATCAGAGGAAAATTAGAGAAATTGTAAGATTTTACAAATTATCAGCATATAAACAAGTTGGTCCAATGTTGGTTATCCATTGAAAGACCATGTTTTCCTCTCACTCTCCAGAAGCCTTTATATACACTCTCCATGGCAGCTTTAAAGAGCTTTGTATAGCACATTGAGGTCCTCCATGCGTCAACAACTATAGAAGAAGAGGGTGCATAGCCAGTGGTGGGATTCAAATAATTTAACAACCAGTTCTCTGCCCCAATGACTAGCTGGGTAGGTGTGACTAGATGGTCATGTGACTGGGTGGGCATGGCCAATTCGGCACCACTCACATCGAGGAGTGCTTTACCTTGCTAGGCCTCTCATGACCGTGGGGATGCTGCAATGGTCGTAAGTGTGAAAAATGGTCATAAGTCACTTTTTTCAGTGCCATTTTAACTTTGAATGGTCACTAAATGAACTGTTGTAAATCAAGGATTACCTGTAAAAAAATACAAAAAGCTGCTTTGCTTGCAAAAAGCTTCCCTAAATACCAATCATTAGATTAGAAATGGGGGAATACACATTGAAGATCAATGATAGCCACAGCCATCATGAAACCTAAAGCATTCTGTCCAAATACCATCCTTTTCATCAGCAATACCTGAAACCCAGAGTTACAAATCAGGTAGGGTGCCAGAGCACATTGAGGAATTAGAAAAGAGCCTTGATAGTACAGTGGTCTACGCACCCTGTTATTAACACAGCTGCCTGCAATTTACTGCTGGTTCGAATCTCTCCAAGGCTCAAGGTTGACTCAGCCTTCCATCCTTTCTAAGGTAGGTGAAATGAGGACCCAGTTTGTGGGGGCAATAAGCTGACTTTGTATAAATATACAAAAGTATGAAGGCTATTGCTTAACGCATTGTAAGTCGCCCTGAGTCTCCAGAGAAGGGCGGCATATAAATCAAATTAAAAAAAAAATTAAAATAGTTAAAATGCAATGATAACTATCAGCAGCCAACTCTTGCTCATAAAGTGAAACCCTTTAGCAGAGAGGTTATTTAAACTCTCCAGAAAGTGGGTGGGCACACTTGGGCTACAAAATGCCAAGCTAAAGAGACAAATTAACAAAGTATATAGGAGACCCAGGTTCAAGCCTCCCAAACTAGTCAGGATCACAATAAAATTAGTACATGCCACAGACATCTAAATAAACTTCAAGCCTGGTGCCATGTTACTAAGCCTTATTATCATGAGAGAAAACTAAAGCAAATTGGAGGATCCACACCCCTACCTCTTTTTTTTTTAAATCTTACTATCAGTGAGCAATCATGTGCCTTGGCCACTCCAAAGCAATGCAAGAGACTCCTGTTCGAAAGGTGCTTTTTCAAGAGGCAATTGGACTTTCTGGAAACCAAGAAAGTCCAGTTGCCTCTTGAAAAAAAGCATCTTTGGGACAACCATGACCAGGATGACTGAAGAATCCCCATAGACAAGAGACTCCTGTGCTCAGTGAACTGACAACGCATCTTTTCCACCCAGGAGAAGCAATCCTTAGATCCATTTGCACCATTTAAAGATTGTCTCACTCACCTCACAAGATATCCTACAGAAATAATCCAGATTTAAGGAAAGATCACATGCCCCCAAAAAGGCCGTAAAAAAAATCAGTGCCAAGCTTGCATCCTACCTCTTGGAAGTACAGCCCAAAAGGACAGTGCCAGGAACCACTAAAGCAATGTAAAAAGCTTAAAACAACCCTTCCCCTTTAAGAAAGTCAAGCCCCTCCAGAGAAACAGAAAGTCTGGGCATACTGCCAAGAACCATTAGCTGTTAAAATGTAACAAAGCTTAACCGGAGAGGCAGTTTCTGTAAGCAGGGCAATAAAGATAAGGATTAGGCTAGAAACAACACAGAGGCATACCAGAATGTTTCTTTCCTGCTTTCCTGACAGGATTAGCCATGTAAAGTAGAAAAAAAAACAAAAGGCTGTTGGAAGGAGATTTCTTCCAACAACCACTTCTCCGAAGTGCTCAGAAAGTTAACAAATGGTTCTCCCAAATAGGTGCAAACCGGCTGAATTCCATCATGGGCATAGCACAGTATATGTTCTCTCTCCTTTCTGTGGTTGCTAGATGTTTTTCTTTGCTACTGGACTTCAAAGCCTCTAATGCAAAGCAAAGCAACCAAATTCTCAGACTCTGAACCTCAAAGTCCACAAAATCTTCCTAGACACTTGACATATGTAGTGCATTAAGACGATGATCTTGAAGGAGATGTGCAGAAACCCTAATTCACTGGAGTATAAAAGGCAGGAGAAGGTGCAGCAGAATCAGACATGTTATTATAAAAACTCATCTGTTGAAGAAAATGAAAAAATAAATAAATAACTGAAATCTTATGAGATCTCCAAACTGTGTGAAATTTTGGTAATGTTACCTGCACAATCTTGCCAATTTTTGAGTCAAAACTTTATAAGATTCTCATAAGAATCTGACCATTTACATATTTTTTTCCCCAAATGATTTGATTTGGGGGTTCTGGGATGTGCACCACAGATATGGCTGATGCCTTTAAATCACCCCATGCCAAAATCCTGCCCTATCTGTTATCTGTGTTACTATATGCTTTGGTTAGCAATAGTTTAAAAAGGTTTTGATCCAACTTTCTCAAAGTCTTGCCTAAATAAAATAATAATATAAAAATAAAATAATTAAATAAAATATTTTTATGTAATATTTATTTTATTTATTTATTTATTAATTATTGAATTTCTATACTGCCCTTCTCCCTGAGGACTCAGGACGGTGTACAGCCAAAATTAAAAAAACATGCAGGACAAATATTAAAAACAATTAAAAGATATATAAATTTGGCCCAATTAAAACTCACAACCAATTAAAACGTTTAAAACATTTAAAAACATTTAAGAATTTCTTCTTAAGCCAGCCCGGCTTGCTTGAAAAAATGGGTTTTAAGGGCACGATGGAAGGCACTGAGGTCCTGGATTCTCCTTATCTCTGGGGGGAGCTGATTCCAGAGGGTAGGTGCCCCCACAGAGAAGGCCCTCCCCCTGGGGGTCACCAGCCTACACTGTTTGGTGTGAAAGCCAGAAATATGGACATATTTGTGGCTTTCACACCATGTTTGATCCAACAAGTACAAATAATGAGCTCCAGTGTTTTTTACTGACTCATTAATTTCTTTTGCAGAGATATTAATATATTTATGTATTGCATTGATATTCCTCCCAGCTTTTCTCAGAGACCCCAAGGTGGCTTAAATAGGCAGAGGTCAATCTTCAACATATCATTCAAGAAAATGGAGCAAAACACTTTGGTTGGGTTGCCTCATATGATCAAAACACACTTGCATCAGTAGAGGGTTTCAATTTAGTTTGCTACCGGTTTGCTCGTGCTCTCACATGCACATGCTACACTTTTGTGCATGTGCAGAAGCATCCGGGCTGGTGGGCGGAGCCTCCCACCACTGCTACCGGTTCTCCCAAACTGGGGCGAACCGGTAGCAACCCACCACTGACTTGCATGTGTGTGTATACACAAATGTGTGCACACACTTTCACACATACATATATGGCAGTTTAAGATGCAGTTTATGTTACCCACTGAAGAAGTGACTTTGCCCTGGAGAACTTTAACATAAACAATTTACCTGAGGCCTGAATTTAGATTTTAAATTCTCATAAACCAACCCAATATGTCAAAGTAAACCATTGGCAAATTAATGTTTTCCAAACTTACAAAGCAGAGGTAGGAATAGCTGAGATAATGTGTGAAGAAATTTGAATGCACTTCTGGTTGTTCAATAGTAGAGAGAGAGAGAAAAAGAGTGTATTTGCATAAAGCAACAAACTCAAGAGTTTATTGCAAAACTACCCATCAAGTGATGTAGTTGAAAACAATTCACCTAGCCAAAATATTCTGGGGTTTTTTTAGCCATAAGGACACAAAATCAAACATTGATCAGCTGGGAGAATTGTAGAAGGATTTGACAATGACCTCTTAAAAATCTTAGCATTTTCAGCCAATAACTTTTATGAGGCAATCCCAGAAAAATAAAGCATGTGTTGTAACCAGTAGGTCTTATGGGCAGATAGTGTGCTAAGTATGTAGCAGTTCTAAGAACCAGTTTATGTTAGCAGCAGACCCAGTTTTGTCATCTATTTACTTTTTAGAAGGGAAGCTGAATTAAAAGAGGACAACTGATGAAACAGTTGGCAGAATATCTGGTTGGAACAAAAACAGGAGAAAGAGAAGGGGGGGGGGGGGGAGAGAAGAAACCGAAATAGCATGGTTTGATGGTAAGTCATGTCCAACCCTAGTTAGCTGGGCCAGAGTCCTGAGGACCCAGGACAGAACAGTTGTTACAATAGTTGTGACACAGTGGAAAACTCTGAACCTTTCAGAGTACAGTATTCCTATAAAAATAGATTGTTCCCCATAAATGCTTGTTTTGAGTACTTTTTCACAACCACTCTTTTCCACAACCTGATGTCTCCTTATCCTAAAGCCTAGCCTTGCAAGACTATCATTGTTCCCGCTGTATCATTTTAATGAGGCAATCAAATAAAATATATATCATTTCTGCTGAGTTTAGTTCTCAACCATGAGGAAACTGGGGATAGGGGGAAGCTTAGGCAGGTTGTCAGGAGTGGAGAAAAGGGAGCACCAACAATCTAGGGGATCCTCACCAAACTGTCCAAAACTTTAACTTTAGGTAGTGTCTCTGGAGTTTGCAAGATGATAGATATGGTGTTTCAGCCAAAGCCTCACCTCTTTTGTACACATGGTACATACAAAAATGGTGAGACTTTGATCTCAACACCATACTCTCCCTCTTGCAAATTTTGATACATCCCATTGTGAATATCTGTGCTCGCTTCTTTTCTGATTTGACATATTGGCTAGTTGAGCTGAAAAAAAGAGTTTGGTTTGTGTGCGCAGTAGAAATGTGGGGATCCAACGTTCCAGGCTATGGTACTCTTTGCATATAAACCAAGTTGGTGATTATATTAAAATGATGCCAGTGGATTTTGGAGTTGGACTTTGTTAGAATATGCACTGGACCATTTCCAACTGAATTGTTTGTCTCTCTTTTTCCAAAGATCTAGAGCATGGGTGTCAAACTCAAGGCCAGTGGGCTGCATCCGGCCTGTAGGGTGCTTGGATCTGGCCCTTGGGGCTGGCCTGGAAACAGCAAAGGACTGGCCCTCGGTGCCTCTGCTAGCAATAATGGAGCTTGGGGGGGGCATGTGTGGGCCCCCAGGCTCAGTTTTTGCTGGCAGAAGGCTTCAGGAGGCCAACCAAGCCAAACATGTAGGGGACCACGCATCAGCCCCCTGGGCTCTGTTTTCACTGGCAAAGGGCTGTAGGAGACCATTCAGGCCAAAAACAGGGCATAGAGGGCTGCACGCAGCCCCCCTGATCTCCATTTTCACTGGCAGAGGACTATCAAAACAAACTAAAAATAAAACAAAAGGAAAAATATTTCCCCTTTTGCATTTGAGCATGCAAGAAGGGACAGAAAGGAGAAAGGGAAAGAGGAAAGACAAAGAAAAAAAATGGGAAGATGGGAAGAGAGCAAGGAAGGAAAAATAAGGAAAGGGGAAGGAAGAAGAAAGGAGAATGAAGAGGGAAGGAGAATGAAGAGGGAAGGAAGGAAGGAAGGAAGGAAGGAAGGAAGGAAGGAAGGAAGGAAGGAGATTATAATGAGACTGAGTGAGGGTCTCAGGGAAGCCCTGCCTTGGCACTTGTCCACCACAGTTGCCCCCGACACAAATCCCATGTTAGGCCCACCATAGTCACGCCCACGCCCACCCCACTCCCGGCCTCCGAGGTCAAACAAAACCCTGATGTGGCCCTCAATGAAATCGGACGTTGTGTCCCTGAATGTCCATTTTCGGGACGCTGCGACTCCAATCCATGGACGGGTAGTATCTCCTAGTTGCTGGGCAGAAAACTGAGTGCTAAATGCTTCTCATTGCCAGGTCCCGCCCACCTCGACCTATCAGCTTCAGTCTTTCCTCACGAAGGCACAGGAACCAAGATAACCATAAACTGCTACAAACAAACAGATAAACACAACAGGAAGCCGAAAGGGTGGGTATGGATTGGAGTCGCAGCGCCCCGAAAATGGACGTTCAGGGACACAACGTCCGTTTTCCATTGCGCTGCTCCTCCAATCCATGGACGGGATGTACCCAAGTTTAAGTGTCTAGGGCGGGAGGCTGACTGGAGACCTCGGTCGCGGGTGTGGCCACTTGTTGTAACACTCTACGACCAAAGGCAACATCTAACGAAGCATATTGGTCAATTTTGTAGTGTCGTATGAAGGACGAATCAGACGCCCAGGAAGCTGCTCCACAGATCTCCGACACCGAAGCATTCGTAGACCAAGCCGCCGATGCAGCCGCACTTCGAGTTGAATGTGCGTAAATCCTAGTCGGACGAGGACAGACTCTGGCATCATAGGCCGTTGTGATACAAGCTTTAATCCATCTGGCCACTGTATTAGACGACACCTTCTTTCCCATTGATGAAGGAGTGAAAGATACAAGCAATGATTCAGTCTGTCGAAAGGACTCCGTACGCTTGATATAACTTTGGAGAGCACGCCTAACGTCCAAAGTATGCCATAAGGCTTCAGTTTGGTGATGAGGATTCGGACAAAAGTTAGGCAGAACCAACTCTTGGGCCCGGTGGAATTTTGAATTTATCTTTGGTAAAAAGGATGGGTCTAAGCACAGAACCACTCTGTCGCTATGAAACACACAAAGGTCCTTGTGAACAGACAGCGCAGTGAGCTCCGACACACGCCTCGCTGAAGTAATGGCCAGTAGAAAGGTGACCTTAAGCGTCAGAAATTTTAGAGATACAGAAGCCAATGGTTCGAATGGTGAAGTGGTAAGCGCTTGCAGCACTAACGGAAGATCCCAAGATGAGTATCTGTGTATCACAGGTGGCGAGATGTTGGTGGCTCCATGAAGAAAACTCCTAATCCTAGGATTGTGTGATAGAGTACGGTGTTTTCTCGCAAGAAATGACGGTGGATAAGGCTGCCACCTGGCGACGAAGTGTGGCGGGAGCTAGCCCTTTGGCCAAGCCCCCATGCAAAAATTCTAGTACATCCGGGACATCTGCAGAGGTTGGGTCCACGTGATGTGAAACACACCAGGTAGAAAACGAACGCCAAGTGGCCTCATAAATCCTAGTAGTAGACTCTTCCGGTTTGCTGCTGGCCGCCGCCAGACGTTCCTTTGGGATCGTCAGCTTTCATTGCCTGTCAGAGCCGCCTTTATAGCGGAATGGCGGCTCGAAAAAACTCCGTTTCCAAGAGGAAACGGAGATAGAGCCGGCAGGGGTGGGTAGAACTCTCTGCAGAGTCCCAAAAGTTTTTTTTTTACTTTTGGGACGGAGCGGATGAGAAGCCCCATATCCCCTGCCGCTGCTCCGGGCTTTGGGAGACCTCTGCGTATGCAGAGCCAGGCGTCAAGAGCAAGCCTGCGAATTTAACAGAATAATTAAAGAAAAGACGAGCTGGACCCTTAATGCTGAACCGCAAGTATTTTACCCTTCAAAAAACTATTTAAGAGAAAAGAGGAGAGGAAAGAGGGAAAAAGAGCCTTTTAAAATGGCGTCTGCTGTGGCTGGAAAGGGCTGAAAGGGAAAGTCCTTCCGTTTCTTATTACTACAATGTAGCGGAATAAATATCACTGGCTACATTTGTAGATAAAACCTCGCTCCTGTGCTGTTGATTGAAAAGAAGTGTTTTTTTTTTTTTAAGGGAAAGTTCTTTCGTTTTCTATTTCTTCTCTCTTTTTTGCTAAATCTTGCCTGTGTGGGAAATGGCATCGGGACTTACACAGCTGGACAAACGGGGGGGGGGGGGAACTTCCCCCCTTAAGAAACTGCACCAACAAATTCTAACTCTCCAGTGTCAGAAACCTGATTTTAATATATTAGAATTTCTCCTTGAAGAGATTGTAAGAAGGGATGAGATTGTGAACCAGCAACTTGAAAAATTTAAGCAGGAAATTAAAGAAATTGGTGAACTGGTGAAATCAAAGTTTGACTTTTTGAATCAAAAGATTTTAAAATCTGCTAATGGTTTATCAGACTTTCTGATTCGGGTGGATGCAAAGACTACATTATTAGAGTCTAAAATGAAGGAAATTGAGGAGAATTTGAATGACATGACTCAAAAAATTAAAAAGGATTTGATAAACACTCAGGATAATAGCTCAGAAGACAAATCTAAAATGGAGACTGACCAAAAGATTGGTAATGAAGAAAATGTACAACAGAGGATTGAAAGAGAAGTTTTAATGATTCAATATAATTTTACAGAATATGCAATTAGACTGAGAGGTTTGCAGGAAAATAATAGAGATGATCTAAGGAAAATATCTTCTGAAATTCTGGCTGGGATTTTAAAGGTTCAACCTGATGAAGTGTATTGCAGGATTGATAGAATTTACAGAATAAACTCCTGGTTGGCAAAGCAAAGGCAATTGCCTAGAGACGTGGTGATCTATTTTACAGATAAAGAAATTAGGAATAATATTGTGCAGAACTCTTTTAATTCCACTTTGCAATTTCATGGAAGAAAGATTTGGATTTTTAAGGAGCTCCCGCCCAAGATGTTAATGGAGAGGAAGAAATTTGGCTTTCTAGTGACTGAATTAAAAAAAAGAAATATCCTATTCAGGTGGGACACCCCAGTTGGTTTAATATTGAGATATCAAGGAGTAAGATATCAATTGCACACTGTTGAAAAAGCGGAAGATTTTTATCAAAAAATTTTAAAAATGAATTTAACACCTTTAGGCATAATACAGGATAAGCAAAAGGAGTTGGAAACAAAAGGAAAATATCAAATTACAGAGACTGTTGCAGATAAATTGTCTTTGGATCCCCTGGATACCCCAGCTGGTCTGTCTATAAACAAGAGAGTAGTGTCATTCGACACCAAGCTGATGAACCATCAAGTCACAGACAAGTGCGCAAATCAATCAGTTGACATACAAGTGATGGAGAAGAAAGATGAGATGATAAATCTAACCCAACAAGAACAACCCATAAAGCAGAATGAAAATCAACCAGCAGACACACAATTGGTAGGCAAGAAACGAAGATGGAAATTCAACCCACAAAAGAAAAAGAAAAGAAATAGATCTCATAGAAACAGCAATTTCTAAACTATGCAACAGTGAAGCCAGGGACTTTAAAAAACGAATGAATATTTGAAAAGATAGTGGAGGCGAACAATTGTTTGATACTATCCTGAGGATTGTGGCAGATCTCTGCAATGCCATGATTTTGGGATGTGAAAAGAGCCTCACTTTGTTGGATTTGAATCATCTATTCTGGAATTTTTTTTTTTTTTGGTAAATATATTATAATTATTTTGAGTTATAAGGCAGGAGAGTTACGCCGGGGCATGCAGAAGATCTGGATGTTACTCAGTAGGATGATGGGAATTAACAATCCTGATGAATACCACAACTATAACCATATGGATATAATCATAATTATAATGTCACTCGGGTGGTTGTTTTTACTTTTATACAGATGCGAGGATATCTACTACTGATGGGGGCAGAAGATGATTGAAGATTTTGAACAAACTGTTGCACCAGCATGTTATTTTACCCTATTATGGGTGATGGATTTAACAATCCAGTGGAAAGACATCAAAGAAGATATTATATGGATTATAAATTTAAAGTTATTGTCTTTTTTCTTTTTACAAAATGGAATGCTATATAGATATGTGTATATCTTAGTAATGTGGGCAGTGGATTATATTTAGAATTGTATTGCATGATTTTGTAGGAACTGAAAGGTTGAAATAGGTTAGTTTACTGATTGATTAGTTTAAGAAAAAGGATCTGTAAGTCATATATTTAGGGGAGTGGAGGATTTAACAATCCAGTGGAAAGACACCAAAGAAGATATTACATGGATTATAAATTTAAAGTTATTGTCCTTTTTTTTTTTTTTTTAATAAAATGGGATGCATATATAGATATGTGTATATCTTAGTAAAGTGGGCAGTGGATTATATTTAGAATTGTATTGTATGATTTTAAGTCATATATTTAGAGGAGTGGAGGAATTGGACAAAATTGAATAAATGTTAAATTTGGATGTAGGGAGAAGGCCGCTTTAAAATGTTATATTAATATATATAAAAGATTAAATGTTAAATTGTAATAATACACTATAAGTTTAGGGGAGGAGAAAAAGGGCAGATTATCGTAAAAATGGGAGTTATAAGATTAATATGCTAAGGGTCAGTATTCCGAGAAGGGACTATGGGAAAGGAAAGATATTATGTATGTAACTAGTTATGAAATAGCTTATTGTTGTGAAGAAGTCACAGGGGGGGTTGGGTGGAAAGGGCGGGTTAGGGAAGGGTGGGGGAAAGGGGGAAAACTTGTATTTGAAAACTTTTTCAATAAAAAAAAAAATCCTAGTAGTAGAAGGACGTCTTGCGGCTTGAATCACGTTAATGACCTCAGAGGACAATCTGTCCTTTTGTAGCTGGAGCTGCTCAAGCGCCAGGCGGCCAACCAGAGCCACCCTGGATCGGGGTGGAAGATGACCCCCTGGCTGAGCATGTTCGCTTGCAGAGGTATTACCCATGGCGGCATCGTAGACAGGCCCATCAGGTCTGCATACCAGGGTCGGCGAGGCCACTGTGGCGCAACCAGAACCAACTCTGCGCTCTCCAACAACATTTTGCGAATCAGCAGTGGAATCAACGGTAGTGGTGGGAACGCGTACAGGAGTTCGGAAGGCCACTGGCAGTGTAGGGCGTCGTAACCTTCTGCTCCGCTGGTCGGGTAACGCGTGTAGAACCTCGGTAGCTGGGCGTTTTGGGGCGTGGCGAAGAGGTCCACTTGAGGATGACCAAATCTGCTCACAATCTGTTTGAAGATTGCCGGATGAAGAGACCACTCTGCAGGGTCCAAGTGCTCCCTGCTGAGCCAGTCCGCCATGATGTTGTCCTGCCCCGAAATGTGGTCCGCCACAAGAGAAGGCGTGTGCCGTTCCGCCCAGGCTAAAAGACTCTCCGATTCCAACATCAGGGACCTGGAGCGCGTGCCTCCTTCCCGATTTATGTGCGCCTTGGTGGTAACATTGTCCGTCCGGACTAACACGTGTCGACCCTCCAAGTCGTGTACGAAATGGCGCAGGGCGAGACGAACAGCCCTCAACTCCAGCCAATTGATGCTGTTCGCCCGCTCCGTCGGAGACCACTGACCTTGAACCACTGCATTCTGAAGATGGGCTCCCCAGCCCGACAAGCTGGCGTCGGTAATCAGGACAACTCGCTCCGGGTCGAGAAAGACACATCCCCTTTCGAGAGCAGACGACTTCCACCACGCGAGCAATAGACGGGTCTGCGGGGGTAAGACAACTCGATGAGTCGACGTGCTGCGGTGAGCTCTCTGAAAGGGGAGCAACAGCCACTGAAGCGGGCGAGAATGTCTGCGTGCCCACGGAACGACATGGAGGCAGGATATTAACTTCCCCAACAATTGGGTTAGTAGAAGTAGTGGTACCTTTTTCAGGGATTGGACCTGTCGCACCATCGATTTGATGTCTTGAATGCGATCTGGGTACAGAAATACCTGGCCCAGCTGGGAATCGATCACTGCACCCAGGTGTTGGAGCCGCGTCGTAGGTGTCAGGTGGCTCTTCTGCCAGTTGATGGAGAACCCGTGGCTCTGGAATGCCTGGAGGACCACCTCCATGTCCTCCCGAGCCTGCGACTGCGATGTTGACATCACAAGGAGATCGTCGAGGTAACAGCTGAGATGTACAGAACGAGACCTGATGGAAGCCGCGACCACTGTCACCAATTTCGTGAAGGTCCTGGGGGCCGAGGACAGCCCGAAAGGCATTGCCCGATACTGAAAATGCATGTTGTTGTATTCAAAGCGGAGGTAGCGACGATGCAACGGGTGGATGGGCACATGCAGGTATGCTTCGCGCAGATCTACCGATTGAAGGTAGTCCTCTTGCCTGACGGACGCTAGGATTGATCTGAGAGAGTGCATCTTGAACCTGCGATACAGCACGTACTGGTTGAGACGTTTCAGGTTCAAGATGCCTCTGTGGCCCCCCGATGATTTTGGCACCAGAAACAAGGTAGCGTAGAACCCAGTTCTCTCCTCGTCTTTGGGCACCGGTTCCACTGCTTGGATGGAGAGGAGATGAGATATCTCCGCTTCCATGAGTTCCCTTTGGACCTTGCACCGGGGAATGGGGCAGCGGCGAAAGCAGGTTGGTGGTAGTGTGTGGAATTCCAAGCGTAGTCCCTGTTGTATGGTCGTTAGAATCCAAGCATCGGTTGTTGAGAGGCCCCACCTGAGGCAGAATTGCTGCAGTCGACCTCCGATAGGGCCCGGAAGCAGCGAGTCATTTCCCTCTGTGAGGGGGCCGGTAAGAGGAACCTCTGAAGGGACGCTTTGCCTGGGACTGGTTCCTGGTTCTATCCCGAAAGGACTGCCTGTCCGAAGCACGGTCCGAGGCTTGGGAGTAGGAACGCTGGTAGAATGAGCCACCCGGTCCCGAGGATGATCGAAAGGACTGCCTCGGAGTATAAGGTGTAAATCTCCGTTCAGAACGGTGAAAAGAGGACGGCAACACTTTTCGTTTGTCCTTATCCTCTATCAAGATTGGCTCCAGACAAGGACCGAATAGTGATGGAGCATTAAAAGGCGCAGAGGCTAATTTCCATTTGACTTTATTATCCGCACGCCAATTGCGAAGCCAGAAAAGGCGTCTGTTGGTTATGGTTGCTGCCATAGCCCGAGAGGCAAACTTAGTCGCTGTTAGGGAGGCGTCCGCGGAATATTCTGTTGCAGCCACCAGTTTATTAATGTCTTGGTGCAGTCTAGTATCAGAGGGGGGCAACCTCTCCTGCAGCTGGCGGAGCCAAATCAGCGAAGCTCGATTGAAAAATGACGTAGCCGTGGCCGCCTTGATAGCCCAGGCCACCGCTTGGTGCGCCTTATGGAATCCCATCTCCATCTTCCAGTCCTCCGCTTTGAGGCCATCCACCATGTCAGAAGTCAGCATGGAAGAGGTAGACAGGGCAGCCACCGGGGAGTCCACGGAGGGTATGGCAAGTAACTCCTCCAACTGTGAATCAGCTGCATAAAGACGTTTGTCGAGGCCACTCGGGGCTGTCAAGGAACCAGGCTGGCCAAAAGCCGACTTGATGACATTGGAGAATAATGGAGGACAAGGGATAACATCTTTGTCCTGATGAGCCACTTGGAAAAGAGTATCATGTGGATGTTGCGAGTCAGAGGCTTTGTCAGTAGACCCTTCTGTAATTCCAAATTTAGTAGCGACCTTGGCTTTGTGCAGTAAGGACTTGAAGACCGAAGGCCGGAACAAGTTCGTGAAAGTGGGTTTTTCGGGGGGAAGATCCTCATCCTCAGAGAATTCGACATCCTCCGGACAGATCTCCCCCTCTTCAGACTCCTCCGAAGACGATTCGGCAGGGCGGTGTTTACTGGTGCCCGGTATAGCCTCTTCCACAGGGACCTGATTTTGAGAAGGCTGAGAAGTGTTGATTGCCCTAGTCACATCTTGCTGCATTCCGGCTGCTAAAATTTTTGCCAGGGCATCTGATAACATAGTCTGAAAATTCACAGAAGCATCAGGTGCCTCTGGGCGGAGCCCCGCCGCAGTAGGCGTAAAGGTAGCCTCTGGCATACGCCTGTGACCCAAGGGGACATCAGAGTGGCTCGAAACATCTGGCAATGACAAAGAAACCCCTTTGGAGCGCTGCAAGTTTGAAGTATAAGGTCTGGTGACCGATTTTGAAGCGGATCCAGATTGTAAATTCACAGAAGTATCAGCATCGCACTCTGAAGCGTGAGCCTGCCTTGACAGAGACTCCTGATGCTGTCTAGCCCTTTCAAGTTGTTTTTCCAAGGCTTCAGGGTGCTTTTGCTCCACTTTATTTGAGGAGCTAGATTTGGAATCCAATTTGGATCTGTGGGCTTTGGATTTGGTTTTCCTCTTGCCTGGCTTATGCTGGGTAGCAGGATAATTGCAGGCACCTTCAGAATCGGATGACAAGGGTATGTCTGCCATGATAAAGTGAACAAGGCAGGCAGCAGTACAGTCCCTCAAGAGAACAACACTGAGGCTACCCCCAAGGTAGATGCCCACAGTGAGGACTCAGATGGGTAGGGGTAAGCTAGGCCCAGAAACTGCTGGGCTCAACCCCAATTAAAAGTCAGCAAACTCCAATAGGCAGATGGGGGAAGCGCAAATTCGCCCTGGGCAGGGGTCAGAAACACAAGTCCAGCAGGGTGGCTTATAAAATCCGACGGTCCACTCGGTTCTAGCAGGCAAACCTCACTCTCTCTCTCTTTTTTTTTTTAAATAAACGCCCTCAAAATGGCAGCTGCCACGCCGACAGTGTCCCGAAACAAAATGGCGGCCGTCACTCAACCAGAGTACCTCAGAGCCTCGAGTTCAATGCGGGAGAAAATGGCGCCATCCACGATGTTGCCCTGCGATTTTGCCAACTTCCGAAGCGATTCCGGCCCGAAACGGCTTGCAAAATTGCCTCACAGCCTGCGCGTGTGTCTGCGGTCGCTGCCTCTCCTTGCGCCTCACAGCTGACTTCAATTAACGGAGGCCGCCCGAAGAGAGGGCCAGCACTCTGGAGCAGCTTAAATGTCGGAGCTGGGGCGACGGCAGCTTTTCCGGTTCACCACAAAGCTAGCGCGTCGCCAGCGGCATGAAAAACACGGATCTGCCCAGCCGGGTCGGAATCCGGCGTGCTGCAGTCTTGATGGAAGGTGAGCTAGGCCCAGGCGGCTTGGGGCCCCAAGCACGCCCAAGGCACGCAGCAAAATAAATTTTACACGTAGCAGCTCCTCAGTAGAAGTGAAAAGACAGGGAAAATAAGAAATTAAAATAAAAAAGGCAATGAGAAGGTAATGATCTAAAATAGATTAATCCAAATAGAGAGCACTCAAATAGCCAAGTTCTCACAGCAACTGAGTGAGAAAGACTGAAGCTGATAGGTCGAGGTGGGCGGGACCTGGCAATGAGAAGCATTTAGCACTCAGTTTTCTGCCCAGCAACTAGGAGATACTACCCGTCCATGGATTGGAGGAGCAGCACAATGGAAAACGAGTTTGACACCTCTGATCTAGAGGATTTGTAAATATAAGGAAGAAATGATAAGTTTAATGCTGTGTTTCATGTTGTTGCCAATAATTTGGTCGTGTTTGAATCTTATTTGTTTCTGTTTGCTCTTCTGCCACACCAACATTTATCCAGTAGAAACAGAATTTATTATCCCACGAATCTATAGCCGGCACCCTTGTTCTTTGAGCCCTGGAGCTTCAGAATGATGAAGAATGCGTGTGATAGGTAGCCAAGCCAGAAAGTATCGCATAAATGCAATGAAATTACCAAGCTGGGCAGTGCTTTAGAAATATTAATTACAATCATGATGGAGCTTGATTTTAATTCACTGCCTCTTCTGGCTACTTCATTTTGCATAAGGGTCAATCTCATCTTGCCTTGCCTGAGAAACAAATTAATTTAGATTTCTCTCATTCTAAACTGTTTGCATTCCATTTTGGGATTATTAAATTCCTCTCTGCAAAATTAAGAGTTGATGGTAAAGTTGATTTCTTTTCTTTTACAATAAACTTGCAGAAAGCTCCAGAACAGAGAAAGAGAAATGCTTGAGAGATCTGACTTATAATGAGTGGCAGTGGTGATGATGTTGAGGAGGAGGAGAAAAAGGAAGAATGTTTGTAGATAAGCCAAGGAAAAACTTATAATAGACATTACTATTTAAGAAACATACCTACCAAAGAATAAACACCATCCTTCTTATCCATTGCATAATATGGAGATAACCAGTCTTTCTTCTAAGCCACAAGAAGATGGTTTGAGAAGTAAAGGAGACTTGGAGCCATGAAAAAACAAGGGCACTTCTTTTGAAAAAAAGAAAAGTATACCACTATTCAAGAAAGTGTGGCAACAGTAACGAATAGAATAGAATAGAATAGAATAGAATAGAATAGAATAGAATAGAATAGAATAGAATAGAATAGAATAGAATAATTCTTTATTGGCCAAGTATGATTGGACACACAAGGAATTTGTCTTGGTGCATACGCTCTCAGTGTACATAAAATAAAAGATACATTTGTCAAGAATTATAAAGTACAGCACTTAATGATAGTCATAGGGAACAAATAAGCAAATATATCATATTAGGAAACAGTCAATATAAATCATAAGGATACTGGCAACAAGGTTACAGTCATACAGTCATAAGTGGTAGGAGATGGGTGATAGGAATGATGAGAAGATTAATAGTAATGCAGACTTAATAACTAGTTTGACAGTGTTGAGGGAATTATTTGTTTAGCAGAGTGATGGCGTTCGGGGAAAAACTGTTCTTGTGTCTAGTTGTTCTGGTGTGCAGTACTCTATAGTGTCGTTTTGAGGGTAGGAGTTGAAAAAGTTTATGTCCATGATGGGGTGTGTGTGTGTCTGTAAATATTTTCACAGCCCTCTTTTTGACTTGTGCAGTATACAGGTCCTCAATGGAAGGCAGGTTGGTAGTAATTGTTTTTTCTGCAGTTCTAATTATCCTCTGAAGTCTGTGTCTGTCTTGTTGGGTTGCAGAACCAAACCAGACAGTTATAGAGGTGCAGATGACAGACTCAATAGTTCCACTGTAGAACTGTATCAGCAGCTCCTTGAGCAGTTTGAGCTTTCTGAGTTGGCACAGAAAGAACATTTTTTTGTTGTATTTTTTTGATAACGTTTTTGATGTTGGCTGTCCATTTTAGGCCATGAGATATGGTAGAACCTAGAAATTTGAAGGTCTCTACTGTTGATAGTGTGTTGTCTAGTATTGTAAGAGGTGGTAGTATGGGAGGGTTTCTCCTAACGTCCATCACCATTTCTACGGTTTGAGTGTGTTCTGTTCCAGATTGTTCCGGTCACACCACGAGGCTAGTTGTTCAACCTCCCATCTATATGCGGATTCATCATTGTCTCAAATGAGACCAATCACTGTTGTGTCATAGTAGTTTAACAGATGGATTGTTTGAGATGCAGTCATTGGTATATAGAGAGAAGAGAAGTGGAGAGAGCACACAGCCTTGTGGGGACCCTGTGGTAATTGTACAAGTATCTGATATTCTTGTTCTGACAATTATACAATAAATAATATTGGACACAAATATTTAAGATAGCTATTTAAACTATTTGCATTTCTTCTTAAGATTGCCTTTAAATTCCTACACACATGCACACAGAGAGATTTTTCTTTTAAAAATTTATTTTAGTTCCTTTTGATTTGTTATTGTTTAGTTTTCTAATTCTTCCTTAAGTATTTGTCTTTTCACTTTGCAAAATACATTAAGATAGATTCAATAATAACAACAAATAATCAAATAAATAAATAAATATTTATTACAGTCAAAGACCAGTAACAACAAATAATATGAAAATGAAGAATGATAATCCACTTCAAAAAACCCAGGTATTTTAGAGGTACAATTTGACCTATAATAGAATTTGTAAACATTTCACATTTCATCTGTGCTTCTGTGTCAAAAATAGTTAAACCTCTAAAGGACATCTGTAGATTACTAATGATTGAAATACAATTTGGCTGTTTTCATGAAGTGCTCTGTGGGATGTCAGAATATTTAATTCAGGATGTTAAAAACATCCTCAAATGTCACAATAATTATATCACAGCAGGCAATTAAAACACAAGAAAATGCCAACTGACTAAGAGGGATCCTTGTTATTTAGAAAACTCATGAGAGGCTGACATTTACAAGAAGAAAATGGAAATTATAACTACAAAATCCTGGGCACACATTCATTTTAACAGAAAATATACCTTAAAAGTAAACAAAATGTTTATTGATTTAAGTCATTCAATTATTATCGTAATAAGAATTAAGATAATAATTATCTTCCAACATTCTTATTATGTTTTCCCCCTGGTTTAATTCATCAATCACTATTATTTACATTGTTATCTCCTCTTTGTCTTCTTCCTTCTTCATCTCTTCTTTTGATTCCTCCCCTTTCTGGGCGTCTTGGTCTGTACTCATCATCCCTTGTATAGTATTTTCCATTTTTTCCATAATGTCCTTAAATCCTTTATCCATAATGTCTTTTGTATTTTGAAAGAGTAAATCCATCTCCTGCACAATTCCACTCATTTCTCCTTAAGTATCTTATTTTGTTTTTTAAAGAAAGTCAATTTTTATCCAACAGTCCAAGAACTATTTATTTGAATTACGCTTCAAGAAGTACACTAGTCCCAGTTCTTTATGTCTCATAGGTTAACACTCAGTTCCATGTGAGTAGTCCCAGAGGTTATCAAAAGCCCCTTTATGTCCTCTTTGCAAATTCAGTCCTCTAATATAATATTCAAATGTCTCTGACTGAATTACTTCCTTGTAGTTTCCCTTTTTGTCAGCAGGTGACACTCACCACTTAAATTTCAGTTTACTAGTCCATCATCCTATGTAAAAGCAGAATAAGTTTTGTATATAGATAATAATTTTAAAATGCCTTCGCGGTACCGTTTCTTCCCAGTTTTGGAGTCAATTTTCTGTTTATTTCAAAGTCTAGTATTTATTCTCCTGCACCTTTTATTTCCAGTTAGGTATTTCTTTAGGGCACCCCAAAGTGCTTAGGTGCCGCTTTAAGTTATGGGAAATGGTCCTGAATTATTTCTTGGGGTTAAATTTAAAACAAAAGAAAAATCCTCTCCCCCAGTTCCACAACGGCTCACCTTCTTCTCTCCTGTACCAGTCTTAGCTGTTATTCTTTGGTTGTCCCAGCTTTGTAGTGGCCATCTTTAGGCTGCTCCTTCTTCTTGCCATGGCTGAGAGGGAAAAAAGACCCCGGACAGTAGAGCTGTGGCTCTCCCTGACCTCACAATGTGCCCCTCTTTGCTTCACCTCCCCTACAGGGCAGTTTAGGGTCCCTCCGAAACCCACAAACATGAAGAATTAAGCATTAAGCACAGGGAATGCAGAGCTGGTTCCTCTGTGTCTGTATCACTGCGATGTTAACCAGAAGTTCTTCTGAACCCAACATTTCTATTACACATTTGTTAAGTGAGTTTTGCCCCATTCTCCATTGTTGGTGGAGACAGCAGCCAGTGTGGGTAGCATTCGCCCAATCAGCTGAAGGACTGAGTCAGCCAATAACATTAAAGCCCGCCCTTGTTGCCGGGCAGGTCCAGCTTTTGACTCAGTCCTTTCAGTTGGATGGGCGTGTGGGTCTTTGGCTCTGTCTCCTATACCCTTTCTCCTATTGCTATACATCATGTTTTCTTTGCTGGCTTTGACTTTGGATTGCTTGACTTCGTTTGCGTTCTACTGTGCTGGTTATTTGGACTTTGGACTGCTTGACTACATTTTTTTCTGCCTCTCTCGTAACTTGACTGACTCTGGTCTGGTTCATTTCGACGTAGTGAGTTGTTTTTGCCCTTTGACTGTCTCCTGTGAGTACTGGGATCTTCGTTTGTCCAGCTTCCTCCCCTCCGGGGTGTGTGTGTGTGTTTCGTCGTCCCATTGGGAGGCTGATTGGAGCCGCTTCCCTGCCTCGGCGGCTATAGTTGCAAACGACGGCAAATTCCTTCAGTGTTTGCGGCAGCCATTTTGTTTCGGCTGTTAAACTGCCCCATTTTTTTGGCGCCGTTTCGTACCCTCACTTCGGCGGCTGCCTACTCTAGCCTCTGTGACTTTTTCGCCGCTCTGCAAGGCCTTCGACTGCCGGGAGGTTCTCGTTTCGTCGGCGTGGAGCCTTGCGATTGCCCTCCTGACAGCTGGGTGTGTTTCTGCCTTTCGGCTCCTATCTGCTTCATCTGACCGCCTCATTTATCGACAGCAGACTCTGCTTGATGACGTGCAGCCTTGCGCTCCCCCCCCACCGCCTGTCAGCTGAGATTGTTCCTTCTGCTGGTACTGGTTTATCTGCCCTCCTCGCCTGACCGGCGTCTTCGTGCATTGACTTTTCGGCTGTCCTCCATTTGTGCCCAGTCTGTCTTTGCAGCGGCCATTTTGATTGACTCAGAAGGACTTAGTCGTCTCATCAGAATTTGTGGAGTTTCTACACTCCCCCAAACTGATCAAGGGCTAGATTGTGGAGTTTTTTACGCTCCCTCACTTGTCATCCAGTACTGATTTGTGGAGCTTGGCGCCCCCTTGGTTGATTAACGGAACGCTAGTGCAGCTGGTTACTAATTAGTGGAGTTTTTGCACTCTCACCTTATATTCCAGCATGTTGTTTGTGGAGCTTTTATGCCCCCATTGTTTCACTTGCATAACCATCAGTAACTTCTGGTGGAGCTCAATTGTGCCCGATCAAGACCTTGATTACAGCTATGCCGAAAGCCCTGGCAAAATCTAAACATGGCCGTTTGGCCAGTACTGTTGCACTTGCCCAGTCGACTTCTGTCTCTCATGACAGGCCTCATAACTCTGTGTCATCCAGGGAGTTGATACCATCGTCTGACCCAGCACGGCCTCACCAAAAAGGCCACAAGAATGGGGCATCTTCTAAATCTGAGAGGCAAAGGGACAAGATTTTGACAAAGCTCTGCGAAAAGGTGAGCGTTGATATGGCTGCAAAGAGTGCTGTGACCGCACCTATTGCTGATAATCCGACTCCTGGATCTGCACCTAGGCCCGATACCCCAGATCAGTTATCCCTATGGGACTGCCCTGTGACCATTTCGACTTCTGCCTTGTGGGGCTCTTCTGATCCTCCTCCACCGGCTGCTTCTGTTCCGGAAATTACACAGCCGGTCGCCTCTGCACCTACGACTTCATCTCCTGCAGCGGCTGTCCCTTGTCAATTGTTGCCTGAGCAACTTCAACTTCTTATAGAACAGGCTGTGCAGAAGTCTTTAGCCGCGCGAGAACAATCACATAGCCGCCCTGAATAGGTATGGTCGGTTTCTTCTGTTTCTCCTGAGCGACGGGCTAGCGAGGAACCCCAGACCCGGGCTCCTGATTCACCTACTTGTTCTCACTCCAGTCAGCCATCAGTCTTGACAGAGGTGGTCTATGATGACTTCACCCTGTCAGACAATGAGAACTTGCCTCAAGAACAACTGGCCTTTACTGGACTTTTTCCACAGGCTTTATTTAAGTTCTTACTATTTAAGGCCATTAACACCGCTCGCTTGTCTTCACCCACAGCAGACCCTGTTCCAGCTTCTGAGGCATTGGATCCCATGTTCACAGAACCTGCCAGGCCTATTACTTCCATTCCAATACCTCCTCTATTTGTAGATGTGGTGAAACGGCAGTGGGCGTCACCAGGTGCAGCTCCTTCACCCTTGTCAAATGATCGCAAGAACTTTCACGTCGCTACCGAACTAGATTCTCTTCTTCAGGTGCCATCGGTGGATGCTCCTATTGCCGCCCTTTTACCCAACGCCAACGTTCCGGGTGATCCTGATGTGGGTCTTCGACCGGATGAACGTCGCTCAGATTTGGTTTTCCAGCGTGCACATCAGAATTCCACCTGGACTATTAGGGCGGCCACTACGGCATCGTTTTTTAACCGTTCTACCTTGCTTTGACTGCGCCAGCTTCAGGAGAAACTGCCTCTGGAGAACGCTCGAGTTATGCAGGACTTGAATAAGATTGTAGCAGCCTTGCAGTTTTCAGCAGACTCCACACTAAACGCTGCTCGCTTCGCTTCCAAAGCATTGGCCTCCTCGGTCACTGCCCGGCGCCTTGTCTGGCTCCGCCACTGGCAGGCCGATGCCCGCCATAAGTGGCGTTTGGCCTCAGTTCCCTTTGGGGGGTCCTGCCTATTTGGTGATGCCTTGGAACCGTTCCTCACCGAAACCATGGATAAGAAGAGGGTCTTGGCTCCAGTATTTCGATGGGGAGATTCAAGATTTGCCCCTTATACCCCTCGCTCTAGTTTCCGAGGTGCTGATGGCATGGGGTCTGCTCCCTTCTCTTCCCCTAGACCTTATAGTAATTTTAACAGGCAGCAGGGATCTCAAGATAGGACCTCCCGGGGAAAGCCCTTTATGTCTAGGCGGCCCTTTTGAGGGGGAGGAGGTCGTTCCTACCGGCACCGGTGCTGAGTGCATCTTGAATCCTCCCATCGGTGGCAGATTAGCTCTCTTTGTCGCCGCTTGGGAGAACTCTACTTCCGATAAGTGAGTCCTGGCTACCTTAAGATCAGGGTTGGCCATAGAATTTCTTTCCCCTCCCCCGAGCACCTTTGTTTGCTGTCCGCTTTCTCGTAATCCTGAAAAGAGGGCGCGTATGGACGCTGCGGTACAGCATCTCCTTTCCATCAGGGCTATCCTGTTCCTTCCAAGCAAATCGGGTCGGGTTTCTATTCCCGGGTTTTTCTAGTCCCTAAGTCCTCGGGGGGGGGGGGGGTGGAGACCCATTCTGGACCTAAAACAGTTAAATCGGTATGTCGTATACCGTAAATTTAAGATGCAGTCGTTGAAATCTATCCTTGACAGTGTTAGGAGGGGCGATCT
Organism: Arizona elegans; assembly: GCA_022577455.1. Lineage (NCBI taxonomy): Eukaryota > Metazoa > Chordata > Lepidosauria > Squamata > Colubridae > Arizona > Arizona elegans. Next base: position 53,509,207 of record JAKOOJ010000009.1, read on the forward strand.
CCTTTCTTCTATCGACCTAACTGAGGCTTACTTGCATATCCCTATCCTCCCTTCCCATAGAAGGTACCTGAGGTTTTGTTACGGGGGAGTTCACTATCAGTACAGGGCCTTGCCCTTTGGGCTTTCATCTGCCCCTCATACATTTACTAAGGTGTTGGCGGCTTTGGCTGCTTCCCTCAGGATTCAGTCGATTAGACTCCTTTGTTACTTGGACGACATCTGGTGTTGTCCTCTTCCTCTCACCAAGCTATCCTAGATGTTAGACTTACTCTAGAGACGTTGGCTTCCCATGGGTTTTCTGTGAATCTGGAAAAGAGCAACTTTGTTCCCTCCACCTCTCTAGTTCATTTAGGAGCCCTAATTGATTCTGTTCAGGGTAGGGTGTTTCTCTTCCCTGACCGCCAAGATAGTCTGCGGGACTTGGTGTCTCGGATTGAGAGATGTCAGTCCAGTTCACCTTATATTCTTTCTCAGCTCTTGGGGAAGATGATTTCAGCCCTTGCCATTGTTCCCTGGGCTCAGCTCCACGCCCGGGAGCTTCAATGGTTTCTCTTACCTTTACAGAAGTCGGGCAGAGGCACTTCAACCAGGCCGGTCCCTGTTCCCTCCTCAGTCCTCAAATCCCGCCGGTGGTGGTGGTCCCCAGCAATATCAGCGGGCTGTCTCTTCCTAGAACCCCAACGGGTGGTGGTGACCTCCGATGTCAGTCTCCGGGGATGGGGTGCCCATTGCCAAGGTCAACTGGCCCAAGGGATGTGGAGTGACTTGGAGGCCCGTCGTCCGATCAACTGGTTGGAGTTGTAAGCTGTCTTCCTAGCTCTCAGAGCCTTCCTCCATCTGGTCTCCGGGTCTCATGTCCTTGTGCTGACAGACAATGTGACGGCCAAGGCACATTTGAACAAGTTAGGGGGCACCAGGTCCAATTCCCTCTTGTCTCTGGCCATGAAACTGGGTCTCTGGGCAGAACGTCATCTCGAATCACTCCGGACGGAACACATTTCCAGGGTCGCCAATGCTCAAACAGATTGGCTGAGCCGTCAAGCAGTGGACAATGCAGAATGGCGTCTTCATCCCAGGGTATTTCAGGACCTGGTTCATCGGTTCAGAGCTCCAATTGTGGATCTTTTTGCGACACATTCCAATGCTCAGCTGCCCCGATTCTTTGCCCGGTTCCCGGAAACTCTGGCGGAGGCCATCGACACACTTCGGGCCCCATGGCCGGACGGACTTTTGTACGCCTTCCCTCCTACCTCCTTGCTTCCCAGGGTCATCCGCAGGATTCTGGTTGAACAGCAGAGGTGATCCTCTTGGCTCCCCACTGGCCACGCAGAGCATGGTTTGCGGACTTGGTCTCCCTTTCTGTCGCTCCCTCCTGGCGCATTCCTCTCGAGATGGATGCTCTGACACAAGGGTCGTTAAGCCATCCAGACCTTCCTTGGCTCAGTCTGACCACCTGGAGGTTGAGCGGCTCTCTTTGACAGATGCTTGGGTTCCGGGTGATGTTATTCGGACGATCCAGGCATCTAGGCGCCCCTCCACGCCCCTCCATCTATTCTTCGACCTGGCGGGCCTTTTGTTCATGGTGTGACCGAGCCGGTGTGAACGTCCTCCAATAGTCTATTGTGGACATTCTTGTGTTTCTACAGCGAGGTCTCTCCAACGGTCTATCGCCGAACACCTTGAGTCGACAGGTTGCTGCCATCTCTTCGATACTTACCTGCGGTTCGCTGTCATCGCTGGCTCAACATCCTCTGATTAGACTCTTTCTTCGGGGCGCCACGAACCTGTCGCCTCTGGTCCTGCATCGATACCCTACCTGGGACCTTCCATTGGTTCTCGAATCCCTCATGGGTCCTCCTTATGAACCGCTGCGATCGACGTCTCTTCGGTTGCTTTCTTGTATAGTCACCTTTCTGGTGGCCGTGACCTCGGTTCATCGTATTTCAGAGGTGGCGGCCTTATCCACCCGAGCCGACCTCTGCGTGTTTCACGCGGACCACGTTGTTCTACGCTTGGATCCTACGTTCGTACCGAAGGTCAACTCCGTCTTCCATCGTTCACAAGAACTTATCCTACCAAACTTCTGCCCGCGACCGTCTCATCCCTGTGAATGCCGTTGGCACAACTTAGATGTTAGGCGAGCGTTGCGGATTTACATCAAGCGTACTGCCAACATTCGCAAGTCAGAAGCTTTGTTTGTCTCGTTCCTTCCTGTTTCCTTGGGTCTCAAAGTGTCGTCTTCTACAATAGGCCACTGGATTCGACAGACCATCGCTTCAGCTTATGACTTTCGTTCCCTGCCACGTCCTTCCCGGGTGATGGCTCATTCCACACGCAGCGCGGCCACGTCGGCAGCCTGGGCTACTCAGGCTCCCTTGTGGGAGATTTGCCGAGCAGCTACCTGGACCTCGCCAGCGCCGTTTATCCGGCATTATAAATTGGACAACTTTGCTTTGGCTGAGGCTGCTTTTGGACGTCCGGTGTTACAGTGGGTTGTGGCCGGGGAAGTTGTTTCGGACCAGTCTGGCCCCTCCCAGAACTTGGGACAGTGAACTGGGGTTTGTCCCACACTGGTTGCTGTCTCCACCAACAATGGAGAAGGGGCGTTGGTCCTACCTGAGACGCTCCTTCTCTTTGTGTGGAGACAGCAGCCAGACCCTCCCTTTGCCTGTCTGGTCCTGTTATTGGTTTCCTCTTGAGTCTTTCCTTCTTGCCTACCCACACGCCGAGTCTGCCATTATAGTCCATCGCCAAAAGCTGGACCTGCCCAGCAACAAGGGCGGGCTTTAATGTTATTGGCTGACTCAGTCCTTCAGCTGATTGGGTGAGTGCTACCCACACTGGCTGCTGTCTCCACACAACGAGAAGGAGCATCTCAGGTAGGACCAACACACCTTTTACGATTTTTCTTGCCATAGTTGTTAAGTGAATCGCTGCACTTGTTAAATTAGTAACATGATTGTTAAGCAAATCCCCATTAACTTTGCTTGTCAGAAGGTTGCAAAAGGTGATCACATGACCCTGGGACACTGCAATCATCATATAAATGAGTCAGCTGCCAAGCATCTGAATTTTGAGCATGTGACCTCAAGGAATGCTGTAACGGTTGTAGGTGTGAAAAACGGTCATAAGTAACTTTTTCAGTGATGCTTTAACTTCAAATGGTCACTAAATGAACTGCTGTAAGTTGAGGATTTGTTATTAGTTGCGAAGTCGTGTCTGACCCATCGCGACCCTGTGGACAACTTTTCTCCAGGCCTTCCTGTCCTCTACCATCCCCCGGAGACAAGGGTGCGTTCTACTTACCTTTACTACTTGTTCACAACAGAGCCGCGTGCGCACTCACTTTGCTCGTACATGCGCAGAAGCATTTTGATGACATCGGGGTCGGTGGGCGGGGCCTCCGACCGGTTTTACTGCTGGTTCTATAGAACCGGTGCGAACCGGGGGCAACCCACCACTGCCCGGAGACCATTTAAGCGCATGCCAAGTGCTTCAATGACTCCATCCAGCACCTCATTTGCTGCCGTCCCCTTCTTCTTTTGCCCTCAATCGTTCCCAGCATTAGGCTCTTCTTCAGTGAATCCTTCCTTCTCATTAAGTGGCCAAAGTATTTCAGTTTCATCTTCAGGATCTGGCCTTTTAAAGAGTTGATCTCCTCTAGGATTGACTGGTTTGATCACCTTGCAATCCAAGGGATTCAAAGGAGCCTTCTCCAGCACCATAGTTCAAAGACCTCAATTCTTTGACGCTCAGCCTTCCTTATGGTCCAACTTTCATAGCCATACATTGCAACTGGGAAAACCATAGCCTTGACTATACGCACTTTTTTTGGTAGGGTGATGTCTCTGCTTTTTAGTATGCTGTCTAGATTTGCCATAGCTTTCCTCCGCAGGAGCAAGCATCTTTTAATTTCTTGGCTGTAGTCCCCATGTGCTGTGATCATGGAGCCCAGGAAAATAAAATTTGTCACTACCTCCATTTCTTCCCCATCTATTTGCCAGGAATTGAGGGGGCTGGGAATCATGATCTTAGTTTTCTTAATGTTGAGTTTCAAGCTAACTTTTGCACTCTCCTCCTTCACCCGCATCAGAAGGCTCCTGTTCACTTTCTTAGTGGTATCATCTGCATATCTGAGGTTGTTGATATTTTTCCCAGCAATCTTAATTCTAACTTGTGATTCATCTAACCCTGCCTTTCTCATGATGTGCTCTACATATAAGTTAAATAGTCAGGGTGACAGACAGTATACAACCTTGCCTAACTCCTTTCTCAATTTTGAACCAATCAGTGGTTCCATGTCCAGTTCTCACTGTTGCTTCTTGACCCGCATATAGATTTCTCAAGAGACAAATAAGATGGTCTGGTACTCCTATCTCTTTGAGAACTTGCCATAATTTGTTGTGATCCACACAATCAAACGCTTTAGCATAGTCAATGAAGCAGAAATAGATGTTTTTCTGGAACTCCCTAGCTTCCTCCATGATCCAGCATATGTTGGCAATTTGATCTCTAGTTCCTCTGCCTCTTCGAAATCCTGTCTGCATGTCTGGTACTTCTCAGTCCACATGCTGCTGGAACCTAGCTTGTAAGATTTTGATTATAACTTTGCTAGCATGTGAAATGAGTGCAATGGTGCAGTAGTTTGGCATTTCCCTTCTTTGGAATTGGAATGTAAACTGATCTTTTCCAATCCTGTGGCCACTGCTGAGTTTTCCAAATTTGCTGGCATATTGAGTGTAGCACTTTTACTGCATCATCTTTTAAGATTTTGAATAGCTCAGCTGGAATACTGTCACCTCCACTAGCTTTGTTCCTAAGGCCCATTTGACTTCACATTCCAGGATGTCTGGTTTGAAGTTGTGGTTATCAGGGATGTTAAGCTCGTTCTTGTATAGTTTTTGTGTGTAATTTTGCCACCTCTTCTTAATCTCTTCTGCCTGTGTTAGGTCCCTGCCCTTTTGGCCCTTTATCATGCCCATCTTTACATGAAATCTTTCCTTCATAACTCCAATTTTGTTGAAGAGATCTCTGGTCCTTCCTATTCTATTGTTTTCTTCTATTTCTTTACACTGTTCATTTAAGAAGGCATTCTTATCTCTTCTAGCTATTCTCTGAAATTCTCCATTTAATTGGGTGCATCTTTCTCTTTCTCCCTTGCCTTTTGCTTCCCTTCTTTCCTCAGCTATTTGTAAGGCTTCCTCAGACAGCCATTTTGCTTTCTTGCCTTTCTTTTTCTTTGGGATGTTTTTAGTTGCTATCTCTTGTACAATGTTGCGAACCTCCGTCCATAGTTCTTCAGGCACTCTATCAGATCCAATTCCTTAAATCTATTTGTCACCTCTACTGTATATTCATCAGGGATATGATTTAGTTCATACCTGAATGGCCTAGTGCAGTGATGGCTAACCTTTTTGCTGTCGTGTGCCAAAAGTGGGGATCATGGGGGGGGGTCATGCATGCGTGTGTCCATACCCATAATTCAATGTGCCCCACCCCCACACACACATGTGTGTGTCCCCCCCTGTGCTATCCCCACTTTTGGCACATGATGGCACGGTGGGCCCGTTTTCCGCCCTCCCCAGGCTCCAGAGGCTTTCTTGGAGCCTGGGGAGGGTGAAAATGGCCTTCCATCCCCCACCCGGGAGGCCCTCCGGAGGCCGGAAACAGCCCATTTCCCGACTTCAGGTCGGCCCAGAGGGCCCGAAAATAAGCTGGCTGGCGCGCATATGCATGCTGGAGCAGAGTAGGCCAACGCTTGTGTGCCCACAGATATGGCTCCGCGTGCCACCTGTGGCACCCATGCCATAGGTTCGCCATCACGGGCCTAGTGCTTTTCCCTACTTTCTTCAATTTAAGCCTAAATTTTGCAACAAGAAGCTCATGATCTGAGCCACAGTCAGCTCCTGGTCTTGTTTTTACTGACTGTATAGAGCTACTCCATCTTTGGCTGCAAAGCACATAGTCAATCTGATTTCTGTGTTGACCGTCTGATGATGTCCATGTGTAGAGACGTCTCTTGGGTTCTTGGAAAAAAGTTTGCTATGACCATTGTATTCTCTAGAAAAAATTCTACCAGCCTGTGCCCTGCTTCATTTGTACTCCAAGACCAAACATGCCTGTTATTCTTGTTAATCTTTGAATTCCTACTTTAGCATTCCAATCCCCCATGATGATAAGGACATCATTTTTTGGTGTTAATTATAGAAGGTGTTGTAGGTCTTCATAGAACCGGTCAACTTCAGCCTCTTCAGCACTAGTGGTTGGGGCATAGACTTGGACTACTGTGATGTTGAATGGTTTGCCTTGCGTTCAAACTGAGATCATTTGTCATTTTGGGGATTGTATCCCAGTACTGCTTTTCCTCTCCTTTTATTGACTATGAAGGCTACTCCATTTCTTCTGAGAGATTCTTGCCTGTAGTAGTACACCTAATGTTCATAATCTTCAAAATATTTTTCCCCCAACTTAATTGGAATTGTCTGAAATAAGTATAAAAGTCTGGGCAGTACCGTATTTTCCGGCGTATAAGACGACTGGGCGTATAAGACGACCCCCAACTTTTCCTGTTAAAATATAGGGTTTGGGCTATACTCGCCATATAAGACCACCACCCGTCTTCCAATGCACACCAAATAAAAATTAAAAAACATCAACTGGCTCACCTACAATGTAAAAGCAGCTGTGCTAGTCCCAAAATGGCCCCTGCAACAAGCAGGAACCTCACACAGCCACAAAAAGCCCCCTAAAAAACTTTCACACTCTACACACACACAACACAACACAACACAACTGGCGCACCCACAATGTAAAAGCAGCTGTGCTAGACCCAAAATGGCCCCTGCAACAAGCAGGAACCTCACACAGCCACAAAAAGCCCCCCCCAAAAACTTTCACACTCTAAACACACACAACACAACACAACTGGCTCACCCACAATGTAAAAGCAGCTGTGCTAGACCCAAAATGGCCCCTGCAACAAGCAGGAACCTCACACAGCCACAAAAAGCCCCCCCAAAAAACTTTCACACTCTAAACACACACAACACAACACAACTGGCTCACCCACAATGTAAAAGCAGCTGTGCTAGACCCAAAATGGCCCCTGCAACAAGCAGGAACCTCATACAGACACAAAAAGTCCAAAAAACCAACTTTCACACTTTACACACACAAAATTCCACATACAGCTTTATGAGATTTTGTGTGTTTGTGTAGTTAGAGTGAAACACTACAGAAACACACTAAATCTCAGAAAGCTGCACAAATATTATTTTATTTTATTTTTATATGAAAGCTAAATTTAAAACTTCCTAAACTTTAAATGGCTAGGTCTAAAAAAGAACAACTAAAAAAACCCCAATTGACTATTTTTTTTAAAGCTCCCAAAGGGGAAAAAAACTTACCCAATAGAACAGGGGTCTCCAACCTTGGCAACTTTAAGACTTGTAGATTTCAACTCCCAGAATTCCTCAGCCAGCTTTACTTTGCTGGCTGAGGAATTCTGGAAGTTGAAGTCCACAACTCCCTGCTTGCTTGATTGCAGGCAGGGAGTTGCTTGCTGATGGAATAAATTCAGGCAAGCGAAGCAAGGCAAGCGTTGCGACTAGCAGCTGAGTTAAGCAAGCTGGAGGGGGAAAACTTTTTTCCTTTTACATGGCTCTGGCCATCCCAGCTGAGTTGCAGGGAACTCTGCTGGGATGGGATCGACCGTCAGAGCTGGGACCGTCAGAGCCATGGTTCTGGCGATCCCAGCTGAGTTGCAGGGAACTCAGCTGGGATCGTCAGAGCTTGGATCGTCAGAGTAAAAGGGAAAAAACTTTTTTCCTTTTACATGGTTTCTGGCGATCCCAGCTGAGTTGCAGGGAACACAGCTGGGATCGTCAGAGCTGGGATCATCAGAGTAAAAGGGAAAAATTTTTTTTTCCTTTTACATGGTTTCTGGCGATCCCAGCTGAGTTGCAGGGAACTCAGCTGGGATCGTCAGAGCTGGGATCGACAGTCAGAGCTGGGACCGTCAGAGCCATGGTTCTGGCGATCCCAGCTGAGTTGCAGGGAACACAGCTGGGATCGTCAGAGCTTGGATCGTCAGAGTAAAAGGGAAAAAACTTTTTTCCTTTTACATGGTTTCTGGCGATCCCAGCTGAGTTGCAGGGAACACAGCTGGGATCGTCAGAGCTTGGATCGTCAGAGTAAAAGGGAAAAAACTTTTTTCCTTTTACATGGTTTCTGGCGATCCCAGCTGAGTTGCAGGGAACTCAGCTGGGATGGGATCGACCGTCAGAGCTGGGACCGTCAGAGCCATGGTTCTGGCAATCCCAGCTGAATTGCAGGGAACTCAGCTGGGATCGTGGGATCGTCAGAGCTGGGATTGTCAGAGCCATGTAAAAGGGAAAAACTTTTTTCCTTTTACATGGTTTCTGGCGATCCCAGCTGAGTTGCCAGAGCTGGGATCGCCAGAGCCATTTAAGGCTCGTCAGAGCCTTTCGGGCTGGTCTGCCTGGTTACAGGAGAACGACACCCGGTGTATAAGATGACCCCCGACTTTTGAGAAGATTTTCATGTGTTAAAAAGTCGTCTTATACGTCGGAAAATACGGTATATTCATTTTAATAGTTGATATTCTCCCTATCAATGATAGCTGCAAATTCTTCCATTTTGTTAGATCTGTCGCTACCTGTTGTTTAAGCTTATCATAATTATTCTCCTTAAGAGTACCACATCTTGCTGTCAAATGTATTCCCAAATATTTAACCTTATTCGTGACCTGCATCTTTGATACTTCCGCCAATTCTTCTTTCTGTTTTTTTAACATATTTTTTGTCAACATCTTCGTTTTGTCTTTATTTATTTTCAAACCAGCCACTTTCCCAAAATCTCCTATTTTGTCTATCAATTTGTTTACAGATTGAAGTGGTTCTTCCAAGATAAACACCAGGTCATCAGCAAATGCTTGCAATTTATATTCTTGATTTTGAATTTTCATTCCTTTTATTCCTTTTTCTTCTCTGATATTTCTGTTTAGTACTTCTAATGTTAACACAAACAACAATGGTGACAGTGGACAACCTTGTCTTGTTCCTTTTTGTATTTCAATAAATTCTGTCAGCTCTCAATTCATCATTATTTTTGCTGTTTGTTTATAATATATAGCTTCTATAGCTTGGACAAATTTCTCTCCAAAGCCCATCTGTTTCAATTGTAGTATCATAAATCGCCAGTTCACATTGTCAAAGGCTTTCTGTGCATCTAAAAACATCAAAGCCATTTGCTTTTCTGGGTGCGCATCATAATATTTCAATGTATCCAAAATTATCCTCAAATTGTCTCTAATCTGCCTTTTTGGCAGAAATCCATTTTGGTCCGGGGGTATAAAATTATTTAAATATCTTTTAAGTCTTTCTGCTAGTATTGTAGCGAAGATTTTATAGTCTGAGTTTAGCAAGGATATTGGCCTATAGTTTTTGACTTGTGGGTATCTTCTTTTGGAATAAGTGTAATATATGCTTCTAACCATGAGTTGGGTATTTCCTTCTGTAACATTACTTCATTCATAATTTCTAGTAATGGGAGACTTAGTGTTTCCTGCAAAGTCTTATAATATTCCGCCGGTAATCCATTTGGATCTGATGCTTTGCCACTTTTTTGTTTTTTAATTGCTTCTGTCAACTCCATCATTGTTATATTCCCTTCTAACATCATCTCAACATCTTTTGGAATCTGAGGTAAATTCGCCTTATGTAAATATTGTTTAATATTTTCCTCTTCTATCTTTTCTTTTTCATATAGCTTTTTATAATAGACTTGTACAATGTTCTTCTTCTCCTCATTTCCAAATCTAATTTGTCCTTGATTATCTTTTAACTGTGCTATTTTCCTTGAGTTCCTTTCTTTTTTCAATTTATATGCTAGCCATCTGCCTGGTTTATTAGCATCTTCAAAATATTTCTGTTTAGCATTCCTGATTTTTTGTTCTAGCTCTTCTTTCTCTAATAATCCCATTTCATGTTTAATAGTGTCCATTTTCATTTAAATGTCTTTTTTTTGTGGGAACTTCTGCAGTTCTTTTTCCAATGTCTTATAATCATCCTCTAGAATTTTATATGCTTGCCTCTTCTTAATATTTCTTTTCCTTGTATAGTCAATAATCAGGCCTCTGGCATAAGCTTTCATGGTATTCCATCGATTCTGCAGTGATGTATCCTCTTTTCTATTTTCTTTGAAAAAAAAAGCTAATTCTTTCTCCATGTTCTGTAGGAAATCCTTTTCTTTTAATATTGTAGTGTTTAAAGTCCATCTAGACCTTCTCCTTTGTCCTTTCCATCTCATCATCATTGGATTATGATCTGCCCAAGTATTAGCCTCTATGGCTATTTCTTCTATGTTCGAGGTCAAGTCCATTGTCAACCATATCATATCTATTCTGGACCATGATAAATGTCTATTGGAATAAAAAGTATATTGTCTATTTTTGCATTTCTTTCTCTCCATATATCTTTTAAATTTATTTCCTCTATCATCTTAAAAAAAGATTTCGGCAAACTTTTCCTACTTTGTTTTGTTGTCTTTTGTGTATTATAGTCTATTTTCTCATCTACTATTTTCCTGTTGTTGTCTGTCATTTCCACCATCAAAATTCATCCTTCTCCATCTTCATATTTTTTTTCCATTAATGTTGTATTTTTGATATACAAAACCACTCATCTTTTCTTACATTGTGGCAATGAAGCAAATAATTTCCCTAGTTTAGGCTGTACCAAAAGTAATTCATGCTGCTTTTTAATATGCACTTCTTGTAAACAGATTATATCCATTTTCAATTTCTCCAATTTGTGAAATATTTTTCTTCTTTTAGTTGCTATATTAAGTCCATTTATATTTATTGTAATTAACTTTTTCTCCTCCATGTTTATACTTTGTGTGTTGGTTTTGTTGATCTATTAGGTCTCAATTCACGTTGTTCTTTGTATTCTATAGCACCTCCTACTGCGCCTTCTAATGCGCTTTCCTCCTTTCCCATCATCAGGAGATCTTCTTCTTATAGTTGGAGCAGTGTCTCTTCCCTTCTTGGCTCAGCATCTTTTTCTCTTATATATTCCACAAGGAATGCTTTAGCTTTGTCAATTGAATCTATTTTAAATCTTTGCATTTGCCATATAAACACCAATCCTTCTGGTATCAGCCATCTGTAGTTCACTCCTTTCTGGAGCAGTATTTTTGTCAAAAATTGATACTCTCTTCTCAGCTCTCTTACTCTTCTCAGTATTTGCTTCAGCACCATAATTTCCTTGCCCTTGTATTGTAACGCCTTCTCTTTTGCTATCTGCAATATTTGTGTTTTAATTGATTTTTTGGTAAATCTTATGTGGACTTCTCTTGGTAGTTTATTTCTCATTGCATATCTAGTATATACTCGGTATATTTCGTCAACGCCATCAAACATTTTTTCTTTAGAAATTTCTAGAGCTCCTGCAAGAATTTCTATCATTTTTTCCGCCAAATTTTCTCCCTTTTCTTCCTCCACATTTTGGAATCTTAAGTAAAATTCTGATTTATCCATCTCCCATCCTAAGCCGCTTCTATCACGTTCAACTTCTTCTAATCTATTATCCATATCTCTGATTTTTTTTATCTCTTTGTTCCTCTTTTTCTTCAATTTTTTTCAAGTCTGTCTTCATATCACCTCTTCTTCATCACCTTTCCTGCACGAGCTGCACTGGCTCCTGGTGGTCTTCCGAGTGTGCTTCAAGGTTCTGGTTATCACCTTTAAAGCGCTCCATGGCTTAGGACCTGGTTATCTACGTGACCGCCTGCTACCACCAATAGCTTCCCACTGGCCAGTACGCTCCCATAGAGAGGGGCTCCTCCGGGTGCCGTTGGCCAAACAATGTCGACTGGCGGCCCCTTGGGGGAGAGCCTTCTCTGTGGGGGCACCTACGATCTGGAACGAGCTCCCCCCGGAGATCCGGAGGATCCCAGACCTGCGCACCTTCCATCGCGTGCTTAAGACTTTTTTATTTCATCAAGCTGGCCTGGCCTAAATCTTCTCCCCTTTTTAAATGTAAATTTTAATTTGTTTTTAAATTATGGGGTATTTTAAATTCAGCCAAATTATTTAATTCGTTTTTATTTTATTTTAAATTTTTGTATTTATGTGTTTTATCCTGTGGCTGTTCACCGCCCTGAGTCCTTCGGGAGTAGGGCGGTATAGAAATTTAAATAAATATAAAAAATATAAAATAAAATATATTTCTTCATCGTCTGTTGTATATTCTCCACTTTTTCAATCTGTTTTCTCTATTTTGGATTTTATATCTTGTATTCCTTGCAAAATCATCTGCATTGTCGCATCCTTTTCTTTCCCATGTTCTTTCTCTTTTTCCTGCTGAATCATTGTCTGTATTGATCGTTGTCCTCCCGCTGGTGATGAAGAGGGGGTCAATCCAGCAGAGCTAATAACTGCTGCTTTTTTGCTCATTTCTATAAGTAATACAAGTTGACACAGTAAGATAATATATCTTCAGGTTCTTCTCAACCCTAATCTGTTTTGTAGATGGCAGGAGATTACAAAAGGATGAAAAGAAAAAAGAAAAAACAGAAAAGAGACCAAAAAAGGGAAGAAAGGAAAAAGAAGCAAAGCAAAGAAAAAAAAAACCAAAAAAACCCAACACTCTTCAGGCTCTTGTGTGCTCTAATCCAATCATCTGGGATAGCCAAAAACAAATTCAAGTAAGAATGTCCAATCAGCAAGTAAAAAAAGAAAAGAAAAAGGGCCAAAAGAGAAAAAGGAAAAGTTTCTTCAGACTCTTGTATGTCTTAATCCAATTGTGTAAAGTAGCCAAAAACAAATTCAAATAACAATCTCCAATCAGTAAATTAAAAAGATCAAAAAAAAAAATTCTTCAGGCTCTTATGTGCCTTAATCCAATTAAGTAAACACTTATTGTGAAGGAATAAAAGAATAAAAGAAAAAGAAAAGAAGGGGAGAAAAAAAATATATGTATATATCTGTTCCAATGTTTTAAAAATGAAAATATTAGTGAAGTGGAAAGGTAGAACTAGAAAGGGAAAGAATTTCCATCTAATATAAAAGTCCACAACTGTGTAACATTCAGAATCTCTTTCTTGTGCACACTTAATCTAACAGCTCCTTTTCCAAAGCCGCTGTTATTTTCTTCTTTCCAGTTTTAATCGCCTTTCAACAATGCTTTTCTCAGCAAGACACCTGTATAAACAGACTTGTAGACACTCTTTGATGTCCTTTTTAAATTTTATCTGTAAGTTAGCCAATTGACCTTGGAAAATAACACAGTTGCTACTTTTTTTCCCCTTTCCCCTCAGTTAAAAAAAAACAAAAGGAAAATACAATGTTTCAATCCACTAGATGGCAATGTCTCTTATTTCTTCCACTTTCACTTCTCCTTTCAATTAGCAATATAGCAGAAAGGATGTTAAAAAATAAAAGTCTGCCAAAAACAAAAATAACAAATCTAATTCCAAAATTAATAATCTCAGTCAACATCAAAAATTTAATATTTAAGCAGATAAAAAACTAAGTCTCCTTTCCAGTCCAGTCCAGTCAAGTTTAAGGTAAAACTTTCCACTGATATCCACACATAGGAATAGTTTATATTTTAGGAAAATTAACTTAAATTCAGGCTCAATTCCGCCGCTGAGTTACTTCTATATTGAATCCTAATTGCATTTGCTCTTCAGGGTGTTTTTAAAATCAAATTAGAAAAAACTTTCACCAGATCGTAACACTTTCACTCATTCTCTTCCGTTCGGGGCTGTCCCAACTTCAGCAGCTTAATGGCTGCCTCTTCAGCACCGGAAAAGAGGTTCTCCTGGATCAACCAGGGACTTTGCGATGTCCCTGGGATCAACAGAATGTGCCTTCCTCTATCACTGTCTCAACAGGACAGTGAGATCCAATTTGGATCGTCCTGTGGTGGAGATATCGGCGGTAGTTCCGGAGCCCCGAAAACTTCCCGCCGTCTCGTTGCGACGCCAGCCCCGCCCCCATAGGAAGTTTTAAATTTAGCTGCTTTTATATAAAAATAAAAATAAATTAAAATAAAATAATATTTGTGCAGCTTTCTGAGATTTAGTGTGTTTCTGTAGTGTTTCACTCTAACTACACAAACACACAAAATCTCACAAAGCTATATGTGGAATTTTGTGTTTGTAAAATGTGAAAGTTGGGTTTTTGGGCTTTTTGTGGCTGTGTTAGGTTCCTGCTTGTTGCAGGGGCCATTTTGGGTCTAGCACAGCTGCTTTTACATTGTGGGTGAGCCATTTGTGTTGTGTTGTGTTGTGTTGTGTTGTGTGTGTGTGAATTGTAAAAGTTGTTTTTTGGGGCTTTTTGGGGCTGTGTGAGGTTCCTGCTTGTTGCAGGGGCCATTTTGGGTCTAGCACAGCTGCTTTTATATTGTGGGTGAGCCAGATGTGTTGTGTTGTGTTTTGTAGGTTAAAAAAGGGCAAAGAAATGACATTCACTTGGCCATGCCCACCTGACGAACAAGCCATGCCCTCCCAGTCATCTTACCACCCAGCCCCACCCACTAATTAAGCCATGCCCACAGAACTGGTAGCAAAAAATTTTAGATTTCACCCCTGTGTCAAACCCTCCATAGATTAAAATTATAATAGACACTGAAGGGACATTGGTCTTACCGTGATACGTTCCTTCTCGTAGTGTAAAATGGGAGGTGCCAGGCTGGGTTGTTCTATGCTCTAGCTCCATGATGGCGAACCTATGGCACGTGTGCCACAGGTGGCTCACGGAGCCATATCGGTGGGCACGTGAGCTCAGCTCCAGCACGCATGTGTGTGCCAGCCAGCTGATTTTCGGGCCTTCTGGGCTCACCAGAAGTCAGGAAACACACTGTTTCCGGCCTCCGGAGGGCCTCTGGGGGCGTGGGGAAGGCCGTTTTTGCCCTCCCCAGGCTCCTAGAAAGGCTCTGGAGCCTGGGGAGAGCAAAAAATGGGCCTACCGGGCCCACCGTGCCATCACCTGCCAAAAGTGGGGCGGGACACATAGAATTTTGGATGTGGGCACGCGTGCATGTGACCCCACCGCATTCTCCCCGCTTTTGGCACACGATGGCAAAAAGGTTAGCCATCACTGCTCTAGCTCTATGCTCTGAGTTGAAAACTTCTGAAGATCCGCCTCCCTGGTGACGTTCTTTCAGTTTTGACAACGAAGCCGAAACGAATGGAAAGCCCTCTGAAAGACAGAAACAGACACGCCCCACCAAGAGAGTTGGCCCCGACAGACAGAGCCAGGGTGGGGCTGGCACCTCCCATTTTACACTACGAGAAGGAACGTATCACGGTAAGACCAACGTCCCTTCTCCATAGTGTAGAAATGGGAGGTGCCAGGCTGGGATATACCAAAGTTTGTCCAGCACTACGGGTGGGAACTGTCGAGGGCCGACGACCCTGGCTCCTCGTGGACTTGCTGCAACACTCTTTTCCCAAACGCCGTCTCCGCTGATGCATAGGAATCAAGTTTGTAGTGGCGTATAAAGGGAGTGGGAGAAGTCCAAGTGGCCACCTTACAGATGTCTTAGATGGAAGCCTAAGTAGCCCAGGCTGCCATTGTGGCTGCACTGCGGGTAGAATGGGCCGTTATCCCCTGAGGCACCGGGAGAGCCTTAAGCTCATACGCAGATGCTATACATGTCCGAAGCCAATGCCCTACCATGGAAGGAGTCACCCTGTGGCCAAGAGTTGACGGCTGGAAGGAGACAAAGAGTGCCTCCATCTTCCGGAAAGAAGCGGTCCGAGATATATAAATACGGAGGGCTCTCCTAATGTCCAGTGTATGCCAGGTCTGCTCCAAGGCGTGCCGAGGCCTTGGACAGAAGTCTGGCAGGACCAACTCCTGCGCTCGGTGAAACAAGGAGTTGACCTTTGGAAGGAAGGTAGGGTCCAGCCGCAGGGCCACCCTGTTGGAGTGAAAAATGCACAGGTCGTTCTGCACCGATAAGGCAGACAACTCCGAGATCTGTCAGGCAGATGTGACGGCCACAAGGAAAGCAACCTTACATGAGAGTAGACGAAGGCTAGTCTCCCTCAATGGTTCAAAAGGTGCCTTGGTCAAAGCCGTAAAACCTTGGTTAGGTCCCAAGTGGGATAATGATGAAGTGTAGGTGGTTTTAAATTAGTCGCTCCACGTAGAAATGTTCTCACTGTTGGATGGTTAGCAAGGGAGCCCCACTCTTTACATGCCAATATGGAGCCCAGCGCAGCCATCTGTTGTCTTAGAGTATTAGGGGAAAGCCCCATATCCAAGCCCTCCTGTAAAAACTCCAGCACCTCCACCATAGATGCTGAAGTAGGGTCCAATTGTCTTGTAATACACCAACCGGCAAACTTGTTCCACATGGCCGCGTATATGCGCGTGGTGGAAGGCTGTCTGGCCACCTGCATCGTCCAGATGATCCTGGCCGGGAAGTTCTCCCGCCTCAAGAGCCCCCGCTCAAACTCCAAATGGCTAACTGTAGTCTTCGTGGGTCGGGGTGTAGTACTGGCCCCTGGCTGAGGGAGACTCTGTCCGGGGGAATCCGCCAGGGTCTGGCAACCGACAGATCGACCAGGTTGATGAACCGGGGGGACTTGGACTCTGGGTAGATCAGGGCAGGGTGACGAGGAATAGTCTTGAGAATGTTATCTGGGAGGAGTTTGATGCTGTGACTCCCGAAGATGTGGACAGGATTTTGGGGAGACTTAGTGTGGCCACATGTTTACTGGACCCGTGTCCCTCCTGGTTGGTACTGGCATCCCGGGAGGTTACACGAGGCTGGCTCCAGGGTGTTATCAACGCTTCGTTGAGTGAGGGTCACTTCCCCGCGACCTTGAAAGAGGCGGTGGTGAGGCCTCTCCTCAAGAAGCCGTCCCTGGATCCGGCAATATTGGCTAACTACCGTCCTGTCTCCAACCTTCGCTTTCTGGCGAAGGTTGTTGAGAGTGTGGTCGCGCGACAGTTTCCGCAATTCCTGGAGGAAACATCCTATCTGGATCCGTTCCAGTCTGGTTTCAGGCCTGGGCACAGCACGGAAACGGCATTGGTCGCGTTGGTTGATGAGCTCTGGAGGGCTCGGGACAGGGGTTGCTCCTCTGTTCTGGTCCTGTTAGACCTCTCAGCGGCTTTTGATACCATCAACCATGGTATCATGCTGCACCGGTTGGAAGAGTTGGGGATGGGGGGCACCGTGTTACGGTGGTTCTCCTCCTTTCTCTCCGACCAGTCGCAGTTCGTGTTGGCAGGGGGGCAGAGGTCGACCTCGAGGCCTCTTATATGTGGAGTGCCTCAGGGGTCGGTCCTCTCGCACCTCCTGTTCAACATTTATGTGAAGCCGCTGGGCGAGATCATCCGTGGCTTTGGGGTGAGATACCATCAGTACGCTGATGACACTCAGCTGTACATCTCCACCCCAGGCCACCCCAATGATGCCCTTGAAGTGATGTCCCAGTGCCTGGAGGCTGTACGGATCTGGATGGGGAGGAACAGACTCAAGCTCAACCCTTCCAAGACTGAGTGGCTGTGGTTCCCGGCATCCCGATATAGTCAGTTGACTCCATCACTGACTATTGGGGGTGAGTCTTTGGCCCCCACAGAGAGGGCTCGCAATCTGGGAGTCCTCCTGGATACGCAGCTGTCTTTGGAGGAACATCTGACGGCTGTAACCAGGGGGACCTTTTATCAGGTTCACCTGATCCGCCAGTTGCGGCCCTTTCTTGATCGGGATTCCCTGTGCACAGTCACTCATGCCCTCGTGACCTCTCGCCTTGATTACTGTAACGCTCTCTACATGGGGCTCCCCTTGAGGAGCACCCGGAGGCTCCAATTGGTCCAGAATGCAGCAGCGCGGGTAGTGACGGGAGCAGCATGGCGCTCCCATGTAACACCGCTCCTGCGCGAGCTGCACTGGCTCCCAGTGGTCTTCCGGGTGCGCTTCAAGGTGTTGGTTATCACCTTCAAAGCTCTCCATGGCATAGGGCCTAGCTATCTTCGAGACCGCCTGCTGCCACCGACGACCTCCCATCGACCCGTGCGCTCCCACAGAGAGGGCCTCCTCGGGGTGCCATCAGCCAAACAATGCAGGCTGGTGACCCCCAGGGGGAGGGCCTTCTCTGTGGGGGCACCTTCCCTCTGGAATCAGTTGCCCCCAGAGATAAGGAGAATCCATGACCTCAGTGCCTTCCACCGTGCCCTTAAAACCTTCTTTTTCCAACAAGCCGGGCTGGCCTAACTCTTTTTAAGTGTTTTTAATTGTTTTTGTTTATTGTATTAATTAATGGGGCCAAATTTATATATATTTTTAACTGTATTTTAATATTTGTATTTGATGTTTTTATTTGCCTGTTCACCGCCCTGAGTCCTCAGGGAGAAGGGCGGTATACAAGTTCAAAAATAAATAAATAAATAAATAAATAAATAAACAAACAAACAAACAAACAAACAAACAAACCACGGCCTCCTGGGCCAGTGAGGGGCCACCAACACAATCTCTGCTCCCTCCAACAACACCTTCCGGATGACAGCTGGGATGAGGGGTAGGGGAGAAAAGGCATATAAGAGGCTCCTGGGCCACGGCGTCCTCAGAGCATCCACCCCCTCTGCTCCTGGGACAGGAAACCAGGACAGGAAACAGGGAAGGTGGGTGTTCATTGGGGAGGCAAAGAGGTCCATAACCGGTCGACTGAACCGGTCGACTATGTCCGCAAACAGGCTGGGATGTAGCCTCCACTCTGATGGATCCATGGTGGCCCGACTCAGCCAGTCGGCCTGGACATTGGGTGTCCTAGTGATGTGGTCTGCTGTCAGGGACAAAAGGTGAGTCTCTGCCCATTGGCAAAGGGTCTCCGCCTCTAGCATCAGAGACCGTGAACAAGTCCCCCCTTGCCTGTTTATATGGGCTTTTGTAGTTGTGTTGTCTGTGAGGAGGAGCACATGCTGCACCCTCACCAGTGGTAGAAATGTCTGAAGGGTCAGATGGGCAGCCCGCAGTTCTAGCCAATTGATCTGCTGAGAAAGTTCCAGCTGAGACCAGCGTCCCTGGGCTACCTGAGACCCGCAATGCCCCCCCCCCTGCCAAACAGGCTGGCATCTGAAGTCACTAACACCCTTTGAGGCTCCCTGAAGTAGCAACCCTTGTGGATGGCCTCCGATGTCCACCAAGCTAGGGAGCGAAGTACCCGCGGAGGCACCCGCACCTGGGTCCTGGATGAGCTGGTGCCCGCCCACTGGAATGGGAGCAAGAACCACTGTAGTGGTCTTGCATGATACCATGCCCACGGGACTATGGACAGACAGGAGATCATTTTCTCTAACAGTTGGGACAACTGGGCCACAGGCACCCTCCGTTCTAGATGAATCAGCTGTACCAATGCCCTTATGCTCTCCTGTCATTCGCGGGACAAGAACACCTGACCCGCCCGGGTGTCAATCAGGGCCCCTAGATGTACTAGCCTCGTTGAGGGAAGAAGGTGACACTTCTCTAAATTTACAGAAAATCCCTGATCCCTCAGCGCACCTATTGTAGTAGCCAAGTCCCATTCCGCTAGCCGTTGAGAAGACGCCTGAATGAGCAGGTCGTCCAGGTAACACTGGATCCTGATGGGTAGGGACCTGAGGTATGCTGCCAGGACAGAGACAATTTTGGTAAACGTTCGGGGAGCCGAAGCCAACCCGAATGGCAGGGTGCCGTCCCGCGTAACAAATACTGGTGGTGCCGTCCTGCGTAACAAAATCTCAGGTACTGGCGATGTTTCTGCCGAATAGAGACATGGAGGTAAGCCTCCATTAAATCTATGGAAGGCAAAAAATCGCCCTCCCTGATCCCGGCTAAGATGGAATGCAGGGCGTGCATTTTGAACCTTCTCTACAGGATGAAAGTATTGAGTCCCTTCAAATTTAGAATTGCCCTCCACCCCACCCCCCCGAGGCCTTTGGGATAATGAAAAGACTTGAATAGAACCCGCACCTCCATTGCCTCAGTGGGACCGGCTGGATGGCCCGAATATCCAGCAAATGCTAGATTGCCGCGTCCATGAGACCCCATTTGACCAGGTCTCCAGAAATCGGGCAATGGAGGAAATGCCTCGGAGGAGGGGAAAGAAATTTGAGGGAGAGCCCTGATCTTACTGTCTCCCTTACCCAATGATCTGTAGTTAGGTCGTCCCAACAGTCTGCAAAAAGGGCGAGCCTGCCCCCAATAGGTGCCTGAGGCAAGCCGTCATTTAAAGCGGCAAGCCCCTCTGGCACTATTGTCCCTAAAGGGCCTTCCAGCGGGCTGTTGTCTACCTCTGCCAAAGGGGGGGTCTATCGGCCTGATAACTAGGCCTGGAATATTGGAAGGGCCTGTGTTGATGGGGAAAGCTTGCCCCAGCTCCCCCCTGGAGGAAGGGGACGGACGAAAGTCAGCCCGTCTACCTTGGGAAGGGAGCACCTTCCTCTTGTCCCTTGTCTCGACAAGTAGAGGGTCTAAGGCTTGACCCCCTTCAAATGGACCGGATGCCAGCTTCCACTTGTTTTTACCGTCCATGTGCCAATGGCGCAGCCAAAGCATGCACCTAGTAGTAACTGAGGAAGCCATGGCCCGGGCAGAAAACCTGGTGGCCGCCAGAGTTGCGTCCGCTGTGTACTCCGCCGCCACCAGGATCTTGGATAAGTCCTGATGGGCTCGAACATTGTCAGGTGCAAGATGAGCTTGTAGCTGGCGAAGCCATCGAACCGACACCCTGGTGATGAAGGAAGCCGCTGAAGATGCTCTCACAGCCCAAGAATCCGCCATATGCGCCCTTCGTAGCGCCGTCTCCTCCTTTCTATCCTCCGCCTTCAAGGCGTCCTCCGCATCAGGTGGTAAAATGAATGAGGACGTGAGCGCCGCCACCGGAGCATCCACTTGGGAACCTCCAACAAATCAAGCATGGCCATATCTACTGTAAACAGTTGATTGTCCAAACCCGTGGCCCCGGAAGCTCCTGCCAGGGAGGCCCACTGTCTATGGATCATATCCCAAAACATCGCCGGTATGGGAATGGTATCTGCCTCCACTGCCTGTTCTGTGAACAAGTAATCATCCTGCTCTCCACCACCTAAGTCAGAACCAGAGGTTGTCTGAGGTGGCCCTAAATGGGCAGTAGGCCTAGCCTTGGCCAATAATGGCTTAAGGAGTGCAGGATTAAACAGCCCTTTGAAGGGCGGCCTCGGGTGAGTATCCTGCTCTAAATCTGAGAACTCTCCCTCCCCCTGATAGTCATCTGCATAGTAACTCAGTTCTGAGGGAGTAGGCGAATCAGGATCCTGGTACTCAACCCGTGCCTGCAATGGCCTCTGAGGTGCCACCTCCAGTCGAAAGTCATACATTTGGGCGTAAGTCTGGGACTGCTGATGCATGCCCTCTGCAATGCCCTTCCTAATTGCCTGATCAATCCAGTTCATCAGAAATTGTAGAACATCCTGTTCCCCCATCTCTCCCTGATGGAGCCCCGCCACAGTGGGGGTAAAAGTGGCCTCAGGGCCAGCTTGAGATGCTCCAGACGGCCCCGGTACGGGCTGAGTATCCACCCTAGCCTCAGGGGACCACGACTGTGAGGGCCCAGTCATGGGAGGAGCAGCTAGAGGCTGTTGACGTGCAACCTCCGGGATTGGAGCAGAGCACTGACAGTCAGTCAAAACAACAGGTGCTGACACCTGAGACAAACCTCCCACTGAAGCCTTTGCAAATTCTCTGTCCAGAGCCTTCTGTCTAACTTGGGCCGTCTTCTCATTTGCTTTAGTAAATCCTGATCTTGCCCTGGCTGTGGTTTTGATCTTAGCGGCTGCAGCAACGCTGGCCATCCTAGGCCTGGCTGCTGCTCTGCCCCTGTCAGGCTGGGGTGATCAAGAACCCTCTGCAGAGACAGGAGCCTGTCTGCTGGAATCCTCCATGCCTGCAGATGAAAAAAAAAGGGGGGGGAGGCCAAAAGAGGTCCCAAGCCCAGTTAACTCCCCCACAGGCAGCAGCACAAAGGTTCCTGAAAGTAGAGGCTAATGTCCCAATCACACTCCTATGGTAGGAGAAAGGATATACTGGCCTGCTCCACATAGATCAAAATGGCTGCTGGTAACACAAAATGGCCGCCGCAACTGTTGCAGTTCAAAATACTATAAGGCCCAGGTCCAGAGGTCCAGCCCGGTCAGGCTGCCAAGCAAGCCCGCAGGCAGATAAAATGCTGGTACAATAGTCCGGGGCTACCATCCGCCTCTGTGGAGAGCCCCATCAGCTCTGTGCCCAATTAATGCCAGGGGTCCATAGCCGCCCGGACTGATCGCCGCCAAATTTGAGCAGGAACAATGGCCGCCGTGACTTACTGACAAGAAGAGAGACCGCTGAAATCAAAAATACAAAGTGCGTCCCGGCGGCAGGCACTGACCGCTTGGGCACTCACCGAGGTGCCCCAATGATTGTGGTCCAAAAATGGCCGGCGCCCAGGCTGCAAGAAGGTGGCACGGCCTCAGTGGTCTACTGATGAAGTAAAAAAAAAAATCAGCAAAAAAGCCGAAAGCCGCCCCGCTCACAGCTGAGAAGCGGGGATCAAAGAAAAAGCTGTGCTGCAGTTCCTAAAGCCTGGCGTGGCCTCACAGCTGTTAAAAACAGCTTTCTGTCAGCAAGAGGCAGCATCAGGGCAAAAGCCAGCTGGCTAGCCCCCCAACAGGCAAATCTCAGTGGGAATCTGGGAGGGTGGGGGGGGGGTTACCAAGCAAGGGCACCCCCTCCGCTCAAATCCGTCGCACGGAGAGCCCTCCCTGCTACCACCAGTCCATAGACATAAAATCCAGAGGGGAAAGAAGAAAAAAAAATACAAGCAAAGTAAATCAATAAAAAAATAAGAAAAATAATAGAGTTATCCAAGGAATTATTCCAGCTCAACTCAAAGCTCTGGAGCTGAAAAAGTTGCATCCATGAGCATAGGCTGAGTTGAAAAAAACTGAAGGAACGTCACCAGGGAGGCAGATCTTCAGAAGTTTTCAACTCAGAGCATAGAGCTAGAGCATAGAACAACCCAGCCTGGCACCTCCCATTTCTACACTATGGAGAAGATCAACATCCATGGGCTCATCTGTGACAACCCATGGGGCATGAGAGGCTGTAATTGGAATATAAGAGAAGTAAATGGTAAAAAGCATGATATATTGAATGAAACCAAAGAAGGAAAAAAATGAATATGCTGAGCTTCTGTGGAGTAGAGTTGTTTGCTGAAAGCAGGGAAGTGAAGATGGAGGTTCAGTTATGAATGAAAGCTAAAAGGGATATCAGTGGTGGGTTTCTATCGGTTCACCCCAGTTTGGGTGAACCAGTAGTGGCGGTGGCAGGAGGCTCCGCCCACCCATCCGGACATCATCACGGACGCTCTGTACATGAGCACACGCACTCACAGTCCTGAAGGTAAGTGAATACCACTACTGATGTATACCCAAAAGTATAAATTGGTGTCATCTATGACATCAGAGGTCCAAATGAAAATTGAAATCCATAGGTTGATAATAGTTGCAATTTATGCTTGATAATGGTGATAATGTGGTAATAAGTGGAATGGTGGCAAGGTGACTTTTGAAAAAAATTGCAAAATTTTTAATGAATGAGATTCAAAGGAAAAAAATATTCTGCTTGATGACACGAATGAATAGATGAGAAGATACAATACAATACAATACAATTCTTTATTGCCCAAGTGCGATTGGATACACAAGGAATTTGTCTTTGGTGCATATGTACATAAAAAGAAAAGATACATTCGTTAAGAATCATAAGGTACAACACTTAATGATAGTCATAGGGTAGAAATAAGCAATCAAATCATACTAGGAAACAATTGGTACAAATCGTAAGGATAGAGCAATAAGTTACAGTCATACAGTCATAAGTGGGAGGAGATGGGTGATAGGAACAATGAGAAGATTAATAGTAATAGTAATGCAAACATAGTGAATAGTTTGACAGTGTTGAGGGAATTATTTGTTTAGCAGAGTGATGGCATTTGGGAAAAACTGTTCTTGTGTCTAGTTGTTCTGGTGTGCCGTGCTCTATAGCATCGTTTTGAGGGTAGGAGTTGAAACAGTTTATGTCCAGGATTTGGGTAGGTGGGTGGCTGTAAATATTTTCAGAGCCCTCTTTTTGACTCGTGCAGTATACAGGTCCTCAATGGAAGGCAGGTTGGTAGTAATTGTTTTTTCTGCAGTTCTAATTATCCTCTGAAGTCTGTGTCTGTCTTGTTGGGTTGCAGAACTAAACCAGACAGTTTTAGAGGTACAGTTTTAGAGATACAGACTCAATAATTCCTCTGTAGAACTGCATCAACAACTCCTTGGGCAGTTTGAGCTTCCTGACTTGGCACAGAAAGAACATTCTTTGTTGTGCTTTTTTTATGATGTTTTTTTGTTAGGTGTTTTGTGCCAGCCATGGCAGTCTCTTCAAAGGCCACCAGATGGGGGCAAAGAGGCACCTTTGATCCCACTGGTGGGTCAAGCCCCTGCAGCCCCATTGGGGAAAGTTAATGGCCCTCCGGCCCCCTCACACACCTTGTAAGGGTGGGGCCAGGGGCCCCTATAAGAACCCCTGCACAGGGGCTGCTCCCTGCCTTTGTCCTTTTCCCCTTTTTTGCTTTTTACCCTTTCCCCTTTTCCCTGCTCTTGTTCTAGTCTCCTATGGGACTCAGCCATGGGCTCAATCCAGGCATGGATGCCTCTATGCCTGGGAACTTATTTTACTCCACTTTTACTTCTAAATAAAGACTTAATTTGATTGCATCGTTGCGTGCTGACCTTTTCTTGGAAGTGCCCTCAACGAACCATCGTTCTTCGTGAGATCCCTCACATTTTTGATGTTACGTGTCCATTTTAGGTCTGAGATGATAATACAATAAAAGTGACTGAACTGTTTGATGATTCAAAAATGAAAAAGAACAGTGAGTATTTGGCAAGTATCCTTAATACTAGTGTTTCACAACTCTAGCAATATTAAGATGTGTGAACATCAACTTCCAGAATTCCTGAGTGAACATACTGACCTGAGAATTCTGGGAGCTGAATGCCATACATCTTAACATTGCCAAGGTTGAGAAACACTGCCCTATATAAAGGGATAGGCAAGCAAAAGGGAATGTAAAACCTGAAGAGGGATTTGTTTGTTTGGTATGCTTTATTAGGATAGGGAGAATTGATACAGATTGTTGCTTTTCAACAGCTCATTGAGATATCTTTGAATATGCCTAGGACCGTGATGGCGAACCTATGGCACACATAGCCATATCAGTGGGCATGCCAGCTCAGCTCTGGCATGCATGCACACAGCAGCCAGCTGATTTTCAGGCCTTCTGGGCCCACCAGAAGTAGGGAAACAGCCTGTTTCCTGCCTCTGGAGGGCCTGTGCGGGGGAAGACACTTTTTTTTCTCACCTGGCTCCAGATCCTCTCTGTGTATCTGGGGAGGGCGAAAACAGCCTTTCCCACTCCCTTGGAGGCCCTCAGAGGCCTGAAACCGCCCATTTCCCAACTCCCGGTGGGACATTTCCCAATTCCCGGTGGGACAGGAAGTGATGTTTTTTGCTGTCCCCAGCCTCCAGAGAATCCTAGAAAGGCTCTGGAGGCAAATGTTTATTAAAACATTTTTCTTCCAAAATTATTTAATTTAATACCACTTTTTGTCCATATTCATGTTCTATCCAATGGTAAAATTGCCCCCATATGTTATAATACTCCGATTCTCCCTTCCCTTTAATTGCCAATGTTAATCTATTCATTTTTGCACATTCTAATATTTTCTTAATTACCTCTCCCTCTGTAGGAATTTTTTCCGCTTTCCAATTTTGTGCAAATACAATTCTCGCTGCAGTTATTACACGGATAATCAAGTATACATTTTCTTTACTAAATTTCTCAGGTAAAATACCCAACAAAAACAGCTCTGATTTTAAATCAATATGTTGCTGAGCCATTTTCTCTAGCCATATCCAAATTTTTGCCCAATAGTTTCTTGCTTCTGTACATGTCTACCACATATGGTAATATGATCCCGGTATATAGTGGCATTTCCAACATTTAGTTGATTTATCTTTAAACATTTTTGACAATCTTTCTGGTGACATATGCCATCTATAAAACATACAAATTCTCTTTATATGCTGTTGCCATTGTTAACTTATAGTTTCTTTCCCATAGTTGCTGCCATTTATCTAGCTCTATTGTATATCCAAGGGATATCCAAGGGATGGAGTGGCTCAATGGCTAAGACGCTGAGCTTGTCAATTGAAAGATCGGCAATTCAGTGGTTTGAATCCCTAGTGCCGTGTAATGGGGTGAGCTCCCGTTACTTGTCCCAGCTTCTGCCAACCTAGCAGTTCAAAGACATGTATAAAATGCAAATAGAAAAATAGGGACCACCTTTGGTGGGAAGGTAACAGCGTTCCGTGCCCCTTTGGCATTTAGTCATGCCAGCCACATGACCACAGAGACGTCTTTGGACAGTGCTGGCTCTTTGGCTTTGAAACGGAGATGAGCACCATCCCATAGAGTCGGGAACGACTAGCACATATGTGCGAGGGGAACCTTTACCTTTACCTTATTGTATATCCAAAATTTTTTGCCCATGCTATCATTGTTTACTTTACTTGTTCTTCTAATTTAATACAAAGTAAGTAACTATACAATTTTTAAATCATTCTCTCATGTGTTCCTGTGAGTATCTCATCCAATTCTGTTATCTCCAAGTAAAACCATATAACTGCATCTTTTTCATATCTTGATTGTATTTGCAGTTGTGTATATCATACCATATCAATCCCTTGTTCTTCTAGTTCTTGTTTCGTTTTCAATTCCCCCTCTTCTGATAAAATATCTTTATATCTAATAATATTTCCCATATTAATAATATTTGGATGTATTAATGCTTTCATTGTTGAAAGCCATGTTGGTATTTTCAGATAATGTTTTTTCTCTAACTTTCTCCCATACTAATAATAAAATATTTCTTACATAATGTCTTTGGCACAGGTTGCAAATTCCCCTCGGCATTGGCTTGAAGTAACACCGCCCCGATGGTCACATCACTGGCGTCGGTTTGAACAACAAACAGGGCCTCCATGTCAGGATGTTTAAGGGCTGGTTCGGCAGCACACAGTCGTTTCAGTTTCTCAAAAGCCGTCTGACATTCCATAGTCCACTCGAGAGGCTGGGAGGGTTTTGGCCTTGCCTCTCCTTTTGTTTTCAGGAGGTTAGTAATCAGTAAGGCAATTTTTGTGAACGAGGGGATGAACTGTTGATAGAAGTTAGCAAAATCCAGGAAGCTTTGTAGTTGTTTGTGGATACATAGGGGAGCCCATTCCAACACTGCCCGGACTTCTTCTGGATCCATTTCTATCACCTCATGAGAAATGCGGTACCCTTTGGTGCATATACCGCTATTAAAAGTATTTGTTTAAAATTCATTTTTATTTCCACCATCAGAATCCTGCCTTCTTCATCCTCAAAAAATAATTTAGGTTCTAATTTTTCTTTAATATATAAAACTACTCCTCTTTTGCTTTGTTGTATCAATGAAGTGAACAAGATTCCTAATTTTGGATATTCTAGTAATTTTAATATGTACTTCTTGTAAACATATAATATCCATCTTCAAACTATTTAATTTACCATATTTTCTGGCATATAAAATGACTTTTTAACACATGAAAATCTTCTCAAAAGTCAGGGGTCATCTTATACGCTGGGTGTCGTTCTCCTGTAACCAGGCAGACCAGCCTGAAAGGCTCTAACGAGCCTTAAATGGCTCTTGCGATCCAAGCTCTGACGATATGCTAATCAGGCAACTCAGCTGGGATCGCCAGAGCCATGGAGAAGGGAAAAACTTTGCTTGCTTACCTTAGCTCAGTGGTTGGGGGTCAAACAACCCTTTCACAGGGGTTTTGCAGGTGGTGCAATAGAGAAAAACGAGCGCAGCCCTCGCCATCCGGAATGAATGGTGCTGTTGTGGCGGTGGGAGAGGGGGCGGCAGAAGCAGGAAGAAGCGGCGTTTGCAATGGCTGGAAGCTGTGGGAGTGAAGCACTACTTTCATTTGTACGGCAACAGCATTCCGCCTTGGTATATTTGTGCCAGCCAGTGGCGCAAGGCAGCCCTCCTCTCCTGCTTCCTGGGACTCAGAATGGTAAATGGCGTCTGATCCAGAGAGCAGCTGGATTTTGCTCTCTAATCCGGATGCTAGATCGGCCCCCTGCAAACTCTCGTCTCTTGAGGAGCGCTCCCTGAAGCGGGGCTGGATACTTTGGTTGGGCTGCTTGAGAGAGGAGAGCTTGCAGGGGGGGCGATCTGGTATCTGCAATGGAGAGCAAAATCCGGCTTTTTCTCTCCGCTGTAAGAGCGGCATCAGGATTCCGCCTTGGTATATTTGCGGCACAAGGCAGCCCTCATCTCCTGATGCTTGGGACTCGGAGCGGTAAATGGTGACTGGTCCAGGGAGCAGCTGGATTTTGCTCTCCATTGCGGACACCAGATCAGCCCCCTGCAAGATCTCGTCTCTCGAGGAGCCTGACCAAAGTTTCCAGTGCCACTTCAGGAAGCGCTCCTCGAAAGATGAGAGTCTGGCTGCTGTTATTAAATTTAAAATCAACTTAGTCTCTATAACCGTACAATCTGTAATTATGCCTAACAAAAAAAAAAACTGTGGAGTAAATTTTATCTTCTTTTTGAGAATATTTTGAATAATCCACCATATTTTTATCCAAAATGCCTTAATTTTTTTACATGTCCACCATATATGATAATACGTGGCATCATCACATTCACATCTCCAACACTTAGGTTGCACACTTGGATACATACAGGCTAGCTTTTTAGGATCCAGATGCCATCTATAAAACATTTTATAAAAATTCTCTCTTAAATTTTGGGCTTGCGTGAACTTCCCATTTCTAACCCATATTTTTTCCCATGTTTCCATCATTATTGGTTCTTCAATATTTTGTGCCCACTTTATCATACAGTCCTTAACTAACTCCGTTTCTGAATCTATTTCTACCAATGCACTATATAATCTTTTTATATGCATTTGACTTTGATCTCTAATCCGTTTTACCAAGTCTCCTCATTTTGCAGAAAACCAATTTTCTGATCTCTCCATCTAGCTTGCAACTGTACATATTGAAACCATGTTCGAATTGTCCTTTCTTCTCTTAGTTGATTCAAAGATTTTAATTGTAGTATACCTCTTTCCTTGTTAAGAAGCTCTTTATATGTAATCACATCCTGCCTTTGCTCTACACGTATATTCTCTATTGCGTGTCTGGGTATTGCCCACAATGGTAACTTCTCGTTTAGTTTATACTTGTACTTTTTCCAGACACGCAATAGAGCATTCCTTAATATATGACTTTTAAAAGTCTTGTCCACTTTCTTATCATATAATAAATAAGCATGCCACCCGTAAACCAAATCATATCCCTCAATATTCAATATTCTGTCTTCTGTTAAATTTATCCAATCACTCATTGCTGATAGGACAGCTGCCTCATAATAGAGTCTTAAGTTAGGCATTTTGAGACCTCCTCTTTCACGTGTATCCTGCATTATTTTTTGTTTTATTCTTGGTCTCTTCCCTGCCCAAACAAAATTATTAATACCCTTCTGCCATATCTTCAAATTCTCATCTTTTTAAAGTATTGGTATCATTTGAAAAAAAAACAAAAACTTAGGCAAAACATTCATTTTAACTGCTGCTAGTCTTCCTAACAAGGATAATTGTAATTTTTTCCAGTTTTCCATCTCTCTCTGTATTTTTGCCACAACAGATCATAATTATACTTAAATAATTTCACATTTGATGTCATAATATAGACCCCTAAATACTTAATTTTTTTACAATTTCAAATCCTGTTAATCTTTCTAATTCTTCTTTTTAATTTATAGTCATATTTTTAGTTATTATCTTCGTTTTCCCTGCATTTATTTTAAAACCAGATATTTGTCCATATTGATTAATTATATCCATTAAACCTACAACCAACTGTAATGGTTGGGTTAAAGTAACAACCAAGTCATCTGCGAATGCTTGTAATCTATAGTCATACTGCCTAATCTTAATTCCACTTATTTTGTCCGACCCACGTATCTTATTTAGCAAAAATTCCAAAGTCAAAATAAATAATAATGGAGACAAAGGGCCTCCTTGTCTTGTTCCTTTTTCTATATTAAAAGTATCTGTTAAACTACCATTAATTATTATTTGCGCTGTTTCTGATATATTGCCTTAATAGATTTTGTGAAATGTTCCCCAAAGTGCGTCTTTTCTATTATTTTCAATAAAAATTGCCAATTCAATCGATCAAATGCTTTCTCTGCATCAAGAAATATCAGCACCGCAGGGATTTGGTTGTTCTTCCCCAAATACTCCAATAGGTTAACAACTTGCCTTACATTACTCTTCATTTGTCTACCATTTATAAAACCAGTTTGATCATTATGAATCATTTGTTGCATGACTGTCATTAACCTATTTGCTAATATTTTAGCAAAAATCTTGTAATCTGTATATGGGCCTATAATTTTTTGGCTGGGTGTGGTCTTGCTCCTCCTTTGGAATCAAAGAAATATAAGCTGTCCTCCAAGATGGGGGTACATCTCCTCCAGATTGTATATTAGTAAATAATTCTTTAAGTGGTCCCACCATTTCTAACTGCAAATGTTTATAATAAGCAGTTGTCAAGCCATCCGTCCCAGGAGCTTTACCCACTTTCAACTGCTTAATTGCAAACATGATTTCCTCAGTGGTTATTGGTTGATTTAAACCCTCCCTTTGCTCTTTTGTAATTGTAGGAATATTCTCTTTCTGTAGATATCTATCTATATCTGTACCTTGAATTTTATCACCAGCATACAACCTCATATAAAATTCTAAAAATGCTTTTTTAATCATATTTTGCTGATAAACCTCTTTACCTTTATATTCTATTTTCTCTATGGTCCCTGACTTTTGTTTTTTCCTTAACAAATATGCTAACCACCTCCCTGGTTTATTAACGTTACAAAAAATATTATGTTTAGCATACTGCAAATTAGTTGCGAACTGATCTGCCATTAACATATTAAATTGTCCTCGCAATAAATTAATTGCCTCTTTTATTTTCTTATCTGCTGGATTCAATATCAAAGCTTGTTCTTTTTTTCTGATTTCCTCTTCTAAATCCTTCCTTTTTTTCCCCTGTTTGGGTCTATATTTATTATTCAAATATATCAATTTTTCTTCTAGTTCCTCAACTTTCTTTTCTGTTGTTTCCGCTTTTTCTTCTACTTTCTGAATTCTCTCATCGTTTTTCCCAATCATAGCTTTCATTTCTTTTAGCTCCTATTTTAGATCATGAAGCGATTGCATGAAATTTTTTAACTCCATCATCTCCGAGGTTTTCTGTGTTTCTGTCGATGAGGGACTTGCTGTTGAATGTAGGTGTGATGTAAATTTCTTCATCTCCACTTCTTTTTTTGAAATAAATTTGTAATTCACTTATGGTATATTTATAATCTAAGTGTCTAATCCGCCCCGATGGTTGATTAGCAAAAGAAAAGAAAAAAAATAAAGCATAAGAATTAAAGAACAAAAATTCCAATCAACCACTCCCTCAAAAATCAAAATTCTGAGAGGCGTGGCCAGTGTTGTGGCAGAACGATGAGTTCTTTGAGGGCTCTTAAAGACCCATCGATATCTCTGCTGTCTGAGGATCCCCAAGGACCTATGTCATCTTGTAGGGATGACAAACAAGAGGAGCATGTACCGGTCAACACAGGGAGCCTGCAAACTCCCTGGTAGGACCGGAAGAAGCTCCTCAAATCAGACAGGGCAGAAAGCGACCTAGATGTTGCTAAGAAGCTGGGTGGCTACAATGAAAGTGGATGAAGAAAGATGGCATGTGACATGAAAGTGCTTTTATTTTTTTGTACCAAAGGTTTCTCTTCAAATCCACCTGGAAAATTTACAGGGTGGAAAAGACTAGCTGAAAGAGAGGAGTGAGAGTGGGTGCGAATCCACTCCCACATCCAGTAATTTGGTGGCGAGGAAAGCTAAACCGGAACCTTATTACTATTTTGCTGTTGGAAAAAAAAGAGAACTTGGGGAATTTTGAACCTCTTTAAAAACTGATAATAAGAATTGGGACAATGAACTGAATTAAATTGAAGATGAAATCCCATTGGAATGAACTATTATAGAATGGGGATGATTGTTGAATCAACAAACCTTAAAGAAGGGAAAGTGCTGTGTTAATGTTAAAAGTTGACCTGCAGTGCCATCTAGTGGTGAAAGAAAAAGAAAATAAAAAAGATACGTACACAGAAGAAACTTTAATAAATAACCGACCTTGACATTTCGGCTGAAAGATAACTGAACTTCTTTTTGAACTTTTTTTTTCTTTATTTTGGCTTTGAATCTTATATAATTCTTCCTTCCTTTCTGGGATGACTAGTTTGTATATATGTATGTATGTATGTATGTATGTATGTATGTATATATAATAAATTGTTTGAAGTAACTTGTTTTGAGACTTGTTGGTGGAAAGAGAAAAGCTTTTGTTTTTGACTTGTTTTTTTTTTTTTACCCAGAGGTTTTTTTATTGAACTCAATAGATTTCTAAAAAATTTTGGATTATGACTTGAATAATCAGAAGAATTTTTTTTTCTTTTCTCTTCTGGCTATTTTTTATTGGATTGTTGTCTCCTTTTTTCCTTTTCCTTTTTCCCTTTTTATTTTATTTTTTTAATTTGTGCCCTCCAGACAATTGGATTAATTTTACTTTGTCTTTCTTTTTTCCTTTTTCCTTTTCATATTTTCCTTTTAAATTTTTACATGGGAGACTGGGAATTTTAAATTTTTGAAGGGAGGTGGTTGACTGGGATTTTTTTCCTTTCCTTTTTTGATTTTTCTCTAATTCAACCATTGGGTGGATTAGAGACTTGGATTATAATTTAACCACAAATGGATTATAAAATATTAAAATGAAGAAATTTACAGCTCATCTGCACCCTGCATCAAGTCCCTCAGCGGCAGAAACACAGAAAACATCAGAGATGATGGAATTAAGAAAAGACATAGATTTGATTCTATTAAAAAAGCAAAGATGTTTTATCAACAATTTTGTGAACCATTAGAGGAAGATCAGGGTGCAGTAGGCGAGACAAAACAGAGAGATGAAGAGAAAGATAAAAATGGAAAAACAAAAGTAGAGTGTTAAGAGAGGTGGCAAGATCTAAAGACCCAATGGAACAAAGAGAGACAAGGGTGATGAAATTAAAAACTGGTAGCGCAGCAGACTAAAGCACTGTTATTAACATCAGCTGCCTGCAATTACTGCAAGTTCAAATCTCACCAGGCTCAAGGTTGACTCAGCATTCCATCCTTTCTAAGGTAGGTAAAATGAGGACCCAGATTGTGGGGGCAATAAGCTGACTTTGTATAAAATATACAAAAGTATGAGGCTGTTGCTTAACGCATTGTAAGCCGCCCTGAGTCTTCGGAGAAGGGCAGCATATAAATAAAAAAACCAAAACCTAGTAACAAGTAAATCATGGAAGAAGAAATAAGAGCAATATCACTAAATGTAAATGGACTAAATGCGGCGATAAAAAGGAATAGAACTTTAAGTAAATTGAACAGTTTGAAAATAGAGATTATATGCTTACAAGAAGTACATATTAGAAGGCAACATGTGAAATTGTTACAATATCCAAAGCTAGGAGTTTTAGTCACATCATTGATACAACAGAGTAAAAGAGGTATGGTAATGTATATCAAAGAAAAATTAGAACCTAAACTATGTTTTGATGATGAAGGTAGGATTTTGATGGTGGAAATAAAAATGAAATCAAAACAAATATTACTCATTGTAGTATATGCATCAAATGAAAAGCAAGAAGAATTTTATCGAAGATTGCACAAAAAATATTAGAATTGGACTATGAATATGTATGTATAATGGGTGATTTTAATGCCATAGTAGATGTGGACTTGGATTATAAAACAACAAAGACTAATAAAAAGTCTAGAAGAATACTGAAAAAAGAAATAAAGAGATCTTTTTTTACAATGATGGAAGAATTGAGCATTCAAGACGTTTGGATACAAAAGCATTTGAAAGAAAAGCAATATACTTTCTATTCAAATAGACACTTATCATGGTCGAGATAGATATGATATGGATGTCAACAGAGCTCATGGATAATATATAAGAAGCAAATATTGACTCAAAGATTTGGGCGGACCATAATCCAATGATAATAACATGGAAAGGTCAAAAGAAAAGGACAAGATGGACTTTAAATGTAACAATACTAAATGAAAAAGATTTTCAACAGTTTATGGAAAAAGAATTGGAGTTTTTCTTTAAAGTAAATAAAAAAGAGGACATATCACTTCAGATTGTATGGGACACTATGAAAGCTTATATTAGAGGTCTGTCAATAACTTATTTGGGAAAAAAGAATCAAAAGAAAAGACAAAAACAGATAAGATTGGAAGAGGAGTATAAGAAACTGGAAAAAGAATTGCAAAAAGATGTTCAAAATAAAAAAAATAAGTTGATGGAAGTGAAAAACATGAAATAAATCTAAATGAACAGAAACAATTAGCAAACAAATTAAGAGCAACTAAACAGAATTTCTTCGAAAATGCAATAAACCAGGAAGGTGGTTAGCATATAAATTGAAAAAAGAGAAGGAGAAAAAGATGATAAAATATTTACAAGATGAAGAGGGGAAGCTGTGCTACAGAAATGAGGAAAAGAAGAGGATAATTCAAAAATATTATAAAAAACTCTACTCGCAAGAGAAAATTTCAGAGGAAGAGATATTTGGAAAAGTCAGATCTACCTAAAATAACAGATCAATATAAGGGAATGTTAGAAGAAAGAATAACAATGATGGAATTATGATGGAGTTTTGACTGAGCATGCGCAAGATGGTGGTCATGTGGTGAGGTGCTGCGGCTGGATGGAGGACTTTCCAGAGCTCGAGGGGGTACTGCAGGGGAGCTCGACCACCAGCGACCTCTGATTGTGTCGGATGGTTTCGGGGCGAGGGTTTTGCGATCTTCCTCGCCCCTGAACGCCCCCGGAGTCGGAGACGGCGAGGGAGAGTGTAGCCGTGCTGCTCCGACACCGCCGAGAGCCGAGTGGAGAGTGGAGAGCGGCGGCGCTGCTGGGGAGGAGAAGGGAGAGCGGAGAGCAGAGCCGAGCGGAGAGTTGAGAGCGGAGAGTGGAGATATGGAGATGTGGCTTGCTGGCGGTGGCGGGTTCAGTCAGCGGAGCTCGGGGCGAGGGTTTTTGAGATCTCTCTCACCCCTGGACATGCCTGGAGGCACTGGCAAAGAAGTTGGCCGCGCTGCTCCGACACCGCCGAAAGTGGTGCTATGGTGGTTTGTTCGGCGGCAGTCGTTGGCAGCGATAGCGGCAAAGGTGAAGGGGGAAGAATGGCTGTGGGGCAGCGAGTGGTGGCAGCCCGTTGAAATTTCATCTGCCCCACTCAGGAACTTCCTCAGCAGCCCCCTGGAATCCGGGAATGGTGGCGTGGATATCAGCGGGGGTGGTGAGGCCAGCCCTAACATTAAACTGGGCCATGGCACACCCCACGGAAGTACTGGAGCTGTTCTCAGGCCCTATTGCCGGAGAAGGGGGCTTGCTGGAGGGTGAAAACTGAGAGGAGCATAAACGGGTCTAGAACTGGAGAAGAGAGACCCCCTCCCGGGATATCTTGGCGGCTGTAGAGGACCTGGAGGCCCCCTGTGACATCCAATGGAGGCTGGGGTTAGGATTTGTTATCCCAGAAGAACTGAACTATCTGAGGAAAGTAGGGCTGGGGGGCGACGGAGGAGTTTTCCGTTGCATAGATACCAGCTCTTTTTCTCCTCCCCCTCCCGGGTACTGTGTCCACCTAAATGGGCTTATCATTTGCCCTGATTGAGGGAATTTTCTCTCCCCCCCTTTTCTTCCCCTCTTCCTTCTTCCCCTTCCCTTCTTTCCCTTTTTCATCCGGACTTACTCGAATGTGACCTTGAGTACAAGACTTTGCCAAGGATTTTCCATCTTCGCCCCTGGTGTGAGTCATAGACTGACTGATAGACTGATAAATCTTTCCTCCGACCATGGTCAGCCAAACTGATGCAACTGTTGAGGGGTCCTCTATTACATCATGACTCTTGTCTGTGGGAGAAGTTTTTCAATCTACGGCCCCTTGGGGGTTCTGCCGTGAGAGGGCGGGCTGGAGGTCGCCCCCATTGGAGGAGATAATTAGGACCCTCCTGCTGTTGTGGGAGGACAGTAGAGATACCAACAGCACATCGGTGAACGAATGGCTGTGTTACATCTTTTGTGAAGTCCCCTGTCTGAGCTTCGGGCCTCCATCGCTGCATTTTGGAGATGTATACGACTGCAGATCTTCTTGCGCTGTGAGATTCCCCTTTCTCGCAGATGTGGCCCTCCTCACTATCGAGGGCCCACTTCAAGGATGGGTTTTGGGACCCAGAGAGGTGGCATGTGAAAATTAGGGGATTGAGGGGTTTTCTATCGAAATTTTTAGTCAAATTTTTAAGGGGTCCCAGGGAGGGGGAGGGTCAGATTGGAATTTGGGCTGTGGGTATGGGGGATAACCCACAAGGGGGAGGGTCGGGTCTGGCAGTGAAGCGCGGCGTGGGGGGTGGGGGACCCAGGATCGAGGGGGGGGGTTAAAGCTTGTCCGGATGGTTTTTTGAACATCAGTACTGTAGGTGGGAGGGGTAGATATGGTGGGAGCAGGGGGCCATATCGTGTTAGGGGAGTGCGCACTCGCTGTCTATGAGCGGTGGCGTGCTCCAGCCCCCAAGGCTCTACTCGCTTCTCAGGTTGCATAGACCCTCAGGACCCAGGCCTTCGGCTGATGCTGTGCAATGCCAGGTCCGTAGTAAATAAAGCCCCCCTCATTTGTGATCTTGTTCAGGAGGGGGGTGCGGACCCGGCAGGTGTTACGGAGACCTGGTTGCGCCAGGAGGGGGGGGTTCCCCTCGTTGAAATGTGCCCGCCAGATTTCCAAGCATTCCATCAGCCGAGGTCACAGGGGAGGGGCGGGGGGGTAGCGGTTATCATTAAAGAAGGTCTGAGACCGAGGGAGGCCACTGTTCCTCAGACGGCCGGCTGTGAATCCCTTTTTGTGAAATGGGGTCATGGGGTTCAGATGGGTTTGCTGATCACGTACCTGGCTCCCTGCCACGTGGCAACAGCCCTGCCAGAGCTATTCAACGTAATTGCCGCGGTGGCGGTTGATACCCCTAGGCTTATGGTCATGGGGGATTTCAACCTGCCGTCCGTGGGTGAGACGTCTGAGATGGCTCGGGAGTTCATGGCTTCCATGACAGCTATGGACCTGACCCAGTTAATTCATGGCCCTACCCACACAGGGGGAAACACGCTGGATCTGGTTTTTGTCTCTGGAAAGTGGTTGAGGGATCTTGAGATAGGGGATATAGTCACTGAACCCTTGCCATGGTCAGATCACTCTCTCCTTCATCTTGACTTTCGAACCGCTGCACTCTGCCGCAGGGAGGCGGAGCCGGTAAGATGGTTCTGCCTCAGGCACCTGATGGAACCTGACAGATTCCAGATGGAGCTTGGGCCATTTCCTGAGGTTCTGGCACACGCCTCGACTGGAGACCTGGTGGCCGCCTGGGATAGGGCGGCTGCTGGAGCTCTGGATCAGGTCGTGCCTTTGCGGCCTCTAACCCGGCGCCGATCTCAATTGGCTCCTTGGTTTACCGAGGAGCTGAGGGAGTTGAAGTGCCGGAAAAGATGCCTAGAGAGTAGTTGGAGGGCCAGTCTTTCTGAATCTGACCGGACACTAGTAAGATCCCACATTAGGAATTACCTAGTGGCGATAAAAGCAGCAAAATGTAGCTATTTTGCTGCTCTTATTGCATCATCAGATAACCGCCCGGCCGCCCTCTTTAGGGTGACCCGCTCCCTGCTCCATCAGGAAGCGCGGGAGGACCCCTTGGAGGGTAGAGCCAAGGATTTTGTTCAGTATCTGTATGACAAAATCACTCAGATTCGGGAAGATTTGGACTCCGACTGGGTAGTCTCAGGGGGAGAGACAAGGGCAGGTCTTGAGAATGTTATCTGGGATGAGTTTGAGCCTGTGACCCCTGAGGACGTGGACAGGATTCTGGGCAGACTGAACGCAATGACTTGTTTATTGGACCCGTGTCCGTCCTGGTTAGTGCTGGCTTCCCGGGAAGTGACACGAGGCTGGCTCCAGGGGATTACAAATGCTTCGCTGGGTGAGGGTGACTTTCCCGCTGCCTTGAAAGAGGCGGTGAAGAGGCCTCTCCTCAAGAAGCCTTCCCCGGCAATGTTGGTAAATTATTGTCCGGTCTCCAACCTTCGCTTCGTTGCGAAGGTTGTTGAGAGTGTGGTCGCGCAACAGCTCCCCCAGCACCTGGATGAAACAACATATCTAGATCCGTTCCAGTCGGGCTTCAGGCCCGGGTACAGCACGGAAACGGCATTGGTCGCGCTGGTAGATGATCTCTGGAGGGCTCGGGACAGGGGATGCTCCTCTGTCCTGGTCCTGTTAGATCTCTCAGCGGCTTTTGATACCATCGACCATGGTATCATGCTGCTCCAGCTGGAAGAGTTAGGGGTGGGAGGCACTGTGTTGCGGTGGTTCTCCTCCTTTCTCTCTGACCGGTCGCAGTCTGTGTTGACAGGGGGGCAGAAGTCAACCCCGAGGCCCCTCATATATGGGGTGCCGCAAGGGTTGGTCCTCTCGCCCGTCCTGTTCAACATTTATGTGAAGCCGCTGGGCGAGATCATCTGTGGTTTTGGGGTGGAGTACCACCAGTACGCTGATGACACCCAGCTGTACATCTCCACCCCAGACCACCCCAACGATGCCCTTGAAGTGATATCCTGGTGCCTGGAGGCCGTGCGGATCTGGATGGGGAGGAATAGGCTCAGGCTCAACGCATCCAAGACCGAGTGGCTGTGGTTTCCGACGTCCCGATAGTCAGTTGGTGCCATCACTGACTATTGGGGGCAAATCATTGGCCCCCACGGAGAGGGCACGCAACTTGGGCGTCCTCCTGGATTCACGGCTGTCTTTAGAAGAGCACTTGACGGCCGTGACCGGGGGGATTTTTCATCAGGTTCGCCTGATTCACCAGTTGCGTCCCTGTCTGGATCGGGACTCATTACACACAGTCACTCATGCCCTTGTCACCTCCCGCCTGGACTATTGCAATGCTCTCTACATGGGGCTCCCCTTGAGGAGCACCCGGAGGCTCCAACTGGCGCAGAGTGCGGCCACGCGGGTGGTTATGGGAGCGACATGGCGTTCCCATGTAACACCTCTCCTGCACGAGCTGCACTGGCTCCCGGTGGTCTTCTGGGTGCGCTTCAAGGTTTTGGTTACCACCTTTAAAGCGCTCCATGGCTTAGGACCTGGGTACTTGCGGGACCGCCTACTACCACCAATAGCCTCCCACCGGCCAGTACGCTCCCATAGAGAGGGGCTCCTCCGGGTGCCGTCGGCCAAACAATGTTGACTGGCGGCCCCCAGGGGGAGGGCCTTCTCTGTGGGGGCACCCACTATCTGGAACGAGCTCCCCCCAGAGATACGGAGGATCCCGGATCTGCACACCTTCCGCCGCGCTTTAAAGACCTTATTATTTCACCAGGCGGGCCTGGCCTAATTTTCTCCCTCTTTCATAAAAGATTTTTAATTTTTAAATATCTTTTAGTATTTTATACATTCAATTTTAAAATTGGTTTTAAATAGTTCGGGGTTTTAAATTTGTCAGAGCCAAAATTATTTAATTTGATTTTATTCTACTTTTAAATTTTGTATGGATGTGTTTTATTGTTTGGCTGTGCACTGCCCTGAGTCCTTCGGGAGTAGGGCGGTATAGAAATCGAATAAAATAAATAAATAAATAAATAAATAAATAAATAAATAATAAATTAACAGAAGCAATAAAAAGACAACAAAAATGGGAAAGCACCTGGACCGGATGGTCTACCAGCAGAGTTATACAAAACGTTACAAGAAGTGATGAACAATGTAATGCTGGAAGTATTTAATGAACTTCTAATGAAGGCTAGAATGCCAGATGCATGGAGGGAGGCCTACATAACACTTATTCCCAAAGAAGATTCAGACTTACAACTAATAAAAAACTATAGACCTATTTCACTATTAAATGTGGATTATAAGATTTTTGCTTCAATAATGGCAAATAGATTAAAAAGACCATTAAATGAACTTATTCACATAGATTCTTACCCAAAAGGCAAATCAGAGACAATATGAGAGTAATCTTGGATACTTTGGAATATTACGAGACACAGAAACACAAATGGCGATAATGTTTTTAGATCTCAAAAAGCTTTTGATAATGTGAATTGGCAATTTATGATAGAACAATTGGAGAGAATGGACTTGGGGAGAGATTTTTAAATACAGTAAAAATGATCTATACAGTCGATCGCGAAGATAATGATGAATGCAGAAATGACAGAGAACGTTGGTTTTATGAAGGGTATTAGACAAGGAAGTCCCCTATCACCATTATTGTTTATTCTGACTTTAGAAGTATTGAATAGAAATATTAGGCGAGATAAAGAGATAAAGGGAACGAACATTTAAAAAGAGGGATACAAATTGCAAGCATTTGCGGATGATTTAGTATTCATTTTTTTTTGTAGTAAAGTTTTTTTTATTTTTTAAACACACAAACAAACATACAATGCATCTTTTCTGAACAGAATATTGGTCCAGTTTTAGATTTATACAGATTTTTGTTCAACTTTAACACAATTTTATATATCATTTTTCTCATATCGTTTATTCTCTCTAATTCTAAGAAACCAATATTACCCTTCATCTTAACTTTTCATCCTAAAATAGTTCATTTTTTTCTTTTCCCTCCTTAAAATTTGAACCCCTAAATTTAAATTCATATAACATAATACAATCCCCAATTATTACCTTAAATTCTCTTATTCCAGTCACCAATGATTCTTTTGTCAACTATTCCAAATAATACATTTCAACAATTAAACATATTCAATAAAAATCAATTAAGTATCAATCTTACTCCAATACCTCTACATTTACATTCATATAACATATTACAATTCCCAATTATTTTAATCTCAAATAATTTTTTCTTTATCAACTGTTCCAAATAGTAGACTTCAACATTTTTATATCATTTTTATAGAGACCAGTTAAATATATCTAATTAATTCATAATCCAATATTATTTCAGCTTTCTGTTTTTATTTAGTTAAATACCAAATATATAAGGATATATTAAGGATATTTCATTTATTACAATACCCTTCATTAATTTAAAATATTCCAATTATTCATACATCCATATAATTTTAAAATCACTTCATTAAAAATACAATTTCATATTTTCCCTAGTATTCATTTTCTTTACCCCATATTCTCCTTCCATTTCTTTCTCCCTTTCTAGCTTTATATTTTACTTTCTTTTTCTTTCCCCTTCTTTTTTTTTGTATTTTAAAATCCTGATCTTCTTTTCCTTAATCCCAATGTAATCAT
Organism: Arizona elegans; assembly: GCA_022577455.1. Classification (NCBI taxonomy): domain Eukaryota; kingdom Metazoa; phylum Chordata; class Lepidosauria; order Squamata; family Colubridae; genus Arizona; species Arizona elegans. The sequence goes on from JAKOOJ010000009.1 coordinate 53,550,827, forward strand.
TTTGTTTTTAAAGATCATAAACTGTTCTATTTTGCTGTATCTTTTCCATTATTTTCCATCCCTTTTCCCTTTTTCTTATTTTCTCACTGATAATTCCAGTGTAATCATTTAAGTTTTTTATATTCTTTCTATTCTATTCTATCCTCTTTTCTTTTTTTGTTTCTTTCCCCTTTTTCTATTTTTTCCATTGTTAAACCCAATGTAATAATCATTTACTTTTCCATAATCAATCTCCTTGCCTTTGTCTTCTTTATTTTCAGTCTCTTTTCCTTGTTTCTCATTAGTTGTTCCTTAGCCAGTTTGAATGTATCCTAAATCAATTTTTTGGTCATCAAGTTTAAATTTTCCATGCAACATTGTAGTCATTTCTCTTATTTCCATTTTCAATGATAGGTACATCGTTATCATCATTTCCTTCAGTTCATGCGCCATTTTGTTCTTTCTAAATTGATATTGTTCCAATTAATGTCCTTTTTTTCCCCAAGCCAAAACACTTGTGAACAAACAAAGCCTCCTTAAAATTTCTCACATGCTGTTATCCCTTTCAAAGTCCAAGGTTTTTTTTTCTTTTTCCAAAACAAAAGTTCAGTGCTATAATGATTTTTTCCCCTTCCTAAAGATGGCTCTCTACAATCCACAATTACAATTGACGAGCTTAAAAGGCATCCATTTTGGTTGCAGTCCATTTTAACAGTTTTTACTTATTTGACTTTTTTCTTTCTTCTTTTTCATCAAATCAATTTAAAATTCAGTCCAGATTTATATAGTCCAAGTTCCGTGTTACATTCCAATTAAGTTGGAGCCTTGGTAGTACAGGGGTTTAAGGCACCCTGTTATTAAGCTGGTTATTAAGACCAGCTGCCTGCAATTACTGCAGGGTTCGAATCTCGCCAAGGCTCAAGGTTGACTCAGCCTTCCATCCTTTCTAAGGTAGGTGAAATGAGGACCCAGTTTGTGGGGGCAATAAGCTGACTTTGTATAAATATACAAAAGGATGAAGGCTATTGCTGAGCACATTGTAAGCCGCCCTGAGTCTTCGGAGAAGGGCGGCATATAAATCAAATTAAAAAAAAAAAGTTTCAATTTAGAGTCATTAGCCAGTCCTTTTTATTACAGGCTTTTCTTCATTTTTTAAAAACTCCCTTTAAAGCAGTGGTTCTCAACCTGTGGGTCGCAACCGCTTTGGGGGTCGAACGACCCTTTCACAGGGGTCGCCTAAGACCATCGGAAAACACATATTTTCAATGGTTTTAGGAATAATTTTATGGTTGAGGGTCACCACAACATGAGGAAGGGTCATGGCATTAGGAAGGTTGAGAACCACTGGTTTAAAGTTTCCAAATTGAAAAAGAATCTTTTCGGGTTTATTTATTTATTTATTTATTTATTTGTTTGTTTGTTTGTTTGTTTTTCAATTTATATACCGCCCTTCTCCCTAAGGACTCAGGGCGGTGCACAGCAGAATTAAGAACATGAACTACAAATATTAAGAACAATTAAAATATAGGACTTCCGGTTTCCTCGTCTTCGGCGGCGACGGTGCCTTCTTTTAGCACCGCCACCCCCGCCGCTTGTAGAGCCGCTTCCCGATCGTGAAGCAGCTTGAAATCTTCAAAATCCCTAGGATTTATGAAGAAGAGGCAGCAGGGTACAGATAGAGCCCCTGCAACCCCCCCAGGGAATTGTTTCTGGGGAGGAAACAGGCGCGGCTCCCTTACAACCTGCTGAGACTCCGGGCGGCGTGGGACGTCTTCTGCCTTTGCAGAACAAGCCGACTTCAGGAAACCTTTAAAGAGCGAGGAAGTAAGCCAAATAAACACTTGAAATCCACTTGAACCCTGAAACTCTGAACTGCAAGTATTAGCCCTTTGCTGATTTTTTATGCTGAAGTGAAAGTTTCGGAATGAGTGAAAGTGACTGAAAAAATATGGCGCTCAGCAAATGAATCAGTGGGTGTGGATTGGTGAAGTTATCTTGTCTTCTATAAAGTTAAAAAGTTGCTACAAAGTTGCTCCGGCTGCAACAGAAATAAGAGGAAAATCTCTCCCTTTTACTTGTTTTTGCTGCACTATAGTGCCCTGAGTAAATCTGGGGGACTTTTTTAGAAGGTATTGTGGAGGTGGCAGAAGAGGCGGAACCTCCCTTTTTAGAAAAGCCAGCTTACGTGGCAGGATGGCTTCAAAGAAGCAGGAAGGCAAAACAGGGGGGGGATCCCCCCCACGTAAACAGAACACGCAGCCACAAGCTCAAAAAAAAGATCTGGACATGGGAGATTTAAAAGAATTCATTTCAAATATTTTGGATGAGAAATTTCAAGACATGGATGATAAAATAAATAAAATAGATGAAAAAATCCAAAAGTCACAACAGGAAATTATGCAGGAAATGCAGCAGAACCAAAAGATGGTGACCAAAAAAATAACGGATGTGGCGTCTGGCCTGGCAGGATTTATTATGAAAGTTGAGTCAAAAGTGGATGAATTTAAATTAGAAGTTAATGCTAAGTTGAAAAATAATGATCATAAATTTTTTGATGTTGATGACAAGATGCAGAGAGTTGAGAATGACATTGTTATGATGCAATTCCGGGCAATGGAATTTGCTATACGGCTTCGAGGAATTAGAGAAGAGGAGAGACAAGATTTGAGACAGATTTGTGCTGAAGCCCTAGCTGTGATTTTAAAAACTGATCCTGAGATGGTCTTTTGCAAAATAGATAAAATCTACAGAGTTAACTCGTGGGTGGCCAGACAAAGACAATTGCCCAGAGATGTGGTCATATATTTTACAGACAGAGCAATAAGAAATGATATTCTGCAAAAATCTTTCCTCACTTCTGTGCAAGTGAGCGGATCCAAGGTTACAGTCTACAAGGAGCTCCCACCTAAGATGTTGAAATCTAGAAAAGAATATGGTTTTCTTGTTAAAGAACTGCAGAATAATCAAATCCCATTTCGTTGGGACGCTCCAACTGGCATAATTTTGAGATATAAGGGAGAGAAACACCGCTTGAATACTGTGGAGAAGGCGGAGCAATTTTATACTGACATCTTTAAAGAAAGAACACCATCCCCACGCACATCTACAGTTTTGGAGATTAAAGAGAGTGATAAGAAGCAACCTCAAGAATTGCAACAACAATCTAAGCAGGAATTAGAGGAGTTGAAGGGCGCTGAAGGAGGTTTTCTGGATGAGCCCTTGCTGGAACCTTCTCCAATCTTGGAGCTGGCTTGGGCGGCTGAAGTTAAGGACCAGCGTATAACCCGAGCAAAAGCCAAGGAACTTAAACAAAAGTTACAGCAGGAAAGGCGAGATGAAGCTGGGGCCGTGGGGAATGCAGGACAGAAGATTTCGGATGAAATCCTAAGGTTCTGCGCTTCGCTCCAGAAAGAGAATGATGATGATTAAATGTTTATCTTGGAACGTGAATGGGCTGAATGTAACACAAAAAAGGAAGAAAGTATTTACATATTTAAAACAACATAATAATGATATAATTTGCTTACAAGAAACGCATATTACAGCTCAAGATCAAAACTATTTGAAAAATTCCAAATTAGGAACACATTTTATATCTTCAACTAACCAAAAAAAGAATGGTGTGGTTATTTATGTAAATAAAAAACTAACAGCCAAACTTATAGAAGCTGATCAAGATGGTAGGTTTGTAGCAATTGAATTGCTTTCTGCTAATAATCAAATTCTTTTGATAGGAATTTATGCTCCTAACCAACAACAGGACTATTTTTATAAAATGCTGCATACTAAAATACTCCAATGGGATTACAGATCTATTTTAATTATGGGAGATTGGAATGGAGTAATTGACTCTAAATTAGACAAAAAGACTTTGGCAAAGTCAAGAATTAGATTACCACAGACTTTTTTTGATATGAAAGAAGATCTGGAATTAAAAGATATTTGGAGAATACATAATCCAAAAGAACTGGACTATACTTTCTTCTCTGACAGACATAGATCCTTTTCCAGGATTGATTTTATCTTGTTGTCTGATGATCTACTTCTTAGGACAAAAAGAACAAAGATTCTGCCAAGAACTTTGACTGATCATAGCCCAGTGTGGATAGAAATTGAGACATGCAAGAATGAGAGACGCTCTTGGAGATTAAATGAAAACTTGTTCAGATATGAGAAAAATATAATAGAACTTAAAAAGTATTTGAAAGAGTTTTTTGAAATGAATTTGAATAAAGGCACCCCAATGGAAATTGTGTGGGACGCAAGCAAAGCTTATATGAGAGGGGTGCTTATATATATGAATTCTAAACATAGGTTGATTCGACAAAAGAAAAGACTTGAACTGGAAGCAGAAATAAAGAACAAAGAACAGTTACTTATTAAAAATCCAACAGATGAAAGAATACTTAGTGTTATAAAACTTTTGAAAGACCAATTCCAAATGCTTATAGCGGAACAAGTTGCAACAAATTTACAATATGCGAAGCATAATACATTCTGCAACGCTAATAAACCAGGCAGGTGGTTGGCTTACACATTAAGGAAGAAACAGAGCGCACGGACTATTGATAGTGTTGATATTGGGGGGAAAGAAGTTTTTCAACAGAATTTAATAAAAGAAGCTTTTCTTCAATATTACACTAAACTATATGCCAGAGAGGAGGTGCAGAATGGACTTATAGAAAAATATTTAGACAACAAAAGAGTTACAAAAATTACTGAGCAACAAAAGGAAAGAATGGATTATCCTATAACAGAGGAGGAGATAATAGCAGCAATAAAACAATTAAAAACAGCCAAAGCTCCTGGAACGGATGGTCTGACAGCAGTGTATTATAAAACTTTGCAGGCAGAAATGGTGGAACAACTTAGAGACTTATTTTGTAATATACAACAAGGGGGAAAAGTACCCCCATCATGGACTACAGCTTATATTTCTTTGATACCAAAAGAGCAAGCAGGTCCCAAAAAACCGGAGAATTACAGACCAATATCTCTTTTGAATACGGATTATAAAATTTATTCAAAAGTATTAGCCAACAGACTGATGCCAATAATTCAAAAGGTGATTCATGATGACCAAGCGGGATTTATTGAGGGTAGGTACATGAAGGACAATGTAAGGCAAGTAATAGACTTATTGGAATATCTTGAGAAGAATAAACAGATTCCTGCAGTGCTGGTTTTTCTGGTTGCGGAGAAGGCCTTTGATAGAGTGGATTGGAATTTTCTATTAAAGACTTTAAAAAAGATGGACTTTGGGGACCAATTTATACAGGCGGTTTCAGCAATTTATCAAGAGCAAAAGGCACAGATCATTATCAATGGAAGCTTGACAACAGAGTTTAAAATCGAAAAAGGAACAAGACAGGGATGTCCACTGTCCCCATTGTTGTTTATTCTAACACTAGAAGTCTTGTTAAATACAATAAGGGACTCTAACACTTTGAAAGGTATAATGATAAGGCAAGAGGATTACAGAATAAAGGCATTTGCAGACGATCTGGTTGTTACCCTAGCACAGCCAATGGAATCGATAATCCAGATGAAGGACATTATACAAGACTATGGTAAAGTTTCAGGTTTCAGATTGAATCAGAAAAAAACTAAGATGGTAGTTAAAAATATGACACAAGATCGTAAACTGGAGTTAGAAAGGAGGGCAGGTTTTGAGATTGTACCAAAGGTAAAATATCTAGGAGTTCAGGTTGCAGAATCAAATATGAAATTGTTTCAAAATAACTATGAGGTGTTGTGGCGAGAGGTGCAAAAAGATATGGAGATTTGGAAAAAACTGCAGCTGTCTTTACTTGGAAGAATAGCAGCAGTTAAGATGAACATTTTGCCAAGATTTCTTTTTTTGTTTCAAATGATCCCGGTGCTCAGAAATGATAAACAATTAAAAGTATGGCAAATTGGTGTGAGCAAGTTTGTCTGGAACGAGAAAAAGCCAAGAGTAAAAATGAAAATTATGCAAGACGTTCCAGAAAGGGGAGGTCTCAAACTTCCAAACCTACAATTATATTATGATGCAACAGCTTTGACTTTAGTAAGTGATTGGTTTGGAGGAAAAAAGACTGGAATATTAAACGCAGAAAGTTTCGATTTGGAATTTGGATGGCACGCTTACTTATTTTATGACAGTAAAGTGGATAAAGTTTTTAAAAGCCATATACTTAGAGATTCTTTGTTGAGAGTTTGGAAGAAGCACCGAAACAAATGGAATTATAAAATACCGCTATGGCTGGATCTTGGTCATACCTTGTGGAATACAAATATAATGTCACTCGGGGGGTTTTTATATAAAGAGGTTCTTTTTACAGATGCGGGCAGATGGCAGCTGAAGACATTACAGACATTGTTGGCTGAAGGGATCAATTTAACCTGGTTACAATATAATCAATTGCAATTGAGATGGAAAGAGGACCAAAAAACTGGTATTATGATGTATGAGGAAGAATTAGTTAGACACATAAAAGAGAAAGGCCCAATGCATATTAAAAGACTTTATAATGTTTTGTTAGAAAGGGATTCAGAATCTGAGCTAGTTAAAGACTGCATGATTAAGTGGGCACAAAATTTTGAGGAACCAGTGATGTTGGAAACATGGGAAAAAATTTGGGTTCAGAATGTTAAATTTACACAGTCGCAGAACCTGAGGGAAAATTTTTATAAAATGTTTTACAGATGGCATCTAGACCCCAAAAAATTGTCGTGTATGTACCCTAATGTGCAGCCTAAATGTTGGAGATGTGATTGCCTAGACGCTACATATTATCATGTTTGGTGGACCTGTAAGAAAGTTAAGGCTTTTTGGATAAAAATTTGGTGGGTCATGCAGAATGTTTTGAAGAAAAAAATTCAGTTTTCTCCACAACTGTTTTTATTGGGTATAGTTAAGGGTTTTACATCGGGTGAAACAAAATTGATATTGTATATGATAACTGCAGCAAGATTGTTGATAGGTAAATACTGGAAAAATGAAGCGCTGCCTACGATTGAGGAATGGACTTTGAGGATGGCCAGTTTTGCAGAGATGGCGAAGATTTCAGCATATTTAAAAGATTGTTCTCAAGAGACTTATGAATGGGAATGGAAGAAGTGGATAAATTATGTTCAGCATAAATACCAAACTAGGAAGTACCAAATAGCTTTTATTTGAAAATGTTATATCAAGATAGAAATATTTTAAGGTTGAGGGTGAAAATTTGTTAGAAGATGTTATATTAAGACAGAAATATTTTTAAGGTTGAGGGTGAAAATTTGTTAGAAAATGCTATATCAAGATAGAAATATCTTTAAGGTAATCAGGATGAAAATTTATTTGAAAATGTTATACTAAGATAGAAATATTAATGTTAATGTAAGGAAGATGAAAATTTATAAGGGGGAGGGAAGGGTTCAAGTTTTATATACAAAGGAGGGTTTTTTCCTTTTATCTGACATGAGTATACTAGGAAGTCTGGGGGGAGGGGAGGGTTAGGGTGGGTTAGGGAGGTTGGGAAGATTGGGGGGGTTGTGGGGGAGAAAAAAAGGGGTGAAAATGTAACTGTAAAACTTTTGCAATAAAAAAAAAAAAGAACAATTAAAATATATATAAATTTGGCCCAAAAATTTAAAAATCACAAACCAATTAAAACATTTAAAAAATTTAAAAATTTCTTCTTAAGCCAGCCCGGCTTGCTGGAAAAAGTGGGTTTTAAGGGCACGGCGGAAGGCACTGAGGTCATGGATTCTCCTTATCTCTCGGGGCAACTGATTCCAGAGGGTAGGTGCCCCCACAGAGAAGGCTCTCCCCCTGGGGGTCACCAGCCTACATTGTTTGGCTGATGGCACCCTGAGGAGGCCCTCTCTGTGGGAGCGCATGGGTCGATGGGAGGTCGTCTGTAGCAGCAGGCGGTCTCGAAGATAGCTAGGCCCTATGCCATGGAGCGCTTTAAAGGTGATAACCAACACCTTGAAGCGCACCCAGAAGACCACCAGGAGTCAGTGCAGCTCGCGCAGGAGCTGTGTTACATGGGAGTGCCATGCTGCTCCTGTCACTACCCGCGCTGCTGCGTTCTGGACCAGCTGGAGCCTCCGGGTGCCCTTCAAGGGGAGCCCCATGTAGAGAGCATTGCAGTAGTCAAGGCGAGAAGTGACGAGGGCGTGAGTGACTGTGCACAGGGAATCCCGATCAAGAAAGGGCTGCAATTGGCGAATCAGGCGAACCTGATAAAAGGTCCCCCTGGTTACAGCCGTCAGATGTTCCTCCAAGGACAGCTGCATATCCAGGAGGACTCCCAGATTGCGAGCCCTTTCTGTGGGGGCCAAAGACTCGCCCCCAATAGTCAGTGATGGAGTCAACTGACTATATCGGGATGCCAGGAGCCACAGCCATTCAGTCTTGGAAGGATTGAGCCTGAGCCTGTTCCTCCCCATCCAGATCAGCACAGCCTCCAGGCATTGGGACATCACTTCAAGGGCATCGTTGGGGTGGCCTGGGGTGAAGAGGTACAGCTGGATGTCATCAGCTTACTGGTGGTATCTCACCCCGAAGCCACGGATGATCTCGCCCAGAAGGGGCGAGAGGACCGATCCCTGAGGCACTCCACAGATGAGAGGCCTCGAGGTCGACCTCTGCCCCCCTGTCAACACAGACTGCGACCGGTCGGAGAGAAAGGAGGAGAACCACCGCAATACGGTGCCTCCCACCCCCAACTCTTCCAGCCGGTGCAGCATGATACCATGGTTGATGGTATCAAAAGCCACTGAGAGATCTAACAGGACCAGAACAGAGGAGCAACCTCTGTCCCGAGCCCTCCAGAGATCATCAGCCAATGCGACCAATGCCGTTTCCATGCTGTGCCCAGACCTGAAACCCGACTGGAACGGATCTAGATAAGATGTTTCCTCCAGGAATTGTGGAAACTGTTGCGCGACCACACTCTCAACAACCTTCGCCCTAAAGCGAAGGTTGGAGATAGGACAATAGTTGGCTAATATTGCTGGATCCAGGGACGGCTTCTTGAGGAGAGGCCTCACCACCGCCTCTTTCAAGGCGGTGGGAAAGTAACCCTCACTCAACGAAGCGTTGATAACACCCTGGAGCCAGCCTCGTGTAACCTCCCGGGAAGCCAGTACCAACCAGGAGGGACACGGGTCCAGTAAACATGTGGCATACTAAGTCTCCCCAAAATCCTGTCCACATCATCGGGAGTCACAGCATCAAACTCCTCCCGGATAACATTCTCAAGACTATTCCTCGTCACCCTGCCCTGATCTACCCAGTCAGAGTCCAAATCCCCCCGGATCTGAGCGATTTTGTCATACAGGTATTGTCCGAAATCCTCCGCCCTGCCTTCCAGGGATCCTCCCGCACTCCCGGATGGAGCAGGGAGCGGGTCACCCTAAACAGGGCGGCCGGACGATTTCCTGATGTTCTTGGTTCTTCTAATTTTTTTTTAAAGTTTTTCAAGTATTTTAAATCCAAAACAGACAAATTTTTAGTTGGGTTCTGTTACTTTATAACTTATGCCTTAATCTTTTTCCAGTCCTTTCCCATGCCTATTAGCCACTATTATGATGCCAGGACATTTACAATTGTTTTAAAAATCCTTTTTTTCCTTTCTGCCTATGAGTTAGATATCACTCACCCAGCATCAATATTCCGCACAATTCTCCGCTCCTGCATATGGCTTAATCCGGTTGCCCCAGTTTACTGGCGGTCATAATGGTTGCTGCCTCCCGCTGCAGAGTCAGAGAGAATTTCCTCTGACCTCCGAGGAACTTGCCTGTTTCTCTTGGTCTTCCAAGGTGCCTTTCTTTCTTCTCTGTCCCTGCAGGATAGATCTGGTCCAAAGACCCCTCTGCAGCAATTCGTCAGCCCGGGATTTCGCAGGGCTCATTAGAGCCCTCTAATCCCAGACTATCTCACTGCGATGCTTCTGGTCAAATCGATTTAGTATTCATTTTGGAGGAACCACAAGTTACAGGACCAAAATAATTAGCCCAAATAGAGAATTATGGAAGTGTCTGGGCTGAAAATAAATAAAGAAAAAACAAAAATTTTGGTGAAAAACATTACAGAAAAACAAAGAAGGGAGATAGAAGAGACATTAGATATACAAGAGGTGAAAAAAGTTAAATATTTAGGAATATATTTGACTTCAAGATGTGCAATGATTAAAGAACACAATTATTATAGATTTAAAGAACAAATTGAGAAAGATTTGGAGAAATGGAAAAATCTTCAATTGTCACTCATGGGAAGGCTCAGGGTTGAAATGCTCCCAGTTCGGACAGGCTCGGGCGAGTAGGTAGCGATGATGGCTGGTGGTTTGGAGAACTGGTAGCAATGGAAGCTGGAGGCTCCGCCCACCCACCCCATTCCCCGGAGTCAGGGAATGCACCATTCCCTGACTCCTACTGCCCACCTTTCTCCCACAGCTGGCTGTCAGGGAAGGCAAGCGCCTGAAAGGTACCGGAGTCGCTCACTCTCCTTCTTGAATGAGCCACTCTGGTCCACGCGCCAGCTGCACAAGCGCACACTGTTTATTTAATTCAGCGGCAGGTGGATGTGCGGTTGCACAGCCGGCGTGTGATCAAAGCGGCTCATTCAAGAAGGAGAGTGAGCAACTCCAGTACCTTTCAGGTGCTTGCCTTCCCTGACAGCCACTGCGGGAGAAAGGTAGGCAGTAGGAGTCAGGGAATGGTGCATTCCCCGACTCCGGGGAATGTGGCGGGTGGGCGGAGCCATAGGAGAAAGGTAAGGACACGCCGGCAGAATAGAAATTTAAAAAGTTTTCTTACTGGGTTCTGTGGGCGTGGCTTGATGGGAAGGGGTCTTGTGACTGATTGGGCATAGATGAGTGACTTTGTTGATCATGCCCACTCAGTCACAGGACCTCCCTCCCAAGCCACGCCCACAGAACCGGTAGGGAAAAATTTTAGATTTCACCCCTGGAAAGGATAGCAATAATAAAGATGAATATATTACCAAGATTATTATTTCTATTTCAGACAATACTGATAAAAATTGAAAAGACTTATTTTCAATATTTAAATAAGATAATAAGGAAATTTATTTGGCAAGCCAAAAAAGCAAGAATAAGTTTAAAAATGCTTCAGGATACGAGATTACGAGGTGGATTTGGACTCCCGAATTGGGAACTATATTACCAAGCAGCAGCATTGACATGGCTGAAAGAATGGGTGGAACTAAGATATAAAACTATTAACACGGGAAGGCCATGATTTACAATTGGGTTGGCATGCTTTTTTATGGTATGGTAGAAATAAGATACTGTTGTGGCCCCGCCCTCTGAGCCTGTCCCATCGGAGGAAGAAAGCTCCGAGCATGAGGAAGAGGAGTCAGCCAGGCCTCCCTCTCCAGGCCCCTCCCCTCTGGCATTGTCTCAGGTGCCGGCCGAGGGAGAGGAGATCAGCAGGGAGACAGTTGGTTCGTCTCAGAGTGACGATGAAACATCATTCCTGGACGCACGCCTCCGAAGGCGTGATAAACGATTGCAGCAGCTTAGGAGGCGTGCTAGGGATTAGAACTGAGTCACTGGACCACACCCCAGAGACTATATAATAGAGGGTAGTGGTCAGGGATCCTTGTGACGAACAAAAGTAAACCTTGGATAGTCACTAAAGCCTCGTCCGGAACTGCTGGGAGAAATATTATTTCTGCTTGGACTTTTTTGTACGTTAGTATCTTCTTTTTCTGTTTGTGAAAATAAAGGCATTTGGCAAATGGTGTGTCTATCGCTGCCAAGTGGGAGATAAGACCTGGGTGCGTTCCAAAGTGTTTCCTTAACCCTCGGCTGGCTGTGTTTGTGTGTGTGGGGGGACGGGGACAGATCAGATACATACATACTTTCACAGACATTATATAAGAAATGCATTTTTATTGGTATGGGAAAAAGTCAGAGATAAATATTATGTGAAAATACCAATATGGTTACCAACAATGGAAGCCTTAATTCACCCAAACGTTATTAATTTTGGAAATATTGTTAGATATAAGGATTTGTTAACAGATAAGGCGGAATTGAAAGGGAAACAAGAATTGGAAGAACAGGGAATTGTAATGGATTGGTATATATATATGCAAATACAAACAAGATATGAAAAATATGTTAAATTACATGGTTTTACTTAGAGATGACTGAGCTTGATAAGATACTCACGGGAACAGAGGATAAATTAATTTTAAAATGTTATAATTTTTTTACTAAATATAGAACTAGAGGAAGAACAAGTAAAAGAAACGATAGCTTGGGCAAAAAATTTTGGATATTCAATTGAATTGGATAAATGGCAATTTATAGATAATATATATTTGATTATACATGTAATAACAGCAGCAAGGATTGTTTATGCACAAAATTGGAAAACAGAGAATATACCATCGGAGGGAGAAGTAATTAAAAAATTTTTAGATTGTGCAGAAATGAATAGATTAATTATGATGATAAAAGAAAGAGAAGATTCAGAATATTATAAGATATGGAATCAATTTTATTATTGGTTAGAAAAGAGATACAAATAAGTTTTTAAAAAGATTGAAAAAAAATGTTGTAACTAGAATTTTATATTAGTGGAAAATCTTTGTAATGGACTTGGTGAGATTGAAGACAGAAGAGATAGAGAAGAGAAGAAACCTTTGAAGATAACACCAAAATGTCACATTGAAGAAATGAATGAAGTACTAAATGTTTGTCTTAAAAAAACAACAACTTTTTTTTTAAAAAAATCAAAATTCCAAATACCTCCACAGAGAAAGAAAAAGAAAAAATTCAGCTGCAAAAAATAAAAAGTAAAAATTCAGACAGCCAAAAAAATTTTTTTTTCTTCTTCTGTCTTTTCCAGTCTTAATCCAAATTCTTGTTAATCTAGTTCTTTTTGGTCAAAAAGCAAAGAGGCATATTTTAAAAAATCCCATAAAAGAAATAGAAAATACAAAACACAGGATAGAATGCCTTTCACCTATCCACCAGCAAAGCTCAAAACAAAGTACTTCAAAGCATTCCCAAGTAGGTAAATAAAAAGGCTAATCACCCCAAAAAGGATAGTAATAATAAAAGATTAAAAGCCCCAAAAAAAGAGTTCAAAATCCAGTCTTTTCTCTTGCACATCTGTTTTATTTATCACTCAGCCAGAATGTCAAGGTCAGCTATAGTCAAAATTTCTTCCAAGTCAAAATCTTTTTTTCTTCTGCCATTAGATGGCACTGCAGACTAGCTTTCAATAAAGCACAGGACTTTCAATCCTTTGAACTCTTTAGTAAAATATTCAAAGTTTCCTCTTGTCAATTACCAACATTTCAACATTTCAACAGAATGAGATTTGATCTTCATAGTTTCATTAATTTGTTAGTCCCAATTTCTTATTTTTTAAAGGATTCCCCAACTTTTCTTTTCTCAATTAAAAAAAAAGTAAAGAAAAGGCTTTTACTTTCTCTCGCCGCCAAGTTACCAGATATGAGAGCGAATCATACCCATTCTCACTCCTCGCTCTCAGCCAGTCTTTTTCTCCTTATTTATTTTCCAGGTGGATTTGAAGGGAAAACTTTTTTTGTAAAAAATCAAAGTCTCTCTCACCTCGATGTCACACGTTGTCTCCTTTCTTCCTCTTTCATTGCGGCCGCCCCAGCTTCCTAGCGACTTCTATGGTCGCTTTCACTGCTATCTGCTTTGAGGAGCTTCTGGTTCAGCCAGGGAGCTTGCGATTCCCCTGTGCTGACCAGCTCATGCTCCTCTTGTTTGTCATCCCTACAGGATGACTTAGGTCACTTGGGACTCCCGGAAAGCAAAGACATCGACGGGTCTTTAAGAGACCTCAAAGGACCCGTTGTACCGCAGTGGCACTGGACACGCCTCCATCTTGTAATGTTTTATATAACTCTGCTGGTAATCCATCTGGGCCTGGCGTTTTACCATTCTTTTGTTTTTTAATCCCCTCTGTTAGTTCCATCATTATTCTTTCCTCTAATGCCTTTTTATAATCTTCCGGTATTTTAGGTAGTTTCAAAGTATTGTTTTATCTTTTCTTCTGATATTGTCTCTTGTTTATAGAATTTCTCATAATAGTTCTGTACTATTGTTTTCTTCTTTCTTTATTTCGATAACATACAGTTCCCTCCTCATCTGTTAGTTGTTTAATTAACTTTTTTTCTCTCTCCTTTTTCATTTTATATGCCAACCATCTTCCTGGCTTGTTTGCATTTTCAAAGAAATTTTGCTTAGAAGCCTTTATTTTGAGTGCCATTATCCTTTTTCTTTTCCATTATCCTGTTCCTCCTCTTCCTCCTTTCCGTTCTTTCTGTCACTTTTGCCTTCACCCGTTCTCATATTATCCTCTTCCTGAGACTCCTCCAAACTTCTACTTTCTTCCTCCTCCTCCATATCCAAATCCGCCATTTTAAGTTGTTCAAAAAACTCTTTCGCATCCTTCAGGTTCCTTATTCTAATTCGTCTATCTCGCCAAATCACCAGCAGTCCTTCCAGTAGGAGCCAACGGTAGGGGATTGCATTCTTCCTCAGATATAAAGTGAGAAATTGGTACCTCTTTCTCTGCTCTCTAACCTGTCTCGGAATTTGCTTTAGGATCGTCACATGATGGCCCCTATAAGTAATAGTCTGGTCTCTCGTGCGTCGGAAAAGTTCCTCGCATAAGGCCTTCTTATTAAAATGCACATGAACTTCATGGGGGAGATTGTGCCTCTTCACGTAACTAGTGAAAACCCTGAATACTTCGTCGATATCACATTGTACTGAGGCTCTGTCTACTTCCAGGGCTCCTGCTACCATCTCCCCCACGATCTCATCCAGTCTCTCTCTCTTATCTTCTGCCACATTCTGGAGCCTAAGGAAAAAGGAGGATCTTTCCATCTCTAGAAAGATAATCTCATCTTTAAGCTCCCTATTTGCCATCACTTGTTTTTTTTCCCATCCATCTATCCATTGTTCACACCTTTCTGTTCTTGTCTCCACCTCCCGCATCTTTTCCTCCTGTTGCAGTTCTCCAAGCTTCTCACCCATTTGTTTAACCTCTTCTCTGACTCCTCCCATCTCACACTTAACATCCGTTCTCAAGTCTTCAAAATTCCTAAACATCATTTCCTGATTCTTGGTCATTGAATCTTGGATGGTCTGGAGCATAGCCTGAAGAGCCTGCATAGAGGGAGACTTTCTAACCAATGACATTTCTTCAGCAAATCTTGTTGAAGCTAATGGAGATAAGCTTGGAGATGCAGATGCAGAGAAGGATAGGATCTCCTTATTCACTTTAGTAACTGTGGACGTTGTGGACATTTCTGAGTCACACCAGAATTTCTTCCAAATTAGCATAGGCTATAACCCTTAAAAACTATTTCTCCTTTACCTCAGTAATCACCTATTATCAACGACAGCAAAATTAATTATTAATTATCTAATGAGAAATAAGTAATTGATCATTCATTCAGTAATTCCTAATCTTAAGTAATTGATACACACTAATACAATAGTATTAATAATACACAATTACAGTATAACACTATAATACCCAATTCCTAATTGATAACAAGGACAGCAATATTCAGATTTCACAAGCCAGTTAATTCACTTTCTCAGTGATTCAGAATTTCAGATTCAATTTTTTTTCTTCCCTGCTGTACCAGCTTCAGTCACAAGGTGGAGAAAGAGCACTTCCAGTTGTAGACAGCTCCAACAATAATGGTCAGAAAGCGAAAGGGAAAAATGTCAAGTCACTATATACAGTATCCCTCAGTCTGGCTCGCAGCAGGAGTTCTAAACAGAGAAATCTCAAGTGAGTCTCAGATAGGAAGCAGACAAACGATCACCAAACGTCTCCAATATTTAACACACAAAGGGAATGTTTCCAAAAACCCAAATAAAAACCAAAAGGAAATATCCACGGCTAACTCCAATCACTCCACCGCCGCTGTTCCAAAAGGAAAAAAAAAAACCAACAACAGCTGGCTCCACACCACAAAAGTCAGAAATGGCCAGTCTCCACTCTAGCCACTCACTTTCACTTGGCCAAAACAGTTCAAAGAGGCTAATATCGTTCTCTTCACTCCCACTCACTCAGCACAGCAATCTCAGTCCAATAGTTTACACCGTGACAGATTGGCTTCTCTTTCCAAAAAGAACAGTCACTGCTTTGGAGTGACCATTTGCTGCCCTCTTCCTACAAAGGCACCCTTGGGGGGAGGGTGTTCTTCAGCATGTGGAAGATGCCACCTCCACAGATGCCTCGGTATCCCCTCTCCTTCGCAAACCTCTCTGCAACTTGCAATGGCTAAATAAAGCTGCCATTTGTAGAAAACTGAAAGCTGGGTACAGAGCTTTCACTCTGTCCAGCCATCCATTGCGATGACATCACCGGAAGCCCGTTATTCTTTTTTTTTTTTTGTTAAACTTAAAATGTTAAATTTTTCTTTGGAAGAGGCCTAATCTTGTCCCACACAGATGTCTGCTCTATTAATTAGAGAAACTGTTGTGAAAACAGGGTAATTTCAGCATATTAAACTGATGCAGTCTATTGCATGATCAATGAATTGATAAATCATGTGACTCACAATTGAGAATCCATCCTATCTAGAAGAAATGCAGGCAGTTTTGTCTACAAAGGACTCAATCTGCCCAAATTCAGAAAAAGTGAAATTTTCTGAGGTTCTTCAAGAAATAAAGATGCCATTGCTAGTCTAGTTGTTGTTGTGTGATGAGGCCCCCCCAACTTCTGATTGTGTGATATCAATAACAGGGCAAAAAAAGGAAACTGGAATCAGTAGACTGTATCAATACTCCACAGTACACTGAGGTACATCTTATGTAGAAGAATAAGTGGGGGTCTGTTCATCAAATTTGTCCTAAGGACTCTAATGCCATGGGAGGCTCTAGAGAACCATTTCATTTATAGTCAAAGAGGTACTGTAGAAGAACACATGGGTTAAGCAAAATCTTGCCACACCCAAGGAAAACAGAGACATTTTTATTTTTCTTCCTCCAAATTTCTTTTCTGCATTTTTTCCCTAGAGCTTCTTTTGCATGCTCAATCCTATTACTAATTTATAAATTTATTAATTTTAGATAGTGTCTATAAGAAAAGTTCAATTTCTTGCCTCTCTCAAGAAATATTTAAAAGCACAACACACCCATCTGCATACTTTGTTTCAACATTGATCATGAACAATACATAGCAAAAGTAATTATATTTTGATAAATACCTTGTTTAACATGAATTTCAAGAACTGAATTATAAAATCATGTATTAAACATTTACCTAAGTAAATAATATTAACCCAAACTGTTAAAAATGCACACTATTTCTTATGAAAATTGACTTGTTTTTCAGCTGCATCTCATACAAAATTCACACTATTCATCAATAATGAGTATTTGTGCAATACTGTAATATGGCCATTAAAATGCCATTTTACAACAGCAATGAAGTTTTGATCTCAAAAAGTGATCTCAAAAAATCTGAATGTGCTACAAAAAAACAAGGAACAACGTAAAAGTTACCTACTGAGCTCTGTATGGTTCCTGATCTCCACTCCTTCCATCATGACCTGAAGACTTGGCTGTTCAAACAAATGGGCTGACTATGATTCTGGGTTTTAATATTTTATTATTTATTACTTATTTGGTTTTAAGGGAATTTTATTGTTACATGCTTTTTAACTTGTGTTCGCCGCCCTGAGTCCTTCGGGAGAAAGGCGGCATATAAATACATTAAATAAATAAATAAATAAATAAATAAATAAATAAATAAATAAATAAATAAATGGCATCTTGCTTGCTCTGGCTGAATTTTTCATTGCCAAACATTTTAGCAACTGAATATTCTACTGAAAGCCCATAAGAAATGTAAATTTGTAACAAAAAGAAAATTGGGAGACAAGGCTTCCATTTGCTTTATTACACAAATATTAGGACTTAGGAAATTAGAAATGACATCACTTTAGTCCAATAATTAAAAGCTATGAATGATGTTGCAATCAGTTGGGATCAAATCAGTTTCAGCTTTAATAAATTGATTGGAAATCCCCACTGGCTTACATTGAGCTTGAGACAGCAATTTATTCTGAGAAAAAGCCATGTAAAACAGTTGTGTATACCCTGCATAGGGTTTATGGTGCTGTGATACAGGTGAAATTTGATAACCACCATTAGTATTAAATTTGCATTGAAATGCCACATTCTTAATAGAACATGTATGAATAAAAGGATGCTTAATTTACAGAAAGCACAGATTAAACAACTGATCTGTTTTTGCTCCTAAAATGGACCAGAAAGTGTAAAAATACTAGCAGTCTATTTTTATATTTTATATTTAGACTAAACACAACCAGTTCAAAAAGATGCTCTTTATCAACCCATTGCCCAAATTGGCCTCTAATTATATTTTTGTGGGATGTAAAATGAATGCATGTTGTGCAAAAATGGCAAAATGCAATTTAGCTTGAGAGAAAGGGAGGGAGAGGGAAAGAGGGAGAGGGAGAGAAAGAAAGAGAGAGAGAGATCATAACTGTATTTACAGTGCACTGAGCAGTAGATATTATCATGAATCCATCAGAGTAAATTCTTTCTCTGCTCATGTATATTGATTATATTCCACTGCTCAAATGCTACTGCAAATCCTAAAGATTACAATGGCTCAAAATTGTTATATGTACAATCAAGGTTTCTTCAAACTCCAAGTAGTTGAAAGTTATCATCCTGGAATCACTATCAATCTATATTAATTTCCAAAAAAGTAGCCATGTTATGTTCTTTCCTAGAGTGCAGCTCACTTCATCAGATTACTGTCTTTAAAATGTGTATTTGACATAGTGGTTGTTGTGGTGGGAGAAAAGTAAAAGGAATGGACACACAGAGAATCAGGTATAGATGACATAGGCTTTTTTCTATAGATGACAAACTGTAATGTTCATCTAACAACACTTTATTAATCAAATTTATATACTGCCCATCTCACTATTGGAGTGACACTTCTGTGATTTACAGGTAAAAATATGGATTAACCAGATGTTTGTCATTTCTTCTAAAGTTGGAGGATTATTGCGATCAATTAGATTGAAACAATTTAGTGTCTCATATACTGAATCGGTGAAATTATACCACTTTTCTAGGTACGCAATGGCTCTTTGATACACGTTGATGACTTCTTTCTTGAACTTTTGCACGGCATTCTCAGGCAAATGTTTTTTAAGTAAGGCAAATAAAACTTTCATTCCAAAAAACTGCTCATCATATTTTTTTTGCAAAGAATCACGCAGCTTACACATGATAATGTGAAGATCATATGCAAGAATTTTCTTGCTTTCCAGCTTCAGTAGGGTGTCTTGCATTATTGACATGAAGAAGTGCATGAAATATAAATACAGTTCTGAAATTGTTGGTTCACCGTCCTTTGCGAGTTCATTTTCCTGATCCAAAATAAGGTTCCAGATAACCTTATGGCACTCATCAGATCCAAGAGAAATAAAATACGATTTTAGAGGTATCCAGTTTAAAAGAAGTCTTTCGACCACTTTAAACAAACTTAACCAACATGTTGGAACATGGCGCAAAACTTCATGGAATTCTGACTCGCAAAACTCAAAAAATGATTTCAACTCTTCTCATTTCTTCGCAGAATTCAAAAATTCGGCAAAAACCTTCAGCACTACATTTTCGATATCAAAAGATAACTGCTTTAATGCATTTTTGCGCTGTTGTGTAAAATGTGATTATTGCAATGAGCATTCGATCTTTGTCTCATTCTAACTTATGAAAAAAAAAAAGACAAAACGCGATTCTCCTATCCTTATTCTCTTAGACTGTACAGTTTTAGATTACGTACCATTTCATCATAAAGCTTTTGAATAAAAAAAATGTCCACTATTTTGTGAAAAAAAATAGTGAACATAATATGAAAAAAGTGGACTGTCCGCTCAAATAGTGGACACCTGGCAACCGTAAATCTGGCCCATAGGGCCAGCCTGGAAATATCAAAGGACTGGTCCATGTGCCTCCGCCAGACAAAATGGGCCATGGGGGACTGCGTGCAGCCCCCGTGGCCCATTTTTGGCCTTGGCCGCGAGCAGGCAAAAATTGGCTGCACGAAGGGCTCACGTGGCCTCTGTGCAGCCTGTTTTTGCCTGGCAGAATGCTGCTGGAGACCATGGAGGCTGAAAACAAGACACATAGGGGCATCTGTCCCATCTGCCCCCCTACTCCCCCCTGCCGGCCCAAGGAGAACTACAATGCTGATCTGGCCCGCGAAAAAATCCAATTTGACACCCCTGCTCTAGGGCTTCTTAACCTCAATCTTTATAGATATATTTCTTAAACCACAAGGACAAGAACGCGGCCGCGCGGGGGATTATGGGGGCGACGAGGCGCTCCCATGTAACACCTCTCCTGCACGAGCTGCACTGGCTCCCGGTGGTCTTCCGGGTGCGCTTCAAGGTATTGGTGACCACCTTTAAAGCGCTCCATGGCTTAGGGCCGGGGTACTTATGAGACCGCCTTCTGCCACCAATAGCCTCCCACCGGCCAGTACCCTCGCACAGAGTGGGCCTCCTCAGGGTGCCGTCCGCCAGACAATGTCGGCTGGCGACCCCCAGAGGGAGAGCCTTCTCTGTGGCGGCGCCCACCCTCTGGAACAACCTCCCCCCAGAGATACGTACAATAACAGACCTCCGGATTTTTCGTCGGGCCCTGAAAACCCATTTATTTCAACTAGCTGGGCTGGCTTGAGTGAATTTTAAATCAATTTTAAATTGGGTTGTTTTAATTTTCGGCCAAATATTTAATTATTTTAAACTGCTTTTAAATTTTGTATGTATTGTTTTTTACTTTGGCTGTTCACCGCCCTGAGTCCTATTTTGGAGAAGGGCGGTATAGAAATTTAAATAAATGAAAATGAAAAAAAAAAAAGATACGCCCCAACAGGGCCTCTTCTTATTACAGGCTCTTAAAGTGATATCAGCCCAAAAACCTTACTGACTCATCCCAAACATTACCTCATTGTAGCAGCTGGTCAGCTCTTAAATCATTATCCTGACACTTTTGAGAAATCCAAAGTGCCTTGTCATTTTGGAGTCATGACTGTATTGCAGAATCAATTCCCCTTGACTTGCTGGTAATAGAGTTTAGTCCAAACCCAAGCGAGGCTGTCATGTAGTGTGAGGTTGGACTTGTGGTAGACAAACCAGTCATCCTCTACCAGAGCCGCTCATAGCACTTGAGTGAGGTCATCACCCACCTTGGGATCTGCTTTACTCTGTGCCAGTGGTGGGTTACTCCCAGTTCGGACCGGTTCACAAGAACTGGTAGTAAAACTGGTGGGAGGCTCTGCCCACTGCCCCTGATATTGTCATAGGTAATCTGCACATGCGCAGAAACTTTGCACGTGCGCAGAAGCTTTGCGCGTGCACAGAAGCTTTGTGCATGCGCAGAAGCTTTGCGCATGCATGATCCTGTTGTGAACTCGTAGTAAAGGTAAGTAGAACCCACCCCTGCTCTGTGCCCTGGTGATGGCGAGAATTGCTATCTGTTTGAATAAGATGATGGTGTTGACAATCTCCTTCCAGTTGGTATTATACTGAGGAAGCCTGGAGAGTACATCTACTAGGAAGCTCTTTCACCCAGGCAGATACCAGATGGTGAAATTGAAGTGATTGAATTACCATGCTCATCTCACCTGCTTGGGTGATAGCTTTTGTGCCTCCAAATTTTTATGGTCTGTCCACACCTCAAAAGGAGTTTTATTGCCTTCCAGGAAATGTCTCTGGGTGAGGAGCACTGTGTGTAGGCTTCCTTTTCCCACACTGTTCACCTGCACTTGGCTTTTGGGAGTTTTCTGGAGGTGTAGGCACATGGGTGTAGGAAACTTTGCAAATTCTTTTGAAGGATAATGGGGTCTACTGCAATGTTGTTGGCATCTGCTTGGATGAAAAAAGTCTCATCCAGATCAGGGTGCTTAAGGATTGTTTTAGCAGCGAACAGTCGTTTGAGCTTTTCAAAGGCTGTCTGACACTCCATGGACCATTTAAGCAGTTGGCCTAGTCAGGGTTGTCCCCCTCCCCACCCCTTTGGTCTTAAGCAACTTGGTGATAGATGGAGTAATTTGCATGAACGCCAGAATAAACTGCCGGTAAAAGTTTGCAAGGCCAAGGAAACTTTATATCTATTTTCTCGTGCATAGTCCAAACTTTTTCTCCACCCCTTTGTGAGAAATGCCATGTCAGGTCCCCATAGATCCCTATTGGGATGATACCATTCTGCTCCTTTACAACCTTTTCCTGTTTATGGTCTTTCTTCCACTCTAATGTACCTTCTTGGGATAGGGAGGTGGTGGGATAGGCCTGGGGCCATCTGTTTTGTCTCAGCTCCAAAGGCACAGGCAAAGCAGTGCCTGAGAATAACTTCTTATCACCTTCTCAGCTTGAGTTCTCACAACAACTTTGCACCTGTGGATTGGCTCACCTCAGACTGGACATAGGGGAGGGGTTTCTGCAACATTTGATCTACTGATTCTGCAGGAATTTCAGATCCTGCCTTCCTCTTCTTGCTATCGCTATTTCCCAATAAAAGTTTCCTTATGAAATGTTACTTGTTTCAAGAGTTCTGCTTTCTTGAGGCGAGAGGAGAGGCAAGTCCTTACATGAAGTATCCTAAGTAGTCCAGTTTAGTTTTGTGAAATTCAATTTTGAGAGCTTCACATACAACTGCACTGCTTGGAGTTTTTCAAGGACTGTTCTCACAAGTTTTACATGCTCTTCCATGTCTTGGTGTAGATTAGAATGTCAAGCAGGTAAATCAGAATACTTTTATACAAGTATTCATGCAGCACTTCATTTATTATCTGCATAAACATAGACAGTGCTCTTTGTAAGCCAAACAGGAGGACTTGGAACTGGAACTGGAAGCAGGCCAGTAGACAGTTGAAAGCAGTTTTCTATTCATCTCCCTCACTGATTTGTACCTGGTAATAAGCTTAAGTTGAACTTAGTGAAGATTTTTCTTTTTGCCCAATGGCTCAACATGTCTTTTATCAGTGGCAAGGGGTACATGTTTTCTACACAAATGATGTTTAACCCATGGTAATGCACACACAATCTTAGAGAGCCATCCTTCTTCTCTTAGAATAACATGGGGGCTGCCATGCGGAATTTTGCCAGTTGGATGAAACCCCAGGCTGGATTTTCATCAATGAAGGCTCTGAGTTCCTTTAGCTTTCTTGGTGTCGTGGAGTAAAGTCTAGTTTTTGGCAATTTGGCTCCAGGCAATATTTCGATAGCACAATCTGTAAAACAGTTGGGGGCGGGAGGAATATGTCTGCTACTTCTAGCCCCAGTATTCATTTGGTTTAATGTTAGCTACTTCCTTATGTTCCCTGGCCGCATCCTCTCCTTTCACATTGTTAACAAGCAGTGGGTGGTAGCCCAGTTCTGCTTTCACTGCAGCTCTGTCCTCTGGGCTTTTCTGGCAGATTCTCAAAAAAATATTTCTTCCAGTTAATAGAAGGATTACACTTTTATAGCCAAGCAACACCCAGCATGATGGTCTCCTCATGAGGCCCTATTTTCATCTGCTCTGGTTCTGTTCTGTTACTGTTCTGTTACTGGTTCTGTTACAAAAGTTGTGGAGGCTGCCCCCACTTGGGTGCCATCTAGTTGGAAGAATGTTATTGGGGTCCTGAGGCACATCCCAAGTTTCTCCACTATGCTGGGACTAACTAGGCATCTGGTACATCCAGAGTCCAACAGAGTTGTCATTGTGCCCTTGTGCCCTGAGGAAATCACCAACAATTCTACCTGGGCTACCATCAGTATTACAGGGCCACTTTCCTGCAGGTTGTCATCTCCTCCACTATCACCTTCCAGGTTTGGCACCAGGGTTTTTTTTTTTTATTGCAAAAGTTTTACAATTACATTTTCACCCCTTTCCCCCCCCCCCCACAACCCACCCCAAACCTCCCAACCTCACCCTCCCTAACCCTCCCTAACCCTCCCCTCCCCCCGGACTTCCATACAATATACTCAGATCAAAAAGAAAACCCCCCCTTTGTATAAAACTTGAACCCCTCCCTCCCCCTTGTAGTTTTTCATCTTCATTACATTAAAATATTTCTATCTTAATATAACATTTTCAAATAAAGGCTATTTGGTACTTCCTAGTTTGATATTTATTCTGAACATAATCTATCCACTTTTTCCATTCCCATTCATAAGTCTCTTGTGAACAGTCTTTTAAATATGCTGAAATCTTCGCCATCTCTGCAAAACTGGCCATCTTCAAAGTCCATTCCTCGATAGTGGGCAAAGCTTCATTTTTCCAGTATTTACCTATCAATAATCTCGCTGCTGTTATCATGTACAATATCAACTTTGTTTCACCAAATGTAAAACCCTTAACTATACCCAATAAAAACAGTTGTGGAGAAAATTGAATTTTTTTCTTCAAAACATTCTGCATAACCCACCAAATTTTTATCCAAAAAGCCTTAACTTTCTTGCAAGTCCACCAAACATGATAATATGTAGCATCTAGACTATCACATCTCCAACATTTTGGCTGAACATTAGGGTACATACACGACAATTTTTTGGGATCTGAATGCCATCTATAAAACATTTTATAGAAATTTTCCCTCAAGTTCTGCGACTGTGTGAACTTAACGTTCTGGACCCAAATTTTTTCCCATGTTTCCAACATCACTGGTTCTGCAAAATTTTGTGCTCATTTAATCATACAATCTTTAACCAATTCAGTTTCTGAATCCCTTTCTAACAAGACATTGTATAACCTTTTAATATGCAATGGGCCTTTCTCTTTTATATGTGTAACCAATTCTTCCTCATGCAACATAATACCAGTTTTTTTCCATCTCAGTTGGAGTTGATTATACTGTAACCAAGTTAGATTAATCCCTTCGTCCAACAGTGTCTCGAATGTCTTCAACTGCCATCTGCCCGCATCTGTAAAAAGAACCTCTTTATATAAACCCCCCCCCCGAGTGACATTATATTTGTATTCCACATGATATGACCAAGATCCAACCATAGCGGTATTTTGTAATTCCATTTGAATCGGTGCTTCTTCCAGACCCTCATCAACGAGTCTCTAAGTATATGGCTTTTAAATACTTTATCCATTTTGTTCTCATAAAATAAATAAGCATGCCATCCAAATTCGAGGTCGAAACTTTCTATATTCAATATTTCAGTCTTTTTCCTTCCAAACCAATCGCTTGCTTGAGTCAGAGCTGCTGCTTCATAATATAATTGTAGGTTTGGAAGTTTAAGACCTCCCCTTTCTGGAACATCTTGCATAATTTTCAGTTTCACTCTCGGTTTTTTCTCGTTCCAGACAAACTTATTCACTCCACTTTGCCACGCTTTCAATTGTTTATCGCTTTTAAGCACCGGAATCATTTGGAACATAAAAAGAAATCTTGGCAAAATATTCATCTTAACTGCTGCTATTCTTCCAAGTAGAGACAGCTGCAGTTTTTTCCAAGTCTCCATATCTTTCTGCACATCTCGCCACAACACCTCATAATTATTTTGAAACAATTTCATGTTTGATTCTGCAACCTGAACTCCTAGATATTTTACCTTTGGTACGATCTCAAAACCTGCCCTCCTTTCAAGCTCGTGTTTACGATCTTGTGTCATATTTTTGACTATCATCTTAGTTTTTTTCTGGTTTAGTCTAAAACCTGAAACTTTACCATAATCTTGTATAATGTCTTTCATCTGGATTATTGATTCCATTGGCTGTGTTAGGGTAACAACCAGATCATCTGCAAATGCCTTTATTCTATAATCCTCTTGCCTTATCATTATGCCTTTCAAGATATTCGAGTCCCGTATTGTATTTAACAAGACTTCTAGTGTCAAAATAAATAACAATGGGGATAATGGACATCCCTGTCTTGTTCCCTTTTCAATTTTAAACTCTGTTGTCAAACTTCCATTAATAATAATCTGTGCCTTTTGCTCTTGGTAAATTGCTGAGACCGCCTGTATAAATAGGTCCCCAAAGTCCATCTTTTTAAAAGTCTTTAATAGAAAATTCCAATCCACTCTGTCGAAGGCCTTTTCCGCATCCAAAAAGACCAGCACTGCAGATATCTGTTTATTCGTCTCAAGATACTCCAGTAAGTCTATTACTTGCCTTACATTGTCTTTCATATATCTGCCCTCGATAAATCCTGCTTGATCATCATGAATCACCTCTTGGATTACTGACATCAGCCTGTTGGCTAATACTTTTGCATAAATTTTATAATCAGTATTCAGAAGAGATATTGGTTGGAAATTCTCCGGTTTTTTAGGACCTACTTGCTCTTTTGGTATCAGAGAAATATAAGCTGTTGTCCATGATGGGGGTATTTTACCCCCTTGTTGAATATTGCAAAATAAGTCTCTAAGTTGTTCCACCATTTCTGCTTGCAAAGTTTTATAATACACTGCTGTCAAGCCATCCGTTCCAGGAGTTTTAGCTGTTTTTAATTGTTTAATTGCTACTATTATCTCCTCCTCTGTTATAGGATAATTCATTCTTTCCTTTTGTTGAATAGTAATTTTAGTAACTCTTTTATTATCTAAGTATTTTTCTATAAGTCCATTCTGCACATCATCTTTAGCATATAGTTTAGTATAATAGTCTGCAAAAGCTTCTTTAATTAATTTTTGTTGAAAGATTTCTTTCCCTCCAATATCAATACTATCAATAGTCCGTATACTCTGCTTCTTCCTTAATGTATAAGCCAACCATCTGCCCGGTTTATTGGCATTACAAAAAGTATTATGCCTCGCATATTGTAAGTTTGTTACAACTTGTTCCGCAATAAGCATTTGGAATTGACCTTTCAAAAGTTTTATAGCACCACGTATTTTTTCATCTGTTGGATTTTTAATAAGTAGCTGTTCTTTATTCTTTATTTCTGCTTCCAATTCAGATCTCTTCTTTTGTCGATTCAGTCTATGTTTAGAATTCATGTAAATGAGTACCCCTCTCATATAAGCTTTGCTCGCATCCCACACAATTTCAAGTGGGGTACCCTTATTCAAGTTCATTTCAAAAAATTCTTTCAAATGCTTCTTAAGTTCTGTTATATTTTTTTCATATCTGAACAAATTTTCATTTAATCTCCATGATCGTCTTTCAATTTTACCCGTCTCAAATTCTATCCATACTGGGCTATGGTCAGTCAAAGTTCTTGGAAAAATCTTTGTTCTTTTTGTCTTAACAAGTAGATCATCTGACAACAAAATAAAGTCAATCCTAGAGAAGGATCTGTGTCTATCAGAAAAAAAAGTATAGTCCAGTTCTTTTGGATTATGTATTCTCCAAATATCTTTTAATTCCAAGTCCTCTTTCATATCGAAAAAAGTCTGTGGTAGTCTAATCCTGGATTTCGCCGTGCTCTTTTTATCTAATTTAGAATCAATTACTCCATTCCAATCTCCCATAATTAAAATAGATCTATAGTCCCATTGCAGTATTTTAGTATGTAACATTTTATAGAAATGATCCTGTTGTTGGTTGGGAGCATAAATTCCAATCAAAAGAATTTGGCCGTTTACTGTAAACAATTCAATTGCTAAAAACCTGCCATCTTCATCTGCTTCTATAAGTTTAGCTGTCAGTCTTTTATTTACATAAATAACCACACCATTCTTTTTTTTGCAAAGTTGAAGCCACAAAATGTGTTCCTAATTTAGAGTTTATCAAATGTTTTTGATCTTGAATTCTAATGTGGGTTTCTTGTAGACAAATTATATCATTATTAAATTGTCTCAAATATGCAAATAACTTCTTCCTTTTCTGTAATGAATTCAACCCATTCACATTCTAAGATAAACACTTAATTGTCATCTTTATCTTTTTGAAGCAACGAGCAGAATAACCGAATATCTTCCATAATCTTCCGTTTCGCTCCCCGCATGGCTTCAGTCTCTTGTACAGTACTCTTAGCTCCCTTTTTGTATTGTCTTTCCTGTTGTTGCTTTTCTTTAAGTTGCTTAGATTTTGCACGAGTTATACGCTGGTCCTTGACTTCAACCATCCGAACCAGGTCCAGGATTGGAGAAGGGTCTAGCAGGGGCTCCTCCAGAAAACCTCCTACAGCACCTTGCATGTCCTCTGAGTCCACCTGCTTTGACTGTTCTTGCATCTCTTGCTGGGGTTGCTTCTTATCACTCTCCTTAATCTCCAACACTGTGGATGTACGTGGAGATGGTGTTCTTTCTTTAAAATTAGCAGAATAAAAATACTCCGCCTTCTCAACAGTATTCAACCGATATCTTTCTCCATTGTATTTCAAAATTATACCAGTTGGGGCATCCCACCGAAATGGTATATCTTGTTTTTTCAATTCATTTACTAGAAAACCAAATTCTTTTCTGGCTTTCAGCATCTTAGATGGCAATTCTTTAAAAACTCCAATTTGAGCCCCCCCCCCCACTTGCACAGAGGAGAGAAAAGATTTTTGCAGGATGTCATTTCTTATTGTTCTATCTGTAAAATATATCACCACATCTCTAGGCAATTGTCTTTGTCTGGCCACCCAAGAATTCACTCTATAAATTTTATCTATTTTGTAAAAAACCACTTCAGGATTGATTTTTAATAACACAGCCAGGGCATCAGCACAAATCTGTCTCAAATCCTGCCGGTCATCCTCTCTAATTCCTCTGAGCCTTATAGCAAATTCCATGGCCCTGAATTGCATCATAACAATTTCGTTTTCAACTCTCTGCACTTTTTCATCAACATCAAAAATTTTATAATCATTGTCCTTAATCTTAACATTGACTTCTGATTTAAAATCTTCCACTTTGGAGTCCACTTTAATAATAAATTCTGCAAGGCCAGATGCCACATCCGATATTTTTTTAGTCACCTTGCCATAATCCTGTTTCACCATGTCTTTAATTTCATTAATTTCCTGCATAATTTCCTGTTGGGATTTTTGAAGTTTATCATCTATTTCTTGGTGTGATTTTTGAAATTTGTCATCCAAAGCCTGAGAAATAAATTCTTTTAAATTTTCAAAGTCAAAATCTTTTTTCTGAGTCTGTGTCTGTTGGGCAGGGGGAAGCTGCGTTTCATGTTTGTGTGTGGGGGATCCCCCCCCCTGCTGCCTTTCCTTCCTGCTTCTTTGAGGCCATCCTGCCACGTAAGCTAGTTTTTCTGAAAAGGGAAGTCCCTTTTCCTTTTCCACCTCCACAGAGACTTCTAAAAAAATCCCCCAGGTTTAATCAAATAGAAACTGGAGTAAAACAAATTCAGATTTTAAAGAAAGAGGTTTTTTTCCCCCCCCCCTCTTCTCTTGTTTCTCTTTATTTCAAGCAGAGCAACTTTGTAGCAACTTTGTAGCAAATCACTTTCACTCGCTCGTACTTTCTCTTAAGTTAAAAAGTCAGCAAAGCGCTAATACTTGCGATTTCCAAGTTTCAGGGTTCAAGTTAATATTTCTGCTGCTTGTTGAGGTTGGTTTCATTCAATTTGAACGTTTTCTGCAGCCGGCTTGTTCTGCTGAAGGCAGAATCGTCCCACGCCATCCGGAGTCTCAGCAGGTTGAAAGGGAGCCGCGCCTGTTTCCTCCCCAGAAACAATTCTCTGGGGGCTTACAGGGGCTCAACCTGTGCCCTGCTATCTCTCCTCCTTCAATCCTTTGGATTTTGGAGTTTTCGAGCCGCTTCTCGATCTCGAGGCGGGTCTACAGGCGGCGGGGCTGGCGGTCCTTAAAAAGGCACCGTCTTCGCCGAAGGCTAGCAAACCGGAAGTCCGGCACCAGGGTTTTGATCAAAATTTTTCACCATTGCTGAATGATGGGGCGAACTCTACAGCCTTGATCCCCTTGCATACTCCTTCCTTAGGCTTGGGGTCTGCTTTGCCCCTCTTTGGGGGTCCCCATGGTATAACTGGCACTGATTGCAAGGGGGGGGGGGACAGTCAGCTGAACAGTGGCCATCCTTGCCACAGTGGTAGCCTCCCATCAAGTATTGCTCGGAACTGGAGCCCCTCCTTGCCAATCTTTGAGGCTCTCTCTTCTCTGGGCTGCAGGGGGTCATGATTCCCAGCTGGTGGATTTGTGGAATGCCACCAGGTCAATTTTCACCTCACCTGCCAGTACATACCACTGCAAAGGATCTTTGGTGACCCCCGTGACAAGCAGGTGTAGAGCACTTCGTGGTTCAATCCGTCTTAGAAATACTTGATCAGCATCTCCTGGGGCCAGTGCATCAGCTATCCAGCTAGGCTCTGGAATTCTTGCCATGAGATTTTGATAAAGAACTCTGTCAATAGCTTTAGGAAAGTCCAGATATACAATGAGAACTGGATCATCTCTATTTCAGTGCCTTTTCACAGCTTCTGATAATGCTGTCTCTCTCTCTGTGTGTGTCTGCAGAGAGCTTTTCCTCTCAGTGATTTCTGTGAGGACTCCAGAACTTTCTCAGGCAAAGATGGTGATGACAACAAGGCCCTCACCTTCGACCACTTGCTGTCTTAACATTAGGGTTCTGTGAATTAAGGAGGATATTAGGCACAGATAGATGTTGATCATGTGGAGGGATATATGAGTGATGACAGGGTCCTCTTTTCTCAAGATGAACATAACCCACATACCAACAGCAGATTTCTCCACACCACACTCTAAAGAAATGGTAACCTTAGAACAAGTTATAATGTAGAGAAGGAAAGAAGAGTTAACTGCTTGGTCTGAAACTCTACCATGGCAGTGAGATGACCACCTGGGCACATAGGAACCGCAGCACACAGCAAAGCAAAAGTCAAGCATGGCCTTGAGCAATGCTGAACATGCAACTTTTTTTAAAAATAGTTTTTATTGAATATAAATATTAAAAAAGACATATGTAACATATACACAACGAACATTTATACAACATATACACATAAAGAGTGTAATTTCTTCTTAAGCATTTTTTCAGTGTGACGTTCTACAATTCTACTTATAATATATTCCTTCACCTCTCTTTAATCTAATAATATTTTTATTATATATATATATATATATATATATATATATATATATATATATATCAATCGGTAATATATCCCCTATATTTTTTGTATATTTCCGATTTTTAACCAATTATACCAATTATTCCATATTTTATAATACTCTGATTCTTCTCTTTCTTGTAATTCTTTGGTTAACCTATCCATTTCAGCGCATTCTAAAATTTTCCCTATTACTTCTGTTTCACTTGGTATTTGTTCTTGTTTCCAATTTCTTGCGTAAGTTATTCTTGCAGCAGTTAATATGTGAATTGTAAGATATTTGATATCCTTAGAGTATGATTTGTTAAAGATTCCTAATAAAAATGTTTCTGGTTCTTTTTCAATCTGCGTTTTTGTTATTTGTTCCAACCATTTTTTGATGTTAGACCAAAATTTCTTTGCTGCCAGGCACATCCACCATAAATGATAGAAAGTCCCTTGCGCCTTTTTGCACTTCCAACAAATTGGGCTATTTTTAGGTTGTATTTTTGCCAATCTGGTTGGAGACATATGCCACCGATAAAACATTTTCAGTTGGTTTTCCTTGTATGCCGTTGCCATCGTTAACTTTAGGTTTACCTGCCAGAACTTTCCCCATTTTTCCAAAGGTATTGTGTGTTTCATATTTTGAGCCCACTTAATCATCATTTCTTTGACTGTCTCTTCTTCCAATTTATAGCGTAGAAGAAATTTATAAATTCTACTAATTAATTTATTTTCTGAGTCTAATATAATTTTATCTATTTCTTGTTTTTGATTATAAATTTCATATGTTTTTATATGCTCTCTATATTTGGATTGTATTTGAGTGTAAGTCCACCAGTCTATTCCTCTGTGTAAATCTGTCTCCAATTGTTGTTTTGTCTTTAGTTTGCCTTGATAGTCAATTATATCTTTATATCTAATTATTTTTGTCTTATCTGTTAAATTTGGGTGCCTAATTGATTCAGCCGGTGCTAGCCAATTTGGTATCTTCATATAATGTTGTTTTTTAATTTTAAGCCAAATTTGTAATAATGAATTCCTTATTGTGTGTGTTTTAAAATATGAATGTGTTTTGTATTTCTCATCCCACATAAAGGAATGCCAGCCAGATTGAAGTTCGTGTCCCTCAATTGTTAAAATTCTAGAGTCCTTTAATTCTATCCAATCTTTAACCCACGATAGTACTGCTGCTTGGTAGTATATCTCCCAGTCAGGGAGTGCAGCTCCTCCTCTATCTTTTGTATCCTGAAGCAGTTTAAATTTTATTCGTGGCCTTTTCCCTTGCCATATAAATTTAGATGTTATTTTGTTCAGCTTTTCAAAAAACGGTTTATCTATTTTAATTGGAGTGACCTGAAACAAATATAAAAATTTAGGTAATATAATCATTTTAATGGCCGAAATTCTTCCTAGGAATGAAATGTGTAAATTTTTCCATTTTTCTAAGACTTTCTTTGTTTGTTTTAGTAATTTATCATAATTGTTTTCTTTAATTGCTGATGTTCTTGTAGATAAGCAGATTCCTAGATATTTTATTTTTTGTTGTTGTTTGAATTTGTATATTATCTGTCAAATCTTTTGTTTGGATTTCTGTAAGATTTTTAACAATTAGCTTCAATTTACTTTTATTGATTTTTAGTCCGGCCACTTCTCCAAATTCTTCTATTTTTTGAAACAAATTAGGTATAGATTCCATAGGATTTTCTGTCAAAAACACTAAGTCATCAGCAAAGGCCTGAACTTTGTATTCTTCTCTATTGATCCTTAAACCTTCAATTCCTTGGTCTTCTCTAATTTTTTTCAATAGGATTTCCAATGATAGAATATATAGTAAGGGGGAAAGTGGACAGCCTTGTCTGACTCCTTTTGTTATATTAAATTTGTCTGTTATGTCATCATTCATAATTATCCTTGATGATTGCTTGGTATAGATTTCTGCTGTAATTTTCCCAAATTTTTCCCCAATTTGCATATTTTGTAGTTGTTCAATCATAAATTTCCAGTTTTGGTTATCGAAGGCCTTTTGGGCGTCAAGAAAAACCAACGCTGCCTGCTTCTCCGGATGTGATTCATAATATTCTAGAGCATTAAGTATTGTGATCATGTTGTTCTTTATTTGGCGTCCCGGCAGAAATCCATTTTGGTCTGGGTGTATATATGTATTTAATACTAATTTAATCTTTTCGGCCAAGATTGCTGCAAATATTTTGTAATCGGCATTCAATAATGAAATAGGTCTATAGTTTTGTATTAACTGGAGAGCTGTATCTTCTTTTGGGATGATTGTTATTATGGCTTCTGTCCATGAATTTGGTATTTTGGCTTTCTCCATAGCTTCATTATATAATCGCAACATATTCTCTCCCAATATTCTTGCATTGTTTTGTATATTTCTACCGGTAGCCCGTCGGGTCCCGGTGTTTTATTGTTTTTTTGCTTTTTCAGTACTTCATCTAATTCTAATTTGGTTATTGGCCTATTGAGAGTAATTCTTTGTTCTTCTGTGATTTTTGGCATTCCTGATTTCCCTATGTACTGTTTTATTTTGTCTTCCTCTATTTTCCCCTGATTATATAGGTTCGCATAAAATTTCTTAATAATTTCTTTTTTTGCCTCTTTACTATGTTGAATTTCTCCTTTATCGTCTTTCAATTGGTATATCATTCTTTTTTTCTGTTCTTTTTTCAGTTTATAGGCTAGCCATCTGCCCGTTTTGTTTGCGTGTTCGAAATAATTTTGTTTCGCCATTTTTATTTTTTGGGCTAGTTCTATTTGGTTTATCAAATTCAATTTATGCTTAATCATTTCCCATTCTTCTCTTATTGTTTTGTTTTGGGGCTTTTCCTGGAGTTTTTGTTCTATTTGTTTTAGGTCTTTCTCTAAATTATCTAATTGTTTTTTCTTCTCTTTATTCTTTTTCCTTGTATATGCTATTACTAGGCCCCTTATATATGCTTTTAAAGTATCCCATGTGTTTTGTAAAGAGGTTTCCTCTATTTTATTTATCTGAAAAAATATTTTTACTTCCTTTTCTAACATCAAATTAAATTCTTTTTCTTTACATAATCTTTGGTTCATTGTCCATCTCTTACGTCTTCTTTCCCCTTTCCAGTTTATGAATAGTGGATTGTGGTCTGCCCATTGGTTTGTGCCTATCTCAATTTTTTCTACTTCTATTTTAATATTTGGGGTCATCCATGCCATGTCCAGTCTTGACCAGGAGTTATGCGGATGGGAGTAAAAGGTGTATTGGGCCTCTTCTTCATGTGTTTCCCTCCATACGTCTGCCAGGTTTAATTCTTCAGCCATAGTAAAGAATTCTTTTGGAAGTATTTCTTTTTTCTTTTGTTTTTTCTTCCCGGTTTTGTAGTCCTTCTTTGCATCTACTATTGCATTATAATCCCCTATTACACAAATATCATCATATTCTAATTCTGCTAATTTTATATGTAGGTCTTTAAAAAAACCCTGTAGTTTTTGGTTAGGTGCATAAATCACTACAATTAACATTTTCCTCTTTACTATTTCTAATTCAACCATCACCACTCTACCTTGCTCATCGGTATAGACTAGTTTAGATTGTATTTTTTCTTTTATGTAAATCACTACTCCTTTTTTCTTTTTTGGGGCCAGAGATAAATATAGTTTTCCTAATTTGGGGTTTTCTAGAATTTTTTGATGATCTTTTTGAATGTGTACTTCTTGCAGACATATCACATCTGCTTCTAATTTTCGTAATTTTGTGAAGATTTGATTCCTTTTCTTTGGGGCATTTAAGCCATTAATGTTTACCGAAAAGAGTTTGATCTGTTCATCCATTGCCTATTGTATCTGTTTTTTTGTGTTTCTTGTTTCCATCCGTTCCCTAGGTTTTGCACCTTCTCTCTGTTCTCTCTCTTTTTCTTGCCTCTGTCTTATTTCTTTTTCTTCATTTGTTTCTATTGGTTCTTCTTCTTGACTTTTACTATCTATTTCCTCCTTGCTTTCTCCGAGGTGAAGAAACGCCAGTCAGGCTGGGTAATCGGCTCCTTTATCCAGCGATGACCGGGTCTGCACTAATTTGAATAGCTCCGCCCTCTTCCCCAGTGTTTCGACTCGGTCCTTGACTGGATAGTCGTGTCTTCAGCTCTCGCTTGCTATTTCTACTAAATTTCAACTAAAATTCAACTAAAATTCTTCTAATTGATATCTGCCTAAATTTAATCAACTCCTTCCTGGTTGGAGGCTTCCTGGATTACCGCTAGCCGGGGCTCCGGCTTGAAATCTGTCGGCTGACAGATTCCCTCATTAGCGGTAAAATCCTACCTCCTTTGATCGGCGCTGCATTTCAAAGGCGATTAGCCCAGCAGCCTCCTTTTGTTTACGATCGGCAAGCTCCCTGCAAAACATCGCAGTAATAGCCTCGAGCTAGCGATCGTGCTTAATTGCTTGCCTGAACGCTGCAGAGAATAACTACGGAGCAGAGCCTTTCGCCTGTAAGTTTCTGAGGCGGTTTATTTTGGCGCGCTTGGGACGGCGGCCATTTTAAAGGGGCATTACTTAATTCGGGCTATGGCTGATAAGCAAAGAGGCCGCAATCGCTCTCGCAAGCCCTCCCCCGATCCTCTAGAAGGGCCTTCAAGCCTGGCCATGCCATCAAGGTCTCATAAGGCCAGTAAATCCTCCTCATCCCAGGCCACGCCAACGCCTTCCAGAGAAGAGCAGCGGCGCCACAAGGCCATGGAGAAGGCCTTTAACAGGGCTTCCTCCAGGACAAGGCCCACTTCACCGGTTCGCCTTCCTCCACAGGCCTCATCTTCAGGCCTGGCAGTCCAAGACGAAGCCCGCAGTGTCAGAAGCCTTTCCCCTGATCGCCCAGCCCCCTTGGAACCTGCCCTTTCCCCGGGCAAGGAGCCTCTTTTCCAGACCGAGGCTGGCTCTGTTCCTTCCCCCACCCCTCTGCAATCCTCTCAATTGCCTGCTCCAGCAGCTCCTTCACTTCCTCAGGATCCAATCCCTCCTCTCCCAGAGGCGTTTGAAGCTCTCCTCATCAGGGCTATGCGACAAGGCTTTAGCCAATGCCTCCAACAGGCAGGCCTTCAGTCTCCTAACCCAGCTCCAGCCCTCCAATCCACAGGAGACCTTCGCCACCTTCCTGAAGCTGATCCTTCTTCGGACATGGATCAGGATGATTTAGAGCTGGCCGCGGAAGAAGCAACGGTCTCCGAGCCTGAGGAGGCCCCCGACTCTGCTCTATCTGAGGATGAGGGTCTGAGCCCAGATAAGTCTCCCTTCATAGGCCTTTTCCGCCCTCAGATGTTCCGCTCTCTCCTATTTAAGGCCATTGCTACCACCCGACTTGGCGAGGTTCCCCTTCCAGAGTCCTCATCTTCCACTGCTGATCCGGCTTCGGCCTTGTTTGCTGAGCCGACTGTGGCCCCTGAAACCATTCCAGCACCAAAGCTATTTCTGGATGTTCTTCGTCGCCAATGGTCCTTGCCTGGGGCTAGTCCTAGCCCAAACAATCTAGACAAGTGCCTCTACAACGCGGCTCCTGCAATGTCTGACCTCCTCCAGCCTCCCACTGTCGACGCTCCAATCGTGGCTTTGGCCAACCCATCACATCCCACAGGACCGCCAGAGGATGTTCTTCGGCCTGAGGACAAGCGCGCAGAAAAGACGCTGATCAAGGGCCATCTCGCAGCTGCCTGGTCTATTAAATCATCCTCTGCGGCCTCATTCTTCAACAGGGCCGCACTCCTCTGGATCAAACAGCTCCGGGACCACTTACCTCACTCTGATTCCAGGGTTCAACAAGACATCAACAAAATTACAGCTGCCCTAGAATACTCGGCAGACACAACCCTGAACGCTACCCGCTTTGCGGCAAAGGCCCTGAGTTCCTCTGTGACTTCACGCCGCCTCCTATGGCTTAGGAACTGGCAGGCGGACATGCGCTGCAAGTGGCAGTTAGCATCCTCCCCTTACTCACCCGGAAATCTCTTTGGTCCGTCCTTGGAACCTCTCCTGATCGAGACACGGGATCGACGCAAGATCCTCCCTTCCCAACATCGACGTTCCGACTCCCGCTACTCACCTTATCCTCGCCTCCAGTCCTTTCGGACATCTGATTCCTCCTTCCAGTCCCGCTTCCAGCGTCCGTTCCAGCCAAGACCATCCCAGCCCGACAATCAGGTCAGATCGGGGGGTCGGTTCCCACTTAGGCGCTCCTATCCCCTCTATTGGCAGCCATCTATACATTATCTTGTATTTAATTAATAGTTGTGTTAAAAACTGATACTGTTGTCGTAGATTTCTTACTCTTCGGGGTATCTGTTTTAAAATTATAATTTCTTTTTCATTATAAATCACCATTTCTTCTCTAGATTTCTTATAAGCTTCATCTCGGATTGATTTTTTTAAGAATTTAACATGAACCTCTCTCGCCAATCTGTGTTTTCTTATATAATTTGTTTGTACACGGTAAGTTTCTTCCAATTGTCCTTTTATTTCTTCTGGTTCTTTTTGTATCATTCCTGCAATAATCTCCACCATCTTTCCTTCTATATCCTCATTTTTTTCTTCTGGAACATTTTGAAAACGCAAGAAGTATGAGGCCTTTTCCATTTCGAGCATGGCCAAGGAATCTGACATTTCTTTATTTAGTTGTAGGGTTTTTTGTTCCATTGCTTCTACTTTTAATTCCACGTGATCTATTTTTGTTTCCGTTTTCCTAATTCTCTGTTGATTTTCTGCTATAGAATTTTGAATGCCTCCAATTTTTTCCTTCATGGTCTTAATATCTTCCTTGACTTCTCCTAATTCATTTCTGATCTCTGCATGGAACGTTCTCATTTCTTCCTGATTTTCAGCTATTTTTTCTTGTGTTTGGAGCAGTGTTTCCTGGATCTTTTGAAACATATCTTGTATTACATTTGGTGCCATTTCCAGTTTTTCTTTTTCTTTTTCTTTCCCCATCATGCTATCTATTGTTTTTTGTTGTGAGGGGGAAGGAGTCATTACTAAAGTACTGGTTGTAGGTTTTTTCCCTGTCTTTGTTATGGTGGATGTTGTAGACATTTTTAATATTCGTGTAAAGCATTCCAACCTTAACATCAATTATTAAGTTATTCCTTAGTATCTCTTTTCCCCTCCAAATACTGCTTATACACCGCACAACTTATATATAGTTATATTATATTATATTGCCAGTTATCCCAATTGAGCAATTAATTCTTATTCACAGTATAAATCAATTTACTTATCAATCAAGATTTTAAATTAATTTTCTTAATTTTCTAATTAGCAATCTTTTCAATTACCCCTTTTTCAATCAGTCTATCTCAGAGATACAGTCAACTCATCTGTTATTTTGTATGAAAATCAGTCTTTCACTTTAACAATAATTCCTTGTCTAACTACAATTTCACAATACAGTTTATAGCTATAAAAATATTATCAACTTATATATTTCTTTCAAATATTAAACTTATTAACTAATTAAACAGTTCAAAATTAATAATTCACTTAATTTTAATTTTCTTTAGTCTTTATTGTCTTCTTGCTTTACCTCTCTCGATCTGTTCTTTCACAATCATAAAAAACACGATCTGTGTCGTCCCAGTCTTTTTTTTCCTATTTCTTCTCCCAGTAATTGGATCTCTGCATTCAATTTTCAAATCTTTTTTTTTAACTTAAGTCCTTATTATCCAAAGTTATTTGTAAGTCCAGAGTTCGAAATCCAGACAGGTCTTCTGTATCCGTGAAGCTCACTACTTAGTCCGGTCTTTCAGTCTCTGCACTCAGTTTCCGATATTTGGGGTTTGAATCAGTTATAATTCCCAAGTTCAAAATGGCTTGTCTGTATCCACAGAGTCCACAGGCTGCTCCCTTTGATCAACTGTAAAAGTCCGCACTCACACCGCTTCGAGCGCTATTTCTCCTTTTCTGATGTTTTGCTTAGTCATTCTATGGGATTCTCTCTTCCGCGCTGTAGTTATTTCCCCTTTTTTCCTTCTCCTCTTGTATCGCCGCTGTTGTAACTCACTTGTCTTCCTCTGATTCGATCGCGCGTCCCGTTTGCTGTCTCTATTGTAGGTGATCTATCTGACAGTCACTCGGATTTGCTTCCACTTTTTGCTTCGATCTAGATGGGCGCCATCACTCCTGTCCGCCGATAAGGCCGACTTCTTCACCACCAATTTAAGAGGTTGATCGCTCAACCTCCCTGGTGACAGCGCAACACCAGGGGGCTTCGCGAATTCCTCTTTCGTTTCCCGATCCCTCCAAGTTCGGGAATGCCCTTAAAGAGCAATTAATGAGGAAATTTGGGTTTCAGAGACGGAGCCTCCGTTTCCTCACCCGTTCGTGATGACGTCACTGCCGGAAGTCCTGAACATGCAACTTCTTGATGGAACTTTTTTTCAGTAACAGGTCCTATACTCAGCCTTCTGTAGTAGTACTGCCAGATTTGTTCTGCAAAACTCCAGACACGACTTAGAGGAGAAACAAAGACAGACAGAAAGCTGACTCTTTGCTGCCATCTAATAGTGAGATAGAGCTTGGCAGCCCAGATTAGCTGAAAATGAGAGATAGTTTGGGTAATGTAAGGTCACTAGGCTAGAAGCTTGCTGGCTTACACTTGCAGCTTCATGGGGTGTTTGTTGTGAGAAAAATAGAAGGTAGGAGCATTAGGTATTTACTGTATTTTTCGGACTATAAGACACACTTTTTTGTCTCCCAAAAGTGGGTGAAAATGTCTGTGCGTCTTATAGACTGAATATTGCCAAAGCCCCGCCTACCCGCTGGTTGTTTTTTTGCCTCCGCACACTCCATTTTTGGGCCTTTTTTGGCTCATTTTCAGGGTTTTTCCAGCCCCTTTTTGAGGCTTTTTGCACCTTTTTGAGACTTTTTTTGGCCTGTTTTTGAGGCTTTTTTTTTGGCCCGTTTTCAAGGCTTTTGGGGCTTTTCTAGGCTTCTTTGGCCACTTTTTTCAGAAAAAATGGCCTGCAAAAATCCTCCAAAATGGGCCGAAAAAAATCCTCCAAAACAGGTCAAAAAACCCCTTGAAAATGGGCTGAAAAAAACCTTGAAAATGGGCAAAAAAAGGTTCAAAAATGGGCTGAAAAAAGCCTCCAAAACAGGCTGAAGAAAGCCTCCAAAATGGGCCAAAAAAAGGCTGGAAAAGGCCTGGAAAAAGGCCCAAAAATGGGGCACGTGGAGGCCAAAACTTTTTTTTTTGTTGATTTCCTCTTCTAAATTTAGATGCGTCTTATAGTCAGGTGCGTCTTAAAATTCAGAAAATATGGTACCCTACCTTGAGTTGATCAAAAATAAAGGTGGGATAAAAATCTAATGAATAAATGGTCAGTTAAATAGGTTAAAGGCTATTTAAATTAAAGGCTACATAATTAAAGCCTACTTAAAGGCTATTCAGTTCAAAGTCTAAAATTTACTTACTATACCATTAAATTCCTTCTTTATTTTTAATCTATTTATCAAAACTCTTCAACTCTCACCCTGCCTGATCCTGAACTCTAGAAATTTTTCTATGAACTAATTGACATTAGTAATATTTTCTTGCCATCTCTGGAATAAGGAAAAAAATGTTTTCTGTCTTACATAGTTACCATAGTTTCTTGTTACCTTAGTAACTATTTTAGAGCATTCTTGTGTTGATATCTGTACAAAAATATGTGTTAAGTGTGGGAATTGCAAGAAGAGACAGTACGATAGCAAGTAACTTCAGCTCTTTATTTCAAGTTAGTTGACTTCTGCAATCTAAAGCCAGCAGCTCTCCCCTTTTAAAGGGAGCTGTTCGCCTGTTCAGCCATTGACATCGCTTTACTTTTCCCGCCGCTTGAATCCACCAATCAGCGGCAGGTATGCTAATGTCCGGCTAAACCTGGACCTGAGTGAAGCCTACCTTCCTGGCTTCACTCCCTATTTACATATTCAACAATATGTACACAATTTTAAAAAATGAACCGAGACCTCTTGGTCTCTCCTGCTAGAGAACCTCTGTGAATCAGCTGCATCAGAAAGTGTGAAATGGTTGCAAAATGATGCCAGTTTCAGATTCAGAAAAAGTAGGTTCAGTTCTACATCCACTTTACTGAGCATTAATGTCAGAGTGGGACTTCCTTTGGAATAGGCACAAAAAAGTAAGGAATTAATTTAACTGTTTTTTCCATGTGAGTTTCTTGCCAAGAACCATCAAACCATGATTACTATGAATATCTACTGATGGCTGATACATCCAAGAATTACTGCTCTGTTTATTACAATTATTTTGATTAATATAATCCATGTAAGGAACAGTTGGTCTCATATTCCAAATAGTTATAAAAACCTAGATTAGAATGGCTTTTCCATGTAGGAGGTCCCTAGCAGAGGAGTCTCAAAAATGCTTATAAACTCAATCACACCTATCCCAAGTAGGTATTCATTTTCTGCTGACATGCCTCCCAATTCTCACTTGCCTATAGCAAAATGGGCAGAAGCTCTTTCTCATACACAGCCATGATGTTTATCAACAAACATTCATTTTTTGCCACCAACAACTTTCTAACAAAATGCCCTTTCTTTAGTATAAACTACCAAAGCACAGAAACTTACCTCTTCTGCCCACCTTCATTCTCCATCCTCCCCCAAACCTGTAAACCTGTAAACTTATAAATCATCCCTCTATAAATCTGTGGCCCTATTGAATGATAAAACACTGTGGTTGTGATAGAGTCAAATTTGGATGTAAAAATGTTATCCAGCATTTGACCTCTAATTTGATAAAGGCAAAGGAATCTCAATACAGGTAGTCCTCGACTTATAACAGTTCATTTAGTGACTGTTCAAAGTTACAACAGCATAACAATAAGTGACTTATGACCATTTTTCACAGTTATGACCTTTGCAGCATCCACATGTTCATGTGATTAAAATTCAAACGCGTGGAAACTGGTTCATATTTATGACGGTTGCAATGTCCCAAGATATCATGTGACCACCTTTTGTGACCTTCTGACAAGCAAAGTCAATGGGGAAGCCAGATTCACTGAACAACAGGGTTATTAACTTATGAACTGCAGTGATTCACTTAACAACTGAGGGAAGAAAAGTAATAAAATGGGGCAAAATTCACTTAACAAATGTATGTCTCACTTAACAACAGAAATTTTGGGCTCAATTGTGATCATAAGTCGAGGACTACCTGTATCTATGTGACCAAAACTCTGCTTACCCCACCTTTTCATATCCTGACATACCCACCTTA
Source organism: Arizona elegans (assembly GCA_022577455.1). Lineage (NCBI taxonomy): Eukaryota > Metazoa > Chordata > Lepidosauria > Squamata > Colubridae > Arizona > Arizona elegans. The sequence continues at coordinate 53,593,064 of JAKOOJ010000009.1, forward strand.
ACTGAGACCCGGTAGAACTGAAAAAGTAGTTCGATAAAACACAATTTTATTATTAGAACCCAATCTTCAATCAAATCACAACACATTTCCAACATTTCTCCACTCTTGTCAGCTTTAAAGCATGCGCAGAATGTTTTTGATGACATCTGGGCAGGTGGGCAGAGCCTCCCACCACCACTGCAACCGATTCGCCCACCCCTGCTGATAGCAGCAAATGCTGCTATAAGATAGCAGCAAATGCTGTTTCTAAAGGAAATAGTTCTTACCTGGCAGCTTTACCATTAATGACATGGGGGGAAGCAGCAAACTGTTATTTTTTTCAACCACCTCAAGTTAGGACTTAATTTTTGGATGCACCAAGCAGTCCAAAACTTTGCTAAGGTCTAAGTCTAAGTGCTATTGCTATTGCTATTTATTCTATTCATGAAACTGCTCAAATGCAGCTGCCTGAGAATTTCCTTGTTTCACATTTATATTCTGGATATTTTTTTACTTTGCTCAAGTTGCTTAATCACTATTCAATCTCTGCCCATTGGGCTTTGATCATTTTCCCCATTCACTGATCACAGGCTTGTAAAGCAACAGAACCTAGCACTTGAGTGCCACATGCCCAGACTTCTGTCTTCTGACCTCGCCTTTATTTACAGAGAAGATAAATAGTCAATCAGGAGCTGATACCCAGAATACTTAGAATCTCTTAAATAATAATAATAATAATAATAATAATAATAATAATAATAATAATAATAATAATAATATTTTATTTCTATACCGCCCTTCTCCTGAAGGACTCAGGGCGGTGTTAGCAGTGTTGGAAGAAATGTCCATCTGGGTTCAGTTCCAAGTGGGGAGAAAGACACTGGAAACATGGAGGCTGCTTGGAAGAATGGTTTAATGGAGCAGAACCATTAAGCACATGGTCCTGGTGGAGAGAGATATATATTTATACCCTCTCTTGGGCCAGCGCACTTTCCACCATGCCATCAAAACATTTCTTTTCCAGCAGGCCAGCCTGGCCTAACCTTTCTTTTAAAACTGTTTTTTAAAATTTTTAAAATTTAAAATTTGTCTTATGAATTTGGGGTGTTTTAAATTTCGTTTTCTGGGCCAATTATTTAATTGTATTTTAATGGTTTTTTAACATTTGTATTATACGTATTTTATTTGGCTGTTCACCGCCCTGAGTCCTTCGGGAGTAGGGCGGTATACAGATTCAATAAATAACAACAACAACAACAACAACAACAATAATAATAATAATAATAATAACCAATCTGCACGAACACGAAGCCAAACAACAGCAATGCAGCTCACCAGCTCAAATCCCCCTGCTACTCAGACTAACCCGAGCACAACCAAGCCCCCACCTAAACAGAACACACACCCATCCAATCAGAGCACAGCCAACCCCCCACCCAATCAGAGCACAGCCAAACCCCAACCAATCAGAACACACCTCCACCCAATCAGAACACAGCCAAGCTCCCACCCAATCAGTTCACACCCCCACTGGCAGTTAAAAGGAAGAAACAGCTGCAATCACACACATTGCTCCTAGAAGCACGAAGCCGAAGACACCAGCCTGAAGATGACGAATGAGACTTCGTCGAAACGTTGCCAAGACACCTCCAATTTTATGCGGGAGAAAACCCGAATAACCAAAGACCTACATACAAACACCCGCAAAAACTTCAGAAAACAAATATCGTACCTCTACAGGGAGGATATCCACCATCTGACCAGGACCTATGAAAAACTTGAAGTCCAAAGAGCTTCCATTTTATGTGACCTCACATTCCTACGCAACTGCCGTGATCAAAATTTAATCCCCACATGCTTCCAATTGAAATACCACTCCAACTCTGCAGCCACCAAACGCATCCTGAAAAGAACAGAATTGGCCCTAATCAGAAATGAACTTCACACAAAAAGATTCCTCCTAGACCGAATCAACAAAGATCTCCTCACACTTCACCTCAAACTCAGCAACAAGATCCACCCCGCACTTTGGGACAAATCCAAACAACTCACTGTCTGGAGAGCCGAAACACAGACCACCCTCAAGACAGACACACATACTAACAAACTCCGAAGACTACAAGAACGCCAGAAACAAACCCCTCCCCCCTCACAGCCACACATGAAACAAACAGTGCATAACATCTCAGATAGGATCCTCACCAAAGCCGAAACCAATATCCTTTCCAAAGGATTCAACTTTGCAGTCGCTCCCAAACACATCCCCACTGAAACCATTATATGCGGAGTTGAAACCAGCCTGACCAAAGTCAACCCTGACGACGCTAACAGAATCAGACTCGAAATCACCAACATCCTCTGCACCAGCAAACCACCCAAAAGCAACTTATCCAAAGAGGAACAGACAGCACTACTTAACCTGAAAGAAGACACTAGCATAATAATTCTATCAGCAGACAAGGGAAACGCCACGGTGGTTATGAACACATCTGACTACCAAACCAAATTAACCAACCTACTCCAAGACTCCACATACAAACCCCTAAACACAGATCCCACCACCTACCTGGAAAAAACCACTAGATCCAAAATAAAAGCCTCCCCCATTAGCGAAGAAATCCAGCAAAGAATCATTCCCAGAGAGAAATCATGCAGATGCCCTAAGCTCTATGGTCTCCCCAAGATGCACAAAGAAGGAACCACACTTAGACCCATTGTCAGCTCCATAGGCTCACCTCTACAAAACCTAGCCAAATTTCTCGCCAAACAACTACAGCCCTATGCAGAATCCATCAACTCACATGTAAAAAACTCATTCCAGTTCATAGAGATCATAAAGAAACAAAACTTACAGCCCAGCGACCTACTCGTGAGCTTCGGTGTCATATCCCTCTTCACCCAAGTGCCAATCAAAGAAGTTTTGACAGCTATCCAAAACAAATATAACCCCCCCAAGCACTTCCTAGATCTGACCAACCACTGCCTATCCAACACATACTTCATCTATAATGGACAAAAATACAAACAAATAGAAGGAGCACCCATGGGATCACCCCTCTCACCTGTCATTGCTAACCTCTACATGGAACACTTTGAAACCCAAGCTCTAGAAAAATTTGATCACAAACCCAAACTCTGGTTCAGATACGTAGACGACACCTTCATAATCTGGCCACATGGGAAAGAAAAACTGGACAACTTCCTCACACACCTCAACAGCCTACACCCCAAAATACAGTTCACCATGGAAACAGAAGCGAACAACCAACTTCCCTTCCTGGAAGTCTTAGTCTACAAAAAATCCAATGGCTCCCTAGGTCACACCATCTACCAGAAGAAAACACACACAAACCACTATCTGCACGCACTCTCACACCACCACCCAGCACAGATCAACTCCGTAGCCAAGACACTCATCTCCAGAACAAAACGCTTAGCTGATGAACAACACCTAAAAACCGAACTACACACTCTCACTAACGTACTAACATCCAATGGATTCCAAAGAAATAAAATTACCAACCTAATCCAAAAAGAAACCCCCACTAAAATCCAAGACAGAGAACAAGAAAACGGCAAAGCCCTCCTCCCATACATAAAAGGCATCACAGACAGAATCAGCAAGATCCTCCACAAACACAACATCAAGACAGCATTCTGCACAAACCGAAAAATATCCACCATCCTAAGAAATCCCAAAGACAAAATTGAGTTAGAAAATCAAGGAGTATATGAAATCCCTTGCACTGCCTGCCCCACAACATACATCGGACAAACCAACAGAAGAATAAGTGCACGCATTGAAGAACACAAGAACTCAGTCAGAAAAGAGGAACCAACTTCTTCCATGGTCCAACACCTCAAAGCCACAGGACATGATATTGACTTTAAAAAGACCAGAACTATCGCCAAAACTGAACACTTTAACAACAGAATAATCAGAGAAGCCATCGAGATAGAAAAACATCCACACAGCATGAATAAACGAGATGATACCTCCCGCCTACCAGCCATTTGGAAACCCGTCCTTATTGACAAATGAATCCCTAACACAAAGAATGAGACCAAACCCACACTCACGAAAACCACACAGGATGTCACCACCACACATCCATGCAAAAAGCAAACCCACACCGATGAGGTACGACCACAAACCAGAAGCCAGACCACAGCTGCATCATTAGCCACTTTAAACCCCTCCAATCCATTCATGAAGCAAACTGACACCCACCATGAAGATGTGGCACGACCACGACCATGAAGCCAAACAACAGCAACGCAGCTCACCAGCTCAAATCCCCCTGCTACTCAGACTAACCCAAGCACAACCAAGCCCCCACTTAAACAGAACACACACCCAGCCAATCAGAGCACAGCCAAACCCCTGACCAATCAGAACACTCCTCCACCCAATCAGAACACAGCCAAGTTCCCACCCAATCAGTTCACACCCCCACTGGCAGTCAAAAGGAAGAAACAGCTGCGATCACACACATTGCTCCTAGAAGCACGAAGCCGAAGACACCAGCCTGAAGATGTCGAATGAGACTTCGTCGAAACGTTGCCAAGACACCTCCAATTTTATGCGGGAGAAAACCTGAATAGCCAAGGACCTACACACACACATATATATATATATATATATATATATATATATATATATATATATATGACTCAAAGTATAAAAATAATTTGGTATTAATCATTATATGATACTGTGGAGAAATATCAGCCAAGTGATAAAAATGATGAGCACAATGACCATACCTAAGGTAGGGAAAAAAACAACTACAAACCCCATACCTATAACAGCGTTGCCTTCAAGTCAAAGAACAATAGAGACCATGCTGGGAAAAGAAAAACAAGAGTCGGCACTGAATGTTCAGAGTATGCAGGTCACCCTGCAAATGATTCAAGAAAGAATGATGAGGAAGCAAGAGGCAATAGCAGACAACCATGAAGAAATGAAAATATATCATAAAGAAATCAAGAATGAAATCAGAGAAATGAAAGGTGATATTTAAAACATGAATGACAAAATAGGGATTATCCAGCAAGCTATGATAGAAAACAAGCAGAGAATAAAAAAGTGGAGACAAAAATGGACCAGGTTGACTGTAAAATGGAAATGATGGAACAGAAGCCTAAGCAAGTGAACAGAGAAATAGCCTTCCTTGAGATGGAAAAAGCATCTTATTATTTATGATTTCAAAATATTATGGAAGAAAAAGAAGAGGATTTGGGTGAGAAAGTGGCAGAGATACTTACTGAGACATTGCAAAAGGATAAACAGGAAATAAGAGATATAGATGAAATTTACCGAGTGCATACGAATTATGCACAAAGACACAGATTGGTGATAGAAGTTTACGTAAGGTTTACTAAACGAACAATAATGGATGAAATATTTAAAAAAACAAGAGAAGAACCGATAATATACAAGGGCAAAGAAATCATAACATTGAAACAAATACCACATAGGATACGAAAACAGAGAAGACAGTACCAATTTTTAACAACACAATTAGCAAGATATAAGGTTATGTTCAAATGGCTGGTGCTGGAAGGCATACTTATAACTTGGCAAGGAATTTTTTTTAAGGTAGACTCACCGGGAAAAGCTCAGGAGTTTTATGAACATCATTTCGCACAAGAAGAAGACCAAGAAAGCAGGGAAGAGTTGGTGAGTAGAAGTCAGAAAGAAGATCAAATAGAGGAAGTAGAGCGAGAAAGAGAAGCAAAAAAGACACAAGAAAGAGAACGAGTAGAAAGAGAAGGCACAAAAGGAAGGTATTAAGAGAGACAAGAAACACAAAAAAGCAGCTTAAGTAAGAAATGGGAGAGGCAATTAAACTCTTTTCTGTAAATATAAATGGATTAAATATACCAAGAAAAAGAACACAAACATTTGCTAAATTACGGAAGTTGGAAGCAGATGTGATATGCATACAGGAAGTGCATATTTAAAAAAAATACAGTAAATTGTTTGACAATGCAAAAATAGGCCTGGATGACATCAGAATTACGAAATGGGATAGATGAAATAGAAATAGGAATTAATGAGTGGGTAGATCATAACCCAATAAAAATAAAATGGAAAGGCCAGAAACAGAAAAAGAGATGGACAATGAATCAAAGCTTGTGTAAAGATAAAGCATACAGACAGATGTTAGAAAAGGAATTGACATTATTTTTTAAGGTAAATAAAAAGGAAGACACTTTGACACAAAACTTATGGGACACTACAGAAGCTTATATACATGGATTAACAATAGCATATAAAGCGAGGAAAAATAAGGAAAGGAAATTTCAACAAGAAAGATTTCAAGAGGAACTTAAAAAAGCAGAATATGAATTACAGAAGGACCCCCAAAATAGTAAGATAAAAGAAAAATGGGACATTATAAAACATAAAATTAATTTGACAACACAAGAAGAAATAGAACAGAAAATTAAGATGGAGAAACAAAATTATTTCGAACATGCAAATAAAACCGGCCAATGGTTAGCATTTAAACTAAAAAAGGAAAAAGAATAATACACCAACTACAAGATGACAGTGGGACAGTACAATATAGAAGGGAAGAAAAAAAGAAAATAATACAAAAATTCTTTTCAAAGCTATATTTTCAAGAGGAGATAGCAGATGATATAATTAAACAATATATAGAGACAATAAATATGAGTAAAATTATCGAAGAACAAAGGGAGATGCCAAACAGACCAATAAATGCAACAGATGCATTTGAACAAATGCATTGAAAAAACAAAAAAAAACAATAAATCACCAGGCCCAGATGGACTCCCCGTTGAGCTATATAAAAACGTGCAAGAGATATTAGAATGGATAATGCTGGAGATACTTAACGAGACTCTTGAGAAGGCTAAAGTACCAGTAACATGGACAGAAGCAATCATTATTCTTATTCCAAAGAAGGATACTGATCAGCAACAAATTCAAAACTACAGACCAATTTCATTATTAAATACAGATTATAAAATCTTTGCATTGATAATAGCTGAGAGAATCAAAAAAATGCTGAATAATTATATACATCCACAACAAAACAGATTTTTAACAGGACAACAAATAAAAAACAAAATGAGGATTATAATGAATACTCTGGAATTCTACGAAGCACATTCCGTAAAACAAGCCACAGTGGTTTTCCTTGATGCCCAAAAAGCATTTGACAATTTAAATTGGAAATATATTATAATGCAATTAAAATGTTTGAAATTTGGGATGAAATTTGAAAGGATGGTTGAAAAAGTTGATACCAAAAAAAAGCTAGGGTAATTATGAATGATGATATTACAGAAAAATTTGACATAACCAAAGGAGTAAGATAAGGATGCCCACTTTCTCCTCTTCTATTTATTTTAACACTGGAAACACTTTTGTTAAAAATTAGAGAAAATCAAGAAATAAAGGGTTTAAAAATTAAAAAAGGAGAATATAAAGTCCAAGTATTCGCTGACGATTTGGTATTTATATTGGAAGACCCATTAGAATCTGGGCCTAAACTCATTCAAAAAGTAGAAGAATTTGGCGAGGCAACGGGGTTTAAGATCAATAAAAACAAATCCAAATTAATAGCCAAAAACCTTACAAAGAGACAAGAAATTGAATTGGAAGATTAAATAAAAATGCAAATAACCAAGAAAATAAAATACCTAGGATTTGGTTAACAGTTAAGTGCTCCTCAATCAAGGAGGATAACTATGATAAAATATTACAGCAATTAAAAAAGAACTGGAAAAATGGAGAAATTTACAGATTTCATTTCTTGGGAGGATTGCAACTGTCAAAATGAATATACTGCTGAAAATATTATTTTTGTTTCAAGTTATTCCAATAAAACTAGGGAAAACATTCTTTGAAGACCTAAATAAATTAATTACTAAATTTATATGCCAGGGGAAAATACCTAGAATTAAATTAAAACTTTTACAGGACACTAAAGATGAAGAGGGCTTGGCATTACCGGAGTGGGAAATATACTATCAGGCATCTATTTTAACTTGGTTAAATGATGATGGAATTAAGAATAAAAGAGTTTTGGCTGTAGAAAGACACGACCTGCAAGCAGGATGGCACACATTCCTATGGGATGAAAAGTTCAAAATACAGCTACTTTCAAAGGCATATATTAAGAAATGCTGTTTTACAGACTTGGCAGAAAATTAAAAAACAGCACTTTATAAAAATCCCAACGTGGTTATCCACAATGGAAGCATTGAAACATCCAAATTTAATTGATATAGATAAGGTA